>CAKXYN010000060.1:0-2400000 GCA_935064755.1 Tragelaphus eurycerus
AAGACTTCTCCTGTTTCTTTTCCAGAAGAATGAAGGCTTATGTCCGCACCAGGAAAATGTGTAGCTGTTTCTGTTGTGATCTGTTTGCTCAGGAGGCGAAAGCACTTTTTTTTTTTTTTTCCATTTAGGGTCTCTAACTTAGTTATCATTGTTCAGTTGCTCAGTCATGTCCGACTCTTTGCGACCCCATGGACTGCAGCACACCAGGATCCTCTGTCCTTCACCATCTCCTGGAGCTTGGTCAAACTCATGTCCATCGAGTCGGTGATGGCATCCAACCATCTCGTCCTCTGTTGTCCCTTTCTCCTCCTGCCTTCAATCTTTCCCAGCATCAGGGTCTTTTCTAATGAGTTGGCTCTTCATATCAGGTGGCCAAAGTATTGGAGCTTCAGCTTCAGCATCAGTCTTTCCAATGAATATTCAGGATTGATTTCCTTTAGGATGGACTGGTTTGATCTCCTTGCAGTCCAAGGGACTCTCAAGAGTCTTCTCCAACACCACAGTTCAAGAGAAAAAAAAACAAGGGCTATCCACATTGGAATGAAGGTAGTGAATACTTTTTTGGGGGAAGAGACGAAAACTGCTCTTCATTTTTTAAAAAAGTTGTACTTAGTACATAAGACAAATAATTTAAAAATACACTTTTAGGTCTGTGATATCTAGGGGAGAGACAACAGCTGACTTTGAAAGAAAGAAGGGTATTCAGCCCCGGCAGCCACATGCTTTCTCAGACTCCTGCCATGTGTTCTGTGCTATGTCCTGCGTTGTGCTACTTAATTGATCGTCTCCCTGACCTTCTGATGTATGTGTTATTACCCCCATTTAAAAGAGAAGAAAGAAATAGTCTCAAAGAGGTTAAATAACATTAAGTAGCAGAACTGGCATTCAGCCCCAGGTCCTGTGAGTCTTTGCCCACATTCATCACTGTTAAATGACCTCTTTTAGTGAAAATATTCCATTTCAATGTTCAGTTAAATTCTTAAAAGCAATTCACTATTCGCTGATATAATACTGTGTCTTTACTGTGGATATCTTATGGCAGGAAAGATGGGAGAGAAATGATAAAATGCAAGAATAGTCTTAGTTTGAAAAGGGTTTGAAGTTCTACTAAAATGTATATAAGCAAAAGAAATTCTGCTTTTATATTTTTTTCAACAGAAAAAGCTTTTAACTTACTGTACTAGAAAGTAGAACATTTCATTTTCTAATGGGAATGATCTGCTTTTTGCCCCCTGCTAGCAACTCTGTTTGTTTGCCAGTGGTTGGCATAAATGGTATCACCCCTTACTGACCTGGCTACTTCCTACTGATTACATAAGTCTTCGCCCAAGCTTCACTCCTCTTCCTTCCCATTCCCTTCCTCTCTTCCCTCTGGGCTGTCTGTCCTAAGCCCTTGCCTCCCTTGCCCCATAGCACCCTGTGCCCCCATAGTGGACTAGGCAGAGCTTGTTTGCTGTGCTTGTCACATGGTTACTTATATCCTTTCTCAATCTTATGATAAACACCAAAGGTCAGTTCCTGAAAACAGAATCTCAGTAAATAGCTGTTGAACGAGATCTACTATCTGTCTGTGAGGTCGAGGAGATTAAACTGACGGCTATGTCGTATTCAGTAAGGTGTGTTGAGAAATAAGGCAAATTTCAAAAATAGAGAAGGGGAAAAAGAAAAAGGAATGCAAACTTTTGAAAAAGGCGCTGCTGTTCTCCGTCCTAATACTTCATCTGTAGTTGCTTACTTGTTCCAGGTTTAATTCGGACATTAGGGGAATAGGTGGTAAAAGCCAAAGAAACATCTATCCATTTGGGAAGGATACCTCAGTGTTCTTTCCTGCAGGCATCTGAGCTGGCGTCTCGTAGTGGGAGAGGCAGGAGCCACAGGTGCCAAGCGGTGTCCAATAGTCCTGGTAGAGAGCGGGGGGAAGGAGGTCCTCCACTCTGTTGTCCCGTTTGCCTGTTCACCACCAAATCATTAACTAAGCTTATTCCTTGTTTCCTACAGCCTTCCCTCCTGCTCTGAGCACTGAAAATGGCTCATCATTTGTTAATCCCTTTGCATGTCTTTGGCCCGACCCACAAATATCAACACCATCTTTATTTACTTATTTTTTTGTTCGTAGCAGTTTTTTTTGTAGCAGCCCAAAACCTATGGGGGAATATCAAACATCTTACAAGGGGTAGACAGTTAAACAAATCACGGTACATCCTTAGCCTGGAATTCTACTTGGAGAAAACAGAATAAAGTATTGATATGGTGAAATAACTAACATGGAGATCAAAAGTATTATGCCGAGTAAAAAAAAGGATCCTCTCAAATGGTCTTATACTGTATGATTGTGTGTTAGTCGCTCAGTCGTGTCTGACCCTTTGCGACCCCATGGACTCTAGCCTGCCAGGCTCCTCTGTCCATGGAATTCTCCAGGCAAGAATACTGGAGTAGGTCGCCATTTCCTTCTCCAGATCAACACCATCTTTAAATGAAATAACCTGACTCCTGAAGCACTGAAATCACCACCATATTAATTCATAGAGAGATGCTGAAGTGATTTAAAGTACTTTTTTCCCTTTATCTATTTATGACATTCCGTAAGCAGTATCTGGTTGCTTTTCTCTACTTTATCTGGCTTCCATGGATTGTTGGATTCAACTTAACCAAGTCTATGTCAATGGCAGCTATATGGTGCAGTATTGTGGCCCTCTAGTTATTATGTCAATTTCTTTCATGGGATTTATTTATAACTGTGAATATGCATTTTGTTTTTCCTGCTACCAAATAAAATCACCTTTGTAAAAGCACCAACAATTACTCATGTCCACATGCCTCATTTTTAATCAGTATCATCTTCTTGACCAATACAAACATATTCCTCCAGGAACAGGTGAATATGTTCCTTTTAGGGCTGTAGCAGTCCTGTGAACTGGGCAGGAGTGAGGAGTAGCTGGAGGAGATTAGGTGGGAAGATAAAAGGAAATGGGAATACTGGGGACAGAAAGTTTCTGTGATTAAAGAAATGAAAAGGTCTTCTTGGGAAGCAGATGTTTAATCTGTGCTATAATTTTTCTTAAATAATTCTATAAAGCAGTTGAAAATGAAAGTGAAGTCGCTCAGTCGTGTCTGACTCTTTGCGACCCCATGGACTGTAGCCCACCAGGCTCCTCCGTCCATGGGATTCTCCAGGCAAGAGTTCTGGAGTGGGGTGCCATTTCCTTCTCCAGGGAAATCTTCCCGAGCCAGGGATCGAACCCAGGTCTCCCACATTGCAGGCAGACGGTTTAACCTCTGAGCCACCAAGCAGTTATCCTTCAATTAAAAAAAAATAAAATATATGTTAAAAAATGAATGGAAAAGGAGTTAGAATAAAAACTTTTTAACCTTAAAAACAGATAGTCTTTAGCCTCGCTAACTCACTTTGGTATATGGCAGTGCTGAGATGGCTGAAGAGAAGTGGATTTGTGATGTTTTACAGGGATGCTCGTTACAATGACAGCAGTCCCAGCTCTGTTTTTACCTAGGTTTTCGTGTCTGCTGAAGGTAGCATGCTCTTTTCCTCCTCTTAAGGATAATGTGTTAGGGCCAAACAATGTTTCTCCTCCAAAGTGATCATTTACGCTCTTAACTCCCTAGCCTTTGGAACAGTTATAAATTTGTTCTGTAAACTAAAGAGAAGAAGGAAGCACGTAACTTATGGTTTTTAAAAGTGACTTCCATCTGAGACAGATCTAACACATCTAAGCCCTCGTGCTTTCCAAATCGGGATCATTTGAAAGAATGAGTGCTTTATCCCAGGCAGTTCATAAAACAAGGCCCTGCTACTCCAGTGATTATAATTTATCAGCTGGTGAAGCAGTTCTGTGCCGTGTATTATTGTTTACAAATCTCCTTTTCATACATTATCTCACTTTGTTTTTCTGCAGCTTCATGATAATCCTCATGTCATTTGACATCACATGAGACATGTTAAGAAGTGGTTGTTAAGTGACTAAATTTGCGATTGAAATTGCTGACAGACAGTGATGATAATAATCAAATAAGAAAACTCGATTCATAGAAACTAGTCATTAGGGTCACCAGTGAATCTGTTGCCAGAAGCTTCATTACTTTGAAACTTTTCACTCTCTGAGGCTAGCTGACCTCTAAATTTTTACCTCTGTTCACGTTGATAATCAAAACGTGCCTCTAAAAATGGACTACCAGTTGATGATAGGTGCAAATTTATGAACAGTGAGTTAATTCAATGGCTAAACGTTAATTTAGTTTACTAATTTATTGCTTGCCTGAAGGATTAAGTCATATTTCTGTTTTCTTAGCTCTAGTCCTTTGCTTTCAAAGGAAACTCAAGTGTGTTCAATTAACCGCATAATAACATTAATGATGTTGAAGTCCTAACTCCTAACCTGCTAAATATCAGGGTGAAAGAAAAGTGAAAGCCCAGTTGTGTCTGACTCTTTGCAACCCCATGGACTCCTACGTCCATGGGATTTTTCCAGGCAAGAATACTGGAGTGGGTTGCCATTTCCTTTTCCAGAGGATCTTCCCAACTCAGGGATTGAACCCGGGTCTCCTGCATTGCAAGCAGACACTTTACCATCTGAGCCATCAGGGAAGTCTAAATATCAGGGTAGGGTATTAAAAAAAGGAACAAAATAATAAATTGCTATTAGTTTTCTAAACCATACTTATATTAGTTGTAATTCTAGTTTAATCAGACCTGAACATTTACAAATAGGGAAAATAATGTGAGGCTACCAAAGTGAATTAAAAAAATAACTAAAAACTGATTTAATGTTATATACGCAATGACAAAAATATCCTGGGAGCTCTGGCTCTTCCCTCATCCCCTCTCGCTGACCACTTAGGGAACCAGTTGCGACTGTCTTGAGGGAATCATGCTCTCCCTCTTGATGTCTCACAAATTCACATTCATTCAGTTTCATTCCTTGTAAGAGTAAATGAAAAATCATTTGGGAAACATAACTCTGATCCCTGTTCTATTTCTGTGACCAGTTGACTTTGTCATCTTTTTCCATTTGATATTGAGAATATCCATAGTCAACTTTGTCCAACACTCAGCCATTATATGTGGAATGTGTGCAGATACATGGAGTGAATAACATGGACATAAAGTCCGGCTTCTCTAAAGGACAGTACCATAATCAAGTCACTGAAAGTAAAATAAATATGAAAGAATGCTTTTTTTACTTCCAACTTTATTGAGATGTAAGTAACATACAGCACCCTGTAAGTTCAAGGTATATAACACAATGATTTGGCTTAGATAGATCGTGATCACCACAGTTGGTTTAGTGAACATCCACCATCTCATATAGATACAAAAGGAAAAAAGCTTTTTTTTTCCTAGTGATATAAACTCTTAGGGTTTCCCTCTTAACAGCTTTAATATAAAACACACTGCAGCATTAATTATATTAATTTGGTTTTACATTTTATCCCTGGTACTTATTGATCTTATAACTAGAAGTTTGTACCTTTTGACCACCTTTATCCAATTCCCTGTCCCTCTGCCTATGACGTCTGGTAACCACAGATCTGACTTCTTTTTCTGTAAGTTTGTTTCTCTGTTTGTGAAGTATAATTGGCTTACAACAAACGTGATGCTAGTTCTTGGTACACACGTAGTGATTTGATATTTCTATACATTAAAAAATGGACCACCATTATAAGTCTAATGATGATCTGTCATCATACAGAGATACTGTATTATTATTGAATCTCTTCCCCATGCTGTACATTTCATCCTCAAGACTCACTCACTTTGTAACTACAGGTTTATGCCTCTCTTTTCCTATCTATTTCACTCATTCCTCCACTCCCATCCCCTCTGGCAACCACCTGTTTGTTCTCTTTATCTGTGACTTTGTTTCTATAAGAAAACTGTCCACAAAACAAAAAGGCCACCTATGAAATGAGAGTAGATATTTGCAAGTGAATGTCTGGTAAGAGCTTAATATCCAAAATATACAAAGAATAAATACAACTCAACATAAAAAATACAATTAAAAATGAGCAGGGGACCTGCATAGATATTTTTCCGAAGAAGACATACATATTACAGACAGGCACATGAAAAGATGCTCAATATCACTAATCATCAGGGAAATGCAAATCAAAACCACAATGAGTTAGATATCACCTCACACTTGTTAGAATCAAAATAACAACAAATAAAAGTGTTGACAAGGATGTGGAGAAAAGGGAACCTTCCTGCTTTGTTGGTGGAACTATAAATAGATGGATTCACTATGGAAAACAATATAGAGAGTTCTCAAAAAATTAAAGATATAACTGCTGCTGCTAAGTTGCCTCAGTCGTGTCCGACCCTGTGCAATCCCATAGACGGCAGCCCACCAGGCTCCCCTGTCCCCGGGATTCTCCAGGCAAGAACACTGGAGTGGGTTGCCATTTCCTTGTCCAATGCATGAAAATGAAAAGTGAAAGTGAAGTCGCTCAGTCATGTCCGACTCTTGGAGACCCCATGGAGCCTACCAGGCTCCTCCGTCCATGGGATTTTCCAGGCAAGAGTACTGGCGTGGGTTGCCATTGCCTTCTCCAAAGATATAACTACCTTGCCATCAGATCAGATCAGATCAGTCGCTCAGTTGTGTCCTACTCTTTGCAACCCCATGAACCGCAGCACGCCAGGCCTCCCTGTCCATCACCAGCTCCCGGAGGTCACCCAGACTCACACCCATCAAGTCAGTGATGCCATCCAGCCATCTCATCCTCTGTCGTCCCCTTCTCCTCCTGCCCTCAATCCCTCCCAGCATCAGAGTCTTCTCCAATGAGTCAACTCTTCGCATGAGGTGGCCAAAATACTGGAGTTTCAGCTTTAGCATCATTCCTTCCAAAGAAATTCCAGGATTGATCTCCAAAATCCAGCAATTCCCCTTCTGGGTATTTTCCCCAAAAGATCAAAAACACTGTTGGAAAGATATAGGCACACCTTTGTCCATATGTTCATTGCAGCGTTATTCACAATAGCCAAGTTATAAAAGCAGCCTAAGTGCCCAGTGATAGATGAACAGATCAAGAAGATGTGGTATGTCACACATCACACACACACACACACACACACACACACACACAGAGGAATATTACTCAGCCATAAAAAAGAATGAAATCTTTTGATTTTCAACAACATGTATGGCCCTAGAGGGTATTATGCTAAGTGAAACAAGTCAGACAGAAGAAAAACAAATACCATATAATTTCACTTATATGTAGAATCTAATATAAACAAAACAAATGAAAGAACATTTTTAAAGAAAATCATTGAAAGGTTTGCAAGTCTCTTGGGAGAACAATGAAATATACTAAACATTCTGTTTGTAAATGACTGTTTTCCTAATGAATCCCTGAAGGGGAGAGATTTAAACACCAGACTGCCCCCCAGCCAGTCCCCACAGCTACCGTTTCCAATGGCTGTTCCACTTTTATTGATGAGGGGCCTTTTTCAACTAGATGGATCTGATACAAATAATGGCCATGTAGATCACATCAGGGAACTATTCATAAAACAAGGATGTTCATGAGCAGGTGGAATTTTTCCTCTGCAGTACAAAGAAAGATTATAATTCTCCTTTGAAAGAGATTTAAAAACCTTGTCCTAAAATTACATGGCCTGAGGACCTTCTGTGGTTTGCTGCAGTGGTTTCATTATATTAAATATTTGTGAGTTATTGCTTTCAGTTATCAGTTACATGTTTAAATCTTCATCACTGTTACTTGGTTCCCCTAGGTTTTGTTACTAATCTAGGACATCTCTTCTGTGGACTGCTGAAGCAGAGAAATACTGTCGCAGCCAGCAAGGCTAGCAACTGTCACAGTAAAATTCTGCCAAAACCAATAAATGAGCTGAAACTTACAAATCCCTGTCTTAGCAATAGGCCCTGGGACTTGGAAAACATTTTGCTTTAATAAGTAGTTAGAAAGTCATCTGCTTGGAAATGGTGGTCAGATGGCCCCTTTTGGCACAGGGTTAATGTTGGAAAGAAAAGTTAGTAGGATGAGTTAATTCTCATTATTAGCCATTCTATAAAATGTCTCTCTCAGTATATCTTCCTAATGAGTTTTAAAGTTTAAAACCTTTAGTTTTAAATTACAAAGCACTTACACTCATAAACTCAGATTCTTCATGCATCTCAGGAATCAAGAGACGTTGGAGCCTAGAGATAGAAATTATAAGTTGATATAATAATATAATTTAATTGAATTTTGTTTTTAGTCACTGGAATAAGGTGTTGCCTAAGTCACACTTATAGATTCTGTTTGTCTTGAAAGTCTGTGATTTGGCCATACATTTTTAAAATGTATGCTGTAACTCACAAAGCAAGACACATAGAAGCATATGGATAAATCTTGGTGGCCACACCAGTGCAAAACCAGCTCTGAGTGTGCACTAGCCATCAGTCAGTGATGGAAGTTCATGTGAAAGTGTATTTTATGTCATGACATTTCAAGTCCTGATGTTTGAAGATAAGTAATGAACGACCCCAGTGCTTAGCTCATGCTATTACAGGACACATCTACTTTTTTCTTAAAGGCCATGCTTTGTTTTTTACTTTACAATATTGTATTGGTTTTATATAATTTCATTTATTTTTGACTGTAGCTGGGTCTTTGTTGCTACCCAGGCTTTTCTCTAGTTGTGGAGAGTGGGGGCTGCTCTGTAGTTGCCGTGTGCAGGCTTCTCACTGAGGTGTCTTCTCTTGTGGAGCACAGGCTCTAGGGTACACAGGCTTTAGTACTTGTGACGAGTGGGCTCAGGAGTCGCAGCTCCCAGGCTCTAGAGCACAGGCTTAGCAGTTGTGGCACGTGGGCTTGGTTGCTCCACAGCATATGCGATCTTCCTGGATCACGGATCAAACCCATGTCTCCCTCATTGGTGGGAGATTCTTTACCACTGAGCCACCAGGGAAGCCCAGGACACATTTGCTTTTATAAAGCATAGACAACTGTTCTTATTGATAATCTTAGGAGCTCTGTGATAGATGAAGGATCTGAAGGCCAGCGAAATTAATGTGACCAAGGTCCCTTCTTCAGACACCTAGGCACAAGGGTTTAACCTAAGCCTGCCCGTCCTAAAGTTGGGTGTTACATGCTGCTACACCATAGCTAGGTACAGTATCCTTAATCATAAGAGCAGCGTGCATTTTGGCTTCCAAGAGGAAAGCACCATCTCTGCTGTGGGCTTCTTGTCTCTCGTTATTGAGGTCAGTAGACTTTTCCCCCTAAACAGATATGAGAGGATTAGAAAGAGAGCCTTGCTGATGGCCATCTCTTATTACAAAGCAGTTATTGGCCCAAAGGTGATGGTAGCATTCATCCTGAGTTGACTTATGAGAAAAGCAAGGAATATGTATAGTAAATGCACATTCAGGAGTTGCCTGCAAATTTTCTCAGGGGTTTTGGGTTTCAAATGGAGTTTGGGCTCCTGCATAATGTGTCCCACTTATAGGAGATGAGTTTGTGTGATAGATCCTGAACTCCTCTGGCTCTGGGTTGTTCTTTCTTTCGAAGCAAGTGAAAGACCTGGATGTGTAGTTATATAAGCATTAAAAAGAATAAGCTGTCTCAACCTGGGTAAGCATTGTTTTCAGAATTGAAAAAATGTAGAATCAAAAGAAAAATCAAAAGTACATAATGTTGAAGTTCAGAAAATAAGACTGAAAGAAGAGGCAAAATTCCAAGACAATCTTCTCGAGGTCGAAGAATTTCTTTTGGCCACGTGATGCCAACTGTTGCACCTGTCACCTATTTAGTTGCTGCTATTTCACTTACTTACTTTACTTACTGACCTGTGACATACACACGTGTATGGCTTATCCTAGTATTGTGAACTTTTAGAAAAATTTGTATACTGTTTATATTTCATAGGTTAAGATAATTGAAGGAGAATTTGGAATTATTCTCACGGCACTACTTTCACTACATCTTAGTTTATGCTCAGTCCTTAAGGCAATTGACTGTACTTTCCAAGTGGAAATGTCAGGACATTGGCAGAGGCATGGACAAGTTTCCCTAGGATGACTATTCTGAACTTGAGCATGTGAGCAAGCTGTATTATGAACTAGTGTTTATGTTTAGTGGAGAAGGAATTTTTAATAAGTAAACACTTGATCATTTTGTCTCTTCAGCAACCCATGTGAAAGTCCCAAAAAGGTATGGTTTGTCTGATGTGTTGTTTGTTTGTTTGTTTTTTTAATAAAAAACAGTGAATTGCTGTATGTGAAACAGAGGAAGAAGGGAGGAAAAATGGAGAAGAGGGTTGCCCTATGAATGGCTTCAAAATGATTAATAGTGCTAACAGAGAAAAATAATTAAATGAACAATTAACTTTTAGAGTCATCTTATCTCTCTGGAAGAAGCACAAGCTGGAATCAAGATTGCCGGGAGAAATATCAATAACCTCAGATATGCAGATGACACCATCCTTATGGCAGAAAGTGAAGAGGAACTAAAAAGCCTCTTGATGAAAGTGAAAGAGGAGAGGGAAAATTTGGCTTAAAGCTCAACATTCAGAAAACTAAGATCATGGCATCTGGTCCCATCACTTCATGGGAAATAGATGGGGAAACAGTGGAAACAGTGTCAGACTTTATTTTTCTGGGCTCCAAAATCACTGCAGATGGTGACTGCAGCCATGAAATTAAAAGACGCTTACTCCTTGGAAGGAAAGTTATGACCAACCTAGATAGCATATTCAAAAGCAGAGACATTACTTTGCCAACAAAGGTCCGTCTAGTCAAGGCTATAGTTTTTCCTGTGGTCATGTATGGATGTGAGAGTTGGACTGTGAAGAAGGCTGAGCGACGAAGAATTGATGCTTTTGAACTGTGGTGTTGGAGAAGACTCTTGAGAGTTCCTTGGACTGCAAGGAGATCCAACCAGTCCATTCTGAAGGAGATCAGTCCTGGGTGTTCTTTGGAAGGAGTGATGCCGAAGCTGAAAGTCCAGTATTTTGGCCACCTCATGCTAAGAGTTGACTTATTGGAGAAGACTCTGATGCTGGGAGGGATTGGGAGCAGGAGGAGAAGGGGACGACAGAGGATGAGATGGCTGGATGGCATCACTGACTCGATGGATGTGAGTCTGAGTGAACTCCGGGAGTTTGTGATGGACAGGGAGGCCTGGCGTGCTGTGATTCATGGGGTCGCAAAGAGTCGGACATGACTGAGCGACTGAACTGAACTGATCTCTTTTTTCTGCACTCTTCTTTCTTTTCCTAGGTATTTGGTCCATACCTAGCCTCCTGAGGACAATGAACAGGTTTCCAACCAAAAATAGGGCATATATGAATTAACAACAACAAATATATGCTTTTTCTAAGAGCAGTAGTCAGTCCTGGAAAATACAACTTGTATATTAGTCTGTTGAAGTTTTGAAGGCATTTTGATAGTTTATAAGATATTAATGCAGAATTTTTGATGACTAAATGTGTATTAAGAAAATTCAAGACATATAATCTCTGCAAGCTGTCACCCATTTCTTCCCTAAATCTTATATTTAAAAAAAATTTTTTTTTTAATTTCTGAAAAGGCTTTGCTTTCAACTGTCATTAAGGAAGGTTCTGGTTTTATATTACTCTTGAGTTTTGTATTACTCTTCAAGACAGTTGGCTTTTCTTTTTTTCAACAAATAGATATTATCCTTAAGGAATGGATTCTTAATAGTGGGGTTTTCTGACTTGGTCAGTAACTGTATGGGTGATACTGTGTATATTCCTGGGATCATCCTTTCAACAGTAAGCTGTGTGGGGTACTTCTCAGGTAGTGACTCATCCAATGGCTGATATCTTTGGGAGAACCATCTGTCTGATACGGTGTTCAAGGTTTGGGGAAAAAAATCCATGCTACCATAGCTGTTTCCTCTACAAGAGTTCCTTACATGCTACAAAAGACTATGATATAAATTATCACAGAAACGTTCTTTATTGGTTTGTGTCATATCTTTTTTTAACCTCAGGAAGAATTTTAAAACAATTATAGTTATTATGTTGAAGAACTAACTCATTATGTGAAACTTGCCTTGCTGTAAATTATGGGGGTTTTTAAAATTGAAATATATTGACATACAATACTGTGTTCGTTTCTGGTGATTTGATATGTGTATGCATTATGAAATGATCGCCATGATAAGTCTAGTAACCATCTGTCCCCGTTCAAAGTTATTGCAATGTTATTGACCATATTCCTTGTGCTGTATATTACATCCCCATGGCTTATTTACTTTTATAACTGGTGGATTGTATCCCTCAATCCCCTCCACCTATTTTGCCCACCCCATCCCCCCTCCACTTGGGCAACCACCCGTGTGTTCTCTGTGTGTGTGAGTCCTTTTTCATTTTGTTTTTTTAGACTCCACTTATAAATGAAGTCATATGGTGGTTTGTCTTTCTCTCTGTAATTTATTTCACTTAGCATAATATTCTCTAGATCTATCCATGTTGTCTAAAATGGTAGTACTTTTTTTCTTAGTGGCTGAGTACTATTCCATTACACATATTTCCCACACCATCTTTATCCATTCATCTAATACAGGTTGCTTCCACACCTTGGCTATTGTATATAATGCTGCAGTGAACATTGGGTGCATATATCTTTTCCAGTTATCTTCAGGTAAATACCCAAAGTGAAACTGCTGGATCATGTGGCAGTTCTACTTTTAATTTTTTGAGAAACCTCCATACCATTTTCCATAGCAGTTGCACCAACTTAGAATCCTATCAACAGTGTCCAAGGGAGGGATATAGAGACATCCTTGCCAACATTTGTTATTTGTTGTCTTTTTGATGGTAGTCATCTGACACATGTGTTGTGGTATTTCATTGTGGTTGGTGTAGATTGTATTTTTAAATAACAATGCCATTTTAGTCTTTCAAAATACTTTTGTAGCCACCATTACATTTGCTTGAGAAGATATTCCTTTTTGCTTTAGGACATAGGGAGTATGGGGATGAGGATATGATTTCCCCGTCTCCACTCCCCAACCTGGAGTAGCATCAGGATGCCCCAATCCATTCAGTTTAATCAACGGTTATTGAAGACTTACTGTACTGATACTAGGTCTACTGGGACAAGAAGAAAACCACCTCTGTTGCCAAGAAATTTACTTTTACAACCAAGTCTGATAGGATAGATTGGCGCATGTGATTTTGGCATGTATCTATGTCTACCTTAATTCATTCCTGCTGCTGCTAAGTTGCTTCAGTCGTGTCCGACTCTGTGCGATCCCATAGACGGCAGCCCACTAGGCTCCTCTGTCCCTGGGATTCTCCAGGCAAGAATACTGGAGTGGGTTGCCATTTCCTTCTCCAATGCATGAAAGTGAAAAGGGAAAGGGAAGTCGCTCAGTCGTATCTGACTCTTAGCGACCCCATGGACTGGAGCCTACCAGGCTCCTCCATCCATGGGATTTTCCAGGCAAGAGTACTGGGGTGGGGTGCCATTGCCTTCCCCGTAATTCATTCCTAGTCCCTTTAAATTGTAAACTTCTCCCCCTTTATCATATTGTACATTATATCCAAATTGTACACCCTCTGTTTGCTTGACACCTTGTAAATGTAGATTACTCAGACCTTGCGACCAAGGTGCAGCTGGACTTTGACACTGTGTTCCCCAGACCCTGTTAGATTTTTAAACCCCTCTTGAAGAAGTCTGGCAGAAGTGAGGTGAAAGGCTGAGTATGGAGATCTGCTGTGGACCAAGCTGCATGAACAGGTCATGCCATATTGTTTGCTCTTGTATAGACTCGCCATCATAGCATGTCATAAGAGGTGGAGCCAATAGAAGCAGTCTTCTCTTAGAGCAATTGGACACTTCTGTGACCCATTTTCTGATATCTCTTCATCTTGACATGGTGTGATTACTAACTGTTCCCTCTCCACCTCATGCTCCAACTGTTATCCCATCACCATCAGCACAGTAAACATAAATATGGAATAAGCATTCCTTGACATGACATTAATGTTTTTTTTCCACAGAAGGGGTTTAAATCTTGCCAAAAAGTAAAGCTATTCCATAGTAAGCCATCTTGATTTTGTGATGGATGTTTTGTAACTTTGACCTATGTAATATGTGGTATAACACAATGCCACAGTCGAGAGTAGACATGAGCCAGTCTGCTGGACCAGGTGGAGTCTTGGTTCTGCCATTTTTTGCATGTGTGACATGTCATAAGTTACCTTCTCTGTGCCTGTTTCCTTATCTGTAAAATTAGATGATGATTGGATCTACATAAGAGCCTTATTGGGCTTCCCTGGTGCTCAGCTGATAAAGAACCCACCAGCCAGTGCAGGAGACACAAGAGATGCAATTTCAGTCCCCCAGTGGGGAAAATCCCCTGGAGAAGGAAAAGGCAACCCACTCCAGTATTCTTTCATGGAGAATTCCATGGACAGAGGATCCTGGCAGGCTACAGTCCATGGGGTTGCAGAGTCGGACATGACTGAGCATGCACTTACACATACACACACAAGAGCCTTATTATAAAAATTGAATGAACGATGCCTAGTCCATAGTTTATATTCAATTTAAATGATAATGTAAAAAGAAAATAAACAACTCTGTGCTATAAGTTATCTCTTTCAGGATCCTAGAGGGTATCCCAGGGAAGTAGATTTAAGCTGTCCCATGTAGTAGAACCTTGAGACCTCTGCTGCCTTCATCTTGGTGTGCTGAAAAGTATTCATCACATGACAAGGGCCACAGCCCCCAGGACTGGCCATGCTCAGCACCCTATTAAAGGTTTAGATGAGAGAAAATTCAGGGATGTGCGTGGAAATAGCTAATGTGGATTGAATGTTTGCTAAAATTCAAGTATGTACTCATTCCTTTATTCCTCACAAAACCCTATGGGGCAGATGAAGAAACTGAGGTACAGAAACATCAAGTTATTTGTTTATGTTCTTATAGAAGATTATGTGGTGGGACTGTCATTTGAACTCAGGCCATCTTTATCCAGAGCTTTTAGACTGAATTGGCCCCCTTCAGAAATGCTTTTGTGAATTACATTTGGTGTGTTGCCATCCACTTCTGTTAAGGATCATTATAGGCAGAAGCTTGATGAAATCTGTCACTGTGGATATTATAAGCATATCTATATATTCTGTGTCACACAGCATCTTCCTCATGAGGACTCCTAGGAGAAATTTGTCTCATGTCTTAATAATGAGAATTCATAAATTCCCTGAGCAAATTACTCTGCTTTTGTTTCCTGGACCTTGTACACTTTACCCTTCTGAGTTGATCCCTTGTTGTTGTTCAATTGCTCAGTTGTGTCCCACTGTTTGCAACGGCATGGACTGCAGCATGCCAGGCTTCCCTGTCCTTCACCATCTCCTGGAGCTTGATCAAACTCATGTCCACGGAGTCGGTGATGCCATCAAACCATCTCATCCTCTGTCATCCCCTTCTCCTCCTGCCTTCAACCTTTCCCCGCCTCAGGGTCTTTTCTAATGAGTCAGCTCTTTGCATCAGGTGGCCAGAGTATTGGAGCTTCAGCATCAGTTCTTCCAATGAATATTCAGGATTGATTTCCTTTAGGATGGACTGGTTGAATCTCCTTGCAGTCCAAGGGACTCTCAAGAGTCTTCTCCAACATCCCAGTTCAAAGGCATCAATTCTTCAGCACTCAGCCTTTTTTATGGTCCAGCTCTCACATCCATACATGACTACTGAAAAAAACAGCTTTGACTAGGTGGACATTTGTCAGCAAAGTAATGTCTCTGCTTTTTAATACGCTGTCTTGGTTTGTCATAGCTTTTCTTCCAAGAAGTTGATCACTAGAAAGCTAATAATCATGTTTGTAACCTGCTTTTGATTTATCATAATGATTTTGTCACCCTTGCCTTCAATCTGTCACTAGTTTTCTTTTTAATTTCATTCCACATTTAAAAGTCATTTTTTACATGAGATTACACATGCACATGGAAGACATTCAAATGGTATAGAAGAGCATAAAGATGAAACGCTCCTTCCATCTACCCTCTGCTAATTCCTTCCCTTAGTTTTTTAAGTACTTCTTGTGTGTATGGAAGATGTTTTATGCATAAATAGCATACATGTGCATTATTTTAAATAATAGAATCAAGCTAATATATATTGTCAATCACGTTACTTTAAAATTTCTATTTTAATTAGTGAAATTATCGTAAGATGTATAAATAAAGGAAAGATTAATGCTAATTCCCACTACCATTTCCCATCTCTCCAACGTATGCGATGTTATCACTCCTCCTGGTACCTAATGTTATTGTAATACTATCTTACTATATTGTCTGTTTTTTTCTAAAAAATCACTTGAGCTATGAACTCTTTGCCTGGCTTGTTCATTATAATGTCCCTGTTGCCTGGCGCAATGATTAGTACAGAGTGAGCATTCAACATACAGTTAAGACAAACACCCACATGCGAGAACATTTAGATGAAGAGCTGAATGCCATTTTCTTTGTATGGAATATGCTAGTAAAGAGCCAGAGTGAAACCTGAGTCTTGCGTTGTGGCATGAAGTCAAGAAAACAGATTTTGTTCTATTTAATGGAGGAGAAAAGTCATATGGGATAAGAATGTGGAAGTGCTCTGCTTGGGGTGAGCATATGCTTTCTATTGCTAGTACAACTGCCAGGGCATGGAGATCTTTATCCTTGTGCATGGACAATGTTTGAAAAAGAAATGAAAATTCTGTATGTGTATACATGGCTGGCTCAAAAATTCACTCAGCAAAACATTCAATGCGTCTATTGAAGGAAATGGCAACCCACTCCAGTGTTCTTGCCTGGAGAATCCCAGGGACGGGGGAGCCTGGTGGGCTGCCGTCTATGGGGTCGCACAGAGTCGGACACGACTGAAGCGACTTAGCAGCAGCAGCAGCATGTGTGAAGTGCAGGGTTGGTTTCTAAGGACACTTCAGTCAGATTATGGCTTCTGCCCTTCAGACTTCTACATTTAAGGGAATCTAGAACCTCCGCCTTCCTCCCTTCCCTTCACCCCTCCCCCCAAACAAAGGAGATTTGAGAGACGCTCCTCTTTATGTTACCACATGCTGGCCAGCTATCATCTAGTGCGCTCCCCACCCCCTACTTTGCAACCATCTCTGCCTTTTATACTGTTGCTGGTGATATTTTCTCCTGTAACTAGTAATGCCTCGTCATAGGAAAGCTTTTCTCTGGTTTTCTTTTCTTCTCCTCTGAGGGGTGTGATTGGAACAAATCTAAAACTGTTAATCTGAATGTTCTTAGACTATGTTGTAACCTCTGCAACAAATATGAACCAAATATATGGTAAGGAAAAATTTGTTCATAATATATCTTGACCCTTAGCTGTGAGTAAAACCGTACCTACGTTGTCATTATCTTTGCGTGTCCACTTTTTCTAAAGATTTTGCAGTCTTCACCATCATGTTACTTTTTTTTTTTCATTATTTCATTTTTGCTTCAGTTTTGTTCTGAAGCCATTTGAAAGAAAAATTTATCCCTGCCATTTTTTTCTTAATAGTTAAGTTTGTTGCATGGTGGGAAAAAAATTTGACCTAGAAGCAGTTACAAAATTGACCACTTTTGTCCTACAGTATATGCTTTGATCCTTTGAAATTTGATTTTGAATCATAGAGGCATAGTAATTAGAACTGTCTCCTGATTTTCATGTAATTGAACAAAGAAATAATGTGTTTAAATAAATATGTGAACGCTCAGTGATTCAGTCACATCCGACTGTTTTCAACCCCATGAACTGTAGCCCACCTGACTCCTCTCTCCATGGGATTATCCTGACAAGAACACTGGAATAGGTTGCCATTTCCTCCTCCCAACCCAGGGATAGAACCCATGTCTCAGCTCCTGCATGGGCAGGAGGATTCTTTACCCTGTGCCACCTGAAAGTGAAAGCCCCCTAGAAGTGAAAGTGTAATCACTCAGTCGTGTCTGACTCTTTTTATTATTATTATTTTTTTACTTTACAATATTGTATTGGTTTTGCCATACATCAATTCTTTGCAACTCCATGGACTGTAGCCTGGCAGGCCCCTCTGTCCATGGGATTCTCCAGGCAAGAATACTGGAGTGGGTAGCCATTCCCTTCTCCAGGGGATCTTCCTGACCCAGCAGTTGAACCTGGGTCTCCGGCATTGCAGGAGAATTCTTTACCATCTGAGCCAACTGGGAAGCCCGTAAATACACCTGTAGGGGATTCCTATCTGGAATGGAGGTGGGGGTCAAGGATCCTATGCAGTCAGGGAAGTCTGATTTGCTTTGTCGCATCAGCAGCTCTGGGGTATCTGTGTCCTGAGAGAATGCAGATGTGACTCAAGAAGAAAAGGGAAAAGGAGAAACTAAATCAAATTCAAGTACAGTTGTATCACAACAATGAACATTCTAGGAAAATGCTTATTTAAAATTTCTATCATTAATGTCCTTAATTGTGGTTTTTAAATGAAATAAAGATTAAGAAGTCATTTCAGTTAAGCATGTAAGATTACTTGCTAGACTATCAGCTGGAGAATCATGATGCCTATTAATTCTAAATAATTTCCCAAGTACTAAATGCATTATTTGTAGACAGGCCATAATTTATAAGTTATGGGCAGTGAGTGAAAAGGAGGACAGTGGTCTCCATTTTTCATCCCTGACAAAATCTTTCTCCACATTTAAGATTTCAGGAAGACACTTGACAGTTCTTATCTACTGCTTGTATTTCCAATTATTCTTTAGTTCAGAGGGTTATTGTTTCTCTAGAGTGAATCGGAGAAGGCGATGGCACCCCACTCCAGTACTCTTGCCTGGAAAATCCCATGGATGGAGGAGCCTGGTAGGCTGTAGTCCATGGGGTCGCTAAGAGTCAGACACGACTGAGCGATTTCCCTTTCACTTTTCACTTTCATTCATTGGAGAAGGAAATGGCAACCCACTCCAGTGTTCTTGCCTGGAGAATCCCAAGGACGGGGGAGCCTGGTGGGCTTCTGTCTCTGGGGTCGCACAGAGTCGGACACGACTGAAGCGACTTAGCAGCAGAGTGAATTTAATCCCGACATTTTCACTCCACAGATTTAGAGTTAGATTTTGTCTTTCTTGCATGCATTCAGGGCATGCATCGCAAAGTTACTGGGAATATTTAGCTGAGAATTACCAGCACCTTTGAAAACTAGAATCCCTGTGGAGAGCCAGATACACAAAGTAACAAGATGATAAGCATCACTACTGCGAGCTTCCCACTGGGATGCAACACAAATGTTTGCAAAGGATGCTACATGCAGCCATGCTTGATGGAAAATGTTACATTCACAGTGCCTTTGGGCTTATTTTTTCTATCTTTTTGGATTATATTGCTAAAGATCAATGGATATAGTTTTTAGATTATTTTTAACCAAAAGATTTATGCAAATTGATTGACTTACAGTTATATTGCTGTCTTTTAAATAAGAATATTCTGTTCTCTAATAAAACAGTTGGCAACACATCAGGACAGATTATTACAATCGCCAGATTCTCAGTAATAATTATTTTTGGCTGAAATCTTTGAGTCTCGGTGTACCATTCAATGCTCTATTCTAAAAAATTGAATACAGTTGCTCATAGTCCTATAAACCTGACTTTAGGGTTCTTTTTGGTTTTGTTTTTGCTAATTAAAATATGTTTTTTCTCACCAACTTAAATCATTTTGTAGCCAATACATTTCACACACTTGATTATGTTTTATATTATATTAAATGGCTTCTGGATTCCACACAGTGGTTTCTTTTGGCCAGTTGTTGTTTAGCGGCTAAGTCATGTCTCTTTGGGACACCATGGACTGTAGCCCACCAGGCTTCTCTGTCCATGGGATTTCCTAGGCAAGAATACTGGAGTGGGTTGCCATTGCCTCCTCTAGAGAATCTTTCCAACTCACAAGTCAAACCCTAGGTTCTTATTATTGGAAGATGCCCTAGTGGCAGGTGGAAAACCTTTCAGTGAGAATGCTCCAGACCTTTTCTAACAATGAGCTTTGTCAGGTTCACAAGCGCAGCTGAAGACCACTGAGGGGAGGGTGTATCCCTCTTCTGCTAACGGGACTGATTTTATGAGTGAAGTGGCTATTGTGCTCTGGTGGCCTGTGGAGGTTTCCTACCACGCCTTTCAGGATCCAACCCACTCCTCCCCTTGAGCACTCTGGTGCTTTCTCCCTTGTCATCCTTCGGTCTATCTATACTAAACATGAACTATTCATCCCGTGCTCTTGACGGCTTTTGCCACATGAAGTAAAAGTTATCAGAGACTCGAGTGTATTTGTTTCCTCTTTATATAAAATTCCCCTACTCCTGCTAGCTGTTGGGCATTTTCTTTTTTCTATCCTTTTCTGATCTGATCTCAGCAGATAAAAGGCACCACTGTATTATTCACCCAGCCCTGATTACTCTGGGTTATCACTGATTCCTTTCTGTGTCCCAGATAAGGAAAGCAGAGTAAGCAAAAACACGGATGCTTGCTGTGTGAGCTTCTGTTAATGAAGCAGGTATTGGAATACTTATCTTTCAGTGTGCTCTATTCAAGATAGTTGGTGAGGTCCTCTAATAGTTCTGTCCCATGTGGGAGGCAGACGGGTGAAGAGATACTTGTAGCAAGGTGGGTATGTTTCTTGTGAAAGGAATATGCATGAACTTCTATGAAGCATGTTTGAGCAAAACCATAAAGTTATATGTGACTTGAACATAAGGCTTGCATTTGTTTTTGGTGGGGCCTTGTGGGGCAAAGAGATAGAGATGTGAAAAGCTAGATTGAAGCCAGGTCATAAATGACCTTGAAAGTAGGGAGTTTGGGCTTCATTGAATAATTGGTGTGGAATCATCAAATGTTTTTCAAAAGCAGAATAACAAGTGAACCTAAATTCTGAGATTGTTTTCTAACTTTCTCCTAGACTTTGCATTTGTATCCATAAGCATTTCAAAAGCTCCTCTAGGTCAGCACTAAGCTCATGCTCTTCCTTTCCTCTTTACTCCTCCTGTGGCATTCCCCATCTTATTTATGGGCATTACTATCTGCAGCAGTCAATCAAGCTGGAGATCCTGGGGTCATCCTCACTTCCTCTTTATCTCCTACTCCATGGTCAGCAAGATAGCACATGCCAATGACTCTTTCTGTGACCTGGCACTCTAGTTCATCTCCTGCTCTCCACTTTCAGTTCTACTCTTTTATCAAATTTAGCACTGTTAACTTATACTAGTTATTCTTCAATACACTGAGGTTAGGTAAATTATTTTAGTTTATTGCTTCAGCAATAATCAGTATATTAAGAATTCACAGGATGGATTCTATACACCATTGAAATCTCTCCTTGACTTTATATGTCCCATGGTGTTCCTTTTTATGGTATTAGTTAAGCTTAGCTTTGGAGCATATAGCTAATGATAATCATAATAGTGGCTTACATAAGAAAAAAGTTTATTTCTCATGTAAAATAAGTCTGGAGGGAGTCCGTTGGCATCTGAAATGATGGCCCCATCATTTAGGATACAGGGATATTCTATCTTTTTGCTCCAGGACACTAATACATAGCTTCTATCTTGAAGATTACTTCCTGTTGCAGAATGGCTGCTGGAACTCTAGCCATCACTTCAGTGAAACAATTTCCCCAAAGAAGGAGAGGTGAATAGGTAAAAAGTTGTTTGCCAGCTGAGTCGTCTCTCATTATGTAGCCTTTATGAACATCTCACATACCATTTCTACTTCATAGATCAGAACTGAGACACACAGCTAGATACTTAGCTGCAAGAAGGCTGAGACGTATCTCTTTGTTTATTGAGAGACAATGTGCTCAATTTAAAAGTGGCTTTCTACCACTGAGGAAGAAATGGGAGAGTAACATTGGTATAAGCAAGTGCTCAGGATAGATAAAACTGTCTTTGTAATGGTCAGAATAAGCCTATTATCACTGGTCCTGTTGGGTGTCTCTTTCATGTCCAAGATACCTGTGCTATATGGTTGCCATTCTGGAAAGTATCTTTACTAAAATAAACAGTAAAATCACCATCCAAGTGTGACTTTCTGCTCCGCTACTTGTCAAGTCATGTGAAGTACTTAGAACCTGAGCACCATTCTTCACAGAAAGGTGGGAACATGCAGAGCAGATGAAGCAGGTGGAGACAGACTGCTTTTTTGCAGAATTCCTCACTGGGCACATTATTTGCTGTAGGCTTTGTAGGTTTCAGCAGCTTACCTCAGTGCAGTAGTTCTAATCCTGCAGCAGATCTGAATCACCCAGGGAACTTGATAACATAACTGGACCCAGTACACATAACTGGGCACTAACTGCCACCCCCACAAACATTCTGCCTATGACTCATTAAGTCTGGAGTTGATCCCAGGAGTCCATAGGTTAAAAAATAAAAGTGCTTCTGATTGTTTCCCTCATATAATTGCACCATTTGATTAACAGAGCTTATTCCCTTTAATGTATTTCCCAGAAATAACACCCACTGCATTAAGTCATCTGCTTCTGGATTTATTCTGAAACATAAAATGGGAAATTGTCATAAGAGGTCTGGATCAACATATGTGATTATATGAGGAGAAGGGGTGGTATAGGAACAATAGATTTTATTTTAAAGACCAGAATGATTAAATATATGGGTCAAGCAGATAGTATTGAAAAATTAAGTATTCATCATGTAGTATCTTCAGTGTAAGAAACACAGCTTCACAATCCTGATTATCCTCCCAGTCTGATGTCTTCAGTGAATTGACTTCTGTATTCCTTACTTCGTTGTTGTCTTCTGTTATCACAGTATGTTGTGATGCAGGTCATCTAAGGAATAAAATCAGTGACTTCCATTCCTAAGATGTTTTTTCTTTTAAATTATTGCCTCTGTATATCTTCAGTTTCATAAAACCTAGTATAATAATCATCATGGCCATTTTTTAGAGCAGAGAATTGAAACAGAAAATCTCACTATTTTTACAGCTGACAACATGTCAATTTAAATGAGGAAGGAGGTCCATGCAGTAAAACACTGAATTTATCTGCAGTGTTGTTTTTTGTTTTGTTTTTTTTTTTTTTTTCATTCTCTAACTTTACCAAGAATGCCACCCTTGCTAAAGATCTGGGTCTCTGTAACTGTCCCTCCCTCATCATCACATCACTCCCATTTCAGTGCTCTTTTCAGCAAAGTCCTAAATGGAATTAGCCAGGACCATCCCTAAGGATGCACGTTTAATACTCACAAAAATGATGTGCAGACTGATAGATTTGGGAAGCAGTAGTAAAGTTATTACCAGTTAAAAGCTAAATGTTCATTGCAGCATTATTTACAATAGCCAGGACATGGAAGCAACCTAGATGTCCAACAGATGAATGGATAAAGAAGTTGTGATACATATATACAATGGAATATTATTCAGCCCTAAAAAAGAACGAATTCATATCAGTTCTTGTGAGGTAGCTGAACATAGACCCTGGTACACAAAGTGAAGTAAGTCAGAAAAAGAAAAACAGATATTGTATATTAATGCATATATATGGAATCTAGAAAATTGTTCTGATGAAACTATTTACAGAGAAGAAATAGAGACAAAGATGTAGAGAACAGATTAGTGGCCACAGCAGGAAAGAAGAGGGTAAGAGAGATTGAGAAAGTAGCATTAACATATGCACACTGTCATATGTAAAATAGATGCCTGGTGGAAAGTTGTTATATAACACAGGGAGCCCAACCTGCAGCACTGTGATGACCTAGAGGAGTGGGATAGGGAAAGGAGGGAGGCTCAAAGGGAGGAGATATATATATATATATATACACACACACAATTATGACTGATTTGCATTGATGTATCCCTTTCATGCTGGATTCTCTCTTCTGAGCCTTCACCATATGTAACATAGTACATATTTTTCCTTATTTATCTTATTTATTATCAGTATCCTCCACCAGAAGATAAATTCTGTAGAAAGTGATTTTCTGTTAGTTTTGTTCACTCCAAAATCCCTAGTGCCTAGGATATGACCTGGCACAGAGCAGGTGCTGGATAAGTGAATGTTATTGCATGATAAATAATAAGAATATATCAGGCATTTAATTATCTCAGCAGTTTATTTTTATACCACTGTTAAAGTGGTGTTATTTAGATAAATATAAACCTAAACTAAGGAAATCCATGGTACAGCTGATCTTCCCTTCTATTCCCTCTTATTACTGTTGGGGCTTGTTACAGATGCCAACTTTCCCTATATTTAGACAGTTTTTGATTACTTTCTGTTTGCACTAAATATAATTTTCCTCTCCTTGGGTGTCCTTTTAGTTTTTCCAGGGACAAAATTATAGTCAGTCCCATTATAAAGCAATTTGATGTTATGGTTTCTATCTTGGTTTACATTTTGTTCACTGGAACAATACATGTAACACAAGCCTTTTATAATACTGTTAGGTAAAATATATATTTTATTTCTATTTGTAACCAATGGTATATAAAAATGGGTCATTTTTTCCCAGAACGTATGTTCTAGAATCAGAAGGTAAATTGATGAATTCTCAGTTTATAAACCATGTATTCATAGAACTGGCCCCTAGTTATATTGAAGCACTCCAAAATGAGATACCCTGTAGCATGTGTGTGCTCAGTCACATTCAACTCTTTGCAGCCTCATGGACTGTAGCCTGCCAGATTCCTCTGTCCACAGACTTTTCCAGAATACTGGAGCAGGTTGTGATTTCTTACTCCACGGGATCTTCCCAACCCAGGAATTGAACCTGCCTCTCTTGCATCTCCTGCGTCAGCAGGTGGTTTCTTTACCACTGTGCTACCTGGGAAGCCCTATCTTATAGAATACATGATATGCTTATAGTGGCAAAGGACCTCCAATTAGAGTATTTTTGGAACTCTGAAGAGCCAAAATACCATTGTCATTTAACTCAGTGATGCATTCATTAAAGGATAATTGCACTTCAGCTTGGTGTAAGTCTTCTAGATAACACTTCCCAATGATAACAGAATAATGTGTCTTCTCAGCTCAATTACTAAAACTGTTTGTTTTGGAGCAAGTAAAATTTCATTGTCTGTGGCTGTTTCCCATTTTAAGATTAGCTCATGCATGTTTTCGATATTGTAGTCCCTGGAACTGTGGACTGAAGTCATGAAGTCATTTGTATGCCTTTGCCTGGAGACAGATGGCTCCAGCTTGGTTCAACTTCATGGCCTTTTTCTGCATTGCCAATTTCTAGTACAATAAATAACCTTATTTTTCACTCATTAACACAGGCAGGTTCTATGACTGATAGTGTATGTGCTTGAAAACTCAGGCATTTGGCAAGTAACAAATATAACCTCATGAGAGCATGAATCAAACTACAAGAAAGGAAACACTGATGGGTTAATAGTGTAGACATCTGTGAACTCAGAAATTCATAGGTGTTGAGGTAAACAAAACAAAGAAGCACTTGACAGATACAAGCATACTTTGTTTTATTGTGTGCAGATGCTCTCTTTTTCACAAATTGAAGGTTTGTGGCCACCCTACATTCAGCAAGTCTATCGCACCATTTTCCCAACAGCATTTGCTTACTTTGTGCCTCTGTGTCACAAATTAAACAAGTTTGTGTCACAAATGGGTAATTCTCAAAATATTTCAGACTTTTTCATTATTATTACATTAGTTATGCTGGCCTGTGATCAGCTATCTTCGATGATACTATTGTATAATTGTTTTAGGGATTCATAGACTATACCCACATAAGAGAGCAGGCTTGATTGATAAATGTTGTGTGTGTTCTGACTGCTCCATTGACAGGCTATTTCCTATTCTCCTTTCCCTCTCTATTCCCTGAGACATGACAACATTGAGATTAAGCCAATTAATGACCTTATGCGTGCTAAGTCGCTTCACTTGGGTCCAACTCTTTGTGATACCATGGACTATAGCCCGCCAGGCTCCTCTGTCCATGGGATTCTGCAGCCAAGAGTACTGGAGTGGGTTGCCATTTCCTACTCTAGGGGATCTTCCCAATCCAGGGATTGAACCTGGGTCTCTTATGTCTCCTGCATTGGCAAACAGGTTCTTTACCACCTGGGAAGCCCAATAACCTTATAATGGCCTCTAAATGTTCCACTGAAGAGAAAAGTTGGACATCTTTCATTTTAAATCAAAAGTGGGAAATGATTAAGCCTAGTGAGGTAGCTATGTCAAAAACTAAGACCAAAGACAAGACTCTGGCACCAAACAGCCAGGTTATGAATGCAAAGGAAAAGTTCTTGAAAGAAATTAAAAGTGGTACTCCAGTGAACACACAGAAAGAAAGTGAAGCAATTTATTGCTGACATGGAAAAAGTTTTAGTGGTGTGGAGGGAAGCTCAAACCAGCGACAGTATTCCCACATGCCAAAGTCTAATCCAGAGCAAGGTCTTGACTATCTTCAAATCTGCGAAGGCTGAGAGAAGTGAGAAAGCTGCAGTAGAAGAGTCTGCAGCTCATGAGGTTGGTTCATGAGATTTAAGGGAAGAAGCCATCTTCATGACATCAAAGTGCAGGGTGAACCAGCAAGGGCTAATACAGTGCTGATATTGCAGCAAGTTATCCAGAAGGTCCAGCTACGATAGTTGATGAAAGTGGCTACCCTAAATGATAGATTTTAAATGTGAATAGAATAGCCTTATATTGGAAGAAGATACTACCTAGGACTTTCATAGGTAGAGAAGAGAAGTCAATGCCTGGTTTCAAAGCTTCAAAGAACAGGCTCACTCTCTTGTTAGAGGCTAATGCAGCTGGTGACTTTACGTTGAAGCCAGTGTTCATGTACCACTCCTAAAATCCTAGGCCCTTAAGAATTATGTTAAATCTTCTCTGCCTGTGCTTTAAATGGAACAACAAAACCTGAATGACAGCACACCAATTTACAGCATGGTTTATTGAATATTTTAAGCCCACTGTTGAGACCTGCTGCTCAGGAAAAAAAATAAAATAAGTTTCCTTTCAAATTATTGCTCACTGACAATGCACCTCATCACCCAAGAGCTCCAATGAAGATATACGGTGAGATTCATGTCATCTTCATACCTGCTAACACAACAGCCATACTGTGGCTTAAGGTTTAAGGAGTAATTTTGACTTTCAAGTGTTATTTAAGGAATACATTTTGTAAGGCTGCTGCTGCTGCTAAGTCGCTTCAGTCGTGTCCGACTCTGTGCGACCCCATAGATGTCAGCCCACCAGGCTCCCCCGTCCCTGGGATTCTCCAGGCAAGAACACTGGAGTGGGTTGCCATTTCCTACTCCAATGCATGAAAGTGAAAAGTGAAAGTGAAGTCGCTATAAGATGCCATATATGGATCTGTGCAAAACTGTCCACTGAATACCTTCTAGAGAGGACTCACCATTCTAGATGTCATCAAGAACATTTATGACCCATGGGGGAAAGGTCAAAATACAGACCTTTACAGGAGTTCAGAAGAAGGTGATTCTATCCCTCATGGCTGACTTTGAGGGGAATCCAGACTGCTGTGGAGGAAGTCACTTCAGATATAGTGGAAATAGGAAGAGAACTAGAAGTGAAGCCTGAAGCCTGAACTGCTGCAATCTCATGAATAAACCTTAATGGATGAAGAGTTGCTTTTCAAGGATGAACAGAGAAAGTGGTTTCTTGAGATGGAATCTACTCCTGGTGAAGATGCTGTGAAGGTTGTTGGAATGACAACAAAGGATTTAAAATATTACACAAACTTAGTTGATAAGCAGTGGCAGAATTTGAGAGGATTGACTCCAATTTTAAAAGGAGTTCTACCCTGAGAAAA
This sequence comes from Tragelaphus eurycerus, assembly GCA_935064755.1. NCBI lineage: Eukaryota > Metazoa > Chordata > Mammalia > Artiodactyla > Bovidae > Tragelaphus > Tragelaphus eurycerus. The sequence continues at coordinate 27,757 of CAKXYN010000060.1, forward strand.
ATGTTATCCAAATGTAGTGTAGCACTGTACACTATAGAGAAGTTGTTTATGCAAGGAAACCGCAATTGATGCAGCACATTTCACTGCTGTCTCATTTTCAGAAATTGCCATAGCCATACCAGCCTTCAGCAACCACCATGCCCGGATCAGTCAGCAGCAATCAACCTGGAGGCAAGGCCCTCCCACAGTAAAAAGATTATCATTGACAGAAGGCTCACACAATGTATTAGACATAAGACTATTGTATACTTATTAGACTACAGTATAGTATGAACATAACTTTTATATGCACTGGAAAGCCAAAAACTTCATGTGCCTTGCTTTATTCCCTGCTCTGGAACTGAACCTGCAATATCGCCAAGATATATGGATACAACAGAATGAAAAAAGGAAGGTGGTTCTATTTCCATAGAAAGGTTGGTCAGTAATATACTGTGACTACTTGGCCATCTTGTTTTTGATTCATGGGGTCGCGAAGAGTCGGACACGACTGAGTGACTGATCTGATCTGATCTGAAACATAATTTTGGAGGAGGAAATGGCAACCCACTCCAGTATTCTTGCCTGGAAAATCCCATGGACAGAGGAGCCTAGCGGGCTACAGTCCATGGGTTGCAAAAGAGTTGGACACAACTTAGCAACTAAACAACAGATAGTTCAAGATTTCATTTTCAGTATCATGCCGATTTCATTCATCATCCGGCCTTTTCACCGCATTGATTTTTAAAAGCTCTCTTTATTCATCTAAAGGAAAGCTTTGTCTTATATTCAGCAAACCACTTCTGTATTGCTGGTTCAGCCCCTTGGTGTAACTCAATTGCATTAATCTATCAGATTTGTATTTTTCGGCTTCCTCTCCCCCTCAAAATAATTATGTATCTGTATAAGATCAGAAGCTGGGAAAACAGGCTTGATTAAAATCAGAAACTAAACTGCATAACGATCAATTCCTTGTTTGTAATTAACTCAGCAACTCAAAGGATAATTTCTCTATCCTAATTAGAAGATAAATAATATATAAGGATGTACCACTCATTTAAAGGATATAGTTTAATCATTTGTCCTATTAGTAATGAGTAATGGTAAACTGAATTGTGAATTCCCTTCTGAATTTTAATATATGAAAGTGACTGTAAGGAAAGGGACTAATTATTTTCCTAAATTAAAATACCATCATCAAATTTTCATCAGTGTTTTAATTTAGAAAATTTTAATCGTCAATACCAAACATAATATAAAACTTGAGTTTCACAGATAGAGGACACACTGAAAAGTAATTTCTCACTTTATGACTTGTATTCACATATAATGATATTAGGAAAAATGAGCTTTTTATTATATTGTGTTTAATAAGAGTGACTAAATTTTGTCAGTGATTCAAAATATCTAAATTGTAGTGGAAAGCTGGAGTCCCTTTCAAGAAGAAAATAGAGGATTTCCTTCTGATACTGGATTTTTAATGGGGTGTCAGAGCTTGCAACAAGATTAGAGCACAGTTAGGAAACCAAGATTTTTGTCTTTGGGGGAAATAAAGGGGGGCAAAGAGAGTGGTGGAATTTAGGGCTTGAGGGATCATAGAAATGATGCCGTCTCCTAGTTTCACACATGAGCAACCAGATGGGTGAACTGACTTAGCCACTGTCACTCAGCTGGTTAACAGGAGACCAGACCATACAGAGGGGCTGCTCGGTCCTTCCTGATTCTCTCTTCCCCATCATGTGTTCTTTCGGTGATTGCAGCGATTGGGAAATTAAGGAACTTTTATTTCTCTATTTCTAGATTCCCCTGCCTTTCAAAAAAAAGTGGTGTTCTCCAGTCACATAATTGACTGTTACAGGGATCTGGCTGCTTTGCAAGTATCTGAATTCTGTTCTTGAGGCTTTCTCAAATAATGATAGCACGATACAATTTTTCCTTCTAACATGTTCTTCGTGTAAAACGTGTTTTCTATAGCCATTTATGGCCAATCTAGACAGAAAATGCCTGGACGTTTAGGAGTTCAGGAAACATAGGACTGTCTTTACTTAATATGTTTGGATTCATGATTCATATAATGTACCCTATTATGGATTTGAAGATAGAATACCCAGACAAGATGATTACATAACATATTAAAAAGCAAGTCTTATTTTGTAGATAAGAAATATCAGGCTGAAGGGCCCAGCAGTTTTTTTTGTTTAATTTAAATATTTTATTGAAGCAGAAGATGGGTACCAAAACTGAGCAACTTGCTGACTGTCCACAATATAACATGCTCATTTTTCCAACACCTGGAGCAAGAAGCCCCCCTTGTGCTCCCTTCTAGCCACTATCTTCCCTCCTTGCCACCCACATGATCTCTGCTTCACACCACCTTTGGAGACTTGGTTCTTTTCATTGTGTTGATCTGCTGTCCTTGGACACAGTGGTTTTCAAACTTCTTGGTTTTAGGACCCCTTTACACTGGAAACAATCATAAGAATCTTAAAGAGTTTTTGTTTTTATTAGTCATATCTGTCGTTACTTATTGTGTTAGAAATTAAAGCTGATGAGTTGTGAAAGCATTTATGAATTGAATTTAAATAGCAACAAACAGTCATTACATGGAAACAACAGTTTAAGAAAAAAAAACTATATTGTCCAAAACAAAAATTAGAGATTTTTTTTAATAACCTATAATATATGGTTTAGTAGGGGAGAACTGGATTCTCATTCCTACCCTGAATATTCACTGGAAGGACTGATGCTTAAGTTGAAGCGCTAATACTTTGGCTACCTGATGCGAAGAGCGGACTCACTGGAAAAGACCCTGATTCTGGGAAAGATTGAGGGCAAGAGGAGAAGGGGGCAATGGAGGATGAGATGGTTGGATGGCACCACTGACTCAATGGACACGAGTTTGAGCAAACTCTGGGAGATGATGAAGGAGAGGGAAGCCTGGTGTGCTGCAGTCCCTGGGGTTGGAAAGAGTTGGACACGACTTAGTGACTGAACAACATTCAGTCTGTCACAGGTGTGTGAATGTGTGTGTTTGCTTGATTTATGTAAAGAACATCTAGTCTCACAAAGATATAAAATCGGAAAAGGTGGAAATATCTTAGTAGTGTTTTCCAGAAAATTGTAGATATTCTTCTTTGATATGATGTCAAAACTCAAGAAAAAGTAATTTCTTTAATGTCAGTGAAATTTTAATGCTTGGTTATATTAACATCCATTGATTTCTCTTTCCCTCTCATCCAGGTGTGATTATTTAACATCATGTATCAGTCATTTGGAAACTATTGGTTCATTGAGTTATATAGATCTTACAAATGTTGACACATTACTATAAATATCAAAAGCAAGAAAAAATAGAAGAATATTTGTCATTCTTTCACTTTTCTCCTCCAAAAAGTTTTTAACAAATGAGAATCTGTTAGGCATATTACTAATATTTTCTTGAATTTTATCATTGGCAACAAATACTTTCATTTGAGTCTCTTGAAGTGACAGGCTAACTATTTTTAAGAAAGTGTCTACAAATATTCAATTCAGAATAAGAGCCATTGTGAAGAAAATAACCAAGTTTTCACTCACATTTCATTCAAGTTCATTGTTTTATTTTTTTTCATGCTTTCTCCACCTTTGTATTATTGTTTCTCTCCATCTTGAATAAATGTTAAAGTAGGAGTAAGAAGACCTTTCTGTACAGGACAGGTACACATGTATCACTTGCTCTCTGTTCCTGGAGGGGCTAGTAGCCTCTAGGAGGCTATGTGGCCCCAGGAGGCCAATCAAATAGTGCCTAGGATACTGACCAAGAGGGAGTGGGGTAGGGATGACAAGCCAGATACAAGGTGCAAGAGTAGTTAAGTCATGGAGATGGGAATTAATGAGGCGCACACAGCACAGTGCCTGGCCCGAGGAGAGCAGGGGACATTATTGGGCAGAGTGGAGTTAGCCCTACTTGGTTACGGTGGACAGCCAACCTAGCAGAAACATGGACAGCCAGCCAGAGACATTTCACCTTCTGAGTTGGAAATGAGAAGGCGTTTAGTGTTTTTTAGGCTTCTGGAGAATAATGCAAAGAAAGGGATTATGAAAATGATGTTGGAACTATGAAATGACTTTGGAAAGATTTTTAAAAAAAAGGTCTTCATCTGAGTTCCTCTCCTCCATCCACCATCTTCTGCTTGTCCTTCTTTCCTCAACTACTATGGTGCCACCTAGTGGAGCTGTCCCCTGCCACCTCTACCTTCCAGACTGGGCTGGGTGTATCTGCCCCTCTGCAGCCTGTGTTTACTTCATCTATAACTTACTGTTTTGTTTTGATTACCCAGCAGATGGTAAGTTCCTAGAAAATGGAGAACTTGGCCCCAGTATCTTCATGTGTAGCAGAGTGTCTGATACATGGAGGCCACTGAATACTTGAAAGACCAAGTAAACAAGGAGGGTGCAATTATATTAGCAGAAAGATATTAGAATGCAGGCAAACTGGTTTAAAAGTAATAAGAAAATGCCCATCTTCCCCACTGGTTCAGTAGGTAAAGAATCTGCCTACAGTGCAGGAGACGCGGGAGATGTGATTTTGATCTCTGGGTTGGGAAGATCCCCTGGAGGAGGAAATGACAACCCACTCCAGTATTCTTGTCTGGAGAATTCCACAGACAGAGGAGCCTAACAGGCTATAGTCCATGGGGTCGCAAAGAGTCGGATATGACTGAGCAACTAAGCAGACAAGAAAGAGGTTATTGAGGCTCTTTGAAATGAGAGTGGGTGGGGTGGATGGCAAAATGATTGATCATCACTGTAATGAATGCAAACTGTTCTGCATTATTTGCTCATCTTATTATTTTGCCCTTTCCACTTTCTCTTAATGGAGAATTTAGAATTAAAAATTGATTATTGATTTATATTTGAAATATCAAAGTCAACACATAAATGCTCTGAAGGCAGCTTCATATACTAGTTTTTAGTTTTAAATTAATTGGAATTATTGAATAATTTGAGGATTTTAATAGTTAATATCGTTAATGTTATTTTTAAATATAGAGCAAATGTGTCTTTTAAATCAGACCTATTAAAGGTGCATAGACTTAGCTTCTTTTTATTATTGCAATATGCCGTGTTCATTGTAGAAAATTATAGCTACAATTACTTGCATAGTTTAATATTGAAATATAAACATTTTTTAAAAAGTGAAAATGATCTGAGATACTCATTACTTGAAGATAAACACTAATTAACTTTTGGTAAATATCCTGCCAGTCATATTTCATGTGTGTGTTTGTGTGTGTGTGTAAATATATATCGGTATATACCTATTTTAAACACGAGATACACTGTATATTCTACTTGCAATTTGATTTTAACTTAAAATGTGAATGTGCTGGTCATATCCCCATAGTCCATCTGATATTAGCACAGCTGTGGTGGACAGTGCCATGCACTTTTGACAGTGTCCCACATCAGATAGGAGCTGTCCCCTGTCTCTGCTCTGCTTTCTCCTAAGCTGCAAATGTTACCAGACACATGAAGGTACAACCTAGACACAAGGAGGCATTAATACTGGAACCTCTACCAATGGGGTATGAGAATTGGTAGATATATGCCTCAGCCTCCCTGTCCTGTGTTGGGACAGTTGTAAGATGTGTGCTCTGTAATTCTGCAGAGGTCCTCAGTGGAGTTGAGGTGTAGCTGCCCACAACAGTAACCAGCTCATTCCTGAAAACCATACTGTGTATTCCCCGTTTTTCTAGTTTCCTGGGGTCACCTCCCAAATAACCAGCCAGCACCTATGTTCTCATCTCAGAGTCTGCACCCACCGAATCCCAGATAGGAACATGCCAGTGTTCAATTTTATTGAACAATTACATTTATTTTGATTTTTCATTACTAGAAAAGGAATGGTAGTGGAAATCCACATACTCAGAGTCTTTACTCTGAGTCTGATTTTTTTTTTAACAATAAATGCTGCTTTAAAGGATGTACAGATTTTGAAGACAAAATTACTTTTTAGAAAGGTTATTCTAGTTTGCAGAGTACTGTTTTCCCTATACACGGCTAACCCCTGGGTATAAACTTCTTCAAGTATTTTCAGACTCAGGTAAAAAAAAAAATTCTGTCTCACTTTAACCTGTAATTTTTACATATGTTTTTGGTCACATTTTGTTTGTTTGTTTAGTATGTCACCTGTTTGTATCTTCTCCCCATTTTTCTGATGGGATATTTAAATATTTTAATCAATTTTTATGGACTTTTTACACATTAGAGATCTTAACTTTTTGTTCTGTGTTATAAATCATTTCCTTATATGGCATTTTGACTAATTCTGTGCTTCTTAATCGGAGAAGGCGATGGCACCCCACTCCAGTACTCTTGCCTGGAAAATCCCATGGATGGAGGAGTCTGGTAGGCTGCAGTCCATGGGGTTGCTAAGAGTCAGGCACGACTGAGTGACTTCCCTTTCACTTTTCACTTTCATGCATTGGAGAAGTAAATGGCAACCCACTCCAGTGTTCTTGCCTGGAGAATCCCAGGGACGGGGAGCCAAGTGGGCTGCCGTCTATGGGGTCGCACAGAGTTGGACACGACTGAAGCGACTTGCAGCAGCAGCAGCAGTGCTTCTTAATAGTGTTTACTTAAAGAAGAACATACAACATAAGAGTTGCAAAGTTAAGTTTTATTCAAGGTCTTAAGACCTTAAATAAAAGAACTGTACTGAGGACTATACCCCAGGAGACAGCTCTGAGGAATTGCTCCAAACAGGTGGGAAGAGGGAGTATATATATTAACTTTTTTTTTTTTTTTTTTGGCCAGGAAATACATACTGTCAAGAATACATTTTCATAAAAAGTCACCGCCAGTCATGAAGAACAGATATCTCAAGCTAGTGATTTTAGTGTTTGTCTATATATGGGAAGAATCAAGAATTGGGGTCATTGAAATTCTCCCTAAGAAATCCATCTAACTATCTATGGGGCCTGTTCACCCAGAGCACACAGTGCTTCATCCTGTTTGCATCCTGAATTCCCCTGAGGGTTGCGCTGGCATTGGGTGACTGCAGTGGGTCAACGTAACCCTTGTAGAGCTGGGTGCTGAGCAATGCTCTTTTGTTCTTCTTTGTTCCCAGCGGCCATTCTGATTGGCTTCATTCCCAGATTCTGCACTGGCCACGCTCTCTACCCATGTCTCCCCTACCTCCCCCACCCCCATGTTGACATTCTCAGGATTTTCCTTTCCCTGTAGGTCTTTCCACCTCTTTTTATTTCTTCTTCCCTTTTCTTCATCTGGTTCCTTTATCCCTGATTTCTATTCTAAACATGGAATTAATCTGTCCATTCTGCTTTGCAGTGATTCTCACTGGCCCAGAGGAGAGTACACATCGGAATTAATGTGGACAGGTGTCTTTTTAAGCCTCCTGTTCTCCAGACTCCTGAGAATCACAGCCTCAGTTACTATGAGGTGCACGTGGAGCCCCTCAGCTGAGCATAGGCAGAAAAAGTTGAGAACCACTGCTGGAAGGTTTTGGGTTTTTTTGTACCAAGTTCATTTTTATTTTATTTTTTAACTTAACAATATTGTATTAGTTTTGCCATATATCAACATGAAATCTGCCACAGGTATACACGTGTTCCCCATCCTGAACCCTCCTCCCTCCTCCCTCCCTGTACCATCCCTCTGGGTCATCCCAGTGCACCAGCCCCAAGCATCCAGTTTTAAATGGCTGGAAGGTTTTAAATGGCGAGGAAAAGCCACTAAGATTTCTTTCTCTTTGGCTCTGTGATGAAGCCCTCAAGGAAGCCCTGTAACCTCAATACCCATCTCCGAGGAATTCCTTCTATTTTTGTATGCTTGACAGATCTGCATATTACTTTCTAAATTGATTGCTGAGTGTGCTGAAAGCACATATTTCACTAGATCCTGAAGACTAGTATCTTTTTAAAAGTTTGATCAATATGAAAAGCTGCTATCTTTATATAATGACCATGAGGTCAAGTCTAAATTACATTTGCACATCATAAGAGCTTTCAAAGCTAATGCAGATGCCAAGGGCCTCTAGGGAGGGGTCACCACTCTGCTTTGTAGATTTATAGTCACATATCTCCTGATCCAGCAAAGGAGGAAAGGGTAACTCTTGCATGCTGGAGACTGTTCTAGACTACTCATCACTGATCAACTGCATTTTCAGGCTGCTCAGAGACTTCTGGCTTCATTCTTTTCATCCCAAAAACAGTTTATTGATCAGTTTTTAAACTTAGCATAAAATTTCTTTCAATTCTGAGTTACTTCACAATATGTATTAAATGAAAATGGTAGATTATCATTTTGAATGGATTTGATTTATATTCACTGAAATTATGCTGTTCAACATTTCTGAAGAGAATAGACAATGTTTATGTAATAAAGCTGTTAATATAGATATTACCATCAAAAAGTACCCACAAAAGGAAAAAGAAGCAAAAATGTTGAGATAGTAACAATTGTTGTGACTGAGCTTCAGAATTAGATCCTAATTTCCCAAAACCATGGTGAAAAGATAATGATTTGGTAACAGGATACATGCTAAACATTTGCAAAGAGAAGAATTCTCCCCATTAGACTAAATTTAGAAGGAAAAATATCATTGGAACTTAGATACATTCAATTTCAGTGGTTACCTAGAGTTAACCTTTCCCATATAAACACATTGCAGACAAAGAAGCATTTTTCTCAAGTTCTTACAGGACAACTACAATATAAGCCAAAGGTGTAAGGTTTAAGTATAACTCAGTTAAAGTGTTTTCAGTAGTTTCAGTGAAAGAAATTTCAGAGTAGTTCGGGGATCTCGCTTCCTGGCATTTAAAAACATAATCCAAGGCTCTGTGTATTTCATACTTAAACTATTCAGAAGCCAGTATGTCTCTCAGACTGTATTCCTTTACCGTTAGTTGTCACACCTGAGCTTTATGAAAGCCACCTAGGAGTTTGGATGAAAATAGTGAAAGATGAAAGTTTGCTTCTCAGATGCTGACCTCAGGTAAAGACCCACACATCTTGCACACTTTTGATGAGGCAATGAAATGTTTTTTAATACTTACTATGATTCATGTTCTTTTGTTATATCAAATTATTTATTAATTCAAAGAGACTACTATTTGTTCGGCTGAAGGTACCAACTTATTCTTGCAAAAAAAGGTGTATATGTGTGTTTATATTTCAATTTAATTGTTTAACACTTGCCAGTTTAACTGAGCATCCTTTTTTTCTGATCTTTTCCTTCAAGCTCAGTTATTCCATTAGTTTACGAGGCATGATAAGTGTCAGTGATCTGAGTTAACCTTGATTTTTTTTAAGATTTAATTTTTTTGAGCAGTTTTATGTTCATAGAAAATTGAAGTATGAGATTTCCCATGTACCCCTGACCTCACATATGCATATTCTCTCCCACTATCAAACCCCCCACCAGAGTGGTACATTTGTTATAACTGTTGAGCCTATATTGACGTATCATAATCACCCAAAGTCCATAGTTTACGTTAAGGTTCACGCTTAGTGGTGTACATTTTATTAGCTTGGACAAGGCCTTCTTGATATCTGATGATTGATTCATCATCATAATAACTGAAAGGTACATTTATTTATTTTTAAAATTATTTTATTAAAGTATCATTGATTTACAACACTGTGTTAATTTGTTCTCTGTAGCAAAGTGATTCATAGATATTCAAAGTTACATATATATATACACACATATACATTCCTTTTCATATTGGAAAGGAATATATTTCATATATACTTTCCTTTCCATTATGGTTTATGACAGAATATTGAATATAGTTCTGTGTTCTATACAGTAGGACCTTGTTTATATCTGCTGAGCCCTTTTTATTTTTTATCTTTTTTATTTTTTGAATTATGAAAGTGTGATAACACATTTACAGGAGACTTTGGAGAATACAGAACAAGGTTCCATATAGTTCCACTACATATTACAATTGTTTGTTTTAAGTAGATAAGTTAAGACTTTTAGTTGGAATTTCAATATCAAACTCTCAGAAATTAATAGAACACTTATTTTTTAACTATTGTTTTTAAGAAGTATATCAAATGGAACTTAAAATAAGACCAAACCTATCTTATTCCAGACAGTAAAGTGAAATGATTAAATCTCATCTATTTTTGTTAGTCCTATTCACTATGAAACCTCTACAGAACAATTGATAAAAAAGAAACCAGATTTAAAAAAAAATCACATTTGCTGACACTTAAAAAAAAAATTGCAGAATGCATAGCACTTGAGTCTTATGCATTTAGTCAAAAGGTGAATGAGGACTGCTTTTGACCTCCAGCAGCACGTCTGACCCCCATCCCGGTGCTGGGGTTGGGTTTGCTCAGGGTAAGAGCTGCAGAAGTCTCCCCTGGGACACTGTGCTGTTGTTGGATGTGCGTGTGGCCAAGTTGTATCCCAAGTATTGTGTCTGAGAGCAGATGTACATAACATAATGAAAATGTCATTTTATATTGTATTTTAAATAGAGAATGTTAAAAGTCATTCATTATGTACCCTTTTGTGGTCTTAATCTTGTTCAGATGTTTTGTAAGTCTTCTTAAATTGAAATTAGTTGATGTGTACTTTAATAGCTTCCCTGGTGGCTCAGACAGTAAAGAATCCGCCAGCAGTGCGGGAGACCTGGGTTTGATCCCTGGGCTGGGAAGATCCCCTAGAGAAGGGCATGGCAACCCATTTCAGTATTCTTGCCTAGAGAATCCCATGGACAGAGGAGCCTGGTGGGCTACAGTCTGTGGGGTAGCAAAGAGTTGAGCACGACTGAGTGAATAAGTGCACACGCACGCACACACACACACACACACTTTAATAGCTATTAAGTACCATATATGAAGAGTTGTCTTACAATGCTGTGTAAGTCACCCCAGACTACCATAGCAAAATGCAGGATTTTGGATTCCTTGGATTTTGGAATCCATGGTGGGTCCTGCAACTATTAGATGACTCTATTAGAATACAGGCTATGTGTATATATGTATAAGGAAAATGATAGGAATTTATCTGTCTCACACATATAGTCCAAGGTAAGCAGACCAGGGCTAGTGGGAGGCCCCTGACACTAACATTGACAGAAACTTCTATCTCAGAGTCAAAGATGACAGCTCGAGCCCTTACCATCTTCCTCTGATGGAAATGGAGAAAGAGTGAGAACAGCTCATTCACATTCATCACTAGGGGTGGCATCCCAAAGTGGCCCTTTTCAACCCTGCTCACATCTCTTCCACCATATATATCTTCTTAGGTGTGTGGTTCTAGCAAGCATGGATGTTGGTTGAGAAGCACTGTCTCCAGCTAACTACTGTTTTACTAACAACTTCTGTTCCATATGACTACAGTAAAGATGAGAAATAATTCATTCATTTATTCAGCTAACACTGAATTGTGAAATATTATAACAAAGTGCCTAGCAAAGTGTCTTACACCTGGTAATATCAAGTTGGATCATCCTCCTTACTTTTCTGTAGCACCTTGCTACTCAAAGTGTGGTCCAAGGTCTGAGCATCATCTTGAAACTTGTCAAAAATGTAGAATATCAGCCCCAAGCCAGACCTACTGAATCAGAACCTGCATTGTAATAGTCTGAGCAGCCTCCATTCCAACATGTTCTTTATCCTTTCTGCACCTGCATGCTATGGTAGCTGAGCACTTACAATGTTGTTATGAAAATTAAATGAGGTAATATGTATAAAATACTTTAAAATCTGTAAACTGCTTCATATCATTATTTAAGAGTATATCTTTGAGGAGAAATAAAGTGAATCTTAGTGGAAGGCCAAGGTTCGAGAATCATTGAGTTTTTGGATTTTCCAGCATTGATATTGTCCCCTGTTACTGTAATGCCATGTAAAAAGGCATTTCTATTTCCAGAAAATGTACTTGAATCACCTTGCACTATCCTAGGTTCAGAGCTTTTCTCTAATTATGTAGGAAGATGCTAGGCTCATCCTTATAAAATGAGGGCTTTCAGTGTGTTTTTTAATCACCATTATTCTTTCTTGACATCAAAATATTGCAGCTTTTTATGTTCTTTATTATGTTAATGCTTATACAGATAAGCATTATCTGATAAGCATTGTTCATTTTGATATCAAATGAACAAGGAAATTGCTCTTAAAAAAGGATATCTGAAAAACTGATTTTAAAGAACAATAGATTTATGATATCAGTTGAAACTAAAGATGTTATACCTAATGCATTAAATTATAAGCAGAAATTCAGATTCATACACTTGTGTTGACCTATTAGAAATTAGGAGAATCACCTTTTCATGGACTTGTCTTCTCATCTGTTTTTTGGGAAAGACAGCATTTATTCTGTCTCAAAGAGTTTGAGGGACCATAACATGAGTCCCTAGAAAAATGTAGCATATGGAGTATATTAATATCTAGTATCATCAAAGTAGGAAGTACACATAACAGGCACTGTGAAATAAGTATGTGCAAGTGCTGATTTAAACGTTTGACTGGCAAGCTTGCAAGCTGAGCTATGGCCCTGGTAGTGGGTGTTGTTTCTGGTTGTTTAGTCTCTAAGTTGTGTCTGACACTTTTTGTGACCACATGGACTATAACCCACCAAGCTCCTTCTATCCATGGGATTTCCCAGGCAAGAATACTGGAGTGGGTTGCCATTTCCTTCTCCAGGGAACCTTCCTGTCCCAGGGATCAAACCTGCATCTGCAGCATTGGCAGGCAGGTTCTTTACCACTCTGCCACCTGGGAATCCCATGGCCCTGGTAGCCCCATCAAATTCTCAGTGTTCTTTACTCCTGCTTTAAGGAGGCAGAGTCCAGTGAGAGACAAAGACTTCCCCACTGTTTCTGCAGATCAGTCCACTTTCACACATGATACAAGCAGGTCCAGGTGATGCACATCTGATGCACCCAGAGAAAAGCCTGGGGGTTAGAAGAAGCTCACAAAGGAAAGGAAGCTCTAAATGATGGGTGTTCCTGGGTCAGTAGGAGTCATACCTTTGCTCTTTTATCTGTAATGGGAAGGATGACTATAGTGGAGGAGATTTCCGCCATGTCTTTAGAAGCAAGCACACACTTGCCCTGTGCACTGGGGACTGATACATTCAGAAAAATACTACAAGGCTTTTTATAGGTCTTGGATTTAATTATGTATTCCTTTTCATTAGCATTCAGTAATGAATGCTGACCTGTCACCTTGAATGTCTCATGCTGGAGAGATAAACGTGAGAATATGACATAGTTTTCCCTCAGGGACTTTCAGTCGATTGTAGAGATAGTAAACAGCTTTATCAGAGAGAAAGGTAACAAATAATATTTGTACTCTACTTTAAAATAGATTTTGCTGTGTTGTGCCCAAATTTAAAAATAATGTGTGTATGTATGTGTTTAAGGACAAATCTATCCATGTCCATATCAATATCTATATTATATAGAATAGAGGCTCAAAATGGGCTGTATATTAAAATGTTAGTAGTGACAAGAATTGAATTACTTTTATTATTATTATTTTCAATATTTTCTATGTGTTCCTCAATAGACTTGTGTTGTTTATAGAAGACAATCAAACTTCTGAAGCCTCTCCATCATTTTTTTACTTGTTCACTTATTTGATCTTTATAATCACTCCATGAGGTTCGTCAATCATAAACCTCAATGTCATGGACATGAGAAATGGAGAAGACAGTCAGACGGGCAACTTGGGCCTCCAGGATGTTTGGTGCAGAGAGACTACATGATATGTACAGCGTTGTACAGGTAGCAAATGGTGAAAGCAGGAAAAAGGAAAGAGAACCAGGAGTGCCTAAGTGAAAGGAGGCTGTAAAGATCCCTGAACCTCATTAGGTTTAGGGCATGGCATGGCTTTTTAATTCTGCCTAGCTCCCTGAACTAAGGCCTGGTTCAGTTTTTATCAGACTTAATGGCAGAGTCACAGTGGCTATGTTTGGCTTTAAGACCAGACAGTCTGAGCTTGATATGCAGCTCTGGTCCTGCCTGGCTGCTTAACCAAGGCAGTCAATGGGATCACAAAGAGTCAGACATGACTGAATGACTTTCACTTTGAAAGAGAAACAACTTTTTAATTGGTTAAATGAATAATAGATCATGGAGGAAAATTCTCTAAAAACAATGCATCCTCCAAAAAAGTGTATAGTCTATAGAGAGGACTCTACAAATGTACTCTCTAATATCCCTCCTCATCGTCATCAATGCAGAGGTGGAAAGATACCTCTATGGCTTTCAGAGAGACAGCTAAGTTATCCTAGTGCAGATGGGAGCAACTGATTCATGGGATTATGGAGTTTACTCAGCAGTCTCTTATAGGACCTGGGACCAAACAGGAAGGTTGCTGCTGCTGCTGCTGGGAAGTCTTCCGTTGTGTCCGACTCTGTGCAACCCCATAGATGGCAGCCCACCAGGCTCCCCGGTCCCTGGGATTCTCCAGGTTAGGTCAGTAAAAATATATCTGACATTAATCTTTCAATGACAGTTTTATCATTTTGAGATATATAAACCCACACACAGATTGGATTAATGATAGATTATATTTCCTAATAGTAAGAAACATACAGATGTGTATCAGATGTATATAGATGTATACCACCAAGATCAGGGATACAAAAGAATTGTAAAGCTAGTACAGAAATATGAGAAAGTTTGTGCTGGTGTTAGGGGATGGTTGAGCTGTCTGTTCAAATCCATACCAACCCTACCTGCTTATTAAAAATGTTTGGAATCTGTGTGTATACTTAGATGTTCTCTTTAATTTTACAATGTGGTAAGGCAAGTGATTCTGTTAAATTAAGAAAGATTGTTTTTTCTTTGAAAGACCTTGACAGTGAGTCGGGGTGGAGTGTACTGTGAGGGTTAATCTACTCAGGCCTGGAATTAGTCAGAGCTGGTCCAACTGAAATAAGTGTACCTGCCTGCTACTGACCCCAGTCAAGGCATGAAACAATTGATTAATAATGTCGCTTGGTGAACAATGAATTGGAGGAGTTTCAAAGAAATGTGCATCAACTGTCAGCATTGTTTATTGATAATAGTGAGATGGAGGATTTGCAATGGATCTTGGTGAGACACTTGAAGAACTCTGCTGTTGAGGCTGGTTACCTAGCAAGAATGTGTCTACTGAACCAGCACAATATAAAAAAGTGCCACCCAGGACTCTATCCTAGAAGTAGCCTGAAATACTGCCGGTTGAGTTTAGAAGATTCCCCAGAGAGAATGCATGATGGACTCTTCAATTCTTTGCTCTCCCATTCCCGATTTTACTAAGTCCTTCAGTTCTCACGCAGGTAGATTATTGAAACCCCGAAATAGTGGGAGGCCAGAATCGGTCATAAACTTCTCTTATCCTGCTTCTTTTCCAAAACATGTAAAATGGTTTCTCTGTCATGTTTTTCAGACCCCCTGGCTGTGGAATACAAAGCATTGCTGGTACAACTACCCCTATCAGGTAAGCATGCATTGCTGTCTGGATTTTTACACATGGAGAGCTCTTCCTAAGCCAGCACCATGGTTTCTGGCAGGTCCCAGCAGGTTGGGCAGTCACCTTGCTATTTGCCCCCGCCCTGCCCCTGCTGCTTGATGGTGGATGTAGCCTAGTGAGGAAGGTACTTTCTGTTAGTTCAGAATCAGTGTTCACTTGTTTGAGCAGATGGAGGAAGTGTAGAAGGTGCGTTTGCTGAAGAGTAAGATATGATCATTTCAGTAGGTGGATAAGTCCTCCTTCTAACAGCCCATCTGCTTTTGGGCTGATAATTGCCCTGGCCTGTCTCGACAGCTAGTGGGCAAAGCTCAAGTAAGGAGCTGGGATAGGCATGCTGAATTTGGTTCACTTTGTGGCTTAGGAGCAGCCTCTATAGATGTAAATCAAACACCATTTCCCTGAGCGTGGAAAAATGGGCTTGTCCTGTTACACATAGACAAAAATACCATTGTTGAAAATGAGATTAAAATCATATCCCAGACCGAGAGCATTTCAGATCCCTGCCCACAGATATACCCTTGCCTCGGATCTTGAATTTAGTAATATTACCATGTGTTGTGGTCTCTAGCTCAGTTACTATTTGAATATCAAAGTGGGACTTCTCTAGAAATGTCTTGCTGAAACAGTTCTAGGATTTCTAGTTCAACTGAGATATATTATTTAAGAGAAACAAATACAACCATGTATTTTGTTGATAAAATAAGGAGACTGACATTGTAGTAAGCAATGTGGATTTTTGAGTTTGGGATTCTATAGATTGCCTTTTTAGAGGCATTTGGTCTAACAAAGTTACTGGACAGCGGGCGTGCCCTGCTTCTTCTTTATTATACACCATGGTGCAACAGGGGATAGGGGCTGGCGTTGGCTATTCCTTAGGACAAGGTCAAGGCTAGGAACATATTGAAGTGGGGATTCCAGTTTGCATTTCCATCTCTTTCACATGGTTTATTCAAATTAGGAAAGACTGAAAATCAACAACATGACATGGTCCAAGAGAGCTGAACATTCCAAGGCGATCTGGTCGAGACTAAAGTAACATCGAAAGCAATCACTTGCTGTGTACAATTGTTAATTCTCAGTCGCAACTGCTGTTTTATGAACTTAAATATTATTCTCAGAATATTGTCGTTTACGGTTCTGTATCCTGTAATGGCATACTGCATGGAAAGGATCCTATTCCTCGTGTGTTTTGTTGACAAAGATAAATGAGGGGAACAACTATTTTTCTTGGTGTCCATGCTTAGAATTGGTAGTTACGTGAGTGCTTCTCATACGACTTAGTCATTATACTGTTATTGGTTTATAGAGCATTTCAGTTTCAATTGTATTTACCATGTATACTATTGCTTGTATGCAGTGGTGTGGATGTGTTCGTGTAATGAGTTTCAAAGGTCTTTCATTCATTGGGGAAATCAAGTTATTTCATTATTATAACTCTGTGAAACAATTAAAAACAACTCATCAAAAAAATTTTTTTAAAACTCTGTTTTGTCTTTATGGATTTATGAGCAAAATAAATAGCATTGACTTCCACTGCCTCTTTGAGCCTCTCCTCATTCCTGGACCTCTGAGGCAGGTAAAGCGGATGTTACCTCCATTTTCCAATAAGTAAACCAAGGCCCAAGTTTTATAACTACTTAAACTGTGGAACTGGGGCTTGATCTCAGATTCCCTGATAGGTGCCTAACCTGTATTTCTTACCAGTTTCCTTGTCCCCTGATCTTGTAATAAATATTTTTGAATTATCTTTTTAAAAATCTTTACAATGTACAGAACATTTTCTAAAAACAAAAAAGCTCCAATTAAGACAGAATCTGAAACTGTGCATCCATGACTCATATAGTACTCCAGCTTCTTTCACCTCCCCTGGTCCCTGTTCTCACGGAATTGAGTACAGGAATCTCAAAGAATCTTATGGGAGTTGTCCAGATTTATTCTTTCTGTGTATGTGTTAGAATTTTTTTGCAAGTTGCCTAAAGGAATCTTGTAGAGACACATGTCAGAGAACCATAAATGCAATTGTTGAAATGAATTGCTAATTGGGTACCCATGCCAAATGTTCGGACACGACTGAAGTGACTTAGCAGTAGCAGCAGCCAAATGTTCATACCAGTTGTCACTTTTCTGGTTGGAGATAAAACAAAACTAATTCCATCAAGCTGTGGATTAGAGGAATGCTTCAAAGCTCTCTTATCAACAGAGAGAATGGGGCTGGAATTTGTGGAGGTGTAAGACCATGTCACTTTCCAGTACTGAGCTTGAGATGTTGGAAACAGATTTGGTTTCCTATTAATTATTAATGGTGCCTTTTTCTCTTTGATCCTCAGCCACTCACACCTGACCTTCACTACTATTATATCCTGGAGCTGTCGTTTTATTGGTCTTTAATGTTTTCCCAGTTCACTGATATCAAAAGGAAGGTAAGAGTGGGTATGTTGTAAAGGACTTGCAGACGAACGTTTTTCGTGACCCTTGGCAGATGGGTGTAGAGTCTCAGAAGCACCCACTTCTGTTTACCCATCAGTACTGAATTAGTATGACTTTCGGCATTATTATAGAAGATTCTCTACTTTTGTTTGTGCTGTTCTGTATCTTAATCCCATTGTCTCTTCACTCTCCCCCAACCCCACACCTAGTGTTCTTTTCTCAGTGATAAAATATAGCAGTTATTCTTAACGGCATTAATTTCCTCTCAGTCTGAGTCCCAAGTCCCTCTGTTGTCCAAATGAAATGAAGAGGAAAAATTATATCTGTGACTCCTGGGAGAGAGTGAAAGCTCAGTGTTTCAGCCCTAAAGAATGAAGATTTCCCCAATTAAAGAGTTATGCAATGTCAAAATATGTCAGGAAAATACAACATTCCTAAGTGCGCTGTAACTGGCTTTCACCCTACCCTCCACTGGAGTAGCTTTTGCTAATGGTACTCTTGACCTCTTCAGTGTTAAGCCTTCTCATTCTAGTTCGCATCTTATCAGCTTCTGGCCAGAATTGGTGCTTCTGGCTGTTAACTGTTGGGTTTGTTTTTTTTTTTTTTTTTTTTCCGTGAAGCTATTTTTTCCAGATACTCATATTTCGATCACTTCTCTGCTGGCCTCCACTCCAGCCCTCACCCCCCATGCTCTGCATATTTGCATGCACCAGGGTCTGGTCCTAGATTACAGGATGTCATCTCCCTGGGTGATCCAGCTTACACCCTTCAGCACTATTAACAATTGTATCTATAACAGTAACTCCCAACTGTCTCCTGTCCCAAATCTTCTCTGGGTCCCACACTTACACAAAACTAATCATAAATGAAAGTATGATGTCCTTCTTGTTATTTTATCATTTAATCCTCACCACAGTGCTAAGATCCCATCTGATCATTTATTATTTGTTTTCCTTTTATGAATGAGAAGTCTGAGCCATACATACAAAGTGTTCCCAACTGAAGACATTGTCTTCCCCTGGTCTTGTTCTTCCTCCAGTAATATTTGTCACCAACAGTCATGTAACCTAGAAGCCTTCCTTTGCTCTCCTCTTTGCCACTCCTTGTACCTACTTCTTAGTGTCACTAACACATTTAGTTTGAGTCCTATTTTGGCTTAATCTATTACAGTGGCCTCTTAAATGGCCCTCCTTTCTAAGTAGTTATTCTTGTCTACCTGCCATCTAAGAGTTATGCTTCTCAAATCTTCAAAACAAAGCCAGACTACCTGGGGAGATATTCAGCCTTGTCACCATGATTCCAACCCACCACTCCAGTCTCTCCTCCCTCTGACACACACATATGTCTTAGTTACAAATATCGTCTCTCCATTGTTCAAACACATTTTTTCCATGACATCTTTGTTTTTTACAAGACCTTGCCTGTGGCTGGAATCTATCTCCCTTCACCAGACTTGGCAGGCAAAGAGCAGGATATGTTCATCTTTATACTTCTCGTGACTGTCAGTGCACCTGCCTGGGGTGGGGCTCAGTAAGTTTAGGGTGAATGAGTAAATGGACTCATCAGAATGTCTTCTGACTGCTAATGGATATCTTCTAAGCTTCTTTGCAAATTGTACTGTGCATTGTGATGGATCACAATACTGTAACAAACCATTTCTTGGTTAGATCGGTAATCTGCCAAATTGCAAAATGTCCAAGTGGCAGCTGACAAGCATTTACCTAGTACCTGCATCTCTTGCCTGGAGAACCCCAGGGATAGGGGAGCCTGGTGGGCTGCCATCTATGGGGTCGCTAAGAGTTGGACATGACTGAGTGACTTCACTTTCACTTTCATGCATTGGAGAGGGAAATGGCAACCCACTCCAGTGTTCTTGCCTGGAGAATCCCAGGGATGGAGGAGCCTGGTGGGCTGCTGTCTCTGGGGTTGCACAGAGTCGGACACGACTGAAGCGACTTAGCAGCAGCAGCAGCAGTACCTGCATCACCTCCCCCAGGCCTACTCCTTACAGTCTCCTATGGCAGTGGCTTACTTGACTGGCAAACGTCTGTCTTTCCTAACAGCACGGCATTAATGTGGTATGTGTCATCTGATTCTCAGAGGTGGATGGTTCCTATAAACGCTAAGGCTTATAACTGGTGGTTCCCTTACTCATTGCACCAAATGCTTTGGGTCTGTTTCTGAAAATGTTTAAAGATCTTTCAGTGATGATAAGTCAGTTAGATCTTGTCTGTCTTACACAAGGAGTCTTCTTCAATCCTGTAGTCAATACTTGGAGAGTGATGCTCTCCACCATGCCAGGCCTGTTGTGAATTTATTTATTTTTGAAATCATTCATTTTGGGAAGAATCAAAACATAAAATTTTACCATAGTTCAGTAGTGTTATGCACATTCACACTGTTGTGCAACCTGTTTCCAGAACCCCTTTCATGTTGTGGAACTGACATTCTGTGCCCATTAGTCAACAAATCCCCATTCCTGCCACCTCCAAGCCCATCACTGAAAACTACCATTCTACTTTCTGTCTCCATGAATTTGATGACACATGGACATCACCAGATGGTCAACACCGAAATCAGATCGATTATATTCTTTGCAGCCAAAGATGGAGAAGCTCTATACAATCAGCAAAAACAAGACCAGGAGCTGACTGTGGCTCGGACCATGAACTCCTTATTGCCAAATTCAGACTGAAATTGAAGAAAGTAGGGAAAACTACTAGACCATTCAGGTATGACCTAAATCAAATCCCTTATGATTATACAGTGGAAGTGAGAAATAGATTTAAGGGCCTAGATCTGATAGATAGAGTGCCTGATGAACTATGGAATGAGGTTCGTGACATTGTACAGGAGACAGGGATCAAGACCATCCCCATGGAAAAGAAATGCAAAAAAGCAAAATGGCTGTCTGGGGAGGCCTTACAAATAGCTGTGAAAAGAAGAGAAGCAAAAAGCAAAGGAGAAAAGGAAAGATATAAACATCTAAATGCAGAGTTCCAAAGAATAGCAAGAAGAGATAAGAAAGCCTTCTTCAGTGATCAATGCAAAGAAATAGAGGAAAACAACAGAATGGGAAAGACTAGGGATCTCTTCAAGAAAATCAGAGATACCAAAGGAACATTTCATGCAAAGATGGGCACGATAAAGGACAGAGATGGTGTGGACCTAACAGAAGCAGAAGATATTAAGAAGAGGTGGCAAGAATACACAGAAGAACTGTACAAAAAAGAGCTTCAAGACCCAGATAATCATGATGATGTGATCACTGACCTAGAGCCAGACATCTTGGAATGTGAAGTCAAATGGGCCTTAGAAAGCATCACTACAAACAAAGCTAGTGGAGGTGATGGAATTCCAGTGGAGCTATTCCAAGTCCTGAATGATGATGCTGTGAAAGTGCTGCACTCAATATGCCAGCAAATTTGGAAAACTCAGCAGTGGCCACAAGATTGGAAAAGGTCAGTTTTCATCCCAATCCCAAAGAAAGGCAATGCCAAGGAGTGCTCAAACTACCGAACAATTGCACTCATCTCACACGCTAGTAAAGTACTGCTCAAAATTCTCCAAGCCAGGCTTCAGCAATACGTGAACCGTGAACTTCCTGATGTTCAAGCTGGTTTTAGAAAAGGCAGAGGAACCAGAGATCAAATTGCCAACATCCGCTGGATCATAGAAAAAGCAAGAGAGTTCCAGAAAAACATATATTTCTGCTTTATTGACTATGCCAAAGCCTTTGACTGTGTGGATCACAATAAACTATGGAAAATTCTGAAAGAGATGGGAATACCAGACCACCTGATCTGCCTCTTAAGAAATCTGTATGCAGGTCAGGAAGCAACAGTTAGAACTGGTCATGGAACAACAGACTGGTTCCAAATAGGAAAAGGAATACGTCAAGGCTGCATATTGTCACCATGTTTATTTAACTTATATGCAGAGTACATCATGAGAAATGCTGGATTGGAAGAAACACAAGTTGGAATCAAGATTGCCGGGAGAAATATCAATAACCTCAGATATGCAGATGACACCACTCTTATAGCAGAAAGTGAAGAGGGGCTAAAAAGCCTCTTGATGAAAGTGAAAGTGGAGAGTGAAAAGGTTGGCTTAAAGCTCAACATTCAGAAAACGAAGATCATGGCATCTGGTCCCATCACTGCATGGGAAATAGATGGGGAAACAGTGGAAACAGTGTCAGACTTTGTTTTTCTGGGCTCCAAAATCACTGCAGATGGTGACTGCAGCCATGAAATTAAAAGACGCTTGCTCCTTGGAAGGAAAGTTATGACCAACCTAGATAGCATATTCAAAAGCAGAGACATTACTTTACCAACAAAGGTTCGCCTAGTCAAGGCTATGGTCTTTCCTGTGGTCATGTATGGATGTGAGAGCTGGACTGTGAAGAAGGCTGAGCGCCGAAGAATTGATGCTTTTGAACTGTGGTGTTGGAGAAGACTCTTGAGAGTCCCTTGGACTGCAAGGAGATCCAACCAGTCCATTCTGAAGGAGATCAACCCTGGGATTTCTCTAGAAGGAATGATGCTAAAGCTGAAACTCCAGTATTTTGGCCACCTCATGCGAAGAGTTGACTCATTGGAGAAGACTCTGATGCTGGGAGGGATTGAGGGCAGGAGGAGAAGGGGACGACAGAGGATGAGATGGCTGGATGGCATCACTGACTCGATGAATGCGAGTCTGAGTGACCTCCGGGAGTTGGTGATGGACAGGGAGGCCTGGCGTGCTGCGGTTCATGGGGTCGCAAAGAGTCGGACACGACTGAGCGACTGATCTGATCTGATCTGATCTACCTTGTTTAAGTGGAGTCACACCACACATGTCCTTTTGTGACCGACATATTTCACTTAGCATAATGGCCTCAGGTTCATCCATACTGTAGCATGTGTCAAAATGTCCTGCTTAAGGCTGAAGAATATAGATTGTATTTTCTTTTGAGGAGAAATGTTTCCAGGTAGTCACAGAAAACACTTCTATAACACAGAAGGAGTTTCGACTGTTCTTCCCATCTTCTAATTGAGAAAATTGATGTATAGTGAATTTTCAAGGCTGTACAGTGTACAGTGGGAATAAATTAGAGCCCAAGTTTACCAAGCACAGTCCCGTGATTCCTCATATATGAGCCATTGGATGTGTCCACACATTTCATGTGGACTTGCCCCTCCGTGCTCCTATTAGAGGCAATACGCCTTCTGCCATTCTTTGCCATTTTATTTGTTCCTCTTTTGCTTCAGGACAATTAGGAATGCCATCTTGGGTCAGAGATGAATGGAAGCAAAACTGACTGTTAGCTGGCCCCCAGGAGCCTAGTCCTCAGGAGACATTGCTGCGTCAAGTCACCAAGCCGCTTCCTCTTGCTTGAGCTTCCTCAGCATGCATGCACCATGTCTTTTCACTGAGCCAAGAGGACTCACAGAGGCTTCATTATCTTATGACAGATTACCATTTTCTTAATAGTAATTGTAAGTGGATTCATTTCAGGGGCTAAAGTGTATCATTTTGTATGCTTTTCACTTATCTTGCATCAGTGCAGAGAAAGCCTACAAAAAGGGGCATTTTACAGTGAGGTCCATGAAAATGGAATTTATTCAGACCTGTATGTGTTGTCAATGTTGCTAAATTAATAATATATACATTTTCTGGTCAATGCTATAGCTTGCTGTGGCCATCTGGCTCCTCTTCCTTCTCCCCTTGGTCAGAGTACCTTTGAACATTCCTGGTGCAGCTGGCTTAGTCTTGTTTCTTGTATAAAATGGGAATTTGGCTACTACCGTATGTGCTTGTTACTCTGCACAGATTTTAATAAGGAAGGTCTTCTGCGCTGTGGCTATCTCTCATTAGTGAGTTGCTCATTAATCCTTCCCTTTTTCCTTCAAACCATGGCTACAGCCACTGCAGATCCTTGGGGGTTCCCGCCTCACTTCCCTCCCACCCAAAAGACCTGCCATTCCAGCCATCAGCAAGGACTTCTGGTATATTCTGTTGCCAAATACATCCCCACCTTCTATATTACAACTGTTAACTAAGCCCTCACCCTCTAAAAACAACACTCCTCCTAATTATAGAATAGAGGTGTTTGAAGACACTCATTGACACCCATGATAATCAATTTCTGAAGTCTGTACATATAGTGGTTAAATAGAAAGATTGTAAAAATATTTCTTTACTTGCCGTATCAAATAACCATGAACTTGAACAACCGTTTTCAAATAGGGACCAGAATTTATAAATGTTTGATCTAAATGCATGCCCCCAGCTGTTAGAATCAATACCTTAAAATGTGAGGTTCAGAAATAACTCTTTGGGACTTAATTGGTTCACAAGTCTTTCTAAAAATGGCTTTTATATTCACAAACTCTCCCCCTCTAGAAATGTCCTAGTATTGCCATCTTTTTTTTTTTTAATTGCTCTGTTGCCAAGCAGAATCTGGAGTTTAAAAATGATTGGAGAACTTTCATCTCTATGGTGACAGAACTCCTTGCCTGTTTTGGTCATCTCCAGGGTTGGTACTTATTTGGTCAGTGATGACATACATGCTATTAATATTCCCAGAGAAAAGGTGCTAGTCAAGAGGCAGTCATTGGTATAATGGACTCATAATTTTTCTATTGTATGCTACCAAGATATGTGTATCTTTTTGAGGATTTTTTCCTCTGCCCATTCTGTTCTCCTTCCCTTCCTTTTTGCCTTTCCTCTTTTGTATAAAAAAAAAAAAACATTAAGGTACCTTATTCAAAAAACAACAGGTATATTCTTGGTATTCAATATTGTTTGAATCACCTTTTATTTCCCAAGGCTTAATTTTTATTAAGATTCTGTTTTTCCAGCACCTGTTCACAATAAGTATTTCTCCTGTGCAGCTAAATTTTCTAATGGAAGTTGATAAATATGACTATGTTGGAGCTCAGAACAGCTTGCTGGTGTGCAAGCCTTGTGTCCCTGTTAACTAGGCTGCTGTTTGGCTTGACAGCCTGGGCCCTCGGCCAATGAACCTTGCTTGTGTTTAGAGAGCTTTGCAAAAAAATCACCCATGGCTGAGTTCCAGGACCCAGCTGGTGAAATCAACTTATTGCTCTTTTGGTCTTTAACCTGAGAGAAAAACTACATCTCATGAAAGATCCCTGACAGAGAGAGGTGATGATGATGAAGTTTAGTGAGAAACTTATTGAGAAGCTTGTGTTTGCTCTTTGGTAACTTTTGTGGGAAATTACTGGTATCTATTGCTTTGAGTACTTTAGATGCCTTGTGGGGGCCTGCCATGCTCCAGGTCTTTCCTGTTTCAGTTAGCTTTAGGATTTAAAAAAAGCATGTTTTAATCTTTTAATAAGGAAGCATTTTGGCATAGAATTAAATAAAACAATGTCCATGAAACCATCTGTCTAGTACAATGCTTGACAGAACTCAGAGCAGTACCCAACACATAATGACTAAAATTTGGTTGAATCAAAGCATAGTGCTAGGACCAAAAACAAATCAAAAAACCTCCTAACCTAGTGGTCACAAATTTTTCTACTTTTGATCCGTTAAAATGAGCAGAAATCATTAGGAAAAGGAGTTAACTTAAAGTTGCCAACCTTTTACTTTTCCTGGTAAGGAAATTACTTCATAAAAGAAAGGACATCTTAACATTTTAAAAGAGAAAAGATACCTTCTGAAAAAAAAGGACAATCCTTTCTATTTATGATTATGAAAAGTTTTTATCTCTCTCATTTTGCTTAAGACTGGAGAAAATCATGGGTTATGTGTCTTCTTAGAGGCTTAAGGCATGAGCTCTGGAGTCCTTCTACCTCCCCAGCCCCTCTCCTAATTTGATGTGACCTTGAGCAATGTAACTGACCTCTCTGTGCCTTTGTGTCCTGATCCAAAGAATAGAGTTCATATAACCTACCTCATGGGAGTGTTATGAGCATAGGTAAGTGATACAAGCTGTTGAAACAGTGCACAGCACATAACAAATGCTCCATAAATGTTGGCTATTACTGTAATTGTCAATGTGACTTACCAAATATTGCCAACTCTCTACTCTCAAGCACATGCTTGAGGATGGTACACTCAGCCATGCCCCTTCTTGTGGTTGGATATGACCAGCTGGCTGGTAGGCTGTGAGCAGAACTGACTTAGTCAGTGATGTAATGGAATTGCTAGTGTGAGACCCACTAGAGCCTCTTTTCCCTCTAGCGTGATGGGGCTTCCCTGGTGGCTCAGATGGTAAAGAATCTGCCTGCAGTACCAGAGACCCAGGTTCGATCCCTGGGTCAGGAAGATCCCTTGGAAAAGGGAATGGCTACCCACTCCAAGTACTCCAAGTATTCTTGCCTGGAAAATCCCATGGACGGAAGAGCCTGGGGAGCTACAGTCCATGGAGTTGCAGAGTCAGACACAACTGAGAGACTAACCACTTTCACTTTCATAGCAATTGATAACCTTTGAGATGGAGTCTGCTCCATTTGGGTCCCTAAGTGATGGCAATAAACAGAGTACCCCCTGCCCAGTTAGTTGGTAAACATACAATAAAATAAGACATAGACTTCTGTTATAAACCACTGAGATTTTAAGGGTTTCATTATTGCCACATAATCTAGCTTATCCTAACTGGCACAGCTACTATTAATAATCTGGCTGATTATCACCTCCTAGAACAGTATTTGGAAATCATTTGTAAAGATAGCAGTTCTCAAAGTGTGGTCTTTAGACACCTAGAGATTCCTGAGACCCTTTCAGAAGATCTACAACATTAAAACTGAAATCATGATAATGCTGGGATGTCACTTACCTTTCTCACTGCGTTGAACTTTACACTGATCGTGCAAAAGTAATGGCAAAGTTGCTAGCAGTGGCACCAAACAGTGTGAGTAGTAGCTTTTGTATTCCTGTTTGCCACGTGCTTGCAGGAAGGAAAAGTGTCAGTTTTACTTGAGGATGCTCTTGTTAAATTAGTAAAAAGTGTTAATTTATTAAATCTCTAATTCTTGAGTGTACATTTAATTTTTTTTTATTTTGTCTGATGAAATGGGAAGGAGCCAGGAAGAGCTTCTGCTGCAGAACAACATCCTGTGTGTCTCAAGAAAAGTCACACATGGTTAGTGTTTTCCACTGAGGGCTGTGCTAGTTTTTTTTTCCCCCAAAATCTAATTTTTACTTGAAAGAATGACAAACTATAGTTATTCCATTGTGTGCATTTGGTATACACATTACTGAAAATGCACAGAGTGAATTTACCGAGGTGTTTCAAGTACAACCATTGATATTATTTGTTGTCAATGATAAAACTCAAACTTTCAAGAAATTAGATTTTTTAGAAGACTTGTGTCCACCAGCAAGAGCTCTATAGCATCTCAATACTTAAAAACTTTTCTCAGGAGATTGGTAGTGATGTCAATAAATATGATTTCTAACACATCGTGCAAAAATATGTTTCTTTAACTCCATGAGCCAACGTTTTCCAAATGATGCATGATGCTCTGAAAATATGCTTGAGTGAAAGATCCATTCAAAGGTCAAGACAGACCAAAAGATTTTATGTAACAGAACATGAAAAATTTATTGATATAATTTTAAATTCCATATTGCAACTAACCTTTAAGAATGTCCCTCTTGTCAAGGTTTGGAATATCAAGGAAGACTATCCATAACTATCCATAACTATCTGAAAAAGACTATTAAGATACTTCTCCCATTTCCAACTGTGTGATACTAGACATTCTTTACATACTTTAACCAAAATAACTGGGCAACAGATTGAATATATATGCCATGATGAAATCCA
This sequence comes from Tragelaphus eurycerus, assembly GCA_935064755.1. Lineage (NCBI taxonomy): Eukaryota > Metazoa > Chordata > Mammalia > Artiodactyla > Bovidae > Tragelaphus > Tragelaphus eurycerus. Next base: position 55,436 of record CAKXYN010000060.1, read on the forward strand.
GCATGAGATAGGCATCAAAGAGATTTGCAATCATGTAAAACCAAGAAGATCCAACCAGTCCATTCTAAAGGAGATTAGCCCTGGGTGTTCTATGGAAGGAATGATGCTAAAGCTGAAAGTCCAGTACTTTGGCCACCTCATGCGAAGAGTTGACTCATTGGAAAAGACTCTGATGCTGGGAGGGATTGGAGGCAGGAGGAAGAGGGGATGACAGAGGATGAGATGGCTGGATGGCATCACCGACTCAATGGACATGAGTCTGAATGAACTCCAGGAGATGGTCATGGACAGGGAGGCCTGGTGTGCTGTGATTCATGGAGTTGCAAAGAGTCGGACACGACTGAGCGACTGAACTGAACTGAACTGAAAACAATACCACTCTGTTCATTATATTTTTAAAATTTTGGAAAATGTGGTTATTTTTTATAAATATATTTACGTTAATTAACATAGTGAATTTTATTTAAAATAAATTAATAAGCATGTTTTACATGTTTTTAAGTTTTTCCCAGTCTTCATATCCAGTGTGGTAAATACTGATAGATACGACCCACATAAACAAACAATTTTTGGTGTCCTCAATAATTTTCAAGAATATGCTCCTGACACCAAAACATTTAAGAATTGCTCATCTAGATTATTTTTATTCTTTTTAAGAAAACATCTCTTTATTTTATTTATTTATTTTGGCTGTGCTGTGGAGCATGCGGGATCTTACTTCCCAGACCAGAAATGGAACCAGTGCCCCCTGCATTGGGAGCACAGAGTCTTAACCAGTTAACCACTGGACCACCGGGAGTGTCCCTAGATTATTTTTAAGTCTTTCCTAAGGATATGACAGCGTATTAAAAAGCATAGATATTACTTTGCCAACAAAGATCTGTACAGTCAAAGCAATGGTTTTTCCAATAGTCATGTACAGATGTGAGAGTTGGACCATAAAGCAGATTGAATGCCGAAGAATTGATTCTTTCGAACTGTGGTGTTGGAGAAGACTCTTGAGAGTCCCTTGGACTGCAGGGAGATCAAACCAGTCAATCCTAAAGGAAATCAGTCCTAAATATTCATCGGAAGGACTGATGCTGAAGCTGAAGCTCTGATACGTTGGCCACCTTGATGCAAACAGCTGACTTATTGGAAAAGACCCCGATGCTGGGAAAGATTGAAGGCAGGAGGAGAAGGGGGCAACAGAGGATGAGACGGTTGGATGGCATCACCAACTTGATGGACATGAGTCTGAGCAAGCTCCGGGAGGTGATGAAGGACAGGGAAGCCTGGCGTGCTGCAGTCCACGGGGTCTCAAAGATTCTGACATGACTGAGTGATGAACAATGAACAACAACAAGGATATGACTCTCGGGTCATGCCTCAGATTGTATCAGCATCTCCTCTCTTTGCTGGAAAGGCTGAAATCACACCAGATGACACCTGATTATCCTGAGAGGGTAGAAGATGATGTAGAATTCTCCCTGGATGACCTCAGTGCTGCTACTTATAGACACTGGCAGGCAGACCACTTAACCACTCTTTCATAGAGGTGCCAAGTTGTTCTTTTGTGTGTTCACTGATGACTGGAGTAGCAAGATCCTGCCCTCCAAGCTTAGGTTTCTTCCAAAGCAGGTACTGCTGACTCTGAGGGCTCTTTCTGTTTCTTTCTCACTGCAGTGACTTCAGAATCAAAGAAGGGAAGAAAAGGCAGCTCATTTTAGTAAGCCACCACTGGTGATCAAAGCATTTCAACCCAGAGCTGTGTGCAGGCTGGTGGGAGAATAATAGAACAGTCTTGTCTGGGGGCAGCGGGGGGAATACCTTATGGGGCCATTTTATGAGATTTTATTCAAAATTAGTAGCTCATTCCAGCAATCAAACTCCCAAGCACCTCGCCAGAGGAGAGGCTCTTAAGCATCTTTAAATCTCAAAGTTAGATGACCAGCCCGGCGACAGCCCTGGGGCATTGTGGTGGCATCTACTGCTGTCCAAGCATGAGAAGTGACAGCAGGAACCTCTTCTTCCAGGGTGGTGCCAAGGGCCACAGCATTGCCACATTACAGAGAGACCTACACCCGGGACCAACACAGTGCTGTTGCTCCAGGGCTCTGGGTCCTTAAGTCCAGGCCCTCAGGGATCCCACCCTCCCTTGAGAGATGCCACTGACATTTGGAAAGCATCACTTTCATTGGTGCATGGGTGGTTCAGTGGTAGAAGTCTTGCCTGCCACGCAGGAGGTCCAGGTTCTTTTCCTGGCCCATGCAGCCACAGTGTCCCCTTTGGGGGGCTTGCCTGATAGCTCAGTTGGTACAGAATGCACCTGCAATGCAGGAGACTCAGTTTCGATTCGTGGCTCGGGGAGATGCCTTGGAGAAGGGATAGTCTCCCCACTCCAGTATTCTTGGACTTCCCTTGAGGCTCAGCTGGTAAAGAATTCACCTGCAATGCGAGAGACCTGGGTTCAATCCCTGGGTTGGGAAGATCCCCTGGAGAAGGGAAAGAATACCCACTCCAGTATTCTGGCCTGGAGAATTCCGTGGACTGTATAGTCCAAGGGGTCGCAAAGAGTCAGACACGACTAAGTGAGTTTCACTTTCACTTTCATTAGGAGATTTCATTCTGCTTCCCCTGGAGAGTTTCCCATAAGTCATCCTAGGAGTCTTGGGAAAGCGTCTACTTTGGCTTACTATCTATCTGTTATCTAAGAATCTCCCTGACTCAGTGAATTCCCTCCATTTCTATCCCCTTAAATATAAACAGACCCATGACATATCCTCTCCTTTGGCCTCCCAAGAAGAGGCACCTCTTCCACTCATGGCTTATCCTCCCCTTTGCTCTTGATCCCCCTCTCTTCCTGTCCCCTAGAAGCGACCTTGCTCTGGGTGATAGGCTCCCACTTACCTGTGTTTTCAGAAGGGTCCTCCCCCTGCTGCCACCTTCCCTATTGTCGTCTTTCCATGTGCTCTTGTTTCTGAGAAGCAGTCCACTGTGATGGGAGCCTGACCTCTCCAGTCACTCAGAACTACTTGCTGGTGCGCCTCAAGCCTGTCCTTAGCGTGTGACTCTGGAGAAATCTCACAGCATCTCCGTGCCTCAGTTTCTTTATAAAATGGCATTCAAACAGTACTTGCCTTATGGCATTGTTGGGAATAAATCACCATGTCCTAACCTTCTGAAACGTGAGAATTACTAGGCAAGTCTCAGGGTGGATAGAAGTTCACCAGATACTCAAATGGGAGTGGGGCTTGGAGAAAAGAAGAGAAAATACAGACTTCCAGCCAGGAAAAATCCCTGAAGGGCCAGAAGGAAGGGGACAGGGAAGGTGACAGGTGAGTTTTGCAGGTAGAGTCCTGCCTGTTGGTGAAGGCAGGTGGGGAGTTCAGGCAGTGGAAGAAAGAGGAATTAGAAGAGAGACAATAAGGCTGATGATAATAATAAGAGTTTCCCTGAACCCCTCCTGACAACTTACAGCATCATCCCAGCTTGGCTGACCTAGAGGAGAATTTTTCTTCTTCCATCCAAAGCACCAAATTGAGACCTGATTTGTCATTTTGAACCTCCAGGGTTTGAAGGAGGAGATGGCAACCCACTCCAGTATTCTTGGCTTGGAGTACATGAGACTCCCAGGGACAGAGGAGCCTGGCGAGCTACAGTCAATGGGGCCGCAGAGTCAGACACAACCTAGCACATGGCACAGGCTTTACAGTAAATGTGAGGATGAGGGCTTTAGAGTTCTGGGATCGCTGATTTTAGTTGAGCCCAATCTGCCCCCTACTGACCGTTCTGGATGTTTCCAACCTGAACGAGTTTATTTGCTGTCCAGTGCTGGCCCTCGCCTTGGTCCACTATGTTATTTCCCACACCCTACCCTCACGCCGGATAAAAAGGAGAGGAAAATCTGTTAACTTGCACGTCACTTAAGACTATTACGTTGGGTGTATTTTAAATGTCCCAGAAGTGACCCTTCTAGCATGAAAAGCTGTACAAATTAGTGCGGCTGGACCAAGAGTAATTTCAACTGCACCCAGAAGATGGATATTTTGGCTTCTGACTACTGGCGCTTGTAATTTGGCAAGACTTGTAGTGATGGAGAACATCTTAATACCCAAATTCAATGAGAAAAAAGACGTGTGTATGATTAAGAAAAATACCTACATCTCTTGAAAGCGGAGTGCATCTGGAGAGCGTACTTTGGAGGGGAAGAGAGGCAGAAAGCAGGGAGGACTTAGGGAGTTTCAGATGAAGTTCCGGGCTCTGGCCAGGCATAGTGGGAGGGAAGCAGTGGCCCTATCTTGCTGCTTTCTGTTGTGCAAATAAAATTTTATTGCGTCTTTTTCCTCAGTAATAAAATCAATTGAAGATTAAATATTAACTAAATAATTCAAAGTACATGAGATTATGAGTTCTTGATCTTAAAATGGTGCCATCTTTGTTACACAGGAGAAAGATTGGGTAAACACTGCTGATACAGCAGTTCTTTATTTCATTTATGTGTGTTCCCAGAAGCTCTGAAGTAACGGCACATGTTGCGGTAGAGAGACTAATGTTGCATCCAGAAGGACCGCTCTTGTTTTCACAAAAGCTTAAGCTTTTCAAAAGCTCTTAAACTTGTAGTTATAATTTATCATGAGGACTTTGATGGAGATATCTGCCAAAACTGTTTTTTTTTTAAATAATTTATCTGAATTTTGAAAGTAATACTGAATGGATTGCTTCAGAACAGCTGTGAAAATTAAACCCCTTACTTATTCTTTAACTAAAGAAAATGTGATGAAGCCAGCCATGAGCCTATGCGATTGCAATATCTCAAATTACAAAACTGTTTCACATATTATGCTCTTTGATGTGGCTCTAAGGTGGAGGTCATCAGTTTTCTCTAAAGGGCCAGCTAGTAAATATTTTAAACTTGAGAGCAGTACAGTCTCCGTTGCAACTATTTAACTCTGCCACTATAGCAAGAACACTGCCATAAACAGTGATTAAACAAATGGATATTGCTGTGTTCTAATAAAATATTATTTACAAAAACAAATAAGGGCCAGATTCGGCCTGGAGTCTGTAGTTTGTCTTTCTCTGCTCTAAAGTTGAGTCACCTGGATGTGCCTACTTGGTGAAGAGTGAGGATGTCAGCCTTAAGAATGGCAGAGAGAGAGATTCACATCATATCAGCACATGTTTTTAAAAACATTTCAATACTAACAATAGCAAGCTTAAAATCTTTAACCAATTAATTTCTTAGCACTTATATTTTTATAATGATGTTTGTATGAGACGGTTATATCCCTCAAGGACCTAAATCTGTATATATTTAGTCACAAAAGTGAAAAATCTAGTCTATTGGGGGAAAAGTGTAGAAATAAATTTGTCTCTAGATTTTGTGTGAATAAGGTTTAATTCATGGATTGATATCAGAGATGGGCTAATTGAATCATTCCTGCAGGACTCCACCTTTTTATAATTAAACAAACATTATCCAAACAAATCAAATTTTTTCATCCATTTCCACATTTTCCCATAAATATTTACAGTAGAGTAGAGGCTATACATAATAATGAAAGTGAATTTCAACTACAATTTTTGAAGAACCTTGTTATTTGAAATACCCTTCTTTAAATGGCACATTTAACCAGTTCTCTCAGTTCAGTTCAGTCGCTCAGTCGTGTCCAACTCTTTGCGACACCATGAGTCACAGCATGCCAGGCCTCCCTGTCCATCACCAACTCCCAGAGTTCACTCAGACTCACGGCCATCGAGTCAGTGATGCCATCCAGCCATCTCATCCTCTGTCATCCCCTTCTCCTCCCGTTCCCAATCCCTCGCAGCATTAGTCTTTTCCAATGAGTCAACTCTTCGCATGAGGTGGCCAAAGTACTGGAGTTTCAGCTTTAGCATCATTCCTTCCAAAGAACACCCAGGGCTGATCTCCTTCAGAATGGGCTGGTTGGATCTCCTTGTAGTCCAGGGGACTCTCAAGAGTCTTCTCCAACACCACAGTTCAAAACCATCAATTCTTCGGCACTCAGCTTTCTTCACAGTCCAACTCTCACATCCATACATGACCACTGGAAAAGCCATAGCCTTGACTAGACAGACCTTTGTTGACAAAGTAATTTCTCTGCTTTTCAATATGCTATCTAGGTTGATCATAACTTTTCTTCCAAGGAGTAAGCGTCTTTTAATTTCATGGCTGCAGTCACCATCTGCAGTGATTTAACTCAAGGCCAGCTAAAAATATAATAACCAAGTAAATTGTGGGAGGTTGCAGATACCCCAAAAGTTGACCTTTACATTTACATACATTATGTGAACTTCTTACATCATGGGTTGGTAACAGAAAGGTATAATTTTCAAGTTGCCTAATATGGGCAAATCAGAATTAACAGATTTTATAAATCACTCTGAATGTTCTTTTATTTCAGTCATTGTCTTTACAACCTAGACAGTTAGTATTCTGTTTCTTTGCTTTTTAAGAGAAATATAGATAGATATATGGAGAAGACAATGGCACCCCACTCCAGTACTCTTGCCTGGAAAATCCCATGGATGGAAAAGCCTTGTGGGCTGCAGTTCATGGGGTTGCAAAGAGTTGGACACGACTGAGTAGCTTCACTTTCACTTTTTATTTTCATGCATTGAAGAAGGAAATGGCAACCCACTCCAGTGTTCTTGTCTGGAGAATCCCGGGGACAGGGTGCCTGGTGGGCTGCCGTCTATGGGGTTGCACAGAGTCAGACACGACTGAAGTGACTTAGCAGCAGCAGCAGCTGATAGATATATAGATATGTTAATATATCAATATATATATTCATGCATAGGACTTCAGCTATCCATAACCAAAGTTTGAGTATCTATTATATTTTCATATTCGCTCAATGGGAAAAGTGTTTAACTATGATTGTTCTTGGCACATGTAAGTTTTGTCCGAAGTTCACACACTCCATGTGTGTTCATTCTGGAGTAAAGGCGGAGCCTGGGTGGCCACTCTTCCCTATATGATGCCAAGTTACAGGCTTGAAGTCCACTTTCTGCACAGCCGTATTGCTCCCCAACATTCTGAGCTTTATTCCCAGGTTGCACGATCCCAAGAGAAGAGATGGGGAAACTATTGTTGATGTCTAGAAAAAAAGAACATGTTACTCTGTTAACAACCCTATTAATTTCTTTGTACCTGAAGACTCAAATAGGAAAACTATTTTTTAAAAAAAATAGAAATGAGAGATTTCTATTACTGCTGTAGTGGCCATAAAATGAAATCGGCTTCAAATTATGTTTCTTTCATTCTGTTTCTTAGAGAGAGTTTGAAAATCTGCTAAATGGGTAACATGGTATTACCTGATTCCTATCCCTGGGTCAGGGAGATCCCCTGGCAAAGGAGTTGGCAACCCTCTCCAGTATTCTTGCCTGGAAAATCCCATGGAAAGAGGAGTCTGGCAGGCTACAATCCATGGGGTTGCAAAGACTGGACATGACTGAACAACTAAACAACAACAATTCATGAGTTAGAGTATGTTTATTAATGGTATTTGTTTAATTTGGGAAAGCTGCTTCTGTCATTTGCATCCCAGAGAGAAGAGTCTTTTCTTTGTCTTGCACTTTAGTGGTATTTCATATTTTTCGCCACCCATGCACATCTGAATTAACCATCACTTAATATCTTGATCTTAATTTTTTTTGAGAAGCTTCACCAATGCTTTTCTTTAATTGTTGCAAAGATTATTCCCAAAAGAAACTACAGAAGATTGTTAATACTTTAGCCAGCAAATGGGAATTTAGAGAACAAGCTTCTTGTTTGTAGTGGAAGTTTTTTTAATAAGAAATGAGTTAATTTTGCTTTCATAAGAATATGTACATCGATGTGAATTTATGTGCTTTCTGAAAACAGTATTATTTTGAAGCCTTGTTCGTTCAGCCTGACCACCGCAAATGGCGTTCCATCATATAGAACATCAGACTTCGGTCCCTGTGGTCCTTTGGTGCTAATATTTTGTTGTGCAGAGAATTCCCCTGGAGAACTGAGTTAAGGATGCCCATTCTCATTCTACTAATAACAGTTGGGGATGGATCCCAAGTAACTAGAAGTTTATCTGCACCTACAAGTTTCTGATGTGGAAGCTACACAAAATAGACTGAGACTCTGTTCTGGGTTCTCTAAATGCCATTCAGAAATGTAATATGGAAAAAAACCCAATGTTTTCTTCCCAGCTCTGGTATTCAAATGGATGGCTTTTCCTTCAATTTCTTCGTTTTGCTGCTGCTGCTGCTGCTTAGTCACTTCAGTCGTGTCCAACTCTGTGCGACCCCATAGACGGCAGCCCACTTGGCTCCCCGTCCCTGGGATTCTCCAGTCAAGAACACTGGAGTGGGTTGCCATTTCCTTCTCCAGTGCATGAAAGTGAAAAAGTGAAAGTGAAGTCGCTCAGTCGTGTCCGACTCTTAGCGACCCCATGGACTGCAGCCTACCAGGCTCCTCCATCCATGGGATTTTCCAGGCAAGAGTACTGGAGTGGGGTGCCATTGCCTTCTCCGTTCTTCGTTTTAGTCTTATTCTAATTGTACTTGAGTCAAGACCATATCTATATTTTTTTCCTATCTCTGATAATTACCATAGGAGAAGCCACTAGAATGAGGGTGGGGGTTGAGTTAAATATCATGCAGGGAATGTAGAAGGAGCCCTTGACAATGGCTATGAATATGCCCAGAAACAATATGACAGAACAATATGAGGTTGGGGACCACTGATGCAGGTAGCCAGGCCAGTCTGTTTGAAATAAGGGCTTTGGGCTCTGTCTTCAGTATGAAGGCCAATAAGAAATCACAGTCTCTCCACCTAATTGATGCTACCAAAAATGGAAGAAACATTCTCAACCTAAATGCTAAGTTTCCTGCAGCTTGCCTGGCTCTAGATATATTAATACACCAGTTACTTTCAGCAGTAACAAACAAGAGGATGGGAGTTTCCCACAATGTGTTGATAAAGTCTAAATTGACAATTTGTTTAAAAACTGTTATTTGTACCAGATTCACTGCCTATTCAGAAAAATGTCACAGTGAGGGGATGAGAGTAACACACAAAATAATGATTGCATGGCTTTTATTAAAGGTATTTCATTGTGTATAATGCTTTCTGAAGCAGAAATGTAAAAGACAAAATCCATTATTCATGCTTTTTATATTCATACAGATATGACAGTATAATGAAAATTGCTCTTCTACCGTGAGCATAGCTCTGAGCCCCTCAGTAATAAATGTTTTCTAAGACCAGGTTATTTATATGCAAAAATCATCTTCACAGAGCAAACTATGTCTGAAAAACAAGTCTCTTGTTTTTAGGGCAACCTTGCTATATTGCCAAGGGCATTGTTTTATTTATTGACATTTATATCAGATACATATTAGGAAACTTAATTATAAAATGGCCCTAATCCTCCATAAGGTTTTAATCAATTTATATTCATTTAAAAATTAAATCGAGAAAACCTCTTCTCTTTCAGTGAATCAAGAGCAATCATTCAGGGCTAAACAATGGGAAATGTGGAGAGTATTGTTCTGGTTAGGTACTCAACTAGCTAGATTTTAAAATCTATGTATTCAGCAGGGGTGAATATAAACTCACTGAACTGTTGAATTAACACCCTGTGTTTTTATTTAATTAAATTTATGAGACAGTATAAAATAGCAGTTGATAGGTTAGCTCCACTTTAATTGATCCATTGTTTTGAAGTAGCTATTGTCTGGTAGATTACTCTAGGTGATGAAACCGAATACATTTCTGATAACAGCCTGGAGTAAAGAGATTTCATCTTCCCCTGGGAAACATTATCAGAGCAATTTTTATTATATGCTTAAGGCATTTTTGGTATTGTTCAACTTTAATGCTTTAGGAAAACCCTAGATGACTACAAAAGCATCAGAGAAATCAAGAGAAATATGTAAAACTGGTAAGTTGAGTCTGTATATGGTCACTGATTAAACTCAGAGCATGGTCTTCATTTCTCTCTCCATGAGCTGAAAACTGATTAGAGTTGCAAATGTGGGTCTAGAGGAAGGAGTATGGTGACAGAACTACAGGCAGCAGGAGTTTGCACAACTTCATTCTGTAGTTCTGCTGTGGGCGTTAGAATGAACTGATGCAAGACATGATTCTGCCAACATTGGTATCTACCATCATGCCACACAGCTCATTTTGAGACTAGGTTAACTGAAAATAAGAAAAATAGTTCTTTCATTTTTTAAAGTATCTGACCTTATTTAGGAAACTAATACATTGTTTATTCCGGTAAATATGAGCTATTTACTAGAATAAATTAAAAAACCAATATGTATGCTTAGTCACTCAGTCATGTCTGACTCTTTGCAACCCTTTGGACTGTCACCCACCAGGATCCTTTCTCCATGGGACTTTTTAAGGCAAGAATGCTGGAGCAGATTGCTATTTCATCCTCCAGGGGATCTTCCTGACCCAGGGATTGTACCCACATTTCCTGTCTCCTGCATTGAAGGCAGATTCTTTACCCATTGAGCGATGGGGGAAGCCCAATAATAAGTCAATATGGTTATCCATAAATGCAGAAAAGTAACCTCTGGACACCAAAGTGTATACAGAACCATTTAAACTGTGGTTTTTTTTTAAAATATACCCATTTGGCTTTACTTCATCATTGTCATTTAAAGCTTGAATTTATAAAACATAAAAAGGTATTCTTAAAGAGTTCTGTATCACAGGAATTTAAACAGTAGAAGAATCCATAGCTTTATAGATTTAAATTATATAAATTAAAATGATTGGAATTTTTCAATGTAGGAACTATACAAGGAAATATATGGCAAAGGACCTTATAGGTGCAGTATTTTATTACCTATAGATTATCATTACTTTCAGGATATAAGCAAAAAAACATTGTTTAAATGTTTTAGAACCATTTAAGTCATCAAAGTTGAACTTTCAGACCCCAAACTGTGTGACATCACTAGCTACTTAATGAAGAGTGTATGTATCTGTACATACACTCACTTTCTTTTTATCTCTCTCTCAGTTTCATAATGTGTTTCTAATTTTGTCTCATTTATCTCTGAATGGTCCATGGTTTCAAGTAGGTCATCATTAGAGCTGGTCTTGGCACTGAAGTCCCAGAGACTTCGAGTTTACTCTGGGAGAAATACAGACTAAATAAAAGTGTCAATAAAAGCATTTCCAAGCAATATAAATTCCATGTTACAATAAATGTGTCCAGGTAGTCAGGAGATAAATCACTAGTGGAGAAAGATGATCTTTTCACATGGGCCAGGAAGCAGCTGCCTTGAAGTTGATCAAAATAAGGATGGCCAAATTCCCATACGTTTGCCAGTTATTTTTTTTTTTTTTCTAATGACTACAGACAGATAATGGTTAAGATTCAGAGCTTGTTCGTGTAGAAACGCCATCAGAAATGCCAACATATTACAATTCTTATTTTAACATTCCGTTGAGCCTATTCCAGGAGAAGGATGCCGAACCCTAGCCACTAGTAGTCAGAGAAGTGGTCCAATTGGACCTGCACTGCTGCCTGAAAGAGTTTCCTAATGTATGAATCCAATAATACCTTTCTGAGCTTGAAACCTGTCAACTGAAAAAAAAATGTACAATTTAAAAGTTGAAAATTATTGTCAATAAGTTGACAAAACTGAGGACTTAAGCTGCGGACATAGCATCTGAGATCACTCTGAGAGAATACTCCAAAGAGACAAAGGGGGACCCAAGATATATAGGAGTTTCTACAACAAAGACCAAGTAGTCAGAATAGCAAAAGATTATTATTAAAGAAAACCAGATATCTTAAGTTAAGGGACTTAGTACTTTTCTGTGCATAGGAAGATGACTATCCCATGCGTATCACTCATTCCTTTGACATGCACCTCAGCAATCTGGGGCCAGGATCTTCTGCTTTCTCTCCTGAGCCTCCTCAAGATGCACTGTCAGGGTGCACGGCAGTGTCTGACTGCTGGTGGGCATCTTCTTTCCATCCTGAGTTTCCTCAGTGCTCACTCTGGAGGACACTGTAATTTGATGGCTGCAACATCCTTTGTCTACTGATAAGGCAGGCAATATTTTTTCATTCACAAATTCTATATGGCAATTTTCCCCATAGCTTTAAATTCCTTGGCTTAGTACAAAACAGCCTTTATGATCTGGCCTTAGTCCCGGTGTTGATCACGTTGTCCGGAGTCACTGGTCTCCTGCGTGTCTCTCCCAGGACATGGTGAACTCTCAGAGAGCAGGAACTATATATTACTCGTTTTAGTGTCCCCAGCGCTGGGCCCATTGTGTTCCTCAGAAGTGTTAGATGAATGGATGAATAGATGGAAAAACTGTGATGCTGCTAAATCCTAACTAACATGCCTGTGTCTTCTGCTTCCCAGGATTTTGGCGTTATGTTCCTGCACCACCTCGTAGCTATTCTCTTGATTACCTTTTCATATGTCAATAACATGGCCCGAGTAGGGACCCTGATCCTCTGTCTCCACGATTCAGCCGATGCTCTTCTAGAGGTAAAAGTTTTCTTTGCATATATGAGTACAAAATCTGAAATTTAAGGAATCCCTCAGATCCTCAGTTCTTCTAGGGTATGCTAGATGGTGTTGGGAGAAGGTAGTATATGACTTCTTGAATCTGCGGAGTGTTTCTCTGTAGGTCTAATTGGTGAAAGTGAGACTTTAATATACAAATTTGTGTGCAAAAACTATTCACCAAGTTAGCATTCTTTATTAACAGAATAATAAAAACCTTTACCCTTACACACTTAAGAAATTAATGTTTCACAATAGGAAAATTACTGTTTGACTAGGCTTTGTTTTTAGTGTTACAAGTCTCACACTGATTTATCTGGAAGGTATGTATAACTTACTATACTTAGTAGTTGTCCATCCTGATGAAATTAACAGTCATAGTTTTTATTGCCTATATACATGTGTCAGTTCAGTTCAGTCGCTCAGTCGTGTCCGACTCTTTGCAACCCCATGAACTGCAGCACGCCAGGCCTCCCTGTCCATCACCAACTCCCGGAGTTCACTCAAACTCACATCCATCGAGTTGGTGATGCCATCCAGCCATCTCATCCTCTGTCGTCCCCTTCTCCTCCTGCTCCCAATCCCTCCCAGCATCAGAGTCTTTTCCAATGAGTCAACTCTTGGCATGAGGTGGCCAAAGTACTGGACTTTCAGCTTCAGCATCATTCCTTCCAAAGAAATCCCAGGGCTGATCTCCTTCAGAATGGACTGGTTGGATCTCCTTGCAGACCAAGGGACTCTCAAGAGTCTTCTCCAACACCACAGTTTAAAACCATCAATTCTTCAGCACTCAGCTTTCTTCACAGTCCAACTCTCACATCCATACATGACCACTGGAAAAACCATAGCCTTAACTAGATGGATCTTTGTTGGCAAAGTAATGTCTCTGCTTTTGAATATGCTATCTAGGTTGGTCATAACTTTCCTTCTAAGGAGTAAGCGTCTTTTAATTTTATCCTAGTATTTTTACAGTGAAAGTATATATGCATTGCATATTTTACATGAAAATTGTGTTTTCTATGCATATTAAGAATACCTGAAGAGATATTGGTTGCACTTTAGTTAACTTTCTAAACCATTACCACTTAGAATTATTAAAATAGCAAAAAAGAATGAAAAATAAAAATGCTTCTAAACGTATTTCAAAACATAAAATCCCAAATAAAATTTTGATGTATTTACTCTTGATGTTGGCCCCCATGAAGAGACATGCTCAGTAAGGTTATATAATTACAGTTTTTCACTTTAATGCTAAGAAATTTACCTAACTGGTCAAAAATAAACTTACCAAAGTCCAAACTCCATGTAGAAATGGGTCTTAGAATCTATATTCTGCTTTTTTTTTCCTTTCACCCTACAGTTCTGCCCCTTTGAAGCTTGTGCTGTCACTGTGAATGTAAAACAGAAGTGCCCTCAAATAATGATTTGTTATTGCAATATAAGCAGAAATTTCAGGTCATAAAATTGAATCTACTATAAGGTAATTAGTTAAGGTTTGAAGTATATACAGCACTTCATTAAAGACTCTGGTCCCTGTAAGGTTATGGAACAAAAAAATATTCCTAATGGGCTAGATATGTCATATGAAAGGTTGGCACTATTTTTAAGTGATTCAAGCTAGATTCTATTCAGCACATTTTTTAAAAGAAATAAAATTAGTACAAAGGCAATTCCCTGAAAATCAGTTACATGTGGTCAAATCCTCAGTGTGCTTGGGGGTAGAAATGTATACAGCAATACACCATTTTGAAATCAATCCTGTATCATCTGCCAGCTCTTATGTCTGCAGAAATGGATGGCCTAGTGCTCGGCAGAGCCATAATTCAGAAAATGTGGGCTGAAATCATCATCTACCACTTTTATCAAAAAAAGAAAAATAATCCAGAAGTCCAAGTCATGTGAATGACTCCTTTTTAAACAAAGGTTTAAAAGGAAATGTTCTTCATCCCTTGGATTCTATTTGACATTATAAAATAATGCTTGAGAATATCCAAGTAATGAGATATGTTGACTCTTCAAAGTGGAATCTGTGGCTTAAACATTTCAGAAAAATTGATGTTGAATACTTGTTATTGAATACTGGTGAATGAATCTAAAAGAAAAACTACATGGTTTGCATAGCCAGAAGGAGGCAGAAGATGCTTTTTTTATTCCTTTAGTATAAGTTGTGATGTCACATACAAAGTATTCATGAAATTAAAGGTTCATAATCTTGGCTTCCACTCGGTTAATAGATATTGATATTTCCTTTTAGGAATGTATTTCTTTCATAGCTTCATATTTTACTTAAGGATCTTAAATTATAGCTTCTATGGATACTGTCAATAAGCCTTTCAAGTCTGGCTTAGCTATTTTAACTTTACAAGAAGTTAGAAAATAATGTCATGAATTTGAAATACATCTTCAGTTTATAACCCAGTGTGTGGGTACTGTGAATTATATGTGAAAATGTAAAAAGAGGTAATCAAGCACAATTATGTTTTCAGTGTCACCTGTTCTTACTTAGAATCATCTGTAAAAAGTAAATGGTAGAGAAAGGGATGTATTTCTTTCCTCGACTAATTTATAATATAAAAAGTGGTCACTTAAATCACTACCATAAATTATTCGTGTACTTCTCATGGACATTCTGAACACGAGTGACTTTCATCTAGAAAATGACCCAATAATGTAAATTTGAAAATGATACCTAAACGGATTCACTGAAATAACATCATTGACACATTCTTCATTTCTAAATTTGTGAGGATAAGCCAAGAAACTGTCCCGAGAGACCTCCTTATACCTGTTTAAGAAAAACCTATGAGTAAGAAGAAGGAAAAAGTACAGGAAGGCTCAATATATTGTCTATAAAGTTTGTGACCTTAGTATTTGGAATTCATTAAAGGTTTAAAGGATCATATAGCACTTTCTATTTTGACCTGTTATGCCAAATTCCTGTTTTGGTGTCTTTGGCCTGCTAATATTATCTGTAATGCAAGAATTTCTTATTTTTCTGTTTTCCTGAAGTCAACCATATAATTGAATTTTTCAGGTTGCTGAATATTTTATTAAATCTGTAACAGTCAGTAGTTCTACTTATGGCTAATACTGCATTTCACTTGACTTATGGGTAATTTATAAATATGATGCATGATGCATGACATTTCAAAGTAGCAGGCAGTTTTACGTATCTGGTAAGTTATATCTTAAAGGAGACTTGTACATATTGAAAGAAGCTTTTCATTTATCAGTTTAACTCAATTAATCTTTCACATTCCTTCCTTTTATAGGCTGCCAAAATGGCAAATTATGCCAAGTTTCAGAAAATTTGTGATCTCCTGTTTGTTATGTTTGCCATGGTTTTTATCACCACACGACTGGGTGTATTTCCTCTCTGGTAAGTGTGCCTATCTTTCTGATAAGGCCACCCCATCCAGAATAGGTTTTATGAAACATTTTCCTGTTGAATTTTATTCCAGATACTTAGTAAGAAGTTTAAAGAAAGCGAGGGAGAGACTCAAGAAACAGCTTGATTTCTTCTTCCAGGAGGGAGTTGTCTTCTTTGTTAATACTTTCTACAGGATCGTGAGAGAAGGATGTGGCTTGAGTAGGTTCTTAAGCCACAGGAAGCTGTCAGCCACTTTAGGCTCCAATCCTAAAGTATGGTGCAAAAGCCTTAGCCATGAAAGTTTGCATTAAGAAAGGAAGTATGGTGTTGCAACCAGTTAGATATCTGGAATCCTCCTATACCAGTCGTTCACCAAGGATTTATTAGCCACAGCAGCAGAATCACCTCTGAACTTGGTAGAAATGCCACCTCTGGGGCCCCACCCACCCCAGACCTACTGAATCACAGACTCGGGGTGTGGGGCCTGGCAATTTGGATTTTGATACGCCTTCCCGATGACTGCTACATTCAAGTTTTAGGACCACTATCCTATATAATTCTCATGGGCTGCATTTTTAGCTAAAGCAAATGAAAAGTATAGCTCAAAAGTAACCCTTAAAATTCTCTGTGGCCCTGTACTGTCTGGACGTCATTTCTTTGGTTGAGAGCTATATGACAGGTTTTGATGAAATACGACAGTCTCTTGTATAGAAAATAGATCTACTGTCATTAATCTTTATGGAGATTATTATTTCTAAAAAAAATATTATTCCTCCATTTCACTTAAAGTCTACCACTGATGACAGATTTTTTTATTCCATTTGGGGAAATTGATTTGAATCGGAAATTAGAGCAACGGAAAGGGGAGAAGATGGAGAAATGAAGGGCTTCAGTGATACCTTTTCAGTCCAATAGAAAAACTATAAAAATAAAATTGGGATTTTTAAGTGAGTAACATCTATCATTGAGGTTCCATAGACAAATTAGTCTCACCCCAGCACACACACACACACACACACACACACACACACATACATACACACACACCTTCTCCTTGAGACTCACAGCCCTTTCAAACACTTGTTATGAAAATTGCATCCCAGCAGCAGCACCCTGTGTTGGCAGAAAGCGTTTATAAAACTCATTATAATAGTTTTATATGATTGTAGGTAGGAAACATTAATTTTGACTATAATGTATCTATACTTATTTCAGGATTGGAGCTCTTTCAAGATTATGAGCAGAACTAGGGTTAGGAATTTGAATAGAAGAAAGTCGAAGAAAATCCAGGAAAATTTTCTCAAAAGAATAACAGAAAGCTTTTCCTGCTTAAAATTTCTGAGAACCTAGTTTTTAAAAAGTAAATATCACTATTAAGGACTTACATTTGCTTTCATTCTGTCTTTTAAGGATAGAATTACAGCTGAGATGTATCTCCTCCTTTCTAGCTAATGTGCTCTTCCGGTTTAGACAGCAATGAGATACCAAGAAGATAAACTCAGAATATAGAAATTACGTAATGCTGCTAATGAGATAACTCATGGGTATGTCCTGTGATGATAACATAAGCCAGCTGCTTAGAAAAATCTTTATAATCAGAAATGCAAACCAAGAGCTTATAATATTGCAGATACTTTAGGTTTCCTGCTACCTCAGCCCTTTGTGCAGTCAAGTTTTTCAAAAAGCAACTTGTGGAGAGAAATATTTTATTGCTTGGGGACAAGAAATAATTTCTGTATACCTGCTCTCATTGTGACTGGCCATCTAGTGAATGAAGTCCTTGTCAGATATGTCTCATAAACGATGTGCTTGGATGACCGTTGTTTTGACCCTGTTTCAATTACTAGAGTGTAATGGGCATTGAGAGTATTTAAAATAGTACGGTGAATGACAATAAAAAAGTGTTTTAAGTATTTGCCTTAATACTGTGAAACCACTCAAAAATTGGGAGGGACACTACAGGTGACTGGCTCCAGACCCCTGCCCCACCCTCTGCCCAGGGTAGCAATTCTCTCAGTTCTCATCAGGAGTATTGCTTTAGATGTCAAGGGGGAAATAATTTTTTATATGAAACAGAAACCTGGGTCCTTAGAATTTCTAAACTAAGGGTTCTTAATCTGATTTAGAACCCCCTGAAACTGTTTATAAAACATTTGTGTGTACATTTTTTTTTCCCTAGGGAAAGGACCCATGGCTCTATTAGATTCTAAAAGAAATCTGTAACTCCTTCCCTTCCTCAAAAAAGTGCCTTTTGGAAAACAAAGTGTACCCAACCACTTCTGACTGAAAACTCTTAAGAATGTGAGGGTTTCTACTATATCCTCTGTAGGCGTTCTCTTCAGAAGCATCTCTAATCCCTTCAGTGATTCCTGTTTGTTGTTCTCCTTCGTTTGTTCCTCAGAATTCCTGTTGTCATGATGTTCTGAGTGTGGACTAGCTGATACAAAATGTAAAAGCTCTAACAAAAAGCTGTGCTTAGAACAGCATTTCTTCTGAGGCAGTGGGCCTCTGCATTCGCATTCCGCAGGCAACCTTGATAAACAGCTGAGCTGCTCCCAGACTAGATCGCCTTCAGCTTACATTTATCTCGTCTTCATGTATTTTCATTTCTCATTCTGACTTATTTGCATACCGAATCAGACCACCTACATTTATTTCTATTAGATTTCATCCTGCTGTTTTCAGAGATTCAGGCCTGATTAGGATCTTCTGAACCATCTCCACTGCTACACTTACCCTACTACTTTTACGATACCTGCAAACATGCCTTTCACGCTTCTCCCAACTCACTGAAGCAAATGTTGACCCAGAGGGACTCCTGTGTACACTGCTGAAGAATTTCTTCACGTTGACCTCCATCTCTCAACCACCAGTCTGTCTTTACGATTTTTTGTTCGTTGCTGTCTTATACCTACTTTGTCATTAGGCCTGCTATTTCTCCATATTTTTAAAAGGTGTTGTAAAAGACTTTGTCAGAG
This sequence comes from Tragelaphus eurycerus, assembly GCA_935064755.1. NCBI lineage: Eukaryota > Metazoa > Chordata > Mammalia > Artiodactyla > Bovidae > Tragelaphus > Tragelaphus eurycerus. Next base: position 74,315 of record CAKXYN010000060.1, read on the forward strand.
GTCTTGTGAACATCAAGTTCATGCTCTGCACACATGATGTTGGGCAGAAAAAGATCCATGGCCCAACTGGCTGGCTTGGTTTTTGGTGGCCTTTGGTGGCTCCTTGCTGGCTCTTCATTTCTAAGTGCTCACCAGTCTATAATTTCTGGTTCCTGCCCTTTCCATATAGATGTGGACTTTTGCCTTCTAATATACTACCACTTTTTGTGTATTTAATGAATATTTACTGGGCACTTACTGTGTCACTAGTACTGGGCTGGGTGCTGAGAATTCGGTAAGACAAGGGCCTCTCTTGGGGCACTTGAATCCCTACACGTCCCTTCAATATTCTGGTTGATAATTGTGGGCGGGATGTAGAGATTATCAGTTATTTTCTGAACATTTATTGGGTATAAGGAATGTAAGTGGATTGTTGATATTAACCAGTTTGGTTGCATGCACTAAGGAGCTCTGTCAGCCGAGTAAAGCATGATTCTAGATAGAGTATCAATTCAGTTCAGTTCAGTCGCTCAGTTGTGTCCGACTCTTTGACCCCATAAACTGCAGCACACCAGGCCCCCTTGTCCGTCACCAACTCCCGGAGTTTCCCCAAACTCATGTCCATTGAGTCGGTGATACCATCCAACCATCTCATCCTGTGTCGTCCGCTTCTTCTCTCGCTTTCAATCTTTCCCAGCATCAGGGTCTTTTCAAATATGTGTGTGAAATAGTCACTGGTCAAGGGAAAGTGCTGGAACTAGATTAGTCTTCAGTTCTAACAAGCGTTTCATAGACTTATTTCTCCCTCAGATATTTGCCCTTTAGCTGGAAGGAGAAACAGAATGATTTTTATGCCCTCACTTCTTTTAGTTTTGAACCCATTTACTTTGGAATCATCAGTAATACCCTGCAGGTTCCTCTCGACTATAATTGTGTTCCCACGTCAGCCATCAGAATTTTTGTGATTTGTGGGTTTGATGATACTTGGCTCATTCTGTGTTGTATCTTTGATCCATGCCTCACAAAGATGGCATACACCATAATTAGCCATTTCAGAACCATGCACTGCGCAGACTTCCCTTTTGGCCATAATGCGGCCTTCTAAAACAGCACGGTCCAATAGAATTAGTGATATAATTCAGGCTTCATAGTAATTTAAAATTTTCTAGTAGTTACATTAAAAAAAGTAAAAGAAACAGGTGATATCCACTAAATAACATGTTTTATTTAACTCAGCATATCCAAATTATATGATTTTAACATGTAATCAGTATTAAAAAGTCCTGATATTCTTGCATTATTTTATTGCCTGCTAATTCTTTGAAATCGGTTATGTGGTTCACATTACTACATCTACTCAAAAGTCTATGTTTTTAGCAATTGGACAGTCCTTTATTTGTTCCTTTTTGAAAGTAAGCTGTTCCATTGTTATAAGCTTGATCTGCATCTGTCTTTCCTCAACTCCATTTGTGTGTGGTCCCTGAAGTTCTTAACAATTTTCAGTGTTTTATGAAGCTTTGGTTTTAATCTGCATGGAGTAAATTGTGCTCAATCTCCCAGCATCTGTCACAATGCATTGCTCACAGTGGCTACTCAGTAAATATTTGGTGAGTAACTTAGATACATTTTAATTCTTTTTTTATTAGAGTGTGATTGCTTTACAGTGTTGTGTCAGTTTCTGCTGTACAATGCAGTGAACCCTCTCTATGTACACACATGTCCTTGGACCTCCCTCTGACCTCCTCCTTCACTGAGCTGAACTCCCATGCATGCAGCAGCTTCCCACTAAGCTATCTGTTTTACACACGAAGGGTGTATGTGGCAATGCTGCTCTCTCAGTTCATCCCACCCTCTCCTTCCTCTACTGTGTCCACAGATCTGCTCTCTACATCTGTGACTCTATTCCTGTCCTGCAGATAGGCTCATCTGTACCATTTTTTTAGGCTCCACCTATATGTGTTAATATCCAAAACTTATTTTTCTCTTTCTGACTTCCTGCACTCTGTGTGATAGACTCTAGGTCCATCCACACCTCTACAAACAACCCAGTTTCATTCCTTTTTATGGCTGAGTAAGAAGGCAATGGCACCCCACTCCAGTACTCTTGCCTGGAAAATCCCATGGATGGAGGAGCCTGGTAGGCTGCAGTCCATGGGGTCGCTGATGGTCAGACATGACTGAGTGACTTCACTTTCACTTTTCACTTTCATGCATTGGAGAAGGAAATGGCAACCCACTCCAGTGTTCTTGCCTGGAGAATCCCAGGGACGGGGGAGCCTGGTGGGCTGCCGTCTATGGGGTCACAAAGAGTCGGACACAACTAAAGTGACTTAGCAGCAGCAGCAGCAATATGGTCTCACATCTCTTGTCTTTGTTGAGCACCTTAATTTGTTGTGAAGTAGGTAGGTGTAGATTCTCTCTTATTATACAGAGAAACTCGTTTAGTCAGTGATTTACCCAGTCTCTCTGGACTCTAGTCTCCTGACATCAGTTTAATTCAACAAGTTCTAATTGTCCTTCCTACAATACAGTGTACTATGTTATTTAAGGATTAGGCCATAAAGCTGTTGATGAGATACATTTTTGGTAGTTGTTGCATTTTAAAAAAAGAATCATTTCTAAATGATTGTCCCTTTTATTCTGCTCTAGCCAAGACACTACACTATAAGCATTATCATCTTCTGGCCATACATTAGAAATCTGCTATCAGAAAAGGCAAAGCCACAAAGATCCTGAAAGGGAAGGTGCATGGTGCAGTCAGTAGGAGACTGCTGGCTTTGAGTCACACTTCTCCTCCTCACTGCTTGTGGGAAGCCCAGGTGCAAAGCTTCTGTACCTCTGTGGCCTCATTAGAGAAAAATAGTAGTAATTGTTCTGCCTACCTTACCAGGAAATATTAAGGATCAAATCAAATATTATTTGTAGCAGTGTTCTATAATTATAAAGTACTTTATAACTATTAAATCTTTTTAAAATGTGTTATATTACTGTTAGACATGGAAGTTCCCATTGCGGCCAAGTGGTCAGAAATTTTTATACATTTGATAACCTTCAACTAGTCTAGACTAAGGAAACATAACCATACATACTTTTGAAATAAAATTCTTAAATGCTATCTCCAATTATGAGATGCAAAATACCTTGTTTTATCCCTTCTCAGTTCTTAGTGAGCATGTAGTAATGGGCGTGAGCTGGGTTGCCTTAGTCTCTCAAATCTGAAGTAACTGTACCTATCCTGAGCCAGCAGAAGTAAATATTGCTCTGCACAGAATCTCCCAAAATGCAAGTATAGGTTAGGCTAGTTCTTTTCTGCAAAGGACAGATTCACAAGTCATTGTCCAGCCAAGAATGGGCATACCACAATGACCAAGAGCCTCTTCGTATGGCCTAATGTTGACTTTCCATATCCTCATCCATTTCCTACCAAATGCCAAGCCCTTGACTCCAGGAAAGTTAGAGTCAAATATGTACTTCTGGTGGTCTCTGGTGTTCCAGCAGAAGCATGTGGCTTCTCAGAATGTTACTTTCTGTGGCTCTCTATCTGTAAAGTAGGGAAATCATTTGCTGATTTGCACTCTCTAAAAGTCTCTGCAATTAAAAAGAAAAAAAGTTACAAGGAGCCTAGATCATTCTTTTACTGTTTTCCATAATAAGATTTGAAATTCATCTAGATGCATGTGAGAGTATCATCTTCTCTAATTTATTTTTCATGACACATTTTACCAAAGTAGTGTGGCTTATCTGCTTTTCTGAATATCTGGAAAGATTCATTTTGGGGTTCACAAATTTAGACAAGCTGAGTTTTTGGGTTTTTTTCTAGAATCTCTTGACAGGTTTTCTCTGAAATTTTCCTTGATGCTGGTCTGTGTTAACTATGTTGGAAAGATAAAGGATGAAACCTAAAGTCTTTTGGCTACTAGGTATTTTGGTATGTTTTTAATAATATTTACATATACTAATATCAGTTACTACCTTCATAAAGTGGGGTAGACTTGGAAAGAAATAATATGTATTGAGATGTTTTGCTCTTTTCATGTAAACTTAATAATTTTAATATAATTTTAAGATTGAAGGGCTAGACCAGAATCAGCAAACTGTGGCCTTTAAGACAAATTGCCTACTTTTATAAAGTTTTATTGAAACATAGCCTTGTCCTTCTGTTACATATTGCCCTTGGCTGCTTTCTGCTACACTGGTTTAAGTGGTTGGAAAAGAGCATATGATCTGTTAATCGTAAAAATCCTTTACAGAACAAGTTTGCCAACTCTTGGGCAAGACCATTAAGAATTAGTCCGATGAGTAAAAATAAAGGAATGTGGGAAGTGGTATATTAAATATATTCAGCCTCTGGGTGTTTTTTAGAAGTCTTAGGTGAAAGACTTCCAAAAAACGACTAAGGCGACTTAGGTCTTAAAAATGACTAAGACTTCTAAAAAACTAAAAGGCGACTAAGAAGTCTTAGTCTGGGTAGTCTTTGGACTATCTTAGGCAAAAAGCATGCAGATATTCTTAATATTATGTGTGAGTATAGGAGATGGAACCCTGGTGGCTCAGAGGTTAAAGCGTCTGCCTCCAATGTGGGAGACCCGGGTTTGATCCGTGGGTCGGGAAGATCCCCTGGAGAAGGAAATGGTAAGCCACTCCAGTATTCTTGCCTGGAGAATCCCATGGACAGAGAAGCCTGGTGGGTTACAGTCCACGTGGTCGCAAAGAGTCGGACACGACTGAACGACTTCACTTCTTTCTTTCTTCTTCCTTTCTATAGGAGATGCACAATATGCTCTCAATTCAGTAACCTTTTCTCCTTTTGTGATTTGAGTCAACAAAAACATGCAGTATCCTAGTAACACTTTCTACACAGAATTAATGTCTTAAGTGACCCCACCCTGTCTCCCAGTCACTGCTCTGAACCTTTTACTGGGAGAAGAAGAAAAAGACCAAATAAATTATTTGCTCAAAGTGTTATAAAATGTATTTATATACCATCTATGGAAAAAATTCAGCATGGCCATTTTATCTGTTTTTTAAAATATCTGAGTATGATAATAAAGTCTAATGCCAGGGCCAGGGATTTGAAAATTTAATCAAGGGTCTCACATATTTGAGAGTAATGTTTTGTGATGTTTTGTAACAAACAAAGAACCCACATCAGCTGTGATCCATTTGCTTGTGTTACCATGAAGGGCAGTCTTACACCCAACTAATGATCTGCTCCAGCTCCCCTCACCTTCCTGTCTCTGGTCTCTGGGTCTCTGCCAACAGGCCACTGTGTTCATGCTGAGCCCCTTGTCACCATCCTGAGTTCAGCTTTGGACCAGCTTGTGACTGCCCCTGCCTATCTCCCAGTCTAGACCAGAATGCAAAACTTCTGAGAAACCCTCCCTCCACAGGCCCCGTACACAGGCCTCTATGTCATTGTCAGTGGAGGCCAGCCTGACTGTGTCCTTTCGTTTTCAGAACTTCATCCTTGCTTCTGACTGTCACTTCTGGGATAGCAGTGTAGCCAAAAAGACAGAACCACAGTATCACCCACATCTCTAGAGTCATCCCTATTCCTTGGGTGTGTGGGGGGGATATATCTTACCATGTATTATTATTTAACTTTCCATGTCTTTAGGGCAAGGGAGTAAGAACTTCTCAAATTCTTTCTAGACAAAGAGCCACTTATTCTTTACAGATCTGTTCAGTGCACTCACTGTGAGCCAGCTGTATGTCAGGCAAAGTAAGAGTGTTGTGAGGGTATAGGTATTGATTAGGTCATGAGCCCAGGAACACTCAATGCTGCAAAACTGTCAATATTTGTTAAATAAAAAGATTTTAGAATTTTGCGTGTAGTTTGGCACAGTCGTGACTGAGACTCTGTAGCCCATAGTGCATCTTTCTTTATGATACAGAATCGGCCAATCCAGGAAAATGAAGCTGGCAATGACTCAATAGCTTTTAAAAGCAGGGGAGCATTCCAGCCATTAAATGATTTTGCTCAGATTTATAAAAGCAGAATCATGCAATTGTTTAATAACTGCTGCCATTGTTCACAGCAGATAATAAGACAGAAATGCTTGATTAGGAATGCTAAATGTCAACAGGTTGGAAATACAAGAGTTAAAGATATATAAGGAAAGTCATAGAACATGTAGATATACTGAAACTGAAGGCTGACTTGAAGTCTGGTGGGGAAAGTGGTGAGTGGGGACATGGTAACATTGCTCCTGATTATTGAAGCACAAAGAGAGGACGTTGTCCAGAGGTTCCAGGGCAGCATAGGAAAAGGGCAACCATCTAAGAGAAAGACAGATAGGAAAAACAAATAGAGCATGTTTCCTCCATCCGTGGGACCACCAAAGAAAGTGCGCAGGAGCACACAGAACATCATCCCAGCATAGTAATTAATTCTGTCGTAGCATCCTGAACAGTTGTTCCAGCCTCCGCTGGGGACTTATGTCAAGGCCCATCCTCAAATTCGTAGCAGATTCCACATCTCTCAGAGCAACTTGCAGTAGCCCAACCTAGCTGTCCTGACTCCTTTTTTTTTTTTTTTTCCAACAGACAGCATGTAAACACACACCTAATTTTCACAGATACTAGTATCTTAGACTACTTTGTATCCCACACAATCCCAACTCATGCCTTTAACTTGAGTTGTCGGGGTATAAATATTTCATTTGATTTGTTGGTTGCTAATACACTGTGTTGTGACCTATGAGTTACATATTCAGTAGTTGTTGAAATGTAGTATGGACCATTCATTGAAATATTTATTAAAACCTGTTTGAAGAAATGATTCTGAATACATTCTGCTTTTTAATGGCACAGAAGTATAGCCAGACTGAAACAATTCTAGGTGTTTTTAAATTCTGAGAGACAAAGTACTATTTTGGTTACCTAACATTTTTAGGTTGTCTTCTGAATTGAAATGTAAGTGTAATAAAAATGTATTTGCAAAATGGAATAGTCTAGTAGCATAATCCTATTGCCCGGTAGTATCTGATATTAAAATAAGGAAATATTGAGGATTATTTCCCCAAATAGCCTCCAGGGCTATTCAAACAGCCTCCAAAATAAGTCTCCTGTCTTCTCACCTGTTCTCTGCAATCATAGTTAGTGTATTGAAGCAATACATCACTATGAACCATCAAAAATTAGTAAAATATTTTCAGTGACTTTTATTATGCCATTTGACTAATAATAAATGAACAAAACAAAATAAGGAAAATTTTCTGGTTATCATTAAGCTAACTAGAGTATTTCCATTAATCAGGATTTTAGCCCACCACATTTACTGGTTCTTATTCCGTGGACATGTAAGGGTGTTCTGTCTTTTGTCTGCTGCTAAAGGGCAAACACCTTGATAAAGCAATGAATACTTTAAGTTGTTATTCAAAGTACCCTGTGAACACATCCCAATCAGTCAATTCAAGGGCTAACATGAAACAGCGAAGGAGTTTTTCTTTGTGTACAAGTCTCTTAAATTACTTCTCTTCAGAACACTGGCTGATGTTAGGAGCATAGTTTGCAAAGTCAGCACTTTATTAAAAAGGGTGAAGATCCTTTCTTATATTAAGTCTGTAATATCTTCCAGAAATAAGTCAGGTGCTTCACAAAATAGGTTCAAGTGCATCGACAGAGTACAGAAGAAACAGAACTTGACTATCTCTTAGTAGCGAATTATTCATGGAGCTCGACCCTCTTTGCTCTACTAGGCATAGGATTGCATTTGTTTTAAATTGTGTCCTCTTCACCTCACTCAAAAATTTAATTAGATGTTTGATTCCCCTACTCTCAGTAGCAATTGCTCTATGTTCTCCTGAAACACTGTTCTTTTCCATTGTTTGGTGATCGTTTATTTCCTTGTCGCCCTTCTCCACCCAGCAGCGAGTTCCAAGCCGGGCTGGGAGCATGTCACAATCCCCACTGGTATGCCCAGTACTGTGCTCAGTGCTCCTATGCTGTTAAGTTTGCTGATTTACTTGACAGTAAAGCTTTGATTTATTCTAAGTCTTAATTCAGAATTCACTTTCATAAATGTGTTCTCCACAGGCAGGTAGTCTGTTTACTTATTTCAATATAATAGAGTATCATTCTTTTTATTTTCTTTCTCCCAAAATCAAGGAGAAATAGTCTGAATGCCAGAGTAATGCTTACTTCAACTCCCTCATCTCCTGAGCCCACATACCCTAACTAATCCCCATACCTCATTTGTGTGCCCTACATGCCACGCTGCAGCTAGTGTTTGGGACAAGCCCGCTTTCAGACATAGAGAGCAGAGGACTGGACTTGGGTGGCCTTTACCAGACATACTGACTCGTGACTGTTCTCCTTTTCTTTTTGACTTGATTTCTACCCATCCTTCAAAGATTTGGGGAGGATGACAAAAGATCACCTTTTTCTGAAAATAACTGCATGCACAACTAAGATCACTGCTTATTTTTATCTTCTAGCCTACTTTTTACTCTCAAAAAAAAGTTAAATAAAGTGATGCTCTGTTGTGTATGTGAGATATATAGATAGATAAGTAGATATTTGGTAAAGATGTAATATATATGTACTTTACCATATATATTTTATTTGTGTCTTTTAAAACTATATATAAATATGTATCTTATTTATCCTATATAAATATCTATGTGAGATAAGTATATATTTATCTTAAATATATTATATTTCTGTTTATGTATTTTATATATGTCATATAGTAAAACTTTGGCTTACCCTTATCAACATCAAATAAATATCATGCCAGCTGCTTCATGTAGCTTCTCTTTTTAGTAATTAAAAAGCAGTGAGGCTATTGATGGCTGCCTGCTGCAAAAGGAATAACAGGAATAAAACGGAAGGATATATTTTCCACATAAATTGACCATAATGGCTTTGATATTTTAAATAAGGCAGTTCTATTGCATTTACACAAAAAACAGTTCCATTAAAACTATTTAACCTACATTTGTTGTATCTGGAGACTCTTGATGCTACAAAAATGTCTAAAATATGTGTATTTAGTCCTTTAGCCAGGTCCAACTCTTTGTGACCATTTGGACAGTAGCCCACCAGGCTCCTCTGTCGATAGGATTTTTTTTCAGGCAAGAATATTGGAGTGGGTTGCTATTTCCTCCTCCAGGCAGTCTTCCTGACCCAGGGATCAAACCTGCGTCTCCTGTGTCTCCTGTATTGCAGGCAGATTTTACCCTCTGAGCCAGTGGGGAAACCTAAAACATGCTCACCATCATTTCTGCCCATCCTCAGGATCTATTTCCCTGGACCAATATCTTGAGAACCTTGAGAAATAGCCAGTATCCCCAAACCATTTGAGAACAGATCCAGGCTGTTTTTCCTGAAGTGAAGAAGGAAGAGAAGTCAGTTTTTCTCCTTCAAGTTATCTCTCTGTTCTGGTGGGTAATGATGACTTATTTTCCTTACTTTTCTTATATCTGAGAAACTTCTTGGCAGTGAAAAATTATGCACTTTCCTTTCAAAGAAAGGAGAAAAATGTTTGACAGTAAGGTATTTTAGTTACTACAGTCACCATTTAGCCAAATGAATATCTTCATTTATAGTAGAAGAGCAATATATAGTTATTTTTTACTAAGGAATAAGCAACTCAACTCCACAGGAAGGAGACTTAAATACATTTCTATTGAATTCTTCCAGCAATAACAAGAGCCTCTGATGATTACGAAAATAGCTTGAAAGTAACTTGAAGCCTGATGATAGTACAGTGGTAGGTAAAGGGTGGTGGAGATCTCACCTAAGAATCTGGATTGACACAAGCACACGTGAATAGTCATCTTGTCTTTGTGTCTAAAGTATACTCAGTTAATGTTCAGGCCATCTCTTTGATCTGACCAAGAAAAAAGTCAGATTGACAAGATTTTTATTATTAACCTACATTGTTCAGAAAAAGTAAAAAGTCTACAATATCAAATTCTGCAAGGGGCACCAAGGCAAATGAGACTATTGGTCCTATGAAATTGTGCGTGTTCTTCTTCATCTATAAAATGGGAGACTTGGAATAAATGTCAAAAATGTCTTCTAAAATGTACAGAGTCTATAATTTCGTGATGATAAAAGGGTTGGTGACCTTTCAGTGAGGAATTTATTTATAGAGTGATCCCTGCAACAGATTCTGAGCAGGGGATGTGGGGGGTGGTAGCAAGAAGAGAATAGAGGTGGATGACTTGTTTTAAAAAGGTTGCCGTGTGTAGAAGGAAGGAAATAAGATGATCATTAGATGGAATACAGTATCAAATAAAGATCTTTATAGAATGTAGGACATCTGTGCTTCCCTTTAAACACAGAGAAGAAAGAGTACTTGGAGGTGTCAGTGAGGTACCCATGCTTAAAGAAGAGACTTCTGCTTTTCAGAGAAGTGAAGGAAGAGAGGCAAGCATCCAGTGCTGGATCCAATTAGATGATGTCTCAGGTACCCACGATTCCTTGAGTTAGTGCAAAGGAAGAGGCTGGTGATACTAGTGATGAAAGAACGAGAGAAGACTGCGCAGTCAGCACCCCAGCAGGTTAACAGCCAGTGGTAGGGTAGCCCTCTAAGAGTAGGAAACTTGTCCTTCTGGAGCATGAGGCAGAAAAAAAAGATAGAGTGAAAGAGTGGACTGGAGGGTGTGTGTGTGGTAGAAAGGTATATCTGATGGTCTATAATTCCTTTCTGACAAAACCATGCTCATGCCTGACAAGATGTGGGGGTTGCATTGGGATTGGGGTGCGAGGTCCCAGGGAATGACAACAGAGCAATAACATGAACTGATTGCCATTTAAGCCAGTGGTCAGTGAACTCTAGTCATTTCCTGGGCACCTTGACCATTTAATACCGATGATTCAGTTTAGGTACTGGGTTATCACCCAAACTGGTATATCAGCTCTCTGAACTGGTAGTAGCAAAATCTTCCTGGTATCTTTGTGGCCCCAAATCAGTAATCATAACTATCTCCTGTTGTACAAGACCACAGAGACAATCAAAACCCAGAAAAGTTAAGTGACTTTGCCAAGCAAAGTGCCACAGTGAGTTTTCATCATGGTTAAGGATAGAAATATACCTTCTGTTTTCTTTGCTAATGTCCTCTGCTTTAATTCATTCTGTGCAGGGATCAGTATGGCAGTGTGGTCCATAGACTGGGCTAACTTTGGCCATTTCCTTGGTTCTGCCACTGATGTTAGGAAGACTCAGTATCTCTAGGTTGTTGGTAAAAATGTTTTCAATTTAACATCCTACACCTGAAAGAAGGTATAGCAGCTTTAAGCTGCTTTAATTGAATTTATATTTAAGCTTTAATTGAAAACGTCCTGGCTATCTGTGATTTCTCTGGTTCTCAGAAATTAGGGGATTATAAAAGGAAGAAGAAAGTTCATTATTGCAAGAAAGGATTGATTTAGTGATGAGTTAATTCAAGATTAGTGCCCTCTCAAATATTCCTCTCTTGTACCATTAGAACCTTCCTCACCAGTCTAGTGAGATGAAAGGAGTGTCAAAGCAATCTAAGTTACTTGCAAAGTGAGAACTTGTATCTGATGCACAATATGCAAGATTTCTTGAAGTCAATGAAAGTGATGTTGATCTCCTCCTAAAACATACCTAAGTCGTGACCAAAGGAGTTCAACAGGTAAAAAAAGGAAAATCAGCAAAGATGGTAATATGATAGGTACTTAAGGAAAGGTGTGGAATTCAAAGGATTGTGAGAGACCCTTGGTACATGTTAAAGCCCTTAAGTAGTTCTTAAATTTTCCTTAAAATTGTCGTAATACTACCATCACTTCTTTTTGAAGAAAATTATGTAAACCTCTTAATGCTTCATTCATTTTTGAAGAATAGATCTTTATTCTTTTTATTTATTTTATTTATTTATTTTTTGGCTGCACCACACAGCATGTAGGATCTTAATTCTCCAACTAGGGATCAAACCTATGCCCTCTGCATTGGAAGCACAAAGTCTTGAACCACCAGACTGCAGGGGAAGTTCCTTCATTTGTTTTTAGTTTGCGCTAAGATTTACAGCATAATTGCAATTATAACCTGAATTTGATTAAATGGAAGATAAATTCACTTTAATGAATTTTATTTTCAATTCTCAAAATAAAGTCTTGATGGACCCTTTTATTCACTCTTTTCTATGAAATTTATGTTCCATTTTAAATGGATTCACTTTAAATGGCTTTTTTTTTTTTTTTTTCCGTGACAGTGTTCTTTTGAATAGAATGACCTCCTGTACTCAGAATTTAAAGTGGATGTAATGTTTCTCTGATTTCTAAATCCAGTCTGTGTAACCTAGGAATCAGATCAGATCAGATCAGTCGCTCAGTTGTGTCCCACTCTTTGCGACCCCATTAATCACAGCATGCCAGCCCTCCCTGTCCAACACCGACTCCCGGAGTTCACTCAGACTCATGCCCATCGAGTCAGTGATGCCATCCAGCCATCTCATCCTCTGTCGTCCCCTTCTCCTCTTGCCCCCAATCCCTCCCAGCATCAGAGTCTTCTTCAATGAGTCAACTCTTCGCACGAGGTGGCCAAAATACTGGAATTTCAGCTTTAGCATCATTCCTTCCAAAGAAATCCCAGGGTTGATCTCCTTCAAAATGGACTGTTTGGATCTCCTTGCAGTCCAAGGGACTCTCAAGAGTCTTCTCCAACACCACAGTTCAAAAGCATCAATTCTTCGGTGCTCAGCCTTCTTCACAGTCCAACTCTCACATCCATACATGACCACAGGAAAAACCATAGCCTTGACTAGGAGAACCTTTGTTGGCAAAGTAATGTCTCTGCTTTTGAATATGCTATCTAGGTTGGTCATAACTTTCCTTCCAAGGAATAAACGTCTTTTAATTTCATGGCTGCAGTCACCATCTGCAGTGATTTTGGAGCCCAGAAAAATAAAGTCTTGACACTGTTTCCACTGTTTCCCCATCTATTTCCCATGACGTGATGGGACCAGATGCCATGATCTTCGTTTTCTGAATGTTGAGCTTTAAGCCAACTTTTTCACTCTCCTCTTTCACTTTCATCAAGAGGCTTTTGAGCCCCTCTTCACTTTCTGCCATAAGGGTGGTGTCATCTGCATATCTGAGGTGATTGATAATTCTCCCAGCAATCTTGATTCCAGCTTGTGTTTCTTCCAGTCCAGCATTTCTCATGATGTACTCTGCATATAAGTTAAATAAACAGGGTGACAATATACAGCCTTGATGTACTCCTTTTCCTATTTGGAACCAGTCTGTTGTTCCATGACCAGTTCTAACTGTTGCTTCCTGACCTGCATACAGATTTCTCAAGAGGCAGATCAGGTGATCTTGTATTCCCATCTCTTTCAGAATTTCCCACAGTTTATTGTGATCCACACAGTCAAAGGCTTTGGCATAGTCAATAAAGCAGAAATAGATGTTTTTCTGGAACTCTCTTGCTTTTTCCATGACCCAGCGGGTGTTGGCAATTTGATCTCTGGTTCCTCTGCCTTTTCTAAAACCAGCTTGAACATCAGGAATTTCACAGTTCACATATTGCTGAAGCCTGGCCTGGAGAATTTTGAGCATTACTTTACTAGCGTGTGAGATGAGTGCAATTGTGTGGTAGTTTGAGCATTCTTTGGCATTGCCTTTCTTTGGGATTGGAATGAAAACTGACCTTTTCCAGTCCTGTGGCCACAGCTGAGTTTTCCAAATTTGCTGGCATATTGAGTGCAGCACTTTCACAGCATCATCTTTCAGGATTTGAAATAGCTCAACTGGAATTCCATCACCTCCACTAGCTTTGTTCGTAGTGATGCTTTCTAAGGCCCACTTGACTTCACATTCCAGGATGTCTGGCTCTAGGTCAGTGATCACACCATCGTGATTATCTGGGCCGTGAAGCTCTTTTTTGTACAGTTCTTCTGTGTATTCTTGCCATCTCTTCTTAATATCTTCTGCTTCTGTTAGGTCCATACCATTTCTGTCTTTTATCGAGCCTATCTTTGCATGAAATGTTCCCTTGGTATCTCTAATTTTCTTGGAGAGATCTCTAGTCTTTCCCATTCTGTTGTTTTCCTCTATTTCTTTGCATTGATCGCTGAAGAAGGCTTTCTTATCTCTTCTTGCTATTCTTTGGAACTCTGCATTCAGATGCTTATACCTTTCCTTCGCTTCTTTAAGGTAGGGATTATTAACAGTGTTAATAATCCAACCAAAGGGTTCAGTGGAGCCTGTGCATTATTGGGGACTCTGTTGACATGAGTGGCCATGAGATTCAATGCATGGAAGAAGTTCAGAGATTCCCAGGATAGATCAGGTGAAAGAAAGGAATCCAGTTTTTATGTATTCTTCATGATCCTATTTTTGTTTTCTGAGTTTACCTTACTTTGTTTTCACGTTCTTTATCACCGAAGGAAACATGAGTCCTTCCATCCTCCTCCCGTTGGGAAGGGTATAATCGACTGTCTTCTTCCCTCAGCAGGCAGTGAAATGCTTGGAGTGGGTAAATACTTTGAAACAGAGCACTTCACCTGTCCATGGAAGCAGAACAACTGAAACACATAATTTGAAAATAGCCAATTTGTTTAAATTAGTGAATTTACATAGATTCCCTTTCATATTAGTGCTTTTCCTTTCATCAGCTTAATGCCCCAAATCTCATGGGGAAACGGCAGTTAATATCTTTCAAGACAGCCCATCCTACTGTTCAAAGGAGTCTTTTCTTAACCAATTTCTACAGCTCTTGAAAGAGAGGAAACGCTAATCCTCTTTTGAGATTCTCACTAGATTTGGACCTTATTAACCCTCAGGGTCCCAAGAGGTGGTTATGGTTACTGGTTTGAGGCCCCAGGGACCCCAGGGAGATTTTGCTACTGCCCAATCAGAGCAGAGGGCTTCCCCGATGGCTCAGTGGTAAAGAACCTGCCTGCCAATGCAGGAGATGCAAGAGATATGGGTTCCATCCCTGGGTTGGGAAGTTCCCCTGGAAGAGGAAATGGCAACCCACTGTAGTATTCTTGCCTTGGAAATCTCATGGACAGAGAGGAGCCTGGCAGGCTACAGTCCATAGGGTCTCCAAGTGTCAGAGACAGCTGAGCGACTGAGCATACATACACACACAGTCAGAGCAGAAATACCAGTATGGAGCTTCACAGCACAATATACGAATTGAGATATTAACATTGGTGTTCATGGTCCCCAGGAAGTATTTGCAGCTCACTGGCCATTGGCCCAAAATGCAGCATAGAATTTTTCACTCTTCCTGTTTTGGTAACAACATCTATATGTTGTGTATCAGTTGGGTCCTTTGAGAAACAAATGCTGAGATGGAGTTAGGAGGACCAAAGGTTTACTAAGTGTTATTCCTGCCAAATATAAAGTGAAGGAAGCAGGAGGAGGGTAGACAGAGCTTCAGACAGTGATGCCGATCTGACAGTCTCAACCAGCCCCACAGACATCTCCAGAGCAATGAGTACCCATGAAAGGACTCCTGGGTTGGGCAGAAATGGGCAGCCTCTACTACTGCTGCGTGTTCAGTCATTGGCTAAGCACTGCCCAGACCTCATCTCAGACACTGTGGCAGATTCTGAAGGCCCTGCTGCTGGAACCTGCCAGCTAACTACCCATCTCACAGCTGAATGGTAAGTTCTTCAAGAGGAAAGGATGTGTACGCAGCACACCTCATTGTATTATAACATGTGCTTAGTTGCTCAGTTGAGTCCGACTCTTTGTGACCCCATGAACTGTGGCCCACCACGCATTTCTGTCCGTGGAAATTCCCCAGGCAAGAATACTGGCGTGGGTTGCCATGCCCTCCTCCAGGGGATCTTCCTGAACCAGGGATTGAACCCAGGTCTCCCACATTGCAGGCAGATTCTTTACCATCTGAGCCGTGAAAGAAGCCCAGAAATACTGGAGTGAGTAGCCTATCCCTTCTCCAGGGGATTCCAACCTAGGAATCGAAGTGGGGTCTCCTGCATTGCAGGTGGATTCTTATCAACTGAGCTACCAGAGAAGCCCTGATATAACATACGCCACTATAAATAGGAAACTAACACCCAACCATTCAAATAAATGAATCCTTCAGAAACAAAAGACTCACACATCAAAATGGCAGCATTTGGCAGTCAACCAGTTGCAACTTGCAGTAGTCAATAGGATTTATCAGATTGTATTTGGAGAACATTCGTTGCTTTCTGATAAACTTAATTTTATTCTGAAGGATAGTGATGATAAAGAATTCATCCTATACCAGTTTTAAAAGTTGTTTAGCAGTGGAGCAAAAAGCAAAAGAAAGAAGCAATGAGATTTATATTTAGTGATCTATCTACGTGCATCTGGAGCACATTTGTGGAATAATTCAAAAGGGCCAATCCATTTCATGCCTCCTGCTGCTAAATGAATGTGGGAGTCAAGCTGCTATTTTCACAATGCAAGACATTTATTGTTGATAAAAAAAAATCTCCCACTTATATATAATCAGTATCCTGGCAAATGACACTGTAGAATTTCAGCTCCTTAAGCATAAAGTGGAACAATCTTAAAAAAAAAAAAGCCTGTGAGCTAAAAATTAAAAATTATCCAGCCACAAATCAAAGTATTGAGACACTTTCATTCTGCTCAAATGAGTTCTTTACTGAGTGTGTGTCCTTTCAAAGTTGACAAGACCGAGCCTATGTTGTCACCCCTCTTATGTTGGACATTGATTATTCAGTCAGTATGGGACCAGTTAACTCTATGTCTGGCCCATTCAGAGCGGTCAGTATTAATGCAACTTAATGTCAAATTTTTTTAAAAAATTTCACCTCTATTCCCTCTCCCCCAACCGCCCACAAAAGCATATAAAATCAAGAACTAATTGAGTTGATGTTATGGTAGATACAGGGCTACAAATTATTGGTGGTTTAGATGCTAAGTTGTGTCCTACTCTTGTGACCCCATGGACTGTAGCCCACCAGGCTCCTCTGTCCATGGGATTCTCCAAGCAAGCATACTGGAATGGGTTGCCATTTCCTTCTCCAGGATATCTTCCCTACCCAAGGATCAAATTCTGGTCTCCTGCATTGTAAGTGGATTCTTTACCAACTGAACCACCAAGGGAGCCCCTATATAAATTATTATACCCTCTTCAGTCATTCCTTGTCCTAAAAAATTTTGCAAGTACAGTTTGCTCTTCAGGTGTGTCAGGAATGGAGGGTGACACCCTGGTCTCTTTCTCCTATTTAGATCAAACGTGGAAACATTTATTATCAGACTGCTTTAGGCCTCTAATAAGAATGTGATCCTTGGACAGAAATGGTTTCTGAATAAAGTATGAAGTGCTAGTGAGACCTGCTCACCAGTAGCCCTGAGGAAATATTTTTTCCAGGCTAACAGGGCCCAGAAAGGTAGACAAGGAAGTGTAGAAAGGCTAAAGAAATTGATTTCCCATTGATAACTTACCATCACCCAGTATATCATAGAACTAAAGAATGCGTGGACTCCCTACACCAGGCCCAACGCTGTGCCAGGCAACAGTTGAGAATACAGGCTAGGGCTGCAGACACATCCCCCACACAAACCCATGTGGATGCCAACACAGTCAGAAGTGAGAAAACTTGCTCCATAAGCTTGGAGGTTTTTTGCCATGGAAAGTGGAAGACATTTGGAGGACCTTAGCTGATGACTTGAGCTGATCTATCAACTGAGGGTAGATATTGTACCATAATAATTTAGGTGCTTTTTCAACCAGCTTACTCTCAAAAACTACATGGCGGAACTTCCCTGGTGGTCCAGTGGCTAAGACTGTACTCCCTATGCAAGAGGCCTGGGTTCAGTCCCTGGTGAGAGAATTAGACCCGATAGTCTGCAACTAAAAATCCCACATGCCACAACTAAGACCTGGCCAGCCAAATAAATAAATGTTTTTAAAAACTAAATGGAGGAGTAATTTTTAAAAGGGGGTTAAAATTCTATGAGGTCTCTTTCTTTTTTTTCCTATTGCTTTCTCAAAATAAGTTTGGAAGTAAGTATTTACAGCCTCATCAGAACATGTTAAACATTCATCTGTGGGTGTTAGATCAAGATGTTCATAAGTCATTTATAAACAAAACTCTAAAGCAGGGTTTCTCAACTTTAGCACCGTCGACATTTGGGTCAGGTAATTCTTTGCTGTGGATTATCATGTTGATTGTGGGATGTTTAGCAGCGTTCCTGGCCTCTGTTCACTAGATATCAGCAGCACAGACACCCTAGTTAGGACAGCTAAAAATGTCCTCCATTGCCAAATGCTTCCTGGGGGGCAACATCAGCCCCACTTGAGCACTGATGCTCTGAACCTATGGTTCTCAAAATTGTTTAGAGGATGAAGACCTTGAAATAATAATGTTCTTCATAGAATACCACGAGATATTGTCTTCTTTAAAATGCCATTGTTTCATTGCTGAATGAGTTTTCTAAAAGAAAAAGGCTTAATAACATATAAGCTGCAGAAAATTATAATCTCCAATGCACATGCCTAGGATGAATGATCAACAATTTCCTTGTGTATACCTTTAATTTTAATGTAAGTAAATAACAAAAATTTACAGAAAACTTGAGAATTGTCATCCCTACAACTGAGAAAAGGCAAACTTCAGTTTAGCTATAGAAAATTTCCATGCTTTTAGCTAGTTATGTTGTATTGTTGTTGTTGTTTACTTGCTAAGTTATGTCTGACTCTTCATGACCCCATGGATGCAGCATACCAGGCCTCCTTGTCCCTCACTATCTCTCAGAGTTTGCCCAAGTTCATGTCCATTGAATCAGCAATGCCAATTACCTAGTTATAAGTTTCTTTAACTCTGGCCACTTTAAAATTATAATTTGTGCCAGAACCATATACTGTTATTTATTTCTTGAAAGTTTTCCTTAATAGACTCACTTATTTTTATTTTTAGATATTTAGTTTAAAAGAAATCGTTATAGTACTACAGAAAATTAAACAGGGTAAGTTATATTGCATTGGCCATAACGTTCATTTAGGTTTCTCTGTAGTAACACCTTATGGAAAAACCCAAACAAACTTTTTGGCTAACCCAATATTTTGTAAAATACACATTCACATAAATATATAACTCATTCCTGTTCATCTCACATCTAAAATCATCTTCATACCATACTTTGCAACCAGGAAAATAGTCTGATACTCATATTCTATTAAAATTTTATGTGGAGTTAGAAGGCTCAAAAAACTTCATAACACTTTAATACTAAGATACTTTCAAACCACTCTTCAGGTTTCTATATTTTTATATTCAGCCTAAATATTATTCAAGGATAGAAGAGAAAAGGAAATTGTGTCTCTGTGCACATGAAACTTGTCACCCAGGATTGTACAATTTAGGAAGGAAAGGAAAATTAGTATTTATTGAGCACCTGTTCCCTATATTGTGCTGAGCTCTTAGTACAACAATGGTTCCATTTATTTGACAAATAGTTACTGAGTACACAGGTGGGCCGTGGTAAGAACCTGTGACAGTGGTAAAGAGTCCACCTGCCAATGTGGGAGACGTAAGAGATGCGGGTTCAATCTCTGGGTCAGAAAGATCCCCTGGAGGAGGGCATGGTAACCCACTGCAGTATTCTTGCCTAGAGAATCCCATTGACAGAGGAGCCTGGGGGGGCTACAGTAAGACATGACTGAAACGACTTAGCACGCACACACTATGTGCTGATGTTTTCTCAGGGCTTATATATGTGAGACGGAGAAGGCAATGGCACCCCACTCCAGTACTCTTGCCTGGAAAATCCCATGGATGGAGGAGCCTGGTGGGCTGCAGTCCACGGGGTCACTAAGAGTCAGACATGACTGAGTGACTTCACTTTCACTTTTCACTTTCATGCATTGGAGAAGGAAATGGCAACCCACTCCAGTGCTCTTGCCTGGAGAATCCCGGGGACAGGGGAGCCTGGTGGGCTGCCGTCCATGGGGTCGCAGAGTCGGACATGACTGAAGTGACTTAGCAGCATATATGTGAGATGCACTTCTTACACTTAAAGTGTAACTTAAATATAATCTCAATCTTTATAGTATAATTATAATTTATGTCTGTGTAGTAAGTATTAAGACTGAGGATATACAGCATGTTATTGGAGACTACATAACGAATATCTAATTGGGTTAGATCAGATCAGATCAGTCGCTCAGTCGTGTCCGACTCTTTGCGACCCCATGAACCGCAGCACGCCAGGCCTCCCTGTCCATCACCAGCTCCCGGAGGTCACTCAGACTCGCATCCATCGAGTCAGTGATGCCATCCAGCCATCTCATCCTCTGTCGTCCCCTTCTCCTCCTGCCCTCAATCCCTCCCAGCATCAGAGTCTTCTCCAATGAGTCAACTCTTCGCATGAGGTGGCCAAAATACTGGAGTTTCAGCTTTAGCATCATTCCTTCTAAAGAAATTCCAGGATTGATCTCCTTCAAAATGGACTGGTTGGATCTCCTTGCAGTCCAAGGGACTCTCAAGAGTCTTCTCCAACACCACAGTTCAAAAGCATCAATTCTTCGGCGCTCAGCCTTCTTCACAGTCCAGCTCTCACATCCATACATGACCACAGGAAAGACTATAGCCTTGACTAGGCGAACCTTTGTTGGCAAAGTAATGTCTCTGCTTTTGAATATGCTATCTAGGTTGGTCATAACTTTCCTTCCAAGGAGCAAGCGTCTTTTAATTTCATGGCTGCAGTCACCATCTGCAGTGATTTTGGAGCCCAGAAAAACAAAGTCTGACACTGTTTCCACTGTTTCCCCATCTATTTCCCATGCAGTGATGGGACCAGATGCCATGATCTTCGTTTTCTGAATGTTGAGCTTTAAGCCAACCTTTTCACTCTCCACTTTCACTTTCATCAAGAGGCTTTTTAGCCCCTCTTCACTTTCTGCCATAAGAGTGGTGTCATCTGCATATCTGAGGTTATTGATATTTCTCCCGGCAATCTTGATTCCAACTTGTGTTTCTTCCAGTCCAGCATTCCTCATGATGTACTCTGCATATAAGTTAAATAAACATGGTGACACTATGCAGCCTTGACGTACTCCTTTTCCTATTTGGAACCAGTCTGTTGTTCCATGACCAGTTCTAACTGTTGCTTCCTGACCTGCATACAGATTTCTTAAGAGGCAGATCAGGTGGTCTGGTATTCCCATCTCTTTCAGAATTTTCCATAGTTTATTGTGATCCACACAGTCAAAGGCTTTGGCATAGTCAATAAAGCAGAACTAGATGTTTTTCTGGAACTCTCTTGCTTTTTCCATGATCCAGCGGATGTTGGCAATTTGATCTCTGGTTCCTCTGCCTTTTCTAAATCCAGCTTGAACATCAGGAAGTTCACGGTTCACATATTGCTGAAGTCTGGCTTGGAGAATTTTGAGCATTACTCTAATTGGGTTAGAGTAGAGAATAATCCAAGAATAGCATTTAGAAAATATCTTACCTATGTCCCCAAGGAGTTCTCCTGCTTTCCCGAGGCTCATAGAAGTAATTAACTTTGCTGAAGGTCACAAGAGTTAATTGCAGTCCTGAAGCCTGCATCCTTTTCATTACACAGGGATCAGAATTATCTAGCTCCAAGATGATATGTGTGTGTTTTACCACTTCCCTCTTAACTACCCAGAGCAGACATTGACAATCAATCATGGCATGGTTTTTCTACTGGGCCAAGTCCAGGGCCAAGAATCTTTCTCATTCCCAGTGCTCTAAGCAACCACACCTTTGTCCATTTTCTTAATTTTCTAATGAGAAAACTGAGTGCCCAGAGAAAGTTTTACAACTGCATGAAGTCTTTCAGGCCCAGACCCAGAGCTGTGGACAGTCTTCTTCTTGCTAGATGTTTTTTCTACCAAAATGTATTGCTTCTTAGGAGGAAAAAAACCCAGAAACAGTTAGTCATCTTCTATTTACCTGCCCCACTCCCCTATGTGAACAGACACTGCTTTTCCCCAGAAGAGCAAACCCATGGCGCTCAAACAGTTCATGATGTGCCCACTACTCTTGTTGTTATTGTTGTTCAGTCTCTAAGTCATGCCCAACATGTGGACTGCAGCACACCAGGCTTCCCTGTCCTTCTCTATTTCCCAGAGTTTATTCTAACTCATGTCCATTGAGTCAGTGATGCCATCCAACCATCTCATCCTCTTTCACCCCCTTCTCTTCCTGCCCTCAATCTTTCCCAGCATCAGGGTCTTTTCCAATGAATCAACTCTTTGCATCAGGTGGCCAAAGCATTGGCGCTCCCACTACTCTGTGCGATGCCTAAGGACTTCTCCCAGTGGTAGAGTCAAATGATTGCCTGCCAACCTCTGCCAGTTATATGTGTGATTTTATCATTCAGTATAAAAAAATACTAAATGACATACTAAACATAAGTGTAAAAACAAAAGAGCTTCTAAAACTATAGAAGTTAAACATTTGTGAAAACTAAAAAGCAGGTATAGTTAGCCCTCCCTACCCACAGTTTCTGCCTCCATGGGTTTAACCAACCATGAATTCAAGCTGCTTGTTGTTTGGATCCAGAGTTAAGGAAGCCATGAATACTGAGAGCGACTGTGAAGTGAAGAAGTGAAGTCACTCAGTCGTGTCTGACTCTTTGTGACCCCATGGACTGTAACCTACCAGGCTCCTCTGTTCATAGGATTTTCCAGGGAAGAATACTGGAGTGGGTTGCCATTTCCTTCTCCAGGGGATCTTCCTGACCCCCTGGACTTCCTGACCCAGGGATCGAACCCAGGTCTTCCGCATTGTAGGCAGATGCTTTACCATCTTAAGCCACTAGGAAAGTCCCGAGAGAGCAACTGTACTAGGCAATTACATAAGGGTCTTGAGCACCTGAGGATTTTGGTATCTGTGGGGGTCCTGGAACCAATCCCCCAGGGAGACTGAGGGACAGCTGTATCTAAAAGACTGCTATTGAATTAACTGTAGATGAGGCAGCTCTGAAAGACTGGAGGAAAATTATAAAGACCCAAAAGTCTTCTGCACTCATATTGCTTCCAAGTGGCTTTAAGTTTTCACTCTACTTTAAAGAAGCCCAAAGTAGAAATTATAGATTTGACATTTCAAAAATGGTGTTTGCAAGAAAGGTCAACGAGAGAGCCCAATGTGAAAGGAAAACCCTTGATCCTACCTCAAGAAAAATTGATAAACAAAGATGTATACATATATATATATATACACACACACACATACATACACATATGGATTACATGGGCAACATTTTAATTATTGTCCTATTTCACTTCTTTTTCAACTATTAAAACTATTCCTTCCACTTTAATCAGATAATAATGGCCAAGCAACACATATGAATGTGTGAGTGTATGTATGTATAGAATGTGTCATTGAACTTACATGGGCCAAGGATATTGGAAAACTATTGCCCAACAGTCTAGAAGTGCTGACTGTTTTTCAGAATCTCCTCTTACATGAGATAATGTGGAAACAATGTCAGACAAGGAATTAAGGATCCTGTTCAAGTCTTCATCTTGACACTAACTTACTTTTCGTGACCCTTTCACATCGCCTGTCTTCTCCCTTCTTTTGCTGTGTCTACTGTTGAGTGTAATGAAGTGTTCTTTGGCAAAGAGTTTTTGTGTGCATCAATGGGAGTGTGCAAAAAAAATGCCTTGAGAGGTTTAAAGCACTAGACAGCACTGTTTCCAGCTTATTTGAAAATGATGGTTCAAATATGTCAGTGAGGACATGATCAGACACGGAGGGCTTTAGACGGGGCACTGAGGCAGAGGAGGATTCTTCCGGGAGATAAAGCTTAAGTCAAGAAGATGTCTGACTATTCAATATAGAACAGGAAAAGTTGCAAGTAATTCAGCTGCCGCATTTAGACAGAGGCAGGAATCATATCCTGATAGCTAGCCTTTCGCGGCCAAGTTTTCAGATTAAGATGGTGCATGTGAGAAAACAACCCTGGCATGGCAGGTAGCCATGTGAAAGCAATGCTGCCTGTGCCTGACCCACCCAACAAGCTCTTGGCTTTTACTGTGCCTTGCCCTCAGAAACCATTGCAGAATTCTGTTATGTTCCCCGGTCTTCACTGGGTCAATGTGTGGCCCTTCCTCTATACTCGGGTAAATTAGTCTGGGGTACGCGCTAGGGTAATTAGACAGTGAGTGTACCATCTCTTTCTCTCCACCACTGTTTTTCTGTCCCCTGTGAAGAGCTACTGCTTCCTGTGTCTGGCTACCTTGACCTCTTTTTGACCTGATAGCATGCCAGCCACTTAAGAGGCATGAGCTATTGAGACAGAGACCAGACTGAGTGATGAGACGACGGTGTCTTCCATTAGGCCTGTACTCACTATCAATGCTTCTGTGATCCGTAAGAGGGTCTGGGGGAAAACACAGAGAAAACCTTTCAAGACTGATTCAATTAAGAGCCTCCCAAGAGACACTGAGCACCAACAATGGAAAATTCAATATTGGGCTCACAGAAAGACATTTCTTTGCATAAATGTCCTTTTTCTCTAATGTGTAAGGAAAAAATTCTGCAGCAACCTTTTGAAAAATAATGGCATTTAACTTTAAAAAGAGGTCTTTCCTCTTTCCGGTTCTTTAATACCAGTATTTGTAGGAAATTCATTAGGGGAGATGTGAGATTATAAAATGAATGGTTGCTATGTAGAAAACCAGGTGTTCACATGTACAGCTGAAGTCCAGCAGGCAAGTACATGCATTTGTAACCCTGGGCAATGTTGAAAAAGTGGCTGTCAGGGTTGTTACAGTAGTGTGGGTGCCAATGACTATTTTCTTTACCTTATAAGGAGTAAAATGTGCAACCCCTCCCCCAAAACTGAGTTCAGTATGAAGCAGCATTCAGGGAACAAGCTGGTTTTCTTTGCCCTTCAAGTAACATTGTAATAGTCATCACATGTACAGTTTATAAAGGGCTTTTGAGCTGTTTACAGGGAGATATTTAACGAGATCCATTTCTGCAGCAGGATCAAAATGGGCTCATTGGGTGAATTGAATTATTGTTCCTGTTTTAGGTGTGACAGTAGCATTGTGGTTAGGTCTTTTTTCCAAGAGCTTGAAATATTTATAGATTAAATAATATGATGTCGAGGATTAGTTTCCAAATAATTTAAGGTAGGCAGGGAGAGGAAGATAGGGATGAAAACACGTTGACTGTGAGTTGATTATCACTGAAGCTGCTGATGAGGGTTTATTGAGGTGTTGGGGTCTTTATTTTATTTCTCCTCAAGTATATATTTGAAATTTTCAACAATAGAAGTTAAAAACCAAAATATGAAAATTAGTTCTAGTTTATACACAGGATGAGAGACTCCTATTTTGAATTGATAGACTTAAGGTGAGAATCCCTCTGTGACAAATAAAGTTGGGTACAGAAGTCAAGCATTGTTCTTTGCTAATAGTTATCTGGGTAGAGCACATTGCATCTGACCAACAAGAAGAGGTATGAATCAGCCATGTTCTGCATGCAGTTATTGACAGATGGTGTGAAAATTTTAAATGACAAATGGTGGTAATTATAAATAATAAACAATAGCTATTTATCTGGAACCAAACAGATAATAGCTACTTTTTGTCTCTGGTGACATGTCTAAATTTTGTTATATAATTGGTATTTTAACATCATGATGGGTGTGTTCTTCTAAGAATATGGAAGTTTAGTCTATGGCCATACCACCCTGAATGTGGACACTCTCATCTGATCTCAGAAACAAAGCAGGGTCGGGCTTAGTACTTGGATGGGAGAATATGGACGTTTAGGACTTTAGAGAGTTTTGTTTCCAGCTTTCTGCTTCTCCTTAATGTTCTTTTAGAAAGATTAGATTTACCATATTACATTAGTTTTAGGTGTATACCATGAAAGTGACGGTTGCTCAGTTGTGTCCAACTCTTTGCGACCCCATGGACTATACAGTCCATGGAATTCTCCAGCCCAGAATACTGGAGCGGGTAGCCATCCCCTTTTCCAGGAGATCTTCCCAAGCCAGGGATCAAACCCAGGTCTCCTACATTGCGGGCAGATTCTTTACTATCTGAGCCACCAGGAAAGCCCAAGCGTACAACATAGTGATTCAATATTTTTATAGATTATACTGTCCCTCATAAAGTTTTAAGCTGTGGCTTAGTGTTAACTATCATTCCTGAGAATAAAACTTGAGTATATTAAATTAAACAAGCAATCCATTGAGGGGGTAGACCCGGGAGCAAGCACGACACTGAACACTGTAACTGAGATTTTGTATCGTGGATGTTTTAATAGGTCATAGGTCAAATTATCAAAAGCTTACGCAGGCTCTGAGCTACCTGCCAGGGACACAAAAATATGTATGATACCTCTTCTCAAGGAGCTTGTGATCCAGTTCTGACATTGGACAGCAAGCCCCAATCCACAGCTGGCAGCCAAGAGTAGTAAAGAGAAGCATACAATTTTATGATGAGGGCACAGTAGAAGCTTTGGCTAATTCTGATCGGGGATGCCAGGATGCTGATAAAGTGGTATTTGAGCTGGGCCTTGAGGAATAAATATGTGGTCAATTGAAGGAGGATACACCATCCTAAGGTAACATGTAAATGAAAGCAGAGAGGGGAGAACACAATATGAAATGCAACAGAATGTGACCCAAGGACTAGGTTCCAAGGTTAGATCATATGTAAAAATTGAGTGTATATTCCTAAATTTATAATGCATATAGTAAGACAGTCCTTATTATGAAAGGCAAGTAAGGCAAGAACTGAGAAGGTCCAAGGGTATAGAGGTTCATGCCCCTACCTCCAACAAGTTAAGAAGGTGGCGGATGGCTTGTCCCACGTTATCTAAAATATTTTTCTTTTGTTCTCAATTCTTTTATGCTGTTATTGTATTTTTGCTGAGTACAAATAGCTGAATCCTCAGTGTATATTATATAACACAACTGATTCTACTGTCTAGCAAGGTATGATGAAGATGGGCAAGAATCTGCCAAAGAGAGGAAAGATGGAAGGAAGTATTATTATATACCACAACTGATTCTACTGCTATTTGCTGAACACTCTACTAGATATTTGAGACCAACAGTGAAAAGGTAAAGCTTGCAGTCCCTGCCCTCATGAAGCTGTCAATCTAGGGAGGCAGATGGCAATCACACGCTCACACAGCTACAGGGAAGTATGACAAATGGGCCGCTCTGAGGATCCAGCCTATTCTGAGAGTCAGAGAATGGTTCCCTAAGGAGTGACTTTGAAGCTGCCCTCTGAAGGTCTGCTTGGGCACTGGAGGCTCTTGTATCTACTCGAGAACTGAGGAAGTGTTTTGAAATGGTTCACATTGATAGTCTAAAATTTTAAAATATACATAATCTGAATTAACTGGATGACCCCAAATACTGCTACATGATTATTCACATGGCCTTTTTGTTATTGTTGTTAATTAACTAAAGTGTTCCTTTGTTTCTCTGGATTTTGTGATGTCTATGAAATTGGTAAGTTTTTGTTTCATTTTTATTTTATATTGGAGCATAGTTGATTAACAAATTTGAGTTAGTTTCAGGTGTACAGCAAAGTGATTCAATTACATATATACATGTATCTATCTTTCAGATTCTTTTCCCATTTAGGTTTTTACAGACTGTTGAGCAGATTTCCCTGTGTTATACAATAGGTCCTTGTTGGTTATCTACAGTGGGGAAGGGTTGAGGGAGGGATAGATTGGGAATGTGGGACTGATGAGTTCACACTGTCTTTTTGTTTGTAAGCATATTGCAGTAAGGTCTAACTTGGGGACTAGTCTCTTTAGAAGCCTACTACAGTAACTGCCTAGGTAGGAGTTGATGGTGGCAGAGTGTAGTAGTAGCAGGGAAGACAGAAGTAAATGGTTTCCAAATGAATTTAGGAGATTGATAGGGTGTGTAGTCATATTGGTTATAGAGAAGATGGATAAAGGAGTTGAAACTGTAAATGGGTGACCCCACAATTTTGACTTAAGTAACTCAATGAGAGCTAAAGCCATTTACTGAGGTAAGGACATGGTGGTTAACAGAATGAGTGCTGGATAAACCCAGTATATCTTCAGATCCTGGGCCTGTCCCTGTGACTGCATGACTCTGGGTAAATTACCTACTCAGTCTAAACTCTTCTGTAAGATTTGGGGATAAAAACAATAGTATATCTCTGGAGTTATGATGATTACGAATAAGAGTGGCAGCAGTTGTGGCAGTGGTTTTACATGTAATAGGAATAGGTGGGGAAAAATATAAATTTGGTTTTGGAGATGCCTTGTAAATAACCCAGAGGAGGTACCAAGCAGGCAGGGGTAGATGTGTGTGTGTGTGTGTGTGTGTGTGTGTGTGGTGCGTGCGTGCGCAGGAGTATTTCAAAACAAAACAAAAGACAAACTTGGCTGGAAAACCACACTGAAGAATCACAAGCATGATTTTGACTGTGTGCTCATTTGTTTCATTAGAGCAGACTGGTAATGAGATCAAAGTTCACAGAGAAATCAGCAGAATTGTTATTTCAGGATCACTCAGGCAGGCGCACTTTAATGGCACCTCACTCTTCATATCCAAAGACCCATGTGACCACTACATTCAAGAATCAGCAGCAGTGATATTCTAAGCATTGATTCCTTGGTACGAGAGGCATGTAAATAACATAGACGTTCTCAGGTTATATAGTTGGCATGTGAAAACATCAGTTTCAGCATAGCATTTATTTCAAAAGATGAGCACATTCTTGGCAGCTGCGTGGTCGAGGGCCCAGGCTCCAAGGAAAATAGTTACGGCTTTAAGGGGAAAAAAGTTGAGCTTTGACTTCAGTGTCATTTGTCGTGCCCTGCAGAGGAAGAAACAAATCACAGTGGCTAATGATAAAAATGCACAGCGCTAGCATTTTGTTGGTTTGCAGTTTGCTTTGGTTGTGGGTGTTCCAGTGTTCACTTGAAAGGTCTTCCAAAGCCTATCTGTAGAAGTCTCAATATGAGATGTCATCTCCTTTATTGCTTGCTGCAGCCGCTGCTGCTAAGTAGCTTGAGTCGTGTCCGACTCTGTGCGACCCCATAGACAGCAGCCCACCAGGATGCCCCATCCCTGGGATTCTCCAGGCAAGAACACTGGAGTGGGTTGCCATTTCCTTCTCCAATGCATGAAAGTGAAAAGTGAAAGTGAAGTCACTCAGTTGTGTCCGACTCTAGCAACCCCATGGACTGCAGCCTACCAGGCTCCTCTGTCCACAGGATTTTCTAGGCAAAAGTACTGGAGTGGGGTGCCATTGCCTTCTCCGCCTTTATTGCTTAGCATCCTAATAATTTTATTTTCAGGGGCCTAATGTTCTCATTTTTTTCCTGTTGTGTGTCTAATGCATCTGTGAAAATGAACATCTTGGCAGTAAACAGACCCAAAACAATTATAGCAGGATGCACTGAAAAATTATACCTATGGGTATAAATATCATGAGGCAAGTGTGAAAAGCTGCCTGGCTCTATCTGTACTTATAGATCAGTGTATCCAGCAGGGATCCTCTGGGGGCTGCTGAAGGGAGGGCCACACCTGCTGTTGGTTTTCTTGGAAAGAGAGTTGGTCAAGCATCCCCTGTTATCAGGACCTAGGGTTCTCTATGGTGCCTGGGCAGATGTAAAGCAGGTCAGATGCACATAATCGTTGCACTCTTAGAGCTTATGTTTCAAAGTGAGAGGCAGTGGAATCATGGGAAAGTATCTAAAATGAAGTAGACACACATTAAAAGATAAGTCAGGAAGAGGCCAGACATAGGAAACTCCCTGGGGTGCGAAGAGTGTTGGCCTGTTTCTGGAACAGAAAGAAGCTTGATGAACAAGAGGGAGACGGTGGGACCTGAGGTTGGAGAGGTAGGAGAGGCCCAAGATTAGGGGTTTTTATGGGCCTTGGGATGTGTTGGGGATTTTAGTCTAATTGCAGTGGCAGTGTTGGAAGGATCAAAGCAGAAGAGTAATTCAAATGATTATAGTTATTCCTGAGATCTCTCAGCATCACAGCTTCAGAACAGTAGGATGGCTCCCTGCTGCCGCTCAACATCCTTCTCCCTGGGACGAGTGCTTATTTGAAATTTCAACTGCCTTTTCAGGCAGACTGATTTTCCCTTATCTCAATATCCTCTGTGAGGAAGGGGTTGGTTGTCCCACGGCCTCACACTCCATGGGGCCATTCCTAACCCTCCCAGTGAGAGAAGTAGAGTAATATTTGTGTCCATATTTATATCTGCCATCCTGATGTAAGAGGCAACTTGAGGTAAGGTCAAACAGACAGTGAGTTACTAGCTGGAGCCCTGTGAGAGTTGCTTTTCAAAAATGAACATGAAAATCTTTTATATAGTCTCCTCTGGTGTTTTAAACATAACAAGCCCAGTGATATATCTTAGGCAACTGGGAAATATTGATTGAATCTAAAGAGGAATATTCTTATCAAGTAAAAATCTATAATGATCACTGTTCTCTCTTTAGCAAGTTGGATATTAAGTGATCTGAGTCATCATAACTGGGTGATGAATCACAGACACTCACCAAGGACACTCCATGCAGGGTACCTAAAAGGCCAATTAAATGTGTGGTATTAAGGGACTTCCCTGATAGTCAGTGTTTAAGACTTTGCCTTCCAATACAGGGTGTGTGGGTTCAATCCCTGTTTGGAGAACTAGGATACCACATGCCTCAGGGCCAAAAAACCAAAACATAAAGCAGAAGCAGTATTGTAACAAATTCAATGAAGACTTTAAAAAAAAAATTGTATGCTTAGGACACAAACAAAGTGGGCTATAAACATTTTTTTTTAATATTTTTACATTTCAACAAGAATTAACTTGATTTCCCATGCCAAAGAAAAAACGATTTTTAGGAATTTTCTTACTGTTTTGTGGTTTGAAATCACTTTTAATATCAATTATGATACTCAAGCTAGTTTTAGAAAAGGCAGAGGAACCAGAGATCAAATTGCGAACATCCTCTGGATCATGGAAAAAGCAAGAGAGTTCCAGAAAAACATCTATTTCTGCTTTATTGACTATGCCAAAGCCTTTGACTGTGTGGATCACAATAAACTGTGGGAAATTCTGAAAGAGATGGGAATACCAGACCACCTGACCTGCCTCTTGAGAAATTTGTATGCAGGTCAGGAAACAACAGTTAGAACTGGACATGGAACAACAGACTGGTTCCAAATAGGAAAAGGAGTTCGTCAAGGCTGCATATTGTCACCCTGTTTATTTAACTTATATGCAGAGTACATCATGAGAAACGCTGGACTGGAAGAAACACAAGCTGGAATCAAGATTGCCAGGAGAAATAGCAATAACCTCAGATATGCAGATGACACCACCCTTATGGCAGAAAGTGAAGAAGAATTCAAAAGCCTCTTGATGAAAGTGAAAGTGGAGAGTGAAAAAGGTGGCTTAAAGCTCAACATTCAGAAAACAAAGATCATGGCATCTGGTCCCATCACTACATGGGAAATAGATGGGGAAACAGTGGAAATAGTGTCAGACTTTATTTTTCTGGGCTCCAAAATCACTGCAGATGGTGACTGCAGCCATGAAATTAAAAGACGCTTACTCCTTGGAAGGAAAGTTATGACCAACCTAGATAGCATATACAAAAGCAGAGACATTACTTTGCCAACAAAGGTCCGTCTAGTCAAGGCTATGGTTTTTCCTGTGGTCATGTATGGATGTGAGAGTTGGACTGTGAAGAAGGCTGAGCGCTGAAGAATTGATGGTTTTGAAGTGTGGTGTTGGAGAAGACTCTTGAGAGTCCCTTGGACTGCAGGGAGATCTAACCAGTCCATTCTGAAGAAGATCAGGCCTGAGTGTTCTTTGGAAGGAATGATGCTAAAGCTGAAACTCTAGTACTTTGGCCACCTCATTCAAAGAGTTGACTCATTGGAGAAGACTCTGTTGCTGGGAGGGATTGGGGGCAAGAGGAGAAGGGGACGGCAGAGGATGAGATGGCTGGATGGCATCACTGACTCGATGGACGTGAGTCTGAGTGAACTCCGGGAGTTGGTGTTGGACAGGGAGGCCTGGCGTGCTGTGATTCATGGGGTCGCAAAGAGTCAGACATGACTGAGCGACTGATCTGATTTGATCTGATCTGATGTGTGGGCAGGGATAAGGACACCATCATCTCTTCCAGCTTTGGGCTTCTTCATCTGCATCTGTGGACACTTTGCTTCTTTTGTGTCAGGCTTTACTTATTGTCTGAATGAGTTCACAATCTCATGCTTCAGACTTGCTTCAAAGAACAATTTCTGCAAAATCCTGGGAGGTTAAGCATAAACTTTGTGTAACCCAAAGGAGGGTAATCAAGGTGCAGGGAAGAGTGGGGTCCTCAGCTTTCTCTGAATCAGGACAGTTTGTAACCTCCAGTTTGGGGGTTCTGGTGCCAGGGCACCATTGTACTCATTAAAGTAGGAGAAGGGACAACATTGTAAACATTTCATGAAAAGCCTGGTAAATATCATTCAGCCACATGCAAGCATAAATGACCCAGAAGCATCATGTCTACTGAAAGCAGAAATGGTTGATCAGAAGTTATTCAGAATTGTTTGTGGATTTAAAAAAAAAAAAAAAAAAACAAGTTGGAAAAGGAAATAGAGAATGAAAGAGGCAGTTCCCAAACTCGGCTGCACATTCGAATCATCTGGGGACCTTTCGAAGATCACACCACTCAAGCTATACCCCAGAATTTGAATGACAGTCTCTGGAGGCCATCACAGGTGTCAGTATGATTGATGCTCCCCAGGAATTTCCAGCAAACCACAGGCCTGGGAGCCACCAGCCTACAGGACAGGCTCACTGAAGTGCATGCACAAGGTGGGACCTGGAGAAACCAGGTTTCTAAATTCTACAGATTAAGGGGGAATTTGTTTTAAACTGAAAAACACCATCTGACTAAAAACTGATTTTGAACA
Organism: Tragelaphus eurycerus; assembly: GCA_935064755.1. NCBI lineage: Eukaryota > Metazoa > Chordata > Mammalia > Artiodactyla > Bovidae > Tragelaphus > Tragelaphus eurycerus. The sequence continues at coordinate 107,156 of CAKXYN010000060.1, forward strand.
TTCTCAGTGAAAATACTATGTATATTTATATTAATACAAACTCCAGATGTCACGTGTATATTTAAATAATTCCTGAACCAAAAATATATGCCAGAAAGCCAGTATTTGACTGCAAGGAGATCCAACCAGTCCATCCTAAAGGAAATCAGTCCTGAATATTCCCTGATGCTGAAGCTGAAACTCCAATACTTTGGCCACCTGATGTGAAGAACTGACTCATTGGAAAAGACCCTGATGCTGGGAAAGGTTGAAGGCGGGAGAAGGGGATGACAGAGGATGAGATGGTTGGATGGCATCACCGACTCGATGGACATGAGTTTGAATGAACTCCGGGAGTTGGTGATGGGCAGGGCGGCCTGGCGTGCTGCCGTGCATGGGGTCGCAGTCGGACAGGACTGAGTGACTGAACTGAACCGCTGTGTGCTTCACCCCAGCCTCTTCCTCTTCACCTTGTGGCCCCCCAGGACAAGAATGCAAATGGAAGCCCACCTCTCTGCCACTGGGCTCCAGGTAGGATCTCAGTCTGAGGAAGAGTTGGGGAGAATAATCTGAAAGGTCCATCTGACCTCCTAGGTTTTTTTTTTTTTTTTTATTCGGTTTGTCTCTTTGGCACCACCTGAGTGCCATGCTAAGGATGCTTGCTTATAGAAACATGAATCCTAAAACCAACAGCTGTGGCTCGGATTCAAGCTCCCTCCATGTGTACACTTTGGGCGTCTTCCTAAAGGTGTTCAGCCCCAGCATCGAAGATCCAGCTTCACCTCTCCTCCCGCTGACAATGGGATGCAAAGAGATATTTTTTAACTTAACTTGAAAGTGTAAAAGTGTTTCTTATATCATCATTCTTGAAAAAAGTTCTCAAGTGTTTTCTCTCATTATAAGAAGACTACATACATTTGCAAAATGTAGAAAATCTTATATTTTAAATTCCTAGAATCAGAAGTAACCAATGTGGACATTTTGGAATATTTCCTTTTAATCACATTTTGTATTCAAAAACTGAGTATCGTACTGCCTATGATTTAATATGATTTTTTTCACTTTTCACTAAGTTGTGAAGGTTCTCCTATGTCATTAACCAAAAGACATAATTTTAATGTATGACTAACATTCCACCATATAGATATGCGTATTAACCATCTATTTGTTTCTTTCTTACTGTTAAGAAGAGTACTGCATGCATATTCCTAAACTTAAGAATAGATATACTCCTCACCTGCATTCAGCAGCTGTGACCCCCTGCAGTACTCATGGCATTTCTTTTATACACATGCATTTCTCTTGCATTTGCCAAATCATCTGAAAGTGGGCTACAGATGTCATTGACACATCAGCCCCCAAATTTTGGCATAAATATCTCTTACTTTAATTTAGCATTGATTGGATTATAAGCACAGTGGGACATTTCATTCATGTTTTCAAATGTCATTTGTATTTCTTCTGTGATCTGTTCATATCCTCTCCCTACTTTTCCATTGATGATGTAGCACTTTACTCATCATCTATGATGTATGCGAGTGAAAACTGTACCAGATTGCTACCCAAATGCCACTCAGACCTCCTAACAAGGTGCTAGGTGCTGTACACAGGGATAGCCAATGCTGTGTAAGAAATTTTCTCTGTGATTTAGGGTAAGGCCTTGGCTAATGCTGTTTCTGTCAGTGACAGAAGTCTAATAATATTCAGCTCACTGACTGTAAACATTCTGTTTGCGACCAGAGACTATGGGAAGAAGTAACTGAGGTTGAATGGATAAGTATAGTTAAACACCGGAGAAGGCAGTGGCAACCCATTCCAGTATTTTTGCCTGGAAGATCCCATGGACAGAGGAGCCTGGCAGGCTACAGTCCATGGGGTCTGCAAAGAGTCAGACACGACTGAGTGCACACATACGGCACACACACACGCACACTCTAACTGGTAGGAGCAGAGTATCTTGTCCTGCCAGTTAAATTGTTTGTTTGTTTGTTTTTAGATGAAGCCCCCAGGAAACTGTGTTGTTGTTGTTGTTGTTGTTGAGTCACTCAGTTGTGTCTGACTCTTTGCAACCCCATGGGCTGAAGCACTCCAGGCTTCCCTGTCCTTCACTATCTCCCGGAGTTTGCTCAAACTCATGTCCATTGAGTTGGTGATGCCATCCAACCTTCTCATCCTCTGTTGCCCCCTTTTCCTCCTGCCCTCAATCTTTCCCAGCATCAGGGTCTTTCCCAGTAAGTGGGCTCTTCACATCAGGTGGCCAAAGTATTGGAGCTTTAGCCTTTAAAGTATTCAAAGATGAGTTTTAACAAATAAAATCACTTGTCCAAGGGCCACTACCTCGATCTATCTTCAGTTGGGATTTCTGCAAAAGAACTGTTTGCTGTCCTGAAGCTGTACACCCTGGCTGAGCAACCATCCTGGGACCACCTGAGTCAGATGCTGGGGTGGGGGGCTCTAGGTTTGCTAAAGCTTGGCCTTCCCTCTCTGCAAGGTAGGGTTTGTAATTCTTGCTTCCTCAGGAAATGGTTAGAATACACACCTGCGCTGAATTCGCCAGCAAATAAATCACCCTGGGCAGATTTGCAGCAGGCAGTTACAGGTGGAAGCAGCTCAGTTTCAGGCCCTGAGCTTTGCACAGCCACTTCCCTCTCCACTTCCGGGGCACAACTGTTTGTCTTGTGACTTTCTTTTTATTAGTGTAACATTTAATCCTAGGAACAGAGTGGTATTAAATGTCATGCTGAGTTTGTGCAAGGCCTGGTCCTGATTCAAGATTCAGGCTGGAGCACGGCCCCAGGGAAGCAGGCCTCCTGTCTCTTCCTTCCTCTGTCTGCCCGTTTCCCATCCCCACATCACCATCTCTCTCTACCCTCTTTCCCCATCCTCTTTCCATTTCTTCCTGCCCCCAAAGACAAGATTTGCAGGTGTTGCACCCATAGTTTTCAGAAGCTGTCTCTTATATCTTGCAGACACATTTCTTTCACAGAATCATGAAATAAGAAAGTAACAGAAGGAGCATGCAGAGACCAGGTGGGTCTCACAGTTCTTAGGCCAGTTATTAGCTCTAAATCCCAGGAACTCTGACGAAAACAGCCCCAAACGTGTCAACAAACACCCGTTCCAGGGACAAAAGTGATCAAATCAAATGTGCTTAGGATGTGTATTCAGTTGGCCTCTCTGCCATCTCAGAAATCTCCACACCTATAACCACGGTTGAATTTAGTGAGCTGCTGCTTTTGTTCAGAGATAATAAAAGCTTCTGTCTTTGGAGGCAGCGCTATGAACAGACATATCCCAGAGGCAGAGGCTTCGCCACCACTGGACGCCCTGTGAGCAGCTCTCCTCCTCAGCACTCCCAGGAGCCAGCCACCCCCACCCCACTCATATAAAACCTGCCCGCCCAAGGGGACAGGGGGGCCAGCTGGTGTGACCACAGACAGTGCTATCAGTCACCACCTCCCCATCCAGAGCAGGAAGCTGGGACTTCAAGGGGAACCACCCCAGCCAAGCCAGGCTGCCCCTCTGCAGCTCTGAGACTTCGAGGAGGTGGCTTTCAGGAAATCCATCCATCGCTACAAAAATGTGTTACCTTCTTTGCCCTAGATAGACCTTCAGAGGCTTTGGATAGCACTTGGCTATTGAAGGCAAAAGGAGAAAGGGGTGGCAAAGGATGAGATCATTTACATCATCGACTTGATGGACATGCATTTGAGCAAACTCTGGGAGATAGTGGAGGACAGAGGAGCCTGGCACGCTGCACTCCAGGCGGTCGCAGAGTCAGACACGACTTAGCAACTGAACAGCAACAACAGCAATCAATTATCATTCTCATTGGATTTCCTCAAATTTTAACTTAAACTGATATTTATTTATGGAATTATATACATGTTATAGTTAAATTTCATTATAGAAATGTCATGGAATATGAAACACCACAAAGAAAAAAAAGTCCCATAGTTCTGAAATAACTGCTGTTCATAATTTGATATCTTTGTTTCTAACATTTTATATGCTTAAAATTACGTCTTCTTCTTTACCAAAATGGGCTCATTCTGCACATACTGTTTTATAGCTTTGTTTTTCTCATTTAACATTGTACCATAAACTTTTTTCCATTTCATTAAGTATTCTTCTATAACATAATTTTATTAGCTACGAGTATTTCATCTTATGAGATAATTGTTTATTCATAAGTTCTCTATTTTTAGACATTATCTAGGATATTTCAAGTAGTGTGCTACTATAAATAATATTTAAATGAATATCCTTATGGCTAAATCTTATAAATCCCTGAAACTCTTCCTTAGGACAAAGGTTTGGAAATAGATTCACAGCCTCAGTAGATATGCACATTTTGATACATGTGATAGCATAATATGCCAATTTATATTCCAACCCCAGCTCCCCGGCTTAATTATGAGTTCTTTGAGGCTCACTAATATGTATACCCCACAGTGAGGAGGTAGTGTTGGATATATAGACAAACCTGTGCTTCAGTTTCATCCACTGTAAAACAGATATAATAGTACCTACTTTGAAAAAATAGAATTTATCCATAAGGTTTATTTCATGAGGGTTTAATGAGTTAAAACATGTAAAACCTGAGCCCAACACCTAACACATAGTTAAGAATAAATGTTAGCTAGTGTAAGTATTCTACTATATGGGATTTCTACTGTGTGAGTTTTTGAAAGAGTTAAGTAAAACCATGTAAATAACGGGATTCTCTGGTAGCTCAGCTGGTAAAGAATCTGCCTGCAATGAAGGAGACCTTGGTTCGATTCCTGGGTCAGGAAAATCCCCTGAAGAAGGGCTAGGCCACCCACTCCAGTAGTCATGGGCTTCCCTGGTAGCTCAGACTGCAAAGAATCTGCCTGCAATGCAGGAGACCTGGGTTTGATCCCTGGGTTGGGAAGATCCCCTGGAGGAGGGCATGGCCACCCACGCTAGTATTCTTGCCTGGAAAATCCCCAGGGACAGAGGAGCCTGGCGGGCTACAGTCCATGAGGTCACAAAGAGTCAGACACAACTGAGCAACTAAGCACAGTGCATGTATTTATCATGTTTGGGCCAGTGTTCAACACATACTATTTAATGAAGGGCAGTTATTGAGAACCAGAGAAGTCAGTTTTAGGGTCAAACCCACTCCAGTACTCTTGCCTGGAAAATCCCATGGACAGAGGAGCCTGGTAGGCTACAGTCCATGGGGTTGTAAGAGTCGGACACGACTGAGCAACTTCACTTTGACTTTTCACTTTCATGCATTGGAGAAGGAAATGGCAACCCACTCCAGTATTTATTCTTGCCTGGAGAATCCCAGGGACAGAGGAGTCTGGTGGGCTGCCGTCTATGGGGTCGCACAGAGTCGGACACGACTGAAGCGACTTAGCAGCAGCAGCAGCAGGTAACTAAGAGGTAGGCAGAGGGTTGAAAGCAGGCGTGTAAGAATCAAGATACAGCTTGATGGACATGTTCTAGGATAGAGAAACTCAGGTTGGGAGTTCAGGAACACAGAAAGGCAGACCAGGCAGTGAAGGGGTTGGGAACTCAGGCGGACAGACAGTAAATGGAGCAGCAAGAGGGCAGTGACTAATTTTGAGAAAAACATCCACCTTGCCAAGGAAGTCACCAGAGACAAGCTTGCTGTGTTATAAGGGATCAGTGTCTAAGTCTGACCAGCCTATGACCTAAAAATAAAAATAAACGAATTGATCCCATGTCTTACTTGGATAGAATATGACAGAACTGATATGCCCATTGCTAGAGGAAAGACAGATGGTCCCTCCATGTTCAAGTATCACTTCCTGTCAAGGAGAGAGAAATCACTTCTATGTCTGCTACAGACTTCGTGTATCTATTATTTGAGATAATCAGGCACCTAAGCTGCGAGCTACCCAGAAGCTGTCCTCCTAAAAGAGATCTTGCGGACCCACACCAGTGCTGTGGAGAAACTCAAGCTGTGGGTGGGGCCATCTTGTTAAAAGAAAATTGAGAGTGAGTTTTTCAGTCATGTAGAATCCCAGGGATGGGGGAGCCTGGTGGGCTGCTGTCTATGAGGTCGCACAGAGTCGGACACGACTGAAGCGACTTAGCAGTAGCAGCAGCCGCCGCAGCAGCCTTGACTACCCAACACTTGACCAAATTGTTCTTTAGGCCTGGGGTTTTTATTGCCTTAGGAAACCCAGGATAAAGAGGATTTCTTATCATAGTGAATTAATTACCTGACTCCTTTTTCAGGTATTGTGTTTATGGTTTCTGTTGAGAGTACATTATAAATGCTTTTCTACTAGCATCTACTTTAAAATGAGCAAAACATGCCAGTAGATTATGGATAAGTTTCAGGTAGAATCTACTTTTCATTTATGTTTCATGTAGGTCGAATGAAAATAAATGCCAGAGAAGCACACATCCTGAAATATACTGCACTCTCTCTGAAAAAGCAAAGTCAAAGACCATTCAAAAGCTCTAAAGTAAAGAACACCTTAATTCTGACTGTAAAACAAGTTTCCCTTTCTAGTCTACCCCCACTGGCATCATGCAGCAATCCCCAGCGTGAGGCCCTGAACCTGCTTCTCCCTGAGAAGCAGTCTTGACCCTCTTTGGATAGTTGAGTATGTGTGTGCATGCTGTGTTGCTTCAGTGGTTCTGGCTCTTTGCAACCCTCTGGACTGTAGCCCGCCTGGCTCCTCTGTCCGTGGGATTCTCCAGGCAAGAATGCTAGAGTGGGTTGCCATGCCCTCCTTCAAGGGACCTTCCCGACCCAGGGATTGAACCCGCATCTCTTACATCTCCTGCGTTGGCAGGCAGGTTCTTTACCACTAGTGCCACCTGGGAAGCCCTTTCAGATCAGATCAGATCAGTCGCTCAGTCGTGTCCAACTTTTTGCAGCCCCATGAATCGCAGCACGCCAGGCCTCCCTGTCCATCACCAACTCCTGGAGGTCACTCAGACTCACATCCATCAAGTCAGTGATGCAATCCAGCCATCTCATCCCCTGTCGTCCCCTTCTCCTCTTGCCCTCAATCCCTCCCAGCATCAGAGTCTTCTCCAATGAGTCAACTCTTCGCATGAGGTGGCCAAAGTACTGGAGTTTCAGCTTTAGCATCATTCCTTCCAAAGAAATCCCAGGGCTGATCTCCTTCAGAATGGACTGGTTGGATCTCCTTGCAGTCCAAGGAACTCTCAAGAGTCTTCTCCAACACCACAGTTCAAAACCATCAATTCTTTGGTGCTCAGCCTTCTTCACAGTCCAGCTCTCACATCCATACATGACTACAGGAAAGACCATAGCCTTGACTAGGCGAACCTTTGTTGGCAAAGTAATGTCTCTGCTTTTGAATATGCTATCTAGGTTGGTCATAACTTTCCTTCCAAGGAGTAAGTGTCTTTTAATTTCATGGCTGCAGTCACCATCTGTAGTGATTTTGGAGCCCAGAAAAGTAAAGTCTGACACTGTTAGACGGATCTAATTATTGTGGTTTTTATATAGACCATTCTAGAAACACACTACCCAAGGCTCAGATGGAGCTCTTAGGTGGAGGTAGAAGGGAAAGGGGAGCAGGCAAAGCTTATGGCTACTTACCATGGCCTCATCATAATCACCCACCTATAACTTCATTCGTATAGTGAAAGAACTCGGGCCTCTGTCATCTTTAATATTCCAACCATTAATATGTGGTCCTGCCTCTAAATCAGTGGGATATTTTAAAAGTAATAAGATACATGGAGTGGAAAGTAAGGATGTTTATATAACTTTGCATAACTTTGCATATAAACCTAAACTCTTGAGTTGGCAGTCATGATAAGAATGGGAGAAAGGCACTGGTTATAGCTTTTCTGAGTGAGATATCAGTGGAGATCTTTTGACATTGTGCTCTCTGACAGTAGGAAACTTTTGGAATTCTGAGGTTTAAGGGGAAAGCAGAAGTCACACTGATGGTTTAGAATATAAATGAGTAAGGCCTCAAACATAGGATTAAAATGAGACTACTCTGAGTTTGCTTTGCTTTAAAAAAAAAAAGGTAAAATTTTCTGTACAAATGTATATATTCCCCTCCCCCACAATCCCCACATAGCCTGTATATACATATTTCTGAGATAATCAAATTTAATATGAAGAATCCATAAAAGGAAAGCATGAGCAAAAGTAACTATAGGTCACAGTCAAACTAAATTCTCATGATTCATTAAAAAGCCATTAAAATACCCCCATCAGAGCTAAACTATTGGGGTGGCAACTTGTGCATCTTCACATCACCAGTGAACTGCTTGGGGCTTTGCCCTGCAGGCATCATTTCTAGTGGGAATTATGCAGGAAGAAAGAAGACCAGATGGGACTGGAACTCTTGATTCCATTGTTTGGCGAGATTCTTAGGAAGGTGTTACCTGATGATGGAGCAAGACAAGGTTCTGGCAGAACAGACCTCCTTGAGCACACTTTGTACATGCATGATGCGCCATCTAGTGGTCAAGTGAGCCTAAGCTTAATGAAAAGGAAAATGGTCTTTTCTGGTCCCTGGTGTCTCCAAACTCTCCACCACTTGATTAGAGCAACAGGAGGTTTGATGTTGTAGGCTATTTGGGGGGAAGGAAAAAAATCTGTTTTCTCAGAAGCCATACCTTGAATTTATATTAGGTAGTGGTGCGGGGTGTGTGTGGTGGGGCTGCGGGGTAGAAATACTGATATTATAGTAACTATGCAACCCAGAGGTTGCAAATTGGCAGTGTTTGGCCCACAGAGTCCTTTTTTTCTGTTTTAGTTGATGGAGATATAATTTTCACAATGTACTACAGAGATCTTCAATATATAACTTGATACATTTTTATATTTGTAAAAATTTCCCTGTAAATAATTTCATAATTACCACCTGAATCAAGATCAAGAATGTTTCCAGCAACCCAGCCGCCTCCCTCCTTTCCCTCCATCAGCCCTCCCTCAGATACAACCGCTCTTCAGAGCCCTGTCACCGTAGATTTGCAATGACATCAGTAAATAGACACTCCTAACCCTAACCTCCGGGAAAGGGCAAAATCCTATAATCACCATTTTAATAGTTTGCCCCAAAAGGGACAGTTTTCTCATGAGAAACATTCCATGGCTAAACAGAGGCTCTGTTTCCTGGGTTTACTGTTTTTCAGAATCCAGGTGGCATAATATCTAGTCCCAATTCCTCATATATTGTTTTTCTTCCCCAGCTTCTCACTGAGAGATATATCCATTTGGTGCACTGATTGTATTTTCCCAAGTGTCTCTGCAGGCCGCCAAGTCAATTTTCAAAGAAATCCATTACTTCTGAGCAGAATCTCAGAGATGCCACTGACTGTCATGGCTAAGCCTATGAATTCTGATGCGGCATTTCCAAAATTAATGTGGATATCATGTCACTAGCGACTGCATGACACCCTGTTCATAATAAGCCAAACAAACTGTAATGGTGAGAAAGGCTCTCAAACCCATAATTCAGCAAAGGCTAATTTATAATGTGTAGCATCACACAGTCATTGTTGCCATTTCTACAAGACCTCTTTTTGTTCAAATGAAACTAAATTCCCTCTGAAGGTCAACATGTTTAATATGTCAAGAAGCAGAGCTGGTTCTGAAATAAAACTATTGTGATTATTCCAGAGCTGTCTTGTGCATATCTATTTATTTGATTACTGAACTAACACACGGTCTATCAGCCAGCAGGTCCAGTGAGCAAATTACTTCCCAGTATTTTGCAAGGTGCTGGAGATAGAAAAAATTGAGATGTAGGAGTCCTCTCTCACTGTCCAGGAGTTGAACTTTGTTTAGACCAGTTGTCCTGGGGCCCACAACCTGGTGTATAAAGAGATGGCTGCCTCTTGGGAATACAGGCATTATTCTAACTTATTCCTTTTTACAAAAACCTTGTGTTTTTTTCCTAATTATTTGTGATGGATTTGGAAAAGTGAAGAATGTAAAGAAGAAAATACAGGGTTTCCCTGGTGGCTCAGTGGTAAGGAATCCACCTGCCAATGTGGGAGACATGGGTTCAATCTCTGATCCGGGAAGATCCACATGCCGAAGAGCTACTAAGCCCACGCGCCACAATTACTGAGCCTGTGCTCTAGAGCTCAGGAGCTGCAATTACTGAGCCCACGTGCAGCAACTACTGAAGCCGGCACGCAATCCAGCCCCGGCTCTGCAACAAGAGGAGCCCTCATGCTGCAACTAGAGAGTCGCCCTCGCTTGCATCAACTGGAAAAAAACCCAAGCAGCAACAAAGGCCCAGGACAGCCAAAAATAAATAAATAAATAAATAAATAAATTGTTTAAAGAAAATGCAAAATTCTCCAGTCCACCAAAGAAAGTCCAACATGGCTTTGATTAATATCTTCCAATGAATTATAGTTCTCTTCATTTTCTCTGTGTGTATACACAAATATATATTTATCTTATGGAGTTGGGATACTATGATTTTTATCTATCAAAAGAAAGTCTTGAAACATATTTACCACTTTGAGTGACTTAATAATTTCTAGAATTTCTTTATAATTTTTAACCACTCCATTATTGGAAATTTTCATTGTTTGCTGTTACAGTTATAGAAATCTAATGCCTATTATTTTAATTATTTTAATGCCTATTATTTCTACCACACTTTATAGCTGGAACCTCCAGAATAGGGTTAAATAATAATGGTGATACTGACTGTTCCTGATTATAAAGTCAATAACTCTGGTATTATGACCACTGCTGAGCTGAATTGAATAAAAATCATATTAAGTACTTTGAGTTCCAGTTTTTAAACATCAGCAATGGGGAATTGAACATTGCCAAAGTCTTTTAGTGCAGTTGAAATAATTAGGTTTGTACCGATTTGGCCTATGGATGTGTGATAATTTTATTAATAAATTTCCTAATGTTGGTCCTCTTCCACCAGAATGAATACTACTATTATATCATAGAGCAATATACTCTTAATGAATTGTCAAATTAAATTCCATACTATCAATTTTAGGATTTTAACATTCACGTGTGTTGAGCATTGTTCTTGAGAGGTAACTAGCGTGGCAGGATTAGAGTCACACTGTCTTCTTCTGGTCTGTGAATGCAGGTTACCTGAACTGGACATAGACCTGTTTTTCTAGTATTCATTTTCCTTTTTTTCTTTATCGCTTATCTCAAGTCAATTTGTTTTTCCTTTTGTGAATTTACTAAGTACTTTTCTTAACTTTTTTCAAAGCACTCACCACACTCTTGTATTAAAATGTTCTGTGTATGTGCCTTCTGTTCTTGCATGAGTGGTCTTGCATTCAAGAGTTTTCCATCCTTCTCCCTTAGTGAACAAGTGCTGTCCACCTAACCTCTCCTGTACGGTCCTGGCAAAGCACTGCAGTGACAGTTGGTGGAAATACACTTAGATGAGTTTTGTTAACCCACTGAGATCTCCAAACCAGCCCAGCAACTCAGCTGAGGAGGAAGGCAAGGAAGTGGAATAATTCCAAAATCTTGTGACTGCTGAGCCTCTATGTGCAGCACATAGAAGGCTGGAAGGCAAACATCACCTTCGGACGGCTTAGGAATAGACACAGCAGGGATGAGTGTGATGCACTGAGACCAGCCGTCCTGTATCCTTTATCTGCCCCACGAGGCTGCTGCATCGCATCCTTGTCCTGATCGTGAATAACAGAGAGAAGCAATTACTTCAAATACTTCTGCCTGCCTTAAGTACATACTCTTAAAACTAAGTATACTCGGTATATTCTAATAAGTTAAAAAAAAAAAAAAAATCCTTCCAACACTCATCTCAAGACATCATTTCCGTATAATATCTTTCGGTTGCCAGTTCTTTACCAGGGAAAGGCTTACAAAATATGGACCCAGCCCAAAATTAAGGCTCTCCTTTGAGGCTGTAAACCACTTGAGGACAGGGGTTAGGTCTTACGTATATGCCAACTCTCACTATGCTAGGCATATAGTTTAAACTTTACTAGTGTTTCTGAAATTAATTGTTCTTTTTCTCTTGCAATGTAATGTTACTAAATGATGTTCCTCACACTTACTTAAAGACCCAAAGCAACAAGGACAGTACAGGCCTTTTAACAAGTAATGAGAAATAGAATCAATCAAAAACTGTGATGAAAATTAATGGAAGAAATGACAACAACAGTGAAGGGGAACCTAAGTACACTATTCAAGCTGGAATCCTAAGGGATGTGATGCCACTGGTGGAATCATCCAGGTGATGACTCTTAGGTGAAGTACTTAGCTTTCAGACCTTCCTTGCAAGGGAGCAGTCAGTGGGTATCACTGGCTTCATGCTTCTTTGCAGTAACTAGAGTTCCTTTGAAGGCAGTGAAAAGTTCTGTTCAATGATTACTTTCTCCTTTTCCTTAGGGTGTTAAATACCACATTATTTGAAAGTTGGGAGATTGTTGGACCTTACCCTTCCTGGTGGGTTTTTAACCTACTGCTGTTGGTATTACAAGGCTTGAACTGCTTCTGGTCTTACTTGATCGTAAAAATAGCTTGCAAAGCTATTTCAAAAGGCAAGGTAAGATAACACTCGCCCTTTCTAATATGTCACAGAAAATTATGGTTTGGGGTTCTTCTGAATCACCAAGAACATTATTTATTATTTAGAATTTCATCAAAACTGCTTTTTCTCCTTCAAAGTTTAGCATAACCTCTTGAAAACATAATACAAATTTTCATTTTCTCTTAGTGACTTTTTTACATGTAGTATTGCTTTGCTGAGTGATCTGCATTGCTTTGCTGAATGATCTGTATTCATAATTTTAGATTCATGGAGATATATTATTTACTGTGTTCCTGCTCTCCCTTTCTCTGTCTCCTTTGGTCCTTCTCTGATTATACTTATATTAAACAGAAATTTAATAACTCTTTTATAAGAAGTATTACTTGAGGCATTCTGACCATTTATAACTTGCCAGTAAATATTTAGTTAAATCTCTTTGGTTAAAAATGGGGCTCATGATAAAGCATCCTGGGCCTCAACCCCTCTGTGTAGAGCAGTGACTTTTCTGGAACATTCTCTGCAACATTTTCTTACTTTCATTGTTTGTTCTCTTCCTTCTGCCCACCTGGAAGTCTGGGAAGTGGAACCCCTTACATGTAAGTTTCTCACCCCTCTCTCTCTCCATCCTGGCTTCCCTGTTAGCCTTTTGGAGCAACACTCTGGTGCTTTTGTTTCCATGCATATTGTTCCATCTAATCTGCTGACACTGCCTAGAGGCTCTAACCAAGGTGTGGCTCCCACCAGCTGTGAGGGATGCTAGGGACAGCTCAGTTAGTGCCCTTTTGTGTGAGCCTGCATTCTGCTAAATTTTGCATGATCCAATAGAGAAAGAAGTGGATTTCTTTAACTGGTGTACAACATTGGTTGAGAAACAGAAATAGACCAAAGTGAAGTAGGAGAAGCAGAACTAAGTTGAGGAGAGGATCAGTAGGGAGGTCTGAGCACTAGCTCTTTGCCAAGACTGCCCTGGGCTGCAGGACAGCACCTGACCACTTTGTCCTCCATAAGCACCTGCCACGAGGGCTCGGGGCATCGAGTCACGTAGTATGAAGCCTATACTTGGCATCATCTCCTATGCAAATCCAAAATAATTAGAGCAATGAATTGTTTAGAAGCAAAAGTTTACCTTTTTCTCTATGACCTCCTACTCTAAAATGAGCATGTATTTCTACTAACAAACAAAAACAACAACAAAAATCTCTCCTTTCCTCATTTGCATACAAGTTGCACAATACTGTCAATATGATAACGGTAACTGAAAATGCAAGGGGGCCATAGATTAGATAATTTGTGTCCTTATTGCACTGCTATTTCTACCAGGTATATTGTCTTCTCTCCAGCTTAGTCCTTCAACTTTTCAAGGAGGCAATCAATTTTATTCCAGATCTCAGGCTTCAAAATATCTTAACTGGCATTGCTGCTTACCTAAGACAGTAAAATTCATCTTAGCCATAGGTCATGGGCTTTATATTCCTGTGCCTTATTTTAAGATACTCTAACTGTTCCTTTCTTTGACGGTAACTTAAGTATAAATTTTTTTCCAAATGTAATTAAAAATAATCTTACTAAGCATGCAAATGTAAATTAATCACTTTGAAACTGGAGTTTTCTTTCCCATTAGCAGCTTAATTTACGACTAATGGATTGCTAAATGTAGTGGAGCTTTTATTCTAATGCTGTCTTTGTGAGACATTTTTTATTTTTAAGTTAAAGTATCCTTATAATCTAGTTCTTTTGGTGTTTCAGTATCTAAATCTTCTTGGAGATGGTCCTTGTGAGCTAAGTCTCATCTCAAGGGCCATTAGAGTGAGATCCATTTTTACATACTTACTCAATCATCTCTGCTTAGGCTGGAGCAGCAGTCCTCAGTTCTCACCTTCTCCCATCCCCACCCCACCTGATAGAGGTGATATTGTCCTGCAGGAATGGGGGCTTCTCAGGTTGGGAGTGCAGTGGATTCCAGGGTTCTCCCATTGGAGGGTAGCAGTGACACAGAGAGAATGAGATGTGGGAAATCCCTCAGTTCGTTCTGAAATGCTTCCCAGGAGACTCTGCCAGCTTTTCAATCCACCTCTTAGAGAATCAAAAGGGACTAGATTGGAAAACATTCTGTGAAGCCAAACAAGCCACCAGGTCCCTATTGCCACCCCCTTAGAAAAGAAGTTCATGCCACTCAGTTACCCAGGGGTGTTAAGGCCTGTTGGGATAAATGTTCACTATATTTGTAGGCATAAAGTAGGAGGTACAAACTATTTTAATTTAAAAGCAGTAGAGTATTTCCTTAATTTCTTCCTACGTTACCTCCTTATGAGACCATATGATTTTCTTTTTCATTATTTATGGAAATGTATAGACTTATATCCTGATGCCAAGTCATCCTCATGACTTGATGAGTCTGAATGGAGGATGGAAGAACTCTGGAATGATGGGAGTCAATTCATGATGATCCAGTCACTAGATTTTTCTTGGGAAATATTTTAAACTATTCCTTACCCAGCAAGTACCCCAAATGCTTCCTGCTGCTATTAGTTGTTATGTTGTCTATAAAACAAAATTTCTACTTAATTCTAGCAGACAGAGAGACAAATTAAATCATACAAGAATACATTTAAAAGCCAAATAAGAATGATGTTTTAATGATCAGAGCTAGTAAATATATCCACTAGTGTAATTAATTGAGAGCTGACTCTAGGATTCTCAAAGAGAACGCGATCATCAAAGAATAAATAGTTCCACTTGTACCAAATTCATATAGTGGCATTCTAGGAGTATGGTATGCTACTTTGCAGTAAGAGTGGGGTTCATGGTCTAGTACATTCTAAATACCCAAAGGTAACTTAAGGAAGTCAGCAAGGCTAACCCCCTGTGATGCCTAAGTCCACCTACATTCCTTGATCACTGACTTTGTTGCCCCAAAGTCTATCGCCAATGAAGAGGAACTTATTACTCTGGCAATGCTCCTCTCCTGTTTGATTTTTTAAATACTCAGATGTTTTCCTTTATGTATGACTGCATGTACTTCTGAGCTGCTATACCTTTATGATTTCTTCAGAGCAGCTTGCACTCACCTTCTTCTGTTCCACAGGTGTCCAAGGATGATCGCAGTGATATTGAGTCTAGCTCAGATGAGGAGGACTCGGAACCTCCAGGAAAGAACCGGCATGCTGCGACCACCACCAATGGGACCGGTGGTACCAACGGGTATCTCCTCACTGGCGCTTGTGCCGTGGATGATTAATTACTCAAAACCACAAGTCCCAAACAAAGTGAACTGTTCATCCCTGGAAGTATTTAATAAATTGCAAATGCAGTTCCTTTCATAATCTCTCAGCACCAGAAACAAAAATTAGGATTATCCAAGCATTTTGAAGAGCGCACTGCCATATTGTCCTGTCTGTGAATGAAGAAGAAATACCATTCTGTATATGTAGGCATGCTTTATGTAACTGACACAAGGGAACGGTATTTGCATTTGTACTGTCTTAGAATATTATTTATTTTCTTTTTGTATTTGTTTGTAAATCTGTGGACAAAGAGGGTTTCCTCACTCTTTACTCTCTGGGTTCATGACAGTGAGGGAGATGCTCCGTTTGCTTCTACCCTTTCTTGCTGTGACCTAGTCCACTAGAAGCATCAGCTTAGTTGGTCACTTAGAGCAAAGCAAAACCCAGTGCAAGATTCCCGTGCAGCTCCAAATACGTGTGCTCTCTGTGTCACAATGCCTGTTCTGAAATGGCCTAATCGATCTCAAGTGACCTTTCTCCCAGTGTAAAGTTGAAACAGGATGAACTCAGTTTTGTAATTATCATTTTTCATGGTCACTTGGTGGTGGTGGTGGTGGTTTAGTCGTGAAGTCGTGCCCGACTCTTGCGACCCCATGGACTGTAGCCTGCCAGACTCCTCTGTCCATGGGATTCTCCAGGAAGAACACTGGAGTGGGTTGCAATCAAACCCAGGTATCCTGCACTGCAGGCAGAGTCTTTACCAACTAAGCTATGAGGGAAGCCTTTCATGGTCAATTAGCTGTTCCAAATAGAGTGTGGTTATTGGAGGACTTAAAATTGTTTTGTATGTATTAAATTGCTTTGGAATAGACTTCCTTTCTTGCACACACAGCCAAAGTTTCTTAGGTGAGAATAGTAACTAGTTGGGGATTAACTTTTTAGGTTACAGAGACCTTTTTTTCCTTTATTCTCCATTATGGGGTCAGTGCTCCAGCTCTGAAGGAAGACTTAAGTTCATGGTTACAAACAAAGAAATCAGTCTTCCAACTGGGAATTTGTCCCATTATCTGAGAATAATACAAAGAGAGCAGCAGATTTCAACCAGGTTTTACCACTACCCCTTTAATTAGTGCAGTCTTCCACTATGGTATGAAAAAAAGAAGCTAAGTATATTTGGAGACAGAAAAAGGGGACTTCCAAGAGTTGCCAAAAGTCACCTCTAGTGCAAAGCACATTACTGCAACCAGCTTTCAAGAAAGCACCCTATCTAGTATTTGCTCTTGTTTTGTTTTTGTTTTTGTTTTTCTGGGCAAAATAAAGCCAGTGAGAATAAGACCATTTTACCCTTTGTCTTTTCTCCTTAAACATAACCCTACCATAACAGAATTTCCTGTTACTAGAAACTGAGCAGTGTTACACTGTAGGTCCTTTTGTCTGCTTCTTTTAAGGACTTGTTCAATTTCCAGGAATTTTTGTTCAAGTGGAGCTATTTCCAGAAAAAAAGCAACAAAAATTCTACTCAGTAAACGAGAAAGACTACTGAAAAAATAAGTTTCCGTAGTCTCCTACAGGGCAGTGTTATTTATGTATAGATAAGAAAACCATACACATAAACCAAAGATTTTATCTCTTTTCTTCCAGCTTTTAGTAAAGGAGAATAGAAAGTTATTATAAACACTTATTTCATAAATCAGGAAGATTATCTCCTGAAACAAAGAGTCCAAAACCACAAAGTGATATCAATGTGCAGTTCAGGACTAGTGAAGGGGACAGCAAAGTACTAACAAGTGTATGTCCTCCCCAAAGCCACACACATTCAGTTCAATTTTTTTTTTAATTGAAGTAAAACTTTGTGCCCACAATGTGCACCATGATTGTTAATAGTTAAAAGAATGCTCCCAAACAAAACCTCACCCTGTAATGTTAAATCTCTTCCCACCTATTTATAAAATAATGTGTTTGGGGTATGGTCCATAGTAATGATTGAAGGGCCTTAGAAATATCTTATGATTAACTCTTCTTGGAAAACCTTATTATTTTATTTCACAGAACAGGGGTATGTCTAGGAGAGTAATTTATGGATGGTCAAGTTGTAAGACCAATCATTAAATATGAAAAGTACTTGTTAAGTCATCTGAACATCTGCTAAAATGCAGACTATAAAAAGTAAACCTGCAACCATGTTATAGCTGAAAATTTTTGATAAGGTGAAAATGTCTTCTCAACTAAAATATGGAACAGAAGAAAGCCTCGTGCCTTGCTTTAGTATCTAGAGCAAGTCCTCTGATGGGTGAAATAAACCAGAAAGCCACAGTGTGCTTCTATTTGGGTGATTTGACACTCTTTAGCGTAGAAGAATAACTTCAAAAGATCTGCTTGTAAATTAAAGGTTTAGAAGACTTGCATGACATGAAGAAATTTGCCTGTCCTTAGCAAAGACATTTGAACATCTAACTTTTGTTCTTCCCAAAAGTCACTTAGAAGGAGAATGGGGAATTCTCGGAGCCTCCCTGATCACTGACAGTAGCAACGCAGTCTTCTATGTATCAGTACATTTGTGTTTCATTTTACATTTTAAAGCAAAGAGTTCTTTTTGATTCATCAAAATGGTGTTTGTAGGTCTTTTGAGATAAAGAATAATGTATCTCTGTCTACTGCTCTCCCATGGTGGCCTGATAAGCCTGAGAGAGAAAATATGTGAGGATCTCGTATCTCATACCTGTGCCAGGCCATAGCTTTAGAAGTGTGTATTGCAGTGTCAGCTGTAGGTTAGTAGGAATGTTGTTCCCCATTAATTGACCTAGCCTGTCCTGATCATATTCAAATCTTCCCAAGGTACAAAGGGGTATGTAGGAAGGAATCTAGAAAAAGTAATATTTTATTCTCCAATTCTATAGCTTTTCTAGACCAATTAGAGGGAGAGAAATGTAGAAATTCAAGTAGAATTTGGCCTTGGGTCAATAAATGATATAAAAATGTGTGATCTGTGTACATACATGTAGGTTTCTCAGAAAAAAACATGATAAAACCAAAATATCACTGACTCATCCTTATCCATATTCTTTTCATGAAAAGCATCCGCCATGTGCAATAGGAGCTTTCCACTTCCCTTTTTACTCCCTGTTCACACCACCTCCACAGCTGAGCGGGGAAGACTACTTTCAGCCTCTTTGCCTCAGAGTTCAGATCATGAAGGCCCTAAGGTCAGCATCTAAGTAGTCCCCATTTCCAAATTAAGTGTTACAAATGTTGAGAGTAGGGGAGCAGCTATCTGTATTTTGGATTATTAAACTAAGTGTTGAGGGAAATGCACAAGATTTCTGCTTCACCCAAGGATTTTATTAACATTCAGATTCTGCTTGGCCGCTGGACAGATGGTGTCCTGAGATACCATCAGATAATGAAACAGGCATCTGAAAAAGATGAGCTAGGAAGAAAGGTCGGCTCTCCAAAGTAAACAAGCAACTGGGTGAGAGAAATAACTCTTTGGTGGGATAAAATTTGGTCACCTGCAGCCCAAATGACAGGAAAACCTGTACATGTCCTGTTCTGTTGCCAAACTTTTCATTCTGAGTATTTGACAGAGTTTGAATTTGAGCAAACTGCACACTTGCACCTTGGGTAGAAAGGGTCTGAATTTTCCACTCTGTGTATTTCAACCTCATTGTTATTTGGGCTGAAGTAAGACATCCTATTTCATTTCAGCACACCTGAGTCTTTAAAAAAGAGCTCTTCCAAGAGAACTTTAGGGACACCCATGATTGTCCCTAAGCTGTTCATGATTTTTGCATTGGTAGTTATTTTTGTCCCCTACTTGGAGATGTTAATGCCAAAGTTGCCTGAATATTTGAGTATTTTTTCTTAATTTGAAATATGAAAATTATACAGAATAGTTACAAAGGTATTAAATAATTCTCTTTATTAGTATTTCCTATGACGTCATTGTGTCCAAAGAGGTTTCAAGAAATTCTTTAGAAGTAAGAGATTAAATGTTTACATTTCACATGCTATTTGAGGTCTTAAGATTCTAATTAGCTTACTTTTTTCCCCCTCTTTGTCTTTGGCTGATTCCTGCTTTGTAGATAAATATTAGTAGCCCTGAAATGTTTCTAGTGTTCAAATAAGAAAAAATCAAATCAGATCAAAGTCTGCACCAGTGTCCTGTCCATGAAAGGAGTACTGTCAATCACAAACAGTTCATGCAAAATGAAGTAATTTTTTTAAGTGATGTTTTGGATTGTTGTCCCTATAGTAGGTTTAAATTTCTCTTGGTAAAATGAAATTGTACCATTTTCAAATTACCAGATACTAATTAACACTGGTTCACTGTGGCCACAGTTTAATTCTTCATTTTTAATAGGCTGGAAACAGGCCCTGTGGTTTGCATTTGCATGCACGGTCCCATCCCGTCCCCTAGGGGGCGTTCAGTAGCTGCTAAGGAGGTAGTGAAGTCGATGTCCACTTGTCCACTCTGTGCTGTCGAAATGCCTAACATATGCCCACTGGAAGCATACCTGATGCTGTTTATTATGGAGAAAATTATATTAAAGAACATAAAACATTATAAGTAGCTATTAATAAGATCTGTAATCACCCAAAAGAGTACCTTAGTCTTTCCAATGTGAGTTCAACCTGAAGCCTTTGAATGGAACACATTACCAAATGTCCATAAGCTAAGCTCCCCATCCAATCAAAGACATCCAAGTCTCTGCAAGTAGATGAAACATGATATGATGTCTCCACAAGACTAGACATTGTCAGGAGTGCCCAGGAAGGAGTGGGAAGGGACTGTTAGCCTAAGATCTAGCTTGTTTATCTTCCACTCACCTTACCTTCTTTTAAATCTAGAACTCGTAATAAAATGAATCTAAAATATTGTCACTTATCTGCTATCAATTTCCCAATAACCATTGGATCAGTTGTGTATCACACTTCCTTCTCTGATTCCATTAAAAATATATATATATCGTTCCCATATGAGCCTGTTTTCCTCAACACAAGTCAGGGAGAGCTTGGCTTCTTATTTTGGTATGTGTTGCATGGCCTGGAAACCAGGGAACAGCAGCTGTTGGTGTGATTTCTATTTTAAGTGAAAATTAGGTTTTATAGAGACAATTTTTTTTCTTTTGGATCTACAAAAGTTTTTTTAAACTGTGATTGTAAATCTGCCCTTAAAAAAAAGTAGGGGTTTTTAAAGATTAGTTGCCAAATAGAAATTCACTCTGTAATAGGAACAGTTATATGGTGATTCTTAACTTAGAACTTCATTAATTTAAATATGGAAAATAGCCTCCAAGTTTGATTTCCCAAAGTTTCATAAAGCCTCTAAGCTCATGATTTTCATCTCCTTTTTGCCCACATGATCACTTACCTCCATAGCCATTTGGTGTCATGCAAAAGGGAGGTGGTTAGTTTGGGGATTTGATTTTTTTCAACTTGCAGTGAGAAATAGGATAGGTGACAAAACCTTACTTGTTAAGACATTTCAGTGCTTGAGCATCTCTGTCAGAAATGGAATGATGTACTGTTAGCCAATTAGAATTATTTTATGTATTGTTACTGTATTTTGCTGATTTTTATATGAAAATATAATTATTCATTCTTGACCTCTGGAAGCAGTCATTATTATGAGGATCATTTTACTTTGAAAACACTTTCATAATAAAGATAAGTCTTAAGAGTACAGTGTAAATGCCCTTTTCTGTAAGCACTACTGAACTTGTATTGGTAATGTGCCACATCTTCCTGGACAAGATTCATTTCAGTGTTCACAGCATCCTACAGTTTTCTTGTAAGCCTCCTCAAATCCCAGTAGTCGCTATGATTACGAAAAAGGAATGTAGTATTTATACGTTATATATATATACATATATATTG
Organism: Tragelaphus eurycerus; assembly: GCA_935064755.1. Taxonomy (NCBI): domain Eukaryota; kingdom Metazoa; phylum Chordata; class Mammalia; order Artiodactyla; family Bovidae; genus Tragelaphus; species Tragelaphus eurycerus. Next base: position 128,739 of record CAKXYN010000060.1, read on the forward strand.
TTATAGGTTATTTTGTCAAGAATTTAGCTAAGCTACTTGATGGTGTTGTTATCTCAGCATCCATTTTGTTTGGCAAACAGCCTGCAGGGACCATAGCTTGACACTAGCCCCTCATACAGGTGCATGTCCTGAATAGCAGCCCAGAGTCACAAGCAAATGTAACTCCCTGATATGATTTCCCCAACAGCCCTTGTGATCAACAGTCTCCTGCCTCCCAGTGCTTTTGTATGCCTTATGCATCCCTTAGATAAGACCCACCCTCCCCAGGGCAGGGGGCTTACCAAAACCTCTTTCTTTTGGCTTGAACTGACCGATCTGGCCACAGCCCAGGGACTCCAAGGCTCTGCACCCACGGACCCTCATAAAGGCATGTGCCCCAGATCCTGTCTCTTTCTCTCTGTCTGTACTCTGCCTGACCTTCCTGTGTGGCCCCTCCTGGTGTGCCATGTACTCCCCACCAGACCTGTGAATAATAAACCTCTCTATTTCAAGTTCTCTTGTGGTCTCTTGGACTCTGTTGTTGGTTCACCATCCAACACCCTGTGCTCCACTTAACAAAGGTTAATTTAGCAGACTAACATATTTATATGTTATATATACACATATAACATATCTATGTTATAATATCATTTTGACAATTAAGATATAAAAGCTTCATGTTAAATTTTATGTAGTACTTCATTCGGAAAAACTAGAATTTACAAAGTTATCAGTTCAGATCTATCAAACTGTACTGATTTTTTCCAAGCTATAAAAAAGGCACTTAGGATAAACAACACAAAGCCCAACACACACAAAATTGCCCCTTAGAGAATGTGCACTCATAGGAGCTTGACTGACAACATCTTCTCAGGGTCTGTGCCCCACTTTGTTAGATCTTCTCTCACTCTGTGTCTTTCCTGTGTAACTCTGTCTCCCCCAGCGCCTCTTCTGCTCTAAGCTTATGTCATCTCATATCTCAAGAGCTATAAAAATAGCACTGACATTCAACCAGACACCCCCACCACCACCAGGATTATAAAAAATTAAGCAAACACCCTATTAAAAATCTTACACATATCATAACCACCCCCAACAACATTCTGACTCCAAGTATGAGTTACTGTAATAAATTAAACCACCAAAATTTTTCTGAGGCACAAAAAGACTATTAGCGATGCACCATTTGGGGAAGCCAGGAACTCTTCCAGGTCTGTTAACATAGCGTAGCATCTATGCTATAACTCTACAAACATCTCTCCCAAATAGTCATGATGCAACTCGGCTTCTCTGGGCCCCCTTCCTTACTGCTGGGAAACATCCATCCAGGTACATGCACTTTCTGTTTCCATCAGCCCCATGCTTGCTTCACCTGGAGCAGTGGCAGCGGTGCCAACAATGGTGAAAGATGGCAGGACAACCCAACAGCAGGTCATGCACCAGCATGCAGGGTGGTCCCTCAGAACCAGTCAACCTCAGTGAATGGAGCCTGAGGACCACATCCCCAAAGCTGCTGTAACCTGAAGAAAGAAAAGTTGTATCATTCCTAAACGCTGCAGTTTGAAAATTATGTAAAGTGTCTTTCAGAGTCCAGGCAGGAAACAGAAGTCACTGTTAGATGGTTGAGTGGAAGAAACTTCAATGAAAGGACTATTTTCAGAGGCCTGGGTAGGACTATAAGATCAAACATGGGATGGTAAAGCACCGAGAGTCCAGCAAGCATGGGAAGCAGTTACCATCCTCGGCTGTAACCAGAGGCCATTAAAAGGAGGTGGAGTGGAGAAGCTGCCCTGTGGGGACTGGAAACTGGAATGGGGAGCCAACATCCTCTGATATCTCTCTTTATGCCCATTCTCACACCACCATTGGCTGAACTCAGCTGGAAAGCTCCCAATGGGGGCCCAGGGAGATGTGAACAGAAGGGGTCAGTCTCCCACATGTGGAGCAGAGATCTGGTAGGGGGTGGAAATGAAGAGCAAACAGAATAACCAGCATAAAGTTGGGTTCTGGTGGTGTTTCTGGAGACTTGTCCAGGACCTGGCAATTAACAGGGCACAAAAGATGTTGGGAGAAATAAGAACCCACTGGTGAGATGGGAGCTGTCAGCAATAAATATTGCATTACTTAGGAAGCAAGATGAGCATGAGTTCTCAATTTATCTCCAAGTCTTTCCCTGTGGGGGGCTAGGGGGTTGGGGCTACATCCTCTCACTGGTACCAGGGACAGAAATGTTGAAGGGTTTGTGGCAGGACTCAGATAAGGGAAGCTGCATTACCAGCTTCCCAGATCCAGGCACCCAGGACATAAGTGGAGAAAGATGCAGGTTAGAGAAGTATCTAGAAACAAACAGAAGGACTCAGCAGAGAAGATGTTGAAGAGCTGGGAGAATTAATCAACTAAGTTTGTGGGGGGTGGGAAATGGGTTTAAGAAGGTCTAAGCTCTGGGACTCATGACAAGTATTGAAGCAATTCTTTAGGCAAGAGTTTTACTTGTTTTTAAAGTAATGAATAATAAAATTACTCAAAGCTATGGTTTTTCCAGTAGTCTTGTATGGCTGTGAGAGTTAGACCATAAAGAAGGTGGAGACCGAAGAACTGATGCTTTCAAACTCTAGTGCTGGAGAAGACTCTTGAGAGTCCCTTGGACAGCAAGGAGATCAAGCCAGTCAATTGTAAAGGAAATCAACCCTGAATACTCATTGGAAGGACTGATGCTGAAGCTGAAGCTTCACTACTTTGGCCACGTGATGCGAAGAGCTGACTCATTAGAAAAGACCCTGATGCTGGGAAAGATTGCATGTAGGAAGAGAAGGGGGTGACAGAGGATGAGATGATTGAGTGGCACCACTGATTCAATGGACATGAGTTTGAGCAAACTCCAGGAGATAGTGAAGGACAGGGATGCCTTGCGTGCTACAGTCCATGAGGTTGCGAAGTGTTGGACATGACAGAGCAACTGAACAGCAACAGTAGTCGGCATAGCTAGAGATAACTTGAACAGCAAAGGCTCACGTTCCTGGATGCATCATCCAATCATCAATCATTTAGAAATATTTATAGAAAGCCCATTTGGTGCTAGGAATTGTTGTAGACATTAAGACTAGAAGGGTGAATAAGACACATATAATTCCTGCTTTCATGAAATTTATAATTTAGTAAGGAAAGGGAAAAACAAAAACAACAAAAAAAAAATGATGAGGATTAGTTTGTCAGGGCTGCCATAACAAAATATCACAGACAAGGTGACTTAACAGAAATTTATCACTTCCCCCACTTCCCCTGGCTCTGGAGACAGAAGTCTGAAATCAAAGTGTCAGCAGGGTTGATTGTTTTCAGAGTTCCCTCTCCTTGGCGTGCCTTCTTACGGTGTCTTCACACTGTCTTTTCTCTGTGTATCTGTCTGTGTCCTAACGTCTTCTTTTTAGGACAGCAGTCATTCTGAATTACGGACTACCCTAAGAGTCTTATTTTACCTTAATCACCTTTTTTTTTAACCATCGATGAAATTTTTGTTATATTATCTCTTTTTTCCAACAAAAGGGAAAAAACAAAGTTTCAAGGGTATCATAATTTGGAAAAAAGTTAACATCCTGTACCTTCTGCAATAAACACTGATTCATACACATAACCTATTTTAGGGACTTTTAAGGAAATATACATAGAATGCATAAATGTGAAAAGTATCTTTAGCACCTCTTTCAAGGCCTTATCTCCAAAAACAGTCACCTCCTGAGGTGCTAGGGGTTAGGACTTAATTTGGGGGGACAAAATTTAGCCCATAAAACACATTGACGTCACATAATGACAAAGGATAAAAGTAGTGAAGGAACGAAGTAATCGCATGGTTCTGCCAGGGCTCTTCAGGCTACACAGTCACAGACGCCTTACAGACAGGTGATTTGGGCTGAGATGTGACTGCGGACGGAGAAGCCTGGTAGGCTACAGTCCACGGGGCCGCAAAGAGTCGGACACAACTGAGCGACTTCACTCACTCACTCACTCCAGTGGCTCAGTGGGGAAGAATCTGCCTGCAGTGCAAGAGACTCAGGAGATGTGGGTTTGATCCCTGGGTTGGTAAGATTCCATGCAAGAAGACGGCTACCCATACCAGTATCCTTGCCTGAAAAATATCATGGACAGAGAAGCCTGGTGGGCTACAATGCATGGGGCTGTAGAGTTGGGCACGACTGAGCACGCACACATGCACACACGTGACTGACAGGAGTGGCTGGAGGAGGAACTTGGATGGCTGTAGACCAGGCAGCAGAGCCTGAAACACAAAGGTTCTCATGTGGGAACAGACTTGTAAGTTCAAGGAGCAGTGAGAAGGGCAAAGTTATGAAGCAAGATAAACGAGGAGGAGAGTGCAGGTGTTGACATTCAAAAGTTAGGGAGCAGTGCATCATACAGAGTCTGTGTGCCAGGGTAAGGAGGGCAAGTCTTTCAAGGACTTAAGCAAGAAGTAGCATAATCTGACATGCTGTCATTTTTCATGAAAAAAAGAACATGGCTTTTTAAATGATGCCCATATGAACCACGACTGGAACATTATTTTAAATAATGCTGATCCTAACCATGACTGGAAAAACTGCTCCAGCTTGGAGCAGGTCAGTGGTGTGTGCAGCAGTATGGTGGGCATCACGCGGTAAGGCAGGGTGATGGACGCATGGCTACTGGAAGAAATAAAGGACTGAGCATCACTGAGGATTCAACCCTCAGGCAACAAACTGATTTTGGACAGAGAATGAAAGGTAGAAGATTTGACTGAGCTCTGGTACAGGAAAAGCCTCCAGTTTCCTTTAAGGAAAGCAGTTTGAAAAAAAGATGAGGGATTGGCAATCATCAGCCAGGGGAGATACTTGGGGAGGAGGGCAAACGTCCTGACTGAGTGTAGTTCTTTTGTGTTGTTACTGTTAACACCTTTCTTTGTGTTGTTCAAAGGCATCTAATGGGCTGTGAATTGATGTATGATCACAAATTCCATAACACCTCCCTGAAGGAGGCGAGCATCCAACAGTAACAACACTTGCTATTTGTAGATTTCATAACTGATGGGTGCGACTGAGCTAGCCTGCAAGGTTTGGCACTGACTACCCAGGCAGGAGAGGCGAGATACATAAGAAAGGGGACCTTCTAGGGCTTTCCTACTGTGTGCAGGCGCTGTGCTAAGTGCAGAACTGTCTTAATCAAACCATCCGCCAAAAGGCAGATCCACTTGATTCTTGTTACTGTCGGTGGTGATGTTCTATAAACTCAGTGTTAATTACCACTCCCGTGAGAAAAATACGGGGCTGGTTTCCTGAGAGCCTCTGACCACAGTGTTTGCATCAACTGATCAATTATCCATGATAACTGATCACTACATAACTTTGTTTCACACATGTTTTTGTTTAAAGACACTGGTATGTAAAATATATTTCAAATTCATTGACGCTGAACTCACAGCCAAAAACACCATAACATTTGCTTGAACAAAGCTTGTTTGAGCTGATTTTGTTAAACATCCTGGAATTTTGCAAACTAGTTATTAAATAGCCATTATTAAAATTATATAAACTTACAATTTAAAATTATATTTTAAAATATAGATAATACTAAAAAAAAAAACCCTTTCTAATTAATTTCATACATTTTACTATCACCTATGCTCTTGAAGTATGATGGTGTGCTACCATGCACTTCTTCCCAAGAATATGTTCAGTGATATTCAATGGGCAGCTTGAAATTGGTTGTGGTGGGAGAATTTACTCTATGAAAAATGGGCAAAACCTGCAAACTGAGATTTTGTCTGTTTGTATGATCCAGTTGTTAAATATTTACCAGCTCACCACTATCACCCACAACTTACAAAGGCAGAAACTATGACTCAAAGAAGTTAAGTATCTCTGTCACCCAGCTGTCAGGCAGTAGAACTGAGACTTGACCCTATATCTAAGTGATTTCAAAATACATATATTCCTAGTGCATTACACTTCTTCCAATATTTGCCTTTGTTTCTGCAGATCTCTGATGCCCAGATTTCTACTGCATTTGAATTGTCCACTGGCTTTTTTTAATTACCACCTTTAATTTTTCTTACAGATTTCAAATGTTTTCCCCTGCAGTTTTCATTCGTTTTTTCCGTGTTTTCAACATTATATTGTTTAGTGCTCTCAACTACATCGGAGGCCTTTCTTAGGGAAAATTCTCAATAAGCCTAATACATCAATGACTGAACTCAATTTTCCAAGTTCACTGCAGTGTTCCACTTCACAAAGCACACACATCTTTCCTCAGCCTCACCCTGGGAGCTTATAGGGGCACACATATAACCCAGAACACAGGTTTAAAAGGAGCCAATTCAAGCAGTTCAGTAATTCAACACATTGCAGATTAGAAGTATAGAAGGTATCTAGGTAGTGAAAATAGATATTCAGAGTCTGGGTTTTAAGACTCAGCTGAAAATCTCTAGGGAAGTACTCCTAAGGGTGAGTAGGGATGAAGTGCTACAGAGGTAGGAAGTTATAGGAAAAAATAAGGGCAATTATCATCTCTTCTTTTTTGAGTCATAACTGAGATTACTTAGATCTCAGATCTTAGATCTGTTGATTAGATTACTTGAAATTAAACTCCTGATTCTTTTATTGACCCATGCTACTAGTAACTACCCAGTAAGCCAGCCAGCAAGCAATGTGTAGGATGCCAGGCCATATGGAGCCACATCACCAAAGATTATTTCAAAGGGTCCTCAAAGGTTTTTAAGGTAATGAGGGTTTATTTCTCTCAGTTGAGGGCACTAGATGGTTCCTAGAACAGAGCCTTGACATACTATACTTGAGTGCTGCCATTTCTTAGTTATACCACTTACAAGTCATTCCCTAGGATATATAAGGTAATATATGCCATGCTAGCTAAAAACACACAGAACTACAGTATTAATGACTTCAGTGAAATTCACATCAATCTTAAGTCAATACATGTCTTGAGCACCAATTCTCTGTGAGACTTTCTGGTAGGCATTGTGAGAGATATAAATAAGACAAAGGCAAAGCTGCTGAATTGAAGGGGTTCTCAACCTACTTAGAGGAGCAAGGCACAAGCAGTGGTCACTTTAATGGGTCAACAAAGCTGTAAAACAAATGGTACTTGTTCTATTGTGCAGATCAAACTTTATGATAAGGATAAAATGGTTTTGAAGACTGCGACTACTCTACATATATAAGACATTATTATCATCATCATATGAAATACACTCATCACTTCATGGAAAATAGATGGGGAAACAGTGTCAGACTTTATTTTTCTGGGCTCCAAAATCACTGCAGATGGTGACTACAGCCATGAAATTAAAAGATGCTTACTCCATGGAAGGAAAGTTATGACCAACCTAGATCACATATTCAAAAGCAGAGACTACTTTGCCAACAAAGGTTCGCCTAGTCAAGGCTATGGTTTTTCCTGTGGTCATGTATGGATGTGAGGGCTGGACAGTGAAAAAGGCTGAGTGCCAAAGAATTGATGCTTTTGAACTATGGTGTTGGAAAAGACTCTTGAGAGTCCCTTGGACTGCAAGGAGATCCAACCAGTCCATTCTAAAGGAGATCAGCCCTGGGATTTCTTTGGAGGGAATGATGCTAAAGCTGAAAGTCCAGTACTTTGGCCACCTCATGCGAAGAGTTGACTCATTGGAGAAGACTCTGATGCTGGGAGGGATTGAGGGCAAGAGGAGAAGGGGACAACAGAGGATGAGATGGCTGGATGGCATCACTGACTCGATGGGTGTGAGTCTGAGTGACCTCCGGGAGTTGGTGATGGACAAGGAGGCCTGGCGTGCTGAGATTCATGGGGTCGCGAAGAGTCGGACACGACTGAGCGATTGATCTGATCTGATAGGATAAGTTATTGCCAGAAAAGTTGGAAGAAGAGGGAAGTTGCTTCAAGGTCAGATAAGAAAAGGTTTCAAGGAGAAAGCCTACGATAATGGATAGGATTCCCAGGACTCCCCAGTGAGTCCTGTGATGGCTAAGACTCCATGCTTCCAATGCTAGGGGACTGGGTTTGGTCCCTGTTGGGGAACTAGATCCCACATGCCATGCCTGGAAGATCCTGCATGCCCCACCGCAGATCACATGTAACTAAGACCAGTGCATCCAAATACATAAAAAATAAATAAAATAGTTTTTAAAAAAATGGTAGGATTTGGGTGAGTCACTTGGGAAGAAGGTCATCTGAGACGAAGGGTTTAGGAGAAGCGATGAGTAAGCCCTCAGCAGTGGCCCCTGAACCCTGTTACCTCCATTCCATCCTCATCCCTCCCCACGACCTCTCTGGCTCTGTTTCTCAAGGCTGTGGTCTCAGAACATGCTGTGCTGCACTGTATCTCCAGCTCTTTGGCCATGCTGCTCACTCTGCCTAGAAGACCTTGGCCCTCGTCTCCATCCATCTAACTCTGTGTGGTCCACCCGCTAGAAAGCCTTAGTCTCTTGGGATGTGGTACTCTTCCTAGAGAAGAAAAGATGCCACCATTTAACTCCATCAGAGTGCCCATCGCACTATCTTCCTCACTAAGCATCCACTCCACCACACTACCACTACCACACAACCACTCTAAGCATCTTGGGGGCAAAGACCTTGCTTTTTATATCTGGATTCTTAGCCACCATGACTGCTAACATTAAGCACTCAAAAAATGCTTGTAGCATGAATGTGTGTATTCACAGAAATAGGGGCTTCAGGAAGACGAATATGTTTTGTAAGGGGAAAATGAGCTGATTTTTATATTTTGAATTTGAGCTGATGTGAATCCATTCATTTGGAAATGTCTACCCAAAATTGGAAAGATGGGACTACAACCAGGTACCATTATTATTTTCATTTTTTTCAGAGACAGAGACAGATGTATAAGGAGAGTAAGAACCCTGCCTGGGTCTCAGAATCAGAAAGCAGTGATGCAGATAATGTAGTTGGAGCTCTGAGTCATTCCTCTGTTGTCTTCTAAACTGGAACCTTGGGAAATGTCCAGAGCAGAAGAATACAAGGAAGAAGATAAGCCAGCAAACAATTCACTGATAACAAAATAGAAGTACAATGATGTTAATGATAATGATGGGTTTCTTGGAAGCTTCAGAAGGTAACGAATCAACCGCAGGTTTGATCCCTGGGTCAGGAAAATCCCCTGAAAGAGAAAATGGCAACCCATTCCAGTATTTTTGCCTGAAAAAAATCCCATGGACAGAGGAGCCTGGCAGTCTACAGTCCATGATGTCACAGAGTCACAAAGAATCGGACAAGACTGAGCGACTAAGCACAGCAATGATAAAGATGACCTCCCCCTTCTGCCTCCCTCTCCCTTCCTCCCCTTCTCTTTTCTTTCTGACCTGTTCATTCCTAGGATGGGACAGAATAGGATGATGTCCGTGCCAGGTGGAGGGGGCAGGGGGTGGGGCAGGTCATGATGGCCCACAGTCGGGTGCTGGAGGCCAAATGGGCTTAAGGAGATGTCTGCAGAGAGAGGAGGGCACTGCATGGAGAACCAGGGTGGGGTGAAGAGGGTGTTCATACAAGGTGGGGCCCAGCATGAGACACTGAGCCTGAGAAACTGAGTAAATAAATAAACTGGAAGTTTGATGAGGAATCTCAAGGTACCTCTCTTCTGCATATTTATTAACCTCAAAGGTGGAAGTTGTAATTTTACATCAAAGAAGCCTGGCAGATGCCATCTCCATTAAGTAAACACCATCAGTAATGATAGAAATGGAATCTTAGTCATTTGATTGGATGTAATAAGAAAGCAGCATTGTTTCTGTGATATTTCTGCCAAAGATGCCTAACTTGAATCTAACCGTGAGCAAATATCAAATAAGTACAAAGGTAGGGGCAAATACAAATCTACAAAATAATTAACTGGTAATCCTCAAGTGTCTCGATGGCATGAAAGTCAAGCAAAGACTGAAGAACTGCTGCAGAGTGAAGGAAACAGAAATTTGACAACTAGATGCAGTGCATGGGCCTGGACTGGATTCTGCGGCTATGGAGACCATAATGAGGACAATTGGTGGAACTGAGAGGTAGATGGTAGTAATAAATCAGTGTTAATTTCCTGCTTTTGATGGTTGTACTGTGGTTTTGTTGAATTATGTCCTTGTTTGCAGGAAATACACACTGAAATATTAAGGTATGAAAAAAGAATTCTGTGTACTGAACTTACAATTTGTCTGCAACTTTGAGATAACTCTTAAAATCCATATATTTGTTTTCAAAACCCTAATAGTGTCTCAAGTGAAATTTGCACTTGTTCAGATGCGACAAAGTCACTTTAAAAATGAGACTGTCATCTTTGAGTTCCAAGAGCAGCAAAGTAATACAAAGTGTCTCATTCTCTTAAAGGGAAGTTTAGTGAGAGAAGAAAATACATTAGCTAAAACTTCCTGAGAATTCTATGTTGCTTGTTAAGTAGAATAGCTTTTTTGCAGTTTTTAAATTATAATAATAATGTAGTTTTCAGTGTTCTATGTGTATATTGTTGTGTAATCATCTTTAATAATGCCTTACCTTATTTTGCAAAAATAAAAAGATGAGTCATATAAACAGCTAGTGTTTACTGAACATTTTATTGTGTACACTCCCTATGAGTTATGTGGTATATTATTTCCATTTTCCATTTTCCATTTTACATATGAGGAAATTAAAGGGGGTTAAGAAATTTCCTCCCAAATTAGCGTACTAAGTATAGTACAACCAACTTTTATAATCATATTTTTCACACGCCAAAGCCTATCCTACTAATTCCTGCCCAATAGTGCCTCCTATCTATTTCTGCTTTATTGACTATGCCAAAGCCTTTGACTGTGTGGATCACAATAAACTATGGAAAATTCTGAAAGAGATGGGAATACCAGACCACCTGATCTGCCTCTTAAGAAATCTGTATGCAGGTCAGGAAGCAACAGTTAGAACTGGTCATGGAACAACAGACTGGTTCCAAATAGGAAAAGGAGTACGTCAAGGCTGCATATTGTCACCATGTTTATATAACTTATATGCAGAGTACATCATGAGAAATGCTGGACTGGAAGAAACACAAGTTGGAATCAAGATTGCCGGGAGAAATATCAATAACCTCAGATATGCAGATGACACCACTCTTATGGCAGAAAGTGAAGAGGGGCTAAAAAGCCTCTTGATGAAGGTGAAAGTGGAAAGTGAAAAGGTTGGCTTAAAGCTCAACATTCAGAAAACGAAGATCATGGCATCTGGTCCCATCACTGCATGGGAAATAGATGGGGAAACAGTGGAAACAGTGTCAGACTTTGTTTTTCTGGGCTCCAAAATCACTGCAGATGGTGACTGCAGCCATGAAATTAAAAGACGCTTACTCCTTGGAAGGAAAGTTATGACCAACCTAGATAGCATATTCAAAAGCAGAGACATTACTTTGCCAACAAAGGTTCGCCTAGTCAAGGCTATGGTCTTTCCTGTGGTCATGTATGGATGTGAGGGCTGGACTGTGAAGAAGGCTGAGTGCCGAAGAATTGATGCTTTTGAACTGTGGTGTTGGAGAAGACTCTTGAGAGTCCCTTGGACTGCAAGAAGATGGAGAAGACTCTTGAGAGTCCCTTGGACTGCAAGAAGATCCAACCGGTCCATTCTGAAGGAGATCAATCCTGGAATTTCTTTAGAAGGAATGATGCTAAAGCTGAAACTCCAGTATTTTGGCCACCTCATGCGAAGAGCTGACTCATTGGAGAAGACTCTGATGCTGGGAGGGATTGAGGGCAGGAGGAGAAGGGGACGACAGAGGATGAGATGGCTGGATGGCATCACTGACTCGATGGATGCGAGTCTGGGTGACCTCCGGGAGCTGGTGATGGACAGGGAGGCCTGGCGTGCTGCAGTTCATGGGGTCGCAAAGAGTCGGACACGACTGAGCGACTGATCTGATCTGATCTGATCTGATCTGATGGAGGCCATAGAGAAGGGAATCTTACGGAGGGTTCCAAGAAGCCTAGGCTTCATTCTAGATCCATCCACTTCATTGTTTACTTCCAATCCAGTTCATCACTATGTCCTCCTGGTTCCATTTTAGAACTCTACCCTTTCCTCTCCACGTTAAGGATTCACTATTTTTCTCCTGGCAACAAGCTCCCACTCTTCCTGTTCCTTATGTCACCCCTCTTCGGAGTCTCAATACTGCTGTCAGAGTGATCAGTCTAGAATGCACATCTGAATACCACAATGTGCTTAATTTCCTACATGGAAAAAGACCCCTATGTGGCTCCAATTACCTTTGGGTTAAAATTAGAACATGGCACCTAAAGCTTCCCACATCTTATCTCAGTATCTCTTCAACCTCAACTATAAGGTGAAGGTGAAGTCGCTCAGTTGTGTCCAACTCTCTGCGACCCCGTGGACTGTAGCCTATAAGGCTTCTCTGTCCATGGGATTCTCAAGGCAAGAATACTGGAGTGGTTTACCATTTCCTTCTCCAGAGGATCTTTCTGACCCACGGATCGAACCCTGGTCTCCTGCATTGGAGGCAGACGCTTTAACCTCTGAGCCACCACACAAACCTGAGCTCAAGGCACTCTTCTGAACAAAACAACACATACTCTATTATGCACAGATAATTAATATGTGCCCATTGAGCATCAGCAAGTGTGATCATCTCTTGCTAGTGTTTTCTGGCATTCTTCCCTTTCCCAACCAAGATAAGCAAGCAGGGTACTTTCGGAATTTCCATCACATTTCTGTAAAGACCTCTTTCATACAATCTATCACAATATAATATAGCCTCCTTTCATCACACTGAGTGCCTTGAAAGAAGAGAATTGGAGTTTATTCATCTTCATGTCCCTCACCATGCTACCCTGGTGGTTCAAGTGGTAAAGAATCTGCCTGCAATGCTGAAGACTCGGGTTCGATCCCCTGGAGAAGGGAATGATTACCCATGTGGCTAAGCATAGCACACAGCACAGCATCTTATACCATTGCTAACTCACTGACACCTGTTCATTCTTTCAGTCGTTCAGTGAGCTCTTACGTAGTGTTGTGTTAGTTGCTCAGTCCTTCCTGACTCTGCGAACCCATGAACTATAGTCCTCCAGGGTCCTGTGTCCACAGAATTCTCCAGGCAAGAATACTGGAGTGGGTTGCCAGGCCTTCCTCCAGGGGATCTTCCCAACCCAGGGATCGAACCCAGGTCTCCTGCATTGCAGGCGAATTCTTTACCAGCTGAGCTACCAGGGAAGCCCCACGTAATAGGCTTCCAAGAAGAAGAAATGACAGAAACAGTGATTTTTCAGGAGGACCATTTCTGAATGTTGTGAAAGAAGATAAATAAGGGGTTAAATAGTTTAAGAAGACAACAGGGGGAGATTTTAAATAAATACACAGAGGACTGGTGAACAATCTAAGTTCTGAGTAAACCGGTTTATGCACCGCATGCCCTCAGTCCCAGGGATATGCAATGGTTTTAACAAACTAGTTTATCCTTCTGAATGGGTAACACAAGCACATCATATAAAATTCTAAACCTGAAAAGAGAAATAGTAAAGCCCTTCCTCCTCTCCATGCCCATCCCCCAGCTCCTCAGTTCTTCCTGCCAAAGGAACCAAGGTAAACAACTCTTTGGAATGCTTTTGTTTTCTGAGATTCTATCTCCATAACCTGGCAGTGATTTATAGGAAATAACTGTAATCGAAGATTTATAATGGAGAAGTATAACCAAGATGAAAAAGGCAAATAAATCCTGGTTGGCACATTATTTACATAAACAAAAATGCCAAACTGTGATCTGCAGACAAAATCAAGCCTCTGCTTTACATTCCAGAGTGCATTTTAATTGAAATCTGTAAGACTGGTCCTAGATGAGCTTAGGAAAATGTAAGTAATTCCCATGAATATTAACACAGGTGAGCCAGTGAAGATATAATGTAATTTAGACTAATCTGCATTTGTAAAATATCCTTCTTGTGCTTTTGGGGTGAAGTTGGGCCATGGAGCATGGCTGTAGGATGACTTGATTGCTAATTAGTTGTCCATTAAGTTTTCATTTCCTAGGGCTTATTGGAGAAAAGCAAATTTATCCTAATTTGCTTTATGCAAATTTATCTATTTGATTTCATCTTTATTCCATTAACACCTGGAGATTTTAAATTAATACATTTGAAACTTGGACACGCACAGTGAAAATTCAGCCCTAGCACAATGAATACAGGCCTGCTCTGTATTTAGAAAGTAACTTAATTGTGATCATTCATTTGGACTTCAATTTAAAAATCAGGAAATTTTTATGAAGTGGAAAGTGGTAAAAGAACACACACACACACCTTTTGTGCTATTTTTTAAACCACCAGATAATCCATACAAACTAAACGTTACTTTAGATGCTACAAATTAGGCTGACTATTAATAGTAACAATATCTTTGGGTTCCCCCTCATATATACCCTTCCTCCACTTCTGCCCTAGTTTAAAACACTGAGCATTTCTGAATTAGGTAGGTTTTGTTTGTTTTCTTATCCTGAGGCTTTGGGCAGAGGTTTTTTTTTTTTTTTTTTTTTTAATGTATGTACTAAGGCGAGGCTTTAGAAATGTTTCTTCCAGCTCTGGGGAGACATGGAAATTAAGGAAACTAATCACTGCAGCAAACCACCAGAGACTAAAAAATAAAAAGTCGTTTAGTCAGAATGAGATTGCTTCTATGGATCCTTCTGAGGGCGATTGGTGGAGATGATGTCATGTCTTGTAAACACTGTCCATGGCTCTCACGTGCTTGGAATGACTGCAGAGAGGATACTGGTCCTCTGTCGGCTCTAACAGGCCAAAGAGCACTCGGCTTCATCCAGGACTCAGAAGCGGGCTGTGTCAAGGCGCGGTGAAGACGTGATCGACTGCTGGCCAGCCTCTCTGCCTGACCCTCAAAAACCTGGAACCCTACAACCTGACCAAGGGCTGCTGCTCACTCGGTCATCAGAAATGCTTCAAGAGCCTCCAGCCCAGATGCTGTCCCTTCACATTCTTCTTGCTGTGGATATGGTAAAAATTCCGTCAGATGTTCCTGGCAAACTTTGCAGAACTTGGCTCATTTTAGACTCCAGTTTTAAAAAATCTATTCTTAGCGTTAGGCCACCTTTTGATTAAACCTTTGGTTCCAAGCCTTCTTATCTCATATGTTTATATATTTTTAACCAACAAATCTCCAAGAAGGTTCTCTAAGTGGCCCCTTGGGATTCTTCTGATTCCTTCTCAGTTTCCTGCTTGTCAAGGCCGTTTTTAATCAGAGCAGCAGAGACTCCCAAGGGCATTTGGACTGTTTCCCATTTTAGAGTTCCTGCCCAGAGGTCATACTTATCTTGACTCTCAGTGTTTTGAACTCTGCTTCCTGAGAATTAAGGATACAGGCCTACCCAAAAGCAACATTCTCATCTTATGGATGAAGAGGAACTCGCTAATGGGGCAACTTTCTCAGAATTGAATTCAATTAAATGAAAACATTTATTTATTGAACATTTCCTTGCTCCACATACTTTATATAAAGAGCTCACTGAGTAGTGTGGGAGGCAGACCATTAAACTAATAATCTCCACACAATAGGACAGATGAATTAAAAGAAGGGCAAGCTTTGGATAACAGCAGTACAAAGGCAAGAGTGAACTGTGTCTGGGGAAAATATCCCCAGCTGGACTTTGTAGATAAATGAAAGCCCACTAAGGCAACTTAAATGTAGAAGGAATTCTAGGTAGAAGGAACCAGAATTATACAAAGTCATGAAGATATGGACTAACAAGGCCTGCTGTCTCCATTTCACTTATTGGTTCTAACTTTTTTAAAAGGTTAAAATTAAAATTAGCCTAATTGTTATCCTTTTTAAAAAGTGTTGTCTTGTTTTCAAAGCAGTATGTGTTTTAAATGTTAAAATACCTAGAAATGTAGGCCCTTGAAAGGAACAGTCCTCCACAGTTCCATCCTTCAGAGCTAAAGTGGTATCTGCCTGGTGTATATGTGTCTGGATCTTTTTTGTTACATAGGTACCGAACTAGACTCACTTCTCTTGCAACCTGTCCTTCTATACTCTGTCCTCATTGTTTGGCTCTCACACTCCAATATCCGGGTTGAGTAGCAAGGCAGCGTAGCAACGAAACAGAAGCACTGCGGTTAGATGAATTCCAGCTCTCCAACTCCTACCTGTGTGGCCGTAGGCAAGTCACCTAACCATCCTGTGCCTCACTTTCCCTATGTGTATTATAAGGATCAAAATAATACGGATCTATCTCAAGTGATTGCTATGATGATTTTAAAAGTTAATGTTTATACAGCACTTAGTATAGCTTTACAAATATTAAATATTGACACATACTAAGTCCTCTAAATCTGAGCCCGTGTTACCTTAAGGTATTTAACCAAGTCCCTATTGATACATGCCTGTGCCATTTCCAATTCTTCACATGCTTTGGCTACTAAAGAAATGTCAAGGCAAGTTTTGAATTGCTCTTAACCTGTATTACACGCTTCCCAGGTGGGGCTGAAAGAGGAAACAGACAGAACAGACTCCATCGTGAAAGCAGGACTCCATCTTGGGCCGGACTGTGGACTTTGAGCTATATGCCCAGTATCTATGGAAACGGCATACCAACTGGAAAACCAGACCCCCCAGATGGAAGAGCCCCAGGGCTCGTACCTCGACTTTCTGTTGCCTAAAAGAATACCCTAATTATCTGTGTAACGAAATAGAATCATAAATTCTATTTTGCTTATTGGGATATTACCACAGGCGTATTGATAATTGTCCACTGTTAAGAGTCAGACACGGCTGAGCAACTTCCTTTCACTTTTCACTTTCATGCATTGGAGAAGGAAATGGCAACTCACTCCAGTGTTCTAGCCTGGAGAAACCCAGGGATGGGGCAGCCTGGTGGGCTGCCATCTATGGGGTCGCACAGAGTCAGACTTGACTGAAGCGACTTAGCAACAGCAGCAGCAGCAACTACTAGGCTTAAGGCATAGGAATCACGGGTTAACTTTGATTGTATCTTTCTTTTCCTTTGTTCAGACTAGTCTCAGGGAATCTGGGAAGGTGGGTTTGTGCATGTACACTTAGAGTATATAAGGTTTTCACAAAAACTTGTTGGGATCCTTGACTAAGAGGAGACTCTGCCTTGGGCCCGCCGGTGTAATAAACTGCACTCCACTATCTGTATTGTCCTCCTGAATGAGTTTGTTTCCCGAAATGCTTGGCTACAACAATGCTAGTGGTAAAGAACCTGCCTGCCAATGCAAGAGATGTAAGAGACACGGGTTTAATCTCTGGGTCAGGAAGATCCCCTGGAGCGGGGCCTGGCAACCCACTCCAGTACTCTTGCCTGGAGACTCCTATGACCTGGACAGAGGAGCCAGGAGGGCTACAGTACGTGAGCTCACAAAAGAGGAGGACACGACTGAAGCAACTTAGCGTGCAGGCACCTCTATTACTCCTGGACTCCTTCTTACTGACTTAAGACACCCAAGATCTGCTTATACACACTTAACAAATGTGTCCTCATGTTGTTGGAGGCAAGCCTGCCTTGGAGACAGCACCAAATGGGGTGGGTGGAGTGCAGTGGAGTGGCTTCCAGATCAGTCCACTGCAGATTTTCTTTCTGCAGAGAGGTCATGCTGGGAAGGCGAATGCTGAACACAGACTGGGAAAGGAAGCAGGAAGACAAGGATCTGAATGATCGGACAGTAGGTCAGCTGAAGGCCCGTACTAGAAAGAAGCCAGAGAATGAGTGCAAACCAAGAACATATGACCAGAGACAAGCCTGAAGAGAACAAATTTTAAAAGATGCCTTGGGCATCTTTGTTTAGAAAAAAATATATAGAATACCTTCTTTGAGATGCTTCACTATATAGAATTCTCATCAATCTATAGATACAAGCAAGGTGATGTTAATACCAATTCCAAAACTATAAGGCTCTTCACTTTCTTGCTCACACAGGAACTCAACTTCCTCTTCCCAGTCTCGCTGGGCCATTTCTGGGAGTCAGGGATTGTGGATTCTCATCTGCTCAAGGACAAACTTACTCCAGTTGGTCTCCTCTGGCCTCCTTGCCAAGGTGCCTCACCAGCCACAGCCTCTGGGGCTGCAGCCACCTTGGAAAACCTGCTCTGCTACTTCCCCCCACCCCCTCCACCCTCTGCAGGGGAGGGGTGTGTATGTATAGGATGGGGTGTGGGGTCAGAAAGGAGAACCACCCCATTTCCAAATCAATGTCTAAAGTCTGTCATGAACTCAACTCCCCTTATTCCTGACCTCAACCTCTGCTGAAGTTCCAAACAGGTCCCCTGAGGTTGAATTGAAGAAAAGGAAACGTTGACATATTTTTTCCTCCCTTTCAATGCCCTATCCACTTTTATCTCTCTAGTCACTGAAGAACAAATATTGACTGTGTAGTGTATTGAATGTAAAATGCAGCTCTCTGCCCGTTTCTGCATCTGTGCCCTTTGTAGTGAGACACTTGGCTCCTCTCACTATAGACTGGAATCTTCCCTACCCCCTTGAATTGGGGCTGGCCTGTGACTGGCCTTGGTCAGCTGAAAGGAGCCAAAGTGATGGTGTGTCCATTCCAAGCCTGCACCTTGAGAGGCCTGAGCACTTCCACTCACTCTTGGCTCCTCAACGCACCCTAGAACAGTCTGGCTTAGGCTAAGGTTGAACAAAACTCACCTCAGCTCCCAGCCAGTCACCTGCCCAGCAGAGCCCGGAACAACTGCCCTGCCAAGATCAACAGATGTTTGGAGATGACCTGCTTTTGCATGAGTGGACCCAAGGAGAACCAAAGAACCACTCAACTAAACCACACATTTGTGGACTAAATAAAGTCATTTGAAACCACTGGATCTTCCGTTTATTGTTGTCATTCAGTTGTTCAGTCATGTCCAACTCTTTGAGACCCCGTGGACTGCACACCAGGCTTCCCTGTCCTTCACCATCTCCTCGAGCCTGCTCAAACTCATGTCCATTGAGTCAGTGATGCCATCCAACCATCTCATCATCCTCTGTTGTCCCTTTCTCCTCCTGCCTTCAATCTTTCCCAGCATCAGGGTCTTTTTCAGTGAGTTGGCTTTCTTTTTTTTTTTTTTAATTTAAATTTATTTATTTTAATTAGAGGCTAATTACTTTACAATATTGTATTGGTTTTCAAATCAGGTGGTCAAATTATTGGAGTTTCAGCTTCAGCATCAGTCCTTCCAATGAATATTCAGAGCTGATTTCCTTTAGGATTGACTGGTTTGATCTCCTTGCCGTCCAAGGGACTCTCAAGAGTCTTCTCCAACACCACAGTTCAAAAGCATCAATTCTTCAGCGTTCAGCCTTCTTTATGGTTCAACTCACACATCCATATATGACTACTGGAAAAAACATAACTTCGACTATACAGACATTTGTTGGCAGAGTAATGTCTCTGCTTTTCAATATGCTGTCTAGGTTTGTTTAAGCTTTTCTTCCAAGGAATAAGCATCTTTTAATTTCATGGTGCAGTCACCATCTACAATGATTTTGGAGCCCAAGAAAATAAAGTTTGTTACTTTTTCCATTGTTTCCCCATCTATTTTCCATGAAGTGATGGGACCGGATGCCATGATCTTAGTTTGTTTTGTTTTGGTTTTTTTTTTTTTTTTTGGGGAGGGGGTTCTTTTTTTTTATTAATATATTTATTTTAATTGGAGGCTAATTACTTTACAATATTGTGGTGGGTTTTGCCATACAGTGGCATGAATCAGCCACAGCTGTACATGTGTCCCACCTTATTCCTCTGGGTTGTACCAGAGCACCAGCTCTGGATGCCCTGCTTCATGCACATGATCTTGGTTTTTACACAGCATTATTGTGACAAAGGGCTTCCCTGGTAGCTCAGATGGTAAAGTACCTACCTGCAATGCAAGAGACCTGGGTTCAGTCCCTGGGTCAGGAAGACCTTCTGGAGAAGGAAATGGCAATCCACTCCAACTGCCATTTGGAATGGGAAATTCCATGGACAGAGGAGCCTGGCAGGCCCCAGTCCATTGGGTTGCAAAGAGTCGGACACGACTAAGCAACTAACACACACACAGTGTGACAAGAGATAAATACGGCCCTCTTCTGACATCCAAAATCAAAGTTTTGTTGCAGATTCAAACACCCTCTGAAAAGCTTAACAAATAGCCAACTCTACTACTCCCCATAAATTCAGTCAGGACACCCAGCTTCCTTTACAAGAAATAGCCTGTGGTAGGGAGACTATAGTAAGATGGAGATATTTTAATTTCCCCAGGAGGTCTAAGGGAAAATTAGCCTGCTGAAAGAGACACACATGAGAAGTATGGGTGTGGGAATGTTCTCCCAACCTCCCAGAGAGCTACAGAGACCACAGTAGCTTGGGGTGACAGTGTTTCTTGTGGGATTGGTAAGGGAAGCCAATCTCCCCGTGCTGAGCTGAGTTAGGACTGAACTGAGGCAAGTGCAGCAGGAACTGGGGGAAGACACTGAGCTGCCCCAGGCTCTAGATCCGAGGCGCAAGCCAAGTCTGTTTACCCTCTCTGGGGGCAAGGGAGCCCTCCAGTGGGAGTCTGAGCAACATGTTATTAACCTCAGTTTACAGTGTGTCTTAAGCCGCTTTCAGTATGGTGGGGAGCTTATCTAGTTCTAGCCCTGGATAGCTAGGACTCCGTGTTGTAACCTCCAGTGATAACCTGCCTTGGCAGAAGCTCAGGGTAGAACGTTGTTGAGTGTGTGAATGGGGGTCCCTACGGACCCCTTCTCTCTACTCAGATTACAGCAGCAGTCCCCAGTCATTTTGGCACCAGAGACCAATTTCATGGAAGACAGTTTTTCCACGAACCAGGGGTGGGAAGGAATGGTTTGGGGATGATTCAAATGTATTATACTTATTGCACTGCATTTATCTCTTGTCACACTGCGTGGCACTCTATTTCTAATTTCATGCTGCCGCCGATCTGACAGGAGGTACTGGTCCACGTCCCAGAGGTTAGGGGCCCCTGGGTTACAGGGAAGTTCTTTCGCCCGTGTTGGCTCTGCCTCTGCATGTGTTATTTCTGCGGTGCTGTGCTGTGTCTTGTTGTGCAGTCATGTCCAATTCCTTGTGAACCCATGGACTGTATAGCCCATCAGGATCCTCAAAAAAGTCCATGGGGATTCTCCAAGCAAGAATACTGGAGTGGGTTGCCATGCCCTCCTCCTGGAATCTTCCCTTCGATCCCCCTTCAATCTCTTCCCAACCCAGGGATCGAACCCAGTTCTTCCCACATTGCAGGCGAGTTTTTTACCGTCTGAGCCACCAGGGAAGCCCAAGGAAACTGTGTATAGCGTTTGCATACCATGGGCAGATAAGTGGAGTCTGAGTCATGAGGGCAGCTCTGGAGTGTTCCACTGGGCTGTATGCGTGGAACTCCTTCCAGGCTGGGGACCTGCATTTACCCGTCCACCAGTCAGAGCAAAGCTACCCACAGACCAGCTGTTATAGGCTTTTAGCTGGAAATCTCAGGATTGACCACAGGCCGCAGGTGCAGAGAAAACAATTTAAAAAATAAATTGCTAATGGCTGATTTCTGGTTTGATTTATCCACTTGAGTGATTAAAAAAAAAATAAGGGTAAGCATAGAAAAGTCCTTCTTAACTTGATAGTTTAGCCTCTTGGTTCTTTTGGGGTAGTAGTGAGGGAGTTGAGTTAGGCACTTGAGGTGCTTACTACACGCCTGCTCCCTCATAAGCTTTTCTGGACATTTTCCACTACAGTCATGGTTATATAGCATGGGTGAGTGCGTGCTAAGTTGCTTCAGTCTTGTCCAACCCTTCACAACCCTATGGACTGTAGCCTGCCAGGCTTCTCTGTTCAGAGAATTCTCCAGGCAAGAATACTGGAGTGGGTTGCCATGCCCTCCTCCAGGGGATCTTAAGACCCAGAGCTTGAACCTGAGTCTCTTAAATCTCCTGCATTGGCAGGCAGGCTCTTTACCACTAGCGCCACCTGGGAAGCCCCGGTTATATAGGGATGGTCTTAATTGTTTGATTCCTTGGCCCTGGGTGGTTTGGAGCAGGGGGATATTGACTTGATGTGTGAGAGGTAGGTAAGGGAGGTGATTGCGGGTCTGGCTCTGGACTGGTTGTATTTCATATCAAAACCGTGCTTACAAATTAGTTGTTTGCTGTCTGTCTCAAGGAATTAGCTAATCCTGGAAGGGACAATCCTTCCACATTAACCCCAAAGGCCCCAGTGTGTCAAAGCATCAGAAAACAGATAATAAAAAAACATAGTGAATACAGCAAGCTTCGAGAATCTCTCTACTACCAGCCCTGAGTGACTGAATCACCAGGAACACTTTATAATCTCTGGGCTGTCTTTCAAGGCCATGCAGTTCACAACTCAGTATTCTGACCCCTAACTATTTACAGAAATCATTCTCACCATCTCACTCCAGCGCTCTTGACCCGGAGCCATTCTTTGCTTTTTCAGAAAGCAAATGGGATTAAAGTCCAGGGCTGGAACTTCCTTCTTGGAGTGTTTGACAAGGACTGACGTACTCTAGGCCCTTTGAATCCCGGAAGTCCAGGACACACCCAGCTTTGGGTGCAGCATCCTGAATGCCGGAGTGTAGGTACAAGGACTGAAGCAAACAGCATTTCACCATGAGGGACCCACTGACAGACTGTTCGGTGAGTAGCTCCGTGTGGTTTGCGTGCCTGCGTGTGAAAGGCAGCTGAGGAGTAGATTTATATACTAATGGATTTGAACTTAAGAAATTTGAGACGCTCAGAAGCCAAACATGTTTGGATATTGGCACTGGAACAAAAGTCTGTGGTTGTTCTTTGGTTTAATTTAAAACAGAGCCCTTTCTAGCAAATGACAGGGCAGGTAATTGTCATATTTTATTTTCCTATTCTTGGAAAAACTTTGAGTGGGTATAACATTATATTTACATGCAGATGGTGGTTGTTCGGGAAACATACCAGTGGTGCCAATGTAGAACATAGCAGGGACACACAAACGTGCGGAATATCTGCAGCCAGTTTGGGGCTTTGGGAATTAAGTCGGGTGCAAAGGTTTTGCGTATTTTCCCCTTTCCTTTAGAGTCCAGAACTGCAAGTCCCGAAGGAGGAAGTACAGGCTGCACTGTCCAGCCTGCAGTGGTGCTTGGACATGTTTACTGACTAGTTTGTTACAATCCTGAGAGCATTAATAAAAACAGAAAGTTGGTCAAAAGTGCAGACACATTGTGAGGTCGTTAGCCACAAGAGCAGAGATGTAATTTAGGAAATGAGAAGCAATTAAAACAAAGGGTGGGGGGAGGAAATAAAGTAATCAAGGATTGTTATTGTGTTGTCCCAAGAAATGATGCCAAAAGGCTAAAACTGGTGACATCAGAAGCAAGGGACTGCATTCATCCTTCAAGTATTTTATTTAAAAACAAAAAAAGGTGGAGAAGCAGATCAATAGGGCCTGTAATAAAACCCTAAAGAAAAAAATCAAGAGAGAATTTTTGGTTTCATTTGTGTTTATTCAATGGATGTGGAATGTATAGGCTTAGTGAAGATGAAACTAAAACTGTCAGCCCACCAAATGAGTCAGGAATCAGATGTGCTAAATGAGATAAAGTCATAGCGGCTAGTAATAGTAATAATGAGAACATAGTAACAGGTTCTGCTTACTTTTACTTTTAAAGTATAATAGTAATTTGTGTATTACTATTGTATGTTACTATTGCTTTTACAAATAGTAATATGTGTATTACTATTTGTAAAAAAAATTCCAGCAATATGGTTGCATTCAGATTTTAAGAGTGAAACCTCTTCCCTTAAATTTCCTCCAGCAATCTTTTCTCTTTTTGGTAAGCACAGATCACTTTTCAAAGTGTTTTATCATTTATGTATTTGTTTTTTGTTTATTTTTCACTCCTTGCCTTTGCTCCCTTACTAAAATGTTCACTCCTCTCCTTTCTCCCCATTGATACTTTGGTGATGTTTTTGCATGGGGTGGGTGAATGGATGGGGGGATGCAATAAGTGGGAGCAAAAACTTGGCATCGATGATTACTAATGAAGAAAGTCAAGAACAAGAGAAGAGTGAGATAGTGGAGAGGAAAGCCAGGACAAGTTAAAGAAAAGCTAAAAGCCTAACATTCTTTTCCAAGGCTGACTCTAGATCCAGAACTAGGAGAATTGTTTCCTTTGAGCAGCTCCCAAGACAATCCATCACCATGTCTCTATGTCAGCTTAATTTTCCCTCCCTGACAAGCACAGGTCCTTTTCCCCACACTGGACCATTGCCCCAAGGACTCTTGGCCTTGTCTCTAAACTTGAAGGTTGTCTCTCTAGGCCCGGTGCCACCAGTCATAGTCTGGGAGTACAGAGTGGGAGGATATTCCTTCAGCCGGGGTTTCTGACTCCTCTAAAGTCAAGGAATCTTTATTTATTTGCAACTGTTTCATCTCCATCAAGCATTAGAGTTGATTTCCTGGTGCAGTCCTGGTTTGTGCTTGGGGAACAATGCTGTGTGAAGACGAGCCTGAAATTTAGGAACAGAATGAAACAACGGAGTGGACTGCAAAAGAATGCTTTGTGAAACAGGGAGTTTCATGAAGAAACCAAAATGAGTCCATAGTTTTAACCACCTGTAAAATATCCCATTTCACAAGTCCCTGAGGTTGCACAGGGCGCAGTTAATTCATAAAGCCTTCCTGAGTCCCCTTTGCTGTTCATCTGAAACTATCACAGCATTGTTAATCGGCTATACCCCAAAGCAAAATGAAAAGTTTAAAAAATAATAAGAGGTTGATTATATAAAATATTATAATATCTTGAACTTGGGGGAAGAGTAGGTGCTGATTAAGGCATTGTGTTGTACCAATATTCCTACATTAAAAAGAATTCATAAAGGTGCAGCGCAGCTACAGTTCTGAACTTGGTCTACCCCCATAGATCCATATATGGAAATCAGTGGGTTGAGTGACCTTCAGTGGGAAAAAACATGACCTCTATATTTTTGTTAGTTCCTAACTGTAACTAAGAATTTCCCCCAATTTTGAATATAAGTAGCAAACCTTAATACAACAGCAGTGTCTGTGACCTCGCGACTAATGAAAATCACTTATATTTTTATATAACATTAGAGTTGGTTACAGATATCTAGAAATACCATTTATACACACTCAGTGTGACTTAAAATTTGAGTAATTTTTAAGACTTGTTATTTACTATGTTAATTAAAAAGCACACAAAATATCCTGATTTTAAATTGTTT
Source organism: Tragelaphus eurycerus (assembly GCA_935064755.1). Taxonomy (NCBI): domain Eukaryota; kingdom Metazoa; phylum Chordata; class Mammalia; order Artiodactyla; family Bovidae; genus Tragelaphus; species Tragelaphus eurycerus. The sequence goes on from CAKXYN010000060.1 coordinate 153,970, forward strand.
TATAAAAACATATATCAATATAGTTTTCTTTATAATCCTGTTATTTTGTTTTATGAGTTTGAAAATATTTTTATGAGTAAAATAGGTTTCACCAGTCTGCAAAAAAAAATTTATAAACCTCTTCTTTTAGGTTATGCTCCAATGAACAAAACAGACTGATAGCTGAGCCATTCAACCTCACAGATCCGGGTTAGTGTCTATGCTCAAATTATCAGTCACTAGGGTAGCACACACGTTGCTTGAGTGCTGTGTAGAGCTTTTACCTAATCTTGAGACTGTCAGAACTTATTTGAAGGAGATTTTTTTAAAGTCCTGTTTTTGAAAAAGAGAAGAATTGGCTCTGGGACTTGATGCTTTAATGCCTGTGAGCTTAGCTTCTAAACCTAAAAATATGCCAAGGGAAATCACTTTCAAATCCATGTGTAGGGAAACAGACTGGATCAAATTATCTTCAAATGAAGTAATCTGATCATTAAAAAAAAATAGCACCTTCCTAAGAAACAATGCCAAAGAAATCAAGCGCAAATAATAAGCTATAGCCACGGTTTTGCTCTTACTCACCCTTTTACTACCCAGGAAGGGACTGTCAAAGCAGGCTTTCTTGGGTCCACATAGTCAGCCTCTTAAGGCCACACAGTCAGCTGTTGAGACAGTCCTGTGGGTTCAGATGCCCATCTCAGTGGTTCAGCCTGGGCTGTAGGATGTTAACTCACACAATGTTAACTGGCACTGATACAAAGGATGACAGGGCAATGGTCCATGGCTCCTGTGGGATTCTGGGACGAAGGAGGCAGCTTGAATCTGGTGTGGTTGTCCTTGGCCCACTCCATCAATGAGACACATGGTGTGCCATTTCACATTTTGTGGGCCTGTTTCCTCGTCTGTAAAGTAATAAGAGGAAAGGATGAAGTAGATTATGTTCTTTAATGTTCTGTATCTCACAATCTATGACCACCTGCCAGGGAGATTCCAAATATTATCTGGATGCCTAATAAATACAAGAAATCCCCTAGTTTAGAGGATATTACATCACATGAAATCAGTAGCACAGTGCCTGGCATATGAAAGGCATTGAACAAAAGCTTATTTAATTAAATTTAAGTAGAATATCAGGTTTGTTTAACACTATGTGGATCATCATTACCCCTCCCCCACCAAAAAAAAAAGCCCCCAAACTTTTCATACTGGCACTTAGAATAAAGTGAATTTTTCTAGACTAGCTGAATTTTTTACCTTCTTAATCATTCAAAACATGGAAAGTTAGAAAGAACAGCTAGGCCAAGGTGGATATACAGCATTTTCATTTTCACTTTTCATCTTTCATTTCATGTGCCATTTGCCTAGATTACTAAGTTTTTTTGTAAAGATAGTATTTATCCAACAGAATTTGCTTACAAGCCCTGGGCAGAAACTCTTTCTTACTGGCAGAATAGGAAATGTCTGTGTACATCAGCTGTCTACCTAAAGGGATTTTTAGGGTCTCAGAAAGATCCCACTTACTTCTCCACTAGTCTGCAATCTCTTTATCAGGAAAAAATCTTTTTTTCCCAGTAATTAATGACCCCAGGGAAAAGCAGCCTGTTCATACAGTAAATTCATAGGGAGATGTAAGATTAACATTAGGTTCTTTCCTGGAATGAATATTTGGTAAGGGGTGGGATATTCAAAGGCTCAGTAGGGTGGAAAAAGAACACGAAAAAATGATCTTCCACATTACTCTGAGCAGAGCAAACTCTTCTGTGCCCATTAATGACGTTGAGGAGCCATCTGCACTGCTCATAATGCTGAAAGGTAATGCCACTCTGAGTTCACTTGGTGTGGTTATCTGCATGCGTGCATGCTGTGTTGTTTCCTTCTTGTCCGACTCTTTGTGACCCTGTGGACTGTAGGCTGCCAGGCTTCTCTGTCCATGGGATTCTCCAGGCAAAAATACTGGAGTGGGTTGCCATGCCCGAACTCAGGTCTCCTGCATTGCAGGTGAATTCTTTACCAGCTGAGCTACCAGGGAAGCATGATTATACTGACTACCTATTTATAAAATAAATTTATTTCTGATGGATTCTCTAATTGATTTGCTCCCCTAACATTTCTAATCACAGTTCTGTCCCCAACTAATGAAGCTGTCTTTTGCTGTTTGGGCCTTAACTATAAAATAAGAGGATTGGACTTTAGTAGTTTTCAAACTGTGGTCCATGGAATCCCTTCAGAGACCCCTCTGCTGGGTGAGACAGGGTGGGGAGGAGAGATGGGAGAGGAGAAAGAAAGCCAAAGCCAAGAGATTTCATCCTCCCAAAGCAGAGAAGGTCCCAAAATTTTATGCTTACATACGCACACCACCCCCTACACACACACACACACACACACACGCACACACACATGCTGGATGAGATTGTCTCTGGGGTCTGCTTTGATGTTTACACAAGCCTGCTTTCCACAGCTTTTATCTTCAAGTCTGTATAGATAGTACAGGATGAAAAGTACAGAATCAATGATTCTAAGGAAGTGGTTATGCTGAAATAATGAAGGTATTCTTAGCAACTTTTTTATTTATTGATGTCACCTTTATCTCAGTCTGTTTATCTCAGTTTGTTGGGGAGTGTCCAGTACATTGTATGTAGAGTTAAAGATTCTCCCCATAATTCTCCCCATTATTCTCTGTAATAAGCAGAACATCCCATTTTTATTTGATCATTGAGTTAACAACAATGTAATGTATTGAAGAATCTGCACATTGGTTTGGGGGAGGGTTACAGGTAGGGTATAGCTGTGGGGCTGAGCTCAGTGGCCAGTTGCCTTGAACAACTTTGTCCATTTATCACATTGTTCCAGGATAGATATCATTTTCTACAGATACCATGATGTGAAAAAAGGAAGTACTAGTCTATTAAATGACAGGAAATCTTCCAAAATCTAAAACCGGGACTCCCAGGGGCAGTTGAAGCCATAAGATATGATTGATTTGAGCAGACTCTTATTTAAAATAGATAACTATGAATACCTTTGAGAAAGACAGGCAGTCTCCAGACTTCCATAGCTCGCCCACTCTACACTAAGAGCAGTTGAGTCTTGAATCATTAGTTTATAAACTTTCAGGGCTGTCTGACTTCCTAGAGCTAGTCTTCTGGAGATAGTATTTTTTAAAATTAATTAATTTATTTTAATTGGAGAATAATTACTTTACAATATTGTGATGGTTTTTGCCATACATCAACATGAACTGGTCACAGGTATACATGTGTCCCCCCCCCGCCCCGTCCTAAAACCCCCTCCCCCCTTCCTGCCTACCCTATCTCTCTGGGTTGTGCCTGAGCACAGGCTTTTGCATGCCCTGTTTCATGAATCAAGCTTGCACTGATCATCTATTTTACATATGGCAATGTACATGTTTCAGTGTTGTTCTCTGGAGATGGTATTTTTTAAATGTGTCTTGGAGAGTTTTGATGCCTTGATAAGTTCAGGAAATGCAGTAGCCCCAGGACAGGGAAAAATTCTCAACTGGTTCTGTTCATTCCCACTTCCGTTAGGGACAAAGTTTCTCCTACTGGCCCCATCCTCACACGTGGTGTCTGAGACACCTGATTCTTTCCCAGGACTTTGGTTGCAAATCGTCTTTTCTGGTGATGGTGGGCTGCGGGGGTCTGTGCCCTCAGACAGTTCATCACAGAGACCCTTCCCTCCACTGCTGGTTTCCCAGGTGGGAGTTTCTTCTCCTCACTTCTGCTCTGAAGGCTCCAAATCCTTCCATCTGGCTCTTTGCTTTGTCTCCGCCTTGTTATTGTCCAGTCACTAAGCCATGTCTGACTCTGCAACCCGCTGGGCTGCAGCACACCAGGCATCCCTGTTCTCCACTATCTCCTGGAGTTTGCTCAAATTCATGTCCATTGAGTCAGTGACGCTATCTAACCATCTCATCTTCCGCCACTCGCTTCTCCTTTTGCCTTCAATCTTTCCCAGCATTAGGGTCTTGACTCAGCTCTTTGCATCAGATAGCCAAAGTATTGGACCTTATAGTGTTTAAGTGCAGAAAAACTCACTTTGCAAGCAAGCATCCAAATCTTTCTCCCCTGCACATGGCCCCCTGATGTTTTTGTTGAATCTTTATTTCTGCTTTGGTGTAAGCTAGAGAGAGAAACAGGATGCTATTTCAAAAGGCACTGCTTAATACTGTGTAATAGTGAGATATTTCTAAATAAACAAGAATGCTACAGGACCTATAAAAAAAAATCATAAAATTTTATTGAACATGAAATAAGATTTGAACTAATGAAAAGACTTACTGTGCCCTTGGATGGGAAGTCTAAATACCATAAAAAAGTTAATTTCTTCAAATTGAGATACATAGATGTAATGCAATTCCAATTAAGATCTCAGTGGGAATTTTTAAAAATTGTAATTAGATAAATGTTCATAGGGAAGACTAATTGCACAAGAATAGTCAAAGAAATTACGAAAGGGAAAGAAAATGCTTAAAAAGAGCAGAAACAGAGAGTTCTCTGGTGGCCTAGTAGTTAGGATTCCAGGCTTTCATTGTGTAGCCTGGGTTCAAGCTCTGGGCAGGGAACTGAGATCCCACAAGCAGCTTGGCTTGGTCAAAAAAAAGAAAGAGAGAAAGAAAATATCACAATATTGCAATGTTGAAAAAAGAACAGAAATGTGTTGTTATCTCTGTAACCTAGGTAGCAAGAATATAAAGGGATATCATAATTAGTGTATGTATTATTATTATTTCTGAAACATAATAATGTTTCATAATTTAAAACAAAAAGTCTGGTGCTCTGTGATGACCTGGAGGGTGGGATTGGGGGAGGCAAGGGAGGGAGGAGATATATGTATAATTATGGCTAGTTCACATTGTTGTATGGCAGAAACCAACACAACACTATAAAAATAAAACAAACAATAGGTGTTTAAAAAAAACAGACTCCGATTTAGAACGATGTTTAGCTATATATTTTAGAAATGCAAAATAAGAGTGGCTTTGAAAAAGAAAGTCTATCGTTATAGTCCTCCCATGCATAAAATATGTCCCTAAGTAGAGAGTTAGGGCTCAGGTAGAGGCCCTCAGGATCCAGGCTCTCTCTCTTTCTGACCTAAAATCTTAGCATGTGGCATCTACCCTCAAGACAACCTTATGGCACAACTGTCATTTTAATTCCCAGATTCAGGAAAGAGGAGGAAGGAATTTTCACTGAAGCCCAACGTGAACTTTCACCCATCTCCCTTTGGGAAGCATTTAATTGCATGGCTACACCTAAGGGTGAGAGAGGCTGAGAAATGACTTGATTCCGAGGGCATGTGCCTGCTTAACATTTCTCTATTTTCTTTTCGTGATACCTAGTTGTGTTTTATTGATGTTATTCAGTGTTATGGGAAGGAAATAAAAGGCTTAAGGGAGAATTTAGTGAAAATGTTTAGGTAGCTAAGAAATAAACAAAAAAGCTAAACAATTTTAAAGTGCTTACCAAACCCTCCCATTGTACTTGTAAGGGGAAGAAGAGGCCTGAGAGTATCATGTCATTCACAGATAACAATTTACATTTATGAAAATAAAAATGAGAAATCTTGGTTGCCACACTGTGATTTTACTCTCATGCTTCAGAGGAGAATCATTTTTTTTTCTTTGCAAACTTTAAACTTTATTTTGTATTGAGGTATAACCAATCGGCTTCACAGGTGGCTCAGTGGTAAAGAATCCACCTGCCAATTCAGGAGACACAGGAGATGTGGGTTCAATCCCTGGGTCAGGAAGAACCCGTGGAGAAGGGAATGGCTACACACTCCAGTCTTCTTGCCTGGAAAACCCCATGGACAGAGGAGCCTGGAGAGCTATAGTCCATAGGGTTGCAAAGAGTTGGATACAGCTGGGCACGTATAGCCTATTAATGTTGTTGTAGTTTCAGGTGAACAGCGAGAGGACTCAGCCATAGATATACATGCATCCAAAGCCCAAAACCCTCTCCCATCCAGGCTGGCATATAACACTGAGTAGAGCTCCATGTGTTATACAATAGGTCCTTGTTGGTTATCCATTTTGAATACATCAGTGACCTTCCCAAACTCCTTAACTAGCCCCTCCCCCGAGCAACCATAAATTCATTTTCGAAGTCCATGAGTCTCTTTCTGTTTTGTAAGAAAGTTCATTTGAGAGAGTCATTTCTTCACACTGAAGGCTACACCCAAGTGTGTTTTGCTTGCTTGGAAGATAGTTTAAAATTTTGTGACTCGTTTGCTGCAATTAAAAAAAAATTATTTTTCAGATCCCAATCCTCATTTCAGCTTTTTTGGACAAGAAGGCTGGTCCAGAGTTGCCGCGGCAGCTGTCCCTCCAGCTCACTGTCCCCAGCCTGCTCCTCCCTTATCCAGGTGTCTGACGGTGCTGTAAACCCGTGATTTTGCAAACCTTGCTTTAGGAGTCAACAATGTCCTTCTAAAGACCTTTGCACTCTGACCCCAGTCCTTGTGTTCTGGGTGGTTTCAGTGAGGCTGTTTTCTCCTATTGTGCATCTATCAGGTCCTGTGGTGGCTTTCTGTGTTAAATTCAGGGGAAAGTTAAACTACTGTATAAAGATCAAAGGATGTGGTATCTGTAAGACTGTGTTACTACATCCCAGGTGTCAGTTGGTCCCACCCCTGCAGGTAGGGGCCTGTTTTGGTCCTTTCTCCAGGCTTTTCTTCCTCTGTGCCCTATGTCCTATTTGCCAGTCTGCTGCTGCTAAGTCGCTTCAATCGTGTCCGACTCTGTGCGATCCTATAGACGGAAGCTCACCAGGATCCCCCGTCCCTGGGATTCTCTAGGCAAGGATACTGGAGTGGGTTGCCAGTTCCTTCTCCAATGTATGAAAGTGAAAAGTGAAAGTGAAGTCGCTCAGTCGTGTCCAACTCTTAGCGACCCCATGGACTGGAGCCTACTAGGATCCTCCGTCCATGGGATTTTCCAGGCAAAAGTACTGGGGTCGGGTGCCATTGCCTTCCCCGATTTGCCAGTCTACCAGCCCCTTACTCCAGGTGCTGGGTAACAGCTGAGTTGTCTTGCCCTGAAGATTCCTATATGGAAACATGGTTGCCCCATAGTAGGTTCTCAGGAAGTCTGAGTTTCCTGCCCTTTCTCCTTCTCAGCAGGGTGACCAGCAGCGTGCCCACGACATCTGAAGTCAGGAAGGGGCTGGCTCACTGTCTGAGCAGAGTCACTGCATGACACTCAGTCTACACAGAATTTGCATCCTCCTGGGTGCATTCTTGTTTTGAAAAATGACATGGGCCATCCCATCTCCCAGATGGAAACAGAGATCATATGTTTGAGACTTAATCACCTTTCTCACCCACTCTTTTGTCAGGAAAGCAGCAGAATCAACTAACACCCTCTTCCTCTGGGCAATCATCATCTATGTCTATCCTTAGCAATACAATGTTCAGAAGAACATTGTGGAGTTTTGAGCCACATGACAAAAATCTCTCAATTGGATTATTTTTGTCTACAAGTAATTCATATATAGATACACTGATAAAGGTTTATTTATAAATACATAAAGGTTTGGTTCAACCAAAATGTTCAACTCATTATTATAACATTCTTATTACTAAAGTTCAATGAGATATAGAGGAGACTAGGAGAAATTTTATTAACAAACTATTCACTTACATTTTCTATCACAGTCAAGAAAGACTCACTTTAATGGTTCAGGGTTTGTCATGAGGTCCAGAAATATTATATTGGAATTTGTGGGGGTGACATAACATGAATCTGCAGTGTATTTCAGGATGTATTTTTAGCTTTCCTGGGACTAAGAGGAGTGACAGGAATCCAAGTTCACCCACTGATGAAGAGTTTGCATTTGGCCTAGGAAGAAACAGATAGACCAGCTCTATTTTTGAAAAGTTCTCCAGGGTCTTTCACATCCAGACAGAAGAGACTTCCTCTTTATTTTTAAGAACTCATCAAAGTGTGCATTCTGTAGCTGCAGGACCATTTACGATGACAGCCCTCATCACAGCAGCATTCTGAATTTACAGGAGTTCAGTCTTTGGGAGTGCTCCTAACCCTTCTGTACATCTTTTCTGTTTCAGTATAATAAAGTATACAAGAACCTGAAGGAGTTTTCTCAAAATGGAGAAGATTTCTGCAAGCAGATCACATCCATTCTTCAGCAAAGGTATAAAATGCATGTTTGCACAGAGCAGTTTTTCGTCTTTAGTTGCAGCCAGCGACATGACTGGAGGAGTGATTACAAGCTGTCCTACTTTCCAGAACGCAGTGTTATATTTTGGTACTTGAGAAATTGGTTTGAAGAGTGATTCTTCGCTATTGCACATTTATCACTGGGGTACCATAAAAATCAGGAAACAATAGGAAGTAATTCTGCTTGGGAAAGCTCAGTCAAGTCCCTTTGATTATCACCCTCTCCTGGGACCCACCATTGTGCCTGACCTATACTCCCATTACTGTGCTCTTCACACTGATGGCAATTATTCATCTGCTTTTCTGTCTCCCTGGCAAGGGCAGCGGCTGTGTCTTACTCATCTTTGTATGCTGAGCTCTCAGAGTCTGGCCTTTTGACTTCTTCAGTAAGTGTCTATTGAGTGAGGACATAGATGAATAGAGTCACCATTTTCAGTATCATCTTCTCTTAATACTACATATGATCATGTGTAAAGCTCTTCACTGTGCTGAAATAAACACACTTAACTCAGTCAAGAAATTACAAAAATTCCTGCTTAAAATTAGAGTCCTCGAGGATTGAATTGGGCCTACAGTGTGCTTAGGCCATTTCTCTACGTGTCAACAGTTCTGTAATAAACAATTCCAAAGAGACCTTCAAAAGAGATTGATTGTTCTTTCAAGGGAAACCATTTCAAGTTTAAAATACTGTACATGTGCCATAAGAGCAAAGATGCCTGAGTTAATTGCATCCTGTGTTAGTAAGTCAAGAGCAAGGGAGAGTATTCACTGGTCCTGATAAAGCTATGTTCTTTCTCAGGACCAGTGAACTAGGCCAAGAAAAGATACAGGAGAGTTCAAATATGCCTTTATAAAGAAGTAACCAGGTTTGAAAAGACCCTGATACTGGGAAAGATTGAAGGCAGGAGGAGAAGGGGACGACAGAGGATGAGATGGTTGGATGGCATCACCAACTCAATGGACATGGGTTTGGGTAGTCTCCGGCAGTTGGTGATGGACAGGGAGGCCTGACATGCTGTGGTTCATGGGGTCGCAAAGAGTCGGATACAACTGAGCGACTGAACTAAACTGAACCGAACCAGGTTTGTCAAATGGAGTCAAAAAGAAAACAAGTTTAAACAAGTTATTTCTCTCTTAATAGCCAAATTGCTTTAATTCTATGAAAAGAAGAGAGAGGACCAATCTTGGAGGGAATTTTTTTTTTCTATAAGAAAAATATTTTTTATCCATCTCAAAGGAAACTATGTAAAATAAGACCAGTTAACTATTATACAAGTTCAACCTATTACCTAAATTGGATAACATCTCCCTCCTGCAGATCAAGAAGAATCTATACACAGAGTAACCGTACAAATGACCTGGGTTACGGTAAGCTGAGCCTTGATTATTTGGTGTCTACAGGTTCAAAACTAGTGCCTGGTAGAGAGCTATAAAGATAGAAGGTCGATGATGGATAGTGCCTGGTAAACAAACTCAACAAATAACTGAATAAATTTAAGAGAATTATTTCTCCAAAATGGCCCTATTCTTTTTCCCTTGTCTATGTAACTCTGCATTTCTGCCTTGCCACAGACACACCTACTTTGCATACAGTCAAAATCTTCCTTTCTTACCTGTGTCTCTCTTGAAGTTGCTTCCTCAGGCTTCCATCTGCCCTAGACCTATTCACGTGCAAACTTTCCCACATGTTCCAGAATGGCAAATGGGCTCCAGCGAAGGAGAGACACTTGGGTAGCTAAAGATATCTCCCTTCATGGTTTATCTCTTCACAGAGCAGAATATAGAATTTGAAAATCTAGCAAAATTATGTGCACGTCTCTGGGGTAAAAATTGCATAGCATAAATACAAAGAGGGGATCTAATGGTTTACCTAGACCCAAAGAATTATGCTGGCTATTAGGTCATGTATGCAATGAACGCTTTCCTGAACAATGGACAAAGCTAATCTTTCACAATTGAATTATTTCCCCTTAACCAAAATACCTTGTGTGAGTTGCTTTATGTTTATTCCTGATAAATGTACATTTGGCAATGCCACCTCACGCTTGAGCTTGAAGCTCTCCTTCCTTTGCTCAGCTCTTGGATCATGTAGTTAACCTAAAGGATGTCATCCATGCTAAAAGGGTAGGTGTTTCCAAAGAATTGTTTTCTAATGGACACAAAGTCCCTACTAATCTATGAATATGTGGTATATTGTATTTTTTTTTCCCAACAAATTCCCTACAGGTCAGCTGGCAAAGACAGATGCTACCTCCTTCCATGACTGGGTTATTTCTTTCCCACTGTGAGTGATTCTGAGGTTCCTATCTCTTCCAAAGAAGTTTTTGAGAACATAATTACCATATCAAAAGGAGGAGTGGTAGCAACCAACATAGCTGGTATTACACTTGCCTTCACTGTCCCCTTTTCCTATTTGGAACCAGTCTGTTGTTCCATTTCCCGTTCTAACTGTTGCTTCCTGGCCTGCATACAGATTTCTCAAGAGGCAGATCAGGTGGTCTGACACCACCCTTATGGCAGAAAGTGAAGAGGAACTCAAAAGCCTCTTGATGAAAGTGAAAATGGAGAGTGAAAAAGTGGGCTTAAAGCTCAACATTCAGAAAATGAAGATCATGGCATCTGGTCCCATCACTACATGGGAAATAGATGGGGAAACAGTGGAAACAGTGTCAGACTTTCTTTTTCTGGGCTCCAAAATCACTGTAGATGGTGACTGCAGCCATGAAATTAAAAGATGCTTACTCCTTGGAAGGAAAGTTATGACCAACCTAGATAGCATATTCAAAAGCAGAGACATCACTTTGCCAACAAAGGTTCGCCTAGTCAAGGCTATGGTCTTTCCTGTGGTCATGTATGGATGTGAGAGCTGGACTGTGAAGAAGGCTGAGCACCGGAGAATTGATGCTTTTGAACTGTGGTGTTGGAGAAGACTCTTGAGAGTCCCTTGGACTGCAAGGAGATCTAACTAGTCCATTCTGAAGGAGATCAGCCCTGGGATTTCTTTGGAAGGAATGATGCTAAAGCTGAAACTCCAGTATTTTGGCCACCTCATGTGAAGAGTTGACTCATTGGAGAAGACTCTGATGCTGGGAGGGATTGGGGGCAGGAGGAGAAGGGGACGACAGAGGATGAGATGGCTGGATGGCATCACTGACTCGATGGATGTGAGTCTGAGTGACCTCCAGGAGTTGGTGATGGACAGGGAGGCCTGGCGTGCTGCGATTCATGGGTTCGCAAAGAGTCGGACATGACTGAGCGACTGATCTGATCTGATCTGATCTCACTGTCCCCATTCTCTAGTTAGTTATCAGTAGTTAGTTCCCCAGACATACAAAAGATAAAAAGCTGTTTCCCACCGGTTATCCAGACATGAGCACTAGGCTTATTTTCCTCTTAAATGGAAAATAAGATGGGCTTATTACATATGAATCAGTGATACCTTTCCTTAGTATTAGGAAAATGCCTAGAAAGCCAATACTCTTGGAAAGAAGCCATCGTATTACTTGGGCTTTCCTAATAACTCTACAGTAAAGAATCCACCTCCAATGCAGGAGACCGGGGTTCAGTCCCTGAGTGGGATAGATCCCCTGGAGAAAGGAATGGCAACCCACTTCAGTATTCTTAACTGGAGAATCCCATGAACACAGGAACCTGGTGAGCTACAGTCCATGGAATTGCAAAGAGTTGGACATCACTGAGTTACTGAGAATATCGTATTACTTAAGAGTATAGACAAGTAACAGGAAACCCCATCAGACAAGTAAAAGGGTACCCTTAGAATACGTACAGCAGGCATTTCTACTGAGACACAGAAAATCATGACATAGAAATTCATGAAGACAAATTCAGCAGCCAACATATGAAAGATTTAGTGAGAGGGCATATGATGCTTAAGAATACCTGCCACATAAAATGCATTCAGTAAATATTTGTAGATTGAATTAATTAAAAAAACAAAAGCTAGTTTAAGGTTTATTTTCTTATTATTACACCTGTATTGTTAAACAAGGCCTTTACTATCCTTGGATATTAACAATTGCAGACACCTTGTTTAAGAATCCACTGGAATATGGTTCTGCTAACACATCTATATTAGCTCCTGGCTACAAGGGACTGCATCCCAATCAAGCTTCAAGGCCAGATAATGTTCTATTTCCAAGCTCAGCTGCCTTCTTGCATTTGTTCTAATTGTGGTGATAGAAAAGTGTGTTGGAATTGAAACACCATTTTGCCTGGAAATTCTGTAATTCATGGCTGTGCTTAGCTTCTTTTATCTAATTAGCTGCTTCAGTTTCCTTTTTTTGTAGTAGCAACTCAGATTTAGCCAGAAACACACAGGAGCTCCTAAAATGCCTAATGCCAAAGCCATCACATTCACTTCAAAACAATCACAGATCAGATCCAAAAAGACAAAGGCACATTTCTAGAAACTGAACATTTGGTTCCCTGCCCCACATAGCTGAAGTGTAAACAGGCTTTGATGGGAAAAATCAATTATTTTTTTTCTCTATGAAAGCTTAAGATCAGGTTTTCAAACAGCAAGTACCACAACTCTGGACATAAAAAAATTGTTTTAATTAAAAAGAAAAGAAGAAAACAAAGAAGGAAGTGTAGCTGGTCATTGTTTCATCTACAAGGCATTGCAGAGTCTGTCAATAAAAGATAAGTGATTAAAATGAAATCTTTAATAAATCCTTACCTTTTCTAGTCTACCCATAGCTTGAGTGATCTTAGTTCCCACAACTTCAGCCCTTTTCTGCATATTGATAGCTCCCATATGTGCTAGGCAATACGTCTTAACCTGTACTTCAAACCATATATCCAACAGTCTATTGGACATTTCCAGCTGAATGCTCTATGAAACCACAATGGAAGCTTATCCAAATAGAGTTGATCAGCTTTTCGCCAAAGCTGATACTCACTCCTTCTGGATTTTTAACCATGATTACCAGGACCTCTGCCCACCCAGTCAAGCCCAATACGGGGGAGTCACCCACGACCCCTTCTTCTGTCTCAGTGGTCAGTGGCTGCTCAGTCATGTCCAACTCTGCGATCCCTTGGACTGTAGCCCACCAGGCTCTCTGTCCATGGAATTCTTCAGGCAAGAATACTGGAGTGGGTAGCCTTTCCCTTCTCTGGGGATCTTCCTGACCCAGGGATCGAACCCAGGTATTCTGCATTTCAGGCAGATTCTTTACTGCGTGAGCCACCAGGAAAGCTCCTCTGCTGTCTCAACTCATGACCAAGTCCTTATATTTCTCTCTTCCAAACACCTCTGCTCCTCCAGCTTTGTTTTCATTTCATGGCCTCTGCCATTGTTCTCGGGGAAGGCAATGGCACCCCACCCCAGTACTTTTGCCTGGAAAATCCCATGGACGGAGGAGCCTGGTAGGCTCCAGTCCATGGGGTCGCTGAGAGTCGGACACGACTGAGCGACTTCACTTTCACTTTTCACTTTCATGCATTGGAGAAGGAAATGGCAACCCACTCCAGTGTTCTTGCCTGGAGAATCCCAGGGACAGGGGAGCCTGGTGAGCTTCTGTCTGTGGGGTCGCACAGAGTCGGACGCGACTGAAGCGACTTAGCAGCAGCAGCCATTGTTCTGGCAGGGCACTCTTAACCTGTCCTCTGCCTGGGGTACTGCCCTGCTGCTGGGCAGTTTGTACACTGCATGAAGGCACCTGGCTGAGGGGCATTGTGAAAGTAGAAATCTAATTCACTCTCAACTTTCGTGTCTGGTACCTGGGCTCAGAGCTGTGTCCCTTCAGAGGATCTAATTTTTCTCACCCAAGCAAGTTGCCTCAACTAGGGAGCATCTAAGATATCTTTCACTTTGTGGTCAGGACCCTGTTTAAGACCCTTCAGAGGTTTACATGACCTTTAGTATAAAATTCAGCCTTTGTAGTATTTCATAGAAGGAACTTTAAGATCAGCTTAAAGATCACATCTCTAAGATCACATTTTCAGATCAAATCTCTCCATCTTACGGTCGTTGCTTATAGAACCACTTGCAATCGCCTCTCCACCCCTCCTACCTGCCATAATGGGTCCTTGCAGTTGTCCATGCTGTATCCTCTGCCCAGGAGGCACTTCTACCTTCACTGCCAGCTTCCACCCAATGTATTCTTCAGAATTCAGTCATCCCACTCTGGTTGGCCCCCTAGTCAAGACTCCACTAGTATTTATCTCTGCTATGGCCATACCGCCTTTCTGTTGGCTTGTCTGTCCCCACTACTGGATGCTGAACTCCTTAAGGATCTTTGTATCCCACATGACTTGCACAGAGTAAGCATTCATTGGATGCTCACTGAGGGAATAAATGTATTCTCGTGAGTGATTCTGTGCATTCAGGCACTCACAACTTCTTAGAAGTTTAAGTTATGCTCTTTACAAGGAGTAATAAATGAGCATGTCAAAGAAATGTATTTACATAGAGTATTTTGAACAAAAGCTAGAAGAGAATAATACAATTATAGAAGAGACCCGGAAGTGTGTTAAATGCATCTTATCTTTGGTTTCTCTTACATAAAGTCTCACAATCCAATACAGTACGTGAATACTCTCATCCACCCCTAACTTACAGATGGGGATATGGAAAAGGTGGCATATTGTAATTTCTACTCAGATCTACCCAGGCTTGGAACGAGGGCATCTTCCAAGCGGGCAGGCAGTTTGGGGCACAGCTATGGGAGTGATCCAGTTCCCTTCACAATGTATTAGGGTTTTCTATGGTAAGGGACACCTGTGGTCATCAAGCCCAGTGGCTTTTGTATCTGGTAGCACAGGGGTCTGTGGGAAGCTCTCAGGGGTCACTTTAGCAGGTAGGAAGAAATTAATGGGCGGGACTCAGCACTCTTTTTCACTCCTGTTCCCACTTACTCAGAACACAGCATCTGTATAATATGGTGGGATTCTGTATAAATTTTGCTTTCCAGTTGAAAAGTTTAAAAAACTGCCTTTCTTGTCCAATTCACCTGACTTCCCCCACAACAACACTCCCTCCCCCCACCCACATAAACTCACTCAGTTCAAGAATTAACAGACACATAGGATCTGAAGTGCTAGACCAACCTTAGCTGTGCATCCCCTGGGCCAGAAGCAAGCAGACTCAGTGAAACTCCCAGACTGGACACCCAAGCAGTGTGACCTCCAAGTCTCATCTTCCTATTTCTCCTTTTATACACTGTTCTCAGGAACCAGAATAAAGACAATGAGTAATGATGAAGTGGGTATTGTGGGCTAGCCAGAGAATCCCACTGCTCAAAAAGCAGCACCTGTGTAAAAATGTCTTTCAATTTTCAAATTGTTATTAACTTTTAAATACAGCCTATTTGTATGAGCTTGCCAGTCTTTCAAATGGCAAACTGATAAAGCTTGTGTGGAAAATGTCAGCATATCAGACCCTAAGAAGCTGTTGCTGATAGAAAGCAGGAGGCCAAGAATGGGGGTGTGATATTGCAAAGACTTTCAGACTCAAATTTCTTCTTAATTCATAATAAAGGCGGGGGGAGTTTGTCACCCACTGTTTTCAGTCTTGAGAGATGGTTCGTTCAATTTTAACCAATTCCTCATAGACACAGAAGCAGCTACAGTTTTCATTTTTAATCTCTTTTTATCATCTTAATTTTCTTAGAGTAGAGCACTCGAGAATTGATTACCTGGTCACTTATAGTCTTACAATTTAATTTGTGCCCTGTCTAAAATATTGACTCTGATACCACATATTTTCTGGCTCTCATGTTTTTTTAAATATGATTTATTTTCAAATCTAAGACAAACATTAGTCTTTGACTTATTGGTTGATCTTCATTATTACTAATGAAAATGTGTTGACCTGCCTCCACATGCTGAGAGGAAATTAGATTAAAAGTCAGGGCATGCCATTTCCCTGGTCAGGGATTATTAAGACTCACTGGAATATTCCAAGATTGAGTTACCCATCCAAAAAGATATATCATCAATTTCACATGTGCCAAGACAATTGCTTGGAGAGAGAATCTCAACTCCTATTAGATACAGTAGCTGTAGGGCTAGAACATTAGCTCAATGTTCTTATAAACTAGTTTCCAATTATTTTAATGAGGGGGGAAAAGTCCATGTCTCAATTTGAGATTAACTCTGCCTCTGTTGACTTTCTTCGCATGTGGTATCTTCTAAGCTAGAAACCGTATTAAAGCAGATGCCTTAGAAGAAACCAGTGTGGCTAGGGGTGTGCATTGCCATGTCTGCCTTGGAAAAACGTGTCACTTTCTGACTCTGTCCATTCACGTCTGTTTAGCGGGAATTTGGAAAGGACATATATTCTGCTTCATGGGACCCTAAGAACAGATGAGCCACATGGCAGTGTTTGTTTCAATTTGCAAGCATTCTAACCTATAACAATGACAGCCCTCTCCACACTTGCCAGTTGGAATGTGGCTTTTTAGAGTGATTTTTCTCTGGGGAGGAATTTACCCATTAACCTCTGCTAAGATAAAGCCATTTAGGGTCAGAGGCCAGAGAGTTTTTCAGTTGTAGGCAAACTCACCAGAAAAGGAGCCTAGCAACATGTTCCCCTCCTGTACACAAGTTCATCCTCCCCACTTTCTCATTTCCTTACCTTCTGACATGTAGGGTGATCTGCTGGGGATTCTGAAATGGTCATTAGTGTTAAAATGCAAGAGGAAATGACTGTAGCCTGTTTCACTTGGTTGATTTGAATGTTGGTGTTAAATATGAAATATACATAATATTTATGTATTGTGGTGGTTTAAGTCGCTAAGTCATATCCAATTCTTTGGACCCCATGGACTGTAGCCCGCCAGGCTCTTCTGTCCATGAAATGCTCCAGGCAAGAATAATGCAGTAGCTTGACATTTCCTTCCCTAGGAGATCTCCCCAACCCTGGGATTGAATCTGGGTCTCCTGCCTTGCAAGCAGATTCCTTACCATCTGAGCCACCAGGGAAACTAATATATTTATGTAATAGGGCTACCAATAGAGTATTGAAGGCAGAGAGATGAAAGGTACAATTGTGCTGCCCAGAGAGGCTGTGTCCAGCTCAGTCTGGCCTCACAGGGCTACCTTGGTGATATGTGATATCAGAACCCCTCCTTCCCCACTTTTCTAGACCCTCAAGACCTCCTCCTCCTCATCCACGAAAGCGCCTTACCACGAACTGCGCAGATGCTTTTGGAAGAAGCCCCAGGAAGCTCATTCTGTCTTCTCCTAGGCTGCTGTGATCCCATTTCTAGCTGCTAAGCTTCAGAGTTGTGGTGAATCAGAACACCGCATTAAAGGCAGAGGGAGAGGCGGTGTTAATTTTACAAAGCATTTGCCTCTGACTCCCCCATAATTCTCCAGTTTCAGAGGCAGGAGAGTAGAGTGCTGGGCCGGCAGGTTCTTGAGCCAGACTACTTGGGTTTGCATCCCAGCTGTCACTTCTTCATGAGTGACCTCCAGCAGGGCAAGTTACCAACTAAACTCTCTGTGCCTCAGTGTTCCCCTCCATGAAATGGGTAGAGTCAGTGTGCCTTCCTGATGGGAGTGATTGCAGGTTATGATGAAACATACCTGAAGCACTTAGAATGTTGCCTGTCATGCTGTGTAATAAATGCTGGAGTCACTAGTTTCTATGTAGACAAAACACAGGTCAAGCCTCATCAACATGTCACAAATTTGTCAGGATAGACTGCGCTGTTTGGACACAAACTTCATGGGCAGGATTACAAGAATTTTAAAGCTGTATACGAACCTATAAAACTACAAATCCACTTCCTGTAGATTTCTAAGATAATTGTATGTAAAGAGAAGCCTTCCAAAGCAAGAGATGCTGTGTGGTAATTGGGTCTCTCTAGGCTGGTTTCCTGGAGAAGGCAATGACACCCCACTCCAGTACTCTTGCCTGGAAAATCCCATGGATGGAGGAGCCTGGTAGGCTGCAGTCCATGGGGTCGCTGAGAGTCAGACACGACTGAGTGACTTCACTTTCACTTTTCACTTCCATGCATTGGAGAAGGAAATGGCAACCCACTCCAGTGTTCTTGCCTGGAGAATCCCAGGGACGGGGGAGCCTGGTGGGCTGCCGTCTATGGGGTCACACAGAGTCAGACACGACTGAAGTGACTTAGCAGCAGCAGCAGCAGCAGGCTGGTTTCCTACTGTTCATGAGAGAAAGCCAGCAGAGACATGGGGCTCAAAACAGAAGAGCCATCAGTTCAGAGTGAGCAGGACCCTCTCCTTTCTTGCCACCAAAGCCCATTCTGCCCCCTCTCCCCCCGACCCTGCAGGTGAATCAGAAAGGGTTAAGGATGTAAAGGAACACCATGCTTCACACTCTAGTCATCGTCTTTTTTATTTCTGCTTAGCCTCTGAGCTATCTTATACAACCTGCAAGAACTGTGTAAAAGTGAAACTGAATTCTGAGGAAGAGCCTGTGCCTGACAGCATTCCCTTTCCTGTGGGAGCCGTTCAGGATGGCTCTGGAGCTGTGGATGAGAAAATTGTGCCTTCTTTCCCCCACACCTCTCTGTCTCTGTATATTTGGGGTGTTTTGAATGTTTAGAAATTCTTTTGGATATATAGTCATAATCATATTGTTGCAGGAAATGGGACCCCTTCCAGGGCCCGAAACTGGGCTCTTGTCTAACACTCGGAAATGAATTGTCCGAGGAGACACATGTGCTGACAAAGCAAGAGATTTTATTGGGAAAGGGCGCCAGCCAGAGAGCTGGAGGGTAAGGGAACCCAGGAGAACAGCTCTGTCACATGGCTTGCAGTCTTGGGTTTTATGGTGATGGGGTTAGTTACCAGGTTGTCTTTAGCCAATCATTCTGACTCAGAGTCCTTCCTGGTGGTGCACACCTTGTTCAGCCAAAATGGATGCCAGAGAGGAGGATTCTGGGAGGTGGTCAGACATGTGGTGTCTCCTTTTCACCTTTCCTGAACTCTTCTGGTTGGTGGAGGTTTATTAGTTCTATGTTCCTTACCAGAACCTCCTGTCATAAAACAACTTATGCAAGTGGTTACTATGGTGCCTGGCCAGGGTGGGTGGTTTCAATAAGTGTGCTTCCCTAACAATATTAGAAAAATTCATATTTATTAAGAACTCATTCGGTGCCTATCACTATCTGAGTGCAACAAATGCATCATCACATTTAATGTTCTATGTGTGGCTTCCAAGCAAGAATGGAATGCTAGAAATGAAACGCCTAAAGATCCCTCTGGTTAGGATGGGTTAGGAGAGGGTTTATGTGTCTAGCTGTTGCAAGTGCTAGAGAGTCGTGTACACTGACGTCAGAGCTGAGCACAGTTCAAACTTGTGGGACTGAATTTAAATAATTCACCAGTTTAAAGTTTTCAAAAGTAGTGAAATGAGAACAGACTTGTAGTGGAGACTGGTTAAAAATTCTAACCAAGACCTGATAGGAAATCCATTCGTTCATTCAAGAAATACATGCTGAGTACCAATAACATGCCAAGCACTGTTCTAAGCCTAGAGATATATGGACTTAGCAATGAGTAATACAAAATCCTGACCCTGATGGAGCTTACACACTAGAGATGTTCATAGAAGCACACTAAAAAAGTATGTGATGTAAGACAGTGATAAATGCTAGGGCATAATTAAAGCTGTAGGGGATAGTGACAAGAATGCTCTTTTCAATAGGCCTCTGAGGCAGTGATGTTTGCACAAGACTGGTTGACATGAAGAAGAAGGCCATGGGGTTATGTAGCAGACCAACTACCTGGCAGAGGCCATAGCCTGTGCAAAGACCCTGAGGCAAGATGATATATGACTACCGAACAAGGGCATGGTGAACGAGGGGATGAGAGGAGAAGAAATCAGAGAGGGCCAGGGCTCAGATGGTGCAGGTCAATAGAAATCACTCTAGTCTTTGATCCTCTATTTGGGTGATTGCCACATCTTAATTATCATAAAACCCCTTAAGGTAAGTCAGATTACTTCCTTTTAAAGTTTCCTAAAGCCACTTTACTGAGTGATAGCCTCTCCTGGGATTCTAGAACATTCAAGTTCATTGAGGGTGGTGGTCTCTTTGAGCTTGCTGCCAACCAGGACTCTCTCTCTCCATCAGTCAGAACTTATTCCAAGAGCAGAGAAATCTTTAAAACACTATGACTTCTTTCTTTCTTTTTTTTAAAATTTTATTTTATTATTTAACTTTACAATATTGTACTGGTTTTGCCATATATCAACATGAATCCGCCACAGGTATACATGTGTTCCCCATCCTGAACCCTCCTTCCTCCCTCCCTCCCCATACCATCCCTCTGGGTTGTCCCAGTGCACCAGCCCCAGGCATCCAGTATTGTGCATCGAACCTGGACCGGCGACTCGTTTCATATATGATATTATACATGTTTCAATGCCATTCTCCCAAATCATCCCACCCTCTCCCTCTCCCACAGAGTCCAAAAGACTGTTCTAATATTTGCCTTAGCCTTTTCTTATTCTTGAACAAGGCCTGCTACCAAATGGGTGTTTTCTGCACCTAGGCTTTAACATACATCCTGCAACAGTCTTCTTTCTTTTAAAAAGTGGTAAAAATAACTTGGCGCACAGCTGTGCTAATGAAGAAAAATGAATAGAAATTTAGCAACAGGTTCATAGCCATACCTGAATTTCACTTACAAAAGAGAACTGTCTTTCCTTCTTTGGTCCATAACACTGTGTCTAATTTGTGTGAGAACATCCAAGTATTAAGTTAATTATTGGAGAGTCCTGAGATTGTTCCCCAAATGAAATGGAGTCATAAATAATTTTTAAAGATGTTTTACAATAAAAATAGAATTTAAAGACAGAAAAATATGTAATAAAGACTCTCTGGTCTATAGTAAGATGAAAAACATAGTATAAATTCAACTTAATTTCTTACATTTTTATTATTTTCATTGAAAAGTGAGGAGATGAATAAAAATGTGTCTTCATTTTAGTTATAGATGGGCCTAGAATGGACATGGAAAAATCAGTTTAAGATGAGAGTGATTCAGTCTATCCCAAAGAACTGAGATTTCTTTTGAGGGGCATGCCCAGATTCCCTAATGGCTCTTATCTTGCATACAAACTCATGGGAATTCATCTTTTAAATCCCGTGTTGTCTCATTAGGAAGCATGCTGTTGTTTAGTGGCTAAGTCATGTCCAACTCTTTTGGGACACCATGGACTCTAGCCTGCCAGGCTCCTATGTTCATGGAGTTTTCCAGGCAAGAATACTGGAGTGGATTGCCATTTCCTCTACCGGGGATCTTTCCCACCCAGGGATCAAACCCGAGTCTCCTCCATCAGCAGATGGATGCTTTATTACTGAGCCACCAGGGAAGCCCCAATTAGAAAGTTACTGTTTGGTTAATTCCATTATTATCTTATTACCAGCTCTTATAGTCTAGAGCTAGTCTGATGGTGCTGATGTCTCAGGATAAGTAGGAAAATAGTTGGAATCGTTTGTAAGGACTGCCATAGCAAGGCACCACAGACTGGGTAACTAAACTTCCAGTCTTACTGTCACTTATTGTAGCTTAAACTACAGAAACATTATTGTGTCACAGTCCTGGAGGCTGGAAGTCTGAGATCAATGCGTCAGCCAGGTTGGTTCCTTCCAGGGACTGTGAGGGAGGATCTGTTCCACGCCTGTCTCCTAGCTTCTGGTGGTGTGCTAGCGTTTAACCTTCAGGAGCCTTAGCTTGCAACTCATCATCCCACTCTCTGCCTCTTCATCTTTACACAGCATTCTCCGTGTGTGTGTCTATGCCCAAATTTCTTCCTTTTATTAGGACACATCCATATTGAGTTCTAGCTCATCCCAGTGACTACATCTGAACTTGATCATTTGCGAAGACTCAATTTTCAAATAAGGTCACATTCACAGACAAAAGGGTTAGGACTTAAGCATGAGAGGGTAACAAGCCGGAAGGCCAGGGGTCTCCAAATGGAGGAGATAGGCTGCAAGTGTCAGACACTTTTTTCTTTCTCTTAACGGCAGGAGGAAACAAACTAGTGTTGCATTTTTTTCCCCCTTCTCTATACAAATTTAAAAAGAGGTTTCTCTTAAAATTCTGTGTTGCCATTATGACACCTGGTTCCACCTGAGCTTAACTTTTCTCAAACCTTGAGCTAACCAATGCATTTTTCTTATGGAAATGTTTGTCTTAAGCTTTGTTAATGCGCTATGTATTCACCCCAGACTCAGTCTTCAAGTCAGTTCTGCCTAAAGGCTCAGACAAACCAGTAGGTTATACTCATACATTGTTCTCCTAATCTGGGTTAATGAAACTATATAGTTGTCTGGAAATCTGCCCTTCTTCAAGATCCATGTTAATCGTTTTATGGCCCGGGATGGCTCACCTGGTGCCAGGGTTATCTCAAAATGCATCTTGTGGGTGAGGGGCCTGGTACCATTCTCTTGAGTTTTGAGACATTTCCTTTCTTTAATTAGTGGACTGCTAGTAGCTATACAACATCCAGCTAAAGACTCTTTCTGCTCCCTTCTGATGTCTTTGTCAGAAGCTTTCTCTATCTCTTTATACTTTAATAAAACTTTATTACACAAAAGTTCTGAGCGATCAAGCCTTGTCTCTGGCCCTGGACTGAATTCTTCTCCTCCAGAGGCCAAGAATCCCAGTGTCTTTCATGGTTTAGCAACAACCTTTCAGGAACACAATCTAACCCATAATGCTACTGTACAAGAAGGTTAAATTAAAACTTCTCTCCTTTTTAGGACTCTCCTGGATATCCTTAGGATTACGCCTAGGATAGGAGAATCCTAGTAGACAAATCATTTCTTTATGCGTTACATTATCAGCCTGAGTCCTTCAAATCTTTTTGTGTGTATGTGTGTTTTTCTTGATTTCCAGTCATTGTATCCTATCTAACAACTTTCCCTTTGCTAACAGGGCAAATCTGGAGATTAATTATGCCAAAGGACTTCAGAAACTGGCAACCAAGCTAAGCAAAACATTACAGAGCGCAAAGAAAAAGTAAGTACATGGAAGAGGTAAGGCAAAAATCACTCTTAAAAATAATTTTTAAAAAGTGACATTGTTGTAGCCACATGTTCCGGGAAACAAACTCACTCAGAAGGACAGAGAAGATAGTGGAGTGCAGTTTATTACACCAGAGGACCCAAGGCAGAGTCTCCTCTTAGCCAAGAACCCCAAACAGTTTTTGTGAAAACCTTATATACCCTATGGAGAAGGCAATGGCACCCCACTCCAGTACTCTTGCCTGGAAAATCCCATGGACGGGGGAGCCTGGTAGGCTGCAGTCCAGGGGGTCGCTAAGAGTCAGACATGACTGAGCGACTTCATTTTCACTTCTCACTTTCACACATTGGAGAAGGAAATGGCAGCCCACTCCAGTGTTCTTGCCTGGAGAATCCCAGGGACGGGGGAGCCTGGTGGGCTGCCACTATGGGGGTGCACAGAGTCAGACACGACGACTGAAGCTACTTAGCAGTATATACCCTAAGTGTACATGCTCAAACCCACCTCCCCAAATTCTCTGAGACTACTCTGAACAAAGGACAAGAAGAATACAATCAAAGTTAACCTGCGATTTGTATGCCTTAAACCCATGATTCGTATGCCTTAAGCCTAGGTAGCTAACCGTGGACAATGATCAATAGGCCTGTGGTCATACCCCAATAAGCATAATAGAATTTCTGATTCTATTCAGTTACACAGATAATTAGGGTATTCTTTTAGGTGATGGAGAGTCTACCTACGAGCCCTGGGGCTCTTCCATCTGGGGGGGTCTGGTTTTCCAGTTGGTTTGTCGTTTCCGTAGGTACTGGGCATATAGCTCAAAGTCCACAGTCCGGCTCAAGCTGGAGTCCTGCTTTCAAGATGGAGCCTGTTCTGTCTGTTTCCTCTTTCAATATATGTTCATTTCCAGCTTCCTTTCATGAAGGTGGCAGGTCCAGAGCATCAAGCCTGGTTTCCAGTTCTTGGGCACTTACTGTGTGCCAGATCAAATCAGATCAGTCGCTCAGTCATGTCTGACTCTTTGCAACCCCATGAATCGAGCACACCAGGCCTTCCTGTCCATCACCAACTCCCGGAGTTCGCTGAGACTCACGTGCACCGAGTCAGTGATGCCATCCAGCCATCTCATCCTCTGTCATCCCCTTCTCCTCTTGCCCTCAATCCCTCCCAGCATCAGAGTCTTTTCCAATGAGTCAACTCTTCCCACAAGGTGGCCAAAGTACTGGAGTTTCAGCTTTAGCATCATTCCCTCCAAAGAAATCCCAGGGCTGATCTCCTTCAGAACGGACTGGTTGGATCTCCTTGCAGTCCAAGGGACTCTCAAGAGTCTTCTCCAACACCACAGTTCAAAAGCATCAATTCTTCGGTGCTCAGCCTTCTTCACAGTCCAGCTCTCACATCCATACATGACCACAGGAAAAACCATAGCCTTGACTAGGCGAACCTTTGTTGGCAAAGTAATGTCTCTGCTTTTGAATATGCTATCTAGGTTGGTCATAACTTTCCTTCCAAGGAGTAAGTGTCTTTTAATTTCATGGCTGCAGTCACCATCTGCAGTGATTTTGGAGCCCAGAAAAACAAAGTCTGACACTGTTTCCACTGTTTCCCCATCTATTTCCCATGAAGTGATGGGACCAGATGCCATGATCTTCATTTTCTGAATGTTGAGCTTTAAGCCAACTTTTTCACTCTCCACTTTCACTTTCATCAAGAGGCTTTTGAGTTCCTCTTCACTTTCTGCCATAAGGGTGGTGTCATCTGCATATCTGAAGTTATTGATATTTCTCCCAGCAATCTTGATTCCAGCTTGTGTTTCTTCCAGTCCAGCATTTCTCATGATGTTCTCTGCATATAAGTTAAATAAACAGGGTGACAATATACAGCCTTGACGAGCTCCTTTTCCTATTTGGAACCAGTCTGTTGTTCCATGTCCAGTTCTAACTGTTGCTTCCTGACCTGCATACAAATTTCTCAAGAGGCAGGTCAGGTGGTCTGGTATTCCCATCTCTTTCAGAATTTTCCACAGTTTATTGTGATCCACAGTCAAAATGCTTTTCTAGATTCACTGCATTTAATCCTCACGACAATCTCTGAGAAGTCTTTTTATGATCCCTATTTACACACAAGAACTTAAAGCTTGGAGAGTTTAAGAAACTTGTGACACAGATAATGAATTTCAGAACTGAATTCATCCTGTGTCGTTGTGAGGCCTAAGATCATATTCAGAAAAGGCTTTGGTGATGATACTAACTTGGGAAGCAGAGTTGTTAAGTCAGTAGGTCTTGAAGTCCTGAAGTGTGTATCTCACTTTATCTCAGTTTTATGACTTTCAACAAATAATCTGGCCTCCCTTGATTTCCTCTTCTGTTATGTGGAGTAACAGGGCATGCTCCTTTGTGTGTGTGGGGAGGGTGGGTACTGGGGTGCATATTAAATGAGATAATATATGTAAATACATTAACAATCAGGTGCTGAGAAAAATGTTGGTTCACAAGTTTTTTTCAATTCATTTGAAAATGAAGTGAATTACTTCTCTCCGGGAAGAGAGGAAAGATATTGGTGTTCTTATAAAACAGTCCATTAGTGATAATTTGTTACAAAGATTTGACTATTGTTTGCTGATGTCACCCAGTGGCAGTGTCATTGCAAAGACCCTTTCTGATGGTAAAAGAAAGAGGGAAAGAAAAAATAGAAGCCTTGTGGAACGTTCCTTCTCCTCCTTAGGCATCATCCTATAACAGCAAATAGTGGCTCTGAAATCGCTCTGACTTTGAGCCTGATTTTTAGGATAGTATTTTAGTAGCCTGGGGTGTTCCTGGTGATGATGGTAAAGAATCTTCCTGTAATGCAGGAGCCCTGGGTTCACTCCCTAGGTCAGGAAGATCCCCTGGAGTTGAGAACGGCAACCCACTCCAGTATTCTTGCCTGGAGAAGTCCATGGACAGAGGAACCTGGTGGGTTGCAGTCCATGGAGTCATAAAGAGTTGGACAAGACTGAGTGACTAACAGTTACAGCCTGCAAAAGAACTAGTAGAGCACCCTGGTTGAACATAGACTTTTTCAGATTGCTCAGGTTTCTATTCTGGATCTATCACTTACCAGCTGGGTGAATTAGGAATCTCGTGCTCAGTCCCTAAGTTGTGTCTGACTCTTTGTGACCCTATGGACTGTAGCCTGCCAGGCTCCTCTGTCCATGGGATTTCCCAGGCAAGAATACTGGAGTGGGTTGCCATTTTCTCGTCCAGGGGATCTTCCCCATCCAGAGATTGAACCTGAGTCTCTTGCAATGGCAGGTGGATTCTTTACCACTGTGCCACTCCATATCTTCCCTCTCAGTGTGCAGTGTATTTAAGATGGAAATAAAACCTACCTCATATAATTTCTGTGAGGTACTTTTATAATAACCCAAATTATTTCTTTTCTCAAAGACCAATTAAGAGAGGGTCAGAGAAACTGAGTTCTTCCAAGGTCAAGCAGGACACAAAGGGGAGCTTGTAGATTCAGACACAGACCCTCTGAGGTCAATGCCTTCACATTCCTGCTCTGCTGCCCTGCTCCTCCTAGGGCCAAAAGTCAGATTCTCTTCCTGAAAGTGTACTAGGATTTCATACAAAACAAACAGACAAAAAGAAAAAAAAATAAAAACTCTACTGAGATTTAATTTACATGCAATAATAAGCACACATTTTAAGTATATATTTTGATCAATTTTGTTATAAGTATACACCATGCAGCCTCTACCACAATCAAAATATACCTATTTTCATCACACTAGAAGATGCCTTGTATCTGTTTACAGTAATTTCCCCAACACAGTCCCAAGGTAACATTGATCTGCTTTTTTTCAATCTAGATTCTTTTGTCTTTTCTGGACTTTCCTATAATTGGGAGCATACAGTAGGTCCTCTCCTATGCCTGGTTTTGTGCCTGGCTTTGGATGCATAGAAAATCTGACATCCTTTGATCTAGTTCTCCCATTCTGCGGCTGACAGGTGCAGCCCAAGTCATTTGGAGGCAAAATCTCTGTGCCATCTTGCTCTCAGTAGGGGCACCGATCTGTCCTCTCCTTCCCATCAAAGCCTACACTGGCCGTATCCCTTCGGTTTATCGATACAATGGGCTCTCTATTTGACGGCCAACTATATGTAGGAGAAAAATAGCTTCATATTTCTTGGTTCTCTCTTTGTGCTGCTTGGGTCAGGGCAGAGCAACCCTTTTGTTAAATTGAGATACTGTTCACAAGACTGTGGAGTATCTGAGCTGTGTTCCTAAAGGCCAGCAGGGAATCTGAGCTATACCCCAACCGCAAGAGGAACACACAGGGAATGAATGAGCAGGGCTCTGAAGTCATCCATCACTTAACTCCTCTGAGCCGCCAGTGGTTCATCTGTAAAATGAAGAGCCTGAAGAGATTGTCTTTAAGGGTCTTCTACCTCTGGCATGCTCTCTCTCTCCTGTTCTAAATGCCTTCTTATCCTTGCTTACTTTATTCCCCTGATACTTTACAGACATGAAATGGAAATTGGAATGAAAATGACTGGGGAAAAAAGCAGATCATGTAACGATTACAGTGTAAATAAATATGTTGGCTTTAATCCCATGGAGAAATTGAAACAGGATTAGGGACATGAGTGCAATTGCCAAATGCAGGAATCAGATGGGATGCTTTATTTCTGGGACTCCTGGGAAAATGACACCCACACTTGTCCTCCCTTGTTCTTCCCTCCAGCTGTCTTGTCAGTGCCTGGGCCTGGGTCTCAGAGGGCATGAAGTCTGCAGGGGACCTGCATCAGTGAGTACTCACAGCCCAGCCTTGCTCCAACCCCAAAGGGAGTCATAAATATTTAAAGCGGGTGTACTACAAATACTCCCGTGCAAACTTGCACTGAGTAGATATGCTGTAACACTATTTTATTTCCTCAGAAAATAATTTGGAAGGTAGATATAAATCCTAATACTAGGCTTGTGTGTCTTTTATGTTCTATTTCCAGAAAACTTGGCAAAGCAATTGAGTTGGAAGCAATAAAACCAGCTCATCAAGTCCTGAGTGCACATGAAAAAAAGAGAAAATCAGTGAGTCAAAATATTTCTTTTCTTCCCTGTTAAAGCAAGATTTCTGTCTTTGGCTCAAGAGCTAGGTAATGGAAAGTGATACTAAGTTTTAGGAATTTTATCATAAAAATAAACACAAATCCAAAGATTTATGTATGAGGATGTTTGTTAAAGCCTTGTTTATAGTCGTGAAAAAATGGAAACATTTTCATCTTCTAAAAATAAATTAGGATAAATTCAAGAAATGGAATGTAACCATTAAAAATCTTATAGAAGAATTTAATGGTATGGGGATGTAGTGCTAAATTAAAAAACAAAGTGAGCATATCTAACAATGTAACTTCAATTTTGTAAAATAAATGTGTGTATATATGCATAGAAAAAAAAAAACTAGATGCACCTTCCCAGAATGATTATCTCTAGATAGTGGAATTAGAAGCTAATTTTATTTTTTATTTTTGTATTTTTTGTATTCACATTGCTTTTCAATAAATAAGTATTCCTTTAGTAAATAGAATTATAAATACAATTTTAAGAGGAAATGCTTTTTTATACTTTTCAGCTTGGGATTAGGTTAAAGCAATAATAGGTATTGCTATAGATATCAAATAGCCTTAAAATTGAAGAAAAATGAACAATACTTTCAGGGCACCTGGTCATCTGTATGGCCTATGTACTTTTCCTTCCAGAACAGTTTCATTTGCGCTCCTTTTCCTTTTATTTGTGCATCATATAGTCAGTACTTCAAAATATATTTCCAGGCAACATAAAGGGGTATTTAATAAACACTGCTTAGCTCTAATAGAGATGGTGTCACTGTCTGGTAAGGTGAGAAGTTCGGAGCAGTAATAGTAGATCTTTGCAAAGGGTAGGGGCAGTAGCTAAGCGAAGTTTTAAGTGACCACAGCCAGAGAAAGCCAGTCTTAAAGGTGGTAAGTCCGTAGGATGAGGGGATTTATGAAAGCCCTGATGGAAGAGAAATAATACTGAAAAAAAATCTTATTTGAACTTATGAAACTAAGTCAGGAAATGGAATCAATGTTGGGTGAACATCCATGTATTTTTACTAGAATGGATGCCCTCCTTAGGGCTAAGATGATGGGGAAGTTTACAGTAGTTACCAGTAAGTAATATAATCTTCTGCCTTTGCAAATCATCATAATAGAAATCAAACACTAGTCTATATTTCATTAATTACAAAATATTTTCATACTACATCAGATCAGATCAGTCACTCAGTCGTGTCCGATTCTTTGAGACCCCATGAATCTCAGCACGCCAGGACTCCCTGTCCATCACCAACTCCCAGAGGTCACTCAGACTCATGTCCATCAAGTCAGTGATGCCATCCAGCCATCTCATCCTCTGTCGTCCCCTTCTCCTCTTGCCCTCAATCCCTCCCAGCATCAGAGTCTTCTCCAATGAGTCAACTCTTTGCATGAGGTGGCCAAAATACTGGAGTTTCAGCTTTAGCAACATTCCTTCCAAAGAAATCCCAAGGCTGATCTCCTTCAGAATGGACTGGTTGGATCTCCTTGCAGTCCAAGGGACTCTCAAGAGTCTTCTCCAACACCACAGTTCAAAAGCATCAATTCTTCAGCACTCAGCCTTCTTCACAGTCCACCTCTCACATCCATACATGACCACAGGAAAGACCATAGCCTTGACTAGGTGAACCTTTGTTGGCAAAGTAATGTCTCTGCTTTTGAATATGCTATCTAGGTTGGTCATAACTTTCCTTCCAAGGAGTAAGCATCTTTTAATTTCATGGCTGCAGTCACCATCTGCAGTGATTTTGGAGCCCA
The DNA here is from genome assembly GCA_935064755.1 of Tragelaphus eurycerus. Taxonomy (NCBI): domain Eukaryota; kingdom Metazoa; phylum Chordata; class Mammalia; order Artiodactyla; family Bovidae; genus Tragelaphus; species Tragelaphus eurycerus. The sequence continues at coordinate 183,982 of CAKXYN010000060.1, forward strand.
GAAAAAGAAAGTCTGACACTGTTTCCACTGTTTCCCCATCTATTTGCCATGTAGTGATGGGACCAGATGCCATGATCTTCATTTTCTGAATGTTGAGCTTTAAGCCAACTTTTTCACTCTCCTCTTTCACTTTCATCAAGAGGCTTTTGAGTTCCTCTTCACTTTCTGCCACATAATAATATGATAATCACCAGCATTTCCTTAGTACTTACTAAATCAGACACAGTGCTATGATTCTTATCCCATTGCTCTAGATAATTAATATCATGGTCCCCGCACTGTTAGTTCAGTTCTTAATTGTTTCACATTTGCCTATCCCTTTTGCATCCCTGGGCTTCCCTGGTGGCTTAGCAGTAAAGAATTCGCCTGCCAATTCAAGAGGTGTAGGTTCAGTCCCTGGGTTTAGAAGATCCCCTGGAGAAGGAAATGGCACCCCATTGCAGTATCTTTGCCTGGGAAATCCCATGGACCTCTAGGGGAGCCTGGTGGGCTACAGTTCATGGGGTTGCAAAGAGTCAGACACGACTGAGTGACTAAACAACATTGCACCCCTATCACCCCTTCACGTTTTCTCACAAAAGATTTGAATTTTTAAAGTGAACTTGATCTGCATTTCAGTCACAGAAAGTCAAAAGTGGCACAATGCATAAAATTATTTTAATCATATTTGTTACAATAAAACACATAATCCAAGTTTAATGAACTGATAAGAAAAAAATAAAAGTACAGTGTTGCTAGATCTCAATGTGGTTGAGTGATGGCTGGTCTAAGGGTTTAGAGGAAGGGTCTACGGTTCAGGTGAAAGGTTTTGCCCTCACTTAAGTCTGATCTCCTTATGAGGTTTCCTAGGTCCATTTTCATCAGCTTTATTACTGTTCCACTGGCTATTGTAAAGTAGGATAAAAAGTTAATTATGATGAAGGATTCAAACTCTTTAAAATTAAAGCAGTATTCACTTCAGAAATTATAAGACACTTAGTTAAGTTACCGCTGAAGGACTTTTACCATTTCTCAGGGTGTTAAAGTGTGGGCTCCACAGAATGAGGCAGAAAAGGAAGTGATAGGAGGAGACATGATATCAAGTTACACAAGTTCCTCCTCCACTCCACACAGATTGTGCCCATTTATGTTTTTTTTAATATAACTATATATTAAAAATGATTATCTTACCAACCAAATACATTCATACTAAATCCTGTGATAAGATTGTTGACCTGAGGAAAAGAGAGTTGGCTACTTTCTCAGGAAATATATCCACTGTAAGGTTTTTAAATTTCTATTGCTTATGATGCTAATTGTACTATAATTAATAAGCCAGCACCATGACTCAACAAGAAGACAGCAAAAAAATTTTTTTCCCCTTTTTCCCCCTTGATAGCTCGATAACGAAGTTGAGAAGACAGCAAATCTTGTCATTAGCAACTGGAATCAACAAATTAAGGCAAGTATACACAAATGTCATTTGTGTAAACTCAATATTTAGGATTGAAGCTTTTGGCATTTGCACAAATGTGATCTTTTTTTGTGTGTGTGAAGTGAAAGTGTTCAATCGTGTCAGACTCTTTGCAACCCCATGGGCTGTAGCCTGCCAGGCTCCTCTATCCATGAAATTCTCTAAGCAAGGCTACTGGAGTGGACTGCCATTCCCTTCTCCAGGGGATCTTCCCATCCCAGATATCGAACCTGGGTCTCCAGCATTGCAGGAAGATTCTTTCCCATCTGAGCCACATGGGAAGCCCCATGCATTTTCGTGTTAGTATTTGTAAGTGCTAACTGAAGAGAAGAATGTTTCCTCATCCGAGTTATTATATAGATATGTCCATGGAAATCCCATGGAAAGAGGAGCCTGGAGGGGTACAGTCTATGGGGTTGCAAGAGACTAACACAACTTAATGACTAAACAACAACAACAAATCTTCCAACTAAATCTATAGAGGAGCAAAATTCCAAATATGGCTTTCATTTATAGCTAATAAGTAGCTTTTATTGTATGTCAAGTGCTATATATATTTATGTATCGAATCATCACAAAAACCAACCAATGTGGTATATGACTATGTGTTGTCCCATTTTATAGATGGGTGGGGAAGTGTAGACACAGAGGTTAATAATCTTCTAAGGTTACAAAACTGGTTAATAGTTGAACCAAGTAACCTGGGCTCCAGGTTACTGACCTTAACCATTACCTACACTGACTGCCTCTCTGTATAATCTGTAACTTAGGGCATGATATGAATACTGAGTTTTGGTCTTGTCTTTTATAGAAGGTCATTTGTGACCTCTGTTTCTCCAGTGAGAGGAGCATGGTTGAGGGATGGGTAAAGATGTGTAAAGGGGAATGCCTATATTGAGTCCATGAATATGTATGACCCACTTCTTACGCAGCACGCTGCACTAAGACCCGGTTCTTGTTTCATGTAATTCAAAGTATACTGGCTGGATATTAATAACATGTGTGCAGGACATAGTGAATGACTTCTAAGGAGAGAAGTTATGATCTGATGTGAGAATTTAGGGCATCATTATATGGTCGTAAGCAGACAGAATCACAGATGGTGCCCATATGTATGTAGAGATTATTCTAGAACAATCCAGTTTAGAAGGAATTCATTTTGAGTGGGAAAGACTAGAAGCCAGTGCAGAGGGAATCTGCTCAGAAAACCCAATGATCCCCTTTGAGAAGACTTGGACTCCCAAAATTGAAATTCTCGTTTTTCATCTCTAAAGTACTGGTGCCCCAAAAGATCCTTCTTTCTCAAGTAGACACTCATGAGTGCCAAATAAGGGGAGACTCCATCAGAAACTGGGGGCCCCATTTCAGCCCTCAATGTTGCTTCTGAAGCTGCTGCTGGAACCGAGGGCTCCTTAAGTCAAGGACATTAATTATAAATGTTTGAGAAAAGTGAATTTCTATACTGACAATAGTAATCCCAGTAAAAGGATGCTCATGAGAATCGCTTTTATAGTAAATATGTGAACATCCCATAAATAGTGTCCAGTCATTTGTTTCCAAGTTTTCTCTTGATTTATGAGCTTTCTCAACAGTTTGTTTTTAAAAAATTCATTCTTAAATATTCAGCTTTCATGTAAAATTTGATATAATAGATGGGAAGAGAAACCATTTTCAGTAGCTGTCACTGCTTTCAGGAACAACAACAAAAAAACCTTCTTATTTCCAAGTTTCCACCAAGTAATTTTTCTAAGTCAAATGATTTCATTTTTATGAAGATTGACAGAGAAATGAGAGAACATAAAATGCTTGTGCTATAATAATTTTCTCTCCAGTTACAATTCAAGGGATTCAGCACGTCTTCATTCAGTAATGAAGCATAGTCTGTTTTGGAGATGCAAGGGAGAAGCTTTAAAGGACCAAATGTTCTTGCCTGTGACCAACAGAAGGTGGGGGGAGGCGGGCTTTCTGAGCTGCTTGTTCCTTGAATTCCCTTTTATAGAGGTTTCACATGTTTAGAGACATTCAGAAGGCTTTGCCTCTGACTTCCTAGGGAAAGAAAGACGTAGATTTTCCCCTTCGTTATCTGGTTTTACAGTCCTTGCAACTTGAGGTGAAAAACCATACCCCCTTTTCAATCGACCCAGTTCCTGAACAGGCTGAATCCAACTCAAACCAGATTCTATTGATTTATCTCTGGAATATCCAGAGCTGGGGCTGTATGCAACAGAAAACAATCACTTAAATTATAATCCATACCGAGGTTGGAGGCATCAGCAGAGGAGGGGGACTTTAAATGCTCTTCCTTCCCAACACCTCCCTCCACCTGCCTGCTGCAAATTCAGGGCAATTTGCAGGATGTCAGGCAGATGCCCAGCTCTCAAGCCAGGGCATCAGAGAGCAAAATTTCCCTTTTGCTCTAAGTTTTAGGAGAGCATCTTAAAATGACCTCAATTATGGTTTGTAGACTTAGCCTTCAATGATTTAACAAAATATATGACCCTCTTGAATGAACTCAATGCAATGAAAAAATATACAATGGTTCTCAGGGCAAAATATTAGCCACTGTGGTGTTTTAGCAGATTTTGGGGGGAGGGCAGAAATGAAGAACTAAAAATACACAATCATTCAAGCTAGCACGTGAATATAACTTGTTCCAGAACAGAAGAATTTCTCTCTTGACACCAGTTTCTGATCCTTCTTTGCTTTTCTTGTATGTTTTTAACTCTAGGCCAAGAAGAAATTGATGGTTAGCACCAAGAAGCATGAAGCACTTTTCCATCTTGTAGAAAGCTCCAAGCAGATTACAACTGAGAAGGAGAAGCAGAAGGTAACATCTCATGGCCAGCTGAATGCATGTGGCTTAGAGATGGATGAGCTTCCTGCCGTTAGCTGTGAACCCAGGAGAATTGGCTGACTCCACCTCTGTGTGGGGTCTCTGCCGAGCTGTAGTGTGGCAGAGTATGAGATGGGATCCAAAGTTATTCCTGGTCTCCACATATTTTTGAAAGGTATTATCAACAGATGACAAAGCAAACTGGTGTCCAATGTTTTTGATAAGGAGCCCTATTAAACACCCCAAATAAGCTCATACCCCAAATAAGTAAGATATACATATGCATAACATATAATGTACTTTACCTATCCTGTATATCCTATATATACATTTATATTATATTAATGTTATAACATTATAGAACATAAAAAAGTAGAAATATTTGAAGGATGTGGTAAAAATGAAATAATATTTTCAGTGATTAGTTGATCATGATGACTTCATATACTCATTCAGTGACATATACAAATAAAATACACGTGTGGGACAAGGTTCAGCCTTAACCCTAGTGAAATATAAATTTGTATTTCTAGTATGTCCTCTTATAATGTTAAGTCTTTGGTCAGCTTCTTATCAGCTCTCATTAGAATCATGCCAGTTTTCACCTTTTCACACGGGTGATGATGTAGCAGTCATCCAGAGCAGGAGAAAGCAGGAGCTCTGACATTTCCCTGTGGCTTTCTTGCATTTGTATTGTTAGTATTTCCTGTGGCTTTCTTGTGCTTGCATTGTTAACATCAGTCTATACCTTCACAGCAGAAATCTGCATAAAGCATGTGTCAGTTTTGGGTATGAACCTAACTGAAGCTAGATGAGGACTTCCCTGCCAATTCAGTGGTTAAGACTTCGCGCTTCCACTGTGGAGGACTCATGTTCAATCCCTGGTCAGGGAACTAAGATTCCAAATGCTGAGTGGTGAGACCAAAAATATAAATTAATAAATAAATAAAGCTAGATAATACATCTACAAATCCATATGATCCAGACTCCTTATGACTGACACATGTACATAGATACTGAGAGTGAAGAAATGTGTGTAAGGACCCACATCAGCATCTCATGTTGTAAAATTTCCACTCTCCCTCCAGAAAACTTCAGAATTTTCAACTGTCCATGCATGGGCACCAGTATCAATTCATATATTGAATAAGAGCAAGCTGGAACACTCTCTTTATGCAGAAATGAACACAAATATTTTTGGGATACTAATTATCTTACACACCCCTTGTGGTGTGTGTCCCAGACTGGAAACCTCTGAAATAGTCAATATCTTCCCATAAAGATGGACTCCCTCTAAGAAAATGCAGGCCACACACTGCAACCCAAAACATCCTTAAAAGAAGACAAGAATTGTCATCACTGAGTAACTCTATCTCACCTGAGAAATTATTAGCTGAATAACTTAAATTCATTGTTAGCAAGATTTTACAAGGTTCTTGTGTCAATATTCACAGTTTGAAATGATCATAATAACAAGGATTAAATAATGAGACAGCTTCCAAGGAGGAGGCAAAACCAAAGTAGGTTAAAAACCTAAGCTCTGGGACCCTGCTGTAGGCATTCGAGGCCCTCATTAGAAGCTATTCTTCACTGACGTCAGGGAATAACAAGGGGAAAAGCATGGGCAGCTAAGTGTTGCATTTCTGCTTCCTTCCCTTATTAGCCGCTTTCCTGGGAGACAGAAGTCTGTGATCCTCCCTCCACCTTTCTCCAGCTGGTCCTGTTAACTATAGTCCTTAGCTGTCATTACATCACAGACCCCTACCGCCTTCATCACTTTATCTGGTAGCTTTCTCATTTTTAGTCCCAAGGCTAAACACCTAAGGCGTTCATCTTTGCCTCTCACGGAGTCCTGCCCATGATCTCCTACCTGACCTGGCCTGGTTTGGTCCTTCTTGCTTTCCTGCTCAGCAATCCTTACTCTCCCCAGAAGCTGATCTACATCTTCACTCTTCTCACTATTCCATCTCCATCATCCACTCGGCAGATTATCTCACCTACAGCGTCACAGAGAACACAGCGGTCAGCACGGCTACCTGCCTACTGAAGTGCAATGGGACAGGCCAGTTTTCCATCCTGTGTTCTGACTCCCATCCCCGCCTCCTCTCAGTGACCCTTCCCTTGATTATTCCCTTCTCTCCTGGATATCAGACAGAGTCCTCTCTAAGAGTTGCTTCCCACCAGCCTTCTCAACTTCCCTCTATCTTGGGAGAGTAGAAAGAGTCAGGGAGACACCCTCCACGACCATAGTCCTGTTCCTCTCCACATATCATCTCTTTATTTATTTACGTTTTTACTTTTTGCCTGTGCTGTGCAGCATGTGGGATCTTCATCCCCACCCCTGCGCAGGGATTGAACCCATGCCTCCTGCATCGGAAGCGCAGAGTCTTCACCAATGGACCACCAGGGAAGTCCCTCTTTCTTTTCACAATAAGATTCATTGAAAGGGTTATCTGTGCTCTGTCTCCACTTCCTCATCTGTTCACTTCTCAAAGCAGCAACCAAGATTTCCCCCACCGATTTGCTAGGAATGTTCTTACCTTAAATACAATGTGGTCCTTGTTGCTAAAGCTAATGGGTGCTTTCCAGTTCTGACTTTATTTAATTTCTTAGAAGCATTAATCAGCATTGAATTTCCCCTTTTAGAAATATTCTCAGTTGCAACAAATCTTACTCTCTTGGTTTCCCTGTCAATTTTTTCTTAAGCTCCTTTATGGACTTCCCTTGTTCTGTCTGAACTGTCCATATTGCTGTGTCTGATGATATCCCTCCTGGGCCTCATCCTGTTTTATTTGGCTTGTACCTCGGAGTCTGACACAGTACTCTCAATATCAAGTGCTCAATAACAACAGGTACTCGACAAATATTTTCTCAAGGCTCCATCTACTATGTCTCTGCTGACGATACCCCGGTTTAGATCTCCAAACCAAACCAGTTTCTAAACTGCACTCTGGCACTTCAAACAAACTCAATATCCAAAATCAAAACCATCCCTTCCCTCTACCAAAAGTATTTTTTATGCCTCTGTTTTTTATATCTTTGAGTATTACCACCCACCATATCCTCCCAATTCTAAGTCCTAACCTAAGTGCTCTTGAATTTATCTGCGCATATTTCTCTCCGCAGCCACCGCTCTCTCCCAGGCCACTGTCATCACTACTCGGGTGACTCCAAGTGACACACTGCTGTCTTGGCTCTCCGTGTTGCGTCTCCTTATCTATTCCATATGCAAGCCAGGCTCACTTTTCTGGAACTTGAATCTGAGTGTATCATTCTCCTTTAAAAAGTCTGAAAATATACTCAGGTGACCTCAGAATAAAGGACAACTCCTCTATGTGACTCTTTAACCCTCCCTGACTTGATCCTGGCCTAACTCTTCAGCGCTTTCACCTGCTGTTCTTCCTCTCAAACTGTGTGCTCCAACCTCACCAGAAATATGTTTTTGATACCATGTCAAGCTATTTTGCCTAACAAATTCCTACTTTCATTTTAGGTTTATTCACAGAGGGGTCACTCTGTGACACCTGACTACTTCTCTCATCCTGGGATCTATCACACAGAATAGCAATGGTCTGTGTTGGTCCCCAACTAGAGAAAGAGTCTATTTATCCCTTTTTCTACTTCCAGTATCTAGAACATGATGCAGTTGTGGCGTCAAGAAATGTTCATGAATGAATGAATGGATGAGATGTTTGTTCCAAGAGAATGAAAGGAGCAAAGAAAAAGTATTTAATCTGACAAATTTAAGAAAAGTTTCTGAAAAATTTCTTAAATTAGAATATTTGAGTCTCCATTCTTCTGTATCTGTTTGGGTTATTTGCTATAAGTTTGCTGAGCAGAAACTTCTAGTCAATAGCTATATAGTGCAGGATGATAAGGAGAAGGCCATGGCACCCCACTCCAGTACTCTTGCCTGGAAAATCCCAGGGACAGAGGAGACTGGTAGGCTGCAGTTCATGGGGTCGCTAGGAGTCGGACACGACTCAGCAACTTCACTTTCACTTTTATGCACTGGAGAAGAAAATGGCAACCCACTCCAGTGTTCTTGCCTGGAGAATCCCAGGGATGGGGGAGCCTGGTGGGCTGCCATCTATGGGGTGGCACAGAGTTGGGCATGACTGAAGTGACTTAGCAGCAGCAGCAGGATGATAAACGTGAGTTGTCACCTCCAAAGTGACTCTATTCTTATTGCTAGGGGCCTGGGCACACTCAACAAGAACCAGAGAGAAATAACTTGGCCAAGTCTAGCATGGTAGACATTCAAGTCTTTCTCTGTAGCATTATTAGGCTAGAATTTACAAGCTCATGTCTCTATAGATACATGGCTCATTACACTTGATGGGCAAAACCAACCATGTCCTGAGTAGACCATACATCAGAGCTGAGGGACGGTTGAATGGCCAGCATGTGAACTGGAATAATAAAGTGAATGGTGTTAACATTCAGCATTTTGGATGAATGTTCATTACTGAAATGTTAGTCAAAATGTCCTTAAACATAAAGAGGGGCATTCTTAAAAACATTTATCTCTATCCTTGAAACTCTTAAACTGATTAAATTAGAGGGATCCTTGGTGCTCCTGAACTGTGATTTGGGGACCATTTGCATCAGAATCATCTGAGGAGGCAATGAAAATTCAGATTTCCCAATCCTGCTACAGAACTACCAAATCAATATTGCTACTTGCGGAACCCTGAAAATTTCCAAGAATATCTGGTCATTCCTAGGCATATTAAAGTCTGAGAATCCTTCATATAATGCAACTTCTTCCTTTCTCAAAGATGTGATATTTTGAGAATTCATTTCAAGCTATCCTGGTCCAGAGAGTTTTGTATTACTTTGATTTTTACCATCAAAATGGCCAGTTTGAGTGATTGGCCAGGGGGCTCTTTGTTAAGGTGCAGATCATTGGGAATCAGGATCCCTGATGGGAAATTGGAGATTTCCCATTTGACAAATGTAGGAAAGCATTTGTCAAGCTGTCCATAACTTACAGTGAAGAATGGCATGTATCAGGCTCTTCGCAAAGAGTCGGACACAACTGAGTGACTGAACAACCACAGGCTCTTCACTAGTAACAGTAGTGCTCACTTGTCTTTGAGTGCTATGCTATTGATAAATTTTGAGCAGTATGCCTTGTCCCTTACCTGCATCACTGCTGGACGCCTCAAGACAACGCAGTGGGGATTCCCCTGTGGTGGTTCAGTGGATAAGACTCCGTGCTTCCAGTGCGGGGGTAGCAGGTTCAATCCCTGCTTGGGAAACTAAGATTTTTCCATGCCATGCAGTGTGGCCAAAAAAAAAAAAAAAAAAAAAAACAGAAAACAAACAATACAATGAAGTGGGAGCATTGCTATGCCCATCACAAAGATGAGAAAACTGTGTCTTGTGAAATTTAAGTAACTCACCGGCAGTTAGAACCAGGACTCTAATCCTGAAGTTTGATTCCAGAGTTATACTGCAGAGTTTACACAGAGAAAGGGAAGTGACAGAATGTTCCAGACCTAATGCTAGTTCTACAAGTTATCTAATTGTACAAATCTCTACCTGTGCTACCAAGAAATGCCGAGGACTAAAGAATTTACTAAATAAGAGTACAAGAACCACCAGTAGATGACAGTCTGGAGTTGCAACTTCCTGATCTGAACGTGCTTCTCCTCACCTGTCATTTGGCCTCATCCCTCATCTGATGAAAGCAGACATATCACATCACAGTTAAGGACCTCAATTTCCTCAGAGAAAAATTGAAGGAATCCTATTGAAAGGGCCTTAGGCTTCCTTTCATCCCTGTTTTCTGAGAAAGACGTTTGATTTCATCATCTATTGTTACTGTTTGTGACTTTAGCTGGGAGGTGAGAAACTCATCAAGGGGATGCCTGTAATTCTTTCTCTGGAATTACCAAAGGCTTTCATAAATGTGTTTCTGAATATGTGACACTGATGTTTTACTTTAGCTCCTCAATAAACTGAAAAAATCAACTGAGAAGTTATCAAAAGAAGATGAAAATTACTACCAAAAAAACGTGGCAAGCTGTTCTACCAGACTGAAATGGGAGAACACACTGGAAAATTGCTTCCAGGTAAGTTATGCATTCATGGTTTTTTGTTTTTCTTTTTCCAAGGAGGCTGTGTGGGAGAGAAATCTCCGCTCCTAGGCACCCTTCAAGGGCTATGAGAAAAACATTTAACCTCTCCATCTCCATCCATCTCACCCTCCTCTCTACCTCACAGCAATGGGGGATAATTGTGGTTCTTACTGTATGGCTGCCAGGATGGTATAGTGCAGCCATATACATACACTGTGCACAGCTATATATGGTATACATGTCCTGGTATAGCGCACAGCTAGCTGGCCTTCAAGGTGTGTTAGATGTAGCTGTTACTAACTACCCTTACCAGAGGCTCTTACTCGGTCTCTCCTTTTTTTCTCTCCGTGTCTTTTTCTCCTTTTAGGGTCTTCCTCCACCTTCTCTTCCCACCACACCCCACTTTCAGCAGTCCCTACTTTTACACTGGAATATCATGGACATTATCTTCTTCACTTATAAAGTCTTCCTGATGGTGACAAGATGTACATTTACTTATATTTCAAAAAACCTCTGTTCAGCTCAGCTTTAAAAATATTTAAGATCCTAGGTTTTTGGGGTTTTTTTTTAAGAATCCAAATCACATGGAGAATCTACTAGAAGCCAGAATCTCCATAAAGAAAAAAAGGTTTTCTTTCATCTTTTTTGTTTCCTGGTTTGTTGCCACCACCGTGCTGGAGAACACTGGAACTTTACTCCCTCTTCCTTTGAGTTCCCACAGTTCCTCTTATCCCACATGAGTTCTATTAGGTTCTAAACTTCTCTGGCTTTGAGCTATCCTCTGCCCCCTGAATGCCAAACCAAGCCCCACTAGACCCACTTAGGATGTTCCTGTTGAGTCATCCTTGCCTCACCTTAACCAATAGGGATTCCCTTCCTTACTATTTCCTTGGCTTGTACATACTGAGTCTATACGAACAAGTCATTGATTCACATATTACACTGTGTATTCTTATTCTCTGTTGTTTACAAATGACAGGAGTAACATGATATTCATGAAGGCATATAATGAAAGTTGGCTGAACTCAATTAAAAGAGAACTTATTAGAAGTGTGGGAGATAGAAATGGGTCCACCAGGGTTGTTCCATTTCATTATTTTCCTCCATTCGCCAGCTGTTCTTCCTCTGTCCAGTCTGACTCTCCAGACTGGATTCACAAATTCTTTCAGAGGACATTCACTGAACTGTGCTCAAGGCAGTTTACTAGATACTGTGAAAAATACAAAATTTCAAGTGCAAATATTAAGAAATGAAACCAATTCCACAAATCATATGTCAAAATGAGTCATCACTTCGTAATTATATGTTCAAGCCATACTTCCTACCTTCCAAGAAGAAACAATTCGGTTGGCAGAAATAACCTGTAATATATTTTGAAAAATAATAGCCACTCAAGAATCTCATAGTGGTCCAGTGGTTAGGACTCTGTGTTCTCACTGATGTGGGCCTGGCTTCAGTCCCTGGTCAGGAACTAAAATCCCGCAAACTGTGCAAAATAAAATAATGTATGAGGCCAAAATAAAACAGTAATAGCCACTCTATCAAAAAAGTCTTATGGACTCTGGGAGAGGGAGAGGGTGGGATGATTTGGGAGAATAGCATTGAAATATGTATAATATCATTTTTGAAATGAGTCGCCAGTCCAGGTACGATGCCTGATAATGGATGCCTGGGGCTGGCGCACTGGGACGACCCAGAGGGATGGTATGGGGAGGGAGGAGAGAGGAGGGTTCAGGATGGGGAACACATGTATACTTGTGGTGGATTCATTTTGATGAATGGCAAAAGCAAGACAATATTGTAAAGTTAAGCAAAATAAAATTAAAAAAAAATGACCACGAATCAAATGTTTGATACTGGTAATATTTACTCAAGGAATTACTTTAGAAAAACATTTGCAGTAAGTGCAAAGAATCTTAAAAATGTTCACATTCTCAACCAGTGTTCCTCATGTGAGCCACAAAACACAGAAAATAACGTGAGTGGCTGTTTTCTCAGTTCCCCAAGGATGAAGGTAATTAATACCACTTTAGATGCAACAGAGAGATGGTAACTCAATGCAGACAACAGATGCCTCAGGACATTAGGGCTTAATTCTCTCTTAGAACCTCGGTTGAAAAACCTAATTTCCTTTCCATAAATCCATCTTAAGGAAATAAATGAAAAACAAAACACATATTTCCATTCAAATACATTAAAAGTAAAAGGGAAGAAACAATACAAGTGGCCAATGTTAAGAAGATGTCTAAATAAATCAATACATTCTATACAAGGGATTATTAATTAAAATAGTGTTTTGGAAACTGCTTATGAACAATGTTAAGTGAAAAAAAGTATACCAGTTTGAATAATTTGGTTGATAACTAGAAATATAAAATCACACATACATATATACCTCATCAGACTAAAATACATCAAAATGTTAACAGGGGTCCTCTCTGGGTGGAAGAATTAGAAATGGTTTTAAAATGTATTTTCTTGTAGCCCTTTATGGCCCCAGAACAACGTCTAGCGTGCTTATTAAAATTTAGGTTCCTGGACTTCTCTGGTAGTCCAGTGGTTAAGATTCCACATTTCCATTGCAGGGGGCCTCAGGTTCGATCCCTGGTGGGGAAACTAAGATTCCACATGCTGTGCAGGGCAGTCAAAATAAATAAATAAAATTGAGGATAAACTGACTCTTAAGCCCTGAGTTGGGAATGAGAAGTTTTAGGCTTAAAAAAAAAAAAAAAAAAGGCAGATTTCTGAGTGCCTGCCTATATGGGATGAGTCACAGCTTCTGAATGATTTTAGGAAGGGGTCTTGGTGATTGCTATGCATAGTAAAGTTTAAGAGTTTCTGCTCAAGAAAAAGCAAGATATTTCTTTGATCAGTTTCATGAAAACAATTTAGATGAAAATGAAGTCCCTCCAAGCTCCCTGGGTAGTTCTAACTGGAAGGCCAGAACAGCAGGAAATGAAAAGAATGAATGAAGAGTGTGAATTATCATGAAGCCTGGGCCCAGACAACCTCTCCATCTGCTCTTCCTTGATAACTCCTTGATCGCACTTTCCTTTAATGTGCTGTTGTGAAAACACATGAGGAAAATTTGAGGTCCTCCAGAGTCTCTTGCTTCTCTGCACCCTATTTTATACAAAAAGAACAAGATAATAGAAAGCAATAATTCATTAAACAAGATATGGATTTCCCCTTTGCACAGTGGAATTTATCTCAGCCTCTTTTCATGAGCAAACATAGATCATCTTAACGATTTCCCTGAAATGTAATTAAAATCTGTTAAATATTACCATTGCCAGCAAGGGACAGGATTATTCTAGTCTCAAACTGATGCTAGTGGCTCAGCATTTGTCACAGTAAAGAAACAGCTGCCCAGTGGGGATTCAATGTATTTCCCAAACCTGGCTTTTGTTTTCCACCCTGTCCTTTGCTTGTAGTGCTAAACTATAACAGCTGCTTTCCAGGTCTTTTTCTATAATGTAAAGACTCTTTCTTTCTGAAGACAGTCTCACTTGCGGTCCAAGACATTGAGCAGAGTTTATTTTACATATTTGTTAGAGGAGGCGTATAGTTTGTGCCCTGTGAAGAAGCATTTACAGCTACTCTTCTGGGTCTTTAATCCTGTATCTGGGAGACAGAGGGCATGTTCAAATGGCTGGTACTTGAGATTTTGGAGAAAGACTCAGGAGACCAACAGCAAAAACAAAAGGTAGTTCATTCCCATTGACTTACAAAAATTGTGTGGATTCTGACTAGACAAGGAAGATGGCTTTGGGGAGCGGAGCTCTGGGCTTCCCAATTCAAAAGTCAAGACACTTGGCACAGGATCAAAGTTTGCATGTGGTTGACATAGATGTTCACAGTTGCTGCTGCTGCTGCTGCTGCTAAGTCGCTTCAGTCGTGTCCGACTCTGTGCGACCCCATAGACGGAAGCTCACCAGGCTCCCCCGTCCCTGGGATTCTCCAGGCAAGAATACCGGAGTGGGTTGCCATTTCCTTCCCCAATGCATGAAAGTGAAAAGTGAAAGTGAAGTCGCTCAGTCGTGTCCGACTCTTAGCGACCCCATGGACTGGAGCCTACCAGGATCCTCCGTCCATGGGATTTTCTAGGCAAAAGTACTGGGGTGGGGTGCCATTGCCACAGTTTCTGCAGCCTTTTACCACTTGCATTTAATAGTAGCATTAAAATGACTGTATCCTAGTAAAGTGTGATGTGTCCAGACAGCAGAACATTATTCATCCTTAAAAGGAAGGAAATTCTGACCCAGGCTACAACAAGGATGAAAATCTTGAAGATTGTATGCTAAGTGAAATAAGCCAGACACAAAAGGACAAATATTGTATGATTCCTCTTAGATGAGACACTTAGGATAGTTTTAGATTCACACAAGACCGCAAGTGGAATTGTGGCTGCTGGGATGATGAGGGGAAGGAGAATGGGGAGTTATTGTTTAATGAGCACAGAGTTGCAGTTTTGCAAGATGAAAAACATTCTGGATATGGATAATGGTAGTGGTTGCACAATGATTTGAATGGACTTAATGACACTGAACATTTGAAAGTGGTGAAAATGGTAAGCTTTATGCAACAATTACACAAATTTTTTAAAAAATTTAATGACTATATATCATAGGTGAAATAACAACACGATATGAATGCAGCCTACATACAGGGATATAAAGGAACACTGTACTGGACAGGCCAGTGGCTCCTGCAGGGGTGCTGAGAAGCAGGATGAGAAGCCAGTGGCCTCTGTGACGTCCCCGCACCCCCACACCACCTAAGGCCTTGAATACAGCCCGCTCCTTTTACTTCTTTGGTAATGCTAGCCACTGATTTGCCCACGACAGCGTTCTTCCTCATGAAGGACTCTTGCTGAGCGCTCTTTACTGTGGGAAGGGGTGAGGTAGAATGGCAGGTATGAGAGGAACCAGCCCAGCCTCTGAATAAAGAGGGAAAGCCCAGGCCTTGTCCTCACAGAAACAGAATGAGGCATTATGTCTTGGACACCTGCCACCTCTGTCAAACCCACAGTATCTGGGCGCATACCCAGCAGCCTCCAGCAGTCCGCAACATAGCCCAGGAATTCCCAGTGTGTATTCCACTTGACCCAGCCTTCTCTGAACTTCTCTATTTCCTCAAAATAAGCAGTCTGCAGCTTGGCTCCCAGTGAGTGGCAGGAGCCTGATAACTAATTTTTTTCTAAAATGTTAATAGCTGACAAGCCAAATGTGACCTCCCTAATTTCATTTATTCTTCCCAGTTAAAAAACAAACCAACTAAAACTCCAAGAGTGGAATTTTTTCATCCCACACAAAATGAGATGGTTGTATCCTCACCTTCAAAGAGTAGTCTCTGAACCCCCAGGCCGGGAAAATGACTTGGTCAGACTTTAAGTTTCTGCTCTCATCACATAAGCTTCCTTAAGAAGAGAATTTGCATCTCATCATCTTTGTCCCTGCAAAGACTAACAGAATGCCTTGTATGCGCTGCAAACAATTCTAGAAATATTTAGTGTCTGACTGCAGTTCCTAAATACAGAAGGGCTTTTACTGGGCTTCATTCTTTTTCTGGAATGCATCTGAAAATGATTTCAAATGATTCCTTTCTCCCCCTTCTTTGTGAACATCAGGTAACCTACGGCATCCACCTGTGTGCCTTTTGGCCTAGAAAAGACAGTGAAAGTATGAGAGTGAAATCAATCCTGCATGCGTGCGTGCCCAGTCATGTCCAGCTCTTTGCAACCGTGTGGACTGTAGCCCACCAGGCTCCTCTGTCCATGGGATTCTCCAGGCAAGAATCCTGGAGTGGGTTGCCATGCCCTCCTCCAGGGGATCTTCCCGACCCAGGAATCAAACCCACATCTCCTGCATCTCTTGCATCGCCAAGGATTCTTTACCCCTGAGCCACCAGGGAAGCTGAAATTAATCCTAATGGAGGATAAATAGACAGACACCAAATCCATTCCCGTCCTGGGAACCTGCCCCCTCTGCAGTCTGGATCAAGAGGCACAAACAGGACAGCTCACTCAGACTTTCTCCAGTGTGTTAGCGCTTGGTGGGCGCCTTTCATTTTGTAAATACAACAGTGGGCTGATGTAATTTCATTTTTTATCCTTTCAGAGCATCCTGGAGCTGGAGAAGGAAAGAATTCAACTCTTATGTAATAACTTAAACCAGTACTCCCAGCATATTTCTGTTTTTGGCCAAACCTTGACCACAGTGAGTAGTAGAGAATTTGCGGTCTCTGGTGTGCGTGGTAAGAACTGGCAGGAGATGTGTCTTCTGCAACCTTGTTCTGCTTTCCTTGGCCTTGCAGTGCCACACGCAGATTCACTGTGCCATCAGCAAGATAGACATCGAAAAAGATATCCAGGCTCTCATGGAAGAAACCACAGTCTCATCTACAGAAAATAAATCCGAGTTCCTATTAACTGACTACTTTGTAAGTATGGATGGAAGGAGGTTTCATTCATGGGGAACCTTAGTCTCATACTGAGGGATTCATTTTTTAAAAAATTGAGAGAAATTGTAAAAGAAACATTGTTTTGTAAATTAAAATATTGACTTTTTATAGTCTGCATAAGTTTAAAAACTGTGGTTTACAGATGGGGTGATGAAAATATGTCTTCAGTATTCTCTGCCAGGGAAGAAAGTCAAAGAGGATCTTAGACTGAATCTTTTCATTTTTGAAGCAAATATTTAATTTTTTTAATTAAAAAATTAATTTTCATTGGAGCATAATTGATTAGCAATGTTGTATTGGTTTCAGGTGTATAGCAAAGTGACTTAGTCATACAAATACATGTATCTATTCTTTTCCAAATTCTTTTCCCATTTAGGTTATTACAGAGTATTGATCAGAGCTCCCTGTGAAAGACAAAGTAAATTAGCAATAGCAATGTCTGTTCAAAGCAGAAACAAAGATAGAGATGAAAGTGGGAAGGAAGATTTGATTATATGGGGAAAGTACTTTTTTTCTTCCAAACAGTGTAAGTGATCCCTGAGATGAGACAATGTACAATAAAATACATCTATTACTTTCTCGTGAAAATACCTCTGTAAGCTAACCTGTCAATAAAATAAGGGTCATTCTCCTTGAAAATTTGACTAAGGTCCTATTGAAACATAAAGAAGCAGGCATGCCCATGGGAAATTTTGGTTTCTATGTCATTTGAGTGCACCAGAACTAATGACTATGTATGTTGTCTAAGAGAATGGACTGATTCTCCAACTGGGAGAATAAGATTGTCCTAATGAGAAGGCAATGGCACCCCACTCCAGTACTCTTGCTTGGAAAATCCCATGGACGGGAGAGCCTGGTGGGCTGCAGTCCATGGAGTCGCTAAGAGTCGGACACGACTGAGCGACTTCACTTTCACTTTTCACTTTCATGCATTGGAGAAGGAAATGGCAACCCACTCCAGTGTTCTTGCATGGAGAATCCCAGGGATGAGGGAGCCTGGTGGGCTGCCGTCTATGGGGTCGCACAGAGTCGGACACGACTGATGCGACTTAGCAGCAGCAGCAATACCCTTAACATTCTTGATGCTTTTCCATTGTGCTAGAGAAGACTCTTGAGTCCCTTGGACTACAAAGAGATGAAACCAGTCAATCCTAAAGGAAATCAACCCTGAATATTCATTGGAAAGACTGATGCTGAAGCTGAAGCTACAATACTTTGGCCAGCTGATGCGAAGAGCCAACTCATTGGAAAAGACCCTGAATCTTTCCCTGCTGGGAAAGATTGAGGGCAGGAGGAGAGGAGGGGGAGAATGAGATGGTTGGATAGCATCACTGATTCAATGGACATGAACTTGGGCAAACTCCGGGAGATAATGAGGGACAGGGAGGCCTGGTGTCCTGCAGTCCATGAGACAGAAAAAAGTCAGACATGACTTAGTGACTGAACAACAGCAACAATATTCTTAAAGCAAAACACCTCCAAAATCTAACTTTGTGTTCATTAGCAGTAAGTGTAGACTGGGTTTTATCGAGTGCTGCACAATTCACATGGACTAGGGTAAGACAGTGAAGAGGAACTAAAATGCCTCTTGGTGAAAGTGAAAGAGGAGAGTGAAAAAGTTGGCTTAAAGCTCAACATTCAGAGAACTAAGATCATGGCATCCAGCCCCATCACTTAATGGCAAATAAATGGGGAAACAGTGGAAACAGTGTCAGACTTTATTTTTGGGCTCCAAAATCACTGCAGATGGTGACTGCAGCCATAAAATTAAAAGACACTTACTCCTTGGAAGGAAAGTTATGACCAACCTAGATAGCATATTCAAAAGCAGAAACACTACTTTGCCAACAAAGGTCCATCTAGTCAAGGCTGTGGTTTTTCCAGTGGTCATGTATGGATGTGAGAGTTGGACTGTAAAGAAAGCTGAGCGCCAAAGAATTGATGCTGTTGAACTGTGGTGTTGGAGAAGACTCTTGAGAGTCCCTTGGACTGCAAGGAGATCCAACCAGTCCATTCTGAAGGAGATCAGCCCTGGGATTTCTTTGGAAGGAATGATGCTAAAGCTGAAACTCCAGTACTTTGGCCACCTCATGCGAAGAGTTAACTCATTGGAGAAGACTCTGATGCTGGGAGGGATTGGGGGCAGGAGGAGAAGGGGACGACAGAGGATGAAATGGCTGGATGGCATCACTGACTCGATGGATGTGAGTCTGAGTGAACTCCGGGAGTTGGTGATGAACAGGGAGGCCTGGCGTACTGAGGTTCATGGGGTCGCAGAGTCGGACATGACTGAGCAACTGAACTGAACTGAGGTTAAGACAGGAAAACAATCTGAGTATAAATATTGAAGGGCTGGTGATTAGTGTGAAAAATATTTGTAAGTTTACTGTAAAGGCCATGTTCAAAAGATTGTATCTGTGGTTTAAATGCCATCTCTGGTATTGATCTTCTTTCTGACAAATTTTTGGAAAAGAACAAATTTAAGAAAGTTAATGATGGCAGTCTACTCTATTTCAAGTTGATCCAGTAGTAATCTATCCCTGGAAATACATTCGCAAACAATAGACATCCCCAAGAAACCAAATGAAGTCTTGGACTGACATGGAATTCAGATTATAATGTGCATTCCTCCAGCAAGAAAGGGTTGATGGTTGGACTGAGGCATCCTTGCAGTTGGTAAACTCACAGCCCACCTGCGGGGGTAATGTCGGCTTGGGCCTCAGCCTTGGGCAGATGTGTGATGGAGTGGACTGGTGGAGACTGAGGAATCACAGGAGTGGGCTTTCATGAGTAATTACTTACTAGCTGTTTAGTCTCGGGCCTTCATTTATTTCTGAGTATCACAGGTAAAATGGGGAAAATAAAGCCAATTTCATAAAGTTGTTATAAAAATCATATGAATGAAAGGTACAGAAAAAAAATTATATAGTACACAGCATATTGATATTTCTTCCAGCAATCTTGATTCCAGCTTGTACTTCCTCCAGCCCAGTGTTTCTAAGATGTACTCTGCATATAAGTTAAATAAGCAGGGTGACAATATACAGCCTTGACATATTCTTTTTGCTATTTGGAACCAGTCTGTTGTTCCCTGTCCAGTTCTAACTGTTGCTTCCTGACCTGCATACAGGTTTCTCAAAAGGCAGATCAGGTGGTCTGGTATTCCCATCTCTTTCAGAATTTTCCACAGTTTATTGTGATCCACACAAAGGCTTTGGCATAGTCAATAAAGCAGAAATAGATGTTTTTCTGGAACTCTCTTGCTTTTTCGATGACCCAGCGGATGTTGGCAATGTGATCTCTGGTTCTTCTGCCTTTTCTAAAACCAGCTTGAACATCTGGAAGTTCACAGTTCACGTATTGCTGAAGCCTGTCTTGGAGAATTTTGAGCATTACTTTACTAGTGTGTGAGATGAGTGCAATTGTGCGGTAGTTTGAGCATTCTTTGGCATTGCCTTTCTTTGGGATTGGAATGAAAACTGACCTTTTCCAGTCCTGTGGCCACTGCTGAGTTTTCCCAATTTGCTGGCATATTGAGTGCAGCACTTTCACAGCATCATCTTTCAGGATTTGAAATAGCTCCACTGGAATTCCATCACCTCCACTAGCTTTATTCGTAATGATGCTTCCTAAGGTCCACTTGACTTCACATTCCAGGATGTCCAGGATATCAGTAACCTCAGATATGCAGATGACACCACCCTTATGGCAGAAAGTGAAGAAGAACTAAAGAGCCTCTTGATGAAAGTGAAAGAGGAGAGTGAAAAAGCTGGCTTAAAGCTCAACATTCAGAAAACAAAGATCATGGCATCTGGTCCCATCACTTCATGGCAAATAGATAGGGTAACAGTGGAAACAGTGGCTGACTTTTTCTGGGCTCCAAAATCACTGCAGATGGTGATTGTAGCCATGAAATTAAAAGACGCTTACTCCTTAGAAGGAAAGTTATGACTAACCTAGACAGCATATTCAAAAGCAGAGACATTACTTTGTCAACAAAAGTCCATCTAGTCAAGGCTATGGTTTTTCCAGTGTTCATGTATGGATGTGAGAGTTGGACTATAAAGAAAGCTGAGCACAGAAGAATTGATGCTTTTGAACTGTGATGTTGGAGAAGGCTTTTGAGAGTCCCTTGGACTGCAAGGAGATCCAAACAGTCCATCCTAAAGGAGATCCTGGGTGTTCATTGGAAGGACTGATGTTGAAGCTGAAATTCCAGTACTTTGGCCACCTGATGTGAAGAGCTGACTCATTTGAAATGACCCTGATGTTGGGAAAGATTGAGGGCAAGAGGAGAAGGGGACGACGGAGGATGAGATGGTTGGATGGCATCACTGACTCGATGGACCTGAGTCTGAGTGACCTCCGGGAGTTGGTGATAGACAGGGAGGCCTGGCGTGCTGCGGTTCATGGGGTCACAAAGAGCTGGACATGACTGAGCCACTGAACTGAACTGAACACAGCATATAGATTAAATATTTTAATCTCATTATATTTTTATAAAGGCTATTACAGTATTCTCTTTGCTCTAAATCGTCACGCTTCCTTTTCTTCAGGACAATCTTTCTAAAGCTAATCTCTCCATCAATATTTAGGGTCCCAGTCTTTCTCCTTCCTTTTCAGATAAGTCCTGACTCCTCCACTTCCATCTTCAGTCATCAGTTTTCCCCCTTTCTCCAAGATTTCTGTCTCTACTGCATTCATGATCAGCCACCACCCCACCAGACATAACACCTTTTTGTTTTTGCACACAAAGGTTTTAATCATTTTAAGTTGCATATCACTATAGGACATTTGCTCTTTGACTTGTTACTAGGCATTTACACTGTGTCCTAACATCTTTATTCTTTCAGTTCTGGAAATAATGCTTATGAAAGCTCTTACATAGTTAATAGTTCTCAATCTACACGATAAAATTTCTACGTCAGCCCTCAAATCTGACCTAAACTACTTAGATAACTTTTTTCTTCCACTATATTTGCTCAAGCAACTGGTATGTTTATTTTTTATTTCACACAAATCCTCCTTCTATCCTTTGCTTGTGCCATTTCTCCTGCAAGGAGTAACTTCTGCCCTCCTTCCCCATCCTGGTTAAAACAGCTAGTCTTCTTAAAGCTCTCATGCCCGTGACCTTGGTGAGCCATGCACTCCTATGAAATAGCTATAGTAACATTCACTTTCCAAGGGTAATTTTTTCTTTTAAAGTAAGTTCTTGGCTCTATACTTACCAGTTGTGAGCAAGATGTCTTCTTATTAAGCAGGTCTAGAAGGCAATGGCATCCCACTCCAGTACTTTTGCCTGGAAAATCCCATGGACAGAGGAGCCTGGAAGGCTGCAGTCCATGGGGTTGCTAAGAGTCGGACACAACTGAACGACTTCACTTTCACTTTTCACTTTCATGCATTGGAGAAGGAAATGGCAACCCACTCCAGTGTTCTTGCCTGGAGAATCCCAGGGACGCGGGAGCCTGGTGGGCTGCCATCTATGGGGTTGCACAGAGTCAGACATGACTGAAGCGACTTAGCAGCAGCAGCAGCAGAAAAGGTAAACCTATCTGTGGAAAACCAAACGTTATCCTGTTTTTATTTTTTTTCCTTCCATTAAGTTAACTTTGAATGTAGCAGTGAAAGTCTCAGTGCAACTAGGAGTAGCAACTCTTCCTTTTTTCCACTGAAATTGTTAAACTTCTTTCTTTTTTCCAAAAGGAAGAAGATCCTAAAAATGCAATGAGTAGAGAGCGACAGACATCTTCAATAAAATCAAAACTGTTGAGACTGCAGAAAGATATTGAAAAAGTCTCGCGAGACCAAGAAGGTATATAACTATTTCTTTGATTGGCCTGGTGAGAGGAAGTATTCTGTCCTGAGGTGTCATTCAGAGTTGGGGTGCTTCTGCTTTTGCTGACTGGAGCAGGGATCATCTCATTTAAAGGACCAAATGTCAGACCTAATTTGTGTGAATAAAGAAAAATTTTTTCTCAAAGAAGAGAACAAAAAAATTAAACATGACATTTTGGTCCATCTGTGAGATTTTCATAAGTACTATACCACTGTTTATAGAAATGTAACATTTTACTCTGTTCCTGAAATTGGCTGATATGAAGGACAATTAGCTTGGATTAAAACATAGTAAACCTCCTAGGTCGTTTCCTTCCCAGGTGGCGGCGCTAGTCGTAAAGAACCTGTCTGCTGCTGTAGGAGACCCAGGTTCGATCCCAGGGTTGGGAAGATCCCCTGGAGAGGGAAATGGCAACCCAGGCCAGTATTCTTGCCTGGGAAAGCCCAAGGACAGAGGAGCCTAGTGGGCTATAGTCCTTGGAGTCGTAAAGAGTCAGACAGGCCTTAGCAACTAGACAACAAAAACCTCCTATGTACAAGGCTTCCATTTATTTATTTTTCCCATATTGGTTTATATTATTCCATTGGAGGGGTGTTAATAGGTGATTTAACATTTTCTAAATTAATTTATTTTGTACTGAAGTATTATTGCTACACAGCACGATCTTAGTTCTAGGTGCACAACTTAATGATTCAACACTTCTATACTTTACAGAATGATCACCACTTGTTTGTTTTTTAAACCAACTCCTGAACAATGTGAAAATCGTTCAAATTAAATCCTATGCTTAGAGGTTAGGTATGTTAGAACATGAAGAAGCTCTAAAGTGCTACAGATGATGAAAACAATTTCATACTTGGGATTCTGATATGTGGAGCTTGTTTTTTGTGGAGCAGAGAACACTATTGCAATGTAATACTTGATAGGAAATCCAAGAGAGCAAAATGTTTAGAAATGTAAATACCAGCAGAGGAGAGTTTAAGATCATGGTAAAATGTTAGGGAACTGCCACAGAATGGATCTACAGGAAGGACTCAAAAGCTCATCTTGAGTTTTTCATCTTGAACAACAATCAAGACTCCTTTAGCACCAGCATTTCTCTAATATCATTCAATGAAAGTACAGGTCACCCATTCAGTAAAATTTATCAACAACTACATATACACACAGCTCCAGCCATTTGGGAAATGCTCCAGGAATCAGTTCTGGGCTCTGGCTCCCTCTGAGTGTAACCACCTTTAAGCCCTGCCTCTCCAGGACTGAGCAATGGTGACTGGCAGTATGGTTTCACTTGCAGGCTTGGAACGAATGCTGAGAGCCTACTCCAGCCACTCCTCCTTCTCAGACTCAGAGAGCGAAAGAAGCACAGCCGCCTTAATGGACGAGGTAAATATTTGCAGAGCGCAGTTTGGTAGAGTTAATGATGAAGGAGCTATTTGGGGAACGCCTGTGTTCTGGCCCATTTGACCTCTGTTTGCCTTTCCTTTCTCACGACACATAACAGTCTAGTCAGAGAGCTTGTACAGTCAGCTCCTTGACAAGTGGTTTGAGGAATCTGGAAAAATCCAGCTACTTAAAGATACTTGCTTTAGTGTCCTCGTGGGGGGGTTGGTGGTGGGGGTGGGGGGTGGGGGTGGGGGGGATGGGGGGGGAATGTGCCTAAAATAAAATCCCTCCCCCTGCTCCCAGCACAGAATCACTCAGTCAAGGTCTGGAAATCATGTGTATGCTACCTAAGTTAACAGATGTGACTGAAAAACAAATGCAGGGTCTGCTTTCAGAGAGGCCTGCATCCGGATCTAGCTCGGCCAGTTACAGGGACCTGGGACAGGTTTCGTTTTCTCATCTTGGAAGTGGGGATGTTGGGACTTAACTCAAAGGGGTTTTGTGAGGTTGAAGCAGTATTTAAAAAATGCTAGCATAGTGCACAGCTGCTGCTGCTGCTAAGTCGCGTCAGTCGTGTCCGACTCTGTGCGACCCCACAGACAGCAGCCCATCAGGCTCCTCTGTCCCTGGGATGCTCCAGGCAAGAACACTGAAATAGGATGCCATTGCCTTCTCCATAGTGCACAGAGGAGAGCTGAAATCCTGGTAATTATTATAGAAATGCTGTTTTCCATTTATCTCTGAGCCAACATCAGGGTTTTCTGAGAATAGGGAAAAGGAGAGATGTGGATATACAGAAGGAAGATGGCTGTTTAGGGTGTGAAAGCTTCCAGGGAAACAAAGAGAAAAACTTCAGAAGCCAAGGTCATTTTGAACGGAGAGGAGGTGCCGTCAGTGGACGTAGGGAGAGGCACTTTTTGCCCAAAGGCTGGCCTGCAGCAGCACCCAGACATCTGTTGCAATTGATGGGCAATGCGACCTCTTCAGAGGAACCCACATTATAAAAAAGTTAGCAAAGGCCCATTAATTTTATACAGGAATAAAAACAAATAAATACCGTGACCTATGTGTGGCAAGGTACACAATTTCTGTTATGATTGGAGAGAAAGCTGATTGGGGTTAATTTGAGAAGAATTCAGAAAGAGATTAAATTTTTAGCAATGTTTTGAAGGATCCAGGAAGCTGGGCCAGTTTTCCTTTCCTTGCACGTAGCCTATCTAACACTCTTGTAAAAAGTATGTACCTAATAATTTCTGTCCGAAGAACAATTTCAATAGTCCTTTGGTAAAAATAAACAGATGCAGCCAGGTATTGTTAATCTGTTTTTTAGCAGCAGCTTCCTTTAGTGGAGGTGCTGTTTCAGGAATAAACCTGACACTTTTTGGGAAAAGCCAGGCCTGAATTCTGTTCACTTGGGAACAGAGGTCTAATATCCTTGCAGTGACATATGGCTACAATTTTTATAAAATTATAAAACAGACTGAAAGACATTTTCTGTGACAACATAAAATGTTTGGTTAACTAATTCAGTGTAAATGATATTTACCAAAAGGAAATCATATGAAGCATTTTATGATGGCATTAATTTATAAGTTTATTTCTTTGGGTTCTTGCATAGCATTTTGTCATTCATATAGAATTTGTATTAGGATCTTCTGTGCACCCAACTGGCCTGATTCACACAGTGGAGGATGCAAGATGGGAGATGATCTAACCCCTGAATTTATGGTTTAGGATCTAGCGATGAAGCAAAAAGGGTCTTCAAATAGTGGATGCCAATTATCTATGTCAGAGATTATACACCCCCACATCTGGTGAAGGGAAACTATTAACAGTAATGGTGATAGACTGATTTTGTCTTAGGCAGGGGAGGTTTCTTGCAGGGGAATCTCTATTTCCTATTTCATTGGCTCTTGGTCCAGCGCCATATTTGAGATAAGAATGTTGGCAAGCCATACTCTCTGAGAAATTGTTGCAGAAACTGGAAGTGTTTGGGGGCAGATATTGTCTTTGGATACCAGAAGGAACACACCACAGAACAGACTTGCTCTTAATGTTCTCAAGTGCAGACTGGATCTAAGGCTAGAAGCTATGGAGGAGCTTTTGATGGCATCTTAGGTGAGCCTGCCCACTGTGCAGTGAATTGTTCCAAGGACTAGAGCCCTTCCCCATCGATTGGAGGTGTTTGGTCCATGGCTGTGATTCCCTGACAGGGATGTTAGGATTTTGAATCTCAGGCTGCAGACTTCCCTGGCAGTCCAGTGGTTAAGACACCTCTCTTCCACTGCAGGTGACACAGGTTTGATTCCTGGTCGGGGAATCAAGATCCTGCATTCGGAGTGGCACAGCCAGAAAGTAGAAAGAAAAAAAAAGGAATCCCTAGGCTGGAGGTGTGGAGAAGGGAGAAGCAATGGTGAGGAGAATGTTGGATAGCAGACTCTTTCCAGTATTTAGATTCTGTGATTTGATTTACCTTGACTGAACACAACTTGACGGAGAAGTCAATATAAAGTTTCTAGTTCAAGGTCAAAATGAAAATGGGAGAGACTAATAGCTTTAGTTTCACTCTTTATTTTTATATTCAAATAGCCCAGAATATTGTTTCTAGGTTTCAGAAGTGCTGCAAACTTTCCAGGTAATATAAGACCTCACCTCTTCAAGAAATAAAAACACCACCAACAAAAACCCTGCCACACATCATTTTAGTTTGATTCTGTTGACAAGAGTCAGTTCTCTTCTTTATGTTAAGTGCGCATGGCTCCATTGCCTTTCTTCAAAGCCCCCTGAAAGCCTGCCTTCTGCAATCAGCACTTACTATTCATTCTCCTTTCCCCATTCCTCAGCAGAAAGTTAACTAAAGCTCTTTGTCACAAAATGCTGAGTAATATACCTATCAAGCTTTCTGGTTTACCTTTTTTACAAGGGTCCAGAATAAGATGCACTCAACAACTAAGGCTTTCTTTAGACTTCTTACACGGCCCATTGTTTTCTCTCTTCAGCATTTTCTGCAAATGAATTGCACATGAGTTGAATGTATACTTTTCTGAACCTCTTTGTCATTTTGGAAGTTATCCTGATGTCCCTTTATCCACTCACAATGAGTTGTGCCTCCTTCTCTAGAAATTTACTCATATGGTCAAATGCTGTTTCCACAGAATAGCTTGAAACTAGACCTTCTGCAAGCAAACTCCTATAAACTGTCATCTGTGTTAGCAGAACTTGAGCAAAGACCTCAACCCAACCATCCCTGTAGTAACTCCATCTTCAAGTGGAAAGAAAAGGTAAACATTTAAGAGGCTGGTTATAATTTCTTGACTGGCCTTGTTGGGTAGAATGACTCAAAGCAGCATCAGGGCAAAAAAGCTGTTATGAACTATATATGCCAATTATAAATGCTCAAATCTCCAATTGCACAATTTTAAGATAAATTTATTTATTTTTTGAGCACAGTAACAAAGACTAAACACAAATGAGCAAATTATTTGTATTCATAGGTAAATTAATGAGTTAAAAATACTTCGGGTTCCTTCTTCCTTCTCATTTTCTAACTTTATCCTTTGAACATGCTGTTATAGCAAAATTTCTATTACAGACCTAAATTGTAAGATTTTGTGATAAGCAGTAGTCTCATCCTTTTAACATACTATATGATGTTGATAATGTGTGAGCACAATTAACAGGTTCACACACACGTATTGCTTTCCCAGTGTTTCACTCTAGGCGTTGACGAGCACGCGAGTGTACACGGTTAGCTGTTTTCCATTTGCTACCAGAAGAGGGAGCTGTAACTACCTTGTGATGAAGGGACAGTTTTCTTTCTGAGCCTTGAGCTCTAAAGGGGTCTGTCATTTACACAGAGTCATGATTATTTCACTTGCATCAAAACCAATTAAAGTTGAATTTGTAGAAGGAATGGTGTAAATGTTATTATTTGGCTTAAGGCTGCAGGTCAGAACTGCAAACACAGGCTATAAAATATGCTGCTGCTGCTGCTGCTAAGTCGCTTCAGTCGTGTCCGACTCTGTGCGACCCCATAGACAGAAGCTCACCAGGCTCCCCCATCCCTGGGATTCTCCAGGCAAGAACACTGGAGTGGGTTGCCACTTCCTTCTCCAATGCATGAAAGTGAAAAGTGAAAGTGAAGTCGCTCAGTCGTGTCCAACTCTTAGCGACCCCATGGACTGGAGCCTACCAGGATCCTCCGTCCATGGGATTTTCCAGGCAAAAGTACTGGGGTGGGGTGCCATTGCCTTCCCCGATAAAATACAGTAATGTCTAATTGTGAAAATATTAAGGTTTCAGTAACAAAACCTCACTATAGTAGGATTTAGAAATGTACTAAGTGATTTCTTTACATCCTTCTCCCAATAATTAAAAAACAGATTCCTGAGGAAAACAGTTGCAGAAGAGTTACTTTTCTCAAATACTTTTTCTGATAGCGCTGTTAAAAATGTCTTCCCCCTCCCCCATTCAAACAGCAGCAGACACACAGTTCTGTAAAAATATCTCGGCCTGTTCTGATGAAGAGATTAGAGAATGTTGTGAACAGGGCATCTTCCGACGGGCAGAGAATTCCAAGTCCTTCGTCTACAGGTAATCTCATGCCCAGAGTAATTTGAGGCTGGGTTCTATCACTAAAGCACATTGCCAAAATTATATTTTATTTTCAGAACCACACTGATATAAGTTGGCTCAAGGAAATTAACATTTCAATCAGGACTGATTAATTTATTAGAATGTGTAGCTTTCTCTGCAAATGTCATCCAAAAGGTGGGAAGGACTCAAGAAGAATGCAAGTGGGGGAGGGGGGGAGAATTCTCTAATGTCTTAGGGAAGGCACCCCAGTCCCCAGCACCCATGTTATTCAGACAGCCTGCAATTTGTTGTCCACACGCTCACCCTGGAAATGCTGTAGGAGCTCTGCAGCCCTGTCTCCACAGCCTCCTCCAAACTGCCAAGGAAACCCTGTCCTCTGCGCAAGAAACACTACGATCCCAAAGCCTACCGGCTTTGTTCAGTCACTTAACTTTGGTCATTTTTCCATCTACTCCCCCTGCCTTTTACCTTTCAAACCCCCCCACCCCCCACCCCCACACATCCACACAAGCACGTTCCATTATCCTTTATTTTTCAACTATAGTATTACCATAACTTTGACTCTCTAGGTTCTTGATTAGAACTTGGCGAAAAAGAGTTTCCGTCAAACCCAGGCCACTGTAGTCCACCTGTACATTAAAGACCCATGGTTGCACAGTTTGAGAAACAGTTCCCTAAGTACCTGGCGATAATGGTAGGCAGCTCCTGCTCCAATATATTCTTGATGGGAAAAACAAGTGTGGGTTTTCCAAGACACAAATACATCGGTCAACACAGATTGACTGATGTGAAATTCACATGGAAAACAATTTAAAACTGTCATCATTATTATTACTATGATAATAACTTGTGTCTCTAGACTTATTTTCTATATTATAGCTTTAGAGTATATAATATACATAGTTCATTCTTATAGTACCTACATCAGAAATGGTTACTGAATCAAAGAATGAGTATTATGTACAATGATAAACTTTCCTTTGGGGAAGATTTCTATATATTCAAGCTCTGCACTATGTGGTGAAAACTAGACCACTTTCCCACCGTGTTCACCTTGCCTACTGACCCAGCGTTAGTCACTAAAACTCGATCCAACTTTCAGCCTCCGGTGTGACCCAGCTCGGCAATGGTCTTTGTAAGGCCTTATATTCTTTTCAAGCCAGGCAAGATGATGAATTGGACTTGGAAAAAGGTAAGAATCATTCTCAAATAGTTGACTTGCCTTCTCATGTGAAATCTTTAACTTGACTATAACCTTTGTCTTAGCTTTTAAAGTTAGTACCATGTTAAATCAGTTCAAGTTTATAACCACCATTCTTAGAAGATAGAAAGATAAGCACACCAGAAAGAAAGCTCACATAATAAAAACAGCTGATATCTATGCGGTATTTACTAGGTGCCAGACATTGCTGCAAACACATTGTCCAATTTAATATTCATAAAAACCTTTTGAAGTAAGTAGTATTATTTATGCCTGTTTTACGAGTGAGGAGACAGACATAGAAATGTGAAGTACTTCGGCTAAAGTCACTAGCAGTCGAGGCTCAGGATTTGAACTTGGAAACCCATTCACGCTGTTAATAACAGTGCTCAGTTGGGGTAGAATATCAGTAATGGACAGTTATCAGAGGTGCAGCCCCACCTTTTTCCTTTTTAGAAGCTACAAATACTGAATGTGATGTCACTTCCTCTCATGGCTTAATCTAAATGCCAGTTCTAGAACCTGGGTCAGAGAACTCCCAGCTTAATATTTCTCCTATTTCTCTCTCAAAAAGGGGTTTTACAACTAATCAAAGGAATCAGATCCCCTTCTCCATGTCACAGATTTTTGTTTAACATCGGAAGGTGTTATGTAAGGACAACCTCAGATATGCAGATGATAACACTCTAATGGCAGAAATCAAAGAGGAACTAAAGAGCCTCTTGATGAGGGTGAAGGATGAGAGTGAAAAAGCTGGCTTAAAACTCAATATTAAAAAAACTAAGATCATGGCATTCAGTCCCATCACTTTATGGCAAATAGAAGGGGGAAATGTGGAAGCAGTGACAGATTTCCTCTTCTTGAGCTCTAAAATCACTGTGAATGGTGACTGCAGCCATGAAATTAGAAGACAATTGCCTCTTGACAGGAAAGCTAGACAGTGTGTTAAAAAGAAAAGACACCACTTTTCCGACAGTGTTCCACATAGTCGAGGTTATGGTCTTCCCAGTAATCATGTATGGATACGAGAGCTGGACAATAAAGAAGGCAGAGAACCAAAGAACTGATGCTTGCAAATTGTGGCACTGGAGAAGACTCTTGAGAGTCGCTTGGAGAACAAGGAGATCAAACCAGTCAATCTTAAAGGAAATCAACCCTGAATACTCTTGAGAAGGACTGATGCTAAAGCTGAAGCTTCAATACTTTGACCACCTGATGTGAACAGCTGACTCTTTGGAAAAGACCCTGATGCTGGGAAACATTGAAGGCAGAAGGATAAGAGGGTGACAGAGGATAAGATGGTTGGATGGCATCACCAATTCACTGGACACGAACTTGGGCAAACTCCGGGAGATAGGGTCATAGAAGCCTGGCATGCTGCCGTCCACAGGGTCACACACAGAGTGACCCTATGGAAGAGTCAGACACAACTTGGTGACTGAACAACAACAAGGGGTTGTGACTGAGAAAAGGTTACCACCTCAGCTTTCTTCGTATGCCCAGTTAGCAACCACGTTTGAATGTTAAGCTAAGGCAGAGATCTAGAGATGAAAATGTTAGTGAGAAAGAATTGTGTCATAGGAGAAAACTTATATTCCATGACCAGGACACAGCACCCAGAAGCAACAGAAAGTCAAAATGGATTTAACAGTTAAACAACAGGGACATCACCACATATTTGCTATTAGCTCATGGGCACTTCCTTTTCAGTTTGCCAGTCAGAGTTCTCCACGCAGTTACTTTACCTTGTAGCTCAGAAATAAGTAAAGACAAGAAAAAAGGAAACAGAAAGTAGACCCCACTCCTGCTTTCATCTAAAATCAATGTTGCCTTTAATTTAAAAGTTTTAGGTGTTAAGAAGTCACTTTGTTCTTCATCGTGCCATCCTAAGACTACTTATATCAGTGAGTAAATGAAATGCAGTAGTCCCACTTTCCATATGAGTTAAAACACATATCCCAGATGCCACCTAGAGCCCAGGACCCTGAGTTTGAGTTACATAGTTAACACCTTAAGTTGATCATCTTGTTTGTCTTCGGTTCTCTGTTGGTTGCAAAGCCTACTTATACATTATATCCCCAAGTGGGTTCTTTAAATGGAATGACATGTTGGTCATTAGGGAAGCTGAAGATAAAATTTTAAATTATTTGTTTTGGTTGTTTTTTTTTTTTTACATTTTTACTTTGTGACCATACCTTGAGGCACGTAGGATCTCAGTTCCCCAACAAGGGATCAAACCTGCGCCTCTTATATTGGAACCATGGAGTCTTAACTACTGGATGGCCAGGGTAGGCCATAAATTATGTTTGAATTCCAGTAGTGGATTGTGTCAATCTATTGACCTGAGAGAACACATTAGATGGAGTTTCTAGACTGAGAATGATCTCTTGCAAGAAAAAACAGTGATGTGACAAAGGAAAGATAGAAGGGGGGTCGACAGTCTCCTTCGCCTTGGAAAGAAAATTACTGGGAAGAAAAGTGAAAGAAAAAGACTGAAAATGACTTTGTGATGATGCTAAAGATCAAGTAGCTCTTGGATCCTGAAGGAAGGGGATGTTTCCACTTTGATGTACAGGAAGCAGCCAGAGAAAGGACTCTCTCACAAGATGGGGACTAGTGTTTTTATCTTGTTTTTTAATAGAGAATTAAAGAAGAGCCATGTGTTCCCTAGGAATTCCATTTACTTCAATCATTGCTTTAAAGGAGTATTGTCTTCAAATTGATATTTTATTCAAATTATCTAAATTGTTGAACAAGGGGTCATTATATTATTGTGCAAAGCTATAGGTTGGAACTTTGGGCTACGAAGCTGGCACATACAGTGGAGAAAAGCTGCTTTGATCTAAAGAAAATTCTGGTAGCCAAGACATACTCTTAATAGTCAGCATACCAAACTATGGTGCCCACCAACATGAGGAACCCTTAAAGCACAGACACCAAGGAAGAGTTTGGTGACAACCCATGAGTTCTCTCCAAAGGGAACCAGGCAGCCCAAGGACATAGTATCCAAAGTGATTTTGTTTCTAAGCAAACTACTTTATGGCACAACTCAGTTGTCCAATACCTAACTTTTTAATATTCTCTGCAATCTGCCTGCTTCGTGTAGAGGTGGTCAGTAAGTTTTGTTTCGTCTGAATCACCTGCAGAAAAGTGATGCTACCAAGTAACTCCTTGAAAGCAGAATCTCCTTAAAAACTATCTTAACTGATCAAACTCGGGAAGGTATTAATCGCAGGAACTCACTTGTCTAACTAAATGTATGTGCATTTTCACAGGCGACATCGTGACAATACACAAGAAGAAAGATGAAGGATGGTGGTTTGGCTCTTTAAAGGGAAAAAAAGGTCATTTTCCTGCCGCTTATGTGGAGGAGCTTCCTTCAAATGCCGGGGAAAGAGCTTCACAAGCATGAGCGAAATTCTGAAGGCATCATCTTACACACTATTAATTATACAGTGTGATGCAAATAAAGGGAAATGCTGTCGTCTTCACAAATTTATCTTCCTAACTGGGTTCCATGATGCAGGCATGATGCAGATGTGCCCATGATGCAGGTATATCACGGCATTTTGCACTCTTAGTTCTTTGAAAGAGAGTCAGAAGACGGAAGGTAAAGGGAGGTGAAAAAGATGTACCATGGTCCCTAGAGTTTTCTAAGAGACTCTAGAAATAACCCAAAACAGCCCCTCTCACAGGGAGAAAAGGCTGAGTGCAGAGCAGTTTAGCCTGAAGCCAGATAGTTTTCTGGTGGCACAACAGAGATTAGGATGCAGACGTCCTTTTCCTCAAGTCTTGGGTGGCAATAGCCACAGTAGGCCCACAAGGGGTTAAGCAGGGCCAGAGAGATGGGGAAGAATACATATCAAGTCCAAGAAGACCTCAGCAGAGACAGGCAGGTAAAGCACCAGTGAGACAGACCTAAGTTAAGGACTGTAGAATAAAGCATCATGAGCCAAGGTGGATAGTCAGCGTGCTCAGACAAGAGGACTCTGTGCCAGGCAGAGGACCTCAGGGTAGAAAGGAGTTCCATCCTGAGCCAGTGACCTTCTGAGTTAGTGAAGTAAGTAAAGTCGCTCAGTCATGTCCAACTCTTTGCGACCCCATGGACTGTAGCCTACCAGGTTCCTCCCATGGGATTTTCCAGGCAAGAGTAATGGAGTGGGCTGCCATTTCCTTCTCCAGAGGATCTTCCCCACCCAGGGATCAAACCC
Organism: Tragelaphus eurycerus; assembly: GCA_935064755.1. NCBI lineage: Eukaryota > Metazoa > Chordata > Mammalia > Artiodactyla > Bovidae > Tragelaphus > Tragelaphus eurycerus. The sequence goes on from CAKXYN010000060.1 coordinate 218,049, forward strand.
GGGTCTCCTGCATCGTAGGCAGACGCTTTACTGTCTGAGCCACTAGGGAAGTCTTAGCATGAGGTCAAGTGTGAGTCAGAGATGGCTGGGGATCTGAGAATAAGAGCAAGGCTGATAGAAAAGGGTTAGGAAGGAGACAGTGCCTGAAATTTCATGCCTCTCTGCCCGGTTGGGAACTTCATACACCAATTCAGAAACTAGGAATTCTGTACTTTCCTTCCAGGTCATGATGCAAGGAATATCCTAAGCAACTTCTTAGTGATAGACACTTAAATGCTAATGAGTCTCTAGTTTGGATGACAAGTTGTAAAAACCAGAATTTACTGTCAAAATGGAAAATTTAGAGAGATTTCTGCCACTTCCTCAAATGCCCTACAATGGGAAAAGGTGGAGAATGAGAGAGAGCAGGTGCCCAAACTTTCCCCAAGGGGAAAATTTTAGAATGGAGAGGTGTGATACAGCAGTATCTCAGAAACTGGCCTATGTCAGCCCTGGAGATCACACACTCCACTGAATGGAAGGTCAAGATATTGCAAGAACATCTAGGCAGATTTACTTTGCCAAATAGTCTGGCATTAAAGGAGTGATTAAAATCCATTCTATTACTCCCCTGCCCCCTACTTCTTTTTTTAACTTGTCAAGTTTTATACTGTGAAAAAGGAAATTTTCAAATATATTTTATTTTAAATAAGGTACATATATTTTTTATACTCTGCCCATTAGACTCCTAAAGCAGGATATAACTAACAAAGATATTTATAGATACAGATATCAGACCTGAAGGAGCTCAAGTAAAACTTGTTATGTGAGACATAACTTACAGCCCAGAAGAACAGATCAGAAGTTTTAAAGTCATCTTTAATGGTGTATTAATGAAGGCTTTCCACATGTAGAAAGTTGGCTGAATAATAGGCCATTAAGACTATGAACAGAGATTTTGAATTTATATTTCCTTTTCATCTGACTTCTTTCCATTAAGCCTCGATGGATAAAAGAAATTGTGTAGCAATTGACTGCAGCCTACACGCAATCATTTGTGTAAAGTGATGATAATGATGATTGGACCCTGAAACTCTTTGGAAGTAATTTTCAAAGAGGCCCCTTTCCTCCTAAAGCAGTTTTACTTTGTAAAGACATAAATGGTTTTCTTGGTTTAAAATGTTGCTGCAAATTCTTTTTTTTGCATATGCAATATGTAATTTTTAAACTTCAAGGAAACACTATAGTATTAAACTAGATAAAAATACAAATATTTTTGGGTATAATAGACTTGGATATCATCTTAGAAGAACAAGAATTTTCTGGCAGGACAGGTGCGGATGGTACTACTTAGATTTAGGTAAAAATTAAGTGCATATTGGGAACATTAATGATGCTCCCAAGTCTTCCACAGAGAATAAAATAATTTTTTTTAATATTAAGACTTCTAAACTCTTAAGTGGGCTTTCATAATTATATTCCACTAGGCAGTTTTCTTAGGTCAGGAATTTTCTAGCAACATTAGCAACCTGAAATATAGGCAGTGAGGTCTGAGTCAGATTTTCACTAAAAATATAAAAGACATTACTCTATTTTATCTTCTTTCTGGTACAGTAAATTCTGACTATCCATTATCCTGTCATGTCAACCAGAAAGATTAATTTCACTTTTCTGCATTTCAATTACTCATAATAATTAATATTCATAATGAGTATTATCATCCATTCTGATTCATCAGAAAGTAAAATAATATTCAGTTTGGGTTAAAGTAAGTTTTATTGTACAGTATTATAAAGTTTTAACTGATTAGTAATTTAAGCATAATATAACTTTGTTCCAGCTTCCAAGAAAAATCCCCCTTCCCCCAGAGTCTTTATGGCTTCAGTGGGAATCAGCCAAATTTGGAAAGAGAATCAAAATAGCGACACATCCCATTGTCTGTGGCAACATTAGTAGGAAGAATGTCTAACTCAGGAAAGATGGGCTTGAGGGCAGGAGATCAAGAGAAGGGAATTTGAAGGGTAAAGAGGAATTACTATTCACTGATCTGTTGCTTCAGTACTAGAAGGACAGTAAATCCTTTTCCTCAAAGAGCCCTCAGTCTTCTGAAAGGGAAACAGACCAATACACTATGATAAATGTGTGTGTGTGTGTGTGTGTGTTAGTCACTCATTCATATCCAACTCTTTGCAACCCCATGGATATACAGTCCATGGAATTCTCCAAGCCAGAATACTGGAGTGGGTAGCCTTTCCCTTCTCCAAGGGATCTTCCCAACCCAGGGATCAAACCCAAGTCTCCCACATTGCAGGAGGATTCTTTACCAGCTGAGCCACAAGGGAAGCCTGAGCTGAACGCTATAGGCAGATAAAATGTAATCTCTGGAAAGTACACATTTATAAAAGTGATTCCAGGGTTTCCTTAGTGGCTCAGCAGTAAAGAATCCGCCTGCCAATGCAGGAGACGCAGGTTTGACCCTTGATCTGGGAAGATCCCACATGCTATGGGGCAACTAAGCCCATGGGCCACAACTATCAAGCCTGTGCTCTGGAGCCTGGGAACCACACTCCTGAGCCCACACGCCTCAACTACTGAAGCCTGAGAGCTCTAGAATCTGTGCTCCATAACAAGAGAAGCCACCACAATGGGAAGCCCACACATCGCAACTAGAGAGTAGCCCCTGCTCACCGCAACTAGGGGACAGCCCATGCAGCAACAAAGACTCAGCACAGCCAAAAATAAATAAAGTTATTATTTTAAAAAATCGATTACATACGAGGCCACAAAGTAATGCTCTAGAAATTGTGTGACCACAATGTAAGAAGTCATTAAAAGGGAAAAAAAAACCTATGTGTTCGGAGAACACATGTTACATACACAAGCACACATGTGCAGACACACACACTTCTAAATAACACATGGTCAAAGAATAGATCTTAGTGGAACATTTTAACTGTTAGAAATAAAAAAATAAGAAAGTTACTATGTACTAAAACCTATAGTTTCAGGAAAGCAACTTAAAAAAAGTACCACAGGATAAAGGATACAATTAATCAATTAAGCATCCTGATTACAAATTTATAAAAACATCAGAAACAACCTAAAGCAAATAAATGAAAAGAAAGATCAGAAATTAATGACATATAAAACAAGAGGTTGAATAAAGCTTCATTGGTTCTTTGAAAGGGTTAATCAACAGAGCAAACCTCTGGCAAAGTTAAGAAAGTGATGAAAGTCAAAGTGTCAGTCGCTCAGTCAAGTCTGACTCTTTGCAGCCCCTTGGACTGTAGCTTGCCAGGTTCCTGAACACCATGGAATTCTCCAGGCAAGAACACTGGAGTTCGCTGTTCCCTTCTCCAGGGGATCTTCCGGACCCAGGGATCGAACCCAGGTCTCCTGCATTGCAGGCAGATTTTTTACCATCTGAGCCACCAGGAAAGCACAAGAAAGGCATAAATAAAGCAGCATTATTTCTAAGAAAAAAGGAGACACACTACAGATGCAGTAGATATCAAAAACCAAAATTTTGTATTATTAACAACTTCACGCCAATTAATTTGCAAAAAAAATGTCAGCAAGGGACAAATTTCTCAAAAAAGTATGCCTTATCAAAACTCAGGAAGAAACAGAATAATTAAGTAATTCAATAACTATTAAAAAATTAACAAGTATTTTTCTAAAAGCATCTTCCTACAAGAAAACACAGACTCAAGAGAGTTTTATATGTGTGTTCAAAAGCCATAAGCCCTTATTCAAACTTGTTCAGGAAACGGAAAAGAAAGGAACGCATCACAACTATTTTCAAGGGTCTGGGACCTAGGATAACAATGACACCAACATCAGATGATGTTAACACACAAAGGAAAATTATAAGCTAATCTAATTCATGGTTATAGAAGTAAAAATTTAAAGCAAATTTCACAAAACTGAATCTAGCATTATTAAAAACAAAACTAAACAGATTGCACGCCATAAGATTTATTCCAGGAAGGCAAGTTTAATTCAACTCTTTTTTAAAGCCTATTAATACAAATCACCATATTAACAGTTACAAGATGAAAATCCATACAGATACAGAAAAACACAATAAAATGCAATAAACATCTATGATACTTTTAATTAACTGAAAATAGAAGAAAACTTCCTTAGCCTACTCAACAAAAAAGAAAAGGCAAGTTTGGGAAATTACACATAGTGCAGTTTGGTTGGAGAGAAGATTTAAGCTCAAAAAGATTAACTGATTTGTCCAAGATTATGTATCAGTTTTAATAATAGAGCAACGACTGGACCACATCTTAATTCTTAAATCTTTTCATGTTACCATGTTGATACTGGAAAGCACAATTTTTCATACACACACACACACACACACAGCATTTATTCAAGATTTACCATTATATAGATCACATTTATTTGAATCTTAAATATTCTTTCTGAATTTTTGTAAAAATCTATGCAGCGGAGTAAAATAATTTCTTCCGTGAAGTTTTTCCATTTGTTGCACCTTAGCCTAGCAGCTACCTCCAGCTTGCCTAGTTGATAAGAGAGTAACATGCCTATAAACTTCAAACATCCTTCATACATCCCATCATTCACACATGTTTAACAATACTATGAAAGGAGCTGATTCAAAATAGCTTGCATACTCTCCAGTTTACTTAACTGACAAGACTCTTTCTATATAGATGAAACCCTTGTCTTTATTCAGAGTCTTGTTCTCGATTAGCTTGACATTTTTTCAAGAATAACCTATACAGCTATCTTTACCTATTAAAAATTGCTGGACATATCAGCAACATGCCTGTAGGTATTACCGAACAAGTCAGCTCCTTTTCAAAGGTGTAATTTAAATTTCCCATTAAATAATTTTCTACTGAGTCTGGAAATGTGTTCAACATTGACAAATACTTATTAAGTTTCTACTGTATGTTAGCTACTATGCTATTTTGCTCAGTTGTTTGTGTCCAACTTTGTGTCATCCCATGGACTGTAGACCACCAAGCTCCCCTGTTCGTGAAATTTTCCAAGCACGAATACCAGAGTGGGTCGAATTTCCTCCTCCAGGGAATCTTCCCAACCCAGGGACAGAACCCATGTCTCCTTCTTCTGTGTTAGCAGGCAGATTCTTTACCACTGAGCCACCTGGAAAGATACTATGCTAGCTTTATAGCTAAATAGGCAATTGACTGTCATGGTACACAAATTAAAGTATAACTAATTGTCTCTGTATCAGAATCCTCTGAACTGGAAGAGAAGCAACATTTTCTAATCCTCATTAGATGGGAAATCAAAACTTTAAACCCATTAGTAAGACATTTTAGCAGATTTTGTGCTGATTCTGTTTTTTTAACTTAATTAGTGATTGACTTTAATTTTAGAGGTCTTGTTCCACTTTATTACAAAATGTGGAATAGGTTAGTGTACCCCATTGAGATTCCATTTCAATCAGTTTTACTACTTAGGCATATTTCTTTCCCATTTAAGAAACTGTATTTTGTATCTTGTGCTTTATTTCTGTATCAGGAAGGTTTTAAATGCTGAAAACTATTATTTCGTTTTTACAACATACTATCCTAAATAAAATGGATAGAGGAAGTTTAATGGAATAGCTTGGTTTCCCTTTCATATGTAGTCTTAACCATCCAAAGCACAATTTTCATAATGTATCAAACTTTAAAATTTAAGCTTGTCATTATTGTTCAGTTGCTCAGTTGTGTCCCACTCTTTGCAACTCCATGGACTGTAACACACCAGGTTCCCTGTTCTTCATTATCTCCTGGAGTTTGCTCGAACTTATGTCCATTGAGTGAATGATGCCATCCAACCATCTCATCCTGTCACCCCCTTCTCCTCCTGCCCTCAATCTTTCCCAGCAACAAGGTCTTTTCCAGTGAGTTGGCTCTTCACATCAGGTGGCCTAAGTATTGAAGCTTCAGTTTCAGTATCAGTCCTTTCAATGAATATTCAGGGTTGATTTCCTTTAGGATTAACTGGTTTGATCTCCTTGCAGTCCAAGGGACTCTCGAGTCTTTTCAAGCACCAGAGTTTGAAAGCATTAATTCTTCGGCACTCAATCTTCTTCATGGTCCAACTCTCACATCTGGACATGACTACTGGAAAAACCATACCTTTGACTAGACGGATCCCCAGTTAGAAGGGAAGAATGGTGGTCCTTGAGGAGAAATGGATCTAAGTGGAGAGCTCCCCATTAAGTCTCTCATCCCCAATCTTCATTTCGCTAACTTGCACGTAAAAAAGATCTTTCAGATTCAATGCCTGGTGCCTTTCCACGCTATGGTTTAAAACATTATATCCAGAATTTGTGGTAGGATATGTGGTTTTTCTCTAGTTTTAATGAATGAAAATATTTTCTTAAATTTTTTGTTCCTTGATATATTTCAAGCAGGGAATTCAGTAAATATTTACTCACTATAAGTCACCTGATATCTTTTTTACATTAAACATTTAGTGTCTATTTCCATTTTAAGAATAACATCCCTACTCTCAGCTCAGATATCGTGCTTAGTCCACCTCCAGACCTGGGTTGCCCGAGGATCTAACCTAATCCAATGTATATACTTTACTTTTCTGATCACCAGCAATTGGTTCAGAGATTGAGATGAACTTGAAATTGCTGGGGTTCATCACATGGAATCTTAACCCAGGAGAAACAGCTAAGAAATGGATCCTGCTTATATAAACTCCAAACCAAGCCAGGTCCATAAAAACCAAAGCTGGGTTTTGATATGGCTTTCTATACTCATTTAAATGTAGGTATATTACAAAATAAAGCCAAATGTGAAGGTTTGCCTAGGAAAACGGGATAGTCTGCTCACTGAACTGCCTGTTAAAATACTCCTTTAGCCAAGCCCATGCTAAGACAGGATAAGATGATAATTTGTACCACACACTCCAATCTCCAGGGCAGTTTATCAGCCTTTCATCTCTGCAGAGATAGTATCAATCAGTGGTGCCTAAAAGCTGGTCTGCACACTGGGGATGGCTGAGTAATAACATTCCCACTAGTCCTCAGCATTCTTAGATAAATTCCACTGCTATACGATGGTGAGCAGAACCCTGAGCCAAGTCCTAGACATGAGAGGCAACTGGGGGACAGTGCTCTGAAGCTCCCTCCAACCCTGACTAGAAACTGGCTTAACCTCCCCCCACCAGACAGCAAGGGGAAGCCAGCAGTAGCTAGAAGCATGGAGGCCACTGCTCCATGGCTTTTAGGTGTGCCCAAGATATCCTGAGACAGTAGCATGTGGCTTCCACTAAAGCCAGCAGACCTAAACACAACCAAATTTATAAGGAAAGAATAGTGACAAAAATGAAATCCTAAAAGAAAACTGATTGAGTTCTAGTCTGTATTGAATAGACTCCAAAGATGTCAAATATATGTCTAGACCACAACTAACCAGTATAAATATTACAAAATGGAAATTGCTTATGAATTTTCTACATTTGCATTTTCAGAACTAGATCCTTTTCTAGATATTTTAGAACACAACTTTCTTCTGGTACAAAGATTTGTCCTTTAACTGTAGATCCCTCTTGGTTTAAGATAAAACATTCCTTTCTTTAAGACATTAGGATGATAGCATTTATTCCGTGAAGTACATTTTAGAAATTGCAAACCACAGGTTGGACTCACTCCCTTCATTTTTTATTACTACTGATCCATGACTTCTAATAGCTTGACTTAAACCTTCTTTCCCAAGATTTTAATTAAAATAGTTGACAAAAATCAGCACACAGAAATGTTACAAAAATAAAGATTATAGACAAACACCGAATAATGACAGTTTTTCAAAAAGAGAAACACAAAGGGATAACGGTTTTTATACACCATTTATATATTAATTATAAACCAGGGCAGTAAAAGCTTTCCGAACGTTGGCAAGAAAAGCCGAAAAATTGTTGGTCTGCCTTACTTTTTCTTGAAATTCTGCGAGGCACTCAAGATGAGGAGCACTATCTGACACTAGGAGGAAAAAAAAGGAGACAATATTTTTAGAAGAGAAGTATTCCTAACTTAGATGCTCTCATATGATTCAAGTCGTTTCAATTCCATTTTCCTGAAATGCTTTCAGCACAGAATGACACACAAACTTGATTTTCATATCCTAACTATCTTTTGGACCTTTCCTTTGTTTAATCTCTAAATATTCAAATATTAAATACTACAATTTTGTTTTAAACAGATGGTAAACAAGGACTGAAGAGCTCAGAGATACAGAACAGAAGGCCATTTCCTATCATCTTTCGTATACATTTTAACTATCTAAACAATTTTAATAGTATTTTTTTAAAAACTGTTATCAGTTTTCTGTGCAAAATTTGGCCTCAAATCTAATTTCTGACCACTCGATCAAAAAAAGAACAACTTTCAACGCCAACCCTTAATAACTGACAACTATGGAAAGAAACATCTGCTGTTTTACAACTGAAATGGGGATCATTAGAAAATGTAGCTGCTATTCCCAAAGTTGTATTTACATGGCCAAATGGGACTCAAAGTCATAACAATATGGCCCTCACATGCAGTTGCACCAGCTGGTACGTACTAGGAGCAAGTCTCCTGTAAAGGTGGTCGAAGGAAAAGAATGATTCAATTTTCTCTACCATCAGTCTTGTCCTTTGTCCAAGGAGACCAAATTGAAGCCTGTCAGATTTCTAGTTCTTTGGCAGAGACTGCTTGGGAAACAAGGCCCATGACCAAAGCAGAGAAAGAATAGCAAAGAGCACCTGGTTCCAAATTTATCCTGTAGACTCTATTTTAATACATTATCAAATACTATAACACTATATAACAAGAGAGGCTATCCAATTTAGAGAAAACTGAGAAGCTAGGTAGGAGGGTTTGGGATTTGCTTTTTAAAAGTTAGCAGCCATCAGATTAGAAGATATTTACCTAGAGAGAGAAAAAAAAAACCAAACATTTGTACTTGAACTACATTTCTAAAATATAAACTCAAGTCACTAAGTCACATCAGGGAGCCCACTCAGCCGTTTTCCTGAGCGTCCATCTGCTATTAATACAAATGCTTTGAAGACACAGGTATAAAGAGCTAAGAAACATTTTTCTGAATTCCAGTAAGTTAAGGATTATTTTAGAATCCTTAACATTAGAATAATAAATAGAATAATAAATAATAATAGAATAAATAGAATAATAATAATAAAATAATAAAAATAATTAAAAAATAATAAAATAATAATAGAATAAATAGAATAATAAATAATAAATGTCCATTCTTTTTGTTAACACTATTGCCAAACATATAACTTCCCACACATTAAAGACCTTTCTGGCCCACTGCAGAATCAGTAATGAAGCAAAATTATCAACATTTGGGATTTTCAGGATAGGATAATATTTTAAAATTTATTTTTTGGAAATTAAATTATCACATTCAAATTGAAAATCATCTACTTAGATCACATACAATATTCACATTTAGGCCATCATATCCTTTATAGCCTTAAGTTCTCTAAGAGGATAATTAATACTTGCATATGAAATGCAGTGATCGCTGGTCTTTTAAGTCTTTCAGCCATTGTGGCACTGTGCCATCCGGAAGAGAAGTTACTTATTAAGGTTCCTGGATACTATCTATAAATCAAAGCTATAGTCACTGCCTTTAGAAGACAACATCACAAGAAGCAAGACTGGAAAAGAAAGCAACAGCTTGTGGGAATATTACTTGCCTTCACGTGTTTTAAGTCAAATAACATTCTTGGATGCCAATCTTAAATACCAGTTAAGAGACAGGAATACATACCTTCATAGTCCCTTGCTTCATTTAGGCACAGGGAAAACATAAATGGGCGATCAGGATGCTTAGGATCAATATCAGTGAATATAAACTGCAATTTATCACCTGAAACAAGGGATTAAATTATTTAGTATGAGAATTATTTTATTGTGCCAAAGCTCTCAGTTGAGATGAGCTTTCTTCCCTCCATCTCTGATTAATATCTACACTGCTATATAACAGTATTTCCTGATTTTGAGGACTATGAGAAACTTCTACTTTAAATCTAAAAATAACTTTAAAGCTTTAAAAGTGGTTTTGAGACAAAACTAAACAAAACACAGAAAAGCACCTCAGGGTAACAGTGAAGATAAACTTAAAGACCAATGGATCAAAAGTTCAGAGCTACACTTGCTTCCATAGCACATACACTAAAATTGGAATGTTACAGAGAAGATTATGAAGCCTTCCATATTTTTAGAAACCAACACAATATTGTAAAGCAGTTGTCCCCCAATTGAAACTAAATAAAATTTTTTAAAAAGTTCAGAGCTGGTCTTTATGTTCTCCTCTAAGCAAAGGTTAATATTTTGCATTAAAAACTCATTCCGACAGATAGGAAAAACACCAAAACTAAGGCAAACAGATTTATGAATAGAGGGTCCAATTTCAGAAAGAAGTATAATTAGTAAATAAATGGGGGAAATGGTCACATTTTCATTAATAATCAAAGAAATGTATTTTTTAAAAGTTTCTATTATCTAATCAACTGCCAGAAAATAAAATAAACCAAAAAACTTTAAGAAGAAACTACAATTCTGGCACAAATAACAATGAAATGGGTACTCTTTACATTATACACAGATTGCATCAAAGAGTTGACCTAGCAGGCCTGAGACTTCTTTCCCCAGAAAAGGTCTGCTTGCAAGACTGGTCCTTGTCTGGGATATTAGAGATTCCCAAGACTACCACAGGTTTGAAAATTCACTAGGAGGATTCCTGGGGCTCACCACTGGTTGTACTCAGAGCTATGATTACAGTGAAAGGATACAGCAAAATCGGCAACGCAAATAATTCCTGGGGTGAAGTCCAAGCAAAACCAGGCCGAGCTTCCAGAGTCTCTAATGAGGTTCCCTGGTAGACAACACTTCACTGCACTGTCACAATTCGACGCTGAAGGGATTAACCACATCCTGTGTGACTCCACTGGCTTAAGCTTTTGAAAACTTGTTTCCTCTAGATTTTGCCCCACGTGACTTTTTCCTTGGGGCTAATTTTGTTTCATATCCTTTCACTGCCATAAATCTGAGCCACCCTGAGTCTTGTAAATCTTTCTAGTGAAATCACCAAAACGGAATGTAATCTTGGGGACTCCCAACACCATAAATATTTCTATAAATTGACACACATATATGTAACAGCAGCAGAAATATTCCTATGCTTTAACTCAGTAATTCATCTCTGGGAATTTCATGAAAATTGTGCCCCCAAATGGAGAAGTCTATGTATGTCCATTACAGTATATCTAAAACTGAAAAATGTAAAATCCAAGTGTTAAACTTAGAGTAGTATATGTGTTAAACAACAGATAAAAGACTGAATAAATTAAGCTACACTTATGGAATGAATTATTATACCACTATGTTAAAATTACCATTATGAAGGCTATAGCAATTAGAGAAATACTAATCATACAATACTAGTAAGAACAAGGAACAAAAAATTTTTTTGCATGCTGGCAACCATGCCTAAAATACATTTACTAAAATTTTGGATGATAAATAACCAAGGCATGAGTAATTACATTAGGGTGATAAAAGTTTTGTAATTGTTTCTTACTGTTTAAAAAGTTAACAATGTGGTCATTATCTTAGCTGAAAATATTTTCAAGATTCTTTTCTACTTAAGACAGACTTTTCAAATATCCTATGTTTTACTTACATTAATATACTAACCATAAATTTTTGAATTTCTAGTCCAAGTCGATCTTTATACAAGTCTGCAGATTTCTGTAGCCTTTTCAACCTCTCTTCATTAGCTTTGTTAGCAGTGGAAATAGCTATGATTAAAAACACATACAATGAGTATAGAATATTTTAAATAACATTCAGTTAATATTCTTTTAACTAATTTTAAAATACTTAAAAACAACCATAAAAATGATACCATGCAAATAAATTAGCTTACATTTACATTTACTACACTTTCTATCTCCACCAATTAGCAAAAGGGGCTTCTGTTCATTCAAGCCGGAAGGAAAAACTGCATGAAAAAATACATACCAGTATTAAGAGGAATAAGTTTTGTTCTATTTTATTATAAAGCAGCATGAATAAATAGGCCAAGGACTTGCAAGCTTAGCAGAGAAACAGAAAGGCTTCTTGTACACTATTTTGCTTTTTTAGTTAGCTAAAAATGTATTAGTTGCTTATTTTAAATAGGAAGTCAGTGTTATTTCATGCAAGTTTAGAACTTTTTTCAAAAGTTAATGCAATATTCCCTAAGTAATACTTAAGAGTTGAAAAAAATAATGTCGACTCGTACACAAACTCTACAAGAAAAAGCATTCACGAAACAAACTTTGCTATATTCAAGAGATTTTAGAATTGATTATTTCACTTATGGGCAAACAAGTCTTCTATCTAAAAGAAGCAGCTTTTAAAAAAAAATATAAAAGTCTTAGACAAAGAGGCTTTACAGCATGAAGAACACGCTTAATAGTTCCTGGCAGAGGATGCATGATCAATGAATCTGTTGCATAAATTACACGATGGTTTCTCCCAGGCAAATCTATTTAGTGAAACTGTCTCCCACTCTGCTTAATTAAACTCCCACAATAATGAAACTCAATTTCATTATTCTCTGGTTCTATTAGAAATCAAAAGGATCAGTCTTCACTAATGCATACATATGGAATCTGGAAAGATGGTACTGATGAAATTATTTGCAGGGAAGCAATGGAGACACAGACATAGAGAACAGATTTATGGACATGAGGAGAGTTAGGAAGGACAGGGTGGGATATATGGAGAGAGTAACATGGAAACATACATTACCATATGTAAAATAGACAGCCAATAGGAATTGCTGTATGACTCAGGGAACTCAAACTGGGGCTCTATAACAATCTACAGGGGTGGAATGGGGGGAGGTGGGAGGGAGGGTCATTAGGGAGGGACGCTGGTATACCTATGGCTGATTCATGTTGATGTTTGGCAGAAACCAACACAATACTGTAAAGCAATTATCCTTTAATTAAAACTAAATAAATTTTTTAAAAGACAGGGGAAAAAAAGGCTCTTTAAGCAAAACAAGGAAAATAAAACCCACTTAGCAAACTTCACAGACACCTTACAGAGAGAGGTGAGTGACTGGTTATGGCCTTAAAGTATGTTAGCTACTGATGGCAATGAACTGGGGAGAAGGCAAAATGTACATAATTGTGAGCCATCACTACTTTGAAATTTAGATTGTTTTAAACACCTATACAACTGGAAACTTACTTTCCTTCTTCCTAGCATATTCTTCCTTAAGATCCTGGATATTTGCAGTCAGTGCCTCCACTTCTTGTTTTTTGTCTTTTACTTCAGCAATCAACTTTAATAAATTCTCTTTTTTCTCTTGAATGAGCTTATTCTGTCTGCAGATTTCTGTAAGAAGCACAAAGTATCAGCTAGAATCTATATGCTTTGCTCATCAACATGTATCTATAAAAAGAGCAAAATACGGACTTTCACAAAATTAATGTTTTAATTGATAAACATTTCCTGAAGATTAAAAAACCGTAAAAGAACAAGAATCCTTATCCTTTCTTATCTGTCTTTGAAAACAAAAATGAGGAGACAAAAAATGCATTTTTAAATGAGAATGCTAAATTAAACCAAGAAATACAAAATCAGATTATGACCTTTGCAGCTCTCCCCTTCAAATAAGTACATAAAGAAAACACCACTAAAGATGAACAAACTCTAAAGATGGCTTTTCAGATGCTTTGAAGAAATACTTAATTTTAATGCTAGATATCTGGTATATTCTGAAATATACCAAAATGATAAAAGAAAGGAGAGAGGAAGAGAGGAAGGTAAGGAGGCAGTGAAGAACGAAGAATACACAGAAGAACTATATTAAAAACATCTTCATGACCCAGATAACCACAATGGTGTGATCACTTACTTACAGCCAGACATCCTGGAATGTGAAGTCAAGTGGGCCTTAGAAAGCATCACTACGAACAAAGCTAGTGGAGGTGATGGAATTCCAGTTGAGCTATTTCAAATCCTAAAAGATGATGCTGTTAAAACGCTGCACTCAATATGCCAGCAAATTTGGAAAACTCAGCAGTGGCCACAGGACTGGAAAAGGTCTGTTTTCATTCCAATACCAAAGAAAGGCAATGCCAAAGAATGTTCAAACTGCCACATAATTGCACTCATCTCACATGCTAGCAAAGTAATGCTCAAAATTCTCCAAGCCAGGCTTCAACAGTACTTGAGCTGTGAACTTCCAGATGGTCAAGCTGGATTTAGAAAAGATAGAGAAACCAGAGATGAAATCACCAACATCCGTTGGATCATAGAAAAAGCAAGAATTCCAGAAAAACATCTACTTCTGCTTTATTGACTACACCAAAGCTTTTGACTGTGTGGATCATAACAAACTGGAAAATTCTTAGAGATGGGAATATCAGACCACCTGACCTGCCTCCTGAGAAATCTGTACGCAGGTCAGGAATCAACAGTTAGAACTGGACATGGAACAACAGACTGGTTCCAAATCGGGATGTGAGAATTGAACTATAAAGAAAGCTGAGTGCCAAAGAATTGATGCTTTTGAACTGTGGTGTTGGAAAAGACTCTTGAGAGTCCCTTTGACTGCAAGGAGATCAAACCAGTCAATCCTAAAGGAAATCAGTTCTGAATATTCACTGGAGGGACTGATGCTCAAGCTTACACTTCAATACTCTGGCCATCTGATGTGAAGAACTAACTTACTGGAAAAGACCCTGATGCTGGGAAAGATTGAAGGCAGGAGGAGAAAGGATTGACAGAGGATGAGATAGTTGGATAGCATCACCGACTCAATGGACATGAGTTTGAGTAGGGTCCGGGAGTTGGTGATGGACAGGGAAGCCTAGCATGCTGCAGTCAATGGGGTCACAAAGAGTCGGACAAGACTGAGCGATTGAACTCAACTGACTGAACTGAAGAAGGAAGGGGGAAATCAAGACATTCAGGAATAATCTAGATCAAGATATACGCAGGCTTTGTAAGGAAAAAAAAAATGCAAAACTTGTCTCAGGCATACATTTGACCCAGTTATATGGAGAGACATTTTAAGCTTCTAAATATTATAAAGATGTAAATATTTCCCAAACCCATTTCTGTGTTTAATAAGGCCCCAGTGGAATTTGGAGGGAAGAGAAAGGGAAGATCCAACAAAAGTAATTACACAGGTGAGAACAGCTAGGAAATATGGAGAGAAAAATAGTAAGAAAAGGGACTTGCCTTATCAGATTTAATAACTGTGACTGTGACAGTATTAACATAATAGTGGTATAGTAGTTGATTACAACTCAGTTAAACAAACAAAAGTTCGCAAACAAATATGGGTATATTTAGGAAATTAATATAATAAATATCATAAATCAAGAGGTAGATGGTTCCCCAAACAGTGCTGAAATCCAAAATAAAATCCACGATTAAATATTTAAACTAAATAGACATTTCTCCAAAGAAGACATACAGATGGCTAACAAACACATGAGAAGATGCTCAACATCACTCATTATCAGAGAATGCAAATCAAAACCACAATGAGGTACCATTTCACGCCAGTCAGAATGGCTGCAATCCAAAAGTCTATAAGCAATAAATGCTGGAGAGGATGTGGAGAAAAGGGAACCCTCTTACACTGTTGGTGGGAATGCAAACTAGTACAGCCACTATGGAGAACAGTGTGGAGATTTCTTAAAAAACTGGAACTAGAACTGCCATACGACCCAGCAATCCCACTGCTGGGCATACACACTGAGGAAACCAGAATTGAAAGAGACACGTGTACCCCAATGTTCATCACAGCACTGTTTATAATAGCCAGGACATGGAAGCAACCTAGATGTCTATCAGCAGATTAATGGATAAAGAAAGCTGCGGTACATATACACAATGGAGTATTACTCAGCCATTAAAAAGAATACATTTGAATCAGTTCTAATGAGGTGGATGAAACTGGAGCCTATTATACAGAGTGAAGTAAGCCAGAAAGAAAAACACCAATACAGTATACTAACGCATATATATGGAATTTAGAAAGATGGTAATGACAACCCTGTATGCAAGACTGCAAAAGAGACACAGATGTATAGAACAGTCTTTTGGACTCTGTGGGAGAGGGAGGGTGGGGATGATTTGGGAGAATGGCATTAAAACATGTAGAATATCATATAAGAAACGAATCGCCAGTCAAGGTTCGATGCAGGATACAGGAAGCTTGGGGCTAGTGCGCTGGGATGACCCAGAGGGATGGTATCGGGAGGGAGGTGGGAGGGGGGTTCAGGATGGGGAACACGTGTACACCTTGGTGGATGCATGTTGATGGTATGGCAAAACTAATACAATATTGTAAAGTAAAAAAATAAAATAAAATTGTATAAAAATTAAAAAATAATAATAAATTAAATATTCAAATGTAAAATGAAACTTTATGAAACCTAAAAGACAGTATCTGTGAATATAAAATTGTACAGGAAAGATCTTTTTACTTGAGGGCAAAAGGAAATTGAAGAGAAAGGCAGGCAAGCAGACAAACTTATATTTGAATCAAATAAGTATAAAAACTCTACTATAAGCTAGATACGTGCTCTTATATTTATATAAATTTACTCAAGTTTCACAATAATACAATTATGATGGACGTCTTACTCTTTTTTAAAAGAAAAAAACCTAATATATATAAAACAGATAATCAACAAGGACCTACTGTATAGCACAGGGAACTCTAAATATTTTGTAATAACCTGTAAGGGAAAAAAATCTGAAAAACAATAAATATGTATATATAACTGAATCACTTTCCTGTATACCTGAAACTAACACCCTGTAAACTAACTATAACTTCAATTAAAACAAAGAAGAAGAAAAAGAAGTCTCAGCAGTTCAATAACTTGCTCACAGCTTTACCTGCCAGAATGCAACAAACAATAAGACCCGGATTCAAACTTAGGTCTTAACTTCAAAGGTCATGCTTTTAACCATTAAACTATCCTCTCTCAACAAAGGTTACTAAAGAAGACACAACATATAAATTTGAAAGAAAAGGACAAAGGAATGAACAGAGGAAACACAAAATGAAGATGGTTAACAAATATAAAATATAATTTAAACTCAGTAATCACAGAAATGCAAATAAAGCAATAACATACCAATTACACACTTTTCTGTATTTTCTAAGACTTTGTGGACATGATCAGATTATATAAGACATAATTTAAAAATAAACATCTTATCAGAATTACCAGAAAAATGCTACTTTTTAAGGATAATTAAGTAGAATTTTACTGCAAAAGAGACGCAGATTTAAATGTCAAAAGTTCTCAGTTCCCATCTGATTTCTCAGTTGTTACCCAAGGACCTTGATTCAATCACAACTGTGGGTCCTCTTTTCCTCAGTTGTAAACCAAGTATTTTGGCCATCTGATGCAAAGTGCCGACTCATTAGAGAAGACCCTGATGTTGGGAAAGATTGAAGGCAGGAGGAGAAGAGGATGACAGAGGATGAGATGGTTGGAAGGCATCACCGACTCAATGGACATGAGTTTGAGCAAGCTCCGGGAGCTGGGGAAGAACAGGGAAACCTAGCATACTGCAGTTCATGGGGTTGCAGAGTCAGACATGACTGAGTAATTGAACAATAAAAAACAAGTTTAATAATGGCTGTCCCATTCATTTACCCCACAGGATTAGGGTATCTAATGACGGTGTGAAACATTTTAAGCTAGTAAGTGGTACATAAATACCATGTATATGAATGTTTTTATTCTAACATTTGTAGGACTGTGTGCTTTTCCTTCCTGCTGCTGGTTACAGAGGGAATGAGAAGCAGTAAAAGGGCATGGAAGCTTCAGGTCAGCTAAGAAAGTGGACCTGGGTAGAAGTCTTCTATAACAGCCTCCCAGGAGTTCCAAAATCACATGCCTTCAGGGGCCAGATAATAAGTAAGTTGTCAAGGCAAAGCAAAGCAGAAGAAACAATCAGGGACTATAGCACATTTAGCACATGCATCTCATGTAAAGACACTCTGATTTGACAGTGTTCAAAACACGGTTTGGCAAAATTTAGTATCTCCGGTGGATTTTGGCCTGTGGCTACAAGTCTGTGGTCTGTGTGTGAGAATTCAATAAAACCTGCTAATCCACTCTGGACAATCTGCAGAGTGGTAGAAAAGAAGATCAGATCAGATCAGATCAGATCAGTTGCTCAGTCATGTCCCACTCTTTGCGACCCCATGAATCGCAGCACGTCAGGCCTCCCTGTCCATCACCAACTCCCGGAATTCACTCAGACTCACATCCATCAAGTCAGTGATGCCATCCAGCCATCTCATCCTCTGTCATCCCCTTCTCCTCTTGCCCCCTATCCCTCCCAGCATCAGTGTCTTCTCCAATGCGTCAACTCTTCGCATGACGTGGCCAAAGTACTGGAGTTTCAGCTTTAGCATCATTCCTTCCAAAGAAATCCCAGGGCTGATCTCCTTCAGAATGGACTGGTTGGATCTCCTTGCAGTCCAAGGGACTCTCAAGAGTCTTCTCCAACACCACAGTTCAAAAGCATCAATTCTTCGGTGCTCAGCCTTCTTCACAGTCCAGCTCTCACATCCATACATGACCACAGCAAAAATCATAGCCTTGACTAGACAAACCTTTGTTGGCAAAGTGATGTCTCTGCTTTTGAATATGCTATCTAGGTTGGTCATAACTTTCCTTCCAAGGAGTAAGCAAGCGTCTTTTAATTTCATGGCTGCAGGCACCATCTGTAGTGATTTTGGAGCCCAGAAAAATAAAGTCTGACACTGTTTCCACTGTTGCCCCATCTATTTCCCATGCAGTGATGGGACCGGATGCCATGATCTTCGTTTTCTGAATGTTGAGCTTTAAGCCAACTTTTTCACTCTCCACTTTCACTTTCATCAGGAGGCTTTTAGGTCCTCTTCACTTTCTGGGTGGTGAAGGGTGGTGTCATCTGCATATCTGAGGTTATTGATATTTCTCCCAGCAATCTTGATTCCAACTTGTATTTCTTCCAGTCCAGTGTTTCTCATGATGTACTCTGCATATAAGTTAAATAAACAGGGTGACAATATACAGCCTTGACATATTCCTTTTCCTATTTGGAACCAGTCTGTTGTTCCATGTCCAGTGCTAATTGTTGCTTCCTGACCTGCATACAAATTTCTCAAGAGGCAGATCAGGTGGTCTGGTATTCCAACCTCTTTCAGAACTTTCCACAGTTGATTGTGATCCACACAGTCAAAGGCTTTGGCATAGTCAATAAAGCAGAAATAGATGTTTTTCTGGAACCCGAAAGGCAGGAACAATAAAAATATATAGAGAAAAACTGTTCAGATTTTAAATGTGAAAATGTGAAGTCGCTCAGTCGTGTCCAACTCTTTGCGACCCCATGGACTGTAGCCTACCAGGCTCCTCTGCCCATGGGATTTTCCAGGCAGTAGTACTGGAGTGGAAAGAGCTGAGAAAACTCGATTTTCAAAGTTGTGAAACTCATTTTTAAAAAATACGGGCATTTATACATCAGTGTGATGAACATGTACTGATTTTGTATTCTAGTCTGTGAAACTCATTTTTTAAAAATATGGGCATTTATACATCAGTGAAGATGAATCTCAAGAGCAAATGCTAAGTGAAAAGGGGACAGAATACATATTAATACAAAATGCTGCCACATATATAACATTCAAAACCTCAATACTAAAGTAAAATACTGACAGACTAGTTCTAGAAGGTGAGAGAAGAGGAAGGTGTAACATGGGATGTTGTATTTATTAAGCTGGATTGTGTGCATATGTGCTCAGTCCAACTCTTTGTGACTCCATGGACTGCAGCCTGCCAGGCTCCTCTGGAATTTTCTAGGCAAGAACACTGAAGTGTGTTGCCATTTCCTCCTCCAGGGGATCTTCCCAACCCAGGGACTGAATCCACTTCTCTTGTTACTTCTGCATTGGCAGGCAAATTCTTTACCACTAAGCCCCCAGGGAAGCTGTATATACATATACATACATACATACATATAAAAAAGTTGGACCATAAAGAAAGCTGAGTGCCAAAGAATTGATGCTTTTGAACTGTGGTGTTGGAAAAGACTCTTGAGAGTCCCTTGGACTGCAAGGAGATACAACCAGTCCATCCTAAAGGAGATCAGTCCTTCATTGGAAGGACTGATGCTCAAGATGAAGCTCCAATACTTCGGCCACCTCATACAAAGAACTGACTCACCAGGAAAGATCCTGATGCTGGGAAATACTGAAGGCATGAGGAAAAGGGGATGACAGAGGTTGAGATGGTTGGATGGCATCACCAACTCAATGGACATGAGTTTGAGCAAGCTCTGGGAGTTGGTGATAGACAGGGAAGCTTGGCGTGCTGCAGTCCATGGGGTCACAAAGAGTGGGACACGACTGAGCGATTGAACTGAACTGATATATAAACACACTGTATTACTTGTATGAGGGATTTTATGAAGATGTTTAATCTAAAAAAACTCTATGATCTATTTCTACAGTTTGTTACATACGATTTTGATATTCCAGAAACATTTCAACCATCCGTTCTTCTTCCTTTAATTTCACAGACAGCTTTTCTGAAAGAGAAAAGGAGTTAAGTTTCAATTCAGCTGAAATTACACTAAAATACAGACAAGAACCACAAAGAATAACAGCATGTTATGAGTTAAATGTAGGTACCTGAAAATGCTTTAATGGAGTCCTTGTAGGCTTCTCTTAGTCCCACCATCTGACAGGAGGTGTCACTGACAGTGCTTTTGAATTTATTCCAAAATTCATTTATGCTTTTATCAAATAGTGCCAGTTCATCCTCTACCATTTTGTAAGACAAGGCTACAAAACAAACAGGACACACTTTGTATTTTTTAAGTTACTGAAACCATCTCAGCCACATATTTTAGTCAAGTATATTTTGGCAGTTTGAAATCTGCTAGAAAATGGTTAGCAACTTACCTTCTTTAATACACTTAAGTATAGTTTATTTACAATACTGTGTTAGTTATAGGTGTACAACAAAGTGATTCAGTCATATATATATCTATATTCTATTTTTCTACTCGATTCCATTATAGTTTCTTACAAAATTTTAATTTACCGTGCTATACAGTAAATCCTTGTTGATAGGGTAATGTGCATCCCTTAAACCCCTACTCCTATAGCAAGTTACTTTTAACGCTAAATATCCCAGGGCAGATCAAGCCACCGCAACTTAACTATGGTATAGATGAAGCAGGAAATCAGAACACCATCACTCCGTAGGAATTCATTAGTAGTAATGAGTGTTATCCCCACACAACACTCACTCTGACCCTGGGAAATATGACTCTGCCTCCGTTTTCTCACAAGTGAAGTTGGGGACTGCTTAGACTCCTTCCAACTCTGACACTTTTGATTCCGGCCTGGATTGCCAGGTCCCTGAAGGCGCAGCCTTCATGGGATAAGACCCCACTTATCTACACTCCTTCTTCCCCCGCCACCCACAGATCGGGAAAGGTGGCAGTAAAATGGAAACTGGAGGAGAGTTTAGTGGGTTTAATCCAGGACCTGTACAAGTAACCTTGACTTTCCCGGCCTCAGTTCCTCCCCTGTGAAAGGATGTAAGATCACAGGTCCCATCAGTTTTCTGTAACGCTACAACCTTCCCAATGACATAAAATCTCCTCAGAAAATTCGCAGACTTGTCTTCGGTGAAACCCCAAACCCCTCTGCCTTGTGGCTGCCCATTCTGCTCCCTAAACAGCAACAAGAGGTACATTTCAGACTCCGCCCCCAAAATACTCATTCCGCCTCCAAACCCACTTTCCCCTACCGCGACAGGCGGGTTTCGGAGCCCAGCTCAATTCCCACCTTCTCCGGCAGGCCTGAGCCCAGCCACCTGCCCCACAAGAACTGAAACGATCCTCAACCAACAGCCGAACTCCAAATTCCGCTGCCGCAGCCGAGCCAACTTTCCTATTTCAAACCTAGGGCGCCTTCCGCCTCCCGCCTTTGGGCTCCCATACGCCTTCTTATTGGCTTATAGCGTAGGCTCTTTCATGAAGAGATTGGTTGAGCTAGCCCTCTGGGATTCTCGCGAGAAAAATAGAGAAAATGGCATTCTGGGATTGGTAGTTCTTTTTTGAGAACAGGCGACCTCGTCAGCTCTACTTCAGGAAAGTATTAACAGTTCCTGGAGGACTCGCCTGACTGGCCATACATGCTTTTCAGATAAAGGTTTCCGCAAAAAAAAAAAAAAAAAAAAAATTGAACTTTAATTGTATCGTTGCCAATTATAGAGCCTTTTCTTTAATACTACAGGTAGCTTAAATAAAACTAAGGTTTCCCTGGTGGCTCAGACGGTAAAGCGTCTGCCTGCAGTGCGGGACACCCAGGTGCGATCCCTGGGTTGGGAAGATCCCCTGGAGAAGGAAATGGCAACCACTCCAGTACTGTTGCCTGGAAAATTCCATGGACTGAGAGGCTCCTCAGAGCCTGGTAGGCTACAGTCCATGGGGTCGCAAAGGGTCGGACACGACTGAGCAACTTCACTCACTTAATAAAGCTGATAAAAATACCATTGCTTAGTCTGTCTAGTGGCTGAAATATTACTGTTTATTGGCTAATAATAATAACAAATTCCAAAATTTCTTGACTCTGGTTTTAACCCTGTGAATTAAAACAGAAACATGAAAAGGCAGTAGCTAATACTGGTGGTCCCTGCCCCAGTAGAAACTCAGCAACACAAAATTTTTAATAGTGAAAGGGAGGGGCACGATAAGGGTAGGTGATTAATAAATACAAACCACTATGTAAATAATAAATTACAAGAATATTTTATATAGCACAGAGAATATAGCCAATATTTTATGATAACTTTAACTGGAATATAATCCGTAAAAATATTGAAGCATTACCATTGTATACCAGGAACTAATATAGTTTTGATTTACAATATTTTCAACTACACTTCAGTGAAAAATAATACATAAAAACTTTTGATAGCCAGGACTCTTGCTACCTGCTGTCTCTGATTGGCTGTATTGTAGATTAATGCGAAAAGGAGAGTAGTAAGTCAGAGGTAATGTAAGTTTTGAGACAATGATGTTGATGGCAGAATTGAAGCTGTCTTTTCAGCAGATCTGGTGTGTTCAGGGAGAGGTGTTGTGGGGAGGAAGAAGCATCATGAGTTATGATTTTAATATGTTGAGTTTGAGAGAATATTGTTGACAATATTAACAAAGTGCTAATGTCTTGCAGTCAATTTATTTCTTCAATTAATTACAGATAACAGAAGCAGAAGATATTAAGAAGAGGTGGCAAGAATACACAGATCAGATCAGATCAGTCACTCACTCATGTCCGACTCTTTGCAACCCCATGAATCGCAGCACGCCAGGCCTCCCTGTCCATCACCAACTCCATGAGTTCACTCAGACTCACATCCATCAAGTCAGTGATGCCATCCAGCCATCTCATCCTCTGTCGTCCCCTTCTCCTCTTGCCCTCAATCCCTCCCAGCATCAGAGTCTTCAATGAGTCAACTCTTCACAGTCCAGCTCTTCACAGTCTCAGCCTTCTTCACAGTCCAGCTCTCACATCCATACATGACCACAGGAAAAACCATAGCCTTGACTAGACGGACCCTTGTTGGCAAAGTAATATCTCTGCTTTTAAATATGCTATCTAGGTTGGTCATAACTTTCCTTCCAAGGAGTAAGCAAGCGTCTTTTAATTTCATGGCTGCAGGCACCATCTGTAGTGATTCTGGAGCCCAGAAAAATAAAGTCTGACACTGTTTCCACTGTTTCCCCATCTATTTGCCATGAAGTGATGGGACCAGATGCCATGATCTTCGTTTTCTGAATGTTGAGCTTTAAGCCAACTTTTTCACTCTCCACTTTCACTTTCGTCAAGAGGCTTTTTAGTTCCTCTTCACTTTCTGCCATAAGGGTAGTGTCATCTGCATATCTGAGGTTATTGATATTTCTCCCAGCAATCTTAATTCCAACTTGTGTTTTTTCCAGTCCAGCGTTTCTCATGATGTACTCTGCATATAAGTTAAATAAACAGGGTGAATACACAGAAGAACTGTACAAAAAGATCTTCATGACCCAGATAACCATGATGGTGTGATCACTTACCTAGAGCCAGACATCCTGGAATGTAAAGTCAAGTGGGCCTTAGAAAGCATCACTACAAACAAAGCTAGTGGAGGTGATGGAATTCCAGTTGAATTATTTCAAATCCTAAAAGATGATGCTGTTAAAACACTGCACTCAATATGCCAGCAAATTTGGAAAACTCAGCAGTGGCCACAGGACTGGAAAAGGTCTGTTTTCATTCCAATACCAAAGAAAGGCAATGCCAAAGAATGTTCAAACTACCACATAATTGCACTCATCTCACATGCTAGCAAAGTAATGCTCAAAATTCTCCAAGCCAGGTTTCAGCAATACGTGAACTGTAAACTTCCAGATGTTCAAGCTGGTTTTTGAAAAGGCAGAGGAACCAGAGATCAAATTGTCAACATCCACTGGATCATCGAAAAACCAAGAGAGTTCTAGAAAAACATCTATTTCTGCTTTATTGACTATACCAAAGCCTTTGACTGTGTGGATCACAATAAACTGTGGAAAATTCTGAGAGAGATGGGAATACCAGACCACCTGACCTGCCTCTTGAGAAACCTATATGCAGGTCAGGAAGCAACAGTTAGCACTGGACATGGAACAACAGACTGGTTCCAAATAGGAAAAGGAGTACGTCAAGGCTGTATATTGTCACCCTGTTTATTTAATTATATGCAGAGTACATCATGAGAAATGCTGGACTGGAAGAAATACAAGTTGGAATCAAGATTGCTGGGAGAAATATCAATAACCTCAGATATGCAGATGACACCACCCTTATGGCAAAAAGTGAAGAAGAACTAAAAAGCCTCTTGATGAAAGTGAAAGAGGAGAGTGAAAAAATTGACTTGAAGCTCATTATTCAGAAAACAAAGATCATGGCATCTGGTCCCATCACTTCATGGGAAATAGATGGGGAAACAGTGGAAACAGTGTCAGACTTTATAGTTTTGGGCTCCAAAATCACTGCAGATGGTGACTGTAGCCATGAAATTAAAAGACGCTTACTCCTTGGAAGAAAAGTTATGACCAACCTAGATAGCATATTCAAAAGCAGAGACATTACTTTGCCAACAAGGGTCTGTCTAGTCAAGGCTATGGTTTTTCCTGTAGTCATGTATGGATGTGAGAGCTGGACTGTGAAGAAAGCTGAGCGCTGAAGAATTGATGCTTTTGAACTGTGGTGTTGGAGAAGACTCTTGAGAGTCCCTTGGACTGCAAGGAGATCCAACCAGTCCATTCTGAAGGAGATCAGCCCTGGGATTTCTTTGGAAGGAATGATGCTAAAGCTGAAACTCCAGTATTTTGGCCACCTCATGCGAAGAGTTGACTCATTGGAGAAGACTCTGATGCTGGGAGGGATTGAGGTCAGGAGGAGAAGGGGACGACGGAGGATGAGAAGGCTGGATGGCATCACTGACTCAATGGACGTGAGTCTGAGTGAACTCATGGAGTTAGTGATGGACAGATAGGCCTGGCGTGCTGCGATTCATGGGGTCGCAAAGAGTCGGATACGACTGAGCGACTGAACAGAACTGAACATTTCAACTCTGCAAAAAGACTAACTGGGTTTGTTTTGCTAAATGTGATGATGGACTCCACTAATTTGCTAAGTGTGATAATGGGCAAGTTACTTGGTCTCTTTAGTCTCAGTTTCCTTATCTATAAAGTGAGGGTAATAATAATAATAATATCTTCTTCATATACCCTTCATATGTGAAGACTAAAAGAGTAAGTAAATCAGAATACCTTGGACTAGATCCTTTTAACTTAAAATGGTTTCTTGTTATTATGATTTATATACTACCCACTTCCTATTCAATATACTATCCTATTAAACACGTATAAATAAGACTTTAAATAGAACAAAATCTACAGTAGCAAAGAAAGAGAGAAATTGTTGCAATTTGATACTACCTTTAGCTAAGGTGATGCATATAGCTCCCAAAACAAGACAATCACACTACCCATACAATTTTGATTTTAAGGAAACATACATTCTGCTATGTCCAGATAAATATAGAATGCGTCCCTTTTACCCCAATCCAAGTTGAATTAATTAGTATTATCCATTTAATAATTTACCAATGTTTCACAAGTACAATTTTAATCTCAGCACAATGGAAACTAAATTTTTAACAATAATCAGAAAAAAGTTTCAGCAATTTCTTTAGGCCATTACTAATTCAAGATAATAAATTATTTCTTCAGCTTGGAATAATGCTTGGACCATTTCTCTGATGGAATCTAGACACACATGACTGATCCATGAGCAAATTGGAAAGAGCTCATCAGCAAGGATTTGAGTTATTCAAGACTGGTAGGCTACAACTACATCTCTTCCAGTAAGATGAACATCTTATAGCTGACTTATTTTTTTGTCCTCTTTAATGGACTATTTTTGTTAGGTTGACTTCTAGTATGAGTAGGCAGAAGCATCCAGAAAATCCTCACAGAAGCAAATTCCTTATTATATATATATTCACATCCTCTTCGTACTGTTTCTCTGTAGCACCCTGCCTAATACATATGCATATACATTTTGTTTCTCCATTCATCCATTGATGATTATTTGAGCTGTTTCCACCTTTTGGTTATTTTGAATAATGCTGCTATGAACATAGGTGTACAAAGAATATTCAGTTTTAATTTCTCATAATTAAATTTTTGTCTAATTGTTGTTGGGCAGAATAGTTGATGCTAAAAAAATACCTACATGAACGTGAAGTTCTACACCTTCTACCTCTCTACTAGTCCCTTCCCTGGTTCCCATTATCCTCTTTAATCCCGAAATTTAGATGCTTCCTAAAGTCCGTGACTCACTTTTCCCACCAACTTGTTTACCAGGGCAATCTCATCTGATCTCACATAGATGTCTCTCAGATTCATCTTGTCTTGCCTCCTTTTCTGCATTTCAATCACATATTTCTATCTCCTGGTCAGATCACAAAAATCCCTCACTAGTAATATTTCAAAAACAAACTTTATCATTTTCTTGGTAAATATTCCCCTTCTTTTAATGGCACTGGTGTTTTCCCAGTCCTCAAGTTCAGAATCTTGGGATCTTCCATGATTCTTTTATGGTTAACTGATTGCCAACACCCACATGTGTGCATGCTAAGTTGCTTCAGTCCTTTCCAACTCTTAGCAACGCTATGGACTGTAGCCCTCCAGGCTGCTCTGTGTCTATGGGATTCTCCTGGCAAGAATATTGGAGTGGATTGCCATGCCTTCCTCCAGGGGACCTTCCAGACCCAGGGATCGAACCTGTGTCTCCTAAGTCTCTTGCATTGGCAGGTGGGTTCTTTACCACTAGCGCCACCTACGAAGCCTGCCAATGCCTGCAGATCCACCTGTACTCCACCACCCTCACCTTCCCTTTCTTCTATTCTCTAGATCTCTATTCAGACCCTTATTACATAGGTCTTACCTTCAGACTCTTGCCCTCATGATCTGTTTTGCCTACCATTGCCACAATAATATTCTCAAAGTGCATAGTATTTCTCTGTTCAAAACACTCTCAGTGTTCCTTCATTATCTTAAAAATATAGTCCGTATTCCTTAGTGGCATTCAAGTCAAATCATTGAATGAAATGGTCTCAAGTTACCATTTTACCCTTATTGTTCAATTGTTTACTTTATATTTTCATAGAAATAAACAATGAGCCCAGCACTTCTTTAATTTTGCTCACATAGTTTCTGTTTGGGGTGGGAAATTATTATAAATAATTTATAATATACACAAAAGTTAACAAAATAATACAATGGATCTCTCATGTACCTTTCACAGGGCCCCAGCTACCATCAACCGTTAGTCAACCCTGCTCTATCCAGACCTCATCCACTCTCCCAAACAACATGTCATTTCACCCACAAAAATCTCAGTATGCTTTTCTAAAAGATAATAACTCGTTTTGACATAACCACAACAGCATTAGCACATTAAAAACATTACTATTTATTGATTAGCGTTATTGCAATAAAATCTGTTTTAGAAACACAATTTTGACATTTTTGAGACAACTGAAAATTTTTTAAAGTTTCAGACTTTGAATTGTCTCATAAATATAAAAATGGAGATTTTGTCCTATAGTTTTTAAGTGCAATATATTTCAAATGGAATATATTTCTCCATTTCATCCTACAACTTTACATTTCTAAATTCCACCCATTGATCCAGGCTCAGTCATTTGCTACCTTCTCCACATAGGCTTCCCTAATCTCATAAACAGAAAGTTAAATCTGCTTTTCTTCCTGTCGATTTACTCGTCTGTTAGCCCCTAAAGGCAGTATGTTATTTATTTATGATATTTATTTACATAAATGTTTTACCGATGAGACTATAAACTCCTTGAGGTGTGAGTTATCCCTGTCCTGAACAGTACATGTAAGAATCGTGTCATACACCACTAGTGCTTCTCAAAGTGATGTTCTTCATGCAACAGCAACACCCTCATCTAGGAATTTGTTGGAAATGTCAATTTTCAGACTGACCTCCATTCCTACTGAATTGAAAATTTTGGATGTGGGTCCCAGTGATCAGTGCTTTAGTAAGCCCTCCAGGTTATTCTGATGCACACTAAAGTTGTCTTCCCCTGGAGAAGGAAATGGCAACCTGCTCCAGTATTCTTGCCTGGAAAATTCCATGGACAGAGGAGTCTGGTGGGTTACAGTCCATGGGGTCACAAGACTCATACACAACTTAATGACTAAACCACAGAGTTTGAGAGTACACATAGTAGAAACTCTTTAGGCCATCTATAAGGTATGAATCCAGCTATAAAGTATTTTAACTCTACTTTGGAGAACATGAATAGTACTGCCCAAAGGACAACTCCACTGGGTCCTTTGGTTATCCAAGGAAACAGATTATAGATGTATAGGTCATGATCATTTCTAGAAAAGAATGCATAATGAGACTCGGGGAGGGTGTACCTGGAACATCTGTAGCTGGGTCACTGATAATAGTGTCATTATGGAATGCCAATATTCCTGGGATGCTAGCCAGAGTGGAGGTAATTATTTTCTGAAAGTCACTAGGGTATAAACTCAGTCTGAAATAAATCCATTTTACATTGCAAGGTGACACTGGAGAGATCTCAAACACAATTTATTTTTGAGAAGGCAGATAAGCTTGTGGTAAAAAGATAATGACCATACACAGAGACATTAAAGGTCAGTGCCTCCAAAATAAATTTTTGCTTATTGCCACTACATCAGTGACACAAGCTAAGTCAAATATCTCTGAATGATGTTGTATTACAGTGAGTGCTACAACTCATAGACAAATGGTTCAGGTTATAAGAATATATCTTGTGGTTATATCATATTTGGCATGGCAAAGCATATTGCAAAAATTCTAGTCTCTGCCTACAAGTTGTAATCTAAGTAAAATAGGCAGTATTTACTGCAAATCCAAATCTTAAGAAAATCTAAATGAGTCAGAATAATAAACTGGGTAGAACTGGAATCATTCAACTATTGGAATTAACTAAAAATAAGGCAACAGTACAAGATTTTGAGACTGATTATAAGATTAAAAGATCTTTTTTATTGAAGTATAGTTAATTGACAATGTTGTGTTTGTTTCTAGTGTACAGGAAAGTGATACATTCTTCTTCAAATTCTTTTTCATTATCAGATCAGATCAGATCAGTCGCTTAGTCGTGTCCGACTCTTTGCGACCCCATGAACCGCAGTACGCCAGGCCTCCCTGTCCATCACCAGCTCCCGGAGGTCACTCAGACTCGCATCCATCGAGTCAGTGATGCCTTCCAGCCATCTCATCCTCTGTCGTCCCCTTCTCCTCCTGCCCTCAATCCCTCCCAGCATCAGAGTCTTCTCCAATGAGTCAACTCTTCTCATGAGGTGGCCAAAATACTGGAGTTTCAGCTTTAGCATCATTCCTTCCAAAGAAATTCCAGGATTGATCTCCTTCAGAATGGACTGGTTGGATCTTCTTGCAGTCCAAGGGACTCTCAAGAGTCTTCTCCAACACCATAGTTCAAAAGCATCAATTCTTCGGCGCTCAGCCTTCTTCACAGTCCAGCTCTCACATCCATACATGACCACAGGAAAGACCATAGCCTTGACTAGGAGAACCTTTGTTGGTAAAGTAATGTGTCTGCTTTTGAATATGCTATCTAGGTTGGTCATAACTTTCCTTCCAAGGAGCAAGCGTCTTTTAATTTCATGGCTGCAGTCACCATCTGCAGTGATTTTGGAGCCCAGAAAAAGAAAGTCTGACACTGTTTCCCCTGTTTCCCCATCTATTTCCCATGAAGTGATGGGACCAGATGCCATGATCTTCGTTTTCTGAATGTTGAGCTTTAAGCCAACCTTTTCACTCTCCTCTTTCACTTTCATCAAGAGGCTTTTTAGCCCCTCTTCACTTTCTGCCATAAGAGTGGTGTCATCTGCATATCTGAGGTTATTGATATTTCTCCTGGCAATCTTGATTCCAACTTCTGTTTCTTCCAGTCCAGCATTTCTCATGATGTACTCTGCATATAAGTTAAATAAACATGGTGACAATATGCAGCCTTGACATACTCCTTTTCCTATTTGGAACCAGTCTGTTGTTCCATGACCAGTTCTAACTGTTGCTTCCTGACCTGCATACAGATTTCTCAAGAGGCAGATCAGGTGGTCTGGTATTCCCATCTCTTTCAGAATTTTCCATAGTTTATTGTGATCCACACAGTCAAAGGCTTTGGCATAGTCAATAAAGCAGAAATAGATGTTTTTCTGGAACTCTCTTGCTTTTTCCATGATCCAGCAGATGTTGGCAATTTGATCTCTGGTTCCTCTGCCTTTTCTAAAACCAGCTTGAACATCAGGAAGTTCACGGTTCACATATTGCTGAAGCCTGGCTTGGAGAATTTTGAGCATTACTTTACTAGCGTGTGAGATGAGTGCAATTGTGCGGTAGTTTGAGCATTCTTTGGCATTGCCTTTCTTTGGGATTGGGATGAAAACTGACCTTTTCCAATCTTGTGGCCACTGCTGAGTTTTCCAAATTTGCTGGCATATTGAGTGCAGCACTTTCACAGCATCATCATTCAGGACTTGGAATAGCTCAGCTGGAATTCCATCACCTCCACTAGCTGTGTTCGTAGTGATGCTTTCTAAGGCCCATTTGACTTCACATTCCAAGATGTCTGGCTCTAGGTCAGTGATCACATCATCATGATTATCTAGGTCTTGAAGCTCTTTTTTGTACAGTTCTTCTGTATATTCTTGCCACCTCTTCTTAATATCTTCTGCTTCTGTTAGGTCCACACCATCTCTGTCCTTTATCGTGCCCATCTTTGCATGAAATGTTCCTTTGGTATCTCTGATTTTCTTGAAGAGATCCCTAGTCTTTCCCATTCTGTTGTTTTCCTCTATTTCTTTGCATTGATCACTGAAGAAGGCTTTCTTATCTCTTCTTGCTAGTCTTTGGAACTCTGCATTTAGATGTTTATATCTTTCCTTGCTGCTGCTGCTGCTAAGTCGCTTCAGTCGTGTCCGACTCTGTGCGACCCCAGAGACGGAAGCTCACCAGGCTCCCCTGCCCCTGGGATTCTCCAGGCAAGAACACTGGAGTGGGTTGCCATTTCCTTCTCCAATGCAGGAAAGTGAAAAGTGAAAGTGAAGTCACTCAGTTATGTCCAACTCTTAGCGACCCCATGGACTGGAGGCCTACCAGGCTACTCCGTCCATGGGATTTTCCAGGCAAAAGTACTGGGGTGGGGTGCCATTGCCTTCCCTGATATCTTTCCTTAGGCGATTACAAACTACTGAGTTTAGTTCCCTGTACTATACAATTTGTTTATCCTTGTTTATCCC
This sequence comes from Tragelaphus eurycerus, assembly GCA_935064755.1. Classification (NCBI taxonomy): domain Eukaryota; kingdom Metazoa; phylum Chordata; class Mammalia; order Artiodactyla; family Bovidae; genus Tragelaphus; species Tragelaphus eurycerus. The sequence goes on from CAKXYN010000060.1 coordinate 250,018, forward strand.
TGTACTATACAGTTTGTTTATCCTTGTTGTCTATTTTTTTATATACAGTATTGGGTATATGTTAATCCCAAACTTGTAATTTATCTCTGCTCCCAACAAAAGAAATGTTTTCATTCTAGACATTAAGAGGAAAATTGTTATCATGACAAATTGTGCTGAGGAGACTGAAAGATTGACGATAACTCTGAAGAGACGGAGGAAATGAAGGGATCCTGGTCATAAGCACCATGGACAGCCACAGGATGGGATTCCTGTGAATTGTCTTAGAAATGGCTTTACTGGGCTTCACTGATGGCTCAGTGGTAAAAAATTCTCCTGCCAATGCAAGAGACACAGGTTCGATTCCCAATCTGGGATCCCAAATGCCATGGAGCAACTAAGCCTGTGGGTCACAACTATTGAGCCTGTACTCTAGAGCCCTGGAGCTGCAACTACTGAAGCCTTGGAGCCCATGCTCTGCAACAAGAGAAGCAACTGTGTTGGGAGCCGGTTTTTGGATTAGCGCTCCGCCCGTGACAAAGGTCATGAGGAAGCAGGCTTGGCAATAACGCAAGGGCGCAAGATCAAGCCTCAGGAGCCCCTTGGAGGTTCTCGAGCATCCCAAAAAGCCGGAGTCTGCCTACTTTCTGCTTTGTGTTCTCACCTCTGACTTAAGGGGGCTGTCCCCCACTACCTCTCTCTGAAAAAAGAGTTAACTTAGAGCTCCAGTTAATAAAAATTCCTGGGTGTGACAGGAGTGTTTTAACCTGCAGACTCCTCTGGAGGTTCTCTGGCCCACCTGACAGGCTTGTCCAGCCACATGTGCTTCTAAAAACAGGTTCTTTAGAGAAGTCAGAAAACTATTAGGATAAGTATAGTGGGCTGATTGGAAATTGTATTGGTGAAGGGTTTTTCATTTGTTGAACCAATGTTTGCTGCTAAGTCTCCACTTCCCCTGCCCTTATACACATTAATGAATAAAAGAGATAAGTATTAGCCTTTGATACTAATCACGTTAGACCTTAGGCTAAGTAAATTCTTTCCCTGACTAAAACCCACTACACCCTCACCCTATAGGAATGTAAATTTATCTAGTGGAGTCTGTTTTAAGAATAATCACCCTGGAGAAATAAGTGTCCTGGTTGACTGACCGCTATCACAAGGAGAAGGTCATAAACTGTCAGCAGGCCCCCTGGCCAGAAGATGATGTAACACCCCTAAGACCTCTATATACATTTGTAAGAAGCACCTGACTTTGATAAAAGTCAGCGCTGCTGACCCCACGTGACTTTTGTATAACATCTCAGTGTATAAAAGTAGACCATGGAAAATAAAGAATGGGGATCAGTTCCTCCAAAGACTGGTCTCCCCATGTCGCTCTCTCTCTCAAATTCTGGCTGAGTCTCCATCTGGAGCGCGGAACCCACCATGCTTACTAATTATGCCTGGGCTTCTAAGATCGGACCAGGGAGGCCTCAGTGTCTCCTCTCCTTCAGGAGAACGGAAAGACGCCTGCGGCCTACGGAAGTGGTGCAAACTTCTTGTCTTGAAGTTTTATTGGTCCCCCGCGTAAACCAAGCTACTCAGCCTCTTTTCTTCACTGAATTTTCCTACTGAGCTATCCTCGTTCTATTATTCTTTATATCTCTAATTATAACTATCGTGTCCTGACCCCCACCGATGCCGTCCTCGCTTCGAAGTCCCTGGATCAGCTGGTGCTGGTCCCCAGCACAACTGCAAAGAGAAGCTCTTGTACCACAATGAAGAGGAGCCCCAGATCGCTGCAACTAGAGAAAAGCCCATGCAGCAATGAAGACCCAACACAGCCAAAAATAAGTAAACAAACAAATAAATGATGCGAATCTTATTTGGTGAATCAGTTTGGGAGAAGCCTTGAACTCTACTATCTTTGACTTTGAAATGGCCCAGATTATCAAGAAGGCTCTTATTGGTGGGAAAAGATACATTTGAAAATCATTAGTAGTGAAAAGAACCAACCTCCTGCGTCTCCCTCCTGCTATGACCCACACAGGATAAGTTCTGGGGAGCATCTCCACCCCAAGCAACTGGTGGCAGATGGCAAACAGAGGAGGATTAAGGAAATGCTTGAAAAGAGATTTCCCATAGGAACAAAATCATAAACACATATATGTGCTGTAGAGCTGGAAGTAAATGCTTTACAGGTATAATGGGTCAAGCAAGCATTGTTTTCCTTTTCATCATTTGTCCCATTTGAAATTTTTTTGCAAGAACTGGTTTTAAAATTCAATTAAATTTTATAATTATGTAAGCTATTTACATGATTTCAAATTCAAATCTAAAAAATAAGAGTATTTAAAGAAATCAAGTGTTTCCCACTCCCTACACTGCATTCCCTTCATTTCTTTATAGATAACCTTAAAACATTTTAAACTGCTTATTTTCTTATTATCTTTAAGCATAAGCAGATGCATACATATATTACTTTTTTCTTAGATAAACATTGTCTGTAATTTTCTTTACCTTAAAGAAGCTTTCTTGATCTGGCAACTTTATAATATCATCTCTGTAAGAAAATGTATTTGAGTTTAGATTAACTGCCTCTTTATAAGTTAGCGGTCACATCAAGTTTTGTTCAATAATCTATTCATTTAAGCAACGTTTGCATGCATGCTCAGCCACTCAGTTGTGTCTGACTCTTTGCAACCCTATGAACTATAGCCGACTAGTTTCCTCTGTCCATGGGATTTTCCAGGAAAGAATACTGAAGTGGGTTGCCCTTTCCTCCTCGAAGGGATCTTCTCAATTCAAGGATCGAATCTTTGTCTCCTTCATCTCCTGAATTGGCAGGCAGGTTTTACCACTGAGTCACCTGAGAAGCCCCAAGAAACATTTACTAAATAACAATAATGCACCTAGGGTTAGTTCCAGGTTTCGTGGGCTTTAAAACTCCTGTAATATTGGATCCTCTCTTTGAGAAAAATAATAAAAATTGGTATTATTACAACTCGCATCATCACTCAGTAATAAACTGCCATGGCAGGGACCCAAGAAAGCTTCTCCAGCATCATGGAAAATCAGATCCTGCATGGGTTTGTGCTAGGGACTGTATTGGTGGTTCATACACACAGAAAACATGATCCCTTATTTTATGGAACTTGTACTGTGGTGCAGGTGCAGGAGAGAGAGATTAAACACAGACGCTCAAGACAAATATACAATCACACATTGTAATCATGTCTCTGTTAGTGGGCTGAATTGCATCCCCCACCCCCACCTCTCTGAAGTCTTATGTTGAATTCCTAAACCACTGTACTAGCAAATGTGACTGTTTCCGAATTAGGGTCTTCAAAGTGCTAAGTAACTAAGTTAAAATGAGGATATTAGAGTTGGGCGTTAATGCAATGCGACTCATGTCCTTATAAAAAGAGATTAGGACACAGTTTCACAGCAGGAAGACCATGTGAGCACACAAGGAGAAGACACCACCTGCAAGCCAAGGACGGAGGCCGCTGAAGAAACCAACCCTGTGACTCTTTTATCTTGGACTTGCAGACTCTAATTTCTGTTATCTAAACCACCCAGTCTGATACTGCATATATTAGCCCTGCTGCTGCTGCTGCTAAGTTGCTTCAGTCATGTCCGACTCTGTGTGACCCCATAGATGGCAGCCCACCAGGCTCCCTCGTCCCTGGGATTCTGCAGGCGAGAACACTGGAGTGGGTTGACATTTCCTTCTCCAATGCATGAAAGTGAGAAGGGAAAGTGAAGTCGCTCAGTCGTGTCTGACTCTTAGCAACCCCATGGACTGCAGCCTACCAGGCTCCTCCATCCATGGGATTTTCCAGGCAAGAGTACTGGAGTGGGTTGCCATTGCCTTCGCAGAGGAATAAAATCCCTAAAAGAAAAGAGTGTTGGAGAGAAAGCACTATTACAGGAATGGTGAGGGAGCTGGTTGGAGAAGCCAATGCCGAGAATGTATATATAGGCTAAAATAGAAAAAGATAAAAAATGATGAACTATGGGAAAGAAACAGATTTAGCAGTTCCTGTTAAGCGGTGAAAGAAATCAAGACGTTTTGCTGTGGTTAATTATCCCACAGTCTACAGAAGCAGAGAGTCCTCAGGAGACAGTCTTGCTAAATTATCCACTGAGGATGAAAAGCTAATGTGCAACCAACCTCTTCACAGTCCACAGACTCTGAAGTACTGAATGAGTAAAGTTAAATTTTTAATTGTAAGACAAAATGTATTTGATATCATTCACATTATAATTTAAGGAAGTTTCTGAAGAAAGAATATGATAAAATACATGGCTAAAACACGTCTCAGAAAAAGAATAAAGCAAAGTAATGTCTTTCTTCATGGTTCATTAAAGAGATTATGGGAATTATAGAACCTGATTATGCAAAAACAAAAAAGCCAAGAGTACAGACTGATTAGTCAAGGCCAGTGTCTCACAGAGTCATGATATACCTGAATAGATTGATTTGTCCTTGGCAAGCAAGCACATATCTTCACTTTAACTCAATTAATAATAAGAATTATAGGGACTTCCCTGGTGGTCCAGTGGCTAGAACTTTGCACTCTCAATGCAGGGGGCCCAGGTTCCATCCTTGGTCAAGGAACTAGATCCCACATGCCGCAACTAAGTTTGCAACTAAGAATTTCACATATCACAACTGATGATCCTCTAAACTGCAACGAAGATAGAAGATCCCAAGTACCGCAACTGAGACCCAGTGCAGCCAAAGAAATAAATATTAACAAATAAGAATTATAGACTCAGAATCACAGGGAGTCCCTTATTTCTTGGTGGGATGCTGCACAAATTTCTTCTGACATATGCTTATTCAATTTGTCTTGTGAAAGACAAAGTATACAAATGGACAATGGCCAGACCAAATGTAACAACAGAACATCTGAAGCAAAATGCCCAGAATGCTCATAACTTGGTCAATGACTGCCAGATTTTTTACCCCTGCCTTCGACTCAGGACCAACCAGAGAAAGCCAAATGGTTTCCCAAACCGATCACCTAAGATGCTCTGCTTCTAAAAAGCTCATCTCCAGATTACACACACCATCAATCACCTTTTATCAGAGCAACCCTGAGGCCTCCCTTCCTTTTTTTTTTTAATAAAGTGTTTTTCCAATCCTCTGTTCACTTTTGTATTTTTGTCAGATGCATGAGATGGTGGCTGGCCCTTGCTATAGCAAGCAGAATAAATAATCTCCGTTTGCTCTCATCTGAGTAAATTTAATTTATTTGGTGGTGCTAGTCTTAGAGATGGAGAAGGCAATGGCACCCCATTCCTGTACTCTTGCCTGGAAAATCCCATGGATAGAGGAGTCTGGTAGGCTGTGGTCCATGGGGTCGCTAAGAGTCGGACACAACTGAGCATGTGACAGTGACTTCACTTTCATGTTTCACTTTCATGCGTTGGAGAAGGAAATGGCAACCCATTCCAGTGTTCTTGCCTGGAGAATCCCAGGGACAGGGGAGCCTTGTGGGTTGCCGTCTGTGGGGTCACACAGAGTCGGACATGACTGATGCAACTTAGCAGTCTTAAAGAACCTGCCTGGCAATGCAGGAGACATAAGAGACACGGGTTTGATTCCTGGGTCGGAAAGATCCCCTGGAGATGGAAATGGCAACCCAGTCCAGTATTCTTGCCTGGAGAATCCCATGGACAGTGGAGCCTGGCAGGCTGTGGTCCATAGGGTCACAAAAAGTCAGACACAACTGAAGCGACTTAGCACAGCACAATTTATTTCCATACATGACTATTCCCAGAGAAGAAAACATATGCTGGGTCCCAAGGCCATCAGCAGCTCTGGAGGGACCCATCTTTGTGCCACTTTATATTTCCTCCAGGGAAGATGTCAGCAACAGGGAAGTTAACAGTACCCACTGAGTACCCACAACAACTGTGTCCCTGTTGTCAAATGATGGGATGACCCATCCAACAATTCCAAGTGGTGACTGTATCTGTGAAGTCCTCTTAGTGATCAAGCAGCTGAACAGATGTGGTTTAGTGTCAACCAGTCATGATACAGGGAAACTGGAGGTCTGGGTGGTTGAAAACATTTGAAATAAGCATTAGCTATTATTAATTTTGCAGCCATTTAAAAATTTCACCAATATTGGCCCTAAGCAAGCAAGACAAGGCTTAGATTGAGAAAAATCATTGCTCTGGAAACAAAATTTTATTTCCAAGCAGGCCTCCCATACTAAAAAAATGACCTGGGCAGTTACTTGCTCATTTCCTCATCCCTAAAATGAAGACATCTGTGAAGTTAAAATTGGATAATAAGATAGAGTGGTTTTTAAAATATTTTTTAAAATTAATTTGGCTGTGCCAGGTCTTGGTTGCAGCATGTGGGATCTAGTTCACTGACCAGAGATTGAACCCAGACCCCCAGCATCAGGAGCACAGAGTCTTAGCCACTGGATGACCAGCAAAGTCCCAAGATGGAGTATTTTTAAAGGTAAATAACTGCAAGACCATAAATGCAAGACATTCTGAAGCACAACTGAGTTTTCAGCACAATTAATTTTATCCCAAACATCTCTCAGATCAGATTAGCACAGTAGTGGGAGAGTGAGAGTGAATATAATTCATAGTCTGTAGTCTGCCCGAGGGGAGAGCAAAACCTGGGGAGAGCCAGTGCTGGCTGACTACTTCCTGGCTCTCCTCCCACCACAGTAAAAATAACAAAGGAGACTGTGAGGTTCTCACCATGGACAGAGATTAATACTCATTTCCTGGAAGACATTTAAAAACACTTGCTGAAAAATGATCTGATGCCAATTTGCAGTCCTGCTTAGTGACTGTCAGACCCAAGTTCTCATCCATAGAAGCCAGGCTGTATTTTAAGCTATTTTTGGGAGAGAAGCACAGAAAACTCAGTGAGCAAAGTTGCCATCACTATGCTCTATTTCATGAGAAGTGCACTTCAGTTACCTCCATTGCTTTACCTCTTCTGGAGATTAGGGGTTTTTTTCGTTCTAGAGATAGAGTCTCCAAAAACTTGACAAGATACATCACCTAGTGCAAAAATCGAATGTAATGGGAAATCCAGTTAAGCCCAATAGTTGACATATTAAATGTCCGTGCAGCTTCTTTCAGGTAGACTTTTGGCAGAGGGAGGGGTTTAAGGCCAAAAGGAGAACAAGCTATGTATGAATTGCTTTATATCAATGCACAGTGATATAACCCTAACTAACTGCAATTATTTGGAAAGTATTTTTAAAATGCTAATGCATAACTTCCATAACCAGAAATTTAATTTATCTGGGAAAGGCATAGCATTTTTTAAAAAGCACCCCAAAAGACTGGTCAGTCAAAACATTTCCAAGAGAAGCAAAGAGTCTAGGGAGGTACCTCTAGACACTGGATCCCCATAATAAGGTGCCATTAAATGATGGGGCCGGTCCTGTGACCATGGCTGAGTTTTCTAAACTTGCTGGCATATTGAATGCTTATTTAACTTTTATGCAGAGTTGCTACTGCTAAGTCACTTCAGTCGTGTCTGACTCTGTGTGACCCCTTAGATGGCAGCCCACCAGGCTCCCCTGTCCCTGGGATTCTCCAGGCAAGAACACTGGAGTGGGTTGCCATTTCCTTCTCCAATGCATGAAAGAGAAAAGTGAAAGTGAAGTCACTGTCACACGCTCAGTTGTGTCCGACTCTTAGCTACCCCATGGACTGCAGCCTACCAAGCTCCTCCATCCGTGGGATTTTCCAGGCAAGAATACTGGAGTGGAGTGGAGTACATCATGTGAAATGCTGGGCTGGATGAAGCACAAGCTAGAATCAAGATTGCCAGGAGACATATCAATTGCCTCAGATATGCAGGGCTTCCCTGATAGCTCAGTTGGTAAAGAATCCACCTGCAATGCAGGAGACCTGGGTTCAATCCCTGGGTTGGGAAGATCCCCTGGAGAAGGGAAAGGCTACCCACTCCAGTATTCCGGCCTGGAGAATTCCATGGACTATATAGTCCATGGGGTTGTAAAGTGTTGGACACGACTGAGCAACTTTCACTTTCACTTTTCAGATATGCAGATGACACCATCCTTATGGCAGAAAGTGAAGAGGAACTAAAGAGCCTCTTCATGAAGATAAAAGAAGGGAATGAAAAAGCTGGCTTAAAACTCAACATTCAAAAACTAAAATCATGGCATGCAGTCCCATCACTTCATGGCAAATAGATGGGAAAACAATGGAAACAATGACTGGCTTTATTTTCTTGGGCTCTGTCATATGAGCAACTCTCCCATGCTCTCAATTGTTTTTGCTAGTCAGTAAAAATATGCCTCATTCCTAACAGTTCTACCATCTAGTAGACCTACTACTCAGTAATCTCCATATCTGCTTTCTGGCCTCACAGTCGAAAAATAACACATCTCCTTCCAGATTTCATATACTCCATGTATTTTCTTTTCTGTTCCACATCTCTCATATTCTTCTCTTTGCTGATAAGGAGATATCAAAATATTTTTATTTAAACATCTGCAATCAGAAAATACTATCATATCATATAAACTTTTCATGGCTAGATATTTACTCATCTGTTTTCTTGAAAGACCCAATAAAATAGTCAAAGAGCCACAGTCTATTTTAAATTAAAATGCATTGCTTTAAGGGCTATTTGACATGCAGTAATTATTTACATAGTCTTCTAGTGAAGCACAGGAATTGCTAATGTCTCTGCCCTTGAAGGAAATGAACCGTGCAAAAATTTCAAGCAAACATGATCCAACTGTTCACACAAAAGACAGACTGCATAAGAAATGCATTGTGTCTCTACCCAAATTTCCCCTCAACTTGCCACAGATCAGCATGTACTTCACCTCTTTAGCATCAATTAAATTGAAGCAGTTGAACTTTTCAGCAGAGGATAGACATGCCCTCTCCACAGATGGTCAGTATCACATGTCACAGTAATGGCTGGACACGCCAAGAGAGTAACGTATAAAAATGGTAGAACTCAGAGCACTTCAGCTCCGCTCACTCTATGTTTAGAACTGCCTCCTCTTTCAAGATGGATTTCCTTCATAGGAATGGAGTGCTCGTTATTCAGCATTTGCAGAAGGACTACCGAGCTTACTACAGTTTTCTAAATTTTATATCCAATGTTGGAGATCCCCAGAATATCTTTTCTATTTATTTTCCACTTTGGTTTCAACTTAATCAGACAGTTGGAACTAAGATGATATGGGTAGCAGTCATTGGGGATTGGTTCAATCTTATTTTTAAATGATAAGCCTTCTGTTTTATTTCATTCTACATAAAGCTTCTTCTTAAATTTGTAGCTTTGGCTTAGTGATCGCATTTCAGATGTATATAGTTTTACTTGGAAGATCTTTCAAACATACTGGTTAACTTGAAACACCTATTTGTAAACAGAACTTACAAAAAAGCATAGAAGTCTATACTTAATCTGACTTAGAAGTAAATTCCAAAAGCCTATAACGTATATGATGTGATTAACCAAGAAGTGAGTTAAACGAATTGCACCATAATGAACAGATTAATAATTCTAAGGACCACTTTGATATTTTCATTCTAAGTATCCAAAGCACTGAAAGACTTCCCTTGCAAGGAAAAAAGTCCCTGTTTTTATTGGAAAGTAGCATGCCCAAACTCCATATGACTCATCCTCTATAATGAGAGACAGACCAGAACTTAAATTCTTTCAAAGTCTCTCAATAATGAGCTTTCCTCATCAACAGTCTGCTTGAGTCATTTTTATAGGAGAGAATAGCTAGTCTCCAATTAAGTAACAACTGTGTGTTTAAACATATATGCATATTTATATTTCTTTAAATACAGAATACTATTTGGTCATCGGCCTTACTGGTGGGTCCAAGAAACTCAGATTTACCCAAATGACTCAAGTCCATGCCTTGAACAGTTCCCCACTACATGTGAAACAGGTCCAGGTAAGCTATTAAAGCAGCCTCAGGTTATTAAAGATATTCCCACAGATAGCCATTGTACATGATTATCACCTAATAACTGTACAATATCATAGAGGGTTTTAAAGAAAACAGCATGCGTGAAGAGGCTAAAAGTTCATAAACAAAAACTGCTAGTGAAAAGGGTAAAACTTTTATGAGTAAGAAAATTTCATTTTTAAAAAAATTTGTAAAAGGATAAGTTAAAAGAATATTCCCCCAAAAGATTGTATTCTTGGCATTTTTTTCTTTTGGAAGGAGGTCATGGTTTGATATAGAAACAAATAAAGACAATTAACTAGAACAGATTTTTAAAAACTGTATTAAAATACTGGAAATGCTGATTTATCTGCTGCTGTGCACCTTTCAAAGTTATTGTAGATCTTCTGAGAATCACATAAATGAGACAATAGACAGGGTTTCTGTAAGAAAGGTAAGGACTTCCTGGTATTACTATTGCCTGCCGAAATTCTCTTTAATGGTAGAGTTATTTCTTTCCACTTTGCTTTTTCTCTCGTGTATACAGTATATAAGTAGACTTCCTGGTCCACTCTCTCATAAGTAAGATTTTGTATGAGTGTAAAATCTTTACTATGAGAGTTGAGTTTAAGATTATAAAAAGTTTTAAATATATATATAAGGTAAATTGCATATTGTTTTACTTTGTAAGATTGTGTTATATTGTACCTCCACACAGTTTGTTATATAGCCTCAAATTCTTGGCATTTGACATCCTGAGACTAACCTTGAATACAGTGAAAGTGTAAGTTCCTAATAAGTTTTTGGAATATCTTTTTTTTGTTGTTACCAAAACAATAGGCATCCATCTGTTATAGTATTTATCACACTATAGTATTATTAGTATTATTATTAATACTAATAATATATTAGTAGTAGTAGTATTAGTTATTTAATATCTGACTCCTCCAATAGACTGTGCATTCCATCATGTCAGGGATGCTATGTATTTTATCTTTGTGAAAACAATACAGGATGGATGGATAGTATCTGGGACAATTGAAATGCTGCTGCTGCTGCTAAATCACTTCAGTCGTGTCTGACTCTGTGCGACCCCATAGACGGCAGCCCACCAGGCTCCCCCGTCCCTGGGATTCTCCAGGCAAGAACACTGGAGTGGGTTGCCATTCAATTGAAATGCTACTTTGGTTTATCCCAGAACTTCCCAGCACATGCTCTGTCTTATGAGGCATTTTCTGGAAAAGAAAAAAAGAAATACTACATTTTAAATTCACTCCTTGAAGTTTTCCAACGCATGAAACATACAAAAAGCCCTGACAATTTCTGTTTAAGAAATCGATTTGAAAGAAAGATATCCATAAGTCATAGATTTGTCTTTATTTAAACTGGTGTTTTTCAAAGAGAGACTAATGTTTAAGCTCAATGAATCTCCACTTGGTAAAAACTCAAGGAGTACATCAAAACAAAGTGATTTTTTAAAAAAAGATCTAGTGACATGGGAAAGACATTCTGGGAGTAGAAAGGCTTCCTGTCTGCAGATTTATTCTGCCAGGATTGATGTCACTTTGTAGCTTCCCTTTTCCATTTAATGACAAAGACTCCTAGTGCAGCAACCAGTCACAAGATGGGCATGGGGCTAGCTAGTACATAGCAATTAGTTGGGAAATCAGACACAGCAGTGATAGCTTTAATATGTTTGACTTTTCAGCCCAAGGAAAATAAGTTGATTCAAGATTCAATCCAAGTACTTCAATTTTGTCATCAGTTAAAAACAATTAGATATGAAGAATGACTAAGGATGTGGCAGATTTTTTGATGCAACAGCCTGACTTCTTAATTAGACTTGAACATTTTGGTTTCTGGACTTCAATGAACTTGAATAACCTGGGGAAATTTTTTGAAATGGTATTTGACTCAATTTTCTTTATTTCTACCCACTACTAAACATTACATATAGCCTATGTCCTATGGCTTTTTTCTGAGTTATTTGTAATATTCACGGCTAATATACTATTCTATTGTCCATTTCTGATAGTTGTACTCTATTAACCACCTTTCAAATGGATTGCTACTTTCTTGTTGCAGGAAGTCCATCTGGCCACGCGATGGGTTCATCATGTGTCTCGTATGTCATGGCGACAGCGGCCCTGAGCCAGACCATCAGTCAGATGGATACGTCTTTTATCACTCTGCACAGGTCAGCTTTGCTCCAATCTCTGTAGCCCTGGAACATGACAGTTCTAAACACAGAAAGTCTTTTTAAAAATTCAGTTTAGTGTATTTTTAGTTATTGAAATGTGCTTATTCAATTCTATCATAGCCAATATAGCAAAATGAATAGAAGATTAATATTTTGCTTTAAGATAAAACCCTAATTAGCTCACAATGATTACCATATTACAGGTTTGGAAATGTTTAATTGATTAATGACTTTTTAAATGTGCCTTTGGGGTTCCCATACTCACTTTAGTAGTTCATAAATAAGTCATCTAAAATTATATAAGGAAGTATTTTTGCATGTATAATCCCTTACTTTAAACAGAAATTTTTGAGAAGCCTCATTCCCCTCGAATGCATTGGTTACTTTAGTATAATTATGCTTTCTTCTTTGAATAACTAATGATTTTGACATAAATAACATATATTCTAGCTTTAAATATTACACAATCTTTTAATTTAAAACGTCCAGAAGCAAACTTAAATTCTAATGTTAGTAGATTTAATGTTAGTAGATTCATAACATTCTGAAAGGCCTAGACCTTTAAATTATTCAAATTTTTTATACTTTTTCCTTCTTTTTCTTTCCTGATATACTTTAACTATCATTAAAATAATTTTGAGCCTCACTTTAATCATAAATTATTAGGCAGTCTGAGATAAGATTCTCCAGTTAATCGCATAAAAGCTACTATAAGATACACCATTACATTGAAGTTCTTTATAATTAAGAATTTTCAAGGTCCATCTCATATTCCACTTTTCAGAGTAATATTGGGTAATATACAAAACAAATAACCAAAGGAATTTGGGCATCTTTAAAGTTTATTCTAAAGAGACTGTGACCTGTATGCCTTAAAGTATTCATTATCCAATCCAAAACAACAATGGTAAAAAACATGCTGTCATCTTTAAAAATTAGCATTTTCTATCCATAGAGAATTTTTCAAAGTAGGAATCTAGATTGGAGAAGGCAATGGCACCCCACTCCAGTACTCTTTCCTGGAGAATCTCATCGACGGAGGAGCCTGGAGGGCTGCAGTCCATGGGGTAGCTGGGAGTCGGACACAACTGAGCGACTTCACTATCACTTTTCTCTTTCATGCATTGGAGAAGGAAATGGCAACCCACTCCAGTGTTCTTGCCTGGAGAATCCCAGGGACAGGGGAGCCTGGTGGGCTGCTGTCCATGGGGTCGCACAGAGTTGGACACAACTGAAGCGATTTAGCAGCAGCAGCAGGAATCTAGATAAGCCTTGCCTTTTCTCTGTAGTTCATTTTCTCCTCCAATTCTCAAACCTGCAAAATTATTTGTTTCTTCTAAAAAAAAAAAATTCTCAACTCTTCTTTGATTCTTATAACTGCATCATTTCATTGATCCATCAAAACGTCCTGAGTGCCCACACCTTACCTAAATATTACCACATCCTTGTTGATTCTTCTTCCATATGGATATCCCCTGCTTACTTTCTCTTTGAAAGTCTTATTTCTCTCCATTCCTTAACTTTTCAGTATCAAAAATTTAGTCCAATTATCAGGGACAAATCATTCAGAACCATCAAGGATTCCTAGAACTCATTATTGCTAATATTTTTTATTAAAATGATGAACATTGCTTGGACTTAAATATTTTTATAAGTTTACTGCATACTACTGCTTCTAATTCAACATATATAACCCATAGGTCACTTTCTGTTTCTTATTTTCTACGTGTCAAAAAACAAGGAGCCAGGACTCTTGAGAGCTTGAGAGTCTTGAAATTAAACCCAGTGAAAACTTGCCCTTGATGGAATGCCTGTGTGCTTTTCATCAGATTGGCAGCTGCCTCTTCTGTGAGTCTTCTTCAAGCAAAGAGACGTTGAGAGAGGAAAGAGGAAGCACATATGACAGGGAGTAAAAATATATATAATTTATTCTAGATCACTGTAGATATTAATAATTCCCCCAAGCTTGAATTTCCCTTCATTAGAATAATTATCAGGATGCCAAGTTGGTTTCTTTTTACAGCATTTATTAAAATTTCACAATATAGCCTAGTACTGGTTCAGTTTAATGCATCGATAAATATAGAAACATCTGTTAAAACATTTGAAATCCTATGGAGTGCAAAAAAAAATTGAAAGATCCTCTAGAATTATGATATTACATCACAGCTAGAAGATTCCTCTATGAAAGATCAGCTGGTGTCAACCCCCCATTTTTATGAATGATACAATTTCTTTGCTTTTTATGCTTGTCTCTATTTTTCCATTGTAGACTGACTTGGTCATTTCTTTGGAGTCTCTTTTGGTTGATTCAAATCAGTGTCTGCATCTCCAGAGTATTCATAGCAACACATTTTCCTCATCAAGTTATTCTTGGAGTAATTGGTGGTAAATATGATCACTTACCTTTTATTGTATCATTGAAAGCTTTAGTGTCCTTTGTTTTATGCTGTCAGATTTTCCCTGCTAATTGATTCCCAAACTCAGGTAATTCTATCAAGCCACTGATATTTAATGCTGCCCTAGGAGCTTAAGTGGTTCTTCATATCTCTCAAATTCTCCATACAGGCAATGGCACATTCTCATTCAAAAGTATAAGCGCATAACCTCTTGGTGACATGGTTGGGCTTCTCTAAAGTGTGACTAGTGCTGAGTCCAACTCCCGAACCACCACGAAGGACAGTGTGCTTGTGTCTTGGTTTGGGAGACTTAATAATGGCCTTCCAACCTGCACACCATGTCACTCTCTCAGAAACACCTGCAGTGATTATTACCTAACTGTGGACTTCATTCAGCAGCTGCTTTGTATTTCTACCAGCATTCACAATGATCGAGTTTCTGCTTTTCAATTCCACGTATTTTTCAAAGGCTCTCTACATTAACTGGCTGTGGCAATTGAAATATTAATTGCAAGCACCTAGATCAGTTCTCCAGAGAAGGCAATCCAGGGAAGGCACCCCACTCCAGTACTCTTGCCTGGAGAATCCCAGGGACGGGGGAGCCTGGTGAGCTGCTGTCTATGGGGTCGCACAGAGTCAGACATGACGGAAACGACTTAGCAGCAGCTAAGCAGATCAGTGCTCTGCCTATAAAGTGGGTTGTCACTCAGTGCCCTGGACTCCTGAAAATCCCCTCTGTGCTAATGCAGATGGGTAAAAGACCATGGGAAAAGTGAGGTTTTAGTTACTGCCTTAAAAAAACAGGCTTTGGAAAATGGATAGAACCTAGGTTTCTACAGCCTTTTATCATTGAAAACTGTGGCTGAATTCTTTAATGCAAAGAGGAACGATTCCTGAGAGTCTCAAAGGCACACAGTTCTGTTTAGTGTTGCTTTCCAATCCCCAGGCGTCCTGGTAGCGGAGGTCTTTGAATACACTCCAGGTATCCAAACAGCCAGCCTGAGCGTATACCTGAAGACCAACCTGTTCCTCTTCCTGTTTGCACTTGGCTTTTACCTGCTTCTCAGACTTCTTGACATTGACCTGCTGTGGTCCGTGCCCATAGCCAAGAAGTGGTGCGCCAACCCCAACTGGATCCACATTGACACCACACCTTTTGCCGGACTTGTGAGAAACCTGGGGGTCCTCTTTGGCTTGGGCTTTGCAATTAACTCAGAGATGTTCCTCAGGAGCTGTCGAGGAGAAAACGGCTACAGGCTGAGCTTCCGGCTGCTCTGTGCCCTGGCCTCGTTGACCACCTTGCAGCTCTACCATTTCATCAAGATCCCCACTGACACCAAGTATTTGTTTTACGTGCTGTCTTTCTGTAAAAGTGCGTCCGTCCCACTGACTGTGGTTGTCCTGATTCCCTACTGTATTCATGCGTTAATGAAACCAAGTGCCAAAAAGCTTAATTAGAATTGTGTGGAGGGTTAGTGCCTGTGGCCCCAGGATGATGCTACCTCATGCTCACATAGGACCAACAGGGCAGAGAGAAACTGGAGGCTTCCAGTTGGAGGTCACAAATGGCAGTCATAAGACCCGGTCCATTCACATATGTGTTTAGTTTGGCCTTCAGAGTTACCTGTGTTCCCCTGTCTTTTAGAGTGTATGTTAGTCAATCATTCCTGTTTGACTTTTTGTGACCCCCAGGGATGGTAGCCTGCCAGGCTCCTCTGTCCATGGAATTCTTCAGGCAAGAATACTGGAGTGGGTAGCCATTCTCTTCTCCAGGGGATCTTCCCCACCTGGGGTTTGAACCCTGGAACTCCTGCATTGCAGGCAGATTCTTTACCCCTGAGCCCCCAGAGAAGCCCTAATTTTAGATTAGCTGCCAATATTTTAAAACCAGGATATTTGACATAAAAGTTTGAGTTTCTGTATTTTCCTGAATAACCTGACTGTCTGGTAACACCGGGCCTGCATTCCCACCTGGAGACAATGCACTGCAGCTGACTGTCACCAGGAGACAGGCACTCTGCATGCTGTCGCTGTTTTCAGTACCTCAGAGAACCACCGGTATCAGAAAACCTTATCATCGTCAAGTCAGGTTGCTTCTGGCTCCTGTGGGCATTTTAATGGCAGTCAGATCTGATCCCCTCAGTGATTAGATAAGGAAATGGAGGTTTATTCAGGTGAAAAAACTCACTGTTATCACACCACCATCAGAACATTAGAACCCAATCTTCTGACACATATTTACATGACACTATATTTTGTTTCTTCAAGAGGTAAAAATATAGGAATAAATGCTTTTACATAGGTTCTATGATGTTTGCCATGTAAGTCGGTAATTTTTCCAGAAATGACCTTGAAATATCATATCCTGTTTGACTTATATCAGGTATGCTGGGTACGGATGGGGCCAGCAGTAGTTCTAGTTATGGTTACATATCCACAGGGAAGGAAATAGGCTGGGTTACTTTCTGGACTTGAATTTCTTCTTAACTCTTGGTCTCTGTTTTATGGTAGTGCTTTCCAACATTTTAATAAACTCTTCTGAAGACTCTGCTTAGATCATTATTTACTCCACCCCAAAGGTTTATC
The DNA here is from genome assembly GCA_935064755.1 of Tragelaphus eurycerus. Lineage (NCBI taxonomy): Eukaryota > Metazoa > Chordata > Mammalia > Artiodactyla > Bovidae > Tragelaphus > Tragelaphus eurycerus. The sequence goes on from CAKXYN010000060.1 coordinate 267,105, forward strand.
TCTTCATTATTTGATCCTTATATGTTATTTTTAGAAGCTAATCTTTCAAAACCAGGGAAATTGAGTGCCTTCCTGTAGGTCATGCTCTAACCCAAGAAAATTGTGAAATGCTTATATTTATTAGTTGAGTTCTGCGTATACTGAACTGTGATGAAAATATACAGCTTTACTTTAGAAAGTTATTATTGATAGAATGCTAACATATTAAAAGTTTTTCAGTAAATTTCTTTCCCCTTCATTGGACCTAGTAATTCTAAACTTTAAGTTGATAACTATTTCATTTCAATCAAGTATGTTCTGAGTTTTGCTACATATTGTAGTGACCTGTGATCTACCACAATGCTTTATGTAACTCTTCTGAAGAATACCAATATACGAATTATTTTAGATATTATATTAAATAATCCATAAATATGTATGAAAACACCAGTTTTAGCAAATGCTATTTGACAAAATATTAGTTGAAGCTAAGAAAACCTCTCAAAATCAAAGTAATTATTTGTCCCTTTCTAAGTGTGCTTACTAAGTATAAGCTGTTACTTTTACAAGACACAATTTGTGATAGCTTTTGTTAAAAAAGGTAACTGAACTTGGTTTCAGAGGTTGAGTGATTCCTAAGCAAGAAGGTGAGGATGATGAATGATTATGTTAAGAATGAAATTTTTCTCACGTCAATGGGGCCTTTGGGTGAAAGAGAGTAATGTGATACTGAAGATGTTGCCCCTTGTTCATTAGTTCAATCCCTCCCACCTCACTCCACTCTTGGTCAGTAGAAAGTCACACCAATCCTTTAACCCTTTATGAAGCACAGGTTCAATCCCTGGGTCAGTAAGATTCCCTGGAGAAGGAATTGGCAACCGACTCCAGTATTCTTGCCTGGAGAATCTCATGGACAGAGGGGCCTGGCAGACTGCAGTCCATGGGTAGCACAGAGTCAGACAGGACTGAAGTGACTAAGCACACGTGTGTCATTACATACACCTCTGCACTTGTCATAGATCTCATTCCTGTCTGAGAGCTCTCTATCAAAGTTTCATTTGAAATTAGTAATGTTTGAAGAATCACCCATCCTGACACAGCATCAGCCTGCTGTCACCAAGGCCTGAGGAAAGTGGGATGCTGATACTCAGTGGGATTCTGCTGCAATGTTGGACTCCACCGTAAATCCCTTCTTGATTCTCACAGAGAAGTTCTCTTCAGCCACCACATTGCAAGTCCTGTCTGTGGGGTGATGCATGATCCTCAGAAGGGAAATAGGATGAGGTATGGGCTCATTTTCTATAATTAATCCCCAACAACTCAAACCCCATCTGCCAGAAAGTCCTAAAGTCCCCATGTAATGAAATTCCCCTCTTTGCTCTAGTTGAAGTCTCCTGGAGGGATTCATATGGTGGCGAGCTGCTTTTGCAAACTGAAACTGCTTAGACAGCTAGAGGAAGAGCTTCTCACTGCCTTGGAGAAAATGCCTGCCTTTAATCCTGATGGAAAAGACTCTACTGGTTCCAAATTATTTGCCAAAAGTAAGGGAAATTGAGCTCATTGACTTACTGTAAATTAACCATACATTCAAAATGTCTGCTGCTGCTGCTGCTGCTAAGTCACATCAGTCGTGTCCGACTCTGTGCGACCCCATAGATGGCAGCCCACCAGGCTCCCCCGTCCCTGGGATTCTCCAGGCAAGAACACTGGAGTGGGTTGCCATTGCCTTCTCCAGTGCATGAAAGTGATAAGTGAAAGTGAAGTCGCTCAAAATGTCTACATAGCTACATATTCAGAAGAAAAGTGTCAATATGAGCTTTCAAGATGAGAAATCTAGACAGGGGACTTGAAAAACTGTCTAATCAAGCATACATTTGAAAGGAATGCAAATTAACTTATTATTGCTGAAACTAGCTACCAAGAAGAGTGTTGAATCTCTTTCCTTTGACAACCCATTGTCTGCCTCATAGGGTTAAGTTGGTGCATTCTCTATGCCTATTTCAGTATAACAGAAGGATGATTTTTAAAATTCTTATAAGATGCCCTTGAAGCTCAAAGTTGTATCTCTCAATGCTTTATATTTATTCACACCCTGTAAATAAATTTGGTGCATACAAAAAAACAAAAACAAAAACAAAACACCTTGGTATAAGAGAAAGTCAAAAGACTTGTTTTTAAGAAGTTACTCATTTCTTAAGGATATGAAGCCTGTATGCTCTATATTCCAGCACTTCAATTGAACTTTATACAGTAATGGAAATGTTCTATGTCTGTGCTGTCCAATGTTGTAGCCAATAGCCATGTATGGCTATTAAAATGCATTTCATTACTTTCTTGAAATGCAGCTAACACAACTGAGGGATTGCATTTTAATATTTTATTTATTTTTAATTAAAGTTAAATAGTTGTGTGCATCTGTGGCTACTGAATTGGATAACTCAGATCAAATCACACAGTGCTTTTCCCTGAAAAAAATTTTTGTTTTTTCTTTTTAATTTATTTTTTAATTGAAGGATAGTTGTTTTACAGAATTTTGTGGTTTTCTGTCAAACCTCAACATGAATCAGCCATAGGTATACATATATCCCCTCCCTTTTGAACCTCCTTCCCATCTCCTTCCTCAACCCATTCCTCTAGGTTGATAGAGAGCCCCTGTTTGAGTTTCCTGAGCCATACAGCAAATTCTCATTGGCTTTCTATTTTACATATGGTAATGTAAGTTTCCATGTTACTCTTTCCATACATCTCACCCTCTCCTCCCCTCTCCCCATGTCCATAGTATATTCTTTATGTCTGTTTCTCTATCGCTGCCCTGTAAATAAATTCTTCAGTACCATTCTTCTAGATTCTGTATATATGTGTTAGAATATGATATTTACCTTTCTTTTTCTGATTCGCTTCACTCTGTATAACATGTTCTAGGTTCATCCACCTCATCAGAACTGACTCAAAGGCATTTCTTTTTTTGGCCTAGTAATATTCCATTGTGTATATGTATCACAGAGGCTTCCCTTGTAGCTCAGTCAGTAAAGAATCTGCCTGAAGTGCAGGAGACCGGGGTTCAATCCCTGGGTTGGGAAAAGCCCCTGGAGAAGGAAATGGCAACCCACTCCAGTATCCTTGTCTGGAAAATCCCATGGACCGAGGAGCCTGGTGGGCTGCAGTTCATGGGGTCATAACGAGTCAGGCATGACTGAGCGACTAACACTTACTTACACTTATCACAACTTCTTTATCCATTCATCTGTCAATGGACATCTAGGTTGCTTCCATGTTCTAGCTATTGTAAATAGTGCTGCAATGAACAATGGGATACATGTGTCCTTTTCAATTTTGGTTTCCTCAGGGTATACGCATAGGAGTGGGATTGCGAAACTCAAGTACTTTGGCCACCTCATGCAAAGAGTTGACTCATTGGAAAAGACTTTGATGCTGGGAGGGATTGGGGGCAAGAGGAGAAGGGGACGACAAAGGATGAGATGGCTGGATGGCATCACTGACTTGATGGATGTGAGTCTTGGTGAACTCCGGGAGTTGGTGATGGACAGGGAGGCCTGGTGTGCTGCGATTCATGGGGTTGCAAAGAGGCAGACATGACTGAGCGACTGATCTGATCTGATGGTGCTTTTATTTCTAGTTTTTTAAGGAATCTCCATTCCGTCTTCCATAGTGGCTATATCAATTTACATTACGACCAACAGTGCAAGAGTGTTCCTTTTTCTCCACACCCTCTCCAGCATTTATTGTTTGTAGACTTTTTGATGATGGCCATTCTGACTGGTGTGAGGTGATATTTCATTGTGGTTTTGATTTGCATTTCTGTAATAATGAGCAAAGTTGAGCATCTTTTCATGTGTTTGTTAGCCATCTGTATGTCTTCTTTGGAGAAATGTCTGTTTGGGTCTTTTTCCCACTTTTTGATGGGTTGTTTGTTTTCCTGGCTTTGAGTTGTATGAACTGCTTGTGTATTTTGGAAATTAATCCTTTGTCAGTTGTTTCATTTGCTATTATTTTCTCCCAGTCCAACGGTCTTTTCATCTTGCTTATAGTTTCCTTTGCTGTGAAGAAGCTTTTTAAGCTTAATCTGGTCCCACTTATTTACTTTTGTTTTTATTTCTATTACTCTAAGAGGTAGGTCATAGGAGATCTTGCTTTGATTTATGTCATCGAGAGTTCTGCCTATGTTTTCCTCTAAGAGTTTTATAGTTTCCGGTCTTACATTTAGGTCTTTAATCCATTCTGAGTTTATCTTTGTGTATGGTGTTGGGAAGTGTTCCAATTTCATTCTTTTACATGTAGCTGTCCAGTTTTCCCAGCACCAATTATTGAAGAGGCTGCCTTTGCCCCATTGTATATTCTTGCCTCCTTTGTCAAAAATAAGGTACCCATAGGTGCATGGGTTTATTTCTGGGCTTTCTATCTTGTTCCATTGGTCTATATTTCTGTTTTTGTGCCAGTACCATACTGTCTTGGTGATTGTAGCTTTGTAGTATAATCTGAAGTCAGGAAGGTTGATTCTTCTAGCTCCATTCTTCTTTCTCAGGACTATTTTGGCTATTCAGGGTCTTTTGTGTTTCCATATGAATTGTGAAATTTTTTTGTTCTGGTTCTGTGAAAAATGCCAGTGGTAATTTGATAGGGATCACAATGAATCTATAGATTATGTTTGGTAGTATAGTCATTTTCACAATATTGATTCTTCCTACCCAGGAACATGGCATATCTCGCCATCTGTTTATGTTGTCTTTGATTTCTTTCATTAGTGTCTTATAATTTTCTGTGTACAGTTCTTTTGTCTCCATAGGTAAGTTTATTCCTAGATATTTAATTCTTTCTGTTGCAATGGTGAATGGGACTGATTTCTTAACTTTTCTTTCTGATTTTTCCTTGTTAGTGTATAGAAATGCAAGTGATTTCTGTGTATTGATTGTGTATCCTGCAACTTTGCTAAATTCACTGATTAGCTCTAGTAATTTTCTGATACTATTTTTAGGATTTTCTATGTACAGTATCATGTCATCTGCAAACAGTGAGAGCTTTACTACTTCTTTTCCAATTTGGATTCCTTTCATTTCTTTTTCTTCTCTGATTGCGATATCTAGGACTTCCAAAACTATGTTGAATATTAGTGGTGAAAGTGGACACCCTTGTCTTGTTCCTGATCTCAAGGGAAATGCTTTCAGTTTTTCACCATTGAGAATAATGTTTGCTGTAGGCTTATCATATATGGCCTTTACTATGTTGAGGTAGGTTCCTTCTATGCCCATTTTTTGAAGAGTTTTAGTTATAAACAGGTGCTGAATTTTGTCAGAGGCTTTTTCTGCATCTGTTGAGATTATCACATGATTTTTATCTTTCAATTTGTTAATATGGTGTATCACATTGATTGATTTGCATTCTAGGAATAAACCCAACTTGAACATGGTGTATGAGCTTTTGCATGTGTTGTTGAATTCTGTTTGCTAAAATCTGGAGGATTTTTGCATCTATGTTCATCAGTGATATTGGTGTTCTTTTTTTGTGTTGTGTTTGTCTGGTTTTGGTACCAGGGTGATGGTAGCCTCATAGAATGAGTTTGGAAGTGTTCCTTCCTCTGCAATTTTTTGAGAGTTTTAGAATGATAGGCATTAGCTCTTCTCTAAATGTTTGATAGAATTCTCCTGTGAAGTCTAAAATGGTTTTTTATATTGTCACCTCTACCACATTCCTGTGAGACAATGTGAATTGATATCAACTGCTTTATTTCATGTAGAAAAATTTGCTGGTGGAACATGGACAAGGTATGTTTATTCCAGTCTAGAGATCTTCTGATTAGCTCAAGGATGTTACTTTTCAGATTAAAAAAAAAAAAAAAATAGCTACTGTCAACATGGTATAAAACATGCATGTGTGTGCATGCTAAATTGCTTCAGTTGTGTCTGATTCTTTGTGACCTCATGGATTATAGCCCACCAGGCTCCTCTGTTTATGGGGATTCTTAAGGCAAGATACTGGAGTGGGTTGCCATGCCCTTCTCCAGGGGATCTTCCCAACCCAGGGGTCAAACCCACATCTCTTAAGTCTCCTGCATCGACAGGCAGGTTCTTTACCACCAGCGCCACCTGTGGAGCCCACAAAGCATGCATGGTGATAAGTAGATCCCATTGTGATGTTTACACATTTGAAAGGAAATTTTTAAAAGCTAATAGTAAATTGCTGTGATTTTGAGGAAAATCCTCTGCAGATCTGAAAGTCTCTCTGTGGAGCTCTCTTTTCTTACTCTGTCCTATGGACTGGAACCACCTTGATCTCCCAGGACTCTTAGCTCTGTTGCCTCAGACCACAGAGTCTGGGTTTTTCCTCCCTCTGCGCCCCAGAAACCCCTGAAGGGTCACAAAACTGAGTGGAGCTTTATCCAATATTCCTATGGATGGATGACTTCCTGATCAAGTTTTCCTGCTTGGCTGGGTCTGTCATACCTATACTCTGGATACCAGTACTTCTGAAGATATTCAGAAACTGTTTAAAAAGAATTGCCGATGTCTAGTTGCACCTGAGGATTTGGCCCTCATTGACTGACTGTCCAAGCCTCTCTGGAAATTGCAAACAGCCTCCTGGAAAAATGGACCTCAAAGTTTCCAAGAAACTAAGGTAGTGTTGCTAATTTTTCCTTCCCCTTACCTTTAATGCTTTCTGAGGCTGATTTCATACTGAAGGTAAAGCACTGGTACTTCTTTTTTTAAATCTTCATTTTGTTTTTTCTTTTAAAAAATGCTAATGGCAAGCAAGGTCTATAAGAAACAATATTTCAGAAACTTCTGCCAAATGACAGCAACTCATTAGAAAACTCTAAGAAATACAAGTGCTTCCTTTTAGTTCTGCACAGGACAAATGCAATTTATGTCAAATCTGTGGCTGATTTGGTGTGGAGTACTAATTACTATCTTTGCTATTCTTTGATGGTGATCGCAGTGATGACCTGGAAGAAATCACATCTTGTTTCTTTTGGCAGCACAGATGTGATTGCACTCAAAGAGGAAAGAAATTCAAAGATTGAGGTTATAAAGGTTAATGTAAGACCGATTAATTATTTTCTGTTTGAATTTTTAAATTTGTTCAAATCTTTTTTTGAAGATTTTGCCACAAGATTTCTGAATTGGTCTTCAGCTCAAAACCTGTGATATTTTCCCTGAAGACCACTATGTTCTAAAGAAGCTGCTGGGGACCAGGGAGGGTAAGGAGAGAAGGGTGGCAGCTGTGTTCCTGCCTAGCGGGGTTTGTGGCACAGACCAGGGGCTGCCCCCAGGAGCGATCAATGCCACCCACCTTGGCCCATCTGGAGTGCTGGCACACGTGAGAGCAGCAACCTCTGCCCCGGGACAGCCTAGGCACTCTTCAGGAGGAGCAGGCTCATGTGTGTCTGGGAAAGAAACCCAGAGCTGGTTAAGATGAAGAGCTTCCTTTCTCCTCCAGCTCCCCCCTGCCTTTCATTTCAAATGGGCCAATCACACCCCAACTTCTGGTCAAGGACTTAACTTCTCCTTGGATTCAGTCTGTATCTTAGGAACAGGACACGCCAGACTGTGATGTCTCCTCACATACCCTGCCATGATGGAAGAGATTTTCCAAAGGTGCACATTGCATTCACCCATCACTGCCTTTCTTAGACACCACCATTGCCCTCAAGCTCAACAATTGTGCATTGAAAGCATCTGATCCTTGAGATCTCTTTTTCTTCAGAATCATTCTGAACTCTGCCTTTTTATAATTTCTTTTTGAGTGAAAGAAATCATAGAGGCCTTGTTGTCTTTATATTTAAAGATTGCATTGACGGACACGACTGAGCGACTGATCTGATCTGATCTAACAAGGGGGAAGTAAATATTCCTGTCTGAGTTTGTGAAATTTTTGTGTGGGTCTAAATAGGAAAAGGAGTACATCAAGGCTGTATATTGTCACCCTGTTTATTTAACTTATATGAAGAGTACATCATGAGAAACGCTGGACTGGAAGAAACACAAGCTGGAATCAAGATTGCCGGGAGAAATATCAGTAACCTCAGATATGCAGATGACACCACCCTTATGGCAGAAAGTGAAAAGGAACTAAAAAGCCTCTTGATGAAGGTAAAAGTGGAGAGTGAAAAGGTTGGCTTAAAGCTCAACATTCAGAAAACGAAGATCATGGCATCTGGTCCCATCACTTCACGGCAAATAGATGGGGGAAAAGTGGAAACAGTGTCAGACTTTATTTTTCTGGGCTCCAAAATCACTGCAGATGGTGACTGCAGCCATGAAATTAAAAGACACTTACTCCTTGGAAGGAAAGTTATGACCAACTTAGAGAGCATATTCAAAAGCAGAGACATTACTTTGACAACAAAGTTTGTCTAGTCAAGGCTATGGTTTTTCCTGTGGTCATGTATGGATGTGAGAGTTGGACTGTGAAGAAAGCTGAACGCCGAAGAATTGATGCTTTTGAACTGTGGTGTTGGAGAAGACTCTTGAGAGTCCCTTGGACTGCAAGGAGATCTGACCAGTCCATTCTGAAGGAGATCAGCCCTGGGATTTCCTTGGAAGGAATGATGCTAAAGCTGAAACTCCAGTATTTTGGCTACCTCATGCGAAGAGTTGACTCATTGGAGAAGACTCTGATGCTGGGAGGGATTGGGGGCAGGAGGAGAAGGGGACGACAGAGGATGAGATGGCTGGATGGCATCACTGACTCGATGGACATGAGTCTGAGTGAACTCCAGAAATTGATGATTGACAGGGAGGACTGGCGTGCTGTGGTTCTTGGGGTCACAAAGAGTCGGACAGGACTGAGTGACTGATCTGATCTGAACTCTTTTAGCACTGAGGTGTTGATGCCCTGCTCATGCTGGCCAATCAAAAAGTGGTACCACATGTCCCTGTATAGATCCCCAAAGGTGTCAGAACTCAAGGGGGCAGGTGTTAGCAGATTCACAGACAGATAGATGTACGAAAGACTGTGGAGCTTGGCAGCAAGTATCCTGGATCGAGTCCTTTGACTAGGTTCTAACATGTCTCTGTGTTTAACTCCTGGGATGCTGGGAGTCCTTTTAATGTTGGTGAATTCAGTTCACCAGTTTCTCAAATGAGAGACTTAAAATGGACTTAGGATGAAAGGTTCTTTCTAGCTTTGAAATTCTGCAATGCTGAGGATCTCATTCCATAAAACTGGAAGAAGAGCCAATTACATTAAATGTTGTGTGTGCTGCCGCTCAGTCTTATCCGACTTTTTGTGGCCCCATGGTAGTCCACCAGGCTCCTCTGTCCATGGAATTTTCCAGGCAAGGGTGCTGGAGTAGGTTGCCATTTCCTGCTCTAGAACACCTTTCCAATCCAAGGATCATCTGCGTCTCCTGCATTACAGGCAGATTCTTTACCACTGAGCCACCTGGGAAGCCCTCACATTAAATTTACTTACTTGCAATGAACAAGGCTGTAAATTCTAAAATGCGCTCCATTTTGTAATATGATACTTTAATAAACAGGTTTCAGATCAGATCAGATCAGATCAGTCGCTCAGTCGTGTCCGACTCTTTGCGACCCCATGAACTGCAGCACGCCAGGCCTCCCTATCCATCACCAGCTCTCGGAGGTCACTCAGACTCACATTCATCGAGTCAGTGATGCCATCCAGCCATCTCATCCTCTGTCGTCCCCTTCTCCTCCTGCCCTCAATCCCTCCCAGCATCAGAGTCTTCTCCAATGAGTCAACTCTTCGCATGAGGTGGCCAAAATACTGGAGTTTCAGCTTTAGCATCATTCCTTCCAAAGAAATCCCAGGGCTGATCTCCTTCAGAATGGACTGGTCGGATCTCCTTGCAGTCCAAGGGACTCTCAAGAGTCTTCTCCAACACCACAGTTCAAAAGCATCAATTCTTCGGCGTTCAGCTTTCTTCACAGGCCAACTCTCACATCCATACATGACCACAGGAAAGACCATAGCCTTGACTAGGCGAACCTTTGTTGGCAAAGTGATGTCTCTGCTTTTGAATATGCTATCTAGGTTGGTCATAACTTTCCTTCCAAGGAGTAAGCGTCTTTTAATTTCATGGCTGCAGTCACCATCTGCAGTGATTTTGGAGCCCAGAAAAATAAAGTCTGACACTGTTTCCACTGTCTTTCCATCTATTTCCCATGTAGTGTTGGGACCAGATGCCATGATCTTCGTTTTCTGAATGTTGAGCTTTAAGCCAACCTTTTCACTCTCCACTTTCACTTTCATCAAGAGGCTTTTGAGTTCCTCTTCACTTTCTGCCATAAGGGTGGTATCATCTGCATATCTGAGGTTATTGATATTTCTCCCGGCAATCTTGATTCCAGCTTGTGTTTCTTCCAGTCCAGCATTTCTCATGATGTACTCTGCATATAAGTTAAATAAACATGGTGACAATATACAGCCTTGACGTGCTCTTTTTCCTATTTGGAACCAGTCTGTTGTTCCATGACCAGTTCTAACTGTTGCTTCCTGACCTGCATACAGATTTCTCAAGAGGCAGATCAGGTGGTCTGTTATTCCCATCTCTTTCAGCATTTTCCACAGTTTATTGTGATCTACACAGTCAAAGGCTTTGGCATAGTCAATAAAGCAGAAATAGATGTTTTTCTGGAACTCTCTTGCTTTTTCCATGATCCAGCGGATGTTGGCAATTTGATCTCTGGTTCCTCTGCCTTTTCTAAATTTATATAATACATTTTTGTCTTTAAAACATCCTATTCCAATTAGAATCTGAATTGTATCACTATGAAAAGAGATTCATAGAGATGTGAAATACTGTAACTGATGTTTAAGGTGAAAAAAAGTCACATGAAAATATTCAAAGACTTCCTACTTGCTTATCTTACATAAGGAAGAAAGTATTAGTCTCTCAGTCCTGTCTGACTCTCTGTGACCCCATGGACTGTAGCCCACCAGGCTCCTCTGTCCATGGAATTCTCCAGGCATGAATACTGGAATGGGTAACCATTCCCTTCTCCAGGAGATCTTCCCAACCCAGGGATCAGACCTGGGTCTCCTTCACTGTAGGCAGATTTTTTACCATCTGAGCCACCAGGAAAGCCCCATCTCTCCGTATCAACCTAGTAGGGTAGGATGGGGAGAGGGATGGAAGGGAGGGTCAAAAGGGAGGGGATATATGTACACCTATGGCTGATTCATGTTGAGATTTGACAGAAAACAACAAAATTCTGCAAAGCAATTATCCTTTAATAAAAAATAAATTAATTAACAAAAAACAAAAAAAAAGAAAGAAAGAAAGCCCCTATCTTACAAAAGAGATTCTGTAACTAAATCACCAGCTCCATTTCCCTTTCCTTAACATCCTAAAGAGGATATTCTTCTTGCTGGAAGAAATAGTAGTGGAATATGAATGGTAACAGGCTGACTGAGATGAAGGGGAAGGACAAGAAAAGTTTGCTTTGTGTGAAGAAGGCTTGGAGGTACTTAACCAACTCTGCTATATGAGGAAAGTGATTAGAACTTTGAAATAGCATTTTAGTAAGTTTTTTGTGAACTAATTACGAATCTCTCAAAGACATAAGGGGCTTCCCTGGTAACTTAGCTGGTGAAGAATCCACCTGTAATGCATGAGACCCTGGTTTGATGCCTGGGTCAGGAAGTTTCCCTGAAGAAGGGATAAGCTACCCACTCCAGTATTCTTGGGATTCCCTGGTGGCTCAGATGGTAAAGAATCCACCTGCAATGCAGGAGGCCTGGGTTTGATCCCTGGTTTGGGAAGATCCCCTGAAGGAAGGCATGGCAACTCACCCCAGTATTATTTCCTGGAGAATTCCCATGGACAGAGGAGCTTGGTGGGCTCCAGTCTATAGGGTCACAAAGAGTCAGATGACTGAGCAACTAAGCACAGCGCAGCATAAAGACATAAAGATAATGTTTACTTTGTAATTCTTAATGGCTGTTGAAACGTACTTCTTGACTACAACACAACTCTACATCAAATTATATGATGCCAAGACTTTTGAGGATGGCCACACTAAATTAAATTAGAGGTTCAGTTCCACATAGCTTCAGAAATCTTCTCAGGCTCAAACAGGGCCCCTTCTGTCTTTTTTTTTTTTTTCCTCTCTAACTTCTCCACCCTCCGCCCCCTCCCAACACCTGACAAACACTTATTAAATTCCTTTCGGTGATAGCAATACAAGGTTGAGTTCAATATAAGCCTTTCCTGGGGGCGATTCCAGGGGGTCCAGACTCAGGATAGCCTGGACTATCTCCAGCCTGTGGGCTTGGAAGAATTGGGTTGAGACTGTCTCCAGCTACAAATTCACTGGTGACTTGATTCCCCATCTATTCTAGTCCATTCTGTTTCAAATTCATCCTCTTCTTGAATCACTTTCTTTTCAAGTCTGGCTATATCCCGCCCGTGGAAGCCAGGCCATTCCCAGTCTGGCACCAATTTTATATTTATAATGTGAGAGGATGAGAAAGCATAGTCACAAAGACCCAAGTGTTTAAGTAAATGTCTCCTTTGCTTAAAGTGTATGAAGCAGGGTACATGAAATGTTTCTAGAAAACAACTAGAATGAGCTGCAAAGGATATCCATCCAGTGACATTTCCTTCTTATAGCAGTGACATTTGCAAAAAGACATATTAATTCTTTCTTTCAATTAATGTTTGTGGAATACCTCTGGATTTAAAGGCCATATTTTGAGGTCATCTGTGAATACATCAATATTTCAACATTGCTTTATTATCTTTAAATGTATGTTTCAACATTTTTTATTAATAAAAATCTAACTATCTACTGAGTGTGTTAATCTATAATTAACAACAACAATTACAACTACAACAAACCACTTCAGTGCTTAAACAAGTGAAAGGTGTTTTGTGTGTGTTTAACAGGATGGCTGGGTGTAGGCAGTCCAGGCTGCAATAGCTGCTCAACGGTGTCCAAGAATGAGGCTCAGTCTGTCTTCCTGCTCTGCCATCCACAGTGTATGGCTTCTGCCCAAGTGGCCACAGCATGGTCACTGTGCATCCAGGAAAGAAGAAAGGGGGAAAGCAAATGTGTTTTCTTCAACCCAGGCTTTATTGCAGAAGGGAAAGCCTCCCCAGAGACTTGTGCCTGTATTTCATTGACCACAGTAGTCACATGGTCTCCTCTAGCTGCAAGAGTCCGGGAAGGTAACTATTTTACTTTCCGACCTCTGAAACAGAAGCATGCAAGGGCAGAGGGTGTAGGATTGGGTGTCCACTTAACTCCTTATGTATGTAACAATGAATGCAACTTAGAGCTGCCTTTCTCCTCTGCAACCTATGAAATGGTTTCACAATAACAAAAATTATGAAGGCAAAGTGGCTTCTAAATTATGAAATGCTTTGTGAATGTTATTCAGATCAGATCAGTCGCTCAGTCGTGTCCGACTCTTTGTGACCCCATTAATCGCAGCACGCCAGGCCTCCCTGTCCATCACCAACTCTCGGAGTTCACTGAAACTCACGTCCATCAAGTCAGTGATGCCATCCAGCCATCTCATCCTCTGTCGTCCCCTTCTCCTCTTGCCCCCAAGAATGTTATTACAGGGTATATTTAAATGATCCTTTGAATTTTCAACTTTTAAGGAATTTTATGAAAACACTGTTCATCTGTTACTTTGATTCCATACTTGATCTATCAGAAATATATACTCTCATACCTATGTCTGATTCATGTTGATGTCTGGCAGAAATCAACAAAATTCCATAAAGCAATTATCCTTCAATTAAAAAATAAATAAAATTTATAAGAAGAAAAAAAAAAGAAATATATACTCTCAACCAATAAGATAGCACAATTTTCTTTCTTGTCTATAATCATTCTTAATTATTAGAGATACTCATTTTGGGTCACCTTGAGTGAACAGTTCCCTTTCTATTCCCAGCTGCTCTGTTGTCCTCACGTTTATCTCTTTGTATCTGAGAGTAGGAGCTATCCTTACATTATAGGAAGAAAGAAATTGCCAACTCACTGTCTGGCTGTGTATTCTTCTTCCTTTTCCTACTGCACATTCTGTCTTAGTGATGGTTTATGGAGTTTAGTAGCTGCATCCAGACAGCTACATGCCAGTCACGTGTACCCTGATGACTCATTATGAGCCTTAGGATCCCATACAACTCACTAATGAGCACATTATAATGCTGGCCAGTGCTAATTAGATGATAATCATGTGCATTGCTTTATTTACAGTCTATCCATTTAAATTAATTGGGTATTTAACTGAACACAGTGTGAAAGAAATTGGAATTGGATTTCAGTTAATTTCACCTGCCATCTCTTATAGGCAGGTGAGATTGTTCACTTGACCTGGAAAGTTACAGCAATACAAATGGACATAATGCTTATTTTATAATGGTACACACGCATATGTAAATATATCTCAAAGTGTGTTTGGAAAGAGCAGCCAAATTTGCAATTTTTTATCTCCACTAATATCCTTATTGATCTGATTGCAGAGAGAATCTACATGCATAAGACATATTAATAAATCAAACTCATTAGCTGGAAATATAATGTGTGATCCTAAAACAGACTGATGAGAATATTCTGATATTTTCTTAGGATAGGAAACTTATCTTTAATGCATTAAAAAATATGTGGTGAACTATATCTAATTATGATCCTGTGTATTTTCCTCTTTAAGAACGTAACATCAAAATATTACTGGATTTACATTTTTAAATGAGTGTACGATTGCCAAAAATTGTATGCATGACTGTATCATTAAATTCAACGTGTCTTTTTATTGAAATAATTTCCCAAGAGCACAAGTAGAATAGACCTAGAGTAACTACATGAAAAAGTGTTCCTAGACAAAAAGTTGGAGGTCAACGCTTCTATTTTTTTTCTCAAATAGTAACTTTTCTGGTTACTGCTTCCATACAATTTTGAAACTCTTACACGGCAGAATTTCTTTAGGCATCTCTCATTCTTGAGAATAGTTTGCTGGGAATAAAATTCCAGAACAGAAATAATTTTTCCCTCAGAATTCTGAAGGCAAATCTTTATGTCTTCTGACTTTCAGTGTCACAGTCAAGTGGTCCTATGTCATTATGCTTCTTTATTATACGTTCCCCTTCTCTTGGAAGCTTTTAGTATCTTCTCCTTTGCCTCAGTTTTCCAAAATTGCATAATGGTGTGCCCAAGTAAGATCTTTATTTATTATACTTGACACTTTGTGAACTCTCTCAAGTTGGAAATTCATATCCTTCAACTATAGGACATATTCTTGGACTATTTGATCATGTTTCCCCTCAGTTTTCTCTGAATTTTCTTTCCCGAACTGCTGTTAGCTAATTATTGCATCTCCTGAATTGTTCCTCTAAGTCTTTTTCGATTTTTCAGGTCTTTTTGTTTCTACCCTCAGAAAAAATTTCCCAACTTTATCTTCCAATCCTTGTATTTTTTCTTCCACAAAGTTTTATTAACTGGGGTTATGGAAAGAGTTTGAACACAGGAGAACCCATCCTGAAAACATTAGAAATTACAGAAAGACTTGAGATAGTGTCAGTCACAACAGATTAAGCAAGTCTTTCCATCATCTGAGAAACAATAATATAAAACTGTAGAAACCAAATCTTCATGAGTGGTACAGGATACATGACAAAAATGAAGACATGGGCAGTCCCTGACATTGTAAAATAAACTTGCAACTTTATTTACTTCTGTATTTTTGAAATTGTAATTCAAGTGTTTTCCCAAATCATTTCAAACCCTCTCCAGTCAAGCTCTTCCCTCTCATCAAAAACTTCCAAGTATCTTATTTAAAAAATAATTTAATCATCCATTCTATTCCAGGAAACTGGCAGCCTCCCAGCACATAGCTTATGTTCTTCCTCTGAAACAAAAACTTAAAACAAATGGATGTTGGCCTTTTTTCTTCAGTATTACAGGATAAGCACATGCTTCCTACAAAGCTTAATTTCTTCTCCAAGGCATCTTTATTCTGCAACTTATCACTGCCATTTGTCATAAGTAGAATGCTGCCCTCTACACTCTCCCTTTCTGACTTCACAACCATCAGTTCTTCTATTGTAACTAGCTAACCTGCTAAACCACCTGCGTGGTTATTCACCAGGAAACACTAGACCAGAGGCATAAGTAATATACCTCGATATAATAGCTCAGGCTTGCTTTGTAGGCAGAATTTCATTTGTTGGCCATGGGAAGAAAACACTTACACAAGGTAAAATCCACTGTTTTCACTTCATGCTGGGACTTGGAGAAACAAAGGACAGCAACCAGTGTGAGCAGGGGTGAAGAGGAGTACAAGACCCAGGACAGAGCCGCCTGCTCCAGCCACACGGCAGAGCCTAGTTCAGTAAATGAGGACTTACCACCCACGTACTACACCTTGAATCTATAAATCAACATTCCTGACTGGTAAACCCTTTTTAATACCTGTCTTTTTCTGCCTCTTTCAGTCTGAGAGTGTCCTCCTTTCTCTCCTCATCCTTAGAGATGGACGAATCTGCTTTCACATGCAAGAAAACTTTAATCAAAAAACAGCTGGTCTTCAGTCCTTCTGTTCTTCTCCATATGACCTTGGTCCAGCTCAGTAGATATTTGTCAGGTGTCTAGTCTAGACCAGGCTCTGTGTACCTCAAGTGTTCAAAATGCAAGGGATGGTCCTCTGCCCCTGGTCCTCTTATTTCCTCCACATCACGACGTCTTGCTAATTCCCATGGAGTAAATGGGACTGGTGAAAGCACTGGATGATGGCTGCTTGACATTGGATTCTTACCGCCAATGACTCTGGTTTCTTTCATTTTCTATATACAGACATTTAAAACTAAATTATTATTGAAGGTAAACTAGTTCAGGTCCAATGTATGTCTGTAAAAGTAAAATATCATTATTTCTGCTTAAAGAAAAGAAAAAAAAAACAGTCCGTGGCACTCCTATAATTGGTGTACCATCTGTGCATGAATCTCACAAGTCAGGTCAACTGATGGGGGCTCCTGTGGTAACAAGTTTGTAATAGGCCCCTTTCTGAGCCATCAGTTCTTCATGGGTCCCCTTTTCAATCACTATCCCCTGTGACATGACAGCAATGATATCTGAGTTCCGGATGGTGGACAAACGATGGGCAATGACAATGCAGGTTCGACCCTCTCTGGCTTTGTCCAGGGCGACTTGCACTGTCTACAAAGAGAAGATGGAAAGTTGGTGCAAAGACATATGTTTGTTTCCTAGCCCACTATTGCCTGAGTTCTGCTTCATACCACCTGAATAACATCACTATATTCAGGGCTTGATATAAGAGAGAGGTTTAAAGAAATACTTGCTGAATGCAACACATCAATGACTTAAATTGCAGTCCACAGGCTGAAAAATTTCACTGAACCTGTAATGAACCAAACTACAAGACCATGAAGTAATTTTACATTACTCAATGGTCTAGTTTACTATTAATAAAATAAAACCAGGGAAACAATGTAAGGTAGCAGTTAGGTGGTCTTTCCCTACCATTCTTCATTGAGGACAATTTAGCTGTCTCCAAAACAGAATCCTAATTTTTAAGGAGTTAATTATAAATGGTAAATTTCATAATTGTGTTTTGCCCAATTGCATCTACTTTTATGCAAAATGCATGTCAGAAACCACCTCTTACTTTGTTTTGTATGCTTCCCATCTACTCTGCCACAGAACTTTAAAACTGTAAAATATGAAATGCCTAACAGATGGCCAGGATTATTTTATTTTACTTAAGATAGCTAATCATTTGCCCTTGAAAAAAATGTCACCTAACCTAAACAATTTTAAAAACAATTATTTTAAAGTTAAAATTTTTTTTATCTGAAGCAATCCTATTTTAAATCCTTTCTCTAAACTATTGTCTTTTGGTTCCGCAAAGGAGTAGCCATTTCTACTGTTAATTAATCAGAAAATTAACAATATTACCATTTTATAAGGACAAATATTACAGCAAGAGACTCATTCACAATGGTCAAAGGCTTAGAAAATCAATACCTACCTTTTCACTTTCTGTGTCTAAGGCAGAAGTGGCTTCATCTAGTAGCAAGATTTTCGGATCCCGTACGATGGCCCGAGCAATAGCAATGCGTTGTTTCTCTCCTCGAGAGAGTTGAGACCCCTGGGACCCAACATTAGTTTCATATTTCTGAAAAACATATGGTAAATTTGAAAACCAGAAGCATGTTCCTGTGCTTTATGGAACCCCCATCAATGACTCCTCAGGATTTAAACAATTTGTTGTTTTATGAAATTGTGAATCATTTCTGTAAAGCACTTCAAATCCATCTAGGATCTAAAAAAATATGGCATTTGTGACCTTTCATGCTGGAAAACAGGGGGACTTTGTATCCTTTTCTCTGTATTTATTTGTTAATCTCTTTCTCTTTAGTATGAGATCCTCCCTGATGTAAGATTCCCTGATTTCCAGTCTCCTGTCTGGAAGATCTTTCCAAGACAGAATGGCCCTAGAATGTCAAGACCTTTGGGAGATCTTCTCGTTCTTTCCCTTGTTGAGGTGGCATTGTTCTGGAATGCAAGCCTTGCTTTGAATTTCACTCTTGCTGTATACCAGCTCTGTGATCATGAACAAATTATTTAAATTTCTGTGAGCTACAAACTCACCTGAAAATGCAGATATTAATAACTAGTTCACATATTTCTCATTATGAAATTATGGAAGAGTATCCCTTGCTGAAAGCTTGTGTAAAAAAAGTTACATTCACAGAGTATATACTGTGCATCAGGCATGGTACTAACTACTCTAGCCAGATTATCATTTAATGTTCATAGAAATCATTTTCTCCCTATTACCTATTTTTCAGTTTCTTCTTTGAAAATTTTTCAGTTTCCATGTTTTCACTTTTTTTGTGATTGAACACCAAGAAAGACCATTGGTGGACAGAAAAATTTAGGGTCAATGTTACACTGCATTCAGACTTGGCTCTGGGAAAGTGAGACTTACTCCAAACCAAGTGCAACTTACTCTACATGTATAATATTTGCTGCCAAGTAATGGAATGACAATGACAGAAATAACAGAAGCAGCTTTCTTTGCATGACTATTTTGCATACTCTTTCATTTAGAAACTTAGAAAATCAATAAACTTTCATTTTCTAAGTTATCTTTTAACTTTTTGTAGATGACTGAGTCTCAACGTTTGCTCCAAATTTCAGGATTTTTTTTTTTCATTATGCTAAGTTGATACTCGAGGCTTCCCTAGTGGTTCAGACTATAAAGAATCTAAAACTGCCCTATGATCCAGCAGTCCCACTGCTGGGCATACACACTGAGGAAACCAGAATTGAAAGAGACACGTGTACCCCAATGTTCATAGCAGCACTGTTTATAATAGCCAGGACTTGGAAGCAACCTAGATGTCCATCCACAGATGAATGGATAAGAAAGCTGTGGTACATATACACAATGGAGTATTACTCAGCCATTAAAAAGAATATATTTGAATCAGTTCTAATGAGGTGGATGGAACTGGAGCCTATTATACAGAGTGAAGTAAGCCAGAAAGAAAAACACAAATACAGTATACTAATGCATATATATGGAATTTAGAAAGATGGTAACAATAACCCTGTATACGAGACAGCAAAAGAGACACTGATATGTATAGAACAGTCTTTTGGGACTCTGGGAGAGGGAGAGGGTAGGATGATTTGGGAGAATGGCATTGAAATATGTATAATATCATATTTGAAACGAGTTGCCAGTCCAGGTTCGACGCCTGATACCGGATGCCTGGGGCTGGTGCACTGGGACGACACAGAGGGATGGTATGGAAGGGAGGAGGGAGGAGGGTTCAGGATGGGGAACACATGTATACCTGTGGCGGATTCATTTTGATGTATGGCAAAACCAATATAATATTGTAAAGTTAAATAAAATAAAATTAAAAAAAAAAAAAAGAATCTGCCTGCAATGCAGGAGATCTGAGTTCAGTCCCTGGGTCAGAAAGATGCCCTGGAGAAGGGAACAGCCACCCACTCCAGTATTCTTGCCTGAAGAATCCCGTGAAGAGAGCCTGGAAGTCTACTGTCCACGGAGTCGCAAAGAGCTGGACACAACCAAGTGACTAAGCATACACACACAAGCTGATGATCAATGTGGTATTACTTTTTGTACAACAAGTTCTATAACATACCTTGCATTGGATAATATAATGCTATTCAAAACTAACAATTAGGGACTTTCCTGGCAACTCAGTGGTTAAGACTTCATTTTGCAATACAGGGACCGTGCGTTCGGTCAAGGTCAAAAAACCAGAACACAAACAACAGAAGCAATATTGTAACAAATTCAATAAAGACTTTAAAAATGGTCCACATCAAAAAAAAATTTATAAAGCCCTAAAGATTATGTTGATGAAGAATATTTATTTTGCTTAAAAGGCTGAGACAATCCCAGGGAATTGGGAAATAAGTTGTATTGCCTTTGACCTTCTCCTTGAGCCACAGTCATAATGACTTTCTGGTCGTTCTACCTCTCTCCCTCCCTGTCTCCCATCAGGAACGACTCTGACTGTGTACCTACCTCTGGGAGGGACATGACAAAGTCATGCAGCTGAGCCTGCTTCGCAGCTTCTATAACCTTCTCCATAGGGATTTCTTTGGTGTTGTCTCCATACTTGATGTTGTCCATTATGCTACAGGCAAACAACACTGGTTCCTGGGAAACGATTCCAATGTTTGAGCGGAGGAACTGGATGTTTACGTTTTTGCTGTCATGCCCATCTATCATCTGCCAACAGAGGTGACAACCAGGGCACTGAATTTTAGAATTCCAGCAGTGAGGAAAGTTCATATCCTAGAGTTAGTGTTATGCAAGATGCATGCTTTGCTTAACAGACAACAAGCTCGGGATTATTGGAAATAAATTATGTTGCCTTTGACCTCTGGAGGTGGTGTCTGCCAGAAGCGGTATCAAAGTTGTGATCAGACACGGTTTTGTTTGTTTCCCAAACTCTAGCTCTACAGGTGGTATCAAACAAGAAAGGCACTCAAAACATTATCTAGTTTAAAAAACAAAAACTTCCCTTATCTTCTGGTGTAGCACATCCTCTCCAAGTACACATAATTGCTCAATTTTGAGACTCCATAGGTTATGAAATGGGGTTTCCTATGTAAAGCTACTGGACAATATAAGAATCAAACCCGTTGATTTCAATGATACTAACCTCTGAATGATTGATGATAATGAATCCCAGTAAGAAAGAAGTACAATTATTCACTTGGTCAACCAACAGACATATACAGAATAACCTAACACAAAGGCACCATGCTAGGCAGTCTTTGGTATGCTATAGAAAAAAAAAATCTCTATTTTCTAAGAACTCATGATCTATGTTTATGATTGAATAGCATCGTGGACTCAATGGACATGAACTTGGGCAAACTCCAGGAGATAATCAGGGGCAGGGAGGCCTGGTGAGCTGCAGTTCATGTGGTTGCAAAGAGTAGGACACAACTTAGTGACTGAACAACAACGAGAACAACACAATTTCTTTAGGCAGCTGAGTACAGGAATTCAAATATCTACCATTTGAGCTCTTTCACTTAAAAGACCTAGAACAGTAAAAGGATAGTGTGTCTAACATACTACTATAAAGTATTTAGCCCCATGATTTCAGAAAAAGATTATGTTAAGTGGTATGGATATACTATATTTCAGATAATTTTTTGGCAGCATAAAACACAAACACTACTAGAAAAAGTATATGGCATTCCTCAACAATTAGCCCTTGCTCCTCTTCCTTTATGCATTTTCCATAGTAACTTATACACTGCAAACCGCTAATACTTAATTAAGTACTGGAACTCTTTGCTAATTGTTGTCTATGTGTGAGTATTGTAAGCTCCCAGAAGACAGAAGACATGCTTCTTACTCCTTAGAATTTCCCACAGGAACTA
Source organism: Tragelaphus eurycerus (assembly GCA_935064755.1). Taxonomy (NCBI): domain Eukaryota; kingdom Metazoa; phylum Chordata; class Mammalia; order Artiodactyla; family Bovidae; genus Tragelaphus; species Tragelaphus eurycerus. Next base: position 288,986 of record CAKXYN010000060.1, read on the forward strand.
ATCTGGGCACATTATAGGCAACCAATTAAATGCTAAAAATGGTGAATGCCTGCATTTGTTAGCTTCCTTAAGAGCAAAGAGGATTTTTAAAAATTGCATTAAAGGTGGTATTTTTTGAACTGAAAAATGTCTGTAATAATGTTTTACAATGATATAATAAAATACATTGTGTCTATGAAATGCAAGGAAACATTGATTTTTGGGGGGCATTGCTTCTACCTGTGACCAGAACATTCACTGAGTACATTCAGAGAAATATGCTTAATATGCATGTTAATGTTAAAGAAGTTGAACATGAAGCATTCGAATTCCTGCATGTCAGGTAGTTCACAGTCTACCCAGGTGATGGTCATGAAAGATCTGACATTTGGTTAAACTGGATCCTCTCTTTTGCAGAGATCAGGCCCCCAGTGCCATGTACTTCCTAGAGTCATCAATCACCAAATAATTTCAAACAAATAAAATCCTTATACCTAAAATTAATAAGAGAAGTGATAATAATCTTCAGATCAGATCAGATTAGTCGCTCAGTCGTGTCCGACTCTTTGCGAACCCATGAACTGCAGCACGCCAGGCCTCCCTGTCCATCACCAGCTCTCGGAGGTCACTCAGACTCACATTCATCGAGTCAGTGATGCCATCCAGCCATCTCATCCTCTGTCGTCCCCTTCTCCTCCTGCCCCCAATCCCTCCCAGCATCAGAGTCTTCTCCAATGAGTCAACTCTTCACATGAGGTGGCCAAAATACTGGAGTTTCAGCTTTAGCATCATTCCTTCCAAAGAAATCCCAGGGCTGATCTCCTTCAGAATGGACAACTCTTACTCCTTAGTTTCATAATTTCCTGGATTTTACCACTATCGGTTTGCTTGTTTCCCTGTTTTGCTTTATGCAAAGGAAACTTTAGTCACCTCTTTCAAATTTCCCTCAGCATTTCTCTTCATCATGTTATCTATCCTCATTGCAATGATAATTACATTATTTAGGGATATCAGAAAGTCCTTTTTCAAAATATGTGGATTCAATCAGATCCACACCTCTGAATCATTTCTTAGAAAACTGCTTACAGATGCACTCCAACATAATAAGAGGGGAAACCAAAGAAAGAGGAAAATACATGATCTAGGAAATAATAGACTGAATCCAAAAGCTACTGCGGGAAACTCATAGACTGACAATTGCTTAACAAATATAGGATGCAATTAGTCCAGGCTGTGGCAGAAATGAAGGAAAGAAACAGGCTCCTCAGAATAAGTATCGATACAGAACATGGGAAGAACCTAAAGATTTTATAAAGGCAGAGAATCCAAGAAAAAAAGAAAGTCTTTCAGAAAAGCAAAAAAGGAAACTGTGATGCTAATGTACCTCACTCCTTAACTATGAGATGAACAATATTTCCATAGCCATAATAAAAGTTAATAGATTTTCAACTTTAAGAATCAGCCTAGAGGAAAAGCATGGAAGACAGTAAATAGTATAAACAAAATGCAAGCATTTTATATTCTTGATAAAGTAAAAGTGTAGCTATTAGAGAATGAGAGGCAAAAAAAAAAAAAAAAAGGAAGGAGGGGAGGAAAAAAGTGAAAATAGAGGTAGAATTGCTAATCTCATCTTAGAAAATGAGGATTCAAGATATGTTATCTGCAGGTGATGAAAAAGAAATAGAGCTGTATTGATTATATTTCCAAAAAGAGGAGCTTTTAAAAGTAATGTCTTCAAGAAAATCAGAGATACCAAAGGAACATTTCATGCAAAGATGGGCTCGATAAAGGACAGAGGTGGTATGGACCTAACAGAAGCAGAAGATATTAAGAAGAGGTGGCAAGAATACACAGAAGAACTGTACAAAAAAGAGCTTCACGACCCAGATAATCATGATGGTGTGATCACTGACCTAGAGCCAGACATCCTGGAATGTGAAGTCAAGTGGGCCTTAGAAAGCATCACTATGAACAAATCTAGTAGAGGTGATGGAATCCAGTTGAGCTATTCCAAATCCTGAAAGACGATGCTGTGAAAGTGCTGCACTCAATATGCCAGCAAATTTGGAAAACTCAGCAGTGGCCACAAGATTGGAAAAAGTCAGTTTTCATTCCAATCCCAAAGAAAGGCAATGCCAAAGAATGCTCAAACTACCACACAATTGCACTCATCTCACATGCTAGTAAAGTAATGCTCAAAATTCTGCAAGCCAGGCTTCAGCAATATATGAACCGTGAACTTCCTGATGTTCAAGCTGGTTTTAGAAAAGGCAGAGGAACCAGAGATCAAATTGCCAACATCCGCTGGATCATGGAAAAAGCAAGAGAGCTCCAGAGAAACATCTATTTCTGCTTTATTGACTACGCCAAAGCCTTTGACTGTGTAGATCACAATCAACTGTGGAAAATTCTGAAAGAGATGGGAATACCAGACCACCTGATCTGCCTCTTGAGAAATTTGTATGCAGGTCAGGAAGCAACAGTTAGAAGTGGTCATGGAACAACAGACTGGTTCCAAATAGGAAAAGGAGTACGTCAAGGCTGCATATTGTCACCATGTTTATTTAACTTATATGCAGAGTACATCATGAGAAATGCTGGACTGGAAGAAACACAAGTTGGAATCAAGATTGCTGGGAGAAATATCAATAACCTCAGATATGCAGATGACACCACCCTTATGGCAGAAAGTGAAGAGGAACTCAAAAGCCTCTTGATGAAAGTGAAAGTGGAGAGTGGAAAGGTTGGCTTAAAGCTCAACATTCAAAAAACGAAGATCATGGCATCTGGTCCCATCACTACATGGGAAATAGATGGAGAAACAGTGTAAACAGTGTCAGACTTTCTTTTTCTGGGCTCTAAAATTACTGCAGATGGTGATTGCAGCCATGAAATTAAAAGACGCTTACTCCTTGGAAGGAAAGTTATGACCAACCTAGATAGCATATTCAAAAGCAGAGACATTACTTTGCCAACAAATGTTCGCCTAGTCAAGGCTATGGTTTTTCCTGTGGTCATGTATGGATGTGAGAGCTGGACTGTGAAGAAGGCTGAGCGCCGAAGAATTGATGCTTTTGAACTGTGGTGTTGGAGAAGACTCTTGAGAGTCCCTTGGACTGCAAGGAGATCCAACCAGTCCATTCTGAAGGAGATCAGCCCTGGGATTTCTTTGGAAGGAATGATGCTAAAGCTGAAACTCCAGTTCTTTGACCACCTCATGCGAAGAGTTGACTCATTGGAGAAGACTCTGATGTTGGGAGGGATTGGGGGCAGGAGGAGAAGGGGATGACAGAGGATGAGATGGCTGGATGGCATCACTGACTCGATGGATGTGAGTCTGAGTGAACTCCGGGAGTTGGTGATGGACAGGGAGGCCTGGCGTGCTGTGATTCACGGGGTCACAAAGAGTCGGACACGACTGAGTGACTGATCTTATCTGATCTGAACCATATTGGGAGGAGGTGGGTCAAAGGAAGGGAAAGGAGGAGGGTAAGGTAAATTTCCATCTCTTGCCAATAAATCAACAGAGGGTCTAAATTCGTTAAGTCATGAAATAGCAACATGAGCATATTACTTAGGGACACTGAGGTAATTGTTGGGAGATCTAAAAACATCAAGTGATTAAAAATAGTTGCCTTTGAGCAGAAAAAGGAGGGGGTGGGGTGGAAATGGTGGAATAAAAGGTTGATTTTGTTTTGTTTTGCTTTAACAAATATTTCTTATTTTACTTTGTACTCCTCTGCATATATTATTTGGAAAGATAGAAAGGAAAAAGAAAAGAAGAGAAAGAAATTCTGTGGAAAATAAGCAACAAAGAAAGCCACCAATTTTTCAAATATCTTTACCAAAGATGTAAGACACATGACTACAAATTTGAGACCCTTCTATTATTTAGACTTTAGCTTCTTGAACCAGGATTGTCTCCGATTTTTCATATTAAATTCCCTTTCTTACTCATTTATCATTGTGTTTCTCATCACCCCCACTTTTTCTGTTTCCACTCATTAGTTTCCTGATTATTCTGCACTTTCTGCCCCATTTACAGGTAAGTGAATGCTTCTATTAAGTACATTCATCTCCAGCTTTGCAGTTTTCTTTGCCTATCTGGTGAGGAGACCATCTGGAACTGGGAAGAATGAATCTAACATTAGAAATTGTGAGGTAGAATCCGGTCAAGCAGCAAATGACTGGAACTGGAGAATACTGCCCAAGGCAAGCGCTTCAGAATGAGAATGGTAAGGCACAACCTTGAAGACCCCCTTTAAGAAGTTAGAGATCCTCCGCAGAAAGCTGAATTCTCAAATGCATTTGCATTGCTTACCACCTTCCCGTGGTCAGGATCGTAGAAACGTTCCAACAGCTGAATGCTGGTGCTTTTACCACATCCACTGCTCCCAACAAATGCCAGGGTTTTCCCTGGACCCACAGACACCGAAAGACCATTCAGAACTCGTACATCAGGGCGGGAAGGATATGTAAATTTACAGTCAACAAAGTCAATCTGTCCCCGGAAGTTGTCCTGTGGATGGAAAGATTAGAATTATATATTCTCCTACTAGAATCTTGACTGTTGAGAATTTACCTGAGTTTTAAATCCTTGCTTAAAATACCTTCAACACCAAGCTGCCAAAATGCAAAGTATAATGACAGCAACATAATGAAACAGCATTCTATTCCTTATTTTAACAGATGTAGAATAAAGGGAGGGTGGGGCACTGAGTTTAAAGATATTTGATTCCTGTTATAACCTAAAGGGACTTCTTTGTCAGTCATTCTGCATGGAAGAGAAGAGAAGAGAAGAGATGATTATATCACAGAAGCCAGTAACTATGAAAACTCCTACAGTTCTGTTTCCCCAAAGATTTAAAATAATAACTTTACACTTGAAATGACCTCCACAGAAAGTTACTTGAACCCTGAATTGCAAAGGTTAAAACCTTCAGTTGTACTATCTGACATGTGAACTGAAATGGATAGACATTTAATAAACTACACAGAGACTTGCCCTTTAGTGAGCTGGAGGAGAAATGGGGCATTTGACCCATTTTAAGATTTCTGAATTTAGTTAACTTTACTGGAGTTTAGGTTGTTTTGCTCTCTTGAACATATTAGGATATTAAAAATCAAGCAAGGAAGATCTAAAAAGACACCTGTAGGGACTATCAATTAGAAAAAGTGATATTTCATTGAGATCAAATTGATTTTCTGAGCGTCCATATGAAGGCATGTGGAACTGAGATAAACATGAAATAAGTCAGTATTACCGGACAGGAGAAACTGGTTTTTCTACATTCCATAGCAGAACATCAGTAAAATCACAGTGATTGCGCAAGTCTCGAAGACTTATAGCTTCATTCATTCTGGAACTAAGTGTGTTTTATAGTAACTGTGTTTTATAAAACAAGTATTCACTGGATAGAATTGCCTTATTCAAATGCCAGCTTTATGAATAATTTTAATGCTAATGTACTTCATTCCTTTACATTGATAAATCTACTATCTGCTCATTCTGAGTGCATATGAATGCACCTATATACTGCAGAATTTCAAAGCTAAGTGGTCTTAAATAACCAGCCCCAGTGGCTGTCCAGCAGACACACACTGCACTCCTTACCCCCCCTCCAGTACTTACCCATCTTTCACCTGCACTGCTGTACACATTGATTGCGGGTCGTCGGTCCAGCAGTTGGAAAAAGCGTGCAGCTGAGATTTTAGCTTTGGCGTAACTTGGTGTGTAAGAGGAGGCTCTCCCAAGAGCTGTCGCACTCAGCACAACTGAAGAGATCACCCTGCAATCAGACAGACACCCAGCTAGAAAGGGGGCAGTGTGGTTGGTGTGGTGGCCTAAGAGGCCAGAGTTGGGGGGGTCTAGCCTTGGAAAGGATTGAGCAGCCTTGAACAGGTCTCTTTAGACTTATCTGGGAATGGGAAGTTGGGGAGATGAATGGTGTTTAAGTTGTGTTCTAACAAGAAAGAGTGAGGGGAGGATTGCTCAAGGGGCTTCAAACCTCCAAACCCAGCTTCAAGTAGAGCAGCCTTTAAAAAAAGTTGTTTGAGAAAAAGACTTCTTGGGGGAAAAAAGAGAGTAGTTGAAAGATCACCAGATTGCCTTGGACTTTTTTATTGGGGGTGGTGAAAAAGTTCATTGGAACATTTTCAAAGTTGTTATGGAAAAACCCAAATGAACCTTTTGGTCAATCCAATCCAATGTTAATATTCTATGAATCTATACATCAGCGTGTGAAAGACAATGATTGGTGATATAACCATCAATTCTGTACCGAGCAGGCATGTAATTCATGCTTCAGACAGCATGAGAAAGATGTGATTGCCTGAATCCTTACTCATCCCAGCTTATGCACATTGTGTGTGCTTGCGCTTAGTTGCTTAGTTGCTCAGTTGCATCCGACTCTTTGTATGTTTTACTGCTCAGTTTATAAGCAGAAACGGTTTTAGGGCAGACTTGCAAACCCAAACATCTCCAGGATCCCAGTCCAAAGCTTAAAGCAATGACAAGCACCTGGAATAAAACAGGAAGTGATAGGAGGTCATCTTTCAGTTTTAAAGAGAAGCCAGAAATTGGGAGTTTTCTATAGTCTCTGATTTTTATATGTTGGCAAATAATTCTTCAAAAATCTCATCTAAACTAAATAAGTCAACAGTTTGTGATTTCCAATTTGGGGTTAGTAGCTCTAAAGTTCAGAAAAGGCAATGGCACCCCACTCCAGTACTCTTGCCTAGAGAGTCCCATGAACGGAGGAGCCTGGTAGGCTGCAGTCCATGGGGTCGCTAAGGGTTGGACACGGCTGAGCGACTTCCCTTTCACTTTTCACTTTCACGCATTGGAGAAGGAAATGGCAACCCACTCCAGTGTTCTTGCCTGGAGAATCCCAGGGATGGGGAAGCCTGGTGGGCTGCCATCGCAGAGTTGGGCATGACTGAAGTGACTTAGCAGCAGCAGCAGCAGCTCTAAATATGCAAAAATTTAGAAAAGAGACCTTTCTGGTGAGTGGAGGGTGTAGTGGGGCAGCAGAAAAATTTTCTTTTATTTCTAGGAGAAGATAGAAGGCAGGAAGACAGAACTGGTTCATGACTTGAGAACAGACTTTTACTAGGGATGATTTTCCTAATGTCCTCCAGGGTTTTCTCAGACCATCCCCCCTCATCCTTCCAAGGTCCCCCACCCATCACACCACACTCATATACATGTACACCCAGTTCCTTGGTACCCTGACACCCTCAGGCTCTGGAAATGTGAGAAACTGGACTCAAAGCTAATCTTCTTAGAAGAGCAGACTCCAGCTATAAGAAAGGAACATGGTTCCCCTGACTGGGTCTTTGCTGTCTCCACCTAGGAAGAGTCAGCTGGAGACTTGCCTTCTTAGCGAGAAGTAGAGTTCAAATAAAGTAGATCTATGAACCATCTTATTTTAGGCTTCTAGGTTTTCTCAGCATTAACCAGTATGGTAGACTGTGAAAATGCTTAATTAATCTTATTACTCTATACACATCCCTTTGCAATATGCCTTTTTACTCCCCTGATATTGGGACTTCTAGTAAGAAATATATATTTGGTCTTCTGTCAGTTTCTGGCTTGGAGCTCCTAAACCTGTGGAATGTCCCAAATTTTGAGGGATCAATGTGTCTTTTGTTATGTTAAGGAACTGTCCTTTCTAAAAACTCTGGATAACCTAAGGATGGGCTTCCCAGGTGGCACAGGGGAAAAGAATCCACCTGCCAAGGCAGGAGATGCAAAAGACGTGAGCAAGAGATTCAGGTTCGATTCCTGGGTTGGGAAAATCCCCTGGAGTAGGAAATGGCAATACATTCCAGTATTCTTTCCAGGAAAATTCCATGGACAGAGGCATATGACAGGATACAGCCCTTGGGGTCCCAAAGAGTCAGACACGACTGAGCCACTCAGCACATACACACTACCTAAGGATGGGGCCTGGTTGCCAGGAGAGTCAATCATGTGATTAGAAAGATGGAACTTCAGTCCCTTCTCAGACCTCAGGGAAGGGAAGAGGCTGGATATTGACTTTGATTAATGGTCAATGATTTAATTAATCAGATCTAACAAAATAGAGCCTCCATAAAAAACCCCAAAGACAGAGTTCATAGAGCCTCTGGTTTGGAGAAGATGTGGAGATTTGGGGAGAGTGGCATTCCTGGAGAGAGTATGAAAGCTCCAAGCCCTTCCCACATGACACACCCGCTGGGTGTCTTCCAGCTGGCTCTTTCTGAGCTGTGCTGTGTGTGCTCAGTCATGTCAGACTCTTTGTGGCCCTGTGAACCGTAGCCTGCCAGGCTCCTCTGTCCATGGAATTTTCCAGGCAAAAATACTGGAGTTGCGTGCCATTTCCTACTCCAGGGGATCTTCCTACCTAGGTGTTGAACCCACATCTCTTGCATCTTCCTGCATCGGCAGGCAGATTCTTTATGACTACGCCACCTGGGAAACCCAGTGAACTGGTAATCTAGGAAGTAAAATGTTCCTCTGAGTTCTATGAAACACTCTACCATATAAATCAAAGCTGAAGAGGATGTCATGGGAACCTTGGGTCTCTAGCTGGTTGGTGAGAAGCACAGGTGATGACCTAGACTTGCCTTGGTGTGGAGGATTGAGGGAGAGGCGGTCCTGTAGGACCGAGTCCTTAACCTGTGAGAGGATCCAGTGCTACCTCCTGGTAAACAGTGTCAGTAGGAACTGAACTGTAGGACATCCACCCAGTGTCAGTGCTGTGTGATAGCAGTGTGGGCAGAAAGGAGAAACATTTATCAGATCCTCTCATCAAAAGATGGGTTACATTCCTCTTTTCTTTGAATCTGGGCTTTATCATATAGAACTTTCTTTGGCCAAAGAGATATTAGAAAATGTGATGCATACAGAGACTTGGCAAGCACATGCACACTGGGGCTGGCAATCTTCTGTCTTCCAAGAGCACAAAGCAAAGAAAACAGACTGTTAACAGGCCACATGGACACAGAAGGCCACTCAGAAGCCTAACTGAATCAGTCCAAAACTATCTACCACCTTGAAAAGCCACAGAATCTTAAATGGCAGCCACTAACAAATCGGACCAGACTATTCCTCCCTCGAATGTTGATCTCTTATGATTTTAGCCAGATATTCCTCACCTGAACACATAGCTGAAATGGAGCCCTTCATTGGGAATTAAGTAACCTCCATATCTGTAGGAAGCAGAATTAGCAACAAACACGACACACTGGGAAAAACCAAAGCAGAGTCCATAAATATTCGCTTTTCGGAGGGCTGTCTTGTATGGCTTCTCCAGTTCTGCCTCAAATGCTTCTATAAACTGCTTCTCCTTTCCAATCCCAGCCACAGTACGGATATTACTCAGGGCTTCGTTTGTAATCTGAAGAAGGAAAAAGAGCTTTAGAAATAAAAGAGCAGAGGTAACTACTTTCATGACATCTTCAGTGGTTATATGGATTAGATTCCATGCAAATGGCAGAAGGCGATACACATCACATCTTCTGGGAACAAAAAGAAATTGCTGGAAGTCAACTTGACTAGACCCCGAGACATCCTATAAGTTCAAGTTCTACTTACTACTAACAAAGGTCCATCTAGTTAAGGCTATGGTTTTTCCAGTGGTCATGTATGAATGTGAGAGTTGGACTATAAAGAAAGCTGAGTGTTGAAGAATTGATGCTTTAGAACTATGGTGTTGGAGAAGACTATTGAGAGTCCCCTGGACTGCAAGGAGATCCAACCAGTCCATCCTAAAGCAGATCAGTCTTGGGTGTTCATTGGAAGGACTGATGTTGAGGCTGAAACTCCAATACTTTGGCCACCTGATGCAAAGAGCTGACTCATTTGAAAAGACCCTGATGCTGGGAAAGATTGAGGGCAGGAGGAGAAGGGGACGGCAGGAGGAGAAGGGGACGACAGAAGATGAGATGGTTGGATGGCATCACTGACTCAGTGGACATGGGTTTGTGTAGACTCCAGCAGTTGGTGATGGACGGGGACACCTGGCATGCTGTGGTTCACGGGGTCGCAAAGAGTCGGACACAACTGAGTGACTGAACTGAACTGAACTGAACGTGGCTTCATTGCCTCTAATTGTTGAGGAAGAGAGGAGAGGGAGAAAAATGGTACAGAAGGCTCTCTTTATGAATTCATTTGAAATATCCAAAATGGTTTTTTTAGATGTGTCTGAGACAGAAGATTGTTTCCATAATACAAATTTAAAATATTAGATTCCATTTCTTAAAAATTATTCTGACAAAATATTATGTAAGAAAAATTAAGTATAAAGCTTATTTTTTAGTCTATACGATGAATTTGTATTTGTTTCAGTCCCTACTCTAGGGTAAATAATTACTATTTCTGAATTAGGGTCCTACCCTGAAAAAAGGTACAAAAGTGGGCTACTTTCTACCATTGGCATATAAAATTCTTCTGGCTTCTGCCTACTTGGGCTATGTTAACTTTTCCTCTTCAAAGAGACAAACCTTAGTTGATAGTAAATTTATTAAAAGGGGAGGGTGTATATATGTGTGCGTGGATGATTTCTTCTCCCTGATAAATGTCTATGCCATCATCTCTTCACTTATCTCTGATAACCAGATTTAATTATAACAGTCTTAAAAGTGCATGGCTGCAGCCTAAGTGTATTCAGGATCTAAGCTGTATATATCGCATGGTTCTCTTTGGGAAAGATATTTGCCACAAGTCTAGTAGACACTGAAGTGTGAAAGTTAAAAGTATGTGCCAAAAAGATGGTAATTCTTTCTATGTTGGTAGTATGACCTGGAGAAACCATTAAGATAAAAAAAAAAAAAAAAGGACAATAAAGGTAACTATCCACTCCTGCAAAGGAGGATACTATGCCAAACTGGGATGTGGGAAAAGATAACTATCTGGGAGTAAACTGAACATGTAACCTCTGTGTTTGCCCCACTATTTCTCCACATCTGCTCCATCTCATAGCATCAGAGGCATATATGAAAAAGGCTAATGGGAAGTTTCTAACCATGAGTGATTGCAGGCTAACAGCTTCCTTAGGCCCATTTGCACTACTCCTTCTTAGCGGTTTGATAGCCACTCAGCCTGAACAGTGGGTGTAGGAGATTACCTGTCCTGCTACTTCCAGAGACTCCTTGTCCTGAGTGGCAAATCCCATCAACATTCTGGTCTGTATGGCTCCCGATAAAGCCAAGAAAGGGAAGAAGCACACTATAACCAGGCTTAGCTTCCAGCTAAAGAGGAAGGCAATGATCATAGCCACAGCGATGTTAGTGAAGGCATTGACCATCATCCCGATCTGAGACCCGGTAGCCTGCAAACCAAAAGCAGTCAAATAATCTCAGATATGCAGTCTCTGACTAAACATTATGAGAAGGTTGTTTTATAGCAAAAAGATAGATTGTTTAAATTATTATGATAACATTGTAATATATAATATATATAAAACATGTTTATCATTTTAGCCATTCCTAAAAGTATAAACCAGTGGTATTAAATACCTTCACAATGTCATGTAACCATCACCATATTTATTCCCAAAGCTTTTTCATCATCCCTAACAAAAACTCTATACCCAATCAACATTAACACCCCTTCCTCCCTCTCTCAAGCTCCTGTTAACCTCTATTCTATTTTCTGTCTCTGTGACTTTGTCAGTTCTAGGTACCACATACAAGTGAAACCATACAACATTTATCCCTCTATGTCTAGCTGATTTTACTAAGCATAATACTTTCAAGGTTCATCCATGTTAGAGCAGGTATCAGAATTTTATTTATTTTAAAGCCGAACAATATTCCATAGTGAGTGTATACCATATTTTGTTTATTCATTGCTGTTGATAAACACTTGAGTTGCTTTCAGCTTTTGACCATAATGAATAATGGTGACATGAACATGGGTGTACAAGTATTTGTTTGTGTCCCTGCTTTCAATTCTTTTGGGTATATATACTTAGGAATGAAATCACTGATCATATAGTAGTTCTATGTTTAAAAAACGGAGAATCTTCTACATAATGAGACCCCCATAGAGCATTTGAACACTGGACTAATAAAAGTACTACATCTTATTCACAGCTTCTTGAGAGCTCATCTATTGACTTATCTCATTTCATGGGCATCAGAGCTAGAGCAGTCAGTGAGAGATTAATTCTAGTGATAATGAATAACCTATAAAACTCCTTGAAGATGGAAGGTTGTAAAAATAGTAGAAATGAGCTTATGGCTTATTTATTTAGTCTAAGGTCAAGAATAAGGTGAATTAGATATAGAAAACTCAGATGATAAGAGTAAAATTGGTATAAACTCTTTAAACAGCAAGATAATGCATATTAAAATGATTATACATTTTGATCCAATGATTATATTTTAAGAACTAACAAAATAATCAAGAATATGCCATGTCTGATGTAAAATGATATAAATTACTTACAAGGAGGAGACCTAAATGGGAAATTCTTTAAGAAATTGTGATATATAAAAATAATGAATTATGTAGTCATTAAAAATTCATCATAAAAGAATATGTAAGGGCAAAAATACACTCATATCAGGTTGCTTGACAGAAAAAAAGAAAGATTGCAAAATAATAGGCAGAGTGTAACCCAAAGACTGTGAGAAACACATTTCCACAGAAAAAACCTATGTAAACACGTGTTAGCCGCTCAGTCATGTCCAACTCCTTGTAACCCCATGGCCTGTAGCCTGCCAATCTCCTCTGTCCATGGAATTTTCCAAGCAAGGATACTGCAGTGGGTAGCCATTCCCTTCTCCAGGGAATCTTCCTGACCCAGGGATCAAACCTGGGTCTCCTGCATTTCAAGCAGATTCTTTATTGTCTGAGCCACCAGGGAAGCCCCAGAGAAACAGCCTGGAATGATCAACACGAAAAATTTACAGGTACTTTCTTCTCAGTAAAAGGATTCTATGTTCCTTTGAAAATCTCCATGTCATTGTCCATATTGTTGGTTGAACTGGTAGGAGTTGAGAGACACATACAGTAAGGCTAGGGCAATCCAGCAAGTGTTTTCTTCCAGGAAGAGCCTCACAGACAAACCATGACTTTTTTCCTCTTTGCCTTTTTTATAATGGAAAGCGAGTAGAGGTGTTGGGAGGCAAGCTGAGCTCTCATCACTTTAACCCAAATGCTTGATTTTATAAAGGTGTAGCCTCACCTTGTACATGTGGGTAAGTCTCCAGAACAAGGCAACAGGTTCTGGGGTTAAGAAACCACAGCTTAGTCTCCATTATTCAGATACACAGGCTTTGGAATGTGTCAAGACTATAGATAGCGATCATTTCCATCTTTCCCTTGAGTTCCTGGGCTGCTCAAAACAACTTCTCTTTTCCTAAAACTAATTTATAACCCCAAGCACGTGCGGAAGAAGGCTTTTATCCATACGCCCTCTGGGGGGCGCTATTAAGTCCCATGAAATCGGAGCCTCTGGGCCTAAAAATAATTTGAGAAAGGAGACTTGGAAAAGTTCTCAATTACTAAACCTGCAGGAAATCCGAAACCCTGACAGACTTTGATTCATGCTATAACACTGATTCTCGGCATTGCCAAGGAGACAGTTTGTTTTTACTACTGTTTGTTGGCTTTGGAAATGAGAGAAAATGTGACTCTGGGGTACCCTAGTCCCACGAGTTCCCATTTCATAGGAAATATCTACGTAATTCTAAAAGAACCTCTTGATGAAAGTGAAAGAAGAGAGGAAAAGCTGGCTTAAAACTCAACATTCAAAAAAACTAAAACCATGGCATCCAGTCCCATCACTTCTTGGCAAATACATAGGGAAATGATGGAAATAGTGACAGACTTTAATTTCTTGGGCTCCAAAATCATTGTAGATGGTGACTACAGCCATGAAATTAAAAGATGCTTGCTCCTTGGAAGAAAAGCTATGAAAAATCTTGACAGTGTATTAAAAAAAACAGAGACATTACTTTGCCAGCAAAGGTTCATATAGTCAAAGCCATGGTTTTTCCAGTAGTCATATATGAATGTGAGAGTTGGACCATATAGAAGGCTGAGAACTGAAGAATTGATGCTTTTGAGCTGTGGTGTTGGAGAAGACTCTTCAGAGTCCCTTGGACTGCAAGGAGATCAAACCAGTCAATCCTAAGGGGAATCAGTCCTGAATATTCACTGGAAGGACTGATGCTGAAGCTGAAACTCCAGTACTTTGGCCATCTGATGCAAACAGCTGATTCATTAGAAAAGACCCTGATGCTGGGAAAGATTGAAGGTAGGAGGAGAAGGGGACCACAGAGTACGAGATGGTTGAATGGCACTACCAACTCAATAGACATGAGTTTGAGCAAGCTCTGGGAGATGATGAAGGACAGGGAAGCCTGGTGTGCTGCTGTCCATGGGGTCGCAAAGAGTTCAGACATGACTGAGCGACTGAACAGCAACAACAATGTATGTAATTATCAGAATACTCAAAGGAAAGAAAGTCTACTCCAGTTGCTACATCCCTGGTTTCCCCCATGGCTTACCCCTTGAACTTGGGAAGCATCTGTAGCAAGCCTTGTTGTCAGGGCTCCGGGGCTATTTCTGAGGTCATCGAACCACCCGATATCTTGCCCTAACATTGCTCTGAAACCCAATTTACGTAGCCTTTTTGTCAGAAGTTCCCCGGATTTGGCAAAAGCATATCCCTAGAACATAAAGGAATCTTTAGTGATATTTTAACTTGAAATGGCAGAAAATAGGTAAATTGCTTACTGGAAAATAAAATTCCTTACCTGCAGAAACTGAGTGCAAAGAGAGAGACAGCCTATTGCTACAAAGAGCAGGCACACACCATGGATCTGTGATCTTTGTTCTTCTTTATCAGGAATCGAAAAAGTCTTTGCAAGACAGTAAGCAAGGAGGTCACTTTATTATTAAAAACAACAGCAAAAGAAATAAATTCAAATATGTTTAAAAGAAATTTCTCTTAGGTATTGGATTAAAAACAAGTTCACTAAACATACTAGTATCAAACCAAAGTTAACTATGAATATGTGTACTTTATCTGTGGGGAAGGAAGGCTGGTGAATGAAAACCAATAGTTGTGATTTAAAGAATTTTTACCTTGCTTCTTTGCCTGCTGTAGGCAATTTTATTGACTTTTCTTTGATACAGATGAAAAATATGATGAATGCTTCAAATTCTTTACATAATAAGGTAAGGGAAAAAGAAAAGAAGAAAGGAAAGAAGTGGGGAAGTTACTTGAGAATCTAAGAATATTGTTCTCACCTAGTATTAGTTTTATAGTATTTATATATATACAAATAATAGCATCATTAAAAAGGCAATTGGCATACACCCACACCAAAGCAACTAGCTATCAAAGCATTGACTGGGATTGGCTTAGGGTAGAAAAGCTTTCATCCATCAGAAGCTAAAGTTGCTACCTCCAAATCATCAGAAGTTGAAAACATCCCCCTCAAAAAAAAAAACTATGGAAATTATGAGTGGGTTTTTTTCCAGTCTATAATAAGTGGCAAACTATATTCATAAGTATATTCTGAACTTAGAGGCACATGTTCAAGTAACTGATAACAGCCCAAGCTGTTGCAACAAGAAAATGTGAAGAACAGCTGCATACTCTTAATAACATTGCCTTACAGTAGGTTTTAGATACAACAAAACCTTCCTAATTCAGACTATGTGAGGGAGCTGTGAGAGTTCAGAAAGACTATTCATTAGAGAACTGCACAATAAATCTTTATTGATTGCTCTGCATTAATTTGAATAACTAGGACAATGCCAGCAAGCAGTTGCTCAAAGGAAACCATTTATTCAATAAATATTGGAGTGCCTGCTGTATGCCAAATAAATCTCCTGAAAGCGATGTTTACTTCTCCATTAACAAGCCCTTTTTTGTAAAGCAGAAGTAACCCATTGAAATCATCACAAATTTCAATTTGGGAGGAGATGTTCTAAATTAGTGAGATGTATTGTTTCCAGGACAGAGTTTCTGGGGCCTTTATAGCTCTTAGTAATAAAAGATATATTCATTCTTAATGAATGAAGTGGGTTCAGAAGATGCCACAGTCATTCATCCCAGCATGGAATAACTCATGTAAGCTTATTTTACAGTTTACAAATAAAAGAACTTATATTTCAGTTTGGTTTTAGAAAACATTATACAAATCCCCCAAAACCCCAAACTGTGATGCCATAATTCTCATTCCTCCTTATGGTTCTCTATTATAATCATGGACTATAGCACTACAGATTAACCAGTTTAACTTTTATTTTACAGATGGGAAACGAAAGCCCACAAGCTCAAGTCCTCTGTCCAGATTTGTTTAGCTGGTGGTTATTGTTCTGTTCTGTTCTGTCGCTCAGTCGTGTTCGACTCTTTGCAACTGCATGGACTGCAGCACTCCAGGCTTCCCAGTCCATCACCAACTCCCAGAGCTCATTCAAACTCATGTCAATCAAGTCGGTGATGCCATCCAACCATCTCATCCTCTGTCGTCCCCTTTTCCTCCCACCTTCAGTCTTTCCCAGCATCAGGGTCTTTTCAAATGAGTCAGCTGTTCGCATCAGGTGGCCAAAGTATTGGAGTTTCAGCTTCGGCATCAGTCCTTCCAATGAATATTTAGGACTGATCTGCTTTAGGATGGACTGGTTGAATCTCTTTGTTGTCCAAGAGACCCTCAAGAGTCTTCTCCAGCACCATAGTTCAAAAGCATCAATTTTTCAGCGCTCAGGCTTCTTTATAGTCCAACTCTCACATCCATACATGACTACTGGAAAAACCATAGCTTTGACTAGATGGACCTTTGTTGGCAAAGTAATGTCTCTGCTTTTTAATGTGCTGTGAAGGTTAGTCATATCTTTACTTCCAAGGAGCAAGTGTCTTTTAATTTCATGGCTGCAGTCACCATCTGCAGTGATTTTGGAGCCCCCCAAAATAGTCTGTTACTGTTTCCATTGTTTCCCCATCTATTTGCCATGAAGTCATGGGACCAGATGCCATGCTTTTAGATTTTTGAATGTTGAGTTTTAAGCCAGCTTTTCACTCTCCTCTTTCACTTTCATCAAGAGGCTCTTCAGTTCTTCTTTGCTTTCTGCCATAAGGGTGGTATCATCTGCATATCTGAAGTTATTGATACTTCTTGCAATCTTGATTCCATCTTGTGCTTCTTCCAGTCCAGCATTTCACATGATGTACTCTGTATGTTAAGTTAAATTAGCAGGGTGACAACATGCAGCCTTGACGGACTCCTTTCCCAATTTGGAACCAGTCCGTTGTTCCATATCTGGTTCTAACTGTTGCTTCTTGACCTGCATACAGATTTCTCAGGAGGCAGGTCAGGTGGTTTGGTATTCCCATCTCTGTAAGAATTTTCCACAATTTGTTGTGATCCACACAGTCAAACGCTTTGGCATAGTCAACAAAGCAGAAATAGATGTTTTTCTGGAACTCTCTTGCTTTTCCAATGATCCAACAAATGTTGGCAATTTGATCTCTGGTTTCTCTATCTTTTCTAAATCCAGCTTGACCATCTGGAAGTTCACGGTTCACATATTGTTGAAGGCCTGGCTTGGAGAATTTTGAACATTACTTTGCTAGTGTGAGATGAGTGCATTTGTGCAGTAGTCTGAACATTCTTTGGCATTGCCTTTCTTTGGTATTGGAATGAAAACTGACCTTTTCCAGTCCTGTGGCCACTGAGTTTTCCAAATTTTCTGGCATATTGAGTGCAGCACTTTCACAGCATTATCTTTTAAGATTTGAAATAGCTCAACTGGAATTTCATCACCTCCACTAGCTTTGTTAGTAGAGATGATTCCTAAGACCCACTTGACTTGGCATTCTAGTATGTCTGACTCTTGGTGAGTGATCACACCATCGTGGTTATCTTGGTCTTTTTTGTATAGCTCTTCTGTGTATTCTTGCCATCTCTACTTAATCTCTTCTGCTTCTGTTAGGTCCATACCATTTCTGTCCTTTATTGTGCCCATCTTTACATGAAATATTCCCTTGGTATCTCTAATTTTCTTGAAGAGATCTCTAGTCTTTCCCATTCTATTGTTTTCCTCTATTTCTTTGCATTGATCACTGAGGAAGACTTTCTTATCTCTCCTTGCTATTCTTTGGAACTCTGCATTCAGATGGGTATATCTTTCTTTTTCTCCTTTGCCTTTCACTTTTCTTCTTTTCTCAGCTATTTGTAAGGTATCCTCAGATAACCATTTTGTCTTTTTGCATTTCTTTATCTTGGGGATAGTCTTGATCACCACCTCCTATACAATGTTAACGAACGTCCATCCATAAGACACTCTGAAGGAAATGCCTGTTTTCCAGATTCCAGTGCAATGGTTTTTTTTCTGGGCACAACTCTGTTGGTTCTGGGTAATACCCATCTTCTCAGTATTAAAAAAAAAAAAAAGAATATTTGGCTAATATTAAATTCAAGATTGGGCATTATCTATTTGTAATCTTTACCCCTAAACTCTACTGCATGAGTCCTTTGTACATCCTTACTGAAATGCACCCCAAAGGGCTGCCCATCCATAGGTTTCTCTGTTTTTAGACCAGCTATAATTTGCGCACACATCTACACCATCTTGTAAAGGTGAGTTTAGGGAGAAAATGAAATTTCATTAGATTCTTGCTATTTACTAGATACAAATGTATTACTTAATCTACTTTGTTTTAAATGAGGATTTCCTTAAAATTGGGATTCTTAAAACAACCCAATAAGGTAGATTTTCTTGTCCCATATTACAGATAAAGAAACTAAGACTCATCAAGAAGAAGCCACTTGCCTAAACACACACAAACAGCACAGAGCAGAGAATGCAGCAAACCCAAGGCTGGCTGATTCCAACATTCATGCTTTTCCCCAGCTCGGGTATGTGCTGCGTGCTAAGTAGCTTCAGTCGCGTCTGACCCTTTGTGACCCTATGGAGCCTGCCAGGCTCCTCTGTCCATGGGATTCTCTAGGCAAGAATGCTGGAGTGGGTTGCCATGCCCCCCTCCAGGGGTTCTTCCCAACCCAGGGATCAAACCCGCATCTCTTACATCTCCCACATTGGCAGGGAGATTCTTTACCATTAGCGCCATCTGGGAATCCCTTTCCCCGGAATGCTACATCCAAACTACTGTTCCAAGTCAAGCAGACCCAGTGAAAGTGAGCCAGAGAAAGTAAGCCTTATGTGTACATTGAGGCTTCACTAGATTAGCAACCAGGCTCCTAATGCCCATTTTTTTTTGCTGTGTCCTTGTTACAAACTATGGTCTCAAAACCAAGTGTGAATATCGTGCCCTTTAGATATGTCAGAACGACAATAGCACAATTAAAACCAGGCTATTATCTGACTCATGATTATACCCTATGAGATGAACGCATCATGATCCCACTGATGAATCTGTGATAATTATGCTAAGAGACAAAAACAACTGTGTTTATCAAAGACAAAAAATAATAAAGCTTTATTCTCTTAGCAAACTTAACCCTGTGGGAACATCAAAGATGAACAGATTTGGGATTTCATCCTGCTACTCTGATCCTTTGGTCCTTAGGTGAAAACTTCAATTGCTTAGGCTAGGATTTTCTGGTTGCGACCACAAGAGTCACAGAGAATATTCTCACCATCAGTAACCAAGTGGGTGCTGTTGGAGGGCAGGTGTTATAATTTGAATCATCAGATTTTTTCTGACTTGGCCACTTGATAGCCCACAGGAGCTGGAAGGTATCTTACAGAGCCTCTTTGTCAACCCTTCCTTTTATAGTTAAGGAAACTGAGACATCATGAAAGAAGTAGCATGGTGTGACTCCAGGGCAGTAAAGAAGTCTCCTGGTGGGTAATCCACGACTCTTTCCAAAGCAGTTCATACACAGGGCTCAAAGTTGAGTGAGCACATTCCTTACTCTGCATTCATGAAAAAAAGAGATGAAAAGCAAAGGAGCTGAATCCTGGCTTTAATTTAAAAGCAAACATCTAGGGCCTTGGGTCTTAACAGATTCAACGCCATCCCCTACATGCTCTGCATCTACATCACTGCTTAGTGCATGCATTTCCAGAGCCTCTCCCTAGTAGAATGTTAGCTTTCTGAGAGCAGGGAGGGCTGTGGTTTTCTTTTTCCTCACTGTACTCTTAATACCAGCAACAATGTCTGGGAAACAGTAAGTGATCAATAACTATTTTGTGCATGTGAGTGGATTTTTCAGTTAACGTCTGTCTTCCTCATAGACTGGAAACTCCATTAGGGAAGGCACCCTCACTAACATGCCAGTCCCTAGGCCAGGGGAGATAATCAACAAGTATCTGTTAAGTGAATAAAATGACATTGCTATTATATTTAGGATACTGTACTTCCTACATATTAAGGAATATAAATTAGTTATCAAGATGTTTTCAACATAATCAGAAATATAATTTACCAGAGCGGGTCTCTGTTTTCCATTTCCTA
This sequence comes from Tragelaphus eurycerus, assembly GCA_935064755.1. Taxonomy (NCBI): domain Eukaryota; kingdom Metazoa; phylum Chordata; class Mammalia; order Artiodactyla; family Bovidae; genus Tragelaphus; species Tragelaphus eurycerus. The sequence continues at coordinate 309,394 of CAKXYN010000060.1, forward strand.
CCTTGATGGTGATTTCCTCACTTACCACAAGGGGGCAGTGTGAAAACTGAAGCAAGGGCTGGGGCGCTCCCTATAGGATTGATTTGGTGTGGTTTGTGGACTCCACTGGTCTTTCTATATAACTCATGCCTGCTGGGACAATTTTCTGGTCAGGATCTCTGCCAGACAGACCATGAAAGTGAAAGGAGAGTAGAGGGGGAAACTGAAACTTGGGACTCTTACACATCCTTTAGGCTAGGCTTCAGAAAAGCAGGTTACAGGGCTGGTCCCACCACCTCCTGTGACTCTGTGTCACCTTGAACAAGTTCATAAGTTCTCCAAGAGTCTAGGTTTTCCTCCTTGTTGATCTCATAGGATTCGTGTGTGTGTGTGAATTTCAACTGAGAAAATATGACAACATTTCGAGAACTGACTTCGCAATGATGTGATTTTATTGGAACTCAGCTCTGCAGTCACATTGCCTGGATTTGAATCCCAGATCCATCACTTACTCCTCTAAGTTCTTTAGTTTGCCCCTTTGTCAAATAGGAACAATAAGAATACCTACCACAGCTGGTTATTAGGAAAGTTTAGTGAACTATTATATATAAAGTTCTTGCTGCTGCTGCTGCTAAGTCGCTTCAGTTGTGTCCAACTCTGTGCGACCCCATAGACGGCAGCCCACCAGGCTCCCCCGTCCCTGGGATTCTCCAGGCAAGAACACTGGAGTGGGTTGCCATTTCCTTCTCCAATGCATGAAAGTGAAAAGTGAAAGTGAAGTCACTCAGTTGTGTCTGACCCTTAGCGACCCCATGGACTGCAGCCCACCAGGCTCCTCCATCCATGGGATTTTCCAGGGAAGAGTATTGGAGTGGGGTGCCATTGCCTTCTCCTGTTAAGTTCTTAGATAGTGCCTAATTAATGTTTGTACTTATTATTATCATCAATATTATTATTTTTATAGCAATAATATCAGATGGAGAATATCAAAACTCCTAGGAGATGAAAAACTGAAACAAGTGTACTCTTTGCACACGCCTTATTTTACTTCTCTCTTCCTTTTCCTGTTTTCTCCCCCAGCTGCCCATTTCAATGGTGCAAAGAGCAGAAGAGCAGAGTGTTGTACAACATGCATGAACACTCGCTATTACAAATCGAACTTTGCACCTCAGCTGATCAGCAAGATCGAAATGGCCCCCAAATCCTTTTATATCATTCAATGAACTTGCTTTGCCCTCTTATTTGGTTTGCATATGGGTAAACTGCCCTCTTTTGACACTAAGTTTGCAGCCATAGTCTTTTTTTTTTTTTTTTTTTTTAACAGACACAATGACTGTCAGAGTGTACTGCCAGCCCAAATGAGAGTTTCAGCTTTGTCTTCTCACCTCCTGTTTGAAGGAGACTTGAGACATTTTTAATTCTTTAGAGATGAGAGGAGGGGAAAAAGAATTAAAAGAACAACAATAAAAAAAATCAAAAAAAAAAAGTTAAATACATTACAACAAAGAACCAACCTATCAAAAGTGACAATATCCACTGATAGACAAACAAAAGGTAGGAGGAGAATAAGGCTGGTCCAGCTGCTTGCTTACCCCAAGAATCTGGCTGAATAAAAAGGCATACATGGGTGTGACCGTCCCATTGACAGCTGCACCCACAGACCCTACCAGCATGTAGGGCCATTCTCGAGCATTGAGTTTCAGGATCCTCCTCACTGGGGCTGGTTCAATTTCTTCTTCCACAGGAATGTTCTCATCCTTGAGGGGAGAGGAGGTTACATTAATCATTTAAATGTTTTCATATACTCTTTTAGTATACAGTTGACCCTTTGGCTTTCACAGATTTGAGTCATGGTTTGATTGGTTATGAGTGACCTCAAAGACCTATAAGACATGGTGATACGGTAGTTTGTGAGAGATGGTTCTGAACTGCTTGCTGCCATGCTATGACTTGGGCTTCCCTGGCAGCTCAGTGGTAAAGAATCTGCCTGCCTGTGCAGGAGACACAGGAGACACAGGTTCAAGCCCTGGGTCAAGAAGAACCCCTGGACTAGGAAATGACAACTCACTCCAGTATTCTTGCCAGGCTAGTCCCAAGGACAGAGGAGCCTTGTGGGCTGTTACAGTCCATGGGATCACAGAAGAGTCAGACATGATTCAGGGACTAAACAGCAACAACGTGCTATGACTTGGATGGGATTGATTTTAGTGTCTGCTCATCTGAAGGTGAGCTGGTAGTTCTCCTTTCACAATTGCATAGGTATTAACACTTGGGGAGTAGTAAATAAGTTGGATCTATAAGAAAAATAACTCCCAGTTTAAAAACATTTTTGTGCTATCGTGAGTACGTGAGTGCTATGTCGCTTCAGTTGTGTCTGACTCTTTGCAACCCTTTGTGCTATAGTGAGTGGTATTTACATATTCTAGCATTTGTGAAATTTTCAAGATATGTCCTTCATAAATGTCAAAGTCTAGTGACTGCCTCAAGCCCCAAGGTGGGCCAGTGTATCTAAACAATGCAAAATAAGTTTTAAAATGTATTAACTGGTAACAATGGTTATCAATTGTGTATTTCTGTGAAGGTCTTCTTTAATTAGTGCCCAGAAGTAAATGGTAATCAATTTGGATTTCTAAATTCTGCATGTTCTTTACAAGGAGTATAAATTATTTTAAAATTTCCCCATTCCAATTTCTTTAATTGCCATTAAAGTGTCAGAGCTAGCAAATTTTTAGCCTCTTGAAGGCAAAAATTATATTCAGAACTTCATCATTTTTACCATCATTTTTCCTCGCTAATGATATTCTTCAGTACTTGGTCGTTAGGCCCATTCTTCAATAATTTTCTAAATTTATTGTTTGCTTTGTTTGAGAAAAGATTTAAGGTGGTTTATATAGATATGTATTGATTTTTTTTTCTATTAAAATATTCTAAAAATGTCTACAGCAAATTGACTACAAAACTGTTAGTGTTCTATTTCATTAACACACAGTTATTTACTCCGTAAGGAGCTGACCGTCAGGAACTGACAACAGTAAGGAACTTCAGATACTATCCTTTTGCTTCCAAAGTCAAAGATTTCATTACCAATTCAATTGAAATAAAAGTGTGGTGTCCTTATTCTAGTTGCAAGCCAAATAGGATGGAGGCAGAGCTTGCTTGGTGATGGATATGTCAATGCCTCCATTTCAGGTTCTCTCTTGGTCTGCCCTCAATAGTTGCTACTCACTCATGCAGCAAATCCTTCAATGATTTCATCTCTGATGCCTTACTCAACTCTAGGAAATCAATGCAGAGAGCAAGAAAGGTGCCTGTGAAAGCGTGAGGGAAACGGGCGTGTGGAAAGACCGTGGTTCTTGGATGAGCCCCACATGGCCACTAATGGAATATATCACTGAGCACTTTGGCTCTCTGGGGCTCGGTTGCCTTCTCCTCCTCAAAAGGAGAGAAATAGACAAAGTTCTCTATGGCTCTCTCGTGTTTCTTCACATCTTGTGAAAACAGGCACTGGCCACCTTTGTTGAGGCTGTTTTCTCAGGAATGTTGGTATAGCAAATAGCCTTGGAGGAGGGGGATAGTGTTTCCATCCTAAGAAAAGGGCTTACTGCCCATTATAAAAACACCAGGTTTCTCAAGCCTAGGATTCCTCTTCCCCTTCATTTGCTGGTGTCACCTATTTCTCTTTCATCAGCTGAGAAGTAGGGGTAGGCTGGGGAGTCAGTGGAAATGCTGTGCACTGGCTCCTGCTCACACTCTGAGTAAAGTCTTTCATCTCTGACACAGCTCTTACGTATTCTCCAGCATCCATAAAATTGTGTCAGGCTAACTTGATAGCTTCTTGGAAGAGGGTGTTTCCTGTGACCAGTGCATTCTCTTGGCAAAACTCTGTTAGCCTTTGCCCTGTATGGATGTGAGAGTTGGGCTGTAACGAAGGCTAAGCACCGAAAAATTGATGCTTTCAAACTGTGGTGTTGGAGAAAGACTCTTGAAAGTCCCTTGGACTGCAAGGAGATCAAACCAGTCAATCCTAAAGGAAATCAACTCTGAATATTCATTGGAAGGACTGATGTTGAAGCTGAAACTCCAGTACTTTGACCACCTGATGTGAAGAGCTGACTCATTTGAAAAAATCCTGATGCTGGGAGGGATTGAAGGCAGGAGGAAAAGGGGATAGCAGAGGATGAGATGGTTGGATGGCATCACTGACTCAATGGACATGAGTTTGAGTAAACTCTGGGAGTTGGTGATGGACAGGGAGGCCTGGCGTGCTGTAGTCCATGGGGTTGCAGAGTTGGACATGACTGAGCAACTGAACTGAACTAAAAGTAGTATAAGAACAAAAGAAAACGCAAGTCATTATCTACAGAAGGGTTTTTTCCTCTGGGATTTTGCAAGGCCAAAGACAAATTAACTCATCTTATAAAAGCTAAAAGGCTAAAGATATATATTAAAATTAAAGTAGCTCAGTCATGTCCGACTCTTTGCAACCCCATGGACTATACGGTCAATGGAATTCTCTGGGCCAGAATACTAGAGTGGGTACCTATTCCCTTCTCCAGGGGATCTTCCCAACCCAGGGATAAAACCCAGGTCTCCTGCGTTACAGGCGGATTCTTTACCAGCTGAACCACAAGGGAAACCCAAGAATACTGGAGTAGGTAGCCTATCCCTTCTCCAGCAGATCTTTCGAACCCAGGAATCAAACTGGGATCTCCTGCAATGCAGGCGGATTCTTTACCAGCTGAATTATTAGGGAAGCCCCAAAATACATTGTGTGTGTGTGTGTGTGTGTGTGTGTGTGTGTGTCTATATATACACAAAGATAAGTATATATACATAGATATAATAAATTCACAGCAAACCAGTAACTCACAGACAGACAAAATTATAAAAGTTTATATCCGCTTCCTCACTGCAATTCCTTCCTCTACTGTGTCAATGATAAGTTGCACAGTGCTCCCTTATTTATCATACGTAAACAAGTATCCTACCAGCAGCTCCAGTGAAGGAAGGACACTGCTCTTGCTCATCTTTGCATCCCTAAGACAATATCTGGCACTTGTTAGGTGTGCAATCAATGTTTACTGGATGAAAGAATGAATGAAGCTTTTATGCTCGTGGTGCATAAATGTAAAAAAACACATTTATTTAAAAAATACTGTTCACTTACTTACAAGGTAGATAGTTCAATGCTAAACAAAGGGCTTTTCCCAGCTTCCTTCCATCCATATCCTGTGTAGCTCAGGTAAGAATATAACTTCCTACTTAAATCTCATGTCCAGATTTCTACATTTTGTTACATCGATTTCTTCATGCCAACCCGTAGGCAGTCTCCTGCCTTGATGACAACTTTAAGATATGATGATAGGAAATGGTAACTATGACCAAGAAACAGGGACTTCCCAAATGATCCAATACTAGCAGTCACTTTTATAGACCTTCTGTCCTGTCTCCTGTGTGTGTGTGTGCTCAGTCACTCGGCTGTGTTCGCCTCTTTGCAACCCAGTGGACCTTACCCACCAGGCTCCTCTGCCCATGAGATTTTCCAGATTTTTTGAATGGGTTGTCATTTACTTCTCCTGGGGATCTTCCCAACCCAGGGACTGAACTCACATCTCCTGCATTGACAGGTGGATTCTTTACCACTGAGCCACCTGGGAAACCCTGTCCTATCTCCTAACCAATGCCTAAACCCTACTATAAGTCAGCTGTGATGAAGTGATGGCGTTTTTAATATTTGACCTTGACACAATCTCATACATATTCTACCTTTTAGTTCCTCTGAAAGAGGTTCCTAGATATCAGAGACTGGAAGCTTTAGCCTGCAGCTTCCCGCTAATCCTAATCTCAATTTTATTAGCATTATAACTGCGATCTGATTTATGAAAGCCAAGAGTATAGCTTAGAGACCAAGAGAAAACAGGATATAGTCTTAGCTCTGTCACCAGCTAACTATGAAAGGTTGGGTCAGACACCCCACTTGCACTTTGGAAGCACAGACTTTTGAAACCATCTCAAGTTTTCAGAGTCAAAACCCAAAGAGACCACAAGGTGGAGATCATGTCTTTATATAAGTAAACCTTTTTGCCTTGCCACACAAAATAGAACATCTCCCAAACAACAGATAGTCAGGTTAGAGCTTCTTCATCAAAATATGAAAAAAAAATTTTTTTACCAGTGTTTGATCTTAAAGAATTTAGTTAACTATCAAAATACTTTAAAATTTACTTGGGATTAGAATAACCTAAATATCTAAAATACTTTAAAATTTACTCTGAATAGGAAGTCTTTATATTAAATTCTATCAATGCTGATTCTGCTGTTTCCTTTTTTAAAATATTTAATTTTTAAATCAAAAAAGTTCTAAGATAATTGTCATACAAATGAGCAGTATTAATATAAGCACAAGGCCTGTTCCACTTCTACCTTTAGCAGAATCACATTGGCTCTCTGTCACCTTTTTCCTTTTCCTCCCTTAACTAAAGAAAGAAATCAAAGTGTCATCTTTTCAAAATTACACTCTCTCCACTCAGATCCTCCGTCACAACCGACTCTTTGCGACCCCATGGACTGTAGCCCATCAGGCTCCTCTATCCATGGATTTTCTAGGCAGAGTATTGGAGTGGGTTGCCATTCCCTTCTCCAAGAGATCATTCCCCCACCCAGGAACTGAACCTGGGTCTCCTTCATTGATTGCAGGCAGATTCTTGGTTTCCATTTAATTATTTATTATATTCGAATTGGCAATGCTGATGCGTAGAATACTTAGGGAGTAGTTTTGTTTTCTCTGGAACTACTCTCTGTATTTGATTTAGATTTCCTTTTATTTAAATAACTCCCTTCTGAGTTTCCCCTGCATCAGAAATCTGGGAACCTGATCTTCAGATCTTAGGAAATCTGATTGTTCTTTGCAACAGTGCTGAGCCATCTACCAGCTTCAACAATAACAAAATCGTATTTTCTTTTCCTTCCTAACTCTCTTGTTTTTGTTAAATATTTTCCCAGAAACTAGGGAAAAAAATAAAAATGCAAAAAATTGGATACAATTGGTGCTGTTATGTTTGAAATGTCCGTGTAGTGTTTGGTTCTTTCTTCCTTGAAGCTTATTAAACTCCTTGTATAATGCCTCTTGTACTTACGGGTGGCAGTACCACAGATATAAATGAAAAAACTATTTCTAGAATGAGAAGAGGTGCTGAGTCCTTAACGGCAAGATGCAGTAAGCAACCACACTTGCTGAACATTTTCTCTCCTTGGATCCACCCTGCTGTTCCTGAGACAAAGTGTTCCTCTACGAAGTTTATTTAAACCAGCTATATTAGATACTGAGAACACTATCTATTCAGAGTCGAATACCAATTAGTGACTGAACAACAATAACAATATTAGATAATTAAGAATGTTATTTATTATTAATATCTTAAAACCAAAAGAGAGCCTTAATAATCCTTCCATCATAGTCGTAAAATCGTACGTAGTACTTTATTCCAAATTTGGCATTGTGAATCAGTGTTTATAATTACTCCCCAAAAGGATTCTCATACTGAAATGTTTTAAAGATAATTTGAAATTACATCATGCATAATGGATGTGCTTGTAATTAAAATTTTCTTTGACTCGTTTTCTTTGATAAATCTTGTGGTTTGGACTTTATTTTACTATAAAAAGTTAATTTTTCATCCTAGTTTTAAAAATCGCTTGATGTCCTACCATGTGCAGCTCTGTAACTAAACAGAAAGATGAAAGAGTCTGTAGACTATGAGCAGGTTGGAACAGGATCCAGTTGGTTCTAGGTTTACATGTGTCCAATAAACAGAAATGTTTGCTAGGTCTCATGGCAACCAGAACTTCCCTGGTGGCTCAGACAGTAAAGTGTCTGCCTACAATGCGGGAGATCCGGGTTCGATCCCTGGGTCGGGAAGATCCTCTGGAGAAGGAAATGGCAACCCACTCCAGTACTCTTGCCTGGAAAATCCCATGGACCGAGGAGCCTGGTAGGCTAATGGTAACCAGATAAAGGAGTTTCCAGGCAAAGCAAGATGCCCAAGTCGATATAAACACAAATAACAGTTACTAACTTTAAGAAGCTTGTAATTTAGTAACAGGATAAGACGACATGATCTGAAATAAGCCTCAATAAGAAAATTGCCATGAAAAGACTGAAATGAAGAGCAATGGGGGATTGAAAATGAGAGGGTCAGGGCTGAAGAATAAAGTTCAGTGATTAAGAAAGGCTCTGAGTAGGAGGGATGGTCACCTTATGTGAAAGCTAGACTGTGCCCACTGCAGCAGTGGACATCCTGATGAACAAAGTTGAATATTGCTATAATGTGTTGATTCTCCTCCTATTTCATTTGTATGTTGCTTTGAATAGTATTAAAATTAATAGTGTTAATTTTAAATGTACCCTAAAACAATTATTATAAAATTGTATTAACTAAACAAATGTCTGTAAAACCTAATCAGCCCCCATTAATTTAAAATTTGCAGTAACTTGTATCAAACACTATAATTATTATAATTATTTAAGAAGGAGATTTAAAGTTTTACAAAGAAAGGTTTTCAGATAGTCTTAAGAACTTGAAAGGGATTCCTACATAATCAAATAGTCTGCTGAGTACATGTAATTGTGTTTATTAGAATGGCTCACATAAGAATAATCAGTGAACTTTTAATACTTCATCTTAGTTACCATGTATTCTTAAAATATTTTATTATTTATGCTTCTCTTAAAATATCATGTAAAACATGATATAAAATTTAGAGTTTCACTCAGGTCTTAATGGAGCCTCCCATTTAGTTTGACTTAGTGAAACATAGGAGAAGGCAATGGCACCCCACTCCAGTACTCTTGCCTGGAGAATCCCATGGACGGAGGAGCCTGGTCTGGTAGGCTGCAGACCATGGGGTCGCTAGGAGTTGGACACGACTGAGCAACTTCACTTTCACTTTCATGCATTGGAGAAGGAAATGGCAACCCACTCCAGTGTTCTTGTCTGGAGAATCCCAGGGATGGGGGAGCCTGGTTGGCTGCCATCTATGGGGTCGCACAGAGTCAGACACGACTGAAGCAACTTAGCAGCAGCAGCAGCAGCAGTGAAACATTACTAGATAAAGGCCTTGAAAACTCAGATTCTAAGCTTAATGGGCATACGACAGTCCCCAGGAGAGACTTCTTCCATCCCCCCATGAGCCATTGGTGTCTGACCTTTCTGTCTTGTTCATGAGTAGACTTATGATCTACAAGTGCTAATGAAGATTCATGTCCCAGGTAAGAAAGCTGAGACTTGGACCGTTGTCGGATGGAAGCTCTGTAAGTAAAAAGAAAGATGAATTAGTCTGAGGCTTGTTGGAACAGGACTCAATTGGTTCCAAGTTTACATCACCTGTGTCAGATGCAGGCGCTTCCTGAGTGGGTTTGACAGAACTTTCAGTCTGGTTGCTATGGTGCCGAGCTAAACCCTGATTCAGAGTACACACACAGAGGGAGGAGGAGAAGGGGATGAAGTTGTTTCACTAGTCCACCCCCAAAAAAAGCATCCAAGACTCAAATCTATCCCAAACCCACATGGTTCTGCTATTGCTCTAATGGCAATGGCGCATAACTATTACCTCCCTTAGGACTGCAGGATGAGTTTTGATATCTCTCTTTCTCTCTCTCCCTGATGTTTGCTTTAGCATAATTCTACCTGGACACAAATAGACTAGTAGGAGGAAACAGGGACCCCAGTGGAAATTTCTCCAGGCTACGTACTGCCTTTAGGAATGCATTTGATTAACAAATATATTATTGAAATATAATTTAGCTTGATGTGTTTACTGATTCATTCAACAGAAGATGATTGTGCGCCTACAACATACAAATCAAAGTTAGGTGCTGTGAGGGGACACAAACACTGGACAATTCCAGACTTCTTCCTTAAGGCGCTTAAAGTTTCATAGAAGAACAATGCATGAAACCAACCCTAGTATAAGGAAGAATCTGATAAGTGCTATAAAGCAGGTTTAAACAAACAGTATGGAAATTTAAAGGATAAAAGAAAATATGTCAGGTGCTACAATGAAAGGCTTCATGGGGGAGGGGGCTAAGGTAGGCTGTGGGTATCTGTAGGCTAGAGGTAAGGGCATTGCTGATTGACAGAACGGTATAAAGAGAAGTATGGAGATAGGGTTACTAGTTACGTAAACTTAGTACAGAGCAGATACAGGAAGTGATTTGAGTGGTTTTGTTTTTCCCTGAGGTTTCTGGGAAGAAGACATCTACTCTCTTCTAGGTTAAATTTGAAAGTATGTGACACTGGAAGCTGTTGGCAATTACGTCAAGAAAAGAAGCTTCCTAAGAAACGAATACTGAAAAAAAAAAAAAATTAGAGCTGAGGAGGGAAGAAAAAGAAATTGTATGTATCTTGACCAAGTCACTGAAGCCCCGGTCTTGCCTGAAGCCAAAGACTCTTTGAACTATTTAGTTATGTTGTCATTCTTTCCCTTTAAAGGTTAAACCAGGTTGGCTGAGGTTTTTAGCCATTTGCAAATACACTGCTAAGTGATAAAGGTAATCCTGAAGACTCGAAAGGATGGAAGTTACATTCTCAAAGCACTTAGCCTGAAGAAATAAAGTGGGAGCTTGTAGTGATGAGGAGATCTGCATCAGCTCTGGTAGTGCGAGCCAGATGGTGTTATTCATAAGTCTCCTATCATCTGCGTTCAGGTTAAGCTAGACTAAAACAAATACCAAGGTGGCACCTGCCTATTACAGATGCTCATCTATCCTTCTTGAGGAGACAGCAATGCATCAACTTCATGACCCTCACTTACTCCCACGTTCCTTTGATGGCATCTGTATCCTCTTAGTCACCAGGTTCAACAGGTGCATTTACGTCAAGTCCTCCCTCTTGCTCTTGCTCAAACTCTCATTGTGATCAGGCATGAAACCACACCCCACTCGGACTTCCTGCTACCAAACTGGCTTCTGGGACACCCAAACCCATCCCATTTGGCCTGAAACTCTGCAGCAATAGAGTCATTTCTTTAAGTTAGGTAACTGAGGTCAAGAGCTCAACTCCCAAAGATGTGAGGGTAGCTCTGTGTGAGCTAGAGAGAGCTGAGTGCAAGAGAGGGCTGAGACTGAAGGTTATGGGCCTAAAAAGAAACGCAGAGCATTGGCAGACAAGGTAGGAGGAGTACGTGGACAAGAGGGCATCAGAATAGAGTTGACTACCTCCCAGTTCTGAGCAGGGAAGACATCAGTCCTTATCCCCTCTACTACTTTAATCTTATGTTTCTTAAATCTCTCTCTCGTTCTCTGTTGCCCATTCATCCAGCATTCTACCTGTCTGGCATAAGCTGCCCCAAGGAGACCATGAACAGTAAGGGTGCGAGGCAGGGGCTCGACCTGCCCGCTCCGGTCTACCTTAAACACCAGCATTAGAATTCTGTCACTTCCCTTTGCAGAAACCTGCAACGGCTGCCCCTCCCTTCCTCGGAAGCTGTGCACCACTTCTCATCAGAAACAAAAACAGCTAATTTGGGAATATATGTGCTCTCTCTCTCAACATTATTATTTAGGAAATTATTGTCATCCATGGAAATTGTTCTTGAATCTAAAATATATTACTAAAGAGAGACTTAGGCATCAGACCGAGGAAATAAGATACAAATTAACATTTCAATTAGTCCTCTTAAAAAAAAAATACTGTCAGCATACACAATAAGATATTTTTAACAGACCTTCTTACTCAAACCTATAAATCTTTCTCTGTAGGAGGTTAATAGCTACTTTCTGTGTACAGGTTGTATTTCTGGGCTTCTCTCCCTAGTCACCAAAATGTAGAATTTGTAGGAACTAACAGCCAAATAAGAAATGTTTATATTAAAACAGTTATCTGGGCCTAATAGTAAACTGTCAGTAAACTACTTAGAATGGGAAAAATTCTGTTCATCTGAAAAATTAAGAAAATATTTATTTTCTTTTGACCTCACTATGAGATACATTCCTCTTTGTAACCTTTAACTTAGTGATCAAAAGAGATGCTTAATCATTTTTTGAGTTTAAGAAGTTAGTTTATATCTTCAAACTGTGATTCTGATGACCTTTATCATTTTTTTCTTCCAATCAGAAAAAAACATGGTGAAATAATTCATGCCAGATGTTCTTAAAAATTACCCAATAATTTTGGCAATTTTTATAGCTTTTACATTTGAACTATTGCTTTATTACCTGAAAAAATTCAATGAAACTAGCATTTCTTGAAATTTTCTGATAGACCTGTTCTTAAAAGGAAAAATAAAACCCCTAAGCATAAAACCCAGTTAACTAGTCTTTGAATATTAAAAGTAAATAAATCTGTGTTTGAACTACTTGGAGTTGTTGCTAGAATATTATATTTTAAGCCTCTTTAGCCATTTTTCAATAAACAATTAACTATCTTGAATGAGCAAGTCATAAATTGAGCCTTTGTTTACAGCACAGCCTTGAATCAAATATCCTAGAAATGATAAGGGACCGGGTAGAGAAATGTCAGTCTATTACCTATAAACAGTCTCCAAACTTAAGAAAAAAAGACCTTGAATAACATTTTCACAAATACGAATACTCTTGGGCAGAATTTTTCTTAATATACAGACTTTTAACATTAAAGGAACTATTTTTTTAAAACTTAAACCAAAATGAAAGATTAAATTTATAGTCTTGCTACAGATCAGATCAGATCAGATCAGTTGCTCAGTTGTGTCTGACTGTTTGCGACCCCATGAATTGCAGCACACCAGGCCTCCCTGTCCAACACCAACTCCTGGAGTTCACTGAGACCCACATCCATCGAGTCAGTGATGCCATTCAGCCATCTCATCCTCTGTCGTCCCCTTCTCCTCTTGCCCCCAATCCCTCCCAGCATCAGAGTATTTTCCAATGAGTCAACTCTTTGCATGAGGTGGCCAAAGTACTGGAGTTTCAGCTTTAGCATCATTCCTTCTAAAGAAATCCCAGGGCTGATCTCTTCAGAATGGACTGGTTGGATCTCCTTGCAGTCCAAGGGACTCTCAAGAGTCTTCTCCAACACCACAGTTCAAAAGCATCAATTCTTCGGCGCTCAGCCTTCTTCACAGTCTAACTCTCACATCCATACATGACTACAGGAAAAACCATAGCCTTGACTAGGTGAACCTTTGTTGGCAAAGTAATGTCTCTGCTTTTGAATACACTATCTAGGTTGGTCATAACTTTTCTTCCAAGGAGTAAGCATCTTTTAATTTCATGGCTGCAGTCACCATCTGCAGTGATTTTGGAGCCCAGAAAAATAAAGTCTGACACTGTTTCCACTGTTTCCCCATCTATTTCCCATGAAGTGATGGGACCGGATGCCATGATCTTTGTTTTCTGAATGTTGAGCTTTAAGCCAACTTTTTCACTCTCCACTTTCACTTTCATCAAGAGACTTTTAGTTCCTCTTCACTTTCTGCCATAAGGGTGGTGTCATCTGCATATCTGAGGTGATTGATATTTCTTCCAGCAATCTTGATTCCAACGTGTGTTTCTTTCAGTCCAGCATTTCTCATGATGTACTCTGCATATAAGTTAAATAAACAGGGTGACAATATACAGCCTTGATGAACTCCTTTTCCTATTTGGAGCCAGTCTGTTGTTCCATGTCCAGTTCTAACTGTTGCTTCCTGACCTGCATACAGATTTCTCAAGAGGCAGATCAGGTGATCTGGTATTCCCATCTCTTTCAGAATTTTCCACAGTTTATTGTGATCCACACAGTCAAAGGCTTTGGCATAGTCAATAAAACAGAAATAGATGTTTTTCTGGAACTCTCTTGCTTTTTCCATGATCCAGCAGATGTTGGCAATGCTCCAAAAATATGCTTTGGAAGTCAATACCCACAGATTGACCCAGAAAAAAAAAGTTCATGTTTAGGAAAATATTCTTTAAGTGTTAGATGACACATCTCATATTTCATCTAGTTAAAGAATGATTTGACCTTGGATGGGGAACTCTGGGAGCAGAAATATTTGTAATTCAATTGCAGCTCAGTAGGTTAAAGAATGGAGCTAAAGGCATGAATCTGACTTCCATTTAAGACAGTGCTTCATACCATAGTTAACTCTGGAAGACAAGTCTAAACACAGATTTTTTAAAATCCCCTTTCTAAGCTCAGCAAACAACATTTTAACTACAGAGCATCTTTGTCATGACCTCCCACCCTCAATGAAATGAGAAGGCAAATTTTAAAAACCTCTATGGATTGGAGACAGAAATGTCAATATGGCAACCTACAATTCATTTGCATGTTCATATTACACAAGACCTAGGGCTGTATTTAGGGCTTTCCAAGTGTACCTGAGATATTGCCAGAAGATCTTAGCTGCAGAGGGTTCCTGAAAACTTTAAAATCTGCCCCATTGCCTGAGCTTACCTTAAACTAGCCTGGTAGCTCCCTCTGCTAAAGGTCTGTTTTCTCTCAAGTAAGGCATCTTCGGTTTCATCTTTTCCTATTCAATACAACACGAGTGATCCCTTAGTGTATACAATAAGCAGAATCAAAGCATAAGATTATTTACTATATTTGCATAGCATATCGTTACTATGTCTGATCTCAAACAACTTGTTAACTTTATTGCAATAACTAAAAGCTAACACTTGTCCAGTACATTCTAACAATAAAAAAATTAAAAATACTCAGCAAGATTGAATCTTTTGAATTATATGATAGCCTATGTGTTATCACCACAGAAATAAGACACCTATAGCTATAGCTGATATGAATGACAAAAAAAATCTTGTGAGAAGCCCACTGAAAAGAAAAGTGAAAGCATTAGTTCCTCAATTGTGTCCAACTCTTTTTGACACCATGGACTGTAGCCATGGAATTCTCCAGCAAGAATACTGGAGTGGGTTGCCACTCCCTTCTTCAGGGGATCTTCCTAACCTAGGGATCCAACCCAGGACTCTTGCATTGCAGGCAGGTTCTTTACTGTCTGAGCCACCAGGGAAGTCTGAGAAATCCACTAGAGGTGGCAAAAAAAAAAAAAAAGTAGATGAACCAAATTAAAAAAAAATCTTTTCAGAATAAATCACATGTTCAATGTATACAGTCATTTTACCCAATAATATTAACAAATCCAGATTTGATATGGGAGAGAAAGTTTGTAATGGATGCTTAACATAGGTTTAGGTAAACCACCAAATCCAGAGGTTAAGACTCCTTGCCTCCACTGCAGAGGGCATGGGTTTGATCCCTTGTCAGAGAATTGGATCCCACATGTCACATGATGTGGCCAAAAAAAAAAAAAAGAAAATTCAGATTTAAATGGAGAAAGTACATTAGAACCTGAAGTATCTACCTACATTAATTAAAATATGCATAAAATTTTTAGTCATTGTTTAATTCACTCAACCAACAAGAAGAGAGCTCATACTGAGTGTAGAGCATTCTAGGAAGACTCTTATTTGCAAAGTATGAGGGGGAAAAGGGGATGGAATTGCAGTTTCTTCCACAGGAGACCTGGGTTTTAGCACTATGACTTGATCAATAACTAAACCTCCTGAGCATCTGTTCTTTCCTTTATCATCTATGTTATGTCCCCCAGGGCTTTGAGGAGAACAACTAAGACAATATATATTAAAATGCATAGAAATCTAAAAACATCATATATGCTAGTTATTTAACATAATGTATAACTGAAAAGGCACTTGCCTTTTATGTCTTTTTCATTAAAGTCTTGGTCTCCTTGACTTTGCAGAGTTATTAGAGTGAAGTAAACGCCTTTCCTTTCCAACAGTTCTTCATGGGTGCCTCTCTCCACTGCTGTACCATGTTCAAAACCAATAATGACGTCGGCAGTTCTGATTGTAGATAGGCGGTGAGCAACAGAAATGATTGTGTGCCCATGCTGAACCTGTGCGAATGTACAGTGCACTGAGTCAGACTGTAAGACAAAGCTGACAGGGCCATTTGGACTGACTCAGAATCCACAAGTAAGGCAGAGACTCGATCCCTAAGAAGATTCTTAAATAGGCTAAACAGACATTAGAAAATGTCAGCGTCCTTTCTTGCGGCTAATAAACACATCACACGTCGCTCCTGTTGCTGCTGTTAATCAACATCTTACACCCAAAATGTAAATTTTTAAAATCACATATTGTGAGTTAGACTTGACAAATTTTATATGTGCCGCCTTTAAAAGCAAATGATATGTCTTCTGTTCAACTGTGAGGAACATTGTGGTGAGTCAATGTTTTCCAAACAGATACAATGACCCATGTAGTCCTCCTCTCTGTCTCTCGATGTCTCTCTTTCTCCTCTCTTCACAGAGGCCTTTCCTACAACACAAGAATTTCCACACGGACTTACGAAAGGAACTTAGACTCTCAACAAACCTTACTCAGGGCCTGTTGCACCATGGCTTCACTCTCGTTGTCCAGTGCCGAGGTGGCCATGTCCAAAAGCAGGATCTTTGGGTTTCGAACAAGGGCTCTGGCAATGGCTATTCTTTGTTTCTGGCCGCCACTCATCTGGCCTCCTCCTTCTCCGACAAGAGTGTCAAATTGCTAGGAAGAAAGCAACGTCATTGCTTCATTCTTGATGAAGAGCAAGAATTTGATGGATCCTCACAGAGATCCATTCATTACAAAGGTCCTTTCTAGCTTCCTCCTCAAGCAGAAGTTTTCACACATCCATCTTTCACTTTTAAAAAAATCCTTTCCTGAAACAGGTTATTATCTAATCAATATGTGTGTGTAAAACAAAGATATTGATTTATTCTTTTGGATGATAAAAGTGTTTCTTTTTAGTTCAACTTCAAGTAAAATGTTTCCACCACAATAAAAGTTAATCAGCGTCCTGAAAATCCATCTTAGAGGATTAAAGCATATGTCAATTCCTTGTCTCTTTCTTCTAGCTAGACAACACAGAAAAACACAACACTAAAGTTATCTATATATTATGAATGAAGGATCAAAGTAGCTTTATAATCACTACCACGAACAGCGAACAGTTACTATCCTGCATGCCCAGTATTACACTGGAATCTCAGAAGGGGGCGATGTGGTCAGACTCTTAACTCACTTATATTAGCAACATGAGTTGAGAATCTACCATGCAGAAAGCGTGGATCTGAGCTCTTTACACATATCATCTCATTTAGTCCTGACTGATATGCCATGAGGCAGGTACTACTATTCTCCTTAACGGATGGATAAAGTAATACTGCAGTCTGAGGGGGTAAAGTAACTTGTCCAAGTTCATAAATCTTACAAGTGCAGAAGATTTGTCCGGAGGTGGTCTGATTCTGAAGCTTTATATTGTTTCACCACTAGACTATGTCATACACACAGCTGCAATCCTATTCATACAGGCATTTTGGAAGGCTGAGAAGGACGTATTCTAGAGCACAGACTGTGGAACCAGGACCACCTTGGATGAGAACCTTGCCTTGAGCAAGTGATTTGACCTCTTGGAAACTCAATTCTCCATCTGTAGATGGAGATAATAATATAGCTGCCTGACAGGATGATTGGGAGAGTTAAACAAACTAATAGCTGTGAAGTGCTTAGAAAAATGCCTGATATGTAGTAAGCACTGCTGCTGCTGCTAAGTCACTTCAGTCGTGTCCAACTCTGTGCGACCCCATAGACGGCAGCCCACCAGGCTCCCCCGTCCCTGAGATTCTCCAGGCAAGAACATTGGAGTGGGTTGCCATTTCCTCCTCCAGTGCATGAAAGTGAAAAGTGAGAGTGAAATCTCTCAGCCGTGTCTGACTCTTCGCACCCCCATGGACTGCAGCCCACCAGGCTCCTCCGTCCATGGGATTTTCCAGGCAAGAGTACCGGAGTGGGGTGCCATTGCCTTCTCCAGGAGTAAGCACTATATATGTGTTAAATAGTAATAATAATTCTTCTTTGATTTAGTAGACCATTGGCCAAGAAATCCATACAAATATAATACTGAGTTGGTTTTTGTCATTGATATCATATAAAATGAAGATAAATGAGGAAATTTTGAATACGTGAGACATAGTACTGAAGACACAGTATTAGCAGCCCAAACACAAGAAAATTTGAGAACAGTAACAGTTGCAGACATCAAAAGAGCACTGTGAAAGTTACCACCACACGACAAATTTATCATCTGCTTAGACAAACATTTAAATAGATGGAATAAGGAAACTGTATCTATGTTAAAGCCAGCTTCTAAAAGAAGGTGCTGCAGTTTGGTAGATTTTAATGTATTAACCATAACCTATTTTCAGACAAAGAGGGGAATTCAAAGTACATTTCCAGGCACAAATGAAAACATGACATTGATAATTTAGAATGCAAATGAAAAGCAATGGATATTATTATGTAAATTTTTCCCTTTATGAATTCTGGGTTTCCCTCTGGAATAAGAGGCTAGGGGTACCTGTGGCAGGTCCATGATGAAGTTGTAGGCATTGGCTTCCTTGGCTGCTCGGACTATATCTTCCATCGTTGCATCTTTTCTGCCATAGCGAATGTTCTCTGCAATGGTGGTGGAAAACAGAACAGGCTCTTGCTCTACTATCCCAATCTGAGCTCTGAGCCACTGGATGTTAAGAGAGCGAATGTCATGGCCATCCAAGGTCACCTAGAGGACAAAAACCACAACATCACTTCTCTTGGAATCCTTCAATATTCTGAACACTACTACTGTACTGTACTTGATCTATGAGGAGAAAAAAATGAGACCCACTGCTGCTGCTGCTAAGTCGCTTCAGTCATGTCTGACTCTGCGCAACCCCATAGACGGCAGCCCACCAGGCTCCCCTATCCCTGGGATTCTCCAGGCAAGAACCCTGGAGTGGGTTGCCATTTCCTTCTCCAATGCATGAAAGTGAAAAGTGATAGTGAAGTTGCTGAGTCTTGTCCGACTCTTAGCGACCCCATGGACTGCAGCCCACCAGGCTCCTCCATCCATGGGATTTTCCAGGCGAGAAAAAATGAGACCCACAAGATTGTGTAAAACAATTCCTCTTATAATGTGGTTGTTAATATAAGGATGACAATATAAGTTAAAATCAAGTATAGCTGTAGGACAGTTCATTGTAGAAACACAATTGATATAACGGTTACTTAGTTTAGCTCGATTGGCCCAAGAATAGAAAAAGTTTTAATTTCTCAATAAAGAGTACAGTCAGTTATTCATCATACTTTAAATATTTCTATCTTTTGAATTGAAGCCAAAATGAGCTTCAAAAGATACAAAGAAAATGACCAGTGGTCTCTATCTTGCATATGTGTGTATGTTTTAGAATAAAATCTTACTTTCTGGCCTGATTCATCAAATGACACTCAGGTGTTCAAATGCAATTGAAACTATAAATGGGACAAGTAAATATTACTATTATCAAAAATATAAACATTTTACATAAAAAACATGATATCCATATATTCAGAGTATAATTAGAGTGGTATGTAGCAAAGAATACCCAACCAGAGAATAAAATGTCTGTGAAAAAAGAAAACCTTATCACATTTGCCATGTCACTCTGACAGTACCTGCATTATATAGAGCTCATTGCATGGAAGAAGTCATTTAATATACAGTCAAATGATTCTATCTCAAGGTATCAAGGAGATGTTAACAAGAATGATTATGAGGCAGAGTGAAAAGAGTCTTTGACATCCAACAGATCTGGGTTCAAATCTGAGGCGACTCTCAATTTCTCTGCTTCCTCATTTGTAAAATAGGAATATTTATCTTTGGAAGTTGCTGTGAAAATAAGTAATGATCTCCATAAAGTACTTGACATATAATGTGTGATAAATAGCAATTATTAATATTTTTTTACTTTCAGTCTATATTTATAGTCAGACAAACACAAGGAGAAAGAGACTAAGTGTAATTATTTTCAGACCTAACATCTCAGAGTAACAATCAAGAACTGTTCTCTGTTAATGCTGGCCATGTAAGCTTTCTTATACTTAGTGTTTGGAGAACTTTAGGGAATAATAACGATTTTGTTATAATACAAAGAAAGAAATGGAAATTCTCCCTCACTGAAAAGGCAGCAATACCATTTTGAATGTATCTGTACATTCAGTTACATCACTGAGCAGATGGACTGATTATTCATCAAACACAACTACTATGGAGAGAATTCATGCATTTGGTTTAGTCAAAAAAAATCATTAAGTCAGACTTTGATCCTTGGTCAGGGAAGATTCCCACATGCCGCAGGTTACAGCCAAAAAAACCAAACCAAACAAATCATTGACTGAACTACGCAGATGTCAAAGTGCTGTCAGTGTTTCCTAGGTGTTTGTATTTGACCAATATATCACCATTTTCAACCTCCTATCCCCAGGTGGCTCACTGATAATCTGTCTGCCAATGCAGGAGAGGCAGAACACACAGGTTCCATCCCTGGGTCAGAAAGATCCTCGGAGTAGGAAATGGCACCCACTCCAATATTCTTGCCTCGAAAATTCTATGGACAGAGGAGCCCGGTGGGCTAGTCCATGGGGTTGCAAAGAGTTGGACATGACTGAGCATCCATGCACACATCCCTGTGTATTAAGAAGTTTCTAGAAGATACACACCATGCCTTCAGTGGGGTCGTAGAATCGCTGAATGAGCTGCAGTGCGGTGCTTTTCCCAGCTCCACTGGGTCCTACCATAGCTGTCACTTCCCCTGATTTAATAACTGTGCTAAGTTTATTTAAAATCTGCAGAGACAAGAAAAGAACAGTGTTCAGATCATCATCAATTAGGCTACAAGTTAGAGCACTTTGTTAGGACACTGTGTATGTGTTTACTTATGCCCTCATAGCAACAGCCATTGATTTCTATTAATAACCAGAAAAATTAGTAAACAGTGCTAGGATGTAGTTTTAGCATTTAGCACATTACTTAGTCATAAACTAATAGCCAGAGCCAACAAATAAAATGATATGTGGTAACACTGTTGAAGTAAATAAGCCAGGCCAACCTTGAAAACTATGTTTCAAAATCTAATTTAAAACATTTCTAACATGCCAGGATACCTCAAGGAAACTGTCACAATTAGCTTATTTGAGAAAGTCACTTAGCAGTAAGACTTTGTTAAAGCAAACAACTGGCATTGAAAATAGAAGATAAAATGGAAATGAAATAAATATGTTTCAGTTCAACTGGTATTTGTTGAACAGCTGTCTCTAAACAGATATTATAAAGTAAGTTTTAGCCATTTATTCAGAAGTGTTTACTGAGTAAGCGCCGAAGAATTGATGCTTTTGAACTGTGGTGTTGGAGAGGACTCTTGAGAGTCCCTTGGACTGCAAGGAGATCCAACCAGTCCATTCTGAAGGAGATCAGCCCTGGGATTTCTTTGGAAGGAATGATGCTAAAGCTGAAACTCCAGTATTTTGGCCACCTCATGCGAAGAGTTGATTCATTGGAGAAGACTCTGATGCTGGGAGGGATTGGGGGCAAGAGGAGAAGGGGACAACAGAGGATGAGATGGCTGGATGGCATCACTGACTCGATGGATATGAGTCTGAGTGACATCCGAGAGCTGGTGATGGATAGGGAGGCCTGGTGTGCTGCAGTTCATGGGGTCGCAAAGAGTCGGACACGACTGAGCGACTGATCTGATCTGATCTGACTACCTTGTTATTTATATTTCACTAGGTACTTTTACATTTGATGTTTATATATATGTATGTGTGTGGTAATCAAGAATATACTTCAGAAATATCAGAATATACATGTACCTATCTTATATACATATGTAAGTATGTATGTATGATGTATATTTGTTTCTATGTGTATCTATACAAATTTACTTATGTTACAGCTATGTAGTATTAAAATTAGGTTGCATTTCCATGACCTCTGTGGGGATAATAGAAATATTAAGGAAGGGTAGCTAACTATGGAAAACAGTCAACGTTTCCTCAAAATATTAAAAATGGAACTGTCAAATGATCCCGAAATTTCACTTCTGTGTATTTATCAGAAAAAAACAGAAACATTAATTTGAAAAGATACATGCATATCAGTGTTCATTGCAGTATTATTTACAATAGCCAAGATATGGAAGCAATCTAAATAGATCAATAGATGAATGAGTAAATAAAATGTAGTATATATATATAGACATCTTCTATACTCATTTATCTATTGATGAATATATATCAGATCAGATCAGTCGCTCAGTCATGTCCAACTCTTTGCAACCCCATGAATCGCAGCACGCCAGGCCTACCTGTCCATCACCAACTCCCAGAGTTCACTCAGACTCACGTCCATCGAGTTAGTGATGCCATCCAGCCATCTCATCCTCTGTCATCCCCTTCTCCTCTTACCCCCAATCCCTCCCAGCATCAGAGTCTTCTCCAATGAGTCAACTCTTCGCATGAGGTGGCCAAAGAACTGGAGTTTCAGCTTTAGCATCATTCCCTCCAAAGAAATCCCAGGGCTGATCTCCTTCAGAATGGACTGGTTGGATCTCCTTGCAGTCCAAGGGACTCTCAAGAGTCTTCTCCAACACCACAGTTCAAAGGCATCGACTCTTCAGTGCTCAGCCTTCTTCACAGTCCAGCTCTCACATCCATACATGACCACAGGAAAAACCATAGCCTTGACTAGACGAACCTTTGTTGGCAAAGTAATGTCTCACTTTTGAATATGCTATCTAGGTTGGTCATAACTTTCCTTCCAAGGAGTAAGCGTCTTTTAATTTCATGGCTGCAGTCACCATCTGCAGTGATTTTGGAGCCCAGAAAAAGAAAGTCTGACACTGTTTGCACTGTTGCCCCATCTATTTCCCATGAAGTGATGGGACCGGATGCCATGATATTAGTTTTCTGAATGTTGAGCTTTAAGCCAACTTTTTCACTCTCCACTTTCACTTTCATCAAGAGGCTTTTTAGGTCCTCTTCACTTTCTGCCATAAGAGTGGTGTCATCTGCATATCTGAGGTTATTGATATTTCTCCCAGCAATCTTGATTCCAACTTGTGTTTATTCCAGTCCAGCATTTCTCATGATGTACTCTGCATATAAGTTAAATAAACAGGGTGACAATATATAGCCTTGACGAACTCCTTTTCCTATTTGGAACCAGTCTGTTGTTCCATGACCAGTTCTAACTGTTGCTTCCTGACCTGCATATAGGTTTCTCGAGAGGCAGGTCAGGTGGTCTGGTATTCCCATCTCTTTCAGAATTTACCACAGTTTATTGTGATCCACACAGTCAAAGGCTTTGGCATAGTCAATAAAGCAGAAATAGATGTTTTTCTGGAACTCTCTTGCTTTTTCCATGATCCAACAGATGTTGGCAATTTGATCTCTGGTTCCTCTGCCTTTTCTAAAACCAGCTTGAATATCTGGAAGTTCACGGTTCACATATTGCTTAAGCCTGGCTTGGAGAATTTTGAGTATGACTTTACTAGCATGTGAGATGAGTGCAATTATGCAGTAGTTTGAGCATTCTTCGGAGAAGGCAATGACACCCCACTCCAGTATTCCTGCCTGGAAAATCCCATGGATGGAGGAGCTTGGAGGGCTGCAGTCCATGGGGTCACTGAGGGTAGGACACGACTGAGCGACTTCACTTTCACTTTTCACTTTCATGCATCGGAGAAGGAAATGGCAACCCACTCCAGTGTTCTTGCCTGGAGAATCCCAGGGACAGGGGAGCCTGGTGGGCTGCCATCTATGGGGTCACATGGAGTCGGACATGACTGAAGTGACTTAGCAGCAGCAGTTGAGCATTATTTGGCATTGCCTTTCTTTGGGATTGGAATGAAAACTGACCTTTTCCAGTCCTGTGGCCACTGCTGAGTTTTCCACATTTGCTGGCATATTGAATGCAGCACTTTCACAGCATCATCTTTCAGGATTTGGAATAGCTCAACTGGAATTCCATCACCTCCACTAGCTTTGTTCATAGTGATGCTTTCTAAGGCTCACTTGACTTCACATTCCAGGATGTCTGGCTCTAGGTCAGTGATCACACCATCGTGATTATCTGGGTCATGAAGATCTTTTTTGTACAGTTCTTCTGTGTATTCTTGCCACCTCTTCTTAATATCTTCTGCTTCTGTTAGGTCTATACCATTTCTGTTCTTTATCGAGCCCATCTTTGCATGAGATGTTCCTTTGGTATCTCTGATTTTCTTGAAGAGGTCCCTAGTCTTTCCCATTCTATTGTTTTCCTCTATTTCTTTGCATTGATCGCTAAGGAAGGCTTTCTTATCTCTTCTTGCTATTCTTTGGAACTCTGCATTCAGATGTTTATATCTTTCCTTTTCTCCTTTGCTTTTTGCTTCTCTTCTTTTCACAGCTATTTGTAAGGCCTGCCCAGACAGCCATGTTGCTTTTTGGCATTTCTTTTCCATGGGGATGGTCTTGATCCCTGTCTCCTGTACAATGTCACAAACCTCATTCCATAGTTCATCAGGCACTCTATCAAATCTAGGCCCTTAAATCTATTTCTCACTTCCACTGTATAATCATACGGGATTTGATTTAGGTCATACCTGAATGGTCTAGTGGTTTTCCCTACTATCAATATATATATGCATATATATATATACACATATCGGAGAAGGCAATGGCAACCCACTCCAGTACTCTTGCCTGGAAAATCCCACGGATGGAGGAGCCTGGTAGGCTGCAGTCCATGGGGTCGCTAAGAGTCAGACATGACTGGGTGACTTCACTTTCACTTTTCACTTTCATGCATTGGAGAAGGAAATGGCAACCCACTCCAGGGTTCTTGCCTGGAGAATCCCAGGAACGGGGGAGCCTGGTGGGCTGCCGTCTATTGGGTCGCACAGAGTTGGACACGACTGAAGCGACTTAGCAGCAGCAGCAGCAGTATATACACATATACACACAAAGGAATTTACTCATACATAAAAAATTAAATATTGGTATTTGTGACAACATGGATGAATCTAGAAAGTATTATGCTAAGTGAACTATCAGACAGAGGAGGACAAATACTGTATAATCTCACTTATATGTAGAATTTAAAAAATAAAATAAGCAAACGAGCAAAACAAAATGAAAACAGACTCAGAGATACAGAGAACAAATGAGTGCTTGCCAGAGGGGGAAATATGTGAAAGGGTTAAGGAGGTAGAAGCCTGAAGTTATAAAATAAATAAGGCACATGGACATAATAGACAGCATAAGGAATATGGTCAATAATGTTGTAATGATTTTGGATAGGGGCAGATGATAGCTAGACTTACCACAGTGATCATCTCATAATGTATGCAAATATCTAATTGCTATGTAGTACACCTGAACATTGTGCAATATTGTGCATCAACTATTTTTCAATTAAAAGTAAAGAAATGAAAAGAAAGAGTGGCTAAAGATACTCTGTTAAAAATGAATAATAAGTCTGCTCCCCTTCCAAAGCCAGTTCTTTTAGAGAAGTATAGTTTCCTGTAGGGTAAATTGCCTTTAAAGACACTTGCTCAGTAGGTGTGGGAATAGTGTAAATTTTCTTCACCTTGTGCCCAGAACAATTGCATAGTACAAGACAGTGATTATAAGATAACAAAATTACCTTTCCTCTAACGACTGATCTAATGATCCTTGTAAACATGGATAGGAAGTAAAAAATTTCAGAGAGCAGCTTTCCTTTGCCACTTCATACCCCACCCAGGCAGGGTTCTACCTTCTGCAACCTGTAAAGAGATACTTGGCACAGCTGTCCTGGATTATTCTGATTGCCTTGCAGTTTGTTTAGCTTGCTCTCACAGTGACAGGACCTGCCATTCATTTCAACAGAGTGTCACTCAGCTGACTTAACCTGAATGTGCTACCAAACGGTTCCTGCCAAAGAGATTTGTATATTATTATTATTAGCACAAGGAATGTGGTTAGTGGCCTAAGGAACAAGACCTGAGGACACTTCCAGAGAAACATGCCTCTGTGCCTTGTTCCTGGAAAATGAGTCACGCTTCAGAAAAACAAACAATTTGTAGCTCTGGAAACGAATCATCAAAGAAGAAAATTGGAAAAAGATTGGTTCAATGCACGATACTGGATGCTTGGGGCTGGTGCACTGGCACGACCCAGAGGGATGGTGTGGGGAGGGAGGAGGGAGGAGGGTTCAGGATGGGGAACACATGTATACCTGTGGCAGATTTATTTTGATATATGGCAAAACCAATACAATTTTGTAAAGTTAAATTAAATTTAAAAAAATAAAATGTATATTGTTTTTCCATTAGGATTCAATGCATTTTGGCAACTCTTAAAATATCTCTAAATGATATTATAATGTATTTGTAGATTATTTTGGATTTTCAACATGCATAACATACATATTTAATCTCTAATTAAACATTTTCTGGATTAAAAAAAAAAAAGATTGGCACGTACCTTCACATCTGGTCTGGAAGGATAGTGGAAGGTCACATTATGGAATTCAATTTCACCCTTAATTCGATCCAGCTTGTAACCATCTTCTGACATACAGTCAATGAGGGGTTTCTGAAGTGGAATGTAAAGGGGATAGAACAATGGCATGTATAATATGCATTTACTGTCCATCTCAATTTGAATTTATTCATAACAGAACAGAAATCAGGCTAAACATTGCCAAAGATAAGCTGCTTCTACATTAAATTGTATTAATAATAGTAATAATATTCACTAACACTTCTTGGGAAATTAACGTTGAGATGTTTACTGTGTAATTACTATTGCTATATAATTGTATTAAAATATATTATATATTTGGAGAAGGCAATGGCACCCCACTCCAGTACTTTTGCCTGGAAAATCCCATGGATGGAGGAGCCTGGTGGGCTGCAGTCCATGGGGCTGCAAAGAGTCGGGCACGACTGAGTAACTTCACATTCACTTTTCACTTTCATGCATTGGAGAAGGAAATGGCAACCCACTCCAGGGTTCTTGCCTGGAGAATCCCAGGGACAGGGGAGCCTGGTGGGCTGCCATCTATGGGGTCACACAGAGTTGGATACTTAGCACACTAAGTTGAAGCGACTTAGCATATTATATATTGCATATATTATGTAGATTTATAAATAACCAAACTTACATAAATAATGTATAATTAATTATAATTAAAACTGCCGATGATCATCTAATTGGCATAAAACATTATCACATTAATTTAATTTAATTAGTATTTATTTTATATTACTATGATATATTTTATATAGTGAAACTATCACGATATAATATATGGTATTAATCTGTAATTAATATATTGGTATATAATATATTGATATTATTATGCAGTATGATAAGATTGAGATACCCAAGAAGACAATCTACAGGTGTTTTAATGTTTTTTCTTTTATGTGATCGTTACCATAACCTAACTTGACAGATGATACACATTTGTTCATTGAGGAAGTAGAGGAGTCTCAAATGGTCAAGATCCATTTGACCCTACATTTGACTATTGTAGATGATGATTGACACTAACTGATTGTTCTCAAGCGGTGTCTTCAAATGCCACCAACTTTTAATCTACGTGCTAAATTTCACCTCCATGGCTGTTAGTAGTGAGCCTAATTCAGAACTTAACCATGGTGGATAATCAGACCATAGTGAGGGTTATCTCCTGCTACCAGAACACTCAGGGCCAACTTCTTCCTTCTCTTACCCTAGTGAGAGAAACTCATCATCCTGTCTCTTTTTGGGGCTACAGTGTCATCTATTTCTCCTTCTCTATTCTCTAGTAAAAATAATAATTTTTTTTAAATGCCTTAAGTTGGCTCTTCTTTGTATGCTGTATTGTGTTTTAAATAGTTTTAATAGTTTTCATCAGTTTGTAAATAGATGTGTTGTATGTCAAACACATCTTCTTTGAGCATACAACAATGCCAAGAATGAAGTAGAATTTGGATAGCTCTACCTGGTTTTCAACTATCTTTCTAAAGCCCCATAAATGAAACCCCCAAAACATAAAACAGATAAAGTGATGGACAGTTTCCTCAGGCAGATTCTAATCTCACCAACACTAACAATGTAGGGACCCACAATGCACGTCTGGATTTCCAGGGCTTCTGACTCAGTCCTGGGCCTCTTCTCAGAGAAGATGTTCTTGGATTTTGACCTTTCTATCTTGATGTCCAATGTGCTCCAACAGATTAATCAGGAAAATCTTAGCTAGGCTACCAGGGACAAAGCCTGAAGACTTTCTATCACATTTAGAAGTTAATCTTATGAACTGGGTTTTAAAGTCCTGTGTGATTTGGCCGCTTCCCATCTCTCCATCTTCTCTCTTGCTCACTCTGTTCAGACTTTGTTTTAGTTCCTTGCACTCACCAAGCCCTTTTCCAACCTGGAGGTCTCCCGCATGAATATGCTCTCTGCTCTTAGCTCCCAGGCATCACTCCTCTCCTAAGTACTTTTTTTGTGCGGCTGCCTTGGTTTTCAGTTCATAACTGGTGTCACTGTCACTCAATATAAAGTCTCCTTCCCCTACTCCAACTGCTATCGCAGTGACCTGTTTTATTTCCATTACTGTACTTGCTGCTGCTTCTTAGTCGCTCAGTTGTGTCCAACTCGTTGCAACCACATAGACTGTAGACCACCAGTCTCCTCTGTCCATGGGGATTCTCCAGGCAAGAATACTGGAGTGGGTTTCCATGCCCTCCTGCAGGAGATCTTCCCAACCCAGGATCGAACCACATCTCCCTAATGGCAGGCAGATTCTCTACCATCTGAGGCACCATTGCACTTATCACGGTCTAATATTATTCTATCTTTGGATATGTCTACTTCGTTAATGCTATTTCAAATCCTGAAAGATGATTTCAGAGTACCTCCAGTACTTTGGCCACCTCATGCAAAGAGTTGACTCATTGGAAAAGACTCTGATGCTGGGAGGGATTGGGGGCAGGAGGAGAAGGGGACGACAGAGGATGAGATGGCTGGATGGCATCACTGACTCGATGGACGTGAGTCTGAGTGAACTCTGGGAGTTGGTGATGGACAGGGAGGCCTGGTGTGCTGCGATTCATGGGGTCGCAAAGAGTTGGACACGACTGAGCGACTGAACTGACTGACTTCATTAATGCCTATTTCCCATATGATAAGAGAGGAGGGGACTTATTTGCTGTATTTCACTCTTGCACTCCCATCTCATACTGTGGTCTGGCTCATGACAGTACTTATTAACTATTGCTGAATTAAGGGCATTGTGATAGTTCCTTGTATTTTTTAACACTGAGGATAAATTCCTCATGAGTTCATTTCTCTCCCTGCCCTCAACTTGCTAATGGCCTTTACTTTTGGCTTTTACATACCCGGTCTATTGTCTCAAAGATGCTGGCGGCTGCAGCACGCCCAGCTGCAAAGGCTTCCAAACAGGAAGAGGCGTTGCCAAGATTTAAAGCTCCTACTATGACACTGAGGAAAATCTGAAATAAAAAGAGATAAACATAGTTTTCATCAGTTTGTAAATAGTGTTCATTGTCATTTGGGCTATCCATGTGAACTCAAAAATTTCTCAGAAATATTCTTCCATGGGAGGTTTTTTTTTTTTTTTTTTTTTTTTTTTTTAATGGCTGTGAGCAGACCACCTTGGGTCTTTGTTGGTCAGAGACATGCAGTCCTTACCACTTGGTCCTCTCCGTAGGACAGCTCACAACATGGCTTTTTTAAAAAAATTTATTTAATTAATTTTGTTGTTGCACTTGGTCTTCATTGCTGCATGCAAGCTTTCTCTAGATGCGTGTCTTCAGTTTGGTGTGCAGGCTTCTCGTTGCAGTGGCTTCTCTTGTTGTGGGGCATAGGCTTTAGCTGTGAGCGCTTCAGTAGTTGCAGCACATGGGCTCGTAGTTGCAGCTCTTGGGCTTAGCTGCTCCTCAACATGTGGAATCTTTCTGGACCAGGGATCGAACTAATGTCCCCTACATTGGCAGGCGGATTCCTATTCATTGCACCACCAGGGAAGTTCCTTCTGTGGGAGTTTGAAAGCTAAATAACTCTTTGGAAACACGGGATAGTTTTGGTTCTGTCAAGTATCTCCAATTTTTTTACTGTTATGATTTAAACGAATGTATTATTTTTGATTGAACATCACTATTCTACAAAGAATAACATGTTTTTAGGTCAGTAAGAGGTGTAAGTAAGGCAGCATATAGACACTGAGTGAGTTAGAGTCATGACACAAGAATTTGATTCATTATATAAACAGCCTTACAATGGTTTTCTGGTGAAAGGGTTCCTGAAATAATAAAGACACTATTATTAGCTTGACTATCCTAGAGTTTGTTACATGCAATATGTGCTTACTGCTACTGCTATATTCCTGCTACTAGTGAACTAATTTTTAGGATAACTACTGCTATACTTGGCTTCCCAGGTGATACTAGTGGTAAAAAACCCACCTGCCAATGCAGGTAGATGCAAGAGATAAGGGTTTGATCCCTGGGTCGGGAAGATCCCATGGAGGAGGGTCGACAACCCACTCTAGTATTCTTGCCTGGAGAATCCCGTGAACACAGGGTCCTGGCAGGCTGCAGTCTATAGGGTCACAAAGGGTTGAACACGACTGAAGCTACTTCCCACTCACGCACGCACAGTTATACCACTACTACCAGTAATAATAATAATAATAATAAGGTATGTTTCTAAGTGCTTTGCTTGTATTATTTCATTTAATCCTTACAATAATAGAGAAAACAGAGGTGTATAGAGGCTGCCTAACTTACTTAATGTCTCAATGTATATTAAGTGGTAGAGTACTATTTGAGACAGGGCTTCCTGACAGTTCAGTTGGCTAGAAATCCTCTTGAATGCAGGGCCGTTCAATTCCTGGGTTGGGGAGATCCACTGGAGAGGGATGATCCGTTTCTTGGCCCCTTGTGGCTCAGTGATAAAGAATCCGCCCGCAATGGGGGCGGGAGCCCGGTTCAATTCCTGGGTTGGGAAGATCCACTGGAGAAGGGAAAGGCTACCCACTCCAGTATTCTTGGGCTTCCCTTGTGGCTCAGCTGATAAAGAATCGCCCAAAATGTGGGAGACCCCGGTTCAATTCCTGGGTTGGGAAGATCCACTGGAGAAGGGAAAGGCTACCCACTCCAGTATTCTGGCCTGGAGAATTCCATAGACTGTACAGTCCAGATCAGATCAGATCAGTCACTCAGTCATGTCCGACTCTTTGCGACCCCATGAACCGCAGCACGCCAGGCCTCCCTGTCCATCACCAGCTCCCGGAGGTCACTCAGACTCGCATCCATCGAGTCAGTGATGCCATCCAGCCATCTCATCCTCTGTCGTCCCCTTCTCCTCCTGCCCTCAATCCCTCCCAGCATCAGAGTCTTCTCCAATGAGTCAACTCTTCGCATGAGGTGGCCAAAATACTGGAGTTTCATCTTTAGCATCATTCCTTCCAAAGAAATTCCAGGATTGATCTCCTTCAGAATGGACTGGTTGGATCTTCTTGCAGTCCAAGGGACTCTCAAGAGTCTTCTCCAACACCACAGTTCAAAAGCATCAATTCTTCGGCGCTCAGCCTTCTTCACAGTCCAGCTCTCACATCCATACATGACCACAGGAAAGACCATAGCCTTGACTAGGCGAACCTTTGTTGGTAAAGTAATGTCTCTGCTTTTGAATATGCTATCTAGGTTGGTCATAACTTTCCTTCCAAGGAGTAAGCGTCTTTTAATTTCATGGCTGCAGTCACCATCTGCAGTGATCTTGGAGCCCAGAAAAACAAAGTCTGACACTGTTTCCACTGTTTCCCCATCTATTTCCCATGCAGTGATGGGACCAGATGCCATGATCTTCGTTTTCTGAATGTTGAGCTTTAAGCCAACCTTTTCCCTCTCCACTTTCACTTTCATCAAGAGGCTTTTTAGCCCCTCTTCACTTTCTGCCATAAGGGTGGTGTCATCTGCATATCTGAGGTTATTGATATTTCTCCCGGCAATGTTGATTCCAACTTGTGTTTCTTCCAGTCCAGCATTTGGTCACAAAAAGTCAGACATGACTGGTGACTTTCACTTTCTCCATTCACATTTTGTTCAGCTCTCAGGCTTATCTGCTGCTATTGCACACAAGCGGAGTAGCCAGCTTCCGCAAAGAGATGGGGAAGACATTCTTTGACTCATAAACCTGGCCATCTCACTAAGTTAGGGGAAGGCTACCTGATCACGATCAGTTCTTCCTAGCCAATAGCACTGTTTTTATCAGTGCTATTTGTAAAGGAAGAGGCAATTCCTCACGCTGGCCTCTAGGATGAGCACATGATTCTTTCTCTCTACCCTTTAAACCAAAAAATGATTGTTTGTCACGTGACTCACATGGACGCTGTTTCCTTGGTCACCGTCTATTGAGGATTGGAGTTATTTGCTGAGCTAAAATAAAGGTTGACTCCTGCTTGAATGTAGTCTTTTTCAGGTAATCAAGTGATCCTAG
Organism: Tragelaphus eurycerus; assembly: GCA_935064755.1. NCBI lineage: Eukaryota > Metazoa > Chordata > Mammalia > Artiodactyla > Bovidae > Tragelaphus > Tragelaphus eurycerus. The sequence goes on from CAKXYN010000060.1 coordinate 341,744, forward strand.
TCTGTGGTAGTTCCATGGGCTGGATTCATCCCATGGATTATATCACATCAGAACAAAATGCCCCAGAATTCTTCCCCATTCTCTTTTTCCCTTATGGCTAGGCTATGGGGCTTCTCAGAGCCCCCTGTCCATCTCCTCTCTCTCCAATATCCTCTCTATTCTATATATCATGATGCTGTGGGCCAGCTTCTTGACGTCTCCCTGAATTCCCTAGGCTATGCATGAGATATACATTCTCTCCTCATCTGTTCTCCATCTGTCCATCTGTCCTTTTCCTTAATTATGGTAGGTATTCCTCCCATGGGCAGATTACTTAATCTCTCAAGCCCCGATTTCATCATTGATAACATGGGGAAAACGACTGCATATACGCCAAGGAGTTTTTACAGGGATTAAATGATAATGTGTGTAGAGATGATGAATCTAAGGACAGCTACAGAAATAATAGTGATGATGGTGATGAAAGAAGTGAGATTCCACATAGGAAGTGATAAGATGAACAGACAGAACAGTACTTGTTCTTGGCTTAATTTTCCACATGTCCGGGTTCAAGAGTTGGTAAACATTTTCCATATAGGACCTGTTAGTAAAGATTTTAGACTTTTCAGGCCATATGGGCGGAAGCAGTTATTCAACTCAATTCCTCAACTATGTAGGACAAAAGCGTTCATAGACAGTAGGAAAAAAGTGACTGTGGCTATGTTCCAATAAAATGTCATTTACAAAAACAGGCCACAGTCTCAATTTGATTTGTGGACCATTGTTTGCTGACCCTAGGTCTAGATTCTAGACCAATTCACTAGTGGTCTAAACTGAAGTTTGAAATCAAACCCTTGATCAGCCTGGTTTTTGCAAGCATTACCTGAAATAAATGTCTCTCCTGGGGTTCTTAGGTGAAGAGTGAGTGAGACAGACAGAAAGTAAAAGTGTTAGGTGCTCAGTTGTGTATGACTCTTTGGAACACCTCGCCCACCCCACCCCCCGCTCCACCCACCGCCAGGCTCCTCTGTCCATGGAATTCTCCAGATGAGAATACTGGAGCGGGTTGCCACTCCCTTCTCCAGGGGATCCTCCCAACCCAGGGATCCAATCTGGGTCTCCTGCACTGCAAGCACTAATACCATTGCAGGAGCTAGCACATCTCCTGGTAGACCACCATCTCTCATTCCAAATATCACAGTCTTTAGCCCTGTAAACATTAGTGTGGGAAGAATGTGGGCAAAAGAAGCCTCTGAGGAACAGCGTATCTGTGGGTGTGCTATGCTGGAGAGGGGATCTGTTCACAGAAAACAAACTTGTGGTTACCAAGGAGAGGGGAGTAGGGAAGGGATGAATTGGGAGTTTGGGACTAGCAGATGCAAACTATTATATATAGAATGATAAACAACAAGGACCTACTGCATAGCACAGGGAACTATCAATGTATTCAATATCTTATTATAACCTATGACGGAAAAGAATCTGAAAAAGAATATATATATGTATAACTGAATCACTTTCCTATACACCTGAAACTAACACAACATGGTAAATCAACTGTACTTCAATTAAATAAATAAAATAAAATGAAATCTGTGGCCCTTTGGAAGAGATTCAGAAACAGGAAAGCAGTGCTTAATGGGTCGGGTCCCAGAATCGCAGAAATCTGGGCTCAAATCCCACCCTCTGCTACTTGGCATATAATTCTCACCTCGTGGCTCCATCTCATTTTTAAGTGGTGGCATAATGGCATCAGTTACAGAATGAAGTTGTGAATATTACACATGGTAATTATATTAAATACTTCACTCAGTGCTTGACACCTTGTATACACTAAATAATGCTCCTCTCTATTACTGCTGTTACTTTTTCATTACTGAGTTCTGAAACTTAAAAGGGGCATGAAAGAGCAGACTTCAGCACCATTCAGTTCCCTTTTATCTTTTTTTGTAATAGATCACAGAGTGCGGTTTTTGTCCATGTACAAGTGATACTAATTACAGCCATTTATGTGAACTACTTACCATTTAGGCCCAATTACCATGCAGCCAATAATGATTCTGTGCATCACAAAATGTGTTAGATTAACCTAATTGTTAATTAGTTTAGTGGATTAAAAACACTCAGCTCATGCAAACTCAGCCTTAATAGTTCGCAGCTCAGAGCATGGCCAATAAAGTGCATGCACATGCAAGAGAGAGAAAGAGAAAGAACCAGAAAGGGAATGCTTACCAACAACTATACTGTTAAAGAATGTCTCTCCTCTTCCCAAAGAAAAATTTCTTAAGATATAAATGGTGGCTTACAAGGAGTAAGAGGTGAGGTTAGTAACTGATGATTAAAAGTTAGAGACATATTACATACCATGTCTGCACATAGTAAGTACTCAAGAAATATCAGTTGACAGAAGGAATTCTTTATAGAAGGTATACAGTAGCCTATAATCCCCTGGGCAGGAAACTTGAAGGTGAAAACTTGTTAAATGAGTTAAACAAGGCTGCCATTAGACTGAGGTAGCCTTAATGCCTTAGCAGGTTATGTAAGCCACCAAAACCTAAGCCTGAATACCTCAAGGCTAAGAAATCAAAACCTAAGGACAAAGCTAAATCACAAACAGCCAAAGAGGCTTTCTAAAATAAGGCAACTACCTCCTGGAGTTAGGTTAAAACTAATGTCTGTTGAGCTGGTGATGTTATCTAGCCACCTGGTATGCTGCATGCAGTCCATGGGGTCACAAAGAGTAGGACACAACTTAGCAACTAAAACAACAACAAAATAAGGCAATTACTTAAGCTACAGCCAGCCAAATAACTTCCTGGCTTTGCTTCCTCCTCTTCTCTTCTCTGTTTAAGTCTTTTCCCTAACTTGTATTAATAGAACCCTCTAGCTATTCCTTGGGGAAGGCAATGGCACCCCACCCCAGTACTTTTGCCTGGAAAATCCCATGGACGGAGGATCCTGGTAGGCTGTAGTCCATGGGGTCGCTAAGAGTCGGACATGACTGAGCGACTTCACTTTCTCTTTTCACTTTCATGCATTGGAGAAGGAAATGGCAACTCACTCCAGTGTTCTTGCCTGGAGAATCCCAGGGACGGGGGAGCCTGGTGAGCTTCTGTCTATGGGGTCGCACAGAGTCGGACACGACTGAAGCGACTTAGCAGCAGCAGCAGCTAGCTATTCCTGGTTTGATATGCCCAACTGGAATTATTTTTGCTCAAATAAACTCCTAAAAATTTTAATATGCCTGAATTTATCTTTTAACAAAACCATAAAACTGGATCTTTTCTAGAGAGATTCAACAAGGATTTTTTTTTTTAACCCAATGGTTCCAACCGGAATTGTGTATTTTCAATTTACCATTTTCTCATTATTCCCTCTGAAACTGTTATTTGTGAATCCTTCTCTCCTCTACTCACAGTCAAGGAATCATAAGAAGAATGTCTTTTCTCAGTGAATGCCTTTCTGCAGAATGAGCAGATACAAGCTGCTGAGACTGAAGTCAACTACAGGTATTTTTGGTTTGATAAAGTTGGAAGTTCTTAAGAGTCATTAGGTCAATAAAGAAAAAGACTTTACAGTCAGATTTTAGAACTGCAGTAGCTTCATTGGCTTTTCAAATGTGCAAAGCTGTATTAAAGTTATTAAGTAAGTGCTTAAATTATAATAATAGTAGCACTTTCCATCTATGCTATCCCTTTCAGGTTTAAAAAACAGTTTAACATGATTCATCATATTTAATTTTTAAAAACAAAGTTCAAGTGATGCCAACTGTTTATCTTTAAAAGAAAAACTAAAATTTATGAAGTCATTCTTAATGGCACTTCCATGGTGGTCCAGCGGCTAAGACTCCAAGCTCCCAATGCAGGCAGCCTGGGTTCAACCCCTGGTTAGGGAACTAGATCCCACATGCTGCAACTAAGAGTCCACGTGCAATAACTGAAGATGCCATGTGCCACAACTAAGACCCAGTGCAGCTAAATAATAAATAAATATATTTTTAAAAAATCATTCATAGTGTATTATCAGGTTCTTAATGAAATAAAGTCAGTGGCTTAGAATGATTATAGCCTGGCCTCTAATAATAATTTATATTTGCAAATAAAATTTCTTTCTTTTTTTTTTGCAAATACAATTTCTATTCAACTTTCCCTGCTGCTGCTAAGTCACTTCAGTCGTGTCCAACCTTGTGTGACCCCATAGATGGCAGCCCACCAGGCTCCCCAGTCCCTGGGATTCTCCAGGCAAGAACACTGGACTGGGTTGCCATTTCCTTCTCCAGTGCATGAAAATGAAAAGTGAAAGTGAAGTCGCTCAGTCGTGTCCGACTCCTAGCGACCCCATGGACTGCAGCCTACCAGGCTCCTCCGTCCATGGGATTTTCCAGGCAAGTGTACTGGGGTGGGTCGCCAGTGCCTTCTCCGTCAACTTTCCCTAAATATGTATTTATATAAAAGCAGTAGGTCTCAAATTGCAGTCTTCTGGCTAGCAAATTTCTGGTATATTAGATTTTGGTATTTTGTGTTATTTAATTTATGCCTGTCCTACAAGAATCTGGAACCAATTTGTTTGGAAGGAAAGTTATGACCAACCTAGATAGCATATTCAAAAGCAGAGACATAACTTAACCAACAAAGGTTCGCCTAGTCAAGGCCATGGTCTTTCCTGTGGTCATGTATGGATGTGAGAGCTGGACTGTGAAGAAGGCTGAGCGCCGAAGAATTGATGCATTTGAACTGTGGTGTTGGAGAAGACTCTTGAGAGTCCCTTGGACTGCAAGAAGATCCAACCAGTCCATTCTGAAGGAGATCAATCCTGGGATTTCTTTGGAAGGAATGATGCTAAAGCTGAAACTCCAGTATTTTGGCCACCTCATGCGAAGAGTTGACTCATTGGAAAAGACTCTGATGCTGGGAGGGATTGAGGGCAGGAGGAGAAGGGAACGACAGAGGAAGAGATGGCTGGATGGCATCACTGACTTGATGGGTGTGAGTCTGGGTGACCTCCGGGAGCTGGTGATGGACAGGGAGGCCTGGCGTGCTGCGGTTCATGGGGTCGCAAAGAGTCCAACACGACTGAGCGACTGATCTGATCTGATCTGATGAAACCACTTGCATGCCTTTAAAATTAATATAATTTATTGAATAATTAATAGACCAAATAAAACATATATCTCTTATTTTACCTCCCTGACCTCATGGAGCTTACTGTGTGAAGTTGGGAATGACTGGAACAAATATAAGTAAATGCAAGTGTTCAGATGCATTCAAGGACTCTAAAGGAAAAGTTCAGCAGGACATGCAAGAGAATAAAAGATAGGATGATGGGACTTCCCTGGTGTTCTAGTGGTTAAGACTCTGAGCTCCCATTGCAAGGAACTTAAGTTCTATCCCTGGTCAGGAAACTAAGATTCCACATGCAACAGGGCACACCAAAAAATAATAATAATAAATAAAAGCCTTGTAAACTAAAGATCCCATACAGTCCCAGGGACTGTAGCCTGCCAGGCTCCTCTATCCTTGGCATTTCCCAGACAAGAATACTGGAGTGGGTTGCCATTCCCTTCTCCAGGGGATCTTCCTGACCTAGGGATCAAACCCAGGTCTCCTGCATCGGCAGGCAGATTCTTTACCACAGAGCCACCATGGAAGCCCCAAGAAAAAAAAAAAAAGATTGGATGACTGGGGAAGTGCCATCCAGTTAAGAATTTGAACAAGGACAGGAGCTATAAAGGTGGCAGCGGGGGGAGACTTGGGGATAACAAGCAAGAGGAAGAGCTTTCCCTGACCCAGCCACATCTGGTTACCCTGCTCTTCACAGTTGAGGGCCCTGTCCTCTGTAGCATATAATACCATTGTCATTACACAGTGATGTGATTATTTAGTTATTGCTCACCTGCCCCCACTAAACTGTAAATTCCATCAAGGCAAAGATCACACTTCCTTTGCTCACTGTTGAATCCTCTGCACTTCGTATTAATCTGGCATATAGTAGATGTTCAATAGTTAATTCTTAAAAGAACAACTGAAAAGATATTGGAAATTAAAGTAGCCAAGGCATTAGCTATAGCTTGGCTAGAGTGCAAGTGAGAAATAAAATATGCCTGTATTATCTGTTTAGTTGAGGATATTATTGGCTTCATATTTTAGTAACTCATTGTATTTCACAACTATGTCCAGCGCATATCTCATGCTATTATTAAGCTCAACCACATAAACTGTTAATTTTTAGCTGAGAGATCCCTGACTTTTCATTTTCATGACATATTATCTTTTGGACTCAGAAAAATCATTGTTTTACAGCTAGAAAATTTTCCATTGATTGAAAAGCATTAAATTGCAAATCTTATCAACTCAAAGTCATAAGTATTGCTCATATCTGCCGATGGACTCCATCAAATCACTGAGGCTGTCCTCTCTCAGACACTAATGGAATAAACAAAAGGCCTTCTCTGTGGACTTTTCCTAGATACAGGCAGGAAATGTTCTGTCTAGGTCATCAAGATGGAAGTACCTGGACAAGAACTCCTGGTGTATATTCTTCGTCATCCAGGACAAGTTTGGAGCCATACCAGAAGGCCAGTGCGTAACACAGGAAGATGAGACACCACATGAATCCAGTAAAGAATCCCATCACTATCCCTTTTCTAATTCCCCAGCGCTGGGCAAACACAAGATTTTTCTCATACCTGTGAAGAGAAAACATTTGAGTCTATTTTAGCAACAGCAGCTTAAGTTAAAATGTGTAAAATAGGCCACAATGCAGTGGTTTTAATCAATGATAATAAAATCACTCCAAACACAGAGCAGCTGTAGGGAAAGAAAACAACAATCACATCTATGTCGTTGTTTAATATTTGTTTCAAGCTGGCATTGACAACGTATTGATAGATGTTGCCTAAGAAAGTCTCATAGTTGATGACTTGGATGAGAACGATGGGGAGAGTTTTGCCCCCAGGAGAAAAGAATTTTCAACAAAAAGATTTGGACGCGAGAGATCCAGTACTATTGTTGCTGGCCAAAATTGTCACTTTATCTGCCGACTGGAGCTGAATGAGAAAATACAGAGATGGAGTTTGGAGGAAATAGAAAGTTGCCTTTAATTCTTAGCCGGCAGAGAGAGAAACACAGTAGGCTCATGCCTCAAGAACAGTGACCCCCTCCATGAGGAGTCTAGGGGCTTATATAAGATGAGGGCTTGCAGTCAGGAGCCAGTGACAAGAAACAAAGGTGTTAGGATCTTGTTCAAAAACATAAGCTAGCGTCAATAACCCAGTAATTGAGTTTGGCAGTTCCCTGGCTCTGTGGCCTTCCTCCTGATATGTAAAAAGAAGAGCTACAAGGGGAGGGGGCTGTTGCAAAGGTAAGCAAAGGATAATAGGTGTGATATGTAACTCTTGCAGAGTAAGGGGGCAGAAAAGCAAACTTAGTTATAGATATGCAGAGTTTGGAGCAGTTAAAGTAAAAAAACTAGGATTGTTCAGGTCTTCTCACTGTTCTCTTTATCTTCTTGTCCTCAGGAAAGAAAAAGAAAAAAAAACTCATTCCTTTTCTTTACTTTTCATTGCAACACTATTTGAGTTTGAATTCTTTTATATAGTCACATGGTATGAAAGATAATATCTCTCATAGTGGAGGAAATGGGCTACTGAAATTTTTTATGAGAAATATATTTTTCCACAACCAAAAGAAGCAAAAGAAAAAAAAGAAAAGAAGATAATTAGATATTGTGAATCCTATTTTATTTTTCATTTGGTGAATTTGGTAGCGACTGAGAATGTGATCATGCTAGATCTACAACATATGAAAGAAGAGTTTAATTAAATTGGTGGTTATTTTATAGAATCAGTACCTAGAACCTGATAAACACTCAATAAATACTGAATAAATGGAAAATATAAACAAAATCAAAGTTTTAACAATCGTGTTGTTTTTGGCCATTTAGGTTTTGATATTTATTAACAGTTATCTCCTAGAATGATGGTCTATAATATATCAATGTCAAATTTTGTTTGATTGAATGGAAATCTTGGACTTCAAATGAGCATACAGTAATTAAGTAAAACACATTGAATAAATTGCTACTCAATAAAACTGTGCAGAATTGCATTTTAAATTTTGTAAGCTTTTCCTTAATGGCAGAAGACAGTGGTTTAGACTGGCATGAAGTGCGTCTGGGGTGTATACACACACATCATCAGAGTTTGACGTAAGTATCCAAACTAAAATCGCTTTTTAAAGACCACCAACTACATCATCTTCAAAAACACAGAGCTAAAGGTTTGGGAGTCTTTTGTAAGTGTTTTCACCAATCTCATTACTTTGCTTAGCTATTTCTTGAACAAAAGCTCCCTCTGGGTCCCATAGCAAGGATAATCTGCCACCTTATACAAAATGGGGGAAGATTCAGGGTAGCATGCAGATCAACAAACTCCAAGGAAGTGTCAGATGTTTCAATTAACTAGCTTTTCTTTCTTTCTTTCTTTTTATTTCTTACTTCCTTTTTATTTTATTTTTTGGCTTTGCTGCGAGTCATGTGGGATCTCAGTTCCCTGACCAGGGATAGATAGAACGCACAGCCCCAGCATTGGAAGCTCGGAATTTTAACCACTGATTCACCAGGGAAGTCCTTCAATTAACTAACCTTTCAACCTCTTTTTTCTCACCACCAAAAGCAGCCACTGTTCGGATAGATGATAGGACTTCATCAGCAACTGAGCCAGCTTTGGCATAAGCCCTTAATTCATAGTTGGTAAATCTGGACACACTCTGAAATTCAAAAGAAGAAAATAAAATGTGAAGACCAGATAAATCACCTTGTCACTCAGTGGTTCTTTTAGCAGAGTAAACACGTGGATGGCTTAAGACAAAACTAGATTCCCACTGGAACAGAGTTTACCAAAGAAAGAATTTGGTCCAACTTTGAGCCATGTTAAGCCTCATCTGGGCTTCCCTGAGGGCTCAGTCGTAAAGAATCTGCCTGCAGAGCAGACCGCCTGCAGAGCAGACCACCTGCAATGCCTGAGACCACCAGCAATGCCAGAGACCACCATCAAATGCCAGAGACCACTTGCAATGTAGGAGACTCGGGTTCAATCCCTGTATTGGGAAGATCCTCTGGAGAAGGAAATGGCAACCCACCCCCATATTCTTGCCTGGGAAATCCCAGGAACAGAGGAGCCTGGCAGACTATAGTCCACCGCGTCACAAAAGAGTCAGATAAGCCTTAGCAACTAAACCGCTGCCACCACCAAGCCTCATTCATGGATGTTTATTGACATATCAAAATGATTCCATTCAAAGTCAGCATCAAAAAACCTCTCACAAATTAAGTCCCAAATAGAGCATTTTGTGAGACCACAGCGTTTCAGTCATTATATTAATGATGTTTTCAAGTCAAATTGTCACATTTCATTACTATTGGCCAAAGGCCATGTTATAGTTTACAAACGCCAGATACAAAGACCAAGGCCCATGCAGGCATCATATTGATTAGAATATAGAATAAGAAAGAGGTTCTGAGCAGCCAAACACATGATATGATATGCAGAGGTATTTCCAAAGGAGAAAACTTCAGATAAATATTACACCACTTTGACTCTGCTGTAGGGGTTCAACTAACCAGGTTTGCTTTTCACAAAAAGAAAGAAAAAGACCTTGCACTTAATAGTAAACAAATTACTTCTTCTAAAATCGGACTTGAATTGAGTCCTAGTTAGAATCAACCACCAAAAGAATACCCTGACACAGGTTAAGAAACAAGAAGGGGAGAAAACAAATGTTGTAAAGATTAACTGACTCAGAAATCTAAAAATATATATAGTACCCAGACTAAGGGCGGAGAAGGCAATGGCACCCCACTCCAGTACTCTTGCCTGGAAAATCCCATGGATGGAGGAGCCTGGTAGGCTGCAGTCCATGGGGTCGCTGAGAGTCGGACAGGACTGAGCGATTTCACTTTCGCTTTTCACTTTCATGCATTGGAGAAGGAAATGGCAACCCACTCCAGTGTTCTTGCCTGGAGAATCCCAGGGACGGGGAAGCCTGGTGGGCTGCCGTCTATGGGGTCACACAGAGTCGGACACGACTGAAGTGACTTAGCTTAGCAGACTAAGGGAGTTTATATTCCAAGTTTTTCCAAACTTTTAGCAGCAAAACTCTTATCAAACAAAATCTTAGAATTTTAGCATACAAGTAGTATTTTATTCCAGTATATTTATTTCACAAGATTGAAAAGGCAACAAAAAAGGAAAGTAAGAATATTTTTCTCAACATTAAAATATGAATTTGTTTAGTATAGATGCCATTGCAGTTTTTACCACAATCCTCTTCCAATGTACTTCTGAAATATATAGAGTTGGCATGTTGTTGTTTAGTTGCTAAGTTGTGTCCAACTCTTTTGAGACCCCATGACTGTAGCCTGCCATGGGATTTTCCAGGCAAGAAAAATAGATTGGGTTGTCATTCCTTCTCCAGGGGATTTTCCCAACGCAGGTATTGACCCTGTGTCTCCTGCACTGGTAGGCGGATTCTTTAACATTGAGCCACCAGGGAAGCCAATAGGTAGCATAGTAATGAGAAAATTAAGTAGTTGTAAATGTTATCAGTTTTTATTATAAAATGAAAAGTGAAAATGTTGGTCACGCAGATCAGATCAGATCAGTCGCTCAGTCATGTCCAACACTTTGCGACCCCATGAATCGCAGGATACCAGGCCTCCCTGTCCATCACCAACTCCCGGAGGTCACTGAGACTCACATCCATCGAGTCAGTGATGCCATTCAGCCATCTCATCCTCTGTCATCCCCTTCTCCTCTTGCCCTCAATCCTTCCCAGCATCAGAGTCTTCTCCAATGAGTCAACTCTTCCCATGAGGTGGCCAAAGTACTGGAGTTTCAGCTTTAGCATCATTCCTTCCAAAGAAATCCCAGGGCTGATCTCCTTCAGAATGGACTGGTTGGATCTCCTTGCAGTCCAAGGGACTCTCAAGGGTCTTCTCCAACACCACAGTTCAAAAGCATCTCAATTCTTCGGTGCTCAGCCTTCTTCACAGTCCAGCTCTCACATCCATACATGACCACAGGAAAAACCATAGCCTTGACTAGGTGAACCTTTGTTGGCAAAGTAATGTCTCACTTTTGAATATGTGATCTAGGTTGGTCATAACTTTCCTTCCAAGGAGTAAGCGTCTTTTACTTTCATGGCTGCAGTCACCATCTGCAGTGATTTTGGAGCCCAGAAAAATAAAGTCTGACACTGTTTCCCCATCTATTTCCCATGAATTGATGGGACTGGATGCCATGATATTAGTTTTCTGAATGTTGAGAATGTTGAGCTTTAAGCCAACTTTTTCACTCTCCACTTTCACCTTCATCAAAAGGCTTTTTAGTTCCTCTTCACTTTCTGCCATAAGGGTGGTGTCATCTGCATATCTGAGGTTATTGATATTTCTCCCAGCAATCTTGATTCCAACTTGTGTTTCTTCCAGTCCAGCATTTCTCATGATGTACTCTGCCTATAAGTTAAATAAACAGGGTGACAATATACAGCCTTGACAAACTCCTTTTCCTATTTGGAACCAGTCTGTTGGTCCATGTTCAGTTCTAACTGTTGCTTCCTGACCTGCATACAAATTTCTCAAGAGGCAGATCAGGTGGTCTGGTATTCCCATCTCTTTCAGAATTTTCCACAATTGATTGTGATCCACACAGTCAAAGGCTTTGGTACAGTCAATAAAGCAGAAATAGATGTTTTTCTGGAACTCTCTTGCTTTTTCCATGATCCAGCGGATGTTGGCGATTTGATCTCTGGTTCCTCTGCCTTTTCTAAAACCAGCTTGAACATCAGGAAGTTCACAGTTCACATATTGCTGAAGCCTGGCTTGGAGAATTTTGAGCATGACTTTACTAGCGTGTGAGATGAGTGCAATTGTTCGGTAGTTTGAGCATTCTTTGGCATTGACTTTCTTTGGAATTGGAATGAAAAGTGACCTTTTCCAGTCCTGTGGTCACTGCTGAGTTTTCCACATTTGCTGGCATATTGAGTGTAGCACTTTCACAGCATCATCTTTCAGGATTTGGAATAGCTCCACTGGAATTCCATCACCTCCACTAGCTTTGTTCGTAGTGATGCTTTCTAAGGCCCACTTGACTTCACATTCCAGGATGTCTGGCTCTAGGTCAGTGATCACACCATCATGATTATCTGGGTCATGAAGCTCTTTTTTGTACAGTTCTTCTGTGTATTCTTGCCACCTCTTCTTAATCTCTTCTGCTTCCGTTAGGTCCATACCATTTCTGTCCTTTATCGAGCCCATCTTTGCATGAAATGTTCCTTAGGTATCTCTGATTTTCTTGAAGAGATCCCTAGTCTTTCCCATTCTGTTGTTTTCCTCTATTTCTTTGCATTGATTGCTGAAGAAGGCTTTCTTGTCTCTTCTTGCTATTCTTTGGAACTCTGCATTTAGATGCTTATATCTTTCCTTTTCTCCTTTGCTTTTCTCTTCTCTTCTTTTCACAGCTATTTGTAAGGCCTCCCCAGACAGCCATTTTGCTTTTTTGCATTTCTTTTCCATGGGGATGGTCTTGATCCCTGTCTCCTGTACAATGTCACAAACCTCATTCCATAGTTCATCAGGCACTCTATTAGATCTAGGCCCTTAAATCTATTTCTCACTTCCACTATATAATCATAAGGGATATGATTTAGGTCATACCTGAATGGTCTAGTGGTTTTCCCTACTTTCTTCAATTTCAGTCTGAATTTGGCAATAAGGAGTTCATGATCTGAGCCACAGTCAGCTCCTGGTCTTGTTTTTGCTGACTGTACAGAGCTTCTCCATCTTTGGCTGCAAAGAATATAATCAATCTGCTTTCAGTATTGACCATCTGGTGATGTCCATGTATAGAGTCTTCTCTTGTGTTGTTGGAAGAGGGTGTTTGTTATGACTAGTGCATTTTCTTGGCAAAACTCTATTAGTCTTTGCTCTGCTTCATTCCGTATTCCAAAGCCAAATTTGTCTGTTACTCCAGGTGTTTCTTGACTTCCTTCTTTTGCATTCCAGTCCCCTATAATGAAAAGGACATCTTTTTTGGGTGTTAGTTCTAAAAGGTCTTGTAGGTCTTCATAGAACCGTTCAACTTCGCTCAGTTGTGTCCAACTCTTCGTGACCCCATGGACTGTAGCCTGCTAGGCTCCTCTGTCCATGGAATTCTCCAGGCAAGAATACTAGCGTAGGTGGCCATTCTCTTCTACAAGAGGTCTTCCCAACCCAGGGATCAAACCCTGGTCTCCTGCATTGCAGGCAGATTCTTTACCATCTGACCTACCAGGGAATCACATTAAAGAATCTCTTAATACCCCAGCTAAACTGATACAGTCGCTTAAAAGATGCATATTGGCAATATCATGTTTCCTACAGTAAATATAAAAGTCAGAAAAGGTGTACAAGACCCACAATCATTTCCAATATGTCATATATTGCCCCTCTCCCCTTTTCTGTTCTGCTTTTGAATTGAGCTTTGTAAAATTGCTCACATCATTTTACACAAACATGCACAGACCTGAATTCAAGAAGAAACCAGTGCAGAAGTACAACATTCCAAATTGGTGACACATTTACAAGACGTTGAAATATAGACACTGAGATGACAAGAGAAACTGTGCTTTGAGCCTATTTGAGACCAAGTAAGCCAGGCCATGTTATTGGTCTCCAACATGTAAAAATGTGACACATGAGCCATTTAAGGGTGATTATTAATCTATGGTGGGTTTGAAGTAAGAGATTAAATATATTTAGAGGGGAAAAATGCTGAATCAAATGTTTGCAGAGTCCCCAACAACCCGCTGGAAAAGTTGAGGCTTTCCTGGAGGGCCACTGGAAAGCATTTGATAGGAAAAACTGTTGTAAGGCTTGCAGGATTCAGTAGATTGAGAAAAAAATAAAAGCTATATCTCTTTAGCAATTAATTCTGTGCCTGCTGCTGTGCTAAGTACATAACATGGATAATGCCTTGAGTCATCACAATGACTTTGGGGGGTATTAACTTTATTTTAACAAGGAAGAAACTGACATTTGACAGGTTAAACATATTTTTCTTGAGCCAAGTGATAGAGCCAGGTGGTGACCTACTTAAGTAGAGTGATGTCTTTGCTATTGCCACTCCGTATTACCTGGGATGTGTTTGAGTAATATAGCCAGTGGAGGGTAGAGAATATTTTGCTAGAAAATATAGTCATGGAGATTGGTACCTGTTGCTCAGTGATGTGAATATGTGTGTGGGTTTTCACTTAAACTCTATTCTCATTTACCGCAAATTATTAGTGTGCCAGATCCCATGATGTGTTATCTCATATGACAGCTCTGAAAGTAAAATGAAATACTTTCTCAATCTTTGGGAGTGTTTTTTGGGGGAATGACCCCAAGTTCCTACTCCTATACTTTTTCCTGACTTGCATGCCTGGGAAATGGAAACTGACTGGGATACTTCTCTGAATGGATCAAATACCTCTCTGAAACTGCTCACATGGGGTGGAGAACACGGTGTGATTGCAGAAATATCTTGTATGTGCTTGTTACTGATCCAGGTGTATTTTCTGGGTCTTTCTGAAGGAAGCGTCTGAACTTGGGAGACCATGGAAGCCATATGTACACTAGGCAGTGGGTGGGGATTTGGAATCAGGCTTCCTTGAATTCGAATCCCGTTCTGTCTCTTGCTGGCTGTGCAGTTCTGTAAAAGTCCCTTTACCTCTCTGAGCCTCCGTTTCTTATATTTAAAATGGCATTAATACTTAATAAGATTATTGTAAAATTATAGATCATGTTCATGAAGCTCCTAATAATGCCTGGCAAAATAGTACATGTCCTGTTAATATAGTTATTATTGGAGGAGAGCATGGCAACCTACTCCAGGATTCTTGCCTGGAAAATCCACATGGACAGAGGAGCCTGGCAGACTTCAGTCCATGGGGTCACAAAGAGTTGAACATGACTGAGTGACTAAGCACATTTTTAATATTACTAATATAATAATATATATGTTATTAAAACAGTCACCTTTAATAATGGAATGTTATTTAATATTGAGTAATAATCAAACAAAATAAATCAATGTAGTGATAATGATGTTAACTAAACACACTCAAGAGAAGGGAAACAAGTTTTACATTTTTGGCTGTTTCTCAGTGCAAAAGTCTTCCCATGGAGAGAAGTGAGAAGACATTCTTACCAGACCAATGATGGCTGCTCCAATCCCAATGAGAGGGCTGACAGAGATAATAACCAAGGTCAGTTTCCAACCCTGGTAAAATCCCATCAGGAACCCAAAGATGCTCGTGGTCATGCGCTGAATGAAAATACCCATTTGGTCAGCAATGGCATCATTGACCTTGTTAATATCACTAGAAACAGAAGAGGTTTTGATCACTAAAACTGAATTTGGTCAATTCAAATATCTTGCCCAGAAAATTTAACCTTTTTTTTTTCTAAATGCTCCCATTTCTGTATCCCATTGCCCTTGGGAAACTTAGTAGCTTCTCATGTCTTGGAAAATTTGCTGTAGTATGGGAGGTCATTAAGCCTCTTCCCTCATAGCCAAGGGACTTTGCCTTTAATCCAATTTTCCCAACTGATGTTTACTCAAAATAGGCAAAGGCTTTTGGAAACCATCTTATTTGTCCTGTCACTTCATGGCACCCGGTCCTGTCACTTCATGGCAAATAGATGGGGAAACAATGGAAACAGTGAGAGACTTTATTTTCTTGAACTCCAAAATCACTGCAGATGGTGACTACAGCCATGAAATCAAAAGACACTTGCTCCTTGGGAAAAAAGTTATGACCAAGGAGAGACATTGCTTTGCCAACAAAGCTATGATTTTTCCAGTAGTCATGTATGGATGTGAGAGTTGGACTTATAAAGAAAGCTGAGCGCCAAAGAATTGATGCTTTTGAACTGTGGTGTTGGAGAAGACTCTTGAGAGTCCCTTGGACAGCAAGGACATCCAACCAGTCCATCCTAAAGGAAATCAGTCCTGAATATTGATTGGAAGGACTGATGCTAAAGCTGAAACTCCAATATTTTGGCCACCTGATGCAAAGAACTGACTCATTGTAAAAGACCCTGATACTGGGAAAGATTGAAGGCAAGAGGAGAAGGGGACGACAGAGGATGAGGTGGTTGGATGGTATCACCAACTCGATGGACATGAGTCTGAGCAAGCTCCAGGAGTTGGTGATGGACAGGGAAGCCTGGCGTGCTGTAGTCCCTGGGGTTGCAAAGAGTTGGACATGACTTAGTGACTCAACTGAACTGAACTGAAAGCTAACATCCCGGTCTGACATGAAGAACCCTTCTGTCCTTTATATATGCTAAATCTTTTCAGTCTCAAAGTTCTACTCACATGCCACCTATTTCATAAAAGTTTATATAATCCTGCAGGGAGAAGTATTATCTTTTTCCCGGTGTTTCCATAAAAACATGATTAATCTCTGTGTGTGTGCTTGGTGGTTTAGTCATATCTGACTCTTTGCAACCCACTGAACTATAGCCCGCCAGGTTCCTCTGTCCATGGAATTTTTCAGGCAAGAAATACTAGACTGGGTTGCCATTTCCTCCTGCAGGGGATCTTCCTGACCCAGAGATTTAACCTGTGCCTCCTGCATTGCAGGCAGATTCTTTACCGGGTGAGCCATCAGGGAAACCTCCAATTAATCCATATACATGTTTTCGTGTATGTGTATGTAATTATTGCTTCCTGCTTATAAGTAGTATAACAGTGGTTAACAGTCCTGACTCTGGAGCCAGACTCTGAATTTAAACACAAGCTCTTCTTGGGCAAGTTACTTAATCTTTCTGTGTCTCAGTTTCCTCATCTATAAAATGGGGATAATAACAGAACCTACCTCAATAGGTAGCAATGAAGATTAGTTAATATATGTCAAGTATGTAGAACAGTGCCTAGCATATTGTAAGCAATCAATATATATTAGCTCTGATTATTTGCTATGTAAGTTCCTTGAGATCAGAAGTTCTGTGGTATACCTTAATGCCTTGCACAGGGTAAGTACTCCAGAGTATTGGTTGACAATAATTACATTAAATTCATATTCCTGTAAACCTTCCATAGTCTCTTGTCCAGATGGAGCAAACAAGGGTCACGTCTTAATAGCAAAAGGATCTAAGATATTACATAGAGATTAGACAATTGTATTCTAACAAGGATGAGTATCTATTCAAAGTCAAAATAAGTAAAGGCAGAATCAGTGCTGGAGACTAGGGATCAATATTCAGTCTTCTTTTATTGTCACTACACTGCTAATCGTCTTTCATGGGACCTCAAATTTCAATAAGTTTCAACAGTTCTCATTAATCAGGGCTTGGCTCATTCGAAAAGTACACAGGGTTGGGGGGGATACTATTAATGACTCAAACTAATATTTAGGTATGGGCTTTGTGGGTGGCTTAGTGGTAAACAATTCACCTGCCAATACAGGAGATACAGGTTCAATCCCTGGATCAGAAAGATCCCCTGGAGAAGGGCTTGGTAACCCACTCCAGTACTTTACCTAGGAAATCCCATGGACAGAGGAGCCTGGCGGGCTGCAGTCCATGGAGGGTCACACAGAGTTGGACATGACTTAGTGACTAAACTACAACAAAGTGTTTAGAAATAAACAGTATTTAAATCCAGTTTTCAGTTTAAATCTTTCTCAAACTATTTTGAATTTTTTGCTTTTGTTTTTATGTGCAGAAATTACATCAACAGACAAAGCAAGATATTAATAATTCATTCTGATTGTATTGTTTTCCTTATGGGGACATAGATTGTGACATCCCTCAGTTTCTCCTTTCAAGGCCAAATAACCCTACTTCTTTTAAACTGTCTTCTGTAATACATAATAATTTGATAAACCATTACCTATGAAAAAGTCATGCTACCTATAAAAGCCCAACTTAAGAGACAAAATGCACCAAAAAGAACTGTAAATGTTTCTGCAATTGTCATTAATTTAGAAACAAAAGTTTCATTAGAGAAAAATCACACGTCCATTAAAACATCCTACCAGGGATTTACCTGGCAGTCCAGTGGTTAAGACTCATGCTTCCACTGCACGGTGCACAGGTTCAATCCCTGGTCAGGGAACTGGATCTCACATGCCCTGTGGTGCAGGTCAAAAAAAGAAAAAGAAAAAAAATCCTACCAGCCACTTACTCAGAAAATCTTGTATTCAGCTCTCCCACTGAATTGCAGTCAAACCATCCAATTTCCATCCTCATTATGCTCCTAAAGTAAAATTTTCTCATTTTCTGTATCTGACGAGCTGCAGCAATTACCCAAAAGCATATCTGGAAATGGAGCAATGAATGTTTAGCATTGTGATAAGAACAGGCATTAATTCCTTCTCTTTTCATTAGAAAATACTTTCACTAGAACAGCTGAAAAAAAGGAGGAAAGTAATTCACAATATGCCTCTTGTTCAGAACTAAGGTGTGAGCTCTGACATCTGCAGCCAAGAGTGGAGACAAGTGGAACCCTGTGAACAGGGAAGCCAGAGACTTGGGTTTGAATCCAGCTTGACCACGTCCAGAGTTAACCTTATTAACTGTCACTCTCCTTGTGTGTAAAAGAAGGCTCCTCACACCAAAAGTAAAGTTTTGCTCTTAAATCACTACTTTTGCTTGCCACTTCCAAGTAAAGTTTTCTCCTGAGAGGCCTGCCAATAACCATGTATGCAGAGTTTTCAACCCTGGAGGAGGACATGGCAATCCACTCCAGTATTCTTGCCTGGAGAATCCCACAGACAGAAGAGCCTGGTGGGCTATGGTCCAAAGGGTCACAACAAGTCAAACACGACTGAAATGACTTAACATGAATGCCTGCAGTTTTCAAGCTCTTGGACAATGATTTTCAGAAAAAAGTAAGACAAAAATTATGATATAAGCAGGGAATCTTGCCTACAGTTTCCCTCCCAAGCAAAAGAAGCCTGTCATTAAAGCTTTAGTACCAGGATGGTGGGGCGGGGGGGAGGGCACGGATGAGTATTAAGTCATTTCTCTTTATAACTAAGACTAACTTCCTGGAATTCATAAGTGAATGGAGAGTAAGGGGAATTTATTATTTTCTCTACATGAGAAGGCAAAAGATAAAATGTTTTTCTTCCTTAGTAAGAGTTAAATAACACCAAGCCCTCCCATAACTGAAATCTAGAATATGGGTTCAGTTTACAGAATTTGGGTTGGAATTCAAGAGAAAAAAGAAAGTCAAGCTTGCTTTCCTCCAATTCCCCACATCCGCTTTCCACAGGGACTCAGTCTCCCTATATGAAAACATCCACCACTATTTCTGAGTTTAGAAGAGAGAGTGAAGCAGGGAGGGCAGGGGAGGACAAGACACTGAAGCTGAATGTCTATTCTCTACCTCTCTACGCAAGTGCACATATCCTCCTCCCCAGCTGAGAGGAAAAATTCTTTCCATCCTCTTCATCCCCCGAAATAAAACTGTAGTCCTTGGGGCTTCTGAATAACTTTAAAAAACACATTTCATATTTCATTGTCATGTCTTTGAACCCATATGTTGATCTATAAGTAGAATGCAGGTGTCACTAACTTGAAAATATCCTGTGACAAGCACTCCAACAGCGACGCCAGCATAGTAACTGGCAAAGTTGACCATTTCAGATTCAATGTCCAGAAACCTTCAAAAGAGGGGAAAAAGTGGTAAGATTCACAGGTAGGATTTAGCTACCAAAGATTGCCTTTGTTCATACAGAGGATTTTAAAATACACATATTATATATTTAAAATATACACATTGTATGTTACATACATATCGTAAATAAAATGGATAAAGCGTTTTATCTGTGTAGAATTACAATCAATCCAAATCCCCAAACAGACCTCACGGTACCCATCGTAGCAAACATGCTTACCTCCTTCGTGTTTACGGTAGAGAGGTCAGGGTTGTGTAGTAATTAATAGGCAGTTGTGGGAAGACAGGGGACCCTAGATGGCAGCCTAGAGCTCTGTCCACTGAGGCTCTTTTCACTCGTGGTCATTACTAGTGAAAGCACAGTCATAGCTGGAGAAAGATTTCAAAAAGCCAGACCAGTGTCTGCAAAGGCACTGGTAGAGAGATGTGTGCTATAAATCAGGAGGCTTATGTCACCTACTCTAGGTAACAACTTTTCAACTCCTTCCTCTCAGAGTAACAGTGGGAGAAATGTGTGTGTCATCCTTCCCATTGTTTCGCTGTTGTTTAGTCGTTAAGTTGTGTCCTACTCTTTGTGACCCCATGGACTGTAGCCCTCCAGGGTCTTTTGACCATGAAATATTCCAGGCAGGAAGGAATACTAGAATGGGTTGCCATTTCCTTCTCCAAGGGATCTTCCTAACCAAGGGATTGAACCCACGTCTCCTGCATTGGCAGGCAGATTCTTCACTGCTGAGCCACAAGGGAAGACCCTGGCATCCCATAGAGAGAGAAAAACAATTTCTTCACCCAGTCTTTCTGCTGACTACAGCCCAGAAAGCTTTGCTCTCTTGGACAATCTCTAAGGCGAAGTCAAAGAACTTATGAGGAAGCAAGGAAACTATACAGCATTTTCCCATCACAGCTATCGCATTGTGACACAGGGTTTGGAATTGGCAGGAGCAGGAAGGGAAGAAAAAAATGATTCTGAAATTGCTTTCGGGAAATAAGAAGTTTTGTCACTGGAAAATTAACACATTGGTTGATGATACATCTGAGCCACAGAAACAAGCTAGATATCCATTTCTTTAGAGAATCAGAAAGTAGTATCTTTAGCCTAGATGTTCTCACTCTACCAGCTTTCTGCTTCTATCAGCCTTTCTTCTGGGACCCAGGTTTGAATTGTTCTCTCCCTCTACTGAATTCAGACCAAGTATTTAATTATAATTTATTTAATTCAGAACAAACTATTATTCCATGGCAGATTTTATTGCCATTTTGCACTATTATTCAATATTTTTTTGAATATATTTATTTTGAGTATATTCATGTTTCTCTTGCCAGTAAACGGCAAGTGACTTGAGGGCAAAGACTGCTTGCTTTCACTGCCGAGGCCTGATACAATATGTTACACATAGTAGGTACTCAACTGTTTCCAGATTTTTCTTTCACTTGAAAAATACTAAAGAAGAAGGAAACAACTGCCTTAGTCTACCCTTCTGACAGTCTCCAAACCAGCTAATACGTCTGTGTTTACCACATTCCTAGTTTTTCTTGATAATTTAAGAGGACCCCCTAGAGTGAACAAGATCTAGAAAATTATAATCTTATATACAAGTATCCACAATCCGAGGCCTTTTCAAAACCTAAATTCCTACAAAGATAGAGTATATAAGGTAATATTATGAATATTATGTATATTGTCACCCTGCTTATTTAATTTCTATGCAGAGTACATCATGAGAAACGCTGGGCTAGAGGAAGCACAAGCTGGAATCAAGATTGCCAGGAGAAATATCAATAACCTCAGATATGCAGATGACACCACCCTTATGGCAGAAAGTGAAGAAGAACTAAAAAGTCTCTTGATGAAAGTGAAAGAGGAGAGTGAAAAAGTTGGCTTAAAGCTCAACATTCAGAAAACTAAGATCATGGCATCTGGTCCCATCACTTCATGGCAAATAGATGGGGAAACAGTGGAAACAGTGGCTGACTTTATTTTTCTGGGCTCCGAAATCACTGCAGGTGGTGATTGCAGCCACGATATTAAAAGACACTTACTCCTTGGAAGGAAAGTTATGACCAACCTAGACAGCATACTAAAAAGCAGAGACATCACTTTACCAACAAAGGTCCATCTAGTCAAGGCTATGGTTTTTCCAGTGGTCATGTATGGATGTGAGAGTTAAGCTATAAAGAAAGCTGAGTGGCAAAGAATTGATGCTTTTTGAACTGTGGTGTTGGAGAAGACTCTTGAGAGTCCCTTGGACTGCAACAAGATCCAACCAGTTTATCCTAAAGGAGATCAGTCCTGGGTGTTCATTGGAAGGACTGATGTTGAAGCTGAAACTCCAATCCTTTGGCCACCTGATGCGAAAAGCTGACTCATTTGAAAAGACCCTGATGCTGGGAAAGATTGAGGGCAGGAGGAGAAGGGGATGACGGAGGATGAGATGGTTGGATGGCATCACTGACTCAATGGACATGGGTTTGGGTGAGCTCCAGGAGTTGGTGATGGACAGGGAGGCCTGGCATGCTGCAGTTCATGGAGTCACAAATAGTAGGACATGACTGAGCGACTGAACTGAACTGATGGGTAAAGATTTCTAATGTATAAATGAGTGCATGCTTGGTTTTCTGCTTGTGAAATAAAATTTGTGTGTCCCCAAAACAGAAAACTATGAGATTTATCAAAAAGTTTTACTTAGATTCCTTGGGATGCATTTATTCTATAGACTATGTAAGCAGAGGTGAGAAAGTGCCTGTCATGTAAAATGCAGCTGCCAGTCATGGAGGAAGGACCCATTGACTCAGCTGTGGGATTTACTGGAGCAAAGTTCAGGAGAATTGCATCACTGTTGGGGGGTGTGGATAGAAACATGTGTGGTTTGTGGTTCTTCTCACTCGTGAGGCACCCCAGAGATGAATCATTAACTCAGTTTTATTTATTCTGGGGAGAATCATTAGAGTTTTAAAGACTACTTGGGAATATTTCTGGGCCAACAGGGCAAGCCTATCAGAAAACCTGTTAGGAAAACAGGAGATTGACTTGGATCCTTTGACTGCACATCAGACTCTTTATCATCTGCATGGTGGAAAACAATCGTGATTATAAAATCCTAGAAAGTATTCTATAAAGTTTATAGGTGATTTGATTGTCTTTGTTTTTAACACCAAACTGACATATGCCTACTTGAGTAAATTAAGATTGCCCTGACACATTTGTCAAAGAGAGAAGAAGGGAGAAAAATATCAATTAGAGGGAAAGGTAAAGTAGATGATATGAGGATTCTTGCCTTGCTTTTTATGAAAAATAAGATAAATAAAATTGAATCACTCAATGATACGAGTTTGAGCAAACTCCAGGAAATAGTGAAAGATAAGGAAGCCTGGTGCACTGTAGTCCATGGGGTCACAAAAAGTGAGACATGACTTAGCGACTGAACGACAGCAATGTATACCAAGGTTTCAGATGTACTAAAGCCTGGGGTTTCTCATTGAAGACACCTAGGAGGTCTTTATGACAAAAAACATTGACTCACCAGAAGCTCTCCTTTCACTAGGGTTTTTATGAACTGTAGGGGTTCATAGGGGTTCTTATGCACCATAGACTCAGTAGCATTGACACCTTAGAGCAGGTCCCCAACCTCTGGGCCGCATACAGGTACCTCCCATTAGCTCAGTGGCAGCATTAGATTAGAAACAAAGTGTACAATAAATGCAATGCACTTGAATCATCTTGAAACCATCCTCCCCACACCAGATCCATGGGAAAAAAATGTCTTCCACAAAATCAGTCCTTGCTGCCAAGAAGGTTGCAGACCGTTGCATTAGAGTGAATATCAGTGGCAACTCAACAGGTAGGAATGCATCCATATCCTACTCCCAAAATATCAAGGGTCCATATTCCTCAGTGCGTGGGACACTGACCTATGGACAAATGATTTATTACTAGGTGAAGATGCTTTATAGAATACCCTCACACTATGCTAGCACATTGCCAGAATGGCTAATGCAATTGTGAGATATATTACAAAGAGATTATGCATGCCCTTTATCTAGTTTTCCCCCAGTGGTAACATCTTGCAAAACTATTGGACATTATCACAACCAGGATGTTGACTTGGATACAATGAAAAGCAGAATATTTTATTCACTCAAAGATTCCTTATGTTGCCCTTTGATATCTACACATATTTCCATCTTTCTCACATTTCTGGAGACCAGAAGTCTGAGATCAGCTTCACAGGATTGAAATCAAGGTGCTGGCGGGGGTGCACTGTCTCCAAAGGCTTTAGAGGAGAATCTATTTCTTTCTCTTCCAGCTTCAGGTAGCTACAGGCGTTCCTGAGCTTGGGACCTCACTTCAGGCCCTTATAGGCACCTTTTGTCTCTTTTTCTCTCTAAAGTCAGATCTCCTTCTGCCTCTTCTTAGTAACCGTCTCTTTAAAAAATACTCGTAATTGCAGTTAGGGCTCACCTGGGTAATCCAGTATAATCTCCCCAATCCCAAGATATTTTAGTGAACTATATCTGCATAGACTCTTTTCCCCATACAAGGTAACATTCACAGGAATATCATAGATATCTTTGGGGGCCATTATTCAGCCTACTGGAGCTACAGTCAGGGCTTCCCAGGTGGCTCAGTGGTAAGGAATCCACTTGCCAATTCAAGGAGGTACAGGAGATTCAGATTCGATCCCTGGGTCAGGAAGATCCCCTGGAGGAGGAAATGGCAACCCACTCCAGTATCTTTGCCTGGAAATCTCAGTCCATAGGGTGGCAAAGAGTCAGACACAACTGAGCACGCATGCATGCATGGAGCTACAGTCAAGACATAGATAATATCAAGTGTTGGTGTGAGTGTGAAGAAACTGGAACCCTCACACACGTTAAGTGTTAGTCAGTCATGTCCAGCAGTTTGTGACCCCATGGACTGTAGCCCACCAGGCTCCTCTGTCCATGGAATTCTCCACACAAGAATACTGGAGGGGATTGCCATTTCCTTCTCCAGGGGATCTTCCCAACCCAGGAATCGAACCCAGGTCTCCTGCATTACAGGCAAATTCTTTACCGTCTGAGCCACTCGGGAAGCTCATAAAATGGTACAGCCATTTTGAAAAACAGTCTGGAAATTCTGCAAGTGGTTAAACATATAATTAGCATCTGACCCAGTAATCCCCTTTCTAGGTATCTACTCAGGAGAAATGAAAACATGTGTCCATAGGAAACCATGTACACAGACGTTCGTAGCAGCATTTGTAATAACTGAAAAGAGGAAACAACTCAAATGTCCATCAACTAATGAATGAATAAATCCACACATTATATCCACACAATAAATGTATTATATTCATACAATGAAATATTATTCAGCAATTAAAATAAATGAAGTATTGATTTATGCTATTAATACCACATGGATGAACCTTGGAAACATTAGGCTAAGTTAAAGACGCTGGTCACAAAGGCCCACATATTGTATGATTCCATTTACATGAAATGTCCAGAATAAACAAATCTACAGAGATGGAAAGTAGATTAGTGGTTGTCTAGGGCTGAGGGGAGAATGGGGAACAGGGGAGTGAAATTTAAGTGATAATAAAATAACAAAAATGTTCTAAAATTGATTGCTGTGATGAATGCATAGCTCTCTGAATATACTAAAAGCCACTGAGCTGAATTTTATGGTGTATGAATTAAATCCTGATAAAACGTACTTTTTCAAAGTATGTGATCTTCAGTGTCTAACTTCAAAATAGTACCTGAGTGCATAAGATAAATGTATATTGCTAAGAACATAGACTGAAATCCAAGAGGAAGTACAGACTTAGATTTCTGCATCAACATATTCATGTCGAGTAGGTAAGGACAAATGTCCCAATGGTTGTGGGTCAGTCTCCAAGGCTGCTGCTGCTGCTAAGTTGCTTTAGTCGTGTCTGACTCTGTGCGACCCCAGAGATGGCGGCCCACCAGGCTCCCCTGTCCCTGGGATTCTCCAGGCAAGAACACTGGAGTGAGTTGCCATTTCCTTCTCCAATGCATGAAAGTGAAAAGTGAAAGTGAAGTCGCTCAGTCATGTCCGACCCTTCACAACCCCATGGACTGCAGCCTACCAGGCTCCTCCGCCCATGGGATTTTCCAGGCAAGACCCTTATTATTTTGCTTCCTGGTATTCACACTCTGTGTAGTCCTCTCCCAAATTACACCAGAGCTGGTCTGTGTGAGCAACAGAAAACAGCAGAAATGATGGTATGTCACTTCCACAATTAAGTTAGCTTCCATTTGAGTTTTTACATTTTAACTGGATTTTTTTTTTAAAGTAAACTGCATCGTGATTTTTTTTTCTTTCTTCTTTCATTCTGTTACCTTATTATTTGACTACTCTGGGAAAACAAATTCTAAGAAGCTAATCAGAGGCCTAATGATGTGCCATCCTTCTCAGCCTTATTCACTCAGCCATTTGGAAGCCTCCAGCCTAAAATTCCATCGAATGGATGATAACTGATATGTCAAAATCAATATAATGAAAGAGAAAAGCCAGCTCCTACATTGTACATGCATATTTATGTTGATAAGATCACTGAGTTGCTTGTATAGTCCAAGACTAGCACACTGATTATAGTAGGTAGAGACATTGTACTTTTAGTGTACTTTTTCCAAGAAAGAGTTGTGAAAGAGTTGGGTAATTTTGGAGGCACATTCACTACTTCCTGGTAAGAAAACATCCCCTGCCTCTCTTCTGTCCCACCCAAGTTCATTTTCACAATGATCTTACCACATGAAAGCTAAACAAACATTTATTCAGAATACTGCTTGTTAGCAGTATTCTTGTCAGTGACCATAATAACTCACACTTAAAATATTTAGCTCTTCAGTGTGAGCTCCTGGTAAAGGCCTAAGAAAGGTGTGGTCTACACAATTTCAAATAGCCATGTGAAAAAAAAATTTTTTTAAAGGACAGATATCTATTTACATGCTTGGTATCATGTGAATTCAGCCAAAGCCAAGGAATTTCTGAAAGCCCTTATTTGCTTTGAACAATTTGCTCACCTTCAAGTATATGACCCAGTAAGAATCAATAAAGTGTGAATAATGGATATGAGCTAAGTTGCCCCAGTTGTGTCTGACTCTTTGTGACCCAGTGGACTGTAGCCCATCAAGTTCCTCTGTCCATGAGCTTCTCCAGGCAAGAATACTGGAGTGGGTTGCCATTCCCTCCTCCAGAGGATCATCCTGACCCAGGGATTTAACCCACATCTTTTATGTCTCCTTTGGCATAAGAGACAGGTGGGTTCTTTACTGCTAGTGCCAGCTGGGAAGCCCAGTCAGTAATGGGTAGGCATCCTTTCTAACGGATGCCAGTGATGCAGACCTTAAGGGCATATTCATTCTTCAATTTAGCTAGTAAATGTTTATGAGCATTTGTTATCTTGAATATGTCTCAAATACTGGCCTCTCTAACATTTATTTCCAATTTTTAAGGCATTATAGGATATACTTTCAGGATCTTTCACTTGAAGAGTTTATTTTCATGAGTGTTATTAATTTATTGTTTTCCAGTCGCTCAGTTGTGTCTGACTCTTTGTGACCCCATGGACTACAGCGTGTCAGGCAGGCTTCCCTCTCTTTCACTATCTCCCAGAGTTTGCTCAAACTCATGTTTATTGAGTTGATGATTCCATCCAACTATCTCATCCTTCATCACCCTCTTCTCTTCCTGCCCTCAATATTTCCCAGTATCAGGGTCTTTTCCAATGAGTCAACTCTTCTCATAGGATGGCCAAACTTTTGGAGCTTCAGCTTCAACATCAGTCCTTCCAATGAATATTCAGGGTTGATTTCCTTTAGGATTGACTGGTGTTATTAACAACTGGGGTCTTTTTACATATGTAAGTCTGAATGAATTTTTTTTTCAAAGTGGGAAGTGATTAGTTCACATTTTGTAGTCATATCACTCTGTAAATATCAGTTCAAGTCTTCTGTTCTCCAACATAAATGAAAGAAAATAAAAGGTTGTCATTGTGAATTCTCTGGGCGTCCAGTGGTTAGGACTCTGCAGTTACACTGCAGAGGACTCAGGTTCAATCCCTGGTTGGGGAACTAAGATCTTGCAAGCCACATGGCACAAGTGAAAATATTTTAAAGACTGTCATTGAAGACAGTCTCTCTTTTATACAAATTGTTATGTTACTTCCAAATTTAGAAGAGAAATATACACATTTATATGTTGGAAATTTATTTCTTATGAGTAGGCTTATTTTTTAAGGGTAATTCTGTACATTGTATGTTGTCCTGTACTTTTCTGTCAAGTGCTAACCAGTTTATAACTACATCCTTATCAGCATGGTCATGGATTTCATGATAGTCTCACCAATTAGACATGAGCTCCACAAAGATAAGGACCATTACTCATAAGATACCAGACGTAGCCTTTATGCTTACAAATTTTCCTGGTACATAAATGGTGTTCCAAAAATTTTGGTTGAATGAGTAGATGAATGAAAGATGCTAACAACAAATATTATGGAAGAACATCAGTAATTTAGAAGGATTTGTCATAATCTTTTTTTTGGGTGTTAGTTCTAAAAGGTCTTGTAGGTCTTCATAGAACCTTTCAACTTCAGCTTCTTTGGCATTACTGGTTGGGGCATAGATTTGGATTACTGTGACATTGAATGGTTTGCCTTGGAAACGAACAGAAATCATTCTGTCATTTTTGAGATTGCATCCAAGTACTGCATTTCGGACTCTTTTGTTGACCATGATGGCCACTCCATTTCTTCTGAGGGATTCCTGCCCACAGTAGTAGATATAATGGTCATCCGAGTTAAATTCACCCATTCCAGTCCATTTTAGTTCGCTAATTCCTAGAATGTCAACATTCACTCTTGCCATCTCTTGTTTGACCACTTCCAATTTGCCTTGATTCATGGACCTGACATTCCAGGTTCCTATGCAATATTGCTCTTTACAGCATCGGACTTTGCTTCTATCACCAGACACATCCACAGCTGGGTATTCTTTTTGTTTTGGCTCCATCCTTTCATTCTTTCTGGAGTTATTTCTCCACTGATCTCCAGTAGCATATTGGGCCCTTACTGACCTGGGGAGTTTCCTTATGATTATACAGTGGAGGTGAGAAATAGATTTAAGGGCCTAGATCTGATAGATAGAGTGCCTGATGAACTATGGAATGAGGTTCGTGACATTGTACAGGAGACAGGGATCAAGACCATCCCCATGGAAAAGAAATGCAAAAAAGCAAAATGGCTGTCTGGGGAGGCCTTACAAATAGCTGTGAAAAGAAGAGAAGTGAAAAGCAAAGGAGAAAAGGAAAGATATAAACATCTGAATGCAGAGTTCCAAAGAATAGCAAGAAGAGATAAGAAAGCCTTCTTCAGTGATCAATGCAAAGAAATAGAGGAAAACAACAGAATGGGAAAGACTAGGGATCTCTTCAAGAAAATCAGAGATACCAAAGGAATATTTCATGCAAAGATGGGCACAATAAAGGACAGAGATGGTGTGGACCTAACAGAAGCAGAAGATATTAAGAAGAGGTGGCAAGAATACACAGAAGAACTGTACAAAAAAGAGCTTCAAGACCCAGATAATCATGATGATGTGATCACTGACCTAGAGCCAGACATCTTGGAATGTGAAGTCAAATGGGCCTTAGAAAGCATCACTACGAACAAAGCTAGTGGAGGTGATGGAATTCCAGTGGAGCTATTCCAAGTCCTGAATGATGATGCTGTGAAAGTGCTGCACTCAATATGCCAGCAAATTTGGAAAACTCAGCAGTGGCCACAAGATTGGAAAAGGTCAGTTTTCATCCCAATCCCAAAGAAAGGCAATGCCAAGGAGTGCTCAAACTACCGAACAATTGCACTCATCTCACACGCTAGTAAAGTAATGCTCAAAATTCTCCAAGCCAGGCTTCAGCAATATGTGAACCGTGAACTTCCTGATGTTCAAGCTGGTTTTAGAAAAGGCAGAGGAACCAGAGATCAAATTGCCAACATCCGCTGGATCATGGAAAAAGCAAGAGAATTCCAGAAAAACATCTATTTCTGCTTTATTAACTATGCCAAAGCCTTTGACTGTGTGGATCACAATAAACTGTGGAAAATTCTGAAAGAGATGGGAATACCAGACCACCTGATCTGCCTCTTAAGAAATCTGTATGCAGGTCAGGAAGCAACAGTTAGAACTGGTCATGGAACAACAGACTGGTTCCAAATAGGAAAAGGAGTACGTCAAGGCTGCATATTGTCACCATGTTTATTTAACTTATATGCAGAGTACATCATGAGAAATGCTGGACTGGAAGAAACACAAGTTGGAATCAAGATTGCCGGGAGAAATATCAATAACCTCAGATATGCAGATGACACGACTCTTATGGCAGAAAGTGAAGAGGGGCTAAAAAGCCTCTTGATGAAAGTGAAAGTGGAGAGTGAAAAGGTTGGCTTAAAGCTCAACATTCAGAAAACGAAGATCATGGCATCTGGTCCCATCACTGCATGGGAAATAGATGGGGAAACAGTGGACACAGTGTCAGACTTTGTTTTTCTGGGCTCCAAAATCACTGCAGATGGTGACTGCAGCCATGAAATTAAAAGACGCTTACTCCTTGGAAGGAAAGTTATGACCAACCTAGATAGCATATTCAAAAGCAGAGACATTACTTTACCAACAAAGGTTCGCCTAGTCAAGGCTATGGTCTTTCCTGTGGTCATGTATGGATGTGAGAGCTGGACTGTGAAGAAGGCTGAGCGCCGAAGAATTGATGCTTTTGAAGTGTGGTGTTGGAGAAGACTCTTGAGAGTCCCTTGGACTGCAAGAAGATCCAACCAGTCCATTCTGAAGGAGATCAATCCTGGAATTTCTTTAGAAGGAATGATGCTAAAGCTGAAACTCCAGTATTTTGGCCACCTCATGCGAAGAGTTGACTCATTGGAGAAGACTCTGATGCTGGGAGGGATTGAGGGCAGGAGGAGAAGGGGACGACAGAGGATGAGATGGCTGGATGGCATCACTGACTCGATGGATGCGAGTCTGAGTGACCTCCGGGAGCTGGCGATGGACAGGGAGGCCTGGCGTGCTGCGGTTCATGGGGTCGCAAAGAGTCGGACACAACTGAGCGACTGATCTGATCTGATCTGATCTGTCATAATCTGGAATCAAGCCTATAGAAAAATTTTTAAATGGTGGAGAAAAATATGAATCACTTGAGGGAGCCATTCCAAGTGCCTCTCCCGCCAGAATGTGCCCTGCTCTTGATTCTTGAACCTGAGTGAGTTTATATGTGAAAATGATCTTGTTCTGGCCCTGAGGCAGCATGAGGCAGGCTGCAAAGTCCATGCTATGACAGTGAGTCAACCCTATGTATACTGCAGGCTCACTGATTACGTGGCAGCCTATCGGGCTTATCACAGACAGAACAGGAGCACAGTGAGCTCTGGCTAACTCTGCACGGCGGTCTTCTGTTCTTAGCACCACGCCACTCTTTCACAGCAACTCAACTGCTAGCTGAGGTCAGTGACCCCTACTCCAAGTCTGAGAGCACAGGAATGATGAAATTCCCATTGTAGAGAGAAGACTGGGGGTCAGGTGGGTCATCAGCCACAGCCACAGAAGCTGGGGGACAAAAGAGAAGAGAGGAAGGAAGGAAAGAGGGGAGGAGGGAAGAAAGAGGAAGGAAGGGAAAAGGAGGTCTCAGATATGAGAAATGACAAGGACTCAAGTAAAATTTATGAGTCACCTTCCAATGATATTAAGTATCGATAGTGTCATTCTCAAGCCTACGGTCTACAAAGTGTGAAATTTGGGTACGTATTTAATGAGTAATTTCCAATTCTGTATTTTGTTGCTGTTGTTGGCATTTTAAAACCCAGTGGAATAAGAACTTCAGGGCAGAGTAATTTATAGAAATATGTGTATATTTGTTTCTGTTCACTCCATGTTAGATACCACTCCAGGTCATTCCATAAGGTTCTCTTTACACATTTTGAATTACAATCTAAGATATGAGCAAAAAAAAAAAAAAAAAACAAGTAAAAACAAACAGCAGCTTACCCGCAGCGTGTCCCATTTGTCATGTTCTGGTTGAGGGAGTCATTGGTCCACACTATGGTGTTATTCACACATGCTTTTCCAGGGATACTGAGTTCTTGTAATTCCATGTCATACTCAATAAAAACATCTGTCATGGTGCCAAAAATGAGTAGCACGCCTGGATAGGCTACTCCATGGAGAAGTGCACATAAACTCCCCATAGACATCAGGCAAATGTCAGTCTTTGAAGAAAATCGGAACTTGAAAAACAAAGGATTCAGAGATCATCTATGGGTGAAAAGCAGGAGAGGTAGGAGGACTATTTAATTTTAGTTACTAGATTCTGATAAATAGTGTTCAACACCAAGTCTTAAGGGAATCGTTTTAATTGAAATGTAGAGTTTCACTAACACTGAAATAAACGGTGCATCAATTATCCAAGTCATTAAACGGTTACATTGTTAACTCATGTTCTTTCTTTCCTAGCCTCTTAATTCATTCTCTTTACCTCAAGAGCTGACTTTAGGTCTTAGTTTTTCATCCCCAACTTAGAGGGAAAAAAATCACTGACACTGATGCTACTGCCATGTAGATGCTCCATATGGCTTATTCAGCAAGAGTAGAAACTGGCTCCCAGAACTGATACTGATAAGGAAGAGCATCTGCTTGTGCCCCGAAATGTCTCCATTTTGCAAATTTGAAGAAAATACCTACACTATGGAACTTCTAAAGGCATCATAAGAATAAATATGATTACTGTGACAATAACATGATTACTGTGACAATTTTCCTTACTAAAATGATCATTAGGGACTTAGAAATTATCTTCTAGAACACTTTTCTGATCTACCAGATAGAATGTGTGTGTTTAATCAGCAATAGTTTCTAACTACTAATCCACATGTTGTCACATAGACAGTTTATGACTGAAAAAAGTGATCACTATAGTTAAGCACCTGCCAATATGACTAAAAAATTTACATTTTCTCCATGATCTGAACAACTCACAGTTGCAAAACCTATGCCATTAATCAGCATAGTTTTATTACCAGTCGAAAGAAGCCAACTTGACTTCTACCACCTTTCTTCTCATCTTGTAACCTGAGGAGAAAAACACAGGGATTTACAGACCATCCCTTCCAAAACAATGAGAAATTCTCTCTAAATTGTGACTTCACGAGTCATTCTTTAGTAAGAATGAAAGTCCCCACTGGCTGTGAAATTCTTTCCAAAACTGGTATTGTAAAAACTGGCTATTACTTTCAGATTTACCTCCTCTAGCAATTTCAGAATAGCTGTGTTTCTTGTTCAGTAGAGATTCACCGAGGTTTTTTCAGAGGTTTTTTTCTCTCTTTGAGAGAAAGCAAAAAGTACTCTGCACCCCTAGTTGCAGTAACAAATAACTGTGGAACCTCAGTGTTGACCCTCAATTTATATCTACCTTCATTTCCTTGTGAGTAAATTTTGGTGGTTGGATTATCTAATTTATTGCTTCTAGCTCTTAAAAAGCTTGCAGCTACATCAAATAGTGCTGATATGAAAAATTAAAAAACTCCCATACTTCCTTTAAAACCATATTTACTTACTATTTCTTATTCAATTTATTGCTCAGAAAATTGTACTTAACCCATCCTTGAACTTTCTAATGCCAAAGAGCTCTAATTCACCTAAGTTATCTATCCACGAATACCCCTTAGGTCTTATTTTCACCAGGAGCCGCTCTACTCCATTGGCTCTTTGGGAATACCCCTGCATCTTGTTTTCTCACCTCCTTTCTCCTTCCATACCTATTTGTCATCTCAGTGAGACCCACAGTTCTTTGTGTGTTAGCTGCTCAGTCATGTCCCACTCTCTCACCAGGCTCCTCTATCTCTGGAATTTCCCAAGGCAAGAATACTGGAGTGGGCTGCCATTTCTTCCTCCAGAGGATCTTTTCAACCCAAGGATCAAACCTGGGTCTCCTGCATCGCAGACGGATTCTTTACCATCTGAGCCACCAGGGAAGCCCAGTTCTTTAAACCCTCCATTTACTTACAATCACTAAACACCATCAAGATTCTCCTTCCTTGGACTTGCCTGGTGATACACTGGATAAGAATCTGCCTGTCAGTGCAGGGGACAGGGGTTCAATCTCTGTCTGGGAAGATTCCACATGCCTTGGAGCAACTAAGCCCATGCGTCACAGCTACTGAGCCAGTGCTCTAGAGTCCACAAGCAGCAACTACTGAAGCCATGCACCTGGAGCCTGTGCTCTGCAACAAGAGAAGCCACTGCAATGAGAAGCCCAGATGGAGAGTAGCCCCGCTTTCTGCAACTAGAGAACGCTAGAGCGAAGCAACAAAGACCTGTCACAATCAAAGATAAAGTTAAAAAAAAAAAAAGATTCTCCCTCCTTCTCCAGGCATTCTAGGTCCCATTGCCAGCCATTTGGACTATGCTCTCACCATCATCCTCAATCCTTTTTTCCAAATTCATCTTTGGAAACTCCATCTCTGCATTCAGTCCACCGTTCCCCCTTGTCCTGAAGCCAGGCTGTTCGGCCTGCTGAAGACAACCTCTCCACCATCTAAACAGGTACCGGCACATGCTGTGCTTAGCGCTCAGCTGCCATAAGCTTCCCTTCCAGCTCAGGGTGGAATCACAAACCCTTGCTGACACGTTCAAAGCCCTCTGTGATCTGGCCAGTTGACTCTCTTACCTTGTTTCCTCCTGCTTCGCTCCACCCGAGCCGCCTGGCCTTTCTGCTGACTTTCATCCGCACCAAATCTGTTCCCACCTCTGGGTGTTTGCACTTGCTATTGCATTTGCTATTTCCTCTCACCAAAGTGTGCTTTCTTCGGATAATAGAGTGGAGAACTTCCTCACCTCCTTCATACCTTCTCTCAAAAGCTGCCTTTTCAAGGGGGCCATCCATGGTCAAAGTCTTTAAAATTTCAACTCTCCCCCCACATCATTTCAAATCTCCATTTCCATGTTTATTGTTTTTTCTTGGAAAGGGGATGCTAAATTATCATTATCTACCATGCTATATCGGAGAAGGCAATGGCACCCCACTCCAGTACTCTTGCCTGGAAAATCCCATGGACGCAGGAGCCTGGCTGCAGTCCATGAGGTCGCGAAGAGTCGGACACAACTGAGAGACTTCACTTTCACTTTTCACTTTCATGCACTGGAGAAGGAAATGGCAATCCACTCCAGTGTTCTTGCCTGGAGAATCCCAGGGACGGGCGAGCATGGTGGGCTGCTGTCTATGGGGTTGCACAGAGTCAGACACGACTGAAGTGACTTAGCAGCAGCAGCAACCATGCTATATATCTTATTTATTTATGGTGTTTATTATGTCTCCCTCACTAAAGGAGAGAACTCTTCAAAGGCATGTTAAGTTCCTCAAGACAGAGCTTTTTGCCTATTTTTTTCTTTTCTATATCCTCAGCGCCTAAACCAGTACCTGATACCCAGTATGTGTGTATGTGTATTAGTGGCTCAGTCATGTACGACTCTTTGCGACCCCATGGACTGTAGCCCACCAGGCTCCTCTGTTCATGGAATTCTCCTGGCAAGAATACTGTAGTGGGTTGCCATTTCCTTCTCCAGGGGATCTTCCCAACCCAGGGATCAAACCCAGGTCTCCTGGATTGCAGGCAGATGCTTTACCAGGCAGATGATACCCAGTAAGTCCTCAATTAATATTTGTGAAATGAATGAATGAATATGGTCTCCAACCTCAACTCAACCCAAAGCACTATACTTCATTCCTCTACAGATTGTTCCCATTCCCCTCAGCGGCTTTATCAAACTTTCACTGTGATCTTCTCACTCTCCATTACCACATCTATGCAGACGTAGGTTCATTTTCTCTAAAAACCAAAGTACTCACTCAACCTTCCTGCTCATCCTCTCATTTATCTGATCCTTCATTTCTCTGCATCCAGGCCCTTTTCCATCTGTTTCCCACATGAGACATGAGTGGTTCTTCTGTCCTCAACTGACCCTACCATTCCAAGTAAAAAAACTAGTGTTACCACAATCACTAGCTCTCTCTGTCATGCAGTATTAACACTTAAAATGTTTTACACATCTTCAGCCTTTACCTTTCCACCATCTCCATTTCAGAAACTTAGCTGGCACCACCTTATCTTTTAAATTAGACTCCATTAATCCTGTCCTCGTATCAAATTAGGATAAACTGATATTTGATTTATAAGAGAATTTCAACTCTTAAAGAGAAATGTCTAGTCACTACATTCTAGGTTTCTAAAATTTGCTTTTGGGAAGAATTGGGATTTTCTTCTGTTAAAAGAACTTCCTCTGTGACCATGAAATCTTAAGTGTCCAAATTTTCCTCTGCTTGTTTAAGTCAGAAATTCTGTGGGGTTCTTGGACATATAGGGGATATTTGAACCTAATCCAGAAGGAATATTCCCAAAGATTTTTGAAATCAAATTATAGTAATGTTTTAAAGAGAAAAAGAATGGATTATATATACCATTTTGTAGGCAGTGTAACATATATAAAAATATTGCTTCCGCTTTGTGCCTTTTATGTGAATATTAGGGGAATTACTTTGAAAATGTGTTGCATTGTTGAAGCAGTCACTTACTTTGATTTTTTATCATTGTTATCTGTCAGGATAAAAACAATACATAAAGCAGTTAATCATAATGACAAAATGAAACATAGTCATTAAAAATTTTGCTCTGGAAAAACATTTCTATGATTATTTTATTCATGGAACAATACAAAATAATTGTTTGCTGTTTCACCTTTCTCTCTCTTCCCCTGTATTATAGAAAAAAACACTCTTTCACATATAGGACTGCTGCCTTGACTATATTTTCTCCAGAAAGTGAAATCTTTTTATCTTCTGAATGCTAACTAAAGACCAATATTTATAAATTAGTTACAGAAAAATCTGATTTTTTAAACTACCAAGTAAAATGAACACTTATTTATTGTTTGGTTTTTTAGAAACATCCGAATTTATCTACTTAAAATACAGACCATAAAATACAGACAATAAGGTGTCATTGACACCCCTGTGCCAGTAGAAGCCATAGAATTGAGCCACATATTATTTTCCCCAGCGTAGGTCAGAGCAGATGGAAGGGAAGAGGTGAAAGTGGGGATTCAGGGTCATGGGCATAGGGAAGCCATAGTGAAAGGAACCCAGGATTTTAATGTCAACCATCATCATGGGACAGCACACCCTGGTTCCCCTGGCATTTTCATTTCATTTCATACAGAGTAAAGAGACATTATAATGTAGATAAAGATTAACCTCTCATATTTGGGAATCAGAACTGGGTTAGGATTATGGCTCCTTTAATCAGTAGTCATGCATCTTTGTCAAGCTTAAGACAATGTATCTAAGTCTCAGTTTCCTTTTCTATAAAATGTAAAATCATACGACTTTTGAAAATAATAATAGCATAGAATCACCTGCCCTTACTACACTCTAGGAACTTGTGCAATGGATCCCCATCCACTTTACCTCACTCTGGCCACCAGTGTCTTTGTACCATTCCTCTCAGAGAGCAATGCTCACTAAATGCATATTACTATAATCAATTATAGCAATATATGAATAAAGGTAATAATAATAAAAGCATTGAAAGTGTTAGTCCCTCAGTCATGTCTGACTTTTTGCGACTTCATGGACTGTAGCCCAACAGGCTCCTCTGTCTGTGGAATTCTCCAGGCAAGAATACTGGAGTGGGTAGCCATTCCCTTCTCCAGGGGATCTTTTTGACCCAGGGATCAAACCCAGCTCTCCTGCATTTCAGGCAGATTCCTTACCATCTGAGCCAGTGCTAAAACAACCCCCATCTATCCAGGGAAAAAATATTTATAGTGAGATGCTTTCACTCTCCCAAGATTTATGCATTCTTACCTAACACTCTCAGCAGTTATATTACATGGATTCTTGGGAGAAATACCCAGGTTGTGCAAGAAGAATATGAGGTAATAGTTCTACTTATTGTTGCTGAATTTTCTCTGCTCCTTGAATATCTTCACTAGTTTGTTCCACTTTTGTTTTCACCTTTTTTTATACAAGAGACAATAAGATAAAAGGCCACTTACATGAGCTGTCTGACTCAAAACCATGATTGTCCTCTCCAAATTTCTTCACACTGCGAAGAATTACTGAGTCAGACATAACAATTGCAGTTCACAGCAAAAAAAAAAAAAAAAAAATCCTAGAAAATAAAAGAAAAGAGTGACTGCAGAAGGAAGACAAGATGGCGAAGGAGTAGCCAGATATGCAGTACATCTCTCTCCATGGATACATCAGGAATACACCTTCAGATGCAGAAGATGTCGCAGAACACCAGCTGAGAGCAGAGAGGAGTCCCTGACCACTGGAAAGGAATATATAGACCCAAAACTCAGCAAGACAAAGGAAGGAAGGGGAAAAGAGAATGAGCAGGACTGGACCTGCACCTGGGGTTAGGGGAACTGAAGCAGGGGTCAGATCCCCAAATTGAGGCAATCGTTTGAGACACATGGGAAGCATTTGAGGCTGTTGGAGAGTGAAGCAGTGGATCTGGGACTGTCTGAATGGAGTGAGAACCAGACAATCCTTGCTGCAGCTGTATGTACCCTGGTCAGGGACCCAAGTCTCCTGAAATACACAGTGGCTGGGAGCTGGAGCATAGGGACTGGAGAGCAATCCCAGGGTGAGGGTTGCTATTGACTGCTGGGAGACAGCCCAACAGGACATGAGGGAGGAGATCATAGTGGAAATGCTGTTGGAGCAATGCTGAGTAGCCACTGAAGCAAAGTGATACTGCTGAGTCATGTGCAGGGGGAGGAGCCATCGCTGTAACTTCTCTCCCCGCCACATGCTAGTGCTGGCAACTGACCAATAGAGAAAGACCCAGAGACGGTCACCCTATCAGTGTCTGAGGCACAGAGCAATAGAGAAGGAACCCAGCCAGTGGAGACCTTTGAGTGCCTGCTGCACCAAGCAACAGAGAAGAACCAGCCAGAGAGGCTTTTTGAATGCCAGCTGCCAGAGGCTAGAAAAAGACTGTAATATAGCTCATAGATGGGGAAACAGTGGAAACAGTGTCAGACTTTGTTTTCTGCCCAAGATCACTGCAGATGGTGACTGCAGCCATGAAATAAAAGACGCTTACTCCTGGAAGGAAAGTTATGACCAACCAGATAGCAACAAGCAGAGACATTACTTTACCAACAAAGGCGCCAGCAAGGCATGGTCTTTCCTGTGGCGAGGAGTGAGAGGGGGGAAGAAGGGAGCGCCGAAGAATGATGTGAACTGTGTGTGGAGAGATGAGAGTCCTTGGACTGCAAGGAGATCAACAGTCACGAGGAGATCAATCTGATGAAGGAGATGCTAAGCTGAAACAGTAGCCACCCTGGAAGAGTTGACTTGGAGAAGACTGATGTGGGAGGGATGAGGAGGAGGAGAAGGGGAGACAGAGGAGAGATGGCTGGAGGCATCACTGACAATGGATGGAGTTGAGTGACGGGAGGGGATGGACAGGGAGGCGGCGTGCGCAATCATGGGGTCGCAAAGAGTCGGACACGACGAGCGACTGATCTGATCTGATCTGATCTGATAGCTCCTGCGCCTGAGGCCACCAGCATCTCTGCACATTTGGCACCACCAAGGTCCCTGTGATCCAAGCAACTGTGCCACCTCCACACCCGGTCCTCACTAAGGCAGACCTAAGTCTGCCAGGGCAGCCTCAGGGGCAAACTCCTGTGGATGACCCACATGCAGAGGTGGGGATAAAACCACAATTGAACTCCAAGGGCAGTGTGGCTAAGGAAGAGGATCAAAAGCCTTTCCACCAGCTGTACAAGTTGCAGATTAAATCCACATGATCAATTAGGAAGACTCTGTCTATGGAATATATAAAAGGACAGTGAGAGCTATCACAAAAGAAAACACACTAGCTCTGGTAGCTGTGGACAATGCAGGCAAGAACATGGCAGGAATAGGGCCAGATTAGTCTGAGCTGTTCCCACAGCAGGTCCAGACATCAGGCTAGTATTGGAGGGCATCCTAGGGAGACAGAGGTGGACTGTGACTCACAGTGAAGGAAAGGACACTGGCAGCTGGGATCCAAGAAAAACATGTATTATTATTCATATATTTTAATTTGTTCTGTAGTTGATCCTAGTTTTTTTTTTAAATTTTATTTTATTTAACTTTACAATATTGTATTATTGGTTTTGCCATATATCAAAATGAATCTGTCACAGGTATACATGTGTTCCCCATCCTGAACCCTTTTCCCTCTTCCCTACCCATATCATCCCTCTGGGTCATTCCAGTGCACCAGCCCCAAGCATCCAATATTGTGCATCAAACCTGGACTGGCGACTTGTTTCACATATGATATTACACATATTTCAATGCCATTCTCCCAAATCATCCCACCCTCTCCCTCTCCCACAGAGTCCAAAAGACTGTTCTATACATCAGTGTCTCTTTTGCTGTCTCGTATACAGGATTATTGTTACCATCTTTCTAAATTCCATATATATGCGTTAGTATACTGTATTGGTGTTTTTCTTTCTGGCTTACTTCACTCTGTATAATAAGCTCCAGTTTCATCTACCTCGTTAGAACTGATTCAAATGTATTCTTTTTAATGGCTGAGTAATACTCCATTGTGTATATGTACCACAGCTTTCTTTATCCATTCATCTGATGATGGGCATCTAGGTTGCTTCCATGTCCTGGCTATTATAAACAGTGCTGTGATGAACATTGGGGTACACATGTCTCTTTCAATTCTGGTTTCCTCAGTGTGTATGCCCAGCAGTGAGATTGCTGTGATCCTAGTTTATTTATCTTCTTTTTTTTTTTTTTCTTTGTTGCTATGGTTGTTGATTTTATTATTACTATTAACTCTAAGTTTTTGAGAATTTTTTTTAATCACACTTTTGGTTTCCTTTATATACTTATATCTTTTCATTGGTTTTTGTGATTCTGTGGGGCTTTTTTCTTTTTAAAATTTTGTTTGTTTGTTTTTCTTACTGTTCTTTTCCTGCTGTAGTTATTCTTTAATATATATAAATCTTTTATTTCTTTTC
Organism: Tragelaphus eurycerus; assembly: GCA_935064755.1. Lineage (NCBI taxonomy): Eukaryota > Metazoa > Chordata > Mammalia > Artiodactyla > Bovidae > Tragelaphus > Tragelaphus eurycerus. The sequence goes on from CAKXYN010000060.1 coordinate 382,539, forward strand.
TATTTTTTTCTTTTCTTCCTTTCCTTTCTTTATTTCACCATGTTTGTTAGTGTATTTTGTTTTCTTTGCTTATTCTCTAGTTGACACTCTGCTTTGGTCTTGTTTACCAATTTGTGTTTTAGTTAGTTTTGTTTTTAATCGGTTGGTATCATTTTTGGTTTCCTTTGCTTGCCAAGTCACTCTCTTGTACTTTCTTGTCTTTGGACTATTTTGGGTTTTTTGTGTGTGTGTGTGTGTGTGTGTGTGTGTGTTACTTTGTTTTTGTTATTTGCTTGATTTTGTATTTACCATTTGTCTGAGGCTCCTCTTTTATCTATTATTTTGTTTTGTTTTGCTATTTTTGTGTTTTTGTTTTAATCCCCTTTAATGCCATAACAAATGGCCTGTGGAGTGTCAGTTCCCCGGGCAAAGATTGGGCCTGAGCCTTTGGAGTGGAAGCTCTAAATCCAGGACAGTGGACTGCCAGAGACCGTCTGACACCAGGGAGTATTGATTATTGAGAACTCCCATGAAGACCTCCACTTGTATCTAATACCTAGAATCACCCAACTGCCAGCAGCACCCAGTGCAAGACACCTCATCCAGTCAACAAGTAAGACAAAAACACAAACCCAATCATTAGTGGAGAGGCTTGCCGCAGACACTCCAAAACCTACCACTTCACAAATCCTATCCATCGGAGGGAAAAAAAATTCACCTCCTCCTACCAGAATGCAGACATAAGTCCCTCCCAACACAAAGCTGACACAAACCATTGAACCAACCTCACCCACCGAGGGCAGTAACCAAAAGGAAGAAGGCATATGACTCAAAAGCCTGGGAAAAGAAGACCTCAGACAAAGTAAGTTAGAAAAAATGAAAAGACAGAGAAATATTACACAAATGAAGGAACCAGGTAAAAATTCACAAGACCAAATAAATGAAGAGGACATATGCAAACTACATGAAAAAGAATTCAAGATAATGATAGTAAAGATGACCCAAAACCTCAAAAATAGAATGAAGAAAATCAGATCAGATCAGTCGCTCAGTCGTGTCCGACTCTTTGCGACCCCATGAACCGCAGCACGCCAGGCCTCCCTGTCCATCACCAGCTCCCGGAGGTCACTCAGACTCACACCCATCAAGTCAGTGATGCCATCCAGCCATCTCATCCTCTGTCGTCCCCTTCTCCTCCTGCCCTCAATTCCTCCCAGCATCAGAGTCTTCTCCAATGAGTCAACTCTTCGCATGAGGTGGCCAAAATACTGGAGTTTCAGCTTTAGCATTATTCCTTCCAAAGAAATTCCAGGACTGATCTCCTTCAGAATGGACTGGTTGGATCTTCTTGCAGTCCAAGGGACTCCCAAGAGTCTTCTCCAACACCACAGTTCAAAAGCATCAATTCTTCAGCGCTCAGCCTTCTTCACAGTCCAGCTCTCACATCCATACATGACCACAGGAAAGACCATAGCCTTGACTAGGCAAACCTTTGATGGCAAAGTAATGTCTCTGCTTTTGAATATGCTATCTAGGTTGGTCATAACTTTCCTCCCAAGGAGTAAGCGTCTTTTAATTTCATGGCTACAGTCACCATCTGCAGTGATTTTGGAGCCCAGAAAAATAAAGTCTGACACTGTTTCCACTGTTTCTCCATCTATTTCCCATGTAGTGATGGGACCAGATGCCATGATCTTCGTTTTCTGAATGTTGAGCTTTAAGCCAACCTTTTCACTCTCCTCTTTCACTTCCATCAAGAGGCTTTTTAGCCCCTCTTCACTTTCTGCCATAAGAGTGGTGTCATCTGCATATCTGAGGTTATTGATATTTCTCCCAGCAATCTTGATTCCAACTTGTGTTTCTTCCAGTCCAGCATTTCTCATGATGTACTCTGCATATAAGTTAAATAAACATGGTGACAACATGCAGCCTTGACATACTCCTTTTCCTATTTGGAACCAGTCTGTTGTTCCATGACCAGTTCTAACTGTTGCTTCCTGACCTGCATACAGATTTCTCAAGAGGCAGATCAGGTGGTCTGGTATTCCCATCTCTTTCAGAATTTTCCACAGTTTATTGTGATCTACACAGTCAAAGGCTTTGGCATAGTCAATAAAGCAGAAATAGATGTTTTTCTGGAACTCTCTTGCTTTTTCCATGATCCAGCAGATGTTGGCAATTTGATCTCTGGTTCCTCTGCCTTTTCTAAAACCAGCTTGAACATCAGGAAGTTCACGGTTCACATATTGCTGAAGCCTGGCTTGGAGAATTTTGAGCATTACTTTACTAGCGTGTGAGATGAGTGCAATTGTTCGGTAGTTTGAGCACTCCTTGGCATTGCCTTTCTTTGGGATTGGGATGAAAACTGACCTTTTCCAATCTTGTGGCCACTGCTGAGTTTTCCAAATTTGCTGGCATATTGAGTGCAGCACTTTCACAGCATCATCTTTCAGGATTTGGAATAGCTCTACTGGAATTCCATCACCTCCACTAGCTTTGTTCGTAGTGATGCTTTCTAAGGCCCATTTGACTTCACATTCCAAGATGTCTGGCTCTAGGTCAGTGATCATATCATCATGATTATCTGGGTCGTGAAGCTCTTTTTTGTACAGTTCTTCTGTGTATTCTTGCCACCTCTTCTTAATATCTTCTGCTTCTGTTAGGTCCATACCATTTCTGTCCTTTATCGAGCCCATCTTTGCATGAAATGTTCCTTTGGTATCTCTGATTTTCTTGAAGAGATCCCTAGTCTAAAATGCAAGGATCAATTAACACATTTAACAAAGACCTGGAAGAAATTAAGAACAAACAGGGACAAACAACACAATTACTGAAATTAAAAATACTCTAGAAGAAATCAATAGTAGAATAACTGAGGCAGAAAAACAGATAAATGAGCTGGAAGACAGAATAGTGGGAATAACTGAAGAACAGGATAAGAGGAGAATGAGAAGAATTGAGGATAGTCTCAGAGACCTCTGGGACAATATTAAAGGTACTAACATTTGAATTATAGGGGTCCTAGAAGAAGATGAGAAAAACAAAGGATCTGAGAAAATTTTTGAAAAGATTATAGTTGAAAACTTCCCTAACATGAGAAAAGAAATAGTCAATCGATCCAAGAAGCACAGAGTCCCATAGAGGATAAACCAAAGGAGAAACATGCCAAGACACACACTAATCAAGCTAACAAAGATTAAACACAGAGAAAGAATATTAAAAACAGCAAGGGAAAAGCAGAAAGTAACATACAAAAGGAACCACATAAGATTAACAATTGATCTTTCAGCAGACATTCTGAAGACCAGAGGAAATGGCAGGATGTATTTAAGGTACTGAAAGGGGAAAATATACAACCAAGATTACTCTACCTGGCAAGGATCTCATTCAAAGTTGATGGAGAAATCAAAAGTTTTACAGACAAAAAAAAGTTGAGAGAATACAGGCCCCTGAAACCAGTTTGCTAAGTCACTTCAGTCGTGTCCGACTGTGTGACCCCATAGACGGCAGCCCACCAGGCTCCCCTGTCCCTGGGATTCTCCAGGCAAGAACACTGGAGTGGGTTGCCATTTCCTTCTCCAATGCATGAAAGTGAAAAGTGAAAGGCAAGTCGCTCAGTCGTGTCCGACTCCTAGCGACCCCATGGACTGCAGCCTACGAGGCTCCTCCGTCCATGGGATTGTCCAGGCAGGCGTACTGGAGTGGGGTGCCATTGCCTTCTTACAATAATGTTTGAGAGACCTATAGGCAGGAAACACAAGAGAAGGAAAAGACCTACACAAACAATTTTGAAGAATGCCAATAGGAAAGTATATATCAATAATTACTTTAAATGCAAAGGGATTAAATGTTCCAACCAAAACACACAGACAGGTAAATGGATACAAAAACAAGACCCACATATATGCTGTCTACAAGAGACCCACTTCAGACCTAGAGGCACACACAGACTGAAAGTGAGAGGATGGAAAAAGATATTCCATGCAAATGGAAATCAAAGGAAAGCCAGAGTAGCAATTTTCATATCAGACAAAATAGACCTTAAAATAAAGAAAATTAAAAGAAATAATGAAGGTCGCTACATAATGATCAAGGGATCAACCCAAGAAGAAGACATAACAATGGTAAGTATTTATGTACCCAACATAGGAGCACCACAATACATAAAGCAAACGCTAACAGACATAAAAGCGGAAGTTGACAGTAACACAATAGTAGTAGGGGACTTGACATTCTACTTGCACCAATGAACAGATCATCAAAACAGAAAATTAATAAGGAAACACGGTGTTAAACGACACATTAGACCAGATGGGACCTAATTGATATCTTCAGGACATTTCATCTAAATGCAGAACAAGACACTTTCTTCTCAAGTGACATGGAATATTCTCAAGCATAGACCACATCTTGAGTCATAAATCAAGCCTCAGTAAATTTAAGAAAAATGAAATTATATCAAGCATCTTTTATGATCACAATGCTATGAAACTAGATATCAATTACAGGGGGAAACTAACTGTAAAAAAGCACAAACATATGGAGATTAAACAATACATTTCTAAATAATGAACAGGTTACTGAATAAATTAAAAGGGAAATAAAAAAACTCCTAGAAACAAATGCAATGAAAACACGATGACTCAAAACCTATGGGAGGCAGCAAAAGCTGTCCTAAGAGGCAAGCTCATAGCAATACAATCCTACCTTAAGAAACAAGAAAAACAGCAAATATACAGCCTAATTTTACACCCAAAACAACTGGAAAAGAACAAAAACCCTCAAGGTTAATAGAAGGAAATAAATCATAAAGATCAAAATAGAAATAAATGAAAAAGAAATAAAGGAAACAATAGTAAAGACTAATAAAACTGAAAGTTGGCTCTTTGAGAAGATAAACAAAATTGACAAACTATTAGCCAGACTCAACAAGGAAAAAGGGGAGAAGAATCAAATCAACAAAATTAGAGATGAAAAAGTAGAAGTTACGATAGACAACGCAGACATACAAAGGATCATAAGAGATCATTATGAGCAACTTTATATGCCAATACAATGGACAACCTGGAAGAAATGGACAGATTCTTAGAAAAGTTCAACCTTCCAAAATTAAGCCAAGAAGAAATAGAAACTATGAATAAGCCAATCACAAACTGAAATCGAAACTGTAGTCAAAAAATCCATCAAAAAACAAAAGCACAGGGCCAACTGGCTCCACAGGTGAATTCCATTAGACATTTAGAGATGAGCTAATGCCTATCCTTCTCAAATGCTTCCAAAAAATTGCAGAGGAAAGAACACTTCCAAACTCATTCTACAAGGCCACTATCACCCTGATACTAAAACCAGATAAAGACATCACACAAAGAATAAAATTATAGGCCAATATCACTGATGAACATATATGCAAAAATCCTCAAAAAAAATCTAGCAAACGGAATTCAACAACATATTAAAAAGGTCATTCACCATTATCAAGTTGGGTTTATTCCAGGGATACAAGACTTCTTCAATATACACAAATCAATCATTGTGATACAGTGTTTTAACAAACTGAAAGATAAAAACTATATGATAATCATGATAATCTCAATAGATGCAAAAAAAGCTTTTGAATAAATTCAGCACCCATTTATGATAAAAACTCACCAAAAAATGGGCTTAGAAGAAACCTAGGCTGTATATGATAAATCCACTGCAAACATTGTATATGATAAATCCAGTGCAAACATTATTCTCAATGGTGAAAAAATGAAAGCCTTTCTTCTAAGATCAGGAATAAGACAAGTGTGCCCTCTCTCACCACTATTATTCAACATAGTATTTGAAGACCTAGCCAGGGCAATTAGAGAAAGACTATAAAGAAATAAAAGGAATCCAGATTGGAAAAGAAGAAGTAAAACTCTCACTGTTTGCAGAAGACATGATACTATACATAGAAACCCTAAAGATACTATCAGAAAATTACTAGAGCAAATTAGTCAATTTAGTAAAATTGCAGGATACAAAATCAATATACAAAAATCACTTGCATTCCTATACACTAACAATGAAAAATCAGAAAAATCAGAAAGAGAAATTAAGAAATCAATCTCATTTACCCTTGCAACAAAAAGAATAAAATACCTAGGAATAAACCTATCTAAGGTGACAAAAGAACTGTATACAGAAAACTATAAGACACTGATGAAAGAAGTCAAAGACAACATAAACAGATGGAGAGATGTCCATGTTCCTGTGTTGGAAGAATCAGTATTGTGAAAGTGACTATACTACTAAAAGCAATCTACAGATTCAGTGCAATCCCTGTCAAATTACCAATGGCATTTTTCACAGAACCAGAACAAGAAATTTCACAATTTGTATGGAAATACAAAAGACCCTGAAGAGCTGAAGCAATTTTGAGAAAGAAGAATGAAACTGGAAGAATCAACCTGCCTGATTCAGATATACTGCAAAGCTGGTCATTAAAACAGTATGGTACTTTCACAAAAGCAGAAATATAGAGCAATGGAATAAGATAGAAAGCCCAGAGATAAAACCATGCATCTATGGGCACCTTATCTTTGACAAAGGAGGCAAGAATATACTATGGAGAAAAGATGGTCTCTTCAATAAGTGCTTCTGGGAAAACTGGACAGCTACATGTTAAAGAATGAAATTAAGACACTTCTAACACCAGACACAAAATTAAACTCAAAATGGATTAAAGACCTAAATGTAAGGCCAGAAACTCTTAGAGGAAAACATAGGCAGAACAGTCTATGCCATAAATCACAGCAAGATCCTCTATGACCCACTTTCCAGAGTAATGGAAATAAAAACAAAAATAAACAAATGGAACCTACTATGCTATGCTAAGTCACTTCAGTCGTGTCCGACTCTGTGTGATCCCATAGACAGCAGCCACCAGGCTCCCCCGTCCCTGGGATTCTCCAGGCAAGAACACTGGAGTGGGTTGCCATTTCCTTCTCCAATGCATGAAAGTGAAAAGTGAAAGCGAAGTCGCTCAGTCATCCGACTCTTAGTGACCCAATAGAACCTAATTAAACTTAAAAACTTTGTACAGCAAAGGAAACTATAAACAAGGTGAAAAGACAACCCTCAGAATGGGAGAAAATAATAGCAAATGAAACAACTGACAAAGGATTAATTTCCAAAATATACAAGCAGCTCATGCAACTCAATACCAGAAAAACAAACAATCCAATCAAAAAGGGGGCAGAAGACCTAAACAGACATTTCAATGAAGAAGACATACAGATGGCTAATAAACATATGGAAAGATGCTCAACATCACTCATTAGTAGAGAAATGCAAATCAAAACTATAATGAGATATCATCTCATACCAGTCAGAATGGCCATCATCCAAAAATCTATAAACAATAAATGCTGTAATGTGGAAAAAAGGGAACTCTCTTGCACTGTTGAAGAGAATGTAAATCGATATAGCTACTATGGAGAACAGTATGGAGATTCCTTTAAAAAACTAGGAATAAAACTACCATATGACCCAACAGTCCCACTACTGGAAGACCAGTATCCTGAGAAATATACCCCGAGAACACCACAACTGAAAAAGACACATGTATCCCAATAGTCATTGCAGCACTATTCACAATAGCGAGAACAAGGAGGCAACCTAGATGTCCATCAACAGATGAATGGAATAAAGAAGCTGTAGTACATATATACAATGAAATATTACTCATCCATAAAAAGGAATGCATTTGAGTCAGTTCTAAAAAGAAGATGAACCTAGAGTCTATTATACAGAGTGGAGTGAGTCAGAAAGAGAAAAACAAATATCATATATTGGTGCATGTATATGAAATCTGGAAAGATAGTCCTGATGAACTTATTTACAAGGCAGCAGTGGAGACACAGACATAGTGAACGGCTGTGGACATAGCAGTGGGGGGAGGAGGGGTGGGACAAGTGGAGAGAGTAGCACGGAATCATATACACTACCATATGTAAAGTAAATAGCCAGTGTGAATTTGCTGTATGAGTCAGGGAGCTCAAACCAGTGCTCTGAAAAAACCTAGAGGGCTGGGATCAAGTGGAGATGGGAGGGAACTTCCAGAGGGAGGGGACCTATGTATACCTATGGCTGATTCATGTTGATACATGGCAGAAACCAACACAATACTGTAAAGCAATTATGTGCCAATTAAAAATAAATAAAAATTTTTTAAAAAGAATCATTGCAACTATTATTTTCTCATCTTTAATCAATGTAGCCAAACAAAAGAACAATTCAGTTCAATAAATTTCCTTAACTAACAATCTCAGACAAAAGCAGTCTTTTTAGTTAGTTGATAATCCCATGAAAGAGTTTAATTATTAGAAAATAATAATCCCAAACCATCGACTATGGGTTTCTCTGGCTGATAGGTGGATAGCTGTTTTTTGTTTGTTTTTTCTTCTCATCTGCCCTTGCTTGTTTATTTGATTGATTTTTTTAAGTGAGTAAAACTAAAAACCAGTAGAAGGGCACAACCCACTGGTGACATTCTTGGGTCACTGAAGCTGACCAATGACAGCCAAATACTGTCAGATACTGTGGGTAGGCTTCAGTGCTCCTTTGTAAATGCAGCCTCTAGATGCAGAATATGGCAAGTTCAGCATGGACCAGGGAAACTGCTGCCTAATTCATTTTGTAACACAAGTGTAACCTTGACATCAAAACAAGAAAAAATGTTATAAGGAAAAAAACAGAACTATAATTACTTTGAAAATGGATTTTAAAATTCTAAATATATTTAGTATAATTTAGCAGTTTATGAAAAAATATAGTGAGAAATGCTGATACCAGGAATGCAATGATTATCTAATGTAAACATTTTTGATCATTTTGATAGACGAAAAAGATATTTAATCAGAATTAATTTCCTGAAATTTAAAAGTTCATAAAATTAGAAAAAAATCATTATATTATAGTCCAATGAATAAATTTGGATACAGATCAATGACAAATACTAAAAAAGCTCACTGAAATACTGGCAAAGATTAAATATCCAATAGTACAAAGCATTGGGAAGCTATAAACACATTACATTAAGTTGTGAAATCTCTGTAAGCTTCTCTTAACCATGACAATTTCTTACAACTGTCTTGTTTTTGGTGATCTTGACAGTTTTGAGACGTACCAAAGAGTTGTTTTGTAGAATGTTCCTTAAATTGGGATTTATCTGCTGTTTTTCTCATGATTAAACAAGGGTTGTGTGTTTTGGAGAGGAAGACCATGGAGGTAAAGTATCCTTCTCATTGCTGCTGCTGCTGCTGCTGCGTCCCTTCAGTCGTGTCAGACTCTGTGCAACCCCAGAAACTGCAGCCCACCAGGCTTCCCATCCCTGGGATTCTCCAGGCAAGAACACTGGAGTGGGTTGCCATTTCCTTCTCCAATGCATGAAAATGAAGTCACTCAGTCGTGTCCGATTCTAGCGACCCCAAGGACTGCAGCCTACCAGGGTCCTCCATCCATCGGATTTTCTAGGCAAAAGTACTGGAGTGGGGTGCCATTGCCTTCTCTGATCTTCTCATTACATCATATCAAAAGTACTATCAAGATAATAGTACCTTTCAACATGATTTATTTAAAAAAAAATTTAAAAATAAACTCAATATTAAGAAGTAGAGTGAGAAACATTAATTATGTAGTTTATCAGGTCAGCAAAAAAAAAATACTAAAAAAAACCCTAATTTGAAATTCTTTTACCCAACAACAAAATTTCTTTACTACAGCAATAATACATTCAGTCTGCAATGTTTGCTGGTCACACCATTTTTGAAATTTTCACCAAAAACTTTTTCAAGAGGCTAAGAAACTCGTTGATAAGGGGACAATAATAAAACTTTAACAATGGTTATAATATTTCATTTTCTAATTTTAAAATAAGACTTTTATGAAAAAATTCAGTCTCCCATTTATTTTTCCTGGCTTCATTTAGAAAGATTTCTTTCCAATGGCGTGCAAATATTTGGCAGTGTTTAGAGGCCATTGGTGTAGTGTCTTGTCTGTGAACTTTGGAGTTTCTCAGATTCTGTTACTGTCTCCAGCTTCACTCTGTGTTGTTGGATATGCTTTTTAACCTTTCCTGGGCCCTGACTTCTCCACCTTTGAAGTCAGGCAATGATGGTGATGGCGGTATAATTCACCTTGCAGGATAGGCATGAAAATGACAGGAAACTGAGTCTGTACATCAGCTGTCCCAAAAGGAGAAGGCAGAGAAAGCTCCCTTTGCCCTTCAGGCTTGGCAACCAAGTTCCCCCACCCCATCCCCACCTGCCCTCCTCAGATCATCTGTTAAGCAGAAGCTAATCAACCAACCTAGTGTCTCATTCTCCGTCTCTATTTCCCCAGCTATTCTATACATTAGGGTTCATATAAGGTCTGCTTGCCTTTTACTTCCTTCTGAATATAGTGATTTTTGTGATCTCCCTTTCACAATCTGGAGATTTAATGTACAGCACAGTAGTGGCAGTCAACAATACTCTATTGTATACTTCAAAGTTGCTAGGGGACTAGATTTTAAATGTTCTCACCACAAAACAAATAATAATAATTACGTGATATGATAAAGTTACTGGCTAAAAGTATAGTGGTAATCATATTGTAATAAATATAAATGTGTCAAATCAACATGTCATTATATATATGCCTTAAACTGACATAATGCTATATGCCAACATATATGTTATATGTCAGCCTTAATTTTGTAAGGCTGAGGAAGGGTGAATTTGCCCATTTGCCTTAACTGGGACATTCAACTTTTTCTGCCCTCCAACACTTGGTTTCCTGGTTCTTGGGCCTTCAGATTCCAACTGAGACTTATGCCAACAGCTCCCTTGGTTCTTAGACCTTTAGTTTTGAACTGGAACTGTACCCCTGACTTCCCTGTGCCTGCATCTTGCAGATGTCAGATCAAGAATTCCTCGGTCTCTGTACTCGTGTGACTCAATCCCTCACAATAAATGTCTTTCTATGTATCTATATGTAATCCCGCTGTTTCTGTTACCTTAGAGCACATTGAGTAATACAGTGAGTATTCTATGAAATTATTTCTTTTTTTGGTCCTGATGCTTTTGTTTTTTAATGTTTTGTGTGTGTGTGTGGTAAAAAGTCACATAATATAAAACATACTATTTTAACCATAATTAACTGTACAGTTCAGAGGCAGTAGGTACATTTATAGTTTTGTGCAACTCTCACCATCATCCATCTCCAGAAACTCTGTCCCCATTAAACACTAACTCCCCCTCAACAAAAGAACAGATAAAGATGTGGTACATGTATACAATGAAATATTATTCAGCCATAAAAAGGAACAAAGTGTGCCATTTTCAGAGACATGGATGGAATTGCCATACAGAGTGAAATAAGTCAGAAAGAGAAAAACAAGTATTGTATATTAATATATATATGTGGAATCTAGAGAAATAGCACCGATGAACCTGCTTGCAAAGCAGAGGTGGAGTACATGGGATGTGCATACCAAGGGATGAGTGGGGACATTGAGATTAACATGTATACACTACTTGTGTGGAAGAGATGGCTAATGAGAATACTGTAGCACAGAGGAAAAAAGAAAGAAGGTACAACTTGCTTCTATGACATATATAGTTAACCTTTAAAGGCATTCCAATATACATTATGTACAGAGATCGTTTATTTCTAATGGAATAATATAGTTTAGCTCTGAGTTCCAGGCCAGCTACCAAATATCTGGAGCTGTTCGTCTGTTTGTTTTCTTTCTCAGAGTTCAGTGCATCACTCTGAACTTTGGTAGTTCACTCTAAGGAGCTGTGTTTTAAAAGACACACACTCTCCACGGCTACAAGACGTGCCTCAGGTGCTCAGTCAGAAATGAGAGCTAGTTGCCTTCTCTGCAGCCAGTGCTGAAATGGCCATGATGGCTTTTAAAGGTCACTGTGTTGAGAATATTAATTATTTGTGTGCATCCGCAAAGACAGTGACAGTTTTCTAACACTACTTTTGGGAAAGTGCAAGGAGATATCAAAATGACTAGAAAGAATAAATGAAGGCTTTGCCCCTGGTATTTTTCAGAAAAAAAAAAAAAAAAGGAACAATGTTTCCAAAATTAGACATTAGATGAATGGCCTCGTATCATTGTAAGTGTAGTCTGATGTATCAGTAGACCATGTTTTTTCCCATTGATTAATTCCCTTTTTATTAGATTAGATTCCAGGAAACTCATATAGCTGATGCTGGAGAACATCTCTGCTAGTCTCTGAAACCCTGAAAAGAGCAGGAACCTAGATTTCAGTGACAAACATTTGTTATACAGGGTAATGAGAATATGCCTCCTCCTCACCTGACTTAAGATTTATGATTTAAGAATGCAAGCTGATATCAAGTCATCTAATTGTACTGTCTCAGCTATTATCTCTAAGCTAACAATTGGTTCTTGAGCTTCCTGAAGTGTGGGGAAGGTACTTGGGTATCATACAGTGCAGGAAGTTTTAATTAGGGTTTCTTAATTTGTAATAACAAAATTGTACTTTAACCCACACCAAAGAACTCAGAGTTAAAAGGTATCGAGCTATTTCCTTTTCACACCACCTTTTTTTTTTTTTTTAAGATTTTTTTTTCTTTTGATGTGGGCCATTTTTAAAGTCTTTACTGAGTTTGTTACAATACAGCTTCTTTTACTTAAATTTTGGGGTTTTGGCCGCTAGGTATGGAGGGATCTTACTTAGCTCCCTGACAGGATCAAACCTGTACCCCTTGTACCAGAAGGCAAAGTTTTAACCACTGGGCCACCAGGGAGGTCCCTTATTCCACCTTCTTATGTAGTAAATTACCCTCATCTCTGAAAAATCTCTTTGAAAACAGACTGAGTTTTTAATGTCTTCCAGAAAAAAATCTGGTCTTCCGATAAACTTAAGAGAATCTAGATGCTCAAAGTGGAAAAGCAAGATTTCTAAGCACTGGTCAGCAGATTTTGGCCACCTAATCATGGAATCCTCCAACAATTCTGAATTGTCATGCCAACGCAAATTTCCCCCTCTGCCAAATGGCACATGGTCTATGACTCATATACTCCAATGTGCTTCTGTTTAACTATTCAGGGTTGAAGTTTCTTTTTCTTTGATAAAATGTGTAATCTTATCAACACAGAAATCCACATTAGAGAACAGTCTCCTGATCTTTATTGGTAGACAAGAGTGTTAGTTGCTCAGTTAAGTCTGACTCTTTGCAATCCCATGGACTATAGCCTGCCTGGCTTCTATGCTCATGGGATTCTCCAGGAAAGGATGCTGGAGTGGGCTTCCATTCCTTTCTCCAAGGGATCTTCCAAACCCAGGGATCAAACCCAGGTCTCCTGCCTCGCAGGAGGATTCTCTACTGACTGAGCCATAAGGGAAACCCTTTGGTAGACACATCAAGGATTTTTCTACCTTAGAACTTTAGCAACAACATTCTGGAAGACCACTGCCAGGAAGGAGAGAGAGTAAGCAGACAGCAGCACCTGGATGGATCACCTGAGTGAACCTGGGACATTGACAGACCTCAGAGAGAGGGCTAAGGGAGCAGTGGACCCAGGGCTCGAGGCTGTCAAAACTGGAGGAGATCCAAGTTCCACAGGCCGTGCCAGGAGCTAATCAAAGATCCTAAGTGCCCAACGAGGCTGCTGGTGTGACTTCAAGACACCAGTCTGGAGCAACAGATGAGTGGGCTGACCTTCTCCGAAGACTGGGTCAACACTAGCAACTGGCTATTGACAGTGTAGGAAAAATGGGAAAGAAAGGAAGGAGAGAAAGAAGGGAAGGCGGTAGGAGAGAAGAAGGCAAGAGAGAAGGGGAGAAAGAAAGGGCAGGAGCAAGGAAGGAAGGAGGGAGGGAGGGAAAAGAAATATCAAGGTAAAAATAGTTCTCCTGGGAGCTGGAATCCTTCCAGGCTGAAGGATATGACAATAATAGAGGCCTTCAACCCACTGCCTGTTTTTATACATACAGTTTTATTGGAACTCAGTCACGCCCGTTTGCTTTTGCTTTGTCCTTGGCTGCTTTGGGGCTACATTGGCAGATCAGAGCTACTGTGACAGAGATGATTCCCACCTTCCCACCGATGCCTAAAATATTTACTGCCTAGCCCTTCACAGATATATTTGCAGACCCCTGCATTATTAGGTCAGTTCAGAACACCCTGAAGCCTGGGGAAAAACCTTGGAGAACCTGATTTAACCAACCTAAAAATCTAACAGAGCACAGGCCCTCCAACCTACCTGCCCTCATGGAGCTCACGTTGTGCAGGGAAGACAGATGATACGTGAGAAATAAACCCAATGGCATGGAGTAAAGGAGAAGTGCAAGCATCTCCAAGACCCTCAAGCAGGGCCCTGTCCCCACCTGGAGAGTTGGGGAAGGCTCTGCAACCAGTGCTTTTAAGATGAGACCTTGAAAACGGGGCAAGTTAGCCAAGGGAACAGAAGAAGAGGAGTTCTGGGCTCATGCAAAGGCCCGGACTTGAGGGACAATACACAAGGACCCAAGGGTGTCCAGTGAGTCTGAAGGATGGTGGATGGAACAGCTCTGGAGAATGTGGCTGCCTCTTTCCTCAGGACATCAAAATCCTTAATAATGCTGAGGACTTAGGCCTTTAATAAGGACTTTTAGGCAAAGAAAGCATATAATCATATTTATACTTTCAAAAAACCCCACAACACTCTGATAAGTCCATACTCTTAGAGTAAGAGATCAGGTTGGGAAGGATAGAAATCCCCCAGACCCAGCAGTGGTGCCCCCCATTTACCAGGCAAGAGCATACACAGGTCATCTCACTCCCGGACAACATGGCCTGAGGTGACCAAAGAAAACAGGCTGTGTGATGGGACAGCCAAGCCTACGGGGCCCGGCTCTTGTCAATTTAGGACATGGCTTCTCGACTCTACCACTCTTCTTGGCTTTGAATTTTCTTCAGGGAGATTTGTTCTGCATTCATTTTCTTCGGAAGACTACTTTTGAAACATGTTGATCTTGCCTAGACTGAGTTCAGGAGGAAAAAGCAAAAGTTTTTCCACATTTAGGCTTCAGTTGTTAGGAAAATCTAAACACACTTGCAGCCACTGGAGAGCTGAGGTGTGGGGTGGTGGGGAGTGAGGAGATGTGAGACATGGCCTCCATCGCCCCATATCCCAGCATGACTATTGGCCTTGGCTTTTCTCTTATAAAGTCCTCCCTTCTGTAGGACCATTCAAAGCCACTAGCACCACGCTCTCCCCTGCCCTGAGCTGCTCAGAGACCAGAGCTGCTCCTGCTCCTGGTGAATTTTCAAGTCCCTTTTGAAACCACAAATTCTAATTTTTTTAAAGAGCCCTTGAAATGTCTTTCACTGCTGACACATAGTGATGTAGGAAGGGCACCCTTTGTTATTATCAAACCCAGCCAATGATTTCTTTCTCCCAAGGATCATCAGAGGAGAAAAGAAATACTGATTTATACTAAAAAGCAATAAAAATAGAAAAATACTGCATTGCGGATAAAAAAGTTGTGAGGTGACAGTGTGTGTCAATAAAGTAAGACACTGTCCACGGATAATGAAACTGAGGCCCTTCAGCCCTGGAGGCTACAGCCCATGGAGAAGGGAAAGAAATACACAGTGATTCTTGAGGTGCACACCGGCAGCCCTGCTTCACAGTCACAGTTCAGATGGAGAACTAATGAACTGCTCTTGAGGAAAATAGGATTTAACACCAAAGTTCCTCCCAGCACTTCAACTCTACATGCATAGTTCTTTCACCTTCATAAAGCAACGTAACCCTAATACTTGATTACCGAAATGGGACTTGGCATTTTCTAGCAATTTCAAGGTCTTCTAAAACCACAAAGTGGGCAATGTTTTCTTCCTAAATTGCTCCCAAGTCCACTTCCAGCATTCATCAGCAAATATTTGTCACTGTCACTCTTCGTAGTAGGATACACAAATTATTCAAGGGCTTACAACTGAGTGGGGTGGGGAGGGGAGCATAATCCCCTAGGCAGGGAGATGGAAGCTTAAAACAGATAACTACAGGAGTGTTACAGGGCAGAGTGTAAGTCTGGAGTCTGGGGGGTAGGGATGAGGGTGGATACACACTAAAGAACTTCTATTAAGCATAAGCCTGTAAATAAGTCAATACTTCAAAAGTTTAATAATAACCACTATCAGTTTCCAATATTAAGAGTTCTAAAGACAATCATTATAATTTGTCTCTAAAATGTCTAGAAGGCTCTTCCCCCCTCAAAATGTTTAGAAATGCCTCACTTCGTACTCAGTCTTAAAGTAAATGATATTTGGTCAATGTGTTCAAATCATCAGCAACATGTGATTTCTACTGGCTAGGGAAACTGAAAAATGGAAATTAGATTCTAGAATCAGACTTCTCCTCTTCTAGCCATGAATCCAGAGCTCAATATCTAAATTATTGAAAACTAGGAGAATGGAGTTGGTATAGTTCTGTATTAAAGCAGCAGCAGCTTTCTGGGGTAAGATATTGTGGTGGTCAGTGAAAAACACAACTGTGCTTTCATAAAGCCATGTTTAAAAAGTTTGCTAGCATTTATACTTTGGGCAGAGTATTCAATCTGTTCACCCATTTGTACCATATGCTTCCATATACCACCCCCCACACACACACACACACACACACACACACACACACACACACACACACATATTCTCAAGAGAATTGATGCATAAAAAAGCATTACTATAAATGAGATAGAAAACAATAGTCAACTGTATCATATATATTATGAAACCATTAATGTATTTTGCAAGTTCCTATCCAAGCCTTGTAGCATTGTTCTTGTACAACAAGATGCCAGCCTTTATGAGTCAGAAACACAACACCCCACAAAATAAGACTTAAAGGAAATGGCCTTGTAGACATAGTCTTCCAATCCTCTAGACAGTATAAGTCACTTACCTGGGAACATGAACTTGAAGAAGCCAGAAGAAACAATGGACTCCACTGTAGAGAGTCAAAAGGTTTTCCAACCTGTTCCAACTCCAGTTTTCCTCATTTAAAGCCCTGAACAGAATTCAAGCTTTTTTGAAAACACTATCTATTTGCTTAAGGGTCAATGACCTGAAGGCCAGACTGAACAGAGTTCAGTGACACCTGAGGAAAAGTTGAATGTATTCAAAATAATAACAGCAAACACAATGTTCTTGGGAAGCTCTCTGACAGTGTCAACTGGCTTTGGACTGAGGTGACTTGACTTCTAAGGAAGGGAGCTGGAGTGCCCGGGGAGAGCACTGATTCTGGCTGTGTCCAACTCTTCTCTTATAGACCATTATTTTTCAAAAGTTACTTAAAAATATAACAAGGCAGGAAAAAAATACCTTGAAACTTTTCCTCCTCAATTTGAAAGATCACTCTTGGAAAATCCTTGTGCAGGGCCCTGATATTACTGTCCCCCAAGCTCAGAGTTTCGTGGAAACAGATAATCTCAAAGAACACCTGAAAAAGACTTTTGCTCAAAACTCTGAGTGTTCAGATAACCCTTGCACCCTGGTCTGAACAGTCAATAACCTCAGGCTCTATCTGCCAAATGAAGCCCTGTGTAAGGCTTTCTTTTTTTAAAGTTTTAAATGAATAGATAACCAAATCAAATAAATACATATAGTGTCTCCAACAGCTTTGTGCTGCCACTCATATCTGTTCCTCTCCCTTCTTGTTGGTCCTTCCATCTTCTCAAAGGCTCTCATTTCTTTTCTCTCCCTCTCCTGAGCAAATCCTTTCCTAAACACGTCTCACTATGACCTTCAGCAATGAATAGTAACAGCCAACATTAGTCATCCCCTTATTGGGTACCTGGCTCAGTTTAAGAGTACCACCTTATTTGGACTTCTCCACAACCATAGGAGTTAGGTGCTGTCATCGGCATCCCCATTTCATAGTGGAGGAAACTGAAACTCAGAGAGGTGAATAATCCATACAAGTTCTTATAAGCAGTGGCTTCAGAACCTACGCTCCTCACCCTTCTAAGCTAACCCTCTTCCACCCCATACTCTGAAATGCTGTGGACCAACCAGTGCTTCTCAGTTTGCAGAAAGTAAGATCAACTTAAATGATAATATCAAAATTTCTAAATTACAAATTTTTCTGCCATAAGGCTTCCTTTGTAATTCAGCTTCCACTACTGTTTGTCTCTACTGGAGTCTATATATAAGACAGTTTGTGATTTAGCCCCAAATTTTGTGAGTTATTATATTTAGGTGTTAAAATCTCAATATATCAAGGTCAGCAAAGATGAGAAAGATTTCTTGATGTTCCCCTATCTGAACTGGTTTGAGAATCCCAGGAGAGGGTTGACTTCTGAGGGAATGAAGCTAGAATAACGTTGGGTGTGGCATCAATTAGGACACAGGACAAAGAACTTGACACAAAACCAAAAAGGCAGCACTGCTGTGGGGTCATCCTTTTGATTGGGAGAAGAGTCTCAGCAGAATTTTGCTAACTTTGTTTTGGTGAAATTGTGGACATAGCCAAAGGATGGAAATGCTCAGGACAAAACTGAGCAGAGCTTCTCACTGGTCCTTCTGTCCTAAGCTTCCCTTTGTGGGGCATGTAGACCTGGAGGAAGATGAAGCCTGGCGTTTTAGAGCAGGAAACAATATTGCAGACACTTCATCCAACCCCCTCATCCTGTAGATGAGAAGTAAGGACAGGACAGTGACCTGTCCAGGGCCTCTGGAAGGGCTGATGGTGTCTTCCTTTGCTCCTTCAACTCTAGCCCCTCGACTGAGTCAGCCCGGGCAGAATGAATGCCTTGTTAATCATTCCTGTTTTGTTTCAGCAGTAGGAGTGTTTTCTTTATGGTTCACGGTCTGAAGACAATAGGGTTATAGTCCCTGCTGTCCTCCAGTTAAAACATCGACTACTGTTTGAGTGCTTACTATGTGCCAAACACTGTTCATTCCTCTGAGATACAGGAATGAATGAGAATCCTTGTCCTCAGGAATCTTATGTTCTGGTGTGGACAGGAGGTAGACAGTAAACAAAAAAAAAATATGTCAGGTTGTGTTAAATCCTATGGAAGAAAACATCAGGAAAGGGATTTGATAAGGAGTGTGTATGTGTGAGCGTGTGTGTGTGAATGTGTGCATGTGTATATGTATGTGGCAGGTGGGAGAGGGGGTCAAAGTGTTGTCATTAGAAATCAGGTGAATGGAAAGATGACATATAAGAAATGACCTGAGATAAGGAAGAAAGTGCAGGAGTATCTGGGAAAACAGTGAACGCAAAAGCCCTGGAGCAGGGGAGCATGTGGAGTAGAGTAAGCAGGGGAAGCAGTAGCAGACGGTATCAGTGTGGTGGAAGTTGGGCAGAGCTTCTCAAGCTGCGATGACTAGACCAGCAGCAGCAGCAGCAGCAGCTGTTAGAAATAGAAAATCTGGGCTCTACTCAGGCTTACTGAATCAGAAATTCTGGGGGTGGTCCCTGGCATACTGAAGCTTGAGAACCCCTATTGTAGAGCCTCAGAAGTCACAGTAGACCAATTTGGACATTTCAAAATCATGCCTCAAAATGCCTCAAGGAAGAATTTGGTCAGTGATTGTTTAAAAACTTGCATTGCAGATCATTATGGGCACTCACTATGGAAGAAATAAAAGAAGCAGCATTACTTTCTTTCCTTACACCATTCAAAAACAAATTATTGGGATTCCCTGGTGATCCAATGGTTAAGAATCTGCCTTGCAATGCAAGACGCCAGTTCAATCCCCGGTCTGGGAGGATCGCACACGCTGCAGGGCAACCAAGCCAGTACACCACAGCTACTGAGCCTGGGCTCTGGAGCCCATGAGCCACAACTACTGAGCCCACAGGTGCAAATATGGAAGCTCCACAACAAGAGAAGCCACAACAATGAGAAGCCTGTGCACTACAACTAAAGGGTAGTCCCCAGTCTTCACAACCAGAGAAAGTCCGCACACAGCAATGAAGACTCGGCACAGCCAAAAATAAATAAATACATAATTTTAAAAAATTATTTACGTGACACCATGTTGGGTGTTATGCTGATTTCCACCTAATATGCAGAGTACATCATGAGAAACGCTGGGCTGGAAGAAGCACAAGCTGGAATCAAGATTGCTGGGAGAAATATCAATAACCTCAGATATGCAGATGACACCACCCTTATGGCAGAAAGTGAAGAAGAACTAAAGAGCCTCTTGATGGAAGTGAAAGAGGAGAGTGAAAAAGTTGGCTTAAAACTCAACATTCAGAAAACGAAGGTCATGGCATCTGGTCCCATCACTTCATGGCAAATAGATGGGGAACCAGTGGCTGACTATTTTTCTGGGCTCCAAAATCACTGCAGATGGTGATTGTAATGAAATTAAAAGATGCTTACTCCTTGGAAGGAAAGTTATGACCAACCTAGACAGCATATTCAAAACAGAGACATTATTTTGTCAACAAAGGTCTGTCTAGTCAAGGCTACCCTGGTGGCTCAGATGGTAAAGCGTCTGTCTATGATGCAGGAGACCCAGGTTCGATCCCTGGGTTGGGAAGATCCCTTGGAGAAGGAAATAGCAATCCACTCCAGTATTATTGCCTGGAAAATCCCATGGACAGAGGAGCCTGGTAGGCTACAGTCCATGGGGTCGCAAAGGGTCGGACACGAATGAGTGACTTCACGTTCATGTTCACATTCAGTCAAGGCTATGGTTTTTCCAGTGGTCATGTATAGATGTGAGAGTTGGACTATAAAGAAAGCTGAGCACTGAAGAATCAATACTTCTGAACTGTGGTATTGGAGAAGACTCTTGAGAGTCCCCTGGACTGCAAGGACATCCAGCCAGTCCATCCTAAAGGAGATCAATCCTGGGTGTTCATTGGAAGGACTGATGTTGAAGCTGAAACTCCAGTATTTTGGCCACCTGATGCAAAGAGCTGACTCATTTGAAAAGACCCTGATGTTGGGAAAGATTAAAGGCAGGAGAATAGGATGACAGAGGATGAGATGGTTGGATGGCATCACTGACTCAATGGACTTGAATTTGGGTAAACTCCAGGAGCTGGTGATGGACAGGGAAGCCTGGCATGCTGCGGTTCATGGAGTCACAAAAAGTCAGACACAACTGAGTGACTGAACTGAACTGAACTGAATGACAACTGCTAATGATACGAAGTCCAATAGGTCTTGAGTGAAGGAAAATTGGTGGCAGGGGAAGGTGCTCTGCTCCACAAGTCATTCAGGGTCCCAAGCTGACAAGGTACCACCATCCTCCATATGTGGATTCCAAGGTGTCCTTGTACATTGACACCCAGCCATCACACAAAGGGAAGAGAAAATATGGAACATTATGTGTGGGCAGTTGCCATGGACAAACCTGGAAGAGGCATCCATCACTTCCACCACACTTCATTGGCCAGGGCTCTCTGTCACATGGCCATACCTACCTGCCAGAGAGACTGGGAGACGAGGTCTAGCTGTGGGCACAGGAGGTTTGGTTTAAAGTTAACCAATCTCAATACATAGGCTTTGGAAACACAATGATTTGAGTTCACACACTAGCCGAGTGACTTTGGGCACATTATTTAATCTCTATTAGCCTCAATTTCTTCATCTGAAGAATGGGAGTGGTAATACCACCTTCATAAGGTGACAAAGCCTGTCTGAACTTCCCTGTGCCATAGATCCTGAGCAAATATGCTGGACTTTGAAAAGAAAGTGTTTTGGATCTAGGGGCAGAGCAGTTTCTCCTCCAGCATGGGTACCACCAAGTTTATCTGATTCCTAGAGATTACACTTTAAGATTAGGAAATTTTAGTTTAGAGCCTGAGATGTTAATCTATCTGGCTGGCATGTGGATGTATATACCAACATCCCCCAAGCCACCAATTAGGCACCCTCCTTAATCACATCCTACAGCTAGCTGTGCCATGAAAAATATATGTTTAAAAAAATTTTAATGAAGTTTCTCAATCCTATTTTGTCTAGTCAAGGGTTCCCATGATTGATACCCAGATAGGGTATTGATAGTCACGGAGTAGAAGCCCTTTCCAGGAAGTCAAGATATCCATGGCTGTGCGGGGATGATTGGAGATCAGCATGGAAGCATAACACTGTGAACCAGTCACCCATCCATTTTTCCTCTTCCGCTTCGTTTATCCTATGACTCACCCCCAGGCAGGCAGTGAGGTAAAATTTGTATCTATCCAAATTAGTATATTCCTAATTTTGTTTTATAGATGTGTAAAAATGACTAGGAGAAAATAAAGAAAATATAAAAGTGATTATCTGTAAGCTATAAAAATGTGAACATGGGTGAGTTTTAGATTCTGCCTTGTGCTTTTCTGTATCTTCTGAATTGTATACAATAAGAGAAAACTATTCCTATTTGTAATATGCAAGTTATTATATAAAAAGAATAAAGTATATGGCAAGAGGCAATGTCTAAAAGAATGTTTAATAAAATGTATACTAAGAATGATGTTTTAAAAATATATGGCAAAACCAATACAATATTGTAAAGTTAAAAAATAAAATAAAATTAAAAAAAAATAAAAATATATCTAGAAACTCCAGATGCTCTCCAAATACTAGTTGCAGTTCAGTCTTTACTTCTCTGCCCTAGAGACTCTAGCCTCTACAGAAAAATGGGGGCCTTCATCTGGACATCACAGGCAAGGGTTCTGTGGATTCTAGGTCTTTGACTGCATTGCAATCTTGGTTTATCCTTATGTAGACAAGCCAGTGTGGTGGTGTCTGAAGCTGTTACTCGGTGGTGTGGCCTAATGGTCTTAAACCTGTAGGTAGCTCCAACTGCCTCCAGACCTCTGACCTGGGCCCACTTCTCCCACAAGCTGGCTCTAATCTGAACAATGCTTGGCATCCCCTTTGGCTCCATGGACAGCCTATCCCAACCATCTGTCACATCTGGCCTTGACTCCTGGAACTCCTTCAGGCCCTACCTGTTTGATCATTTAGAGTAAAATACTTGACACATACAACCTTTCAAGATGGCCTTCAAATAATACTTCCTTTAAGATGATCATGGGAACCAAAAGCAGTGAGTTGAGTAGCCTCAACATATTTTTAGATGTTTTATGCTCCCCCTACAGAATCAAAAGTACCAAATAAGTCTGTTTAATCATAGTTTAAGCAAGTTGTAACTTAGAATTATCTGAAAGAAATTCATTGAACTCTACAGATATTTATCCTTTCAGTACTTGGTCAGAATTTCTATTTTTGTTTCCCTTTCTAATGAAGAAAGCTGGCAGAAAAAAATATAGACTTCATTCATGAGCACATCTTTCTTCATGCTTTTGAGTATGGTAGTTCTTGCCTTTCCCCAAAGGCTCATCATTGCACACATAGTTATAAAAATTACAAGGGAAAATGAGTAATTGGAAAAGAGAGATGAATAGCTAAAATTAATAAAGAAGAAAAAGGGACTTCTCTGGCAGTCTAGTGTTCAAGATTCTGCCTTACAATGCAAGGAGGTACAAGTTTGATCCCTGGTTAGGGAACTAGTATCTCCCATGCCAAGAGATGTGGCCAAATTTTTTTTAAAAACAAAACAACAACAAAAAACAAGCATTAAACAAGCAGGTCAAATGCAATAATCATTAAATAAATGAAAACAGAGGGTTTTTTAAAAATAAAGAAGAAAGATATCAGAAAGACTTCTGCTACAGAACAAAAGTCTTAAACAAGTGGCTGTGCCTTTGGTGCTGAACTTGAACTGTTAAATGAATGCGTTTCTCACTGGAGAGGGGCAAGACTGCCTGAAGATTGGGTGAATTGGCTTTTCCTGTCTTGACTTCACGTGGGACAGCTCTCTTCTTAAAGTGAACTATCAGTCCTGAAAGCCATTCCTTTGCTGGGATCTAAGAGGGGTGAGGTTGGTAAGCGATGGGTAGTGGGTAATCATCAGTCATAGTTCACAGTAATCTATGCCAAGCAGTTATAAATAACATGTGAGTGGTTATCTACTACTCCCTAGCTTAAAGCAAGGCAATTCATTCTTCAGGTAGCATACCTTGGCAACAAGGAACCAGTCTTACCAAATCAGTCAATCATGCCTTTGGACAGCAATCCAACAGACTCATATGACCAAGATACAGTTCTCTATATAAGCTTTTCAATCCTGGTGGATGTTGTAAACTAATATTCTTATCAGTGAAAGAGTGAAGGCAGGAACATTATTTTTAGTGCTATGTTGTAAATTACTGTTGAAGGCTCCCCAGTTCCATTCTTACTGACTCTAGGCAATGCCTTATACAACAGGAAACTTAGCTTTGAAACACTTCTCTAAAGCATTGAGCTATCTAGACCTGATTCACCAGTTCATGGCTTCTCGATGACACTTGTCCACGTACATGTTCAGTTCAGTTCAGTTCAATTCAGCCACTCAGTCGTGTCTGACTCTTTGAGACCCCATGAATTGCAACATGCTAGGCCTCCCTGTCCATCACCAACTCCCGGAGTTCACTCAAACTCATGTCCATCGAGTCGGTGATGCCACCAAGCCATCTCATCCTCTGTCGTTCCCTTCTCCTCCTGCCCCCAATCCCTCCTAGCATCAGAGTCTTTTTCAATGAGTCAACTCTTCACATCAGGTGCACATATTATTGGAGTTTCAGCTTCAGCATCAGTCCTTCCAATAAACACCTAGGACTGATTTCCTTTAGAATGGACTGGTTGGATCTCCTTGCAGTCTAAGGGACTCTCAAGAGTCTTCTCCAACACCACAGTTCAAAAGCATCAATTCTTTGGTGCTCAGCTTTCTTCACAGTCCAACTCTCACATCCATACATGACCACTGGAAAAACCATAGCCTTAACAAGACAGACCTTTGTTGGCAAAGTAATGTCTCTGCTTTTGAATATGCTATCTAGGTTGGTCATAACTTTTCTTCCAAAGAGTAAGCGTCTTGTAATTTCATGGCTGCAATCACCATCTGCAGTAATTTTGGAGCCCAGAGAAATAAAGTCTGACACTGTTTCCACTGTTTCCCCATCTATTTGCCATGAAGTGATGGGACCAGATGCCATGACCTTCATTTTCTGCATGTTGAGCTTTAAGCCAACCTTTTCACTCTCCTCTTTCACTTCCATCAAGAGGCTCTTTAGTTCTTCACTTTCTGCCATAAGGGTGGTGTCATCTGCATATCTGAGCTTATTGATATTTCTCCCAGCAATCTTGATTCCAGCTTGTGCTTCTTCCAGCCCAGCATTTCTCATGATGTACTCTGCATAGAAGTTAAATAAGCAGGGTGACAATATACAGCCTTGATGTACTCCTTTTCCTATTTGGAACCAGTCTGTTGTCCCATGTCCAGTTCTAACTGCTGCTTCCTGACCTGCATATAGGTTTCTCAAGAGGCAGGTCAGGTGGTCTGGTATTTCCATCTCTTGCAGAATTTTCCACAGTTTATTGTGATCTACACAGTCAAAGGCTTTAGCATAGTCAATAAAGCAGAAATAGATGTTTTTCTGGAACTCTCTTGGTTTTTCGATGATTCAGTGGATGTTGGCAATTTGATCTCTGGTTCCTCTGCCTTTTCTAAAACCAGCTTGAACATCTGGAAGTTCATGGTTCACGTATTGCTGAAGCCTGGCTTGGAGAATTTTGAGCATTACCTTACTAGAATGTGAGATGAGTGCAATTGTGCGGTAGTTTGAGCATTCTTTGGCATTGCCTTTCTTTGGGATTGGGATGAAAACTGACCTTTTCCAGTCCTGTGGCCACTGCTGAGTTTTCCAAATGTGCTGGCATATTGAGTGCAGCATTTTCACAGCATCATCATTCAGGATTTGAAATAGCTCAACTGGAATTCCATCACCTCCACTAGCTTTGTTTGTAGTGATGCTTTCTAAGGCCCACTTGACTTCACATTCCAGGATGTCTGACTCTAGGTGAGTGATCATACCATCGTGATTATCTTGGTCATGAAGATCTTTTTTGTACAGTTCTTCTGTGTGTTCTTGCCACCTCTTCTTCATATCTTCTGCTTCTGTTAGCTCCATACCATTTCTGTCCTTTATCAAGCCCATCTTTGCATGAAAAGTTCCCTTGGTATCTCTAATTTTCTTGAAGAGATCTCTAGTCTTTCCCATTCTGTTGTTTTCCTCTATTTCTTTGCATTGATCGCTGAGGAAGTCTTTCTTATCTCTCCTTGCTATTCTTTGGAACTCTGAATGTCACAATTTTATTTTATTTTATTTTATTTTTTTTTTGCAGGGGAAAATGGACAAAGGAAAGGATCAATGAGGGTGGGAGGGAAATGGGAAGAAAGGGGAGTGATGGTGGGGAGGAGTATATGTAATTTCTTAACCAATAGCTTTCTGTTTTTAATCACAAAGAACACTTAAAAAAAAAATCATGGTGAATTCATCTTATATTAGGAGGTTTGTTCTCAAAATGAAAAGTTCAGGAAACAAAAAGTCCAGTTTGGGTGTCCTCATCTTTAGGCACATCTTGGTATTTTGTATTGGTAAGTCTATCTTTACCACAATATATTATTTAGGACAGGATCACATTTGTCACCTCTTCCTCCCTACTACCCAAAGTGGTACCAAACCCACAAAATAGTCAATAAACCTCTACAGAGTGAACAAATAAGTTTTTTTTTTTTTTTTTAAACTCTCCTGAGTGAACTGAATTTTTTGAGGCTCATAAGTAAATATGTTTTCCTCTTTACTTTGTCTATTACAGCCAGATTATATGAGTGGGGTATTAAAGTCTCCCACTATTATTGTATTGCTCTAGAGAATGTCCTTTAGTTTTTGTTGGAGAAATGGTTTAGTGGTGCAAAATTCTCTCAACTTTTGCTTATCTATGAAGCTTTTGATTTCTCCTTCATATTTGAATGAGATCCTTGCTGGATACAATAATGTAGGCTGTAAGTTATTTTCCTTCATCACTTTAATTACGTCTTGCCATTCCCTCCTGGCTTGGAGAGTTTCTATTGAAAGATCAGCTGTTATCCTTATGGGAATTCCCTTGTGAGTTATTTGATGTTTTTCCCTTGCTGCTTTTAATATTTGTTCTTTATATTTAATCTTTGTTAATTTGATTAATATGTGTCTTGGGGTGTTTCGCCTTGGGTTTATCCTGTTAGGGACTCTCTGGATTTCTTGAACTTGAGTGGTTATTTCCTTCTCCATTTTAGGGAAATTTTCAACTATTATCTCCTCAAGTATTTCCTCATGATCTTTCTTTTTATCTTCTTCTTCTGGAACTCCTATGATTCGAATGTTGTAGCGTTTGATGTTATCCTGGAGGTTTCTGAAATTGTCCTCATTTCTTTTGATACGTTTTTCTTTTTTCTCGTCTGATTCATTTATTTCTAGGATTCTATCTTCTAGTTCACTAATCCTATCTTCTGCCTCTGTTATTCTACTATTTGTTGCCTCCAGGGTGTTTTGGATCTCATTTATTGCATTATTCATTATGTGTTGACTCTTTTTTATTTCTTCTAGGTCCTTGTTAAACCTTTCTTGCATCTTCTCAATCCTTGTCTCCAGACTCTTTAACTGTGATTCTATTTTGATTTCGAGATTTTGAATTAATTTCGCTATCATTATTCGGAATTCTTTATCAGGTAGATTCCCTATCTCTTCCTCTTTGGTTTGGTTTGGTGGGCATCTATCCTGTTCCTTTAGCTGCTGGGTATTCTTTTGTCTCTTCATTTTGTTAAAATTGCCAAATTTAGAGTGTCCTTACTATATTCTGGTAGTTTGTTGAATTCTCTTTATTGAGGCGGTTTACAGGTCTTTTCAATATCTGATCTCTGCCTTGTTACAGAGGGGGCGGAGATGAACACCCAAATCTAAACCGGCCAGGTTCAGGCACTTGGATAATCCTCAGAAGCACAGACTTGGTTGAGTCTGCGTTTTATGCCCTTCCCAGATCCGAGTAGCGCAGGTGATGAAATGTTCAGCGAGCGCAGGTGCTGCGTCTTATCGCCTCTCCGCTGCTCAGTTTTCTGGGTATACAAACAGCGCACTTTCTCAGGCAGATGTTGACCATCCAGAGCCCCAAGAAGCGTGAGTCAGCACAGAAACCTACTCACAGTTCCGTTAGACAGTGTCTCTCTAGGGCTATAATTGCCCGCCTCTGGCCCTGGCTGCCTGTCACCGGAGTGGGACGGCCTGCAGCCGGCCAACTCTGTGCAGCCCTTTGTTCCGTAGGTAGTCCTTGTGGTGTCTTAAGTTAGGGCTGGCTTTTGATGTAGTAAATAACCGACAGTCTGGTTATTTCGCTCTGATAGCGCCCGAGATAGCCAGGCCAAATCCTTTCTCAAAGCAATGCAGGCCTCGCTGCTCCTCCTAGCCCAGCCCCCACTTGCCAATAGCAAATGCTGGTGTCCGCGCCAGTTCTCCGCAAAAGGAGTTACCGCAGGGCTCGTTTTCTGGTTTTGAAGACAATGAGCTGTCTTTCTAAGTGCCTGATGTCCTCTGCCAGCATTCAGAAGTTGTTTTATCGAGTTTATTCAGCATTCAAATGTTCTTTTAATGGATTTGTGGAGGAGAAAGTATTCTCCCCGTCTTACTCGTCCGCCATCTTAGCTCCTCCCCCTATCTGAATGTCACAATTTTAAACAGCAGTGATTCAGAGTGATTAACTAGGGTCCCCTGGTCATGATCATCAAACCTCAAACTCAGATGCAGCCAAATGGAGGACTTGCAGCCAAGTTCAACTTGTAGCCAACTCTGATGGAGAAGTAGAGTCAGCTGCCATCACTCTAGAGACTGTCTTCTCATCCAGCCCAAGGGTTTCAGCAGACCTTATGTCAGAGCCCATGCTCCTCTATCCTGGGTTGTAGTCAGGTGTCCTTCTCTTTAAACCACAGCCCATCCCACACTTGCTGATTTGCCACATCCTCATTTCTTTATCCCCTGGACTGGGAAATAGCAATCTACTCCAATATTCTTGCTAGGAGAATCCCATGGACAGAAGAGCCTTGTGGGCTACAGTACATGGGGTCACAAAGAGTCGGACACAACTGAAATGATTGAGCACGAACTTCTTTATCAGGATCCCCATGTGGCTCAGTTGCAAAGATTCCACCTGCCAGTGCAGGAGATGTGGGTTCGATCCCTGGGTTGAGAAGGTCCCCTGGAGAAAGAAGTAGCAACCAACTCCGGTATTCTTGCCTGGGAAATCTCATGGACAGAGGAGCCTGGCTGGCTATAGTCCTTGGGCTTGCAAAGAGTCAGACGTGACTGAGCGCGCACATACTTCTTTATTGGGCGTGGAGGGGTGATTGCTTGCCTTCTCAGGAATTCATTTCAAGATTTCACATGTTCCTTATGGGCATATTCTAAGGACAGTCACTAGTTGTTTCCACCACCACCCCCTCCATGGACTGCTCTTTAAATCTTTATTTTTAGTATAAATGAATGTGTGTGTGTGTGCCTGCACACATGTATGCCAAGCAGAAACAAAACTCACAATGTATCATATCCTAAGTTGGAGCTTTTTGCCTCTAAGTCAGAACTTAAGAAATTATATCTGGTGATCATGAGATGCATGACATACTTTAAAAAAATGAAGAGTCACATGCTGGGACAACAGGGTGGAGAGATAAAAAGAGTCTGGGCTTTGATGACATGATTGAACCACTGAACCAACCCTGGAACCAAATACCTCCAGATTTCACGTACTGTGACATCACCGCTCTTATTATTTAAGCCACTACTACCAGGATATTCTTTCACATGCAGCTAGACACAAGCTAACAGATCCTCTTACATTCCTAGATAGCTCCAGAAATTAAACTGCATTATTATTTTTCAAGGAGATATAGGCAAATACACATAGACACAGGTATACCATTTTATACATTCTGAAGATTTGATCAGAGGGAATTCAGCAAATGGCACAAGAAAATAAGAAGAAGGAAAAAAAAAAAAAAAAAACAGGAAGAGACAGCCTAACTAAGTGACTCTGCAATGACTCATCTCAAATCTTCATTCCAACGACCTCTCATGGCCTCTCTGAGTGATCCCCCACCTAAATGATTACTGACTTCCCTCTCCTCCCTCAGCCCTATTCCTGACATATCACTGCCAGCTCAGATACACTGGCAAAGCATTAAGCTCTCCTCTCCTCCACACTTCTGCTTCCTGGATCCCTTTATGCTTATCAGCCTTGTGAACTACCTATACCTAATTCAGTCAACTGTTAAAGGTGACAATTTGTCCGTAATCTCACTGAGAAGGCTCTAGGGCTAATAAATGGTGCTATGACTTGCTCAAAGCCTGGATTAGCCACATCTTGGCCTCAGACCTTATGATGAAGCTGGGTTCTCCAACCTCTGCTGAGATTTCTACAACTACTTAGAACCTGAAAAAATCATCAGCAGTGCTCAAACTGGTTGCTGCAAATAGCTCACAGTTAAGGAGACTGTGCCAAATAGTTCAGTGGCTAGTGACGTGTGGCCACGGCTTTATATCAGTGAAATCATAGGCAAGCCTGGCATGATTGGCTACAATGTTTAAGGACTGATCTTTAACATCTGATTATATTTGGTTTATTATTTGAATATTCTTGGGTCATGTGTGATCAGACTAGTATTTCAATAAAAAGATAATGTATAGAAATGGCAACCCACTCCAGTATTCTTGCCAGGAAATCCCATGGAGGAGCCTTGTGGGCTACAGCCCATGGGGTAGCAAAGAGTCAGATGTGACTTAGCAACTAACAACAACTAAACAATGATTAAAAACACCTACACCCTTTCCAAGCATGAAACTCCATTTGTCATTTCTGATATCTCCTACAATACCCTAAGTTTCAAAACATTCATATTTAACTTTTATAATCAGGCTAAAATTCACAGCAATGTTAAAGTATATGTATCTTTCTTCATAATTTCCAATGTTGCCTCTCAATTTTCACCTTCAAATCTCTAAGCCCCTAAACTACTTTTAACTCCCAACAGTGAAAACCTGCTTCCTCTTTTCTTCACAATCCACTGGATTCACACTTTTAAATTTCCCCTTGGAAGGGCCTGCAGCTGTGTTTTTTGACACAGCTGTTAGATTTTACCATAACTCCAGAGTCTTTTGCCTTCATTTTTGTTTTATTTATATCATCATAACATGGCCTTTTGAACTTCTTGAATAATCTAATGAATGTAAAAGGGGAAAGAGGGGAGAAGGGATAAATTAGGAGTTTGAGATTAACACACACACTACTGAGTATAGTAGTGTATAAGGTGACCAACAAGGACCTACTATATAGCATAGGGAACTATACTATTTTGTAATGACAATATTTTGTAATAACCTGTAAGGGGAAAGAATCTGTAAAAGAATATATATATACATACATACATACACACACACATATATATACCTACATATACACATATATGTGTGTGTATATAAATAGAACTGAATCACTTTGCTGTGATTAACCCAACATTGTAAACCAACTTCAATTGTAAATACTTTAATAAGAAAAAAAATTTTTTTTAATCTAATGGGTTTAGCTTCTCTCCTTCTTCATTGGTAATTCCTAGTTCATCTTGAGCATAAAAATTCCGCTCTTGCCCCTGGCTCATCTTGGCATTCAGTTCCTCCATCCCAGAGCAGTCCTTGAGCAATCTGGATCATATTCCTGATACATATAAGGGGGCAAAGAACAAGGGAAAAGAGAGTTTGCTCCCGTTGCTAGCATGTAGACAGGTGGTACCCAGGAAACACTGAATGCTATTACCCCCGGGGAAAAATCACAATAGACTGATCCTGAATCTACTCATTATTTCATTTATTAATTCAACAAATATTCATTTATCATTGACTATTAGCCCAGTATCATGATAGGCACTATGGATAGAGATGATGAGCAAAATAGACATAGTCTCACAAAGTTTATAATCCAAAGGAGAACCAATAATAAATAAATAATTACACAAGTAACCATAGAAATGATGACAAATTTCATAAAGTCTATTAAGGAAATGTTCAAGAGGTTTTTGAGAAGAGGGATTGAAGTTAGACTGAAGCTTTGGAGGGGCTGGCCTAAGAAAGGGAGAGAGTGGTGTGGCCTGTGGCTGGATGGGTAGGGGAAGGTTGATCGTGCAGGACCTTGAAAACCATTCATGAGTTCTGATCCAGCATTTTCATTTTTAAACATTTACTCATTTACTCGGGGGTCAGAGGAGTGGAAAGTAAGGGTCCTGTAAGGATCAACCTTATTGGAACTCTGGAAGATAAGCAAAGCTTTATAGCAACCCACTAAACATTTAACCAGAAGAAGACCACTAAAACATAAGAGAATCTGTAACATTTTAACTTAGCTTTACCGCCCCCCCTCCCCCCACACACACGGTATTCTTCAAGATGGCAATTTGAATTCCAAGTATGAATGCGATATTGGAGAGAGTGGAGAAAACCTTGTTCCCAAGGAATCATGCTTGTTTTGATATGTCTGTGAGTTCCCTGAAGAACCACCACAAGGAGCTTGCCTTTGCTTCATCTGTCTTGCAATGCCCTCAGGGTGAAGGATGTTCCTGAAAAATATTGGCAGCCAAAGGAACAACTGCTGCTACCTGGGATGAAAATCAACAGTTGAAGGAAGCAATAAACACGATAAAAGGAAGAAAAGGCTGGGTAGTGAGATTCTGGGGAGTAAAGGCTTTGAAAAACTCCTAAGTGTGCCAGGGAATCTAGAAAGCCAAGCACATGCCCAGAGTGGCATGAATGCTCGGAAAAGATTTAAAGACTATAAGCTTTCACTTTTTTTTTTTTTTTTTTGCCCTGTCAAGGCATATTGGATCTTAGGCCCCAACTAGGGATCAAAGCCATGCCCCCTGCAGTGGAAGCCCGGAGTCCTAACCACGTTAGTCCCAATCACTATAGGCTCTGCATAACTAGGTAGGCTTCATTAACAATATTGCCATTCCCATCACATGATGCTTTGAATTCCAATTAGTTTATCACAGTTTGCTTTCAAGCTAATAATTCACGTTTTAAAATAAGGAACCATCAAAATGCCAGGTTTACTTCATTGTATTCAAGTGGGACATGAACATTATATTCAGAAAAGCAGAAAGGCTAGCAAACATTTCACAGATATCAGTCAATGTAATGGTGTCAATATATCTTGCAAACTAAATTAATCTAGATGCATCTAAATAATGATATTTATGTTTAAAAACAATGATTCTTCCAGACATTGCAAACTTGTTGATGGTCAAGTTTGTGTTCCCTATTATTAATATTCGTATTTCCCATAACAGCTGGGAAAGCATTTTGCATAAGAAATACATGAGGCCAGATTGATTTCCTTGATTAATATCAAAAACATTTGAATCGACATTGAGTGCTGTTGCCTAGCAAATACAGGCACATCTCCATTATAGGGAAAGCTTTTGATGCATTTTGTAAAATAGTAATGAGGTATCTTACTTTTTAACATTATGACAAAGGAGCAGAGAAAATTTGAAATCACATTTAGAATGTAAAAACCCTACAACACTATACCTTCCAATAGGTGGGCAGTCTGTTCTTAACAAGATATTCATCTCAGGCACAGGTTATAAAACCAGAAGCTAATCTCAGTATGGTCCTGTTTTCTGCAATGCTTTAATTCAGTTTTGAACTTTAATTCATTGAAACACTGATAAAAGAGATTGTTATATATCTCAAAGTCAATCTTGTTTTTAATTTGCTTAATTTCTCTTAAAAATTTGCCAAAAAACTTTATATAAATAATAAAATGTGGCTATATCATGTTTTCAACTTTTTATAATGGGATTTTTCAAACATACATAAAAGTAGACAAATTAGTATCCTGAAGGCCCACGTACCCATCACTCACTCCACCATCAACTTACAACTACTGGCCCGGCCACACCCTCATTCAATCCTTCCATGGTATTTTGAAACAACTCCCAGACATCATATTATTTCATCCAATAAAATTCAGTAATTAACATAAATGATATGAGCTACTTTATTGATAACTCTAATACCATATCATATCTGCAAAATTAAAAAAACTATTTATCATAATCAACCATCCATTATTTAAATTTCCAACTGTTCCATAAAAATTGCCATAAATGGATTTATTGTTGTTTTAAAGTATGTTCCTTCAGGATACAAATAAGGCCTTCATACTACAGATGGTTGTATCTTCTAAATCTCCTTTCATCACTAGATTCCTTCTCCATTGTTTTGTGTGTGATTTTATTTTTATTAAATAAATCAAGTTGTTTGCCCTTAGGAGTCCATGATTGGTTTATTGATTATAGCCCCCAGGATATAGTTTGACTGTTTCCTCTTTTCTCTATATTGCCTATAAATTGGTAATTGAATGTAAAGGATCTATGAGAATCAGGGTTTTTTTTTTTCCTTTGGTTTTGATGTTTGGTTTTGCAGGAGGGAGTAGACGTATTATTGTAGGAAGGGGGAGGCCTCCCTTCAGGGCCCCAGGAGTGAGCTCTCGTCTAACACTCAGAAAAGAATTGTCGGAGGAGACACGTGCTGACAAAGCAAGAGATTTTACCGGGAAAGGGCACCGGGGTGGAGAGCAGTAGGGTAAGGGAACCCAGGAGAACTGCTCTGCCACATGGCTCACAGTCTAGGGTTTTATGGTGATGGAATTAGTTTCCAGGTGGTCTTTGGCCAATCATTCTAATTCAGAGTCTTTTCTGGTGGTGCCCGCATCTCTCAGCCAAGATGGATGCTAGCAAGAGGGATTCTGGGAAGTGGACGGACATTCGGTGTCTCCTTTAGACCTTTCCTGAACTCTTCCGGTTGGGGGTGGCTTGTTAGTTCCGTATTCCTTATCATGATCTCCTGTCATAAAACAACTCATGCAAATGGTTACTAAAGGGCCTGGCCAGGGTGGGCGGTTTCAGTCAGTGTGCGTCCCCTAACAGTATGACAGGACTTTATTTT
Source organism: Tragelaphus eurycerus (assembly GCA_935064755.1). Lineage (NCBI taxonomy): Eukaryota > Metazoa > Chordata > Mammalia > Artiodactyla > Bovidae > Tragelaphus > Tragelaphus eurycerus. The sequence continues at coordinate 417,409 of CAKXYN010000060.1, forward strand.
AGTTAGCATTGTGTTGAGTCAAATCCTTTTCAGTCCAGTCTTTTAAAAATATCTTTCCCTGGAGGTCTAGTGGTCAGGACTCTGAGCTTTCACTGTGAAGGGCCTGGGTTCAGTGTCTGGTTAGAGAATTCCCACAAGTCATGCAACACAACAACAACAACAAAATCTTTTCCTTTCTCTCTTGCTTTATCCCGTTGTTGATTCACCTACACCATCCATCTACAAGTGACCAATATTATCAACCCAGGGCATATCCCTCCATATTTTCTCCCTGTTCACTTAAATATCTTTATGCACATGCATATAGAGATTCCTGTCTGCCTTACAAAAAGGAGGTCGTGGAAAGCCTTCCATGCCAAATGGCAGAACCATAATTTGTTATATTTCACGGCTTCAAAATAATATTCCATGTACATATCTACCACAATTTACTTAGCCATCCCACTCTTAGTGGCCACCACTTTGTTCCTGGATCTTGTTGCCACATCTTGTTCATAAGTTCACACTGGCTTTGTTTTTATAGAATGGATTCCCAGGAGTGAAACTGCTGGCTCAAAAACTAATTTCATATTTTTTACTTTAATAAATGTTTCAAGACAGCTTTCAAAAAAGGCTGTAGTGGTTCACATGTCCACCAGCGAGGGATGAACTCACCCTTTCTCTGACAATCTAAAACAGTCTCAAGGAAGGAAAAATAGTCACAGATGAGGGTCACATGTTGGGAGCCAGAAAGGGGCATTCAAGGAGAGGAAGAAGCTCTATGAGCTTCCTTCATCCACAATTAACGAATGACTGATGAGTGATTCCTCAATAGGAAAGGCCCTACTCAGTCATCCTTGCACCTCATGAGCCTAACACAGGCTGGCCCCGAACAAACATTCCAGAAGACCTTAAAACAGGGTTTGAGTCCAGTTATCTCTAACTGCTGAAGGTTGTCTTTAACTCTTCTCAATTTCCTGGTTCCTAGTGAATTCTTTCCTACTGGATGGTACTTGCCTATTACACAGTAGGATTTATGAAGCATCTGCTCTTGATTTCCTTTGATTCTTTATCATCTCAGTTAAGATTCTGGGAAAAGGAAGTTGTCTTGGATACGAAGAAACCAGTAAACTTAGTAAGAGGATCATTCTTAAGCCAGGGAATAAAAACAAAGTAATGCTCTACATGTGTCTGTCACACCAGAAGGAGTAACCACTTCCTACCTTCTGTGAGAGTCACATTTTTCTTACTAAACCTCCATGCTATTTCTCGCAAGTCTCTCTGTTGCTGGGAATCCCCAGTTCCGCTCCTTTCCCTCCATTCTCACCCATCTTCTCTTGCTCTTGAAGGATAATACTCACCAATATAATACTCCTTACCCCACCTTTCAAACAAAGACCTCTTGTTTCAGTTGAAATGATGTGCTCTGCAAATAAGAATCCTTTTTTCAAAGAATCTCAGTCCCTTTTTATTGACTAATAATGACTCAGTCCTTATTATTATTATACCTAAGTATCTTACAGTGTAGGGAAACAAATGATTACCCCAGCTTCATCTTACTGTTGGGACAGTCAGAAAATACCAGATAAAAAACCGAGTTCCTGGTTTTGACCAAGCCTAGCTATGCTTTTATGAACAACATTTGGAACTATGCTCCTAGTGTGTCAGAAGTATTGTTGGTATAGTAAGGGGAACCTATACAGTGGAGCTAGTAAAACTGTTGACAAAGGGAGGAGGTAGAAATTTCAAAGTGTACTTTTTTTTAATAGGAAGCCATAAATTCAATTCATAGTTATTCAGAGAAACACACTCTGCTAGAGTGACCTTGGAGAGAGGACTATATTATTATTCAGGAAGAAATTGGTCAACATGCAAACTCCATGAACAGCCTTGCCCCTCTGACAACTCTTACTAGAGTGACATCAGCCATACTCCAGGAATTTATTCTGCTACAGCCCACAGCTCTGGGATTAATCCTTTTCTCCATTTGACTCCCATTTCAGGATTACCTGTGGCTTGGACCACAGTGCAGGGACAGTGAGCCTGATGGATGTCACTTGAGACAGCCTCAGGTCTGGATATTCTTCTTGTGTTTTGGTGTCTGGAAAAGAGTAGAGAAGGCATCCTTGGGCAGAAATCAGAGGGAAATATGGGGGATGTACACATTTAGAAGAAAAAGAAGAGTCATATTTTTAGTGTTTTTTCTATGGCACTATCTAGCTTTCAGTTCAGTTCAGTCGCTCAGTCGTGTCCGACTCTTTGCGACCCCGTGAATTGCAGCACGCCAGGCCTCCCTGTCCATCACCAACTCCCAGAGTTCACCCAAACTCATGTGCATCGAGTTGGTGATGCCATCCAGCTATCTCATCCTCTGCCGTCCCCTTCTCCTCCTGCCCCCAATCCCTCCCAGCATCAGGGTCTTTTCCAATGAGTCAACTCTTACCCCCATATAATTACATCCCAATTATCAACATTGACATTTACACTTGAATGAAGTTCACAGTGCAATTTACTGTTTTAAAAGGGAATTGGAAAGAAAATAGAATGGCAGTTTGGTTCTGGTCACCTTTGATGGCCAGAAATCTAACATAAGGAGAGTTCTGAACAAAGAAACACCTTCATAGCCTTATTAAGGAATGAGAATGAAAGAAAGTTTAGCGCTTAAGTGAACTTGATGCACATATGTTGCCAGTCCAGATAATGCACTGCTAATAAGTGATTTCTTTAACTGAACACCTAAATAGGATCATTTGACAAAGGAAGCAAGTGTTCCAACCCTGGTGCCAGTGCTACAGAAGCCAAACTCCTAAATTGGGTCCACTGGAATTAAGGAATCCAGACACATGACCAGAATTCTACTTCATAACGTGCAAATCAGTCAAAACATCTGTTTGTTTTAAAAGCCAATTTGGGAAGTTTTGTAAATGGGGCTGCACTAAACAAGATGACTGAGTCAGTAAAACCTACTATTGTTATAGTGTTTTCTTGGTCCTTCTTGAGTCTCTACCTCATTACAACCCAGGTGCCTATGGCTGTCTCCACCTCTCAGTAACAGTAACTTGCTCGCATCAAGGGTCAAATGTTAATTGGTTGTATCTTTCTTCATGTGGATGTAAGTCAATGGACTATCTCTCAAAAAAGTTTTCAATTTAAGGCCTACTCTGACTTATGGAATGTCAAAGGGGAAGAACTATATTTGGACATTTTGGACACTCTAAACCTTTCAGTTCAGTTCAGCCACTCAGTTATGTCCAACTCTTTGCGGCCCCATGGACTGCAGCATGCCAGGCTTCCCTGTCAGTCACCAACTCCTGGAGCTTACTCAAACTCATGTCCATTGTGTCAGTGATGCCATCCAACCATCTAATCCTCTGTCATCCCCTTCTCCTGTTTTCAATCTTTCCCAGCATCAGGGTCTTTTCCAGTGAGTCAGTTCTTTGCATCAGGTGGCCAATGTACTGGAGTTTCAGCTTCAGCATCAGTCTTCCAATGAATATTCAGGACTGATTTCCTTTAAGATTGATTGGTTGGCTCTCCTTGCAGTCCAAGGGACTCTCAAGAGTCTTCTCCAACACCACAGTTCAAAAGCATCAATTCTTCGGCACTCAGCTTTCTTTAAGAGTCCAACTCTCACATCCATACATGACTACTGGAAAAACCATAGCTTTGACTAGACAGACTTTGTTGGCAAAGTCATGTCTCTGCTTTTTAACATGCTGTCTAGGTTGGTCATAGCTTTTCTTCCAAGGAGCAAGTGTCTTTTAATTTCATGGCTGCAGTCACCATCTGCAGCTATTTTGGAGCCCCCAAAAATAGTCTCTCACTGTTTCCATTGTTTCCCCATTTATTTGCCATGAAGTGATGGCAAACCTTTACCTAAGTAAATTTCAGTCTTAATGTTTTGTTCATCGGAGAAAAAAGGTCCCTGTGTAATCTGAAGAGTGATAGCAGTTGTCTAGACTCTACCTAGACAAGTAAGTTCATTCATCCACCCAGCCCAATCACAAGAAACTGCCCTTTTCAAAAAAGGAGCACAGAAGCTTGGGGAATCCGAGACATGTAGCAATAAAGTAGTATGTAAAGGGACTGAAACTAAACAATCAGAGGCGTTTGTACCAGCCTGTGTGCCTAAGATACAGGTGGTCAGCTTGGGGGGCAGGGGAGAGGAGGTGGTGGTCCATATTAGCACCTGCAGCCTCAGCACTTCCCACTGCATTTCAGGATATGCCAGGTCAGTTGTGATCGTTTCTAAAATAGGCCAATGCTGGGAAAGAAGGGGACATCCTTTCCCATCCCAGTGGTCTCAGTACTAAAGACTGTTCAGTATCTCCTTGAAAGTGAAAGTGAAGTCGCTCAGTTATGTCTGACTCTTTGCGACCCCATGACCAGGCTCCTCCAGCCATGGGATTTTCCAGGCAAGAGTACTGGAGTGGGTTTCCATTTCCTTCTCCAGGGGATCTTCCCAACCCAGGGATTGAACCCAGGTCTCCTGCATTGTAGGCAGACGTTTTACCATCTGAGCCACCAGGGTCAGTATCTCCTTGTCGTACCTTAAAATACAAATTAAGACTTATAAGTCCACTCTCTCCTCTCATTACACTAGTTTTGATCTCCTTGCTTATCAGTTGTTTTTTTTTTTTTTTTTAAGATGGTAAAAGAACCATCAGGGACTGATTTCCCCTACCTATTCTCTTAGAAAGGAAGGAATACTATTAACAGGATGAAAAAAATAACTAGAGATCATGAACAATAATCATAATTCAAAAGTTAAATAATTAAAACAATGTATCAGACAATTTACAAAATGTCTCCATGTTAATTATCTCAGTACTCACAATGAAAAAGGTGTCATTGATCATTTTTAAGTCCCTTCTAAAAGTTACTACATTTTATTTGCTAAAGATACTGCAGATTCCTTTGGAAACACATGACCCAGAGCTTCTTGGCTTCCTTCATCTGAAGAAGACAAATTTAGTCATCAGCTCGAGTCACAGTGACTCAGAGCGAGGAGGGAACCTGCGGACTCCTCACACACTTAAGCACTTTGAGCTTGACGGAAGCCCAGGCATCTCTACCTTAAGAGGATCTGCAAGGTCAGGGTGACACAATCCTTCCTTCCCCCAGCACAGCGGCCAGATCAGGCAGATTACAAGCAGCCCAGCAAGGTCACGACAGCTTCTGTGTCCCAGTTCATCTTAAATAAGGTAACCGTTGATGGAGTTCTGTCACTTATCCCTTCATTTCTCATGTCAGTCTTCAAATTGTCTTGCTTTTCCTCACTCTTACATAATAAATCAAGTTGTCTTTCATGCTGTGGTCAGCAGTTGCTTTTTTTTTTTTTAATGATATGTTAGAAGGCTGTGATGGCCAGTGGGTCCATCTCATCACAGAAAAAAGCTCAATGCCACCAGAAACCTTGCCTTGAACTTCCTTCCCCAGGTTTCTCTTTGAATGTTCTTTGTCACCCTAGAGTTACAATTAGATTTACCTCTAGTTCATCTCTCTGTACCTATTTGACACCATCTACGAGTCTTATAATTAATTGGAAACTGGAGTGGGGAAGAGCTCTAAAAAGAGTGGGAATCTCAGCTGAGTTCCTAGTTGGAACAACAGATTTGCTACCAACTGCAGGTCAGGTCTGTTTGTCCACCTGCTTCACCAATACTTTCAGAGGGCAATTAGGCAAATATACACACACACACTAAGCTGAGTGAGAAAGATGTTGTTTAGTCCAGGAAAAAGCAGAGATATTCCTCAATGCACATTTGATTCCTGGACACTGAGATGACAATAAGTCTGCTTCAGATATTCACTCTGTTTTATGATTGAGGGGTTGCAATTTTACCTGAAACTTCCAACATACAAATAATAGAGGGAGAAAGTCAGTTTAGTGGCTTCAAGGGCAATCCTTGTTAAAGGTTTATAATCCAAGTGGTGGTGTGGTCTTTCTCAATGGATCGATTTTTAGGAGTTGGGGGAAAAGTTTTTAAAAAAACACATTTTAAAATTAAAATTCAATTTAAGTTTGAACAAATAGCTCTTAAATGTCCTGCTATACTATTAGTTCCAGGGTAAGGACTGTGCTTTATTTAGCTTAGTAGGTGCCCTAAAAATATCCTTGGCTAGATGCTGCATAAAATGAAAATTAAATATTGTATCATCTTTGCTTTATTTGTGATTATTTGAAAAGTAAGCCCAATTTTTAGAACAAAGTTCAATATCTGAATTCAAGGAAAATTTATTATTTCATATATCAAATGGAAAATAATGGAAACTGGATTTGAACTCTTACAATGAATATCATTTTCTCAAGGTATTGCCATTAAAAACTGCTCACACATAACTGAGATGAAAAGAAATATATTGAAGATTTGAACACACTTTCTGCAACTCTACATAACATTCTCTCTACATTGCAAGCTTCCTTAAAGCTTTGGGTAACTGTAAGCTATAATAACATTTAATATATCATGTCTTCCAGTTAGCAATGCTTACTCAGCAACATAAATAAGGTAACCATGGCTTTAGCAATAATTCTTAACCTGCCAATAATATCAGAAAGCATATTGGCAAAATAATAAACCTATAAGAGACTGAGAATATTAAGTATTATTGAAGATGGTTTGATGAATTATAATTCAAAAGTTTTGAAAGAAGTCAAAAGAAAATCAGAGATAGGTTTTTTCTTTAGAACTAAAAATGCAAAACATAAACTCATCAGGCCTTCCCTACAAAAGAGTGGGCTGGCACACCTCCAGGCTCAGCCAGGAGACTGAATGAGCCTGCAAAAGAGGACACACACACACACACACACACACACACACACACACACACACACACTTCAGTGTCCCATTACACAAGGCACACTGGGCCCTGAGGGCCACCTCCCTCCTGCAGGAAGCAGGATTCAAGGGGAACGTAACTAATGGAGGAGCTTCTTCATTACACTGTCTGAGGGAACTTAGAAGGATGAATATCACCTCAACGATCTCATCAGGACACCATAATCATTATTATTATTTTAATCTGATGCTCATGTAAGACTATTTTAGGTAAGATCCTTTGGCTCCATTTAAAATTTTTTTAGATTTCTGGGTGCCCAACATGAAGATTTTCTTCCCCAAAAATATCATTCATTAGTCATATGCTTAGCTTGTGTCATTAGGCACAAATGTCATTTTCTTAAATGTGTCACAGAAATCTCAGAATGGCCAATTAGGTTAAATAGTGACAGAATTTCTTGATTCAATCAAAAGATACAAATAAAAAGAAATCTAGTGTCAGTTAACCAGGTTTACAATATTTATTTATTTATTTGGCTGTGTCAAGTCAGTTTCAATCTGTGGGATTTTGGTTACATCTTGCAGGGTCTTTCGTTGTGGGGTTTGGACTTTGTGTGCAGATAAAAGAGAAAACTAGTTCTCCTTTTCTTATTTCCTTTGTGTCTTTGTAGTGTGGTGGACAATTTTAATAACATATTTTCACTTTGCATATCTGAGGTTGTTGATATTTCTCCCGGCAATCCTGATTCCAGCTTGTGCTTCTTCCAGGCCAGCGTTTTTGATGATGTACTCTGCATAGAAGTTAAATAAGCAGGGTGACAGTATACAGCCTTGACGAACTCCTTTTCCTATTTGGAAACAGTCTGTTGTTCCATGTCCAGTTCTAACTGTTGCTTCCTGACCTGCGTATAGGTTTCTCAAGAGGCAGGTCAGGTGGTCTGGTATTTCCTTCTTTTTCAGAATTTTCCACAGTTTATTGGGATCCACACAGTCAAAGGCTTTGGCATAGTCAATAAAGCAGAAGTAGATGTTTTTCTGGAACTCTGTTGCTTTTTCCATGATCCAGAGGATGTTGGCAATTTGATCTCTGGTTCCTCTGCCTTTTCTAAAACCAGCTTGAACATCTGGAAGTTCACAGTTCACATATTGCTGAAGCCTGGTTTGGAGAATTTTGACCATTACTAGAGTGTGAGATGAGTGCAATTGTGTGGTAGTCTGAGCATTCTTTGGCATTGCCTTTCTTTGGGATTGGAATGAAAACTGACCTTTTCCAGTCCTGTGGCCACTGCTGAGTTTTCCAAATGTGCTGACATATTGAGTGCAGCACTTTCACAGCATCATCATTCAGGATTTGAAATAGCTCAACTGGAATTTCATCACCTCCACTAGCTTTGTTTGTAGTGATGCTTTCTAAGGCCCATTTGACTTCACATTCCAGGGTGTCTGGCTCTAGGTGAGTGATCATTCCATCGTGATTATCTTGGTCATGAAAATCTTTTTATACAGTTCTTCTGTGTATTCTTGCCACCTCTTCTTAATATCTTCTGCTTCTGTTAGGTCCATCCCATTTCTGTCCTTTATCAAGCCCATCTTTGCATGAAATGTTCCCTTGGTATCTCTGATTTTCTTGGAGAGATCTCTAGTCTTTCCCATTCTGTTGTTTTCCTCTATTTCTTTGCATTGATTGCTGAAGAAGGCTTTCTTGTCTCTTCTTGCTATTCTTTGGAACTCTGCATTCAGATGCTTATGTCTTTCCTTTTCTCCTTTGCTTTTCACTTCTTTTCTTTTCAAAGCTATTTGTAAGGCCTCCCCAGACAGCCATTTTGCTTTTTTGCATTTCTTTTCCATGGGGATGGTCTTGATCCCTGTCTCCTGTACAATGTCACGAACCTCATTCCATAGTTCATCAGGCACTCTATCTATCAGATCTAGTCCCTTAAATCTATTTCTCACTTCCACTGTATAATCATAAAGGATTAAGATTGCTGGGAGAAATATCAATAACTTCAAATATGCAGATGACACCACCCTTATGGCAGAAAGTGAAGAAAAACTAAAAAGCCTCTTGACGAAAGTGAAAGAAGAGAGTGAAAAAGTTGGCTTAAAGTTCAACATTCAGAAAACTAAGATCATGGCATCTGGTCCCATCACTTCATGGGAAACAGTGGAAACAGTGTCAGACTTTATTTTTCTGGGCTCCAAAATCACTGCAGATGATGACTCCAACCATGAAATTAAAAGACGCTTACTCCTTGGAAGGAAAGTTATGACCAACCTAGATAGCATGTTCAAAAGCAGAGACATTACTTTGCCAACAAAGGTCTGTCTAGTCAAGGCTATGGTTTTTCCAGTGGTCACGTATGGATGTGAGAGTTGGACTGTGAAGAAAGCTGAGTGCCAAAGAATTGATAGTTTTGAACTGTGGTGTTGGAGAAGACTCTTGAGAGTCCCTTGGACTGCAAGGAGATCCAACTAGTCCATTCTAAAGGAGATCAGCCCTGGGTGTTCTTTGGAAGGAATGATGCTAAAGCTGAAACTCCAGTACTTTGGCCACCTGATGCGAAGAGTTGACTCATTGGAAAAGACTTTGATGCTGGGAGGGATTGGGGGCAGGAGGAGAAGGGGACGACAGAGGATAAGATGGCTGGATGGCATCACCTACTCGATGGACGTAAGTTTGCATGAACTCTGGGAGTTGGTGATAGACAGGGAGGCCTGGCATGTTGCGATTCATGGGGTCGCAAAGAATCGTACATGACTGAGTGACTGAACTGAACTGATTTTCATTATCCTATTGACTGGTTGTGGTGTGTGGGCTCAATGGTTGACCACATGGGCTTAATTGCTCTGCAGTATGTGGGATCTTAGTTCCATGACCAGGAATTGAACCCACGTCTCCTGCATTGCAAGGTAGACTCCTAAGCACTGGACTACCAGAGAAGTCCCAGGTTTACAAGATTTAAATGGAGAAGAGACATACATGTCCAGTCAGACTGCTGTCAACCTTAAGAAAGCTTGTGCAAGAGAAACTCAGAAAATATTTTAGGAAGCTTTTTGGTAAATGTTCTCTATTTGATTTATTTTTATTTAAAAAACTTAGTTGTTAATTCACCTCAGGTCACCCTTGCAGCAAATTGAAAAAAATAAAAATGAAGATACAACAAATACCCTAACAGTCAGTGTGATTGACTGGATTCAGTATTGCTTTCTCTTTGTGAAGTTTTGTGGAAATAAAACCAAATTGTTTGGGAGGAAGTAACTACAAAGAACTCTACCTCTCTTATAAAAAGTATACCTCACAGTGACTCTGAAACATGGAGACATTATTTTTTATCTTATTTTTTTTAAAGAATCTCTCATTTATTTTTAAGGGGCGGAGGAAGATGAATAAGAGAAGTGAAATCAAAGGATCTTATTTTAGATATTTTAACCATGAAGAGAAAACCAGGAAGAGAAAATTAAAAGAAGCAGAAGTGGACAAGGACAGCAATTGAGTTGTAATATTTTCCAATAGCTGCAGACAAGCAGTTACTCTTCAGCCCTTCAAATACAGATCAAAGAGAAACCTAGTTCTCCTTTTTTGATTCCTTTTGAGTCTTTGTGGTGTCATGGAGAATTTTGATAATATATTTTAATTTTTCCCATTGATTGATAATGTGTTCATCTCTTTCTAGTTCTACTTTTCTCTCTGTCTTTTTTTTTTTTTTTAAAAAAAAACACAGCTTAGGAGCTCAGAGATGAAATTTTTAGTTCTAGCCATTCTCTGACAAATGATCTTATGTCTGACACCAACCCTACTTAGGTCACAGAAGTATTTTGATAATTTGATGAGATAAATTTTATAGGAACATTTTTCAGTAATGTTTAAAGTTATCTAAATTGGAAGTGTGACTATCTGACGACAAGGAGGAGAAGGAGAGGAAGATGCCCTGATGATTCAAAGGACTCAAAAACCAATCCAGTTATCACTAGACGCCTGGTGTTCGAGTGGAAACTTTCTTCTCTTTCTTTCTTCTTTCCTTCTATATGTATTTACTTAAAATCAAGTATTATTAGGCATGGTGGTGTAGAGAAGTGTACATGCAGTCCAGACTCCCAGAGTTGAGTGGGAGTCCCCTTAACAGTGGAGCAGACAATTAAAGGATGGATGCTGGGATTGAGTGGCCTGACACAACACCATTAACATGCATTTCTGAATTTGTTTTGTCACCCATAAAATAGAGATAATTTTACTGTAAGGTTTGAATGAGTTAAATATTTCTAGATCTTAGCAGAGGGCCTAGACTGTGGTGAAGTGAAGTGAAAGTCACTCTGTCGTGTCTGATTCTTTGAAGCCCCATGGACTATACAGTCTATGGAACTCTCCAGGCCAAACACAGGAGTGGGTAGCCTTTCCCTTCTCCAGGGGATCTTCCCAATCCAGGGATCAAACCCAGGTCTCCTGCACTGCAGGCAGATTCTTTACCAGCTGAGGCACTCAGTAGATCATAGAGTTACTATCATTCCTACCTGACTTGGTCAACTAGGAATCCCGAGGACCATGGCTTTCTCAGAACATTCTTTGAATTCTATAGTCAATGGTACTCATCTGAAGGGCACCCCAGAGGAGTTCATAGTGGTCCAAACTCAAAAGGCTCAGCTGAAATTTAGGCCTCATAAATGCTGTGAGTGCTCATTTGGTAATTTCTAAATTCACAAATGGTAGCATACATAAATTTGACTTTGCTCACTGCCTCCTATCCTCCTGATGACAAAAAGGCAATTTTCAAAATATGTATATTGATTTATTTTATTTATTTGGCTGCCTCGGCTCTTAGTTGCAGCATGTGAGATCCCTGTGGTGCGATGCACAAACTCTCCAGTTGTATCACATGGACTCAAATACACGAGTTCCTAGGAAACTTTTTAAAAACATAGATATTAAAGCTTACTGCAGCAGGCTATGAATTTATTGTTGTTCAGTCACTAAGTCATGTCTGTCTCTTCACGACCACATGGACTGTAGCACTCCAGGCTTCACTGTCCTTCACTGTCTCCAGGAGTTTGCTCAGACTCGTGTCCATTAAGCTGATGATGCCATCCAGTATTTATAAATAATAAAACTTTTCTGGTAAGACCATAAAAAATATAACCTTTCATCAAGATGTCACTATTAAGGAAACAAAGACTGAATTTCCAGTCTGGGTTTTCAGTAGTTTCCAGCAGTTCTGAATGCTGTACCGTTCTGGACCTCCAAGACAAGGAAACACTAGACTAGCAGTTCTCTACTGGGAGGAATTTTATTCTTCGGGGAACATCTGGCAATGTCTGGAGACATTTTTGGTTGTCACAACTGGGAAAGAAGACTACTGGCATCTAAGTGACAGAGGCCAGGGTGGGGCTAAACATCCTGTAATACACAGCAGAGACACCCCCACAATAAAGAATTATCTGACCAAAACTGCAAAAATACTGAGGTGGAGAACCCCATGCTAAGGCATGAGCAATGCATACAGCAGCCAATCCTGCCACATGGCAAGGGTCTTCCTGTGTAACAGGCCTCTAGTCATTTTATTTCACCAGGTACTCTTCAAGGTGGGCTTCCCTGGTGGCTCAGTGGTAAAGAATCTATCTGCCAGTGCAGGATATGCAGGAGACATGAGTTCAGTTCTTAGGTCTGGAAGATCCCCTGGAGGAGGAAATGGCAACCCACTTCAGTATTCTTGCCTGGAGAATCCCAAGGACAGAAGAGTCTGGACGGCTATAGTCCATACAGTCATAAGGAGATGGATAAGACTTAGCGACTAAATAACAACACTTCAAGGTAGAAGTTATCTCTATTTTACAGACAGAAAAATGGAAATGAAGATAATATGACAATTGACCCAAAGGCCCTCTGATGGTAGAGGAACTGAACCTGAGACTTGATCTGCCTGATTCCAAGGCCTCAGCTCCTAAACCCTGATTTAATGTCTCGTGTGTGTGTGTGTGTATGTGTGTGTGTGTGTGACTTTGGTCCTTGCTTTCTAAATTTTTACTGGCAAATTGGCTAGTATTGATTTTGGCTGAAGAAAACACTCCATGACCTGTTCAGAGGACATACGCTCAGGATTGCACCCGACTTCATGCATTGAGCTCTAGGGGCTGAAGATCTGCTTTCTCTTACTCTGTTCTTGGCCTTGATGAGTCAATAAGCTCACAGTCCCTGGGTGCCAGAGGGACTCTGACAGACCTAGGCACTTTTTGCTGAGAGATTTGTACCCCTACTAAGCAGGGAGATAAATTGGAAATACAATTTCCAATAAATGCTGTGAGATAAATTGGAAAACACACAGAGAAGCCAACAAGCCAAGCAACCAAAGTCAACGCCCTGACTGAATTGCTCGCACCAAGGACCCATATGGAGGTGACCACAGCTGGCAGAATAAGGCTGGTGCAGCCCTGTGAGTTGCTGTTACTCATTTACTTCCCAGTGGTCAATGAACCAATCAACCATCAATCAGCTTCTGTGTACAGGTCATGTTCTCAGCAACTCTGACTGACCGAGGGTTATTACTGACCGAGGCATCTTGGCTAAAATTAGAGGACAAAGGTATGTGTTGGTTTGTGGCTGACTTGGTCCAATGACCTAGAGGTATGTGAACCTTAGGGACTGAAGAAGAAGCAGTGTTTTGGGATGATAATCTCTGGAGAAATGACAGACTATGCAAAGCTCTAGGTCAAGGCTGGCAGTCCTTGGATTCAGGCTGCAGGCTGGGACACCAGCATCTGAAATAACCCTCAGCCCAAAAGAGTAACTAATGAGGGCAACACATTTTAATGTGAGCCCATCCCTAACAACTAAAACCTCCTCTCTGTTTGCTTGTCACCCAGGAAAAATTGGTTTGGCTAGGGAAGGAGGAAGTTGAGGGGGGAGATGGATAAGATGAGGAGGGAGAGTGAATCTGACTGATTTGGTCTGAGTTTTTGCTTTCCTCCAGTGGTTATGGGGAGAAGGCAATGGCACCCCACTCCAGTACTCTTGCCTGGAAAATCCCATGGACAGAGGAGCCTGGTAGGCTGCAGTCCATGGGGTCGCTAGAGTTGGACACGGCTGAGCGACTTCACTTTCACTTTTCACTTTTATGCATTGGAGAAAGAAATGGCAACCACTCCAGTGTTCTTGCCTGGAGAACCCCAGGGACGGTGGAGCCTGATGGGCTGCCATCTATGGGGTCGCACAGAGTCGGACACGACTGAAGCGACTTAGCAGGAGCAGCAGCAGCAGTGGTTATGAAGGCAGAAAATTTGGTGTCCAAGGTCACTAGACTCTGAAGTTCTGGATATGAAACTTCTCATCTATCCTGTGCATGGAACTCAAAGCAGTCAAATGAACACTTTTCTCATTAAAAAAAAAATCATTTTCCTTTTCCAAATTTTGAACTTTTTGGTTTGAATTAATTTCAAACTTATGGAAAAGTTGAAAGAATAGCACAACCCAGAATCCCCAGAGATTGATATTGTACCACATTTACATTCTTATTCTCTCTTTAGAGAATGTACATATTCTTAATGTTTGTTCATATACATATTTTTATTATTTCCTAAACTGTTTAAGAGTAAGTTGGAGACATGGTGCTACTTAATCCTTAAATACTTCCATGTGTATTTCCTAAAAACTAGGACATTTTCTACGTAATCATAGAAGTGATTAAAATTGAGAATTTGATATTCATGTAATATTTATTGTTTATCAGATCTACAGAGCTTACTCAAATTTCACTTGTCAACCTAAAAATGTTCCTTTTGACAAAAGAAAAAATGATTTTCTGGTGTAGGATCAAAAGTTGCTATTGTCTCCTTCATTTATTTCAGCTCTGATCTTTATGATTTCTTCCTTTATACAAACCTTAGAGGTTTTTGTTCTTCTTTTTGTCGTTGCTTTAGGTGTAGGTTAGGTTGTTTATTCAATGTTTTTCTTAAGGGAGGTTTGTATTGGAATAAGCTTCCCATTTAGCACGACTTCTAGTGCCTCCCGTAGGTTTTGAGTTGTGTTTTTATTGTCATTTGTTTCTAAGTATATCTGGATTTCTTTTTTGACTTCTTTAGTAATATGTTGGTTATTCAGAAGTGTATTGTTCAGCCTCTGCGTGTTTGTGTTCTTGGTATTTTTTTTTCCTGGAGCTGATATCTAGTCTTATAGTGTTGTGGTTGGAAAAGATGCTTGAAATAATTTCAATTTTTAAAAATTTACCAAGGCTTGATTTGTGACCCAAAATGTGATCTATCCTGGAGAAAGTTCCATGTGCACTTGAGAAAAAATGAAAGCTGCTGTTTTTGGATAAAAAGCCCTATAAATATCAGTTAGGTCCAACTGATATAATGTATCATTTAGGGCTTGTGTTTTCTTATTAATTTTCTGTCTGGTGGATCTGTCTATTGGTATTAATGGGGTATTAAAGTCCTGCACTATTTTCGTGTTACTGTCCATTTCCCCTTTAATAGTTGTTAGCATTTGCCTTAGTATTGAGGTGCTCCTATGTTGGATGCATACATATTTATAATTTTTATATCTTCTTCTTGGATTGATTCCTGGATCATCATGCAGTGTCCTTCCTTGTGTCTTATAACGATCTTTGTTTTAAAGTCTATTTTATCTGATATGACTATTGCTATTCCTGCTTTCTTTTGATTTCCATTTGCATGGAATATCTTTTTCCAGCCCCTCACTTTGAGTCTGTGTGTCCCTAGGTCTGAGGTAGGTCTCTTGTAGACAGTATATATAAGGGTCTTGTTTTTGTATCCATTGTATCTTTTAATTGGAGCATTTAGTCAATTTACATTTAACATAATTATTGATATATATGCTACGTATGGGGCTTCCCTGGTAGCTCAGACAGTAAAGAATCTGCCTGCAACGCAGGAGACCTAGATTCAATCCCTGGGTCAGGAAGATCCCCTGGAGAAGGAAATGGCTATCCACTCCAATATTCTTGCCTGGGGAATTCCATGGACAGAGGAGCCTAGTGGGCTACAGTTCATGGGGTCACAAAGAGTTGGACACGACTGAGCGACTAACACTAACTAATGATCCTATTACTATTTACTTATTCCTTTGGGTTTGTTTTTGTAGGCCTTTTCTTTCTCTTGTGTTTCCAACCTAGAGAGGTTTCTTTGGCATTTGTTGTGAAGCTGGTTTGGTGACACTGAATTCTCTTTTTTTTTTTTTTTGCTTATCCGTAAAGCTTTTGAGTTCTCCTTTGAATCTGAATGAGATCCTTACTAGATAGAGTAATCTTCGTTGTAACTTTGTTTCTTTCATCTCTTTAAGTATACCTCGTCACTCCCTTCTGGCCAGAGTTTCTGTTGAAAGAGTAGCTGTTGGCCTTATGGGAATCCCCTGTGTGTTATTTGCTGCTTTTCCCTCGCTGCTTTTAATATTTGTTCTTTCTGTTTAATTTTCATTCGCTTGATTAATATGTGTCTTGGCATATTTCTCCTTGGGTTTATCCTGTATTGGACTCTGGGCTTCCTGGATTTGGATGGTTATTTCCTTTCCCAAGTTAGGGAAGTTTTTGACTATTATCTCCTCAAATATTTTCTCATGCCTTTCTTCCCCCTCTTCTTCTGGGATTCTTATAATTCATATGTTAGTGTGCTTAATGTTGTTCCAGAGGTCTCTGAGACTGTCCTCATTTCTTTCTATTTTTTTTTTCTTTATTCTGCTCTGCTTCAGTTCTTTCCACCATTCTGCCTTCCAGATCACTTATCCATTTTTCTGCCTCCAATAGTCTGCTATTGGTTCCTTCCTTTACTGTAGCACCAAGACTTCACAGGCATCACAGCACAGAAGACAAAACCTCAAGACTAATGGTGAAAACAACACTCAATTGCCAAGAGCACCCAAAGAAACTCACACATTTACAAAAGGAAGAGAGAAAAAAGAGAATGAAAAAAAAAAAAGGAAGAAAATGAGAAATATATGAAAAATAAAAAAGGGGGGGAAGATTAAAAGGATTAAAAAAGGGGGAAAAGAGGGGAAAGGGGGAAAAAAGAAAAAAATATATACAGAGAGAGTAATAGTTCTACCTCCACCTCCCAGGAAGCCCTCCTATACTGGACTGTTCTTTGGACCAGCTGTCAGATTCTAATCTGCCTGTACTCCTGTGTATATTTACCTCCACAGTTGCCAGAGCTAGGTTTTTTTTCCTTTTATGTGAACACTCATTGTCCTTTTATATATTTCATAGGCACAGCGTCTACCTAGTTGGTTGTGTGGATTTAATCTGCAGCTTGTACAGCTGGTGGAAAGATTTTCAATCCTCTTCCTTAGCCACTCTGCCCCTGGAACTCAATTGTGGTTTTATGCCTACCACTGCATGCAGGTTATCCACAGGAGTTCACTCCCGAGGCTGCCCTGGAGGACTTGGGTCTGCCCCAGTGAGGACCAAGAGTGGAGGTATCACAGCTGCTTGAATTGTGGGGACCCTGGCAGCACCATGCATGCAGGGGAGGTGGTGGCCACAGGAACATATGGCACTATTAAGGCTTTTTCTTTCTAGCCTCTGGCAGCTCTGCACCAGTGAGGACTGGGCATGAAGGAGGCATGGCTGCTCAGAGTGGGGAACCTGGTGGGGCCAAAAATGTAGGGAACCCAGTGGCCATGGGCATAGGAAATAAAGTGCTATTAGACTCTTTTTCAGGGGCTTCCCAGGCGATGCTAGTGATAAAGAACCCACCTGCTAATGCAGGAAACATGAGAGACAAGGTTTGTTCCTTGGGCTGGAAAGAGCCCCCTGGGGGAGGGCATGGCAACCCATTCCAATATTTTTGCTTGGAGAATCCCATGGAAAGAGGAGGTCGGCAGGTTGCCATTCACAGGGTCTCTCAGAGTTGGATATAACTGAAGCAACTTAGCACGAACATAGAGTCTTTTTCTAGCCTCTGGAAGCTGGCATTCAAAGGACTTCCCTAGCTGGTCCTTCTTTGTTGCTTGATGAAACAGGTGCTCAAAGGGCCCTCTTGGCTGCGATCTTTCTCTGTTGTTTGGTGCAAAGATGGGCTTGATAAAGGACAAAAATGGTATGGACCTAATAGAAGCAGAAGATATTAAGAAGAGATGGCAAGAATACACAGAAGAACTGTACAAAAAAGAGCTTCACGACCAAGATAATCACGATGGTATGATCACTCACCTAGAGCCAGACATCCTGGAATGTGAAGTCAAGTGGCCTTAGAAAGCATCACTACAAACAAAGCTAATGGAGGTGATGGATTTCCGGTTGAGCTATTTCAAATCCTGAATGATGATGCTGTGAAAGTGCTGCACTCAATATGCCGGCAAATTTGGAAAACTCAGCAGTGGCCACAGGACTGGAAAAGGTCAGTTTTCATTTCAATCCCAAAGAAAGGCAATGCCAAAGAATGCTCAAACTACCACACAATTGCACTCATCTCACATGCTAGTAAAGTAACGCTCAAAATTCTTCAAGCCAGGCTTCAGCAATATGTGAACCGTGAACTTCCTGATGTTCAAGCTGGTTTTAGAAAAGGCAGAGGAACCAGAGATCAAATTGCCAACATCTGTTGGATCATGGAAAAAGCAAGAGAGTTCCAGAAAAACATCTATTTCTGCCTTATTGACTATGCCAAAGCCTTTGACTGTGTGGATCACAATAAACTGTGGAAAATTCTGAAAGAGAGGGGAATACCAGACCACCTGACCTGCCTCTTGAGAAACCTACATGCAGGTCAGGAAGCAACAGTTAGAACTGGACGTGGAAGAACAGACTGGTTCCAAATAGGAAAAGGAGTGCGTCAAGGCTGTATATTGTTACCCTACTTATTTAACTTATATGCAGAGTATATCATGAGAAACGCTGGGCTGGAAGAAGCACAAGCTGGAATCAAGATTGCCAGGAGAAATTTCAGTAACCTCAGATATGCAGATGACACCACCTTTATGGCAGAAAGTGAAGAAGAACTAAAAAGCCTCTTGATGAAAGTGAAAGTGGAGAGTGAAAAGTTGGCTTAAAGCTCAACATTCAGAAAACTAAGATCATGGCATCTGGTCCCATCACTTCATGGCAAATAGAGGGGGAAACAGTGGAAACAGTGTCAGACTTTATTTTTCTGGGCTCCAAAATTACTGCAGATGGTGATTGCAGCCATGAAATTAAAAGACGCTTACTCCTTGGACGGAAAGTTATGACCAACCTAGATAGCATGTTAAAAAGCAGAGACATTACTTTGTCAACAAAGGTCCGTCTAGTCAAGACTATGGTTTTTCCAGTGGTCATGTATGCATGTGAGAGTTGGACTGTGACGAAAGCTGAGCACCAAAGAATTAATGCTTTTGAACTGTGGTGTTGGAGAAGACTCTTGAGAGTCCCTTGGACTGCAAGGAGATCCAACCAGTCCATTCTGAAGGAAATCAGCCCTGGGATTTCTTTGGAAGGAATGATGCTAAAGCTGAAACTCCAATACTTTGGCCACCTCATGCGAAGAACTGACTCATTGGAAAAGACTCTGATGCTGGGAGGGATTGGGGGCAGGAAGAGAAGGGGACGACAGAGGATGAGATGGCTGGATGGCATCACTGACTCGATGGACATGAGTCTGAGTGAACTCTGGGAATTGGCGATGGACTGGGAGGCCTGGCGTGCTGCAATTCGTGGGGTTGCAAAGAGTCGGACACGGCTGAGCGACTGAACTGACTGAATTGAGCTGAACTGGTGCATCAGGCCCACCAAGGACCACCATCTCTGAGGTCTTTCTCTACTGGTCAGCTGCTGGCTCTGGCCTGTGGGGAGAGAGAGGCTACAGCGGGGCCCCACCCCTGCGCATGATTCAGCAGTATGGCCCTGCCTCCATGGCCCAGGTTTCCTTCAAGGGCACTCCCAACGGTGATCTCCTCCCTCACATCCCCTCAGGCCATCTCCAGCAGTGACCAGCAGCCCTCACTTTGGGATTGCTCTCTAATCCCAACAGTCCAGCTCCCAGAGACTGCACGTACAGAGGGATCTGTGTCCTGGACAGGTAGGGCTGTGGTTCTCTGCTCCATTCAGAATGTCACAGATCAATTGATTGATTCTCCAACAGCCTCAAATGCCTCCTCTCTGTCCCAAACTATTGCTCCGGTGTGGGAATCTCCCCCCTGCTTTAGTTCCTTCTCCCCCTGAGTGCAGATCCAGTCCTACTCACTCTCCTAATTTTCCCTTTCTTCCTTCCTTCCTTCCTCCTACTGAGTTTTGTGTGGATCCATATTCCTTTCCAGGGGTCAGGCACTCCTGCCAGCTCTCAGCTGGTGCTCTGTGAGATCCTTGCATCTGAAGCTAAGCTATATCTCTGATGCATCCATGGAGAGAGAAGTACTCCATGTCCAGCTACTCCTTCTCCACTTTGTCGTCTCTGTAGTGTTCATTTTTATAACTTGGTTAAAGTGGTGTCTGTCAGATTTCTCCACTGTGAAATTACTATTACTCTCTTTTTGATTAGTACGAGTCTTATGCAGAGATTCTTTGAGATTCTATAGTTGCTGTTTCTCATCAGAATTTCTCCCACTAGTTTAGAATTGCCTGGAACAGCTGTCACTTTGTCAGCTGCCACATGATGATTTGCTAATTCCATTTTTCCTTTTACATTTATTAATTGGCAGATTAATTCTCCTATAAAATGAGGCAAGTAATGAGCCCTCTCTAACTGAAAAGGCTACGAAGAGGATCAAATGAGACCTATATGTAAAAGTGAAAGGCAGAATGCTTCACAAAAGTGAGCCATTGTTTTACTCTTGCTCCCCTTAGGCCTGCCTGCCAGCAGCAAAACTCTACAACACAGAGTTGCCACTCTGAGCTCTGCTGCTGCTGCTGCTAAGTCACTTCAGTCGTGTCCAACTCTGTGCGACCCCATAGACGGCAGCCCACCAGGCTCCCCCATCCCTGGGATTCTCCAGACAAGAACACTGGAGTGAGTTGCCATTTCCTTCTCCAGGACACGAAAATGAAAAGTGAAAGTGAATTCGCTCAGTCGTGTCCGACTCTTAGCGACACCATGGACTGCAGCCTACCAGGCTCTTGCGTCCATGGGATTTTCCAGGCAAGAGTACTGGAGTGGGGTGCCATTGCCTTCTCCGACTCTCAGCTCTAGAGCACATTAAACCCCATGAATATTTGCATTTTTCACATAATTCCCTTGGGAGTTTGGATTCCACAAAGGTTACAGAATCCATTTGGTGAATATAGTCAACTTTTAGTTATTCAACAATTTTTTATCAAGACCTAGGCTTGAGAAAAACACTATACTAATTGAATGTATAAACATGAAATTTCCTTAAAATGTCTAAATACAAAATTTTCCAAGAGTTGGTTATACCACCCCACCCCTCCAAATTATATATTTTAAATGTATTTATTTATTTGAACAGGGAAAATCTTGCTACATAAACATCGACTTGCAACAAATCAATAATTCCTACAGAGGGAAGGTTTGGAAAAACTAAACCAAATTTTTAAGTAACAATACTCTAAAACCTGACTGCTTTAGTAATAGTCATGACTATACCACAAGAACCAACTAGTTTGCACAAACCTTCCTTTTACATCTGACTTATTTTTATTACCCATTTTTTCCTTCTTTAGCTATAGATCTTTCGGCAGGAATAAAAGACGAAAGCAGAGTCCAAATCATCCGTGATAAGTGAAGATATATTGCATTATTTTTTATCTGAAACAATCTATTTCTTGTAAAACAATAGAAATAGAGTTCTGTGTCTGTGTGCACATGAGTGTGTGTGTATCATTCTATCTGTGTTTATGTTAATATTCCTTATTAAGCAAAGAAATATTTGCATATATATCAGATCAGATCAGATCAGTTGCTCAGTCATGTCCGACTCTTTGCGACCCCATGAATCGCAGCACACCAGGCCTCCCTATCCATCACCAACTCCCGGAGGTCACTCAGACTCACATCCATCGAGTCAGTGATGCCATCCATCCATCTCATCCTCTGTTGTCCCCTTCTCCTCCTGCCCCCAACCCCTCCCAGCATCAGAGTCTTCTCCAATGAGTCAACTCTTCGCATGAGGTGGCCAAAGTACTGGAGTTTCAGCTTTAGCCTCATTCCTTCCAAAGAAATCCCAGGGCTGATCTCCTTCAGAATGGACTGGTTGGATCTCCTTGCAGTCCAAGGGACTCTCAAGAGTCTTCTCCAACACCACAGTTCAAAAGCATCAATTCTTCGGCGCTCAGCCTTCTTCACAGTCCAACTCTCACATCCATACATGACCACAGGAAAGACCATAGCCTTGACTAGGTGAACCTTTGTTGGCAAAGTAATGTCTCTACTTTTGAATATGCTATCTAGGTTGGTCATAACTTTCCTTCCAAGGAGTAAGTGTCTTTTAATTTCATGGCTGCAGTCACCATCTGCAGTGATTTTGGAGCCCAGAAAAATAAAGTCTGACACTGTGTCCACTGTTTCCCCATCTATTTCCCATGTAGTGATGGGACCAGATGCCATGATCTTCGTTTTCTGAATGTTGAGCTTTAAGCCAACCTTTTCACTCTCCACTTTCACTTTCATCAAGAGGCTTTTTAGTTCCTCTTCACTTTCTGCCATAAGGGTGGTGTCATCTGCATATCTGAGGTTATTGATATTTCTCCCTGCAATCTTGATTCCAGCTTGTGCTTCTTCCAGTCCAGCATTTCTCATGATGTATTCTGCATAGAAGTTAAATAAACATGGTGACAATATACAGCCTTGACATATTCCTTTTCCTATTTGGAACCAGTCTGTTGGTCCATGTCCAGTTCTAACTGTTGCTTCCTGACCTGCATACAGATTTCTCAAGAGGCAGATCAGGTGGTCTGGTATTCCCATCTCTTTCAGAATTTTCCACAATTTATTGTGATCTACACAGTCAAAGGCTTTGGCATAGTCAATAAAGCAGAAATAGATGTTTTTCTGGAACTCTCTTGCTTTTTCCATGATCCAGCAGATGTTGGCAATTTGATCTCTGGTTCCTCTGCCTTTTCTAAAACCAGCTTGAACATCAGGAAGTTCATGGTTCACATATTGCTGAAGCCTGGCTTGGAGAATTTTGAGCATTACTGTACTAGCGTGTGAGATGAGTGCAATTGTGCGGTAGTTTGAGCATTCTTTGGCACTGCCTTTCTTTGGGATTGGGATGAAAACTGACCTTTTCCAATCTTGTGGCCACTGCTGAGTTTTCCAGATTTGCTGGCATATTGAGTGCAGCACTTTCACAGCATCATCTTTCAGGACTTGGAATAGCTCCACTGGAATTCCGTCACCTCCACTAGCTTTGTTCGTAGTGATGCTTTCTAAGGCCCACTTGACTTCACATTCCAGGATGTCTGGCTCTAGGTCAGTGATCACGCCATCATGATTATCTGGGTCGTGAAGCTCTTTTTTGTACAGTTCTTCTGTGTATTCCTGCCACCTCTTCTTAATATCTTCTGCTTCTGTTAGGTCCAATGACCCTTGTCCATTTTGCCAGTTACTTTCTCTGCCACTTGGGAAACCCTTGTGGCTTAGTGGTAAAGAATCTGCCTGCAATGCAGGAGACACAGGTTTGATCCCTAAGTCGGGAAGATCCTTTGGAGGAGGAAATGGCAATTCACTCCAGTGTTTTCACCTGGAGAATCCCATGGACAGAAGAGCCTGGAGGAATACAGTCCATGGGGGTCACAAAGAGTCAGACACGACTGAGCACACACACACGCACGTATGATAGGTATAGTTTAACACTTAAATGGCCATCTCCCCAACCAAATAAGAGTTATTGTATTCTTAACCATCTATGTATCCATACAAATGCATTAAGATATCTTAAGTTCATCATTCTGGGTTATTATGCCCTAATGCTTCTAATTTGAATTTTCTTTCTAATTTTGAACACTCAGGATCCTATCTTCTTTTATTGTTCAAGAAAGAAGTGTCCTTGTCATACAACAGGAAAAAAAAATGCTCTTTTGGCTGTTAGCCCTTCTGATCCTTTGTGGTTTTCTGTGGAATTATAAAAGACAGCTAAAGATCGCAAACATCACTGATAAGTACGTTTTCATCACTGGGTGTGACACTGGCTTTGGAAACTTGGCAGCCAGAACTTTTGATAAGAAAGGATTTCATGTAATTGCTGCCTGTCTGACTGAATCAGGATCAACAGCTTTAAAGGCAGAAACTTCAGAGAGGCTTCATACCTTACTTCTGGATGTAACTGACCCAGAAAATGTCAAGAGGGCTGCCCAGTGGGTGAAAAACCAAGTTGGGGAGAAAGGTGAGTGATGTGAGAATGAGGGGAATGGAGGGGGTGTTGAGAAGTAAGCAAAGCTAAATGAAAGTAAATAGTCTGATTTTAAATGCTCTTTCCAAAAAAAAAAGGTCTCCTAAATACCAGTTGTGTACTGGAGAAAATGGGAGAAAGTTTAGAATAGCCCAGAATATTTCTACATTGCAAGCTCTCTACCTGCATGAGAGACACACTCCCACATTATCTTCTCATACGTTCCCATGGGTGAATTTAGAACTGAGATGATGGTGTTAACCGATCTTTTTCTGTCAAGTGCTACTCTAACCACTTACACAGCAAACAACTTGGGGCTAAAAGCTACAGTAGATTCTGAGAGCAACCCTTGAATTGCCATCTGGATATCCAGGTCCATCTTCCGATGGCAAAATGTTTCCAACTGGGAAAGGAAGAAAATAGTCTGGCGATCTGAGCAAATGTGTCTTAGGTAGTCATAGTAGAATAGGGAGTCATTGGACCTCATTCTGCATTAGATTCTGCAAAGATAGGAGCATTCTGAACTAAAAGACTTATTTTATTTCCCTGAATGAAGTTTGAAATATTCTCATGGATGAAGATATTTGAATCCACAAAGGAAAATAAAAACAAACAGATGTGATTTTTCTTTATCACATCTTCATCATATAGTTGAGACTTTGAACCTCAAAAGCAGTAGTTTGATAAGGCTCCAAATAGTATTTTAATGTTTGAATGCCAAACACTTTTAACAATGTTAAATGTTTCCCATCATAAAATAAGACAAGTGAATGATTGGGCTCTTACCAAAAATAAATGTGAAATAGATTGATGTTGTTCTTTGTCTATAAAAACAATTCATAAGTATTCTCTGGCTATGCCATCCAGCATGATAGGAAAAATAGAGCAATTTCCTCACATCTGAGATTAAAAAGCCTCACTCAGATAGTGTTTGACATTCAAAGCAGAAACAGAAAAATTGTGAGAGTGGCTTCCAGTAACAGAACTTCAGCCGTTTCAGTTTAACCTCTCACCCACTGTACTATCACTACCCCAAAGTGCAAGTATTCAAAGCAGGAAGGAATGTGACTGGAAGGAGGAAACGGCACCATCAGATAAGGCAGAGCTGTATTTCCATCAAGGATGCCTATATAAGTATCACCTTCTACCACACCTCCTTCCCTTCCTCTCTGTTCCAGGTCTCTGGGGTCTGATCAACAACGCGGGCGTTCTTGGTGTGCTGGCACCCAACGACTGGCTGACGGTCGAGGACTACAGAGAACCTATTGAAGTGAACCTGTTTGGACTCATCAGTGTCACGTTAAACATGCTTCCCTTGGTCAAAAAGGCTCGAGGGAGAATTATCAATGTCTCCAGCATTGGGGGTCGGCTTGCATTTGGTGGAGGGGGCTATTCTCCATCTAAATATGCAGTAGAAGGCTTCAATGACAGCTTAAGGTAAAGTAAACATGGACATCTTAGCAAATAATAACCACTAACATTCATTGAACATTTATATACCAGGCACTCTATTAGTGCTTTAAACTATTCCCAATTTATGATACTGAAAGTTAGCCCTTGGCACAAGGGTTTGAAGCAAAAAATAAGGAAAAAAGATTTAAAAAATGAGAAATAAAATAGAAATGATACCACTGACACTGAGAGATGAGATAACTCCCCCAAGGTCACCCAGCTGTCAAGTGGTAGAATAGGATTTGAACCTAAATCCTTTAAAGTGTTTTCTCCTTTTTGCATTAATGCACATGAGAATAGTGGTGGCAAATTTATATTCAACAGATTAGCTTGTTTAATAGTTAGGGAATCATAGAGAGGAACTAAATCAGGTCTCTCTGTTGGTATTACTGTCAGTTGCAGACACAACAGTGACATCTTATTTAAACCCTCAGTAGAAAATTATCTGATAAAGTAATGACTTAGTGATGCAGCATTTTTCCCCGATTGTTGCTAAGTTCTGGACTCAAATTTCACACACTATAGCTGAATGGATGGTAACCGTCCCACCTCTACCCCAAGGACAAGAAAGACAGCTTTCCTCTGATGCTTCCATTTCCAAATAAAACTTAGAAGCTTGCTACCCTGGAGAAGGGAATGGCAACCCACTCTATTATTCTTGCCTGGAGAATTCCATAGAGGAGCCTGGCGGGCTATAGTCCATGGGGTGGCAAAGAGTCGGACAAGACTGAGTGACTACACACACACACACACACACACACACACACACACACAGAAGCTTGCTGATCTAATGTGGAGATTTTGCTACCAGAAGAAAGCATTGACTACCTATTTTTGCTATGGCACCAGAGAACTCCAGAGCATAAAACCGTGAAAGGACCAATTTAGCAAACAAAGTCCTTCAATGTGGTGCCCCAGGCATTAGTTTCTTTGGGTTTATGCTGTCTGAGGTTCACTGGGCTTCTCCAATCTGTAGGTTTATGCCTTTTCACATATTTGAGGAGGTTTCAGCCATTGTTTCTCCAAACATTTTTTGTCTACAATCCACTATTTCTCTTCCTTCTGGGATTCTAACACAAATATTAGAGCTTTTGGTTTTGTCCCACAGATTCCTATGGTTCTGTTCACTTTGTCAATTATTTTACTCTCTGCTGTTCAGATTAGGTAATTTCTAGTGATCTATCTTCAAAGTCATTGACTTTCCTTCGTCTTCTTCATTTTACTAATGAGTCCAGACAGTAAATATTTTATTTTGGTTAATGCATTTTTCAAGTGTAAAATTTTCACTTGGTTCTTCTTTATCTTTTCTTTCTTTTCTGAAGCTTTCTAAATTCCCATTTACTTCAGGAGTGTCTCTCTCGGAGCATGTTTGTAACAAGCACGTTAAAGACTTTGATAATTCCAACATCTATGTTGCCTTGGCCTTGGTATCTGTCCATTGTCTTTTCTCATGTGAGTTGAGATTTTCTGACTTCTTTTATGTATCATATGCTAAACATTTGGTACAACATGAAACTATGAGTCCTATTAAATTCTAGGGAGAATGTTGATAGGTTTTTGTTGTTATTGTTGTTGTTTTTAGCAGATAATTGACCAGCTTGTGTTCAGGTCACAACTTCTAACCAACTTTCTGTGGTTTGAGATCACAATATTTGTTCAGTTTTCAAAGACTTTGCTGTGCTATTCAGATGTGTCCCACATGTATACTACATAGTAGCCAGTCTGGAATGTGGAAGATGATCCATCCCATAGTTCAGTTCCTCATCTGCAAACTGAGATGGTAGAATTAGATGCTCTTTCCTGTGCACCCCACTCTGTGATTCCATGAAAAGATTTATAAGCAAACATTATTCAAATAAGCCTGAAATAAATGTCTTCAACTGGCTCTCTTCACAGGCGGGACATGAAAGCTTTTGGTGTGCATGTCGCTTGCATCGAACCAGGATTGTTCAAAACCAATATGTCAGATCCAGAAAAGGCTGCTGAAAAAAAACTTGCCATTTGGAAGCATCTGTCTCCAGACATCAAACAACAATATGGAGAAAGCTACATCAAGAAAAGTGAGCTTTGGGGTGGACCTAGGGTCTATGGGGTTCATTGACCTAGACAGCTTGAAAGAGACTTGAACAGAAAGGAAAAAATAAGGTTATCATGGTAATACACCAGTAGAGATCTCAAATATAGATCAGGAGTCCCTATTAATTAGTGTCATCTCTTGCTCTTGTTTATAAACATTTACTGAGCATTTACTAAGTGGTAAGTTCCATACTAAATGCCTTATGAATTGTATCATTTATTCCTCAAAAGAACTATAGCAGCGAGCAAAGGAAAGATGAAATGTCCTACCCAAGTTTATACAACTCCTCAGAGCAATGCCTGGACTGGAGCCCATGGTCATTACATCTACACAAACCACCTCTTTTTGGTGATCACCTACCACTCATCCAAAGACTCAAACTCTGACTTACAATCTAGTTGACAACAGAAAGTAACCAGATGACTCTGAACACTGAGATCTACAACATGCAAGAAACTTGATCCTTTATTTCTGAGACACAACCCAACAGGCTAGAAGGAATGCTAGATAGTACAGTCTCTAACTGCTCGAGAAATTCAGCACAGGATCAAAGCGTTGCTGGTTAAGAAGCCTTTATAGGAAAGGTCAGGTTTGAATATGACCTAAATAGGAAGAAATTATTAATATTTGGGTGGAAGCTTTCTGCAGCAGGAATGCATGACAGTGGTGATGGAAGGAGAAATAAGATAAGTCAGACTGAGTCAAGGCTGGAAGAATAATCATAAAGGTTAGATAACAATGACTAACACATAGTAAACATTCACTATATACTTGTCAACATTCTAAGCACTTTACACGAACTCTTGCATTTAAAACGTCCAAACAAACCCTCTGGATTTTATAGAAGCAGAGGCACAGGGATGTAACTTGCCCCAAGTGGCACAGCTAGTAAGTGGAAGAGCTGGATTTGAACCCAGATAGCCTGACTTGGCCATCTATTCTCTGCCACGCACTGTATTGGGAATGAGGTGTTGAGGAAGTGCTGGAACTTCCTGTATTGGGGCTCTTGCCTCCATATCAGACTTCCCGGCTTTATCAACATTTACTCACTAGTCCTCAAATGCTTACTAAGCTCCTGCTTTGAGCCAGGAGCTCCACCTGACCTGGTGTCACCCTAACTCCAGCTGTGATCCTGCCTCTTCGGCGGGCTTCGGTAAGACAGCCAACTGTGGCAAGGTTCAAGGCCAGGAGTTTTCAAGGTGGAGACAAGAGCCTAGTCACATCTACTGGGGGAGAATGACTGACTTCTGCAACTACCCCACTGCGCACACACGCGTGCACACACACACTCACACACACACAGACACATGCATACAGGTACACATATGTCAACTAGAACATCTGGGTTGACAAACCTTGCGGTGCTGACATGTCACCACATATCAGGTCACAACCACTGCCATTAAATGCTCTGTTTCTCACTCACCGACTCCGAAGCCTCCAAGTTCAAAAAAAAAAATTCTTCATTGCAAAGAGTTTTCCCTGTTTGATGTTGAAATTGATATTTCTTAGATGCCTGAGAATATATCTTCAACTTCTATCTCCAATTTTTTTGACTTGGCTTCTGGGTCAGGGGTCCTTTCTCAGAATCCCCAAAGGCTTAGAGCCCTATTTTGTCCTGGTTGCTCTTATTAGAGTTCTCCAAGCCAAGACTTTGAGATCAGCGAGACTCATAGTTCTAAAGCAGACCACAAATTTAAGCTCACTTTGCTTCGTTTCCCAGACTGGAGTCGTAGGATTTTAAAATAGACTTAAGACTTCTGAGCTAACCTCAGTTGGGCTCTTGGAACAGCTTGTGGCTACTGGGAGCTGAAGTCAAAAGATTTAACACAATAGATTTTACCTTGAGGATACACAATTCAAGATATGGTTTAAGAGCTTAACTTCACAATATTGTATTGGTTTTGCCATATATCAACACGGAAGCCATCACCAGTTACTGCCTCTTTAAAGGTATCTTAGCTCATTACTCAAACAATTCATTTGCTGAGAACCAGGATACCTTTAGCTTTGTGAGTCAGGGCTTTAGTGGATGAGTCTCTTTTTATTCACTGAATTGTAGAGGCACATGCTATATTAGTGCACACATATATGCACAAGCATGTGTACATACATTTCCTATATCAAGTTTGTTTTAAGAAGTACTGTGTTTATACTACTACCACCATGTGTATACAAACTACTAACTTCCTGAGTTTTGGCTTTGAACAAGCTCTCTAGGAGAGTCTGCTGCTCACTCAAGTCTGAGAGCCAACAATCTAAAGAAATCACTGCTGCATCCTTTTCTGAGGAATAGAAAAAACCCACCACCACAAGCGGACCCAGTTATAATGGCAAAATCAAAATAAATTCCCTCACTGCATCCTCCCCTTGCAACCTAGCTTCACACTCCCCTATTCCCCTTCTTCCACAGGGTAAATGTGCTTCTGTCTCTTTTTTTACAGGCCTAGAACAATTGAAACGCACTGCATCCTTTGTGAATGTGGATCTGTCCCTGGTGGTGGAGTGCATGGACCATGCTCTCACAAGTCTCTTCCCTAAAACCCGTTATGCTGCTGGAAAAGATGCCAAAACTTTCTGGATCCCTCTGTCTCACATGCCAGCAGTTTTGCAAGACTTTTTATTGTTGAAACAGAAAATAGAGCTGGCTAATCCCAGAGCAGTATGACTCAGCTGATGACAAATACCTGCCCTAGGCTGCGAAATTGGCTGATTTCTAGAACACATCTCCTCAATCTCATTCTTCACCTAATCCAAACTGGACTCATTTAGATCGAACTCCTTTTGGTCAGAAGACGGGCTGCCACCATCACCTTTGAGGTCCCAGGGTCCCTCCTCAAATTTTTCTTGAGAAGATGGGCAGCGATGGCGCCTGCCCGATATTTAGTCTTTGCCTGCTGGTTATAATGTATGGAAATTGGACAGGCTTTCCCATCCAAAATGATTTTTCACCTGTGCCTGCTCCATGCTTCTAATCCATACCACTTAGAGTGACTCCTGAATGTTAAATATTTGTTCCTGATCAAAATATTAAGAGATAAGTAAAATAATTTCCTAAAGAGGGATTGGATGTGCTATCTTGCTGAGAGTAAGATTCTGAAGGACTGGAACCCGGTTCTGTGAGCTTCAATGGGGGCAGGAGAAGAAAGGATAATGGGGCAATGTGAGACTGGTAGAAGCCAAGAGGCAGCAGAAAAATACTAGATAAGAGTGCAAGTAGGAGGGAAGGAAAAGGAGAGAAGAAATACAAGGACCAAAAAAGAGAAACAGGTGTAAAAGTTTAGGTAGGGAGATTCCAGGACCACCATCTATGGATAGATGCTAACAGCAGAGGAACTTGTCATTCCAAAAGAAGAAAAATGTAGAGCCTGTGTGTTTATCCTGAGGCTTGTAAATGTAACGAGACATAGACTCTTGGATACAACTTACACCTGAAATGGTTGGGAAAGCCAGTATGTGAGGTGTCTCTGAAGCCCCGTGAAAATACAGAGCTAAATTCAAAGACTTTCTTTCAGCAGCCGTTACAGTGAGAGCAGGCCTGCGCTGGCTCATTTCATGGTTCTAAACTGGGTGGACTCTGAACCCACACCCCAGCCAAAAGAAACTGCCCAAACAGATGCTTCCCCAAACCCCAGCACCCAGTAGCACTCACAAAGGTTCATTGAATATTTATATGAAAAAACCCAAAGTGTCAAATTTTAATATCTGTTGCAGAATAATATGGGCTTCCCTGGTGGCTAAGATGGTAAAGAATCTACTTCTTTGCAGAAGACTGGGATTCAATCCCTGGGTTGGGAAGATCCCCTGGAGAAGGAAATGGCAAACCTCTCCAGTATTCATGCCTGGAGAATCCCATAGACAGAGGAGTCTGTCGGGCTACAGTCCAAGGGGTCACAAAGAGTCAGGCACAACTGAGCAACTAACATACTTGGGTAACAACAGAATAACACAGAGTGAAAGAGTTGGGGAAATTATCTAGTGTGTATATTTGTGCATGCACGTGCATGCACACACACACACACACACACACTGAATTTACTGTGAAGAAAATACTTAATATCTGCTGCTTAAAACCGTGTTCTTTTGAAGATGTCAGTAATCCTATTCATTTTTACTCACCTTTCTGGAAACATCTGCCTATGAGGGAGTTTCCTCCTTTGACATTTACAACATATTGATGACTTTCAAAAATCAAATTTCCAATGGTATCAGGTCCATATGTTTCACTATTTTGAGAAAAGATACACTCATCCTTTTCACTTGAAAATGAAGACGGCCACAGCAAGAATGATAGAGAAAAATTCTCAAGCAAAGTTATCTCAACCATCCTCACGACGCATCAGTGGTCCCATCTCCATCTTGGTCCTACAAGCCCCAGAGACCGTTCCACCTGTACACCCCTGATTTCTTCTGGCTGGAATTAACACCAGGCGACTGTCACTCATCTTGTCCTTGGAGATGAAGTTCATCTACACCGTTTGCTGAGGCTTCTCCTTCTCACCTTGAATTCCTAGATCTTGGGTTTATTTCATTGCTTTAAGAATATCTAACCTGGGACTTCCCTGGTGGTTCAGAGGCTAAGGCTCCATGCTCTCAATCCAGGTGAGCCCGGGCTTGATGCTTGGTCAGGGAACTGGATCTCACATGGCACAGCTAGAGATTCCACATGCCCACAACTGAGACCTAATGCAGCCAAGTAAATAAATATTGTAAAACAAATCTAGCCTGCTGCTCCCCAACCTTCCAGGCCCCTAGGGCTGCCCAGACTTTTAGAATCTTCCAGAACCTCCCTTGCTGAACTGTCCACTGTGTAGCTGAGCTTGCGTGCATGCATGCATGCTCAGTCATGTGTGACTTTGTGTGACCCCATGGACTGTAGCCTGCCAGGCTCCTCTGTCCATGGAATTCTCCAGGCAAGAGTACTGGAGTGGGTTGCCATTTCCTTCTCTAGGGGATCTTCCTGACTCAGGGATAGAACCTGGGTCTCCTAAAAGAATCTCTGGCAGATTCTTTACTGTCTGAGCCATCTGGGAAGTGCTGAACTTTCCTAATGGTTATTTCCTTTGTTTTGTTTTGCATAGACCTGAGTTTTTTACTCATTTCTCCATGTAGTTACAATTGATAACTCTCTGTTTCATCCAACTGGAAAAAAAAAAAAAACGCTATACTTAAACAAATGCTGCCAAAT
Organism: Tragelaphus eurycerus; assembly: GCA_935064755.1. Lineage (NCBI taxonomy): Eukaryota > Metazoa > Chordata > Mammalia > Artiodactyla > Bovidae > Tragelaphus > Tragelaphus eurycerus. The sequence goes on from CAKXYN010000060.1 coordinate 450,150, forward strand.
TATGGTATCACTTCAAAATAAAACCAAATATATTCACCAAAGCAACTTTTAAAGCTTTTTCAACTAAATGAGGAGATGAGGGTATTTGAAGTAGAAAGGCATAGTCTTAACAAAAGCACATGACCTGGGAGGGAGGGAAGGTCACCGTGCCAAAGGTCTGAAGTATAGGTTTCTAGACTTCTCCCCATCTCACCATTGCTTCTTGTATTCTCTCTGCTCTTGGGAAAATATCATATATTTATCAATAATATTTTGGTGGACATATATGCTGGGCTTTCTGCTAAGCACTGGTCAACAGTCAGGAACAAGACATAGTCCCTTTCTTCACAGAGTTTAAGGTAAACCAGAAGTGGATGAAACTGGAGCCTATTATACAGAGTGAAGTAAGCCAGAAAGAAAAACACCAATACAGTATATTAATGCATATATATGGAATTTATAAAGATGGTAATGATGACCCTATATACGAGATAGCAAAAGAGACACAGATGTAAAGAACAGACTTTTGGACTCTGTGGGAGAAGGCGAGGGTAGGATGATTTGAGAGAATAGCATTGAAACATGTATATTATCATATTTGAAACAGATCACCAGTCCAGGTTCAATGCATGAGACAGGGTGCTCAGGGCTGGTGCACTGAGATGACCCTGAGGGATGGGATGGGGAGGGAGGTGGGAGGGGGGTTCAGGATGGGGAATGCATGTACACCCATGGTTGATTCATGTTAATGTATGGCAAAAAAAACACTACAATATTGTATAGTAACTAGCCTCCAACTAAAATAAATAAATTAAGTTTTTTTAAAGGTAAACCAAAGACTGAGGCTACTTCTCAGGATACCTTAGAGGGGCTTCTCCAGGAATCCCTGGTCAAGATGAATTGAGGGACTTCCCTGCTGGTTCAGTGGCTAAGACTCTGCACTCCCAATGCAGAGGGCCTGGGTTCAATCCCTGGTCAGGGAACTAGATCTCACATGCCTCAACTAAGACTTGGCATGGCCAAATAAATATTTAAAAAAAAAAAAAAAGATGAATTGAGATATCGTCTTCTACCACATCAAGCTAGGGAGGTCCCTCCCCACTGGTTTAGAGGGACCAGGAAAGTATTCCAGATCTTCCCTTGATCTGATCTAAAAAGCCAGCTCTGTCTGATGTAGCTCTAGGTGAACAATACATTCAAACCTAGAGTTTCTATCTCCCTCACCCCACAAACTCTTTCTGGGTCTAGCACCAAGTACCATGAATTTTATCTCCTAAGGAGATCTCGGGTCCATCTACTCCTCTTCACCTCTAAGGGAACCATTCGTCCAAGCTTCTATCACCTCTTACCTCAACTACAGCATATTTACTTCTGTGTACCTTCAATGGTTTCTCCCCACTGCAGTCAGATTGCCCAAAATTAAAGCCTGATCTTGCTGCTTGTCTCCCCACTTCCACTTTCCCAAACCCCTCAGTGTGTTCCCATTGCCCTTTGACTAAGATTAAAACACGTGACATAAACCACACTGTCCCAGCACACTTCACGAACCTTCCTTTTAGGCTACGGCCTTCATTTTGCCCTCTGAGGACCTTTGCCCATGCTTCTAGTTTCTCCATCCTACAGACTCAACCCCTTCTCGGGCAAGCCCATACAATTCCAAATTCCTACCGCCATCTTTTCATTCCAATGACATTCCCATCTCATACATTCTCACCGCAGTCTGTAATTTACTTCAGGGAGCTTACACTCTGTAATTATGTATCTGTGTGACAGGTAAGTTAGGCAATATTGGACTTTCTTATCAAATTGTGTAAGTTTCATGACATCAGAACCCACGTTGCTTTGCTTATCTTCCTATTCCCTTGTCTAGCAGACTGCTGGCATATAGATCAGTGTCCAGTAAATATGTGTTGAATAAATGCAGAAATAAGCCTGTATTAATCCTTCTAAGGTGCAGTCTAGCACTTAAGATCAAGTGCGCCAGCTGCCTTACTTGTTCTGTCAGTGCGTCTTTTCAGACAAAATCCTGTAACTTCCTCAAGCCTTTGAGTATTTCCGCAAGGGGCTCCCTAATGCTGGTTTGTTGCCATAGAGATTTCTCATGACCTGTTGGTCCAGAGACACTGTGAAGCAGTCTGTGTCTAAGTTGAGACTTAGGGTTCAGTGGTCACAGAAAAAGGGAGCATCAGACATCATTTTGTCCATTATTCTGCCTGTAGGCAGGGCATGTCCACGTCATCCAGGCTGAAGAGAATCCCTTTCTATTTAAAATCTCCCCAGAAACTCTGAAACTTTTGTGGGAAAACCAGCCCAACATTTAATGAGGGAAATTTCCAGGAGCGTCTAAGAAAAGTTATCAATTTTGGCTCTTCTCCACTCTATTAATCCCAACAATTCTCAAGAACACAAGACATCTCAGTCCTATCAGTGTGGAGGGAAGAGCTAAACGCTTTCAAAATTAAAAGTTTTTTTAATTTTTATGAATTATTTGTGACAACTTAATCTACACCACTGTTTATAAAGATAATACTGGCCAACAGTTTCATAAATTTTTGCATGTTGAAAAATAAGACAGTTCTGCTGATATACTGCTGGCATTCTTTAACCTTGTGATTCACTTCTTAAAACAAAATATGAGTAAATCCATTCTTCTATATGAGGCACTAAATTTACCAGGGTTTTAATGCAGATTCTGGTTTAACAAGATTTCTAAGCTCTTTTTGCACATAGCACCTGCCCAGGAAAGAGCCAGATCACAGCTCTTGCCTGATTTGTCCCTGGAAATAAATGGTGCCCTCGTCTGAAACAGGTCTTGCAAAGCAACGCAGCATCCTGTCACACTGTATACCAGCAACTGCCCGGAACAGTTTCATTTCAGCTCCTTTTGAGAAACTGGAGATGGGAAGCAATCTGCTATAGCTGCACAGCATAAGCCCTGACCAAAGCCGACCAGTCAAACACCTAAGTAAAATATTTACTCTCAATCCTCTAGGTCTGTTTTTCCCTCTTACTTACGGCGACTAGAACTTAAGCATGATGCCACCCAACTAATGATGGTAACTTGGATCAAGTAATCCAAGCAATCTGGGTTCCCACTGGTATAATAAAAATATAATAACGGTTATTTAACCCTGAGTGCATGTCAGGTTCTTAAAGCATTTGTACATTGCATGAATGATTTTACCTAACCCTAACCATCCGGGTCCCCCCTTACCTGGTTTGCTTCCCTGGTGGCTTAGATGGTAAAGAATCCACCTGCAATGCGGGAGACCTGGGTTTAATCCCTGGGTTAGGAAGATCCCCTGGAGGAGGGCATGGCAACCCATTTCAGTATTCTTGCCTGGAGAATCCCCATGGTCAGAGGAGCCTGGTGGGCTATAGTTCACGAAGTCTCAAAGAGTCAGATATGATTGAGCAACTAAGCACACAACTGTCTCTTAGATACAGGTTTTTGGTGGTTTTTTGTGGTTTTTTCTGCTTTTCATTTGTTTTTAATGTGATAAGAACACAACACAAAATCCACCCTCTTAACAAATGAAGTATACAATACAATATTGTAAACTTAGGCATGATGTTATACAACAGGAACTCAATCATCTTGCATAAATGAAATTTTATACCAGTTGAAGAACACCTTCCCATTGCCCAATCCCCTCAGTCCCTGGCAACCCCCATTCTACTCTTCATTTCTATGAGTTTGACTACCTTATATACCTCATCTAAGTATTAACATGCAATATTTGTCCTTCTGTGACTGGCTTATTTCACTTAGTGGAATGTCTTTTAGGTTCATCCAAGTTGAGGCATATAGAAGAATCCTCTTCTTTTTTAAGGCTGAATAATATTCCATTGTGTGTATGTACCTCATTTTTTTAAATCCATTTGTCTATAGGTGAATATTTCTTTGGTTCTCCACATTTTGGCTATTTTAAACAGTGTTACAATAAACATGGAAATACAAATATCTCTTCATGATTCTGATTTCACTCCTTTTCGATTAAATGCCCAGAAGTGGGACTACTGGATCATTTTTAATTTTTTGAGGAACCATCATAGTGTCTTCCAAAGCAACTGTACCATATCACATTCCCATCAAATATGCTTAAGCATTTCAGTTTCTCTACATCCTCACCAACACTTATCTTTTGTCTTCTTGACAACAGCCACCCTAACAGGTGTAAGGTGATACTTCATTATGGTTTTAATTCACTTTATTTGATGACTAGTGATATTAAGCATCTTTTAATGTACCTGTTAGTCATTTGAATATCTTCTTCAAAGAAATGTCTATTCAAGTCTTTTGCCCATTTTTAAAATCAGGTTATTTGGGGTTTTGCTATTAGGTTGGAATAGTTCCTTATATATTTTGGAGGTATGTTTTTTGGAGACAGAGAAATGAAGTCACAGAGAGGTGAACAATTTGCCCAAGTGTGGGCCAGTGTTCAAACCCAGGCAGGCTGATGCCAGAACTCATATTCAGAACCACTGTAATTATACAGAAATTGCATCTTACAGAGTAGTTTTCTAAACTTCAATACTGGATCTACAGAAGTAAAATCTTTATTAAATTAATCTAACATAAGTATTGCCTAGCCAATAATTACTATGCATAGAGAAATGCATGGTTTTCAGCATATATAAATACACACTCTGTTTTGTTCTCCTAGATTCTATTTAAAAAATCTTCTCACTTGTGGGAAAACAACAAAAGCACTTGTACATCGTTCCTCAGGCGCTTGAAGTCTTCTAACTGTATTTTGTTGTTTCTTTTTTCTTTTTTGTTGTTGATTTTATTTACTGATCCTAGTCACTGTGGCTGCCTCTAGCCCTGGAAATACTATTGAGAGAAATGAGGGGATCTTAGCTGGGCCAAGGTGGCACTTAGCCCTCCTACCACTAACACACTGAAGATGTTACTAGGAATGTAGCTGGACACTCTGACTTGGCTGAGCAGAACATGTAGCTTAGACTGTCTCACAGAGCAATTTCCACTAACAACATTCCCAGTAGGACAAGTTTCTACTCCAGTACCACTGAAAAATGGGAAGATCTCCACCTCTAATTACCTTGTTGACTAGCTCTAGTTAATAGAGAGTTATTCATTATTTTTGAGCCAAAAATGATCAGTGGAGGTGGCGGGGCGGGGGGGCGGAGCGGCCACTGTTTCTACAGCCATCGTGATAATAATAGTGTGTTCACTGAGCCTTTCAAATGAGTCAGGGTTCACCCAGAGGACTGTTCCTGCATTTTTCTCACATAATCTTTACAACTATTACACAACAGTCACTTTTACTGACCCATCTTACAAAAGAGGATCCTAATGTCCAAGTTGCTTTTAACCCTCACAATTCTTACAATTCCTCTTGAAAACAAAAGAAGAGGAAGAGAGTGAGAGAGAAAAATTAACAGTGGACTTTAATCCCAAAATGTTTTCTTCAAGTTTTTTTCTGGAACTCTATAGCCATCCTACAGAGAAGGCAATGGCACCCCACTCCAGTACTCTTGCCTGGGAAATCCCATGGGCAGAGGAGCCTGGTGGCCTGCAGTCCATTGGGTCGCTAAGAGTCAGACACGACTGAGCGACTTCACTTTCACTTTTCACTTTCATGCATTGGAGAATGAAATGGCAACCCACTCCAGTGTTCTTGCCTGGAGAATCCCAGGGACGGGGGAGCCTGGTGGGCTGCCATCTACCAGGTTGCACAGAGTCAGACACGACTGAAGTGACTTAGCAGCAGCAGCACCATAGCCATCCTAAATGAGAAGTGGTAAGTTCTGAGTACTGAAAGCATAAGACAGTGAACCCCCTGGCTCCTTCTCCATGTTCTTGAGCCCTTGAGAGAAATGCAAGCTCTTCTCATTTTCCTACTTACTCTCTACCCACTGCTGCTAATACCCTTCTAAGAAATTCAACTTGTTTTCATGAGCAGAAATACAGTTATCTCCACACTTTACAAATTCCAGTGCTCATTCTGAATGTAAGGGAAAAAACGGAGTCTGGTCAGAAAACTCTCTACAGGACTTTTCTGGTGGTCCATTGGTTAAGAATTCCAGAGTAGGGAATGCAGGTTCGATCTCGGGTTAAGGAACTAAGATCACACATGCCTTGTACCACAGCTAGCTAAGCCTGCGCATCACCGTAAAGAGCCTGTGTGCCGCAAGGAAGATCAAGGGGAAAAAAGAACAAAAACCCTCCAAACGCTCAGGTCTCCTTCATGCCCCCTCCCTCCACTGGCATGCCTTCCCTTCTAAAGGGAACAGAACCTGACCCAAGTTCTGCCCCAGAGAGAAGCACTTTTACGATCAACTTAGATGAAGAGGTTTGTCAGCCCACCAGAGGAAAACCATAAAACAGAATCTGGGTCTAGAATGCGTCTGTGAGTTTTAACCACGGACTAGCAAGACAAAATGATAAAGGGAAGGAAGCAGGGCCTCGCTGTGGTTCCAATAAAGCAAGCATGGGACTCAGAGCCATGTTGTGGAAGTGACTGGGACATTTCACGTAACATCAGCTCAAAATGAGGCAACAGTGTGATGTAATGATGTGATGATGTAAAAGCCCTCCTCCACCGTCCCTCACAAGGAAGAAAAACGTAAATGATGTTTCAGTCTTGGTTTAAACTTTAAATATACAACATAGAGAGTAAGGTTGATGATGGCTGTGTCTCCTCCCAAGTGCTCAGAGCACTGGTAAAATGGAGCCTTCACCAAACCCCACTCTTGTGTGGCCACATATATTCTGAAGAGGGGGGCCGGGAAATGGAGTAGGAGCTGGAGCAGAGCTGAAAACTCTTGTGTCGTTTACTTGGAAGGAGAGCCTGAGGGACGACAACCCACCTGAAGGAGTCTCCCTGTGAAACAGGAATTAAACTCATTTCCAAATGGCAAAGAGAAAGGTCCAGGGTCATAGGTGAAAGTTACATGAAATTCAAGTTCAGCATCATATAAAGAGGTGTTTTTTTGCCAGTAAAATCTTGCCTGAAGGCAAGCACAGCCGGTGGGTGAGCACAAGAAGGAAAGCACTTGGCCTGCAAATGCTGGAGAAGAGATTCAAGTAACGGGGGTTGGCGTGGCTGACCTGATTGATGTTTGCAGACTCGAAAACCTAAGAATCTGTGATTGGGGCAAGGGGCTTCGCTCAGATATAGCACATACCAGTATAGACAGAATTCCCAGTCTCCAAAGCCTGAGGAAGCCATAGGCCAAATGTCTCTTACCCAGCTTCTCACAAGGTCTGGAGTATTGTTTCTTCAAGCCTTGAAAGCTGTCTTAGCCTCTGACAGGGGGAAAGAAGGGGTGCCGTGCTCAAAGCGGAGTTCACAGACCTCAGGATGAACTTCAGCTGAACTTCATACCATGCCCAGAGCCTGGAAGGATTCTTTGAGGTTCCAAGGAGCTTGGAATGTCCATGCCTTTGAATAGTTCAAATACTCCACTTTCAGGAAGAGATGGAAAGAGAGGCAGAGCTAAGCTGTAGTAGGAAAATCAAAAGAAAGAGGAACATTTCCTGTGGAATATATATTTATTTAGTAACTTTTTAATTGAAGTATAGTTGATTTACAATCTTGTATTAGTTTCTGCTGCACAACAGTGATTTTATATATATATATATATTTAATATTATTTTCCATTATGGCTTATCATAGGATAGGGAATATCATTTTCTGTATACAGTAGGACCTTGTTGCTTATTTGTTCTTTATATAATAGCTTACATCTAGTAAACCCAACCTCCCAATCCATCTCTCCCCTAACTACCCCCACCTTAGCAACCAGAAGTGTGTGCAGTTATCCAAAACATGGACTCGCTTTTATCAATGGATGAGGTTTAGATAAATGAAAGCATTCAGAGTGTGTAGAGTAGAAACCTAGTTTTCTTCCCACCAGGCCTCTGCTACTGCTAAGTCACGTAAGTCATGTCCACTAGTCCGTAGCTAGTAGCTTCTAACAAGGCCTTCCTGAAATGTGTAAATAAATATGGACACAGAGAGTCCTCCCTGTACCCATTTTTACACAGTGGTATCAGTGCTAGACTCTACACACTTTCCTCCACAACACATTCAAATATTAATGAACAAGAGCGTAAAAGTCTTTAAAACAGCGTAAAAGTCTTTAAATCCGACCCAGGCTTAGGCAACAGGCAGCTGTGAAGTCATCATTTCACTTCTTCAGCATCTGCCTTAAACCAACACATGAATTCATTAAATCATGGTGCTATTACTCTTTCATTAAATACATCTTAAAGTTTGTATTCCCTATAGCCTGGCTTCCTGTCTAATTTAGTTGCAGCAGTGATCTTTATTTTGAATGAAATAAGAAAGGAGATAATAGTGTTAATTGTAAATAGTTCTTAAGAGTGCTGCTTACCAACATGAGCAGTTCCAAGTGGAATCCCAACGCATTGATAAATGGTGCTGAAGGTAAACTGCTCCTCTGCTATGCTATGCTATGCTAAGTCACTTCGGTCGTGTCCAACTTTGTGCGACCCCATAGACGGCAGCCCACCAGGCTCCCCCGTCCCTGAGATTCTCCAGGCAAGAACACTGGAGTGGGTTGCCATTTCCTTCTCCAATGCATGAAAGTGAAAAGTGAAAGTGAAGTCGCTCAGTCATGTCCGACTCTGTGAGACCCCATGGATTGCAGCTTAACAGGCTCCTCCATCCATGGGATTTTCCAAGCAAGAGTACTGGAGTGGGGTGCTATTGCCTTCTCTGAACTGCTCCTCTACGAGAGGCTAGTTAAATTTTTAAGGAAACCAGTTTGAAAACAATACATTCTTTTGGGGGATATCTAATTCCTAAATAGGGTTTGATACACTGAGAGTTCGTTCCATGTCATCAACAGTCAAGGGTTCTAAGGTTAGACACTGGCTGAATCCTTCCTTTTATTCTTTTTTTCTTACTTTTGTAGATGAGAATCTAGAAATCAGCGAATTTGATTATTGACTAACAGTAGCAAATGAGGCATTAACAAAGTTACTCTATTTGACTCAAGGCCTGTCGGAGAGTTCCTGTTAAAGTAACCCCCCCTTGCTGATTGTTACTTCAGAATGACAAAGGGGAGCTGTTATGGCGTTGAATTAGGTCCCCTGCAAAAAAGATATGATGGAGTCACAACCTCTGGTACCTCCCAATGTGACCGTATTTAGAGATAAGGTCTTTACAGAGGAAATCAAGTTACAGTGAGGTCATTAGGGTGGGCCCTCATCCAGTGTGGCTGATGTCCTTATAAATAGGGAAGGTTGGACATAGACCCACACACAGAGAGAGAAAATAACGTAACGTGGAAAGACTCAGGGAGAAGAGCATCTATAAGCCAAGGAGTGAAGCCTGGAACAGACCCTTCCCTCACAGTCTTTAGGAGGAGACAACCCTGACTCCTGGCCTCTAGAACTCCTGGAAAGACAATACATTTCTGTTGTCTAAGCCATCCAACAGAGCGCTCAGTGAGTGCTCAATCACTCAGTCATGATTAAATCCTTGCAACCCCATAGACTGTAGCTGGCCAGGCTCCTCTGTCCATGGAATTCTCCAGTCAAGAATACTGGAGTGGGTTACCATTCCCTTCTCCAGTGGTTCTTCCTGGCCTGGGGATTGAACCCAGTCTCCTGGATTTGCAGGTGGATTATTTAGCACTGTGCCAAAACTACCATCATGAGCTACTTTATTCCAGAACCATGTGATGATACCAACATGGCATTGGTTTGGCAGAATCTTGGGGTGAAAGTAATATGGAGGTGTTCACCTGGTCCACCTTCGTCCCTTTAAGCATCTTTCCCAGGGGAGTACCTTTACAAAATTGTGATAAATCTGTTCAGAAGTGCTTCACAACTGGTTGAGAACAAGGACTCTTGGATCAAGCTGCTGGAGTTAAAACCAAGCTCCAGCCTTCACACTAGATTCATACTCATCAGGAACACAATTTCTCTACCTTAACTTCCTCATCTGTAGACTGTCCCTCAGATGGTTATAACAATTAGTGAATGCATTGGAGAAGGCAATGGCACCCCACTCCAGTACTCTTGCCTGGAGAGTCCCACAGACGGAGGAGCCTGGTGGGCTTCAGTCCATGGGGTCGCTAAGAGTCGGACAAGACTGAGCGACTTCACTTTCTCTTTTCACTTTCATGCATTGGAGAAGGAAATGGCAACCCACTCCAGTGTTCTTGCCTGGAGAATCCCAGGGACGGGGGAGCCTGGTGGGCTGCCGTCTGTGGGGTCACACAGAGTTGGACACGACTGAAGTGACTTAGCATAGCATAGCATATCAAAGATTAGCACAATCCTCAATAAATGTCAGTGATTGTGGTTGTCATTCTGTTGAAATCTCAAATCAGCCTTGGTTTATGGCAGAACTTACTGTAGGTCAGCCCCCCTCTCAGCCTTTTAGGATCATTGGCCAAAGACAAGATCAATGACTTTTGTTCTCCCCAATTTTTTAAGTTAAGTGTGATAAGAAGGGATTGGAACTACAGCAGAGCCCTCAGAATAATGAAAGGGAAAAGAAATAAGACATGAGAAACACACACACACACACACACAAAATATCCATTGGTCACTGATCTCTCAGCACCCACCCCATGGAGAGTCCTCGTCAAGGTGCTGGGACTCTAGAGGAAGGCAGTCCAAGATGCAGGATGGACCTGGCAAAGCTTCAATTACTAGAAGAATGTTCCAACAGAGAGGGCAGAACTTCTAGGCCCTTCAGATCTCTGATCTATTGTCTAAGTTCAAAGAAAAGGGAACAGATGCCCTGAAAGGTGAAAAGACTTGAGCAGCATTTTCTGTCAGAGTAACTACAGAATGAGGCTCAGATAAGAAACAGGCTGCTTCTCCTATGAGAAAGATGAAACATCCCAAAGCACGACTCAATAGAAATCTAAGATCCTGACTCCAGAAGAGTTGTAGAAATAAGATAACGATGGTAATATTGATGATGAGGATGACATCGGTAATACTGGTACCATATATTGAGCAGCTACTCCACTGTGTTAATTGTTTTCTATGCAAAACTACCTCATTTAATTCTCACACAACCACCTTGCAAAGTGGTTACAAAGAAGATGAGAGCTCAGAAAAGAATTCTCAACTTACTCAGCTCACCTAGAGCTGCTGGGTAGCGGAGAGGACCATCAGCTTCTATGCAGGATGCCTCTTAGAGGCAGGCTCCAGCAACAGATGCTGCCAAGGGCCCTTCTTGCTCAAGGAGCATATATTTTTAGATTATCCAAGCCACAGCACTAAATTATATCTCTTACTAGTGAAATCAATCTACTTGGTCTTCCATACGGAGTTTTGAACTGTGAAAATAATATCAGAAACAACCACCACACTCATCTTGGAAGAATGGGCTCTCAGACAAAATCTTCAGCGGCATTTGGATCTGGTGTTGATTGCTTCTGCACTATCAGAAACTTGTCGAAATCATCACTTTTCTCCTGGGTAACATAACACCATTTCCTCTTGTACTTTTCTAATACAGTGTAATGAAATGCAATGGAAACCACAGGAAATGCTGTGGTTGGTTATCGAACTTGAGCCATCATGATCAACTCCAACGCTCTGACAAGGGTACTATGGGAAAAAAACAAGGTGGAGTGGGCTATGTAACATGATCAGGAGGTCCTGTCTGTTTTTAAGGGATAAGAGAAATATCATTTAGGGGACATGACTTAAAGGTCTTGGTTACAAATATCCATTTAAACCCAAACAAAGAACAAACCAAGGGGACCCCACCTGGGACAACCCTCCCAGAAGACTTATGCTAGACAGAGGGTATATGAGGGGGTGCCTGCACTTGGCGTATTTCCTAGTAAGCATTGCATTGGCTCCAGTTTAGGTGACAAGCATTTCCTGAGCATCTTCTGGTTTCAGAGCCGAGTTGGGAGCTGGCAGAATGTCCCACTGCAGAAATACAGACCCCTGTCTGTATTTCATCCCTTGTTGTTGCTCAGTCACTAAGTCATGTCTGACTCTTTGTGACCCCAAGGACTAGCCCTGCAGGCTCCTCTATCCACAGGATTCTCCAGGCAAGAATACTGGAGTGGGTTGCCATTTCTTCTCCAGGGGATCTTCCCGACCCAGGGATAGAACCAGCATCGCTCATGTCTCCTGCATGGAAGGCAGAGTCTTTACCACTGAGCCACCTGGGAAGCCCCCAGAAGGTTAAAATAACAACTGCACTTCCATTTCAGCAGGAAGTGAAGTAAGACCACCTGTACTTCTGTAAATTGCCAAGGAAGTTTCCAAAGGTACCAGATGAACCCAAAATCAGTTAAAGTAGAAAGAAAGTGAACGAATAATAATCCATTAAAAATAGTGGACACACTGTTTATCAAACACTTTTTATGTGACTGTGGACTGTGTAATGCATTATCAGATATAATTTCAACATTATGGTAAGTGCTATTATGGTGCCTCATTTTACAGATGAGAAAACTAGAGATGTGGGAGAGGTTGGCTCTCATGCCCAAGGACCCTACACACACACACACACACACACACACACCCCTGACTGGCCTGGAAGAGCAGATACTCGCGTGTCTCCATGTTTGCTGCCCCTTTCCACACACACGCCCAGTTTCCACAGTGACCTAATCATGTGTTCTACTTTAGTCCTCTTTCAAGTAGTTAAGGCCACAGTCAGACAAGCTAGTCTGTGCAGTCTGTAAAGAGTCCCCCTCTTACCTCGCCTATCCAGGCTATCAGTAATCCCTCTTTCTTCCCTCCACGGTGAAAATGGAAGGCAGAAAAGCGTTTTGTGATTAAATCCAAACTCCTCTGTGTCAGAAAAGCTGTCCCAAATGAATGATGCTAGGAGGAAAACTAGAAGTGAAAAAGACTTGAGATTTGTTGTGAAGATATTCTGATATTACATTAGAGTGGGTCACTAGGAACATCTATTCACGCCTTCTAGTGAAGCTGGAAGAAACTCATCAGCAAGACGAGAGTTTGCTGGTCCTGGCGCCTCCACAATGGCCATTAATGGATTTCCTCACTGGCCAACAGGCAGGGCACACCCGAAGGCCCAGCTGTGTCTCATAACTCTCTAAGTGCAATGGCCACATCTCAGGTGGAAATGGTTGCATGAGCTACTTTAGGGTCAAATTTAAGGGAGGCTGACTTTTAAATAAAGGTTTGGGAAAGAGGATAGGGAAAGAGGAGAACCTGGGGTAAGAGAGCCAGGGAGTAGGCTTTTTTTTTTTTTTTTTAATATTTATTTACTTGGCTGCAGCAAGCGGGACCTTTGTTGCAGCGAGGGGGTATCTTTAGTAGTAACGTGAGGGGCCTGGTTTCCTGACCAGGGGAGGAACCCAGGTTTCCTGCATGGGGAGTGCAGTCTTAACTGCTGGACCACCAGGAATGTCTCAAGACTACTTTTTAAAATCAATTAAAGCAGCAAACCTGGTGGCTCAGATGGTAAAGAATCTGCCTGCCATGCAGGAACCTGAGTTCCATCCCGGGGTCTGGGAGATTTCCTGGAGAAGGGAATGGCAACCCGTTCCAGTACTTTTGCCTGGAAAATCCCATGGACGGAGAAGCCTGGTAGGCTACAGTCCATGGGGTTGTGAAGAGTCGGACACGACTGAGCGCCTTCACTTTTCACTTTCATGCACTGGAGAAGGAAATGGCAACCCACTCCAGTGTTCTTGCCTGGAGAATCCCAGAGACGGGGGAGCCTGGTGGCTGCCATCTATGGGGTTGCACAGAGTCGGACACAACTGAAGCAACTTAGCAGCAGCAGCAGCCGGTATTCTTGCCTGGAGAATTCCATGGACAGAGGAGCCTGGCAGGCTACAGTCCATGGGGTGGAAAGAGTTGGACACGACTGAGCGGCCAACACACAAAGCAGCAAAAAACAAATTAAAACCCCACAAACCTTTATAATATTTTTATAAAGAAATAGTATATGCATGAAGACAGCCCACAGAGCTCTGTGCCAAATGAATTGGACCCAGGGAGCTGTTTCAAATTTGGGATGAGGGACAGTTCAGTTCAGTTCAGTCGCTCAGTCGTGTCTGACTCTTTGCAGCTCCATGAATCACAGCACGCCAGGCCTCCCTGTCCATCACCAACTCCCGGAGTTCACTCAAATTCACGTCCATCGAGTTGGTGATGCCATCCAGCCATCTCATCCTCTGTCGTCCCCTTCTCCTCCTGCCCCCAACCCCTCCCAGCATCAGAGTCTTCTCCAATGAGTCAACTCTTCGCATCAGGTGGCCAAAGTACTGGAGTTTCAGCTTTAGCATCAGTCCTTCCAATGAACACCCAGGACTGATCTCCTTTAGAATGGACTGCTTAGATCTCCTTGCAGTCCAAGAGACTCTCAAGAATCTTCTCCAACACCACAGTTCAAAAGCATCAATTCTTCGGCACTCAGCTTTCTTCACAGTCCAACTCTCACATCCATACATGATCACTGGAAAAACCATAGCCTTGACTAGATGGACCTTTGTTGGCAAAGTAATATCTCTACTTTTTAATATGCTGTCTAGGTTGGTCATAACTTTTCTTCCAAAGAGTAAGTGTCTTTTAATTTCATGGCTGCAATCACCATCTGCAGTGATTTTGGAGCCCCCAAAATAAAGTCTGACACTGTGTCCACTGTTTCCCCATCTATTTGCCATGAAGTGATGGGACCAGATGCCATGATCTTAGTTTTCTGAATGTTGAGTTTAAGCCAACTTTTTCACTCTCCTCTTTCACTTTCATCAAGAGGCTCTTAAGTTCCTCATCACTTTCTGCCATAAAGGTGGTGTCATCTGCATATCTGAGGTTATTGATATTTCTCCTGGCAATCTTGATTCCAGCTTGTGTTTCTTCCAGCCCAGCGTTTCTCATGATGTACTCTGCATATAAGTTAAATAAGCAGGGTGACAATATACAGCCTTGACGTACTCCTTTTCCTATTTGGAACCAGTCTGTTGTTCCATGTCTAGTTCTAACTGTTGCTTCCTGACCTGCATACAGGTTTCTCAAGAGGCAGGCCAGGCGGTCTGGTATTCCCATCTCTTTCAGAATTTTGTGATGAGGGACAGGCATGAGGCAAAGGGAGCTGGGGTTTACTGAGAGGCAGCAGGCACTTTGTTGGCACTTATTCCTATCACCATTCTGAAAGTGAGTCCATCTAAAAGATTAAGTGTTTTAGTCAAAGAAGTTAGGAGTTGAGCTCTAGTAAGTCCCAAGGTCGACGCCATTGCACTGCACAGACCTGGACCCCTCATGTTGATTCTCAGTAAGGATACAGTGAGTCCTTTGTCCAAGTGGTGTGGTGCAGGACACTGTGGCTTTCCGGTCAGGCGACTGGACAAGCCACTTATTGCAGCCAGCCCAATCCCTGCCTCTACTCCCCCCAACACCCTTGGCCCCAGGAAACAAATGGAGACAAATTGAGATTCCCCTCCTGACTCCTTACACCTGTGCCCCATGTTGGTCAGGAACAGAGCATGCAAGACCAGTACTGCCACTTGGCCACCAGGGGGCGCCAGATACTCGTAAAATCCCTGAGATTCCCAGGAAGGACCCTGTTTGAACTGATGGAGAAGGAATACAATCTCTCTACCCCTGAGAAATAGCACTTCCAACGGATTAAAATCTACTGTTTCAAGACGAACTCACTTCCTCGTTTCATAGCTTTTCCTACTGAAGAACTCCTCCTTGTAGACTATCTAATCCAATATGCTGTAGTTTTGTGCTGTGAGAACACCATTAAAAATAGATTCCCTCTGTCGGATGGAAAACTATCTTTCTCCCAGCCCCACTATTGGCACTCCACTCCAGTACTCTTGCCTGGAAAATGCCATGGATGGAGGAGCCTGGTGGGCTGCAGTCCATGGGGTCACTAAGAGTTGGACATGACTGAGCGACTTCACTTTCACTTTTCACTTTCATGCGTTGGAGAAGGAAATGGCAACCTACTCCAGTGTTCTTGCCTGGAGAATCCCAGGGACGGGGGAGCCTGGTGGGCTTCCCTCTATGGGGTCGCACAGAGTAGGACACAACTGAAGCGACGCAGCAGCTGCAGCACGATAACCCAGAAGCTTCTAGGGCTTCTGTTGTGGCTCAGATGGTAAAAAATCCACCTGCAATGTGGGAGACCTGGGTTCGATCCCTGGGTCAGATCCCCTGGAGAAGGGAAAGGCTACCCCACTCCAACATTCTTGCATGGAGAATCCCATGGACAGAGGAGCCTGACCGACTACAGTCCACGGGGTCACAAAGAGTCGGACACGATTGAGTGACTAACATTCACTCCCAGGATAACCCAGAATAACACAGAAAACAGCCAATGATGGTAATCAAAAACACTACAAGGCATACAAGAAAAACACCCACCATCTCCAGAGTCCTGTGCCTCTCTGGTGCCTCCAGCTCACGTGCTTACGTGTCTTTAGGAAGAAAGGAGCGTGGACAGGTGAAGTCTGCTCCTTGGAGAAGGTGTCTTTCATTTCACCCCGGGGAAGACCGGAGAACCAGCAGAGAGAAGCAGAGGGAAGGGCAGGGTACTCTCCTTCCTAAGCCTCTCACAGAGGCCCCAGGTGCCCCCGAAGTGCTCAGGCCTTTCAAAGCTGGGCTCTTGGCAACAAGCCTTTGAAACAACCAAGTGCTGGCAACACAGGTTTGACATGAATATGCAAATCAGAATATTCAAGTCTCCCACTTCGTGCTTTTGGATCTTTTTAAAAACCCAGCCACTAACCGTGACTAACAAAAAAGAAAGAAGAAAGAGAAAGTAGTCTGACCTTCACTTGGTCTCTCCCACTGACCTCCTTGTGCTGGAGCCAAAGCACTTTTCAGATCAGAGAGAAAGATGGCTAGAGTCTTGACAAGAGGCCGAGACCACTGCTGTACTAAAGGCATTTTGCCTCCCCTTCTCACGAAAGCTTGGGAATGGATAAATGGGCCCTACGAGGTGCTGTCAATCAACCTCAGTGCTCTATTTTTGTCACTCCTAAGATGGATAGGAAGCTCAAGTTTGCTACAAAGCCCCCATCAGCGTATTCGGGGAAATCTTAACGAGTAAGGTCTGTAGACTTGTCAGGCTGCTAATCGTGCATCTCATTTCTCCACAGTCCCTCCATCCTGCCACTTTGGTCCCAATAATGACTCTGGCTCCCACGTGTCTTCCTTTGTTTGCCTTCTCCCCAGAGATGCGCCTGGAGGGGCCCCTCCGGAGCAGGCACGTCTCTGTAACAAGATGTGACAATGAATTTGGGGAATTCTCTGGCTAAGCATAATTATAAACAAGAATCTGGCATCATTATCCACTGCTTTGCGGAGACCCAGAGTGAGTGCTAAGTCTCTCTTGCTCCTCCTTCTTTGAGGTCTGGGCACACAGCAGCTGACGAGTGATTAACTCAGGGGCAAGTCCACCCTATCTGTGGGGGAAGACACATTTAGATAAAGCCGGAATCAGCTGCCAAACCAAACCTAATATAAACAGCTGTATGGTGCAGAAACAAACAGCAAAAAAAACTTTAGTTCCTAGAAGATGAATTACACCCATGTTCAAAATTCCTGGCACTCTTTGAAAGGAATCCGAGTTTGTAGATATTTCTATGCCTTGGTATCCTTGGGAAGCAGGGGAATTCTGTTGCAGGAGATGTAGGGCAGAGACCAGGCAAAGACTATGTTGTATCTGCTAGTGCAGAACCAGGGCTTCCCAGGTGGTGCTCCTGGTAAAGAACCCATCCACCAATGCAGGAGACATAAGAGACGTAGGTTCAATCCCTGGGTCAGGAAGATCCCCCACAGGAGAGCATGGCTATCACTCCAGTATTCTTGCCTGAAGAATCCCATGGACAGAGGAGCCTGGCGGGCTATAGTCCACGGGGTCTCGAAGAGTCGGATGCGACGTTCATGCCCTTGCCTTTGGTCCTTTGGTGTGAAACACAAACACTTGTGCACCTTCTGCTGCTGGGCCACCGCCCCTCCGTGGAAACCTTCTCCAAGGCCTTGACACCGTTTAACATTTCTTGGGTTTTAGCTCCTTATTGAGATGGGGGCGGGTATTAGGAGTCACATTTTTTAAGGGCGGGTGGGGTGGAGGAGGCCCAGGGACTGGGAATGAACTTCCAGAGGCATATTAGGAGTTACATTTTTCAAGCCGGTACGGGAGGGGAAGGGGAAACAAGGCCCAGGGACCAGGAATGACCTCCCAGAGGCGGCCCAGAGCGGCAGAGCAGCCCTGGAGAGTCAGGATCTCCTGGCAGCCCAGTGGGCATCTCCTGATTGAGCAGACATCCTCCTCTGCTCACTACCTTTGGCCTTTGGCCATCCCCCACCTCCAGTAAGTCATCTGAGGCCCCTTGGGGCCCTCGAACCCTCACTGGGCAGGGACACCAACAGCCGTTTTTGACCATTCCCCCTAATGGAGTGATGCCAGGTGAGTTTGGTGAAAAGCACTTGCCTGGATTGGGTTTAGGAATTACCTTTTAACTTAGGCAATGTTTTTTCCCCTCTGCCTTCCTTATTGAGGATAATTGGGACATGCTGGCATGTTTTTTGAAGCTAATCAAATAGTTTATGATCTGTGAAAAGAACTGCAACACTCTAGAGAAACACAACATCCAGACAGCATGCCGGATGCCCACTGTTATCGGGTCAATATCTGGTGTTTGTTTCTTTGCTTCCCTTCCTTTGGCAACAAGTCCTAGCATTCTTACTGAGGGCAGGGAGCGGGGATGGAGGCAGTGGGAATGATCTGGCTGCTCTTTGGGTGTGTTAGTCTTTCAGTCATGTCTGACTCTGCACTCCATGGACTGTAGCCCACCAGGCTCCTCTGTCCATGGAATTCTCCAGGCAAGAATACTGGAATGGGTTGCCATTCCCTTCTCCAGGGGATCTTCCTGACCCAGGGATCAAACCCCGGTCTCCTGCATCGCAGATGGATTCTTTACTGTCTGAGCCACCAGGGTTAAATCGGTTTGCTGCACTAACAAGGCAAGGCCGGGAACTCACCGGAAACAGTTCTATCTTACATATTGTGTTTGATTCATTAACATTGGAGCCATCTGGCTGGCTCCTCACACTCCTCCTCTCTCTTCCTCAGTAGGTGGGAGAAGACCCCCAAGCTGAGATTCATTAGAGTAAGTCCCCAAATTTCAAAAGTCATGTAATCCAGAAGTGCCTTTATACAGGTAGCTCCAGTTCTGACAGGAGCCAAGGTTATAGCCAGGCAGGGTGGGTGAGGTTCAGGGTCCTTCTGGCAGCCAGGAGGGTGTGGGCACCCACAGTCCTGCCAACTGCCCTGTTCCCAGCACTCCCCTTCCCCCAGGTGACCAGCTCAGCCCATGGATGCTGTAGAAGGATTTGTCATCTTCTCATCCACCCCTACAGCGTAACATGGCCCGGTCACTGCTGGCCCAGGCAAAGACCCCTCCCACCAGCACAATCAATCTTTGAGAGCTTCTTAAGAAAGGACTTCTCTTTCTGGGCTTCCCTAACACCCCCAGTGCTGCACATCTTCCTGTGGCCTTCTGTGCTCGTTTCATAAGTGTCTTTCCCAGGACATGTGGCCAGAGCACCCTTAGGAGCATGGCTGGGAGAAAAGTATGAACGTGCTGATGGCCCCTCTCAAGATGTTCCTTGAAACTCAGCCAACCTTTGCACCAGCTGGCGCATGGCCGTCTCTTCAAGTGAAGTTCTTCCCCTACTAGAGCCCTTCCTAGCACGTCAAGGAGGTGAAGGCTCTTTGGCCTCCAGTTTGCAACTGGAAACCAATCGGAGACCCTCTGGTTTATTCAAGAATTCAAGAATTTTCTGCCCTAGAACCGACTGTCGGCCCAGGGGTCTGCTTCCATTCTGCGCGGGGGTCTGTGAGGTCTCTAGTATGCAAGCAGAACTCCCCAGCGGCCCCACCAAAATCAAGCCCTGATGTGTCTGGATTCCAGGACAGAGCACAGAACGGGTTTCATTCTGAGACCAATGCCATTCATCATCTGCCTGGAACTGAGAATGAATTTCTCATAGAAACAAGGTGCCAGCTGGTGGTCCAGGTCCCTCTCTAGCAAGCAAGAGCCCATGGGCCCAAAATGTGGCTTAGCTGTAGAACTAACTGGACTAGGCTCCGTTCTGGGAGAGAGAAGAATACAGAAAAGGGAAAAAGGACTTTCTGCTTTCCCGGCAAATTTCCTAAAACAAACCCCAGCACGTAATGTCTTTTGGCTGCCTGCCATTCCACCCCCTCCCCACCACTACTCCTCCTCTCCAGCACCTAACAGCCACTCTTCAAGCATTCCAGAACTCCCACCTTTTGAAATCCTTCAGCTTGGCACCCCAACCCCCCACCCCTCTGCAGGCACCAGGCAAGAACACTGGAACCTGCCACCTCAGCCCCACGGTCCCTCTCATAGGTCTGCCATCTGCTGAGTCATCGAAGGAACCCAGCCAGTCAATTCTCAACTGAGTGTGAGGGGTGACTGCGCCTGGGCCCTCCCGTTAGTGTGCACAAGAATGTTTGGCACACGTTCTGATCTGGAAGCAACAGGCTGGAGGGAGACATTCCCAGCAGAGTAACAGCAGCTGTGTTGCTATGAGCACTGGCTCTAACCCAGGCCGTGTGCTGTGATTGGTCCGTTATGCAGCTGTGTTGCTATGAGCACTGGCTGTAACCCAGGCCGTGTGCTGTGATTGGTCAGTTATTTCAGCACCAAAAGCAGTGACGTGAGCACTGGGACTACAGCCCCACAATGAAACAAATGCCCCTGTCCTCATGAAGCTCACATTCCTGTCGTTGTCTCAGTTTGTTTTCATAATAACCTAGGAGCCTGCTACTATCACCCTATTTTACTCAGTTAAAAAGAAACAAAAAAATAAAACAAAAACAAAACAAGCCTGAGGTACCTGGAGATTAAATCATGCTCTGCAGGAATATGCTGGGTAAGTAATTAAACCCGGACTCCAGGCCAGGCTTCCTGCAATACCTGAATCCGTGTCTTCAGCACTGGGCTTGGTGGTCTTGGAACCAGAGTTCGCTACCCACCCCCCAAGCTCCCCCTCACCAACATAGATGGGCTCCAAAACCCCGGCTTGATGGCCCGGGCTGTTAACACTTCTATCAGCCCCTCTTCCCTGTCTTCTGAACTCACAGACTCTTAAGGGGTCCCACCTTTCCCACAAGCTGAGGGGTGAGTGTATTTGTGCTTAGTCACTCAGTCATGTCCGACTCTCTCCAATCGCATGGACTGTAGCCTACGAGGCTCCTCCGTCCGTGAGATTCTCCGGGCAAGAATGGAGTGGGTTGCATTTCCTCCTCTCTGGGATCTTCCCGACCCAGGGACTGAACCTGAGTCTCTTGTGTCTCCTGCTTGGCAGGCAGACTCTTTACCGCTAGTGCCACCTGCCCCAAGGGCAGAGTAGGGGTGACAGGAAGGCTGGGAGCCCTGGCTCATACGTCAACAGGGTAGGGGTGGGGAGGCTGTCTTTATGACCACGACCTTGTGGATCTAATTAGAGGTTTTCTCAAGCCTCCTTGAAGCCACTGCTGCTGCTGCTGCTGCTGCTGCTAAGTCGCTTCAGTCATGTCCGACTCTGTGCGACCCCATAGACGGTAGACCACCAGGCTCCCCCGTCCCTGGGATTCTCCAGGCAAGAACACTGGAGTGGGTTGCCATTTCCTTCTCCAATGCATAAAAGTGAAAATTGAAAGTGAAGTCGCTCAGTCGCGTCCGACTCTTAGCGACCCCATGGACTGCGGCCCACCAGGGTCCTCCATCCACGGGATTTTCCAGGCAAGAGTACTGGGGTGGGGTGCCATTGCCTTCCCCGCCTTGAAGCCACAGGAAGCCATAATTATCAAAGAGGTATGTCGTGTTATAGATCACTCCATTTCCAATAAAACATTAGGATAATAGATCCATTCAAAAGCTGCTACCTGGAATCTGAAGGACTGGTATATTTTATGAAAAAATAATTAGAAAATATAAATTTCCTTTGCAATCCAATATGAAACATGCACACTCACTAGTCAAAGAGCTAAAGACGCAAGTGGACACGTAGAGGGACCAAGCTTCCCGCGGGGTCAGAAAGTAGACTCACTAAGTCAAGCACAGTCTCAACCTCCCTGAGCTTCTCAGGCTGCACTGGTGGTAAAGAACCTGCCTGCCAACGCAGGAGATGTAAGAGATGCCGGGAAGATCCCCTGGAGGAAGGCATGGCAACCCACAAGGAGAATCTCATGCACAGAGGAGCCTGGTGGGCTACAGTCCACTGGGTCACACAGAGTCGGACATGACTGAAGCTACTTAGCAGCAGCAGCAACAGAACTTCCTAGAATTGAATTTGTGTTTACTTCTTTAGGGTGATTCATTGCTCTCCAAAGACAAAAACAAACACGCCCAGGACACACCTCTGCGAATACATGATCTCAGGGAAATACCCTTTAATCTACAAGATCAAAATTCCACTCCTTCAAAAGATAGAACGTTTGGTGCCCACTATAGCAACCCACTCCAGTATTCTTGCCTGGAGAGTTCCATGGACAGAGGAGCCAGAGTCGGACACAACTGAAGCAACTCAGCAGCAGCAGTTCAGTTTTACGTTCTGTATCTCAGAAGGTAATTGATCACGTGTGTCATTCTGTCAGCAAAAGGATTCTGACCCAGAAAGAGGACTCCCACTCCCTCCCCTGCCCCCTAACCTGGAAGGGCAAGCCCCTCCCTGTCCCCTCAACCTCCTTCTCTAAGGACTAACCTCATGCCCATCAAAGGCTGCCACTGACAACTTAGCTGGAAAATAAAACTAACAGAGAAGAGGGGAAGGGAAAGTGAGAAGGTGAGGCCTGAGGGAGAGGGGGTTATGAACCTTCCTCTGGAGATTATTCTTGTGCTGGTTGCCCTGCCAGGAGGTCTGGCAAATGGAGGACCAGGCCATCTTTGTTTCCAGGTTGATTCCTGGTTTGCTGAGCACAACACAGTCCTGGCCGGGAAAATTGTTCATTCCATTCTGACAAATCAAGTATGCTATAGTATGTGGTGACAGATGAAGGTTCCAGATCCCTACTAGGGGCCTCTGTACCCACCCCCCAGTTTCCAAGGGCCCAGGACCTTGGCCTTTGATGGACCTGCCCGCAGCCATTGTGCTGCCTCAGCCAAGGATACAGGGGTGTGACAGAGACTGAATGTTTGTGTTAGGGGAGCCCTGACCCCAGAGTGATGGTATCTGGAGGTGTGGCTTTTGAAAGGTGATTAGGTCGTGAGGTTGGAGCCTTCATGAATGAGACTGTGCTCTTATAAAAGAGACCTCAGAGAATTTTATTCCTTCTTCCATGAGAGGACACAGTGAGAAGACAGCCTCTGTCTGTGAAGCAAGAAGTGGGCTCTCAGCAGACGCTGAATCTGCAAGTGCCTTGATCTTGAACTTCCCAGCCTCCAGAACTGAAGTAAATCAATTTCTGTTGTTTGTATGCCACTTGGTCTATGGTATTCTGTTATAGTGGCCCAAACAGACTAACACAGGGTGGTTGGTGACCAATGGCTGGCTGATGAAGAGACCAAAGGCTTGGCCCCAGCCTCAGTTAAGAACAACTTGGAAGGACCATTCCCAGCTCCAGAGCATCCTGTACCATTGGCTGAGGCCTCCATGGCAACTGCATCTGAGTTGAGCTTCTCCCTCTGTCCAGCCTGCCTTCGTCCACCCATCCTTATGACTGTGCACATGGCTTTTTCACAACATTCAGGAGGTCTCGTAATGCTCATATTTAGTTTCTTAAAGGGATAGATCCAAGCATCTTTCATATATATATGAGAGGATAAAGGGAGTCTTTTTTCTAGTTCCTTCAACTTACACATTAAGTGTGTAAAGGAAAAAAAAGTGTGAGTGGAAAAGGTATATGTTTCCTATCAATTTGGATCTTTAAAGAACTTCTACTACCATAGACGTCTCTCCACCATGAATACAGTAATGCTACGTCGCCTGGCCTTGGGGTGACCCTGCTTGGAGACAGATGGGTATGGCAGGTGGCTCCAGTGTTCCCTGCTTCACATGAATTGGGAGAAAGACACCCCCTAGTGTCCAGTCTTCGGTGAATCTCTCTGGTCATCTTCACAAGGGAAATCCACTGGGTTGTGAAATTTCAGAAGCAGATGGGAGCTTAGAGGTCATTCCACCCAGCAATATCAAACCCAGAGCCTATAGACTTTTAAAGAGCAAAACTGGAGCTCTTCAAGTGATTTTCAATACCTTTAAAGCCATATTACATGGCTTACCCTTCAATAGCCTCAGCTAACAGGCTTGTCAATACCAATAAGTCAATTTACTCATGAGCCCAACAACTCATCAAGCACCTGCTAGATGTTAGACCCTGAGGACACAGAGGAGAATAAGGCGGATAAATTGCTGGCCCAGACAGATGAAACTGAGTCAACAGACTTATTGCATGGAAAATGGTGGCTAAGACTAAGAAAAATAATCCATGGCGGGACACAGGAAAAGAGAAGGCGGAAACTAGGTGAAATGGACAAGCAGAACCTCACTGAAACTGAGAGTCTGATTTAACTTGATTAATAAAACATGGAAAGCAAGGTAACTGTTACCCAATAAATATGATTCTTCTTACAAATAATACATTTAAAGCATGGACCCCATGGAATTAATTAAGGAGGATCTTCCTTTATGAAAGACTTTAATGTGGTAATGTTCTTTAGAAAATAAAACATTTTTCATTTTTTTGTTAAAGTACAATGTTTCAGTTGCACAGCAAAGTGAATCAGTGACATATATATGCATATCCACTCTTTTTAATACTCTGTTCCCTTTAAGGTTTTTACAAGATATTGAACACAGCTCTGTGTACTATAGAGTAAATACTTGTTTAGTTTATGTATAGTAGTTTGTATCTCTTAATCCCATACTCCCAATTTATCCCTACCTGACTTTTCCCTTTGGTAACCTAAGAAAGCATAAGTTTGTTTTATATGTCTATGGGTCTGTTTCTGTTGTGTAATTAAGTTCATATGTATTGTATTTTAGATTCTACATGTAAGCAATATCATGTGGTATCTGTCTTTGTCTGATTTAGTTCACTTAGTGTGATAATCTCTAGATCCATCCATGTTGCTGCAATGGCATCATTTCATTCTTCTTATGGCTGAGACTGCAAGGAGATCCAACCAGTCCATTCTAAAGGAGATCAGTCCTGGGTGTTCTTTGGAAGGAATGATGCTGAAGCTGAAACTCCAGTACTTTGGCCACCTCATGCGAAGAGTTGACTGCTTGGAAAAGACTGTGATGCTGGGAGGGATTGGAAGCAGGAGGAGAAGGGGACAACAGAGGATGAGATGGCTGGATGGCATCACCAACTCAATGGACGTGAGTCTGAGTGAACTCCAAGAGTTGGTGATGGACCTGGAGGCCTGGCGTGCTGCGATTCGTGGGGTCGCAAAGAGTCAGACACGACTGAGCGACTGAACTGAACTGAACTGAATGTTTCACTGTGTACATATACCATACCTTCTTAGTCCATTCAACTGTCAACGGACATTTAGGTTGTAAATCATTGACCTTCTATCCCCTTTTAAGAAACAACAAAAAGCAGACAACTTTCTGAGATCACATTGCTAAATTTTGACCAATCTGGAATAAGGCTTGGGTCTCCTCCCTGAAACAGGACTCTTTCCATGACACTGTGTTTTCGGTGGAGATGAACTGGAAAGCAGTGCCGACCAAGGTGAGGGATGTGGCTCTGGGTTGGAGCTCCTGGGTTCAGAGGTTGGCTTTGCCACTACCTGGCTGAGCCATCCTGAGCAGCCTGTTTTAACTTTATGACTCAGTTTCCTCCTCCGTAAAATGGGGATGCTAATAACAGTACCTCCCTCAGCTTGGTGTACCCCCTAAACAAGAGCCTGTGTGCAGAACAGCACTTGCTAACTGCTCTGCAGACCCCAGCTATCACAGGCCCGGGGTCCTAGCCAGCATAGGCTCAAAAGGCCAGACAGCCAGGCTGGTTTTGTGAGTGGCTCTCTGCACCACTGTCCTGTGCACGAACACTGGAGGTTTAGAGCTTGAGTGGCATGAGAGGGGTGGAGCCTTCCTACCTACATAAAGGTGAGCTTTTAGTGTGGCTCATTCCCTCTCAGTCATCTTTCTGGAAGAGCATGAGGTTAATTCTTCAGATGTCTTTTACACAACATTTAACCATTCTATTCAATGAAAAGCCTTTGTGAGTCCTAGGAGCTCAGAAGAAAAAAGACACAAATTTAAATGGCACTTGATCGTGACCAACTAACCTCACAAGCATGAACCCTGAACCACCCGGGGATGTAGGCCAAAGACAGATGTGTTTGTAAGAGCACGCTCCTTCCACTGGAGGTTCAGGATTTGATGGATTTCTTTCTTGCCGTAGCCCTTAGCTTTTTTTCCATTTATTTCCTTAGCTAACATTTGCCTGTGTGCTTAGTCACTCAGTCATGTCCGACTCTTTGCCACCCGTGGAGCCTGCCAGCCTTCTCTGTCCATGGGGATTCTCCAGGCAAGAATACTGGAATGGGTTGCCGTGCTCTTCTCCAGGGGATCTTCCCAACCCAGAGATCAAACCTGGGTCTCCTGCATTGCAGGTGGATTCTTTACATCTGAGCCACCAGGGAAGCTCAGCTAACATTTATTCAGCACTCATTACATGCCAGGTACTATGTTAGGAGCTATGGATAGAGAAGTGAAAGCTGGTCATGGTCCCTGGGACACTGACATGGGGTTGGAGAGAGAGAGAAACAAGAAAAAGGATTATTAAATGTGCACCAGGACTAAAATAGAGGTGAGCTTAGAAGGTCCTGTGAAGGCATAAAAAAGGTGTGCATCTTGCTTGATTAAAGAAAGACACACACACACACACACACACACACACACACACACACGCCATCCCTCCCTGCCCAGGAAATTACAAATAACAAATAACCATTAGGGTAGGGTTAGCTGTCTGAGCTGTTTGACTCCACCACGTATTTGAGGCAGAGCTCAGAAAAATCACTTAGGCTGCTTTTCACATTTTTCTGCCTCTTTTGTTTCTCAGAAACAAGAGCCTTGCTGGGTCAGACACAGCAGGAGACGCACCAGGAATATTGAGCCTGTCCTGGCAGATTTATTTCTCCACGGAATAAATCAAGGCATTGGTTCGTTCTATATTTAAATGCTAATGGCTGCGTGAAGAAAAGGTTAATGCTGGTGGGCACAGTTGGGCTAGGCTGGCGTGGCCCTTCACAGAGGGAGAAGCCAGCACCCAACTGGGGAAGGAGCACCCAGGAGCCGGCCCAGCACAAGGAGCTCCCTCGTGGGACCTCTCCTCCCAGGGCTCTTATTAAATCACAGTGGCATTACCTGAAGGCAGGATACTAACACACAGGGGCCAGAGGCATTGACCTGAATCCAGTAGCATACAAGTCACTGAAGGCGTGCTTTGAACTCGTAGTTTAGATAGGCTTTAGGAAAGGTTTTTAAGACTAGGAAGTTGTTGGGCAGTCAGTTCAGAGTAGGACAGGGATCGAGAGGGAGTTAGCTGGGGGTGGAGGTGGGCAGGGTATTTCCTCGCCAGCCTATGGGAGGACTCAGTGTGGCACAGGGGTGTGGAGTGTGGACTCAGGAGCTGGACTGAGATAGGGTCTCAGATCCAACACTTAATACTTCTAAGACTTTGTGCAAGTTATTTAACCTCTCTTACCTCAGCTTCCTCATCTGTAAAATGGGGATGATAATCTACTTCATAGAGTTGCTGGGAGGATTATATGAGTTAATACTTGGAAAGAGCTTAGAAAATGTCCTGGAAACATAGGAAACCTTCAGTAAATACCTGCTTTTATAGTTGTTGGGCTTCCCTTGTGGCTCAGTGGGTAAAGAATCTGCCTGCAATGTGGGAGACCTTGGTTCAATCCCTGGGTTGGGAAGATCCCCTGGAGAAGGGAAAGGCTACCCACTCCAGTATTCTGGCCTGGAGAATTCCATGGAGTATGTAGCCCACGGGGTCACAAAGAGTCGGACACGACTGAGTGACTTTCACTTTCACTTTTACATACTTGTTGTTGCTGGACAATATAGGTTATTAACAATCCACAGAAATAAAATGGAGGAAGTAAAGGAAAATTTTTCCTAGGTCATGACATTGTGCCAAAGCTTGTTGTTTTGTGCTTTATCATTTACACAAAATCATTGAATTATTTTATGACTATAATTACCAAAATATAATTTTCTATTTTTTTTTGTTAAAAATAAAAAAACAGCTTGCCATCTGTGGTTTTAGCTTTCTATCTATCCCTCTGTTTTCTGGTCTGTAAAATAGTGAAATAGTACTTTCAGTATAAGGCTTCCAGAATTAAATGAGATACTTCACATAAAGTGCTCTGGAAATGTTAGCTATTACTATTTGATACCATTCCATGGTACCTAGTAGATGTTTGTTCAACATTTGTAGAATGAATGAATAAATACTGTCTTCTTGTTGTCCCTATAGAATTTGTTATCTTCTCTTTTTTTTAAGGTAATAAACAGAAATTTGGAGGAACTCAACAGTCCTCCAAGGTCAGCCAGCTAGTTAGGGGAAGAGTTCTGGCTCCAACTCTACTTCACCTTCCCAGATAAACCAAGGCGGCAATTTGCTTAAGTTATTAAGTGGTGGCTTTGCACTCTGAACACCACTGCTCAGCCCATTCTGGGAAGTAATTCCCATGTCCCTCATAGGAGACTAGGGCATTTCATGTTGGCCTGGGCTGAGCTGAGCTCTGTCTCCTGCCCTCTTTTCATGGGCGCTGACACAGTCAGAATATCAGAAGGAATACCATGCCTCAGTGATTTTCAAAGCCATTACAGGAAGCCTTCTAAGGCCATCTTGGAAAAAAAAAAAAATGCTCCAGATGTCAGATAGATGACTAAAAATACAAATTAAAAATTTTACGTTATATATATCTTACCGAAATTAAGAAGTAAATTCAGGATTCAGGTTTAACATGAAAAGAATTGAAAATCATAATTAATTTATTTTACTTCTAGGTTCATCTGTTCTTTCATCCAGAGCCCATTTAAGGGCCTAGCATCTCATCAAAAGTCTGCAGGATGCCAGTGGCTCATCAGAGGTGACTTCCTGGTCCTCCAGCCAACCTTAATCTGACTAGGGTCCGTTCATTCGCCTTAGGAAACACTCCGTGGGCCTGGGATCCCATGAAAGACCCCCATGGCCTTGGCTCTACAGAGGATGTTTGCAGGAATTTCCTGCAAAAATAAACCCCTGGTGGCAACTTTCAGCCCTGAAACTTACCAGAAGGCTTTCAGATACTTCAAAAAAAGAAAAGACTTTCTAAAATGTATCTCTTCGATAGCTCACCTAGAGAGAGACAGCATTTGAGGATAAAAACTAAGGAGCTATAATTGAAGCTGTCTTCTTTGAAGTTGATGTAACAGGCTTAGAACTTACTGAAACAGCGGCAGTGATTTTGAATTGAACCAAATTCCAAATTAAGACTGAAGTAGAGAGAAGTCATTGAACTTGAAAACCAAAGAACTTAGCAATAAACTTGTCCAACCACTTCACTTTCCAGATGAAGTTACTAACCATCTGGGAGGAGAAACAACTGATCCAAGGTCACATGGCCACTCAGAGGTCCCCTCTCTCTAGGAGAGGGGTTCCTTGCCCTTATGACTGTTGTCTCTGTTTTCACGAGGCCCTGAGTGAGGGCCATTGACAGATAAATGGACTTCCTGAGCCCGGAGTCCAAGCACCACCTCCATAATGTGGGGAACATTTCTGTGCAGCAAATGGTAGTGTCTCAGTTGACCTCCACTGAGTGAATCCTATCCCTTGAAAATTTGGAAAACAGAGGCAAAGCACTGTTGCCAAGAACAGCTCAAGATTGCTTATCCTTTAAATTTTGAATTTGCAAAAAAAAAAAAAAACTCAACAAATGAAAACTTAGAAGCAATAAATATACAATTGCACTCTTGGAAATAGACTGTATCCCACTTATCTTGGGGTAAAAGTCTCTAATGTCAGGAAGACTCCGGATGTTCTCATCTCCTCTTTCCTGACCCCCAAAAGGCCTCTTGAGGAATTGCAGCCACAGTAGAGTTCAGGGAAACTAAAGAGAGCATAATTAAAGTCCTCTGGAGTCTGGACACATGGGAAGAGATAGAAGAATAGGCTTTAAATATGTTCTATCAAATTCCTACACCAACCTGTTCTTTAATTCAGTGAAGGCCTGGATATGGAGCACCGGGAAAACCTGGGCCGTGTTCCCCAGCCTGTGATGGGAGTATGAACTCTCCCTTTCCCAGCCTTGGGATTCCCATCTTTCACATCCAGGGCTCTTTACTATCTTCCCATTACTCTTGCATGATAATAAAATGAGACTCTACATTTTATCATCTACACTCCAGCCTCATTACGTATAAGATCTATGCATTCTTCCACAGGCCTGGAGAAAATCTTGAGCACCTCTATACAAGCATCATTAAAAAAAAAAAAAGAAGATTAGCCACTTCTATTTAGATGAGTAATTCTATCCTTGGCTTCATGTTAAAATCCCCCAGGAGCTTGTAAAGATACATTTCCTGGAGAACTTCCTGGCTGTCTACGGGTTCAGCCTCTGCACCTCCATTGCAGGAGGCACAAGTTCGATCCCTGGTCAGGGAGCAAAGATGCCATGTGCTGCATAGTGTGGCCAAAAGTAATTAATTAATTAAACATGAAATTGCATTCTATTAAGATTTGAAAAATACATTTCTATTTTAAAAATTAACTTTATTTATTTGTTTATTTTGGCTGTGTTGGGTGTTCATTGTCTGTAGGCTTTCCTCTAGCTGCGGTGAACAGGGTCTGCTGTCTGGTTGTGGTGCAGGGACCTCTCATTGCAGTGTCTTCTCTCGCTGCAGAGCACAGGCTCTAGAGCACCCAGGCTTCAGTGGTTGCAGTTCCCGGGCTCCAGAGCGCAGGCTCAGCAGCTGTGGTGCACAGGCCTGGCCACTCTGCAGCCTGTGGGGTCTTCCCAGACCGGGGATTGAACCCATGTCCCCTGCATTGGCAGGCAGGTTCTTTACCACTTGTGTCTCCTGGGAAGCCCAAAATACATTTCTTCATAAAAAAAAAAACAAACAACTCTTCCCTTCTCTTCCATTTAATAATGATCAAAATCATGGCTACTGGGGATTCAGGGCTTAGTGCCAGCCAGTAGGCTGCATACACTCTCTACATATTGATGTATTTGCACACTGAACTCTCATAGTCCCCCTCTCTGTTTTCCACAGAAGCAGCAGCTGAAGCTCAGTGATTAGCAGCAGGAGGATGGCCTAGCTCCTGTGATGGAAGTAATTGGTTGGGAAACTGTGCTCTTAGCAAGTGACGATCATTAGGGAATGCTAATTATCAGAGGAGCAGAAATATGAGCCCTTCCTCTCTAGTCTGCATAAGATGGGACAGCATTCGATGACTATATTGTTAGCTGGTGGACTCAGTGATGTCACATAGTTTCTGGAGACCTGTTTGCTTTGTCTCCTATAGTTTATTCCAGAATATCGTGGACACAAAGTGAATGCCAGACATGTGGTTGATTTTCAAACAAAATGTTCTGAATTCACTTCCAGGAAGAGGCACATAATTGGTGTGACTAAAAGTCCTCCACAAGGCTGGTAACTTTCAGGAGTTGACAAGCCTAGTGGTTTTTATTGATCCTCACCTTGAGATGGCCATGGTTAGGACCGCTGGAGGCATGAGGCAATGCTCTCCAGAGCTGGCCTTCCTCTCCCAGGGTTTAGACACCTTCCATGTATGTCCAACTTCTTTTCACTGTAAATCAAATATACTCCATGATAAAATTAGAATTTAAAAAAAAAACGGAAACATATAATCATATGTCATCTTCAGTATGACTTGTGGCTTGTGACTTTGATGAATGCAGAGGGGAAGACTGAAAAGGGGCTGAGAGTTCAAGGGCAACCCAGGGCTCCAGGCTGTGGGGCCAGGGCCTCTTTCCAGAATGTACATCTATAACCAATTTTCTCAGACCCCTCCCTCACCCCAGGGCCTAACTAGCTCTCATTTTTGAGCTAGTCTGATGTACTCTATCTCAAAAATCAAATATTAGTGATCTTTTCCTAATTCAAAAAAAAAAAAAAAGCCAAGAATTAATGGATGGAATTCCCCACTAAAAGTTCTCTTCTCACACATTTTCCTTAAACTCATAGTTAAGTTTGAGTTTGCAGCCAAATGCTGTTAAGAACATAGGCAAGTGAGTGAGTGAGTAAATCAATGAATGAAGGAAAAAAGGGATAGTAAAAAAATCAATGGGAAGCTCTGGACAGATGACCAGTGTGATCCAACAGCTTCCCATGGACAAACATTCTCGTGGTTGCGATTTTACACTGTGCAATAACACATTTCTGCTGGTAAAATTGTTTCCACTTCATGTGATTGTTGTTCAGTCACTAAGTCATGCCCGACTCTTTGTGAACTATAGACTGCAGCACACCAGGCTTCCTTGTCTTTCTATCTCCTGGAGCTTGCTCAAACTCATGTCCATTGAGTCAGAGATGCCGTCCAACCATCTCATCCTCTGTCACCGCTTTCTCCTTCTGCTGTCGATCTTTCCCAGCATCAGGGTCTTTTCCAATGAGTCAGCTCTTCGTATCAGGTGGCCAAAGTATTGGAACTTAAGCTTCAGCATCAGTCTTTCCAATGAACATTCAGGGTTGATTTCCTTTAGGATTGACCTGGCTTCATGTGATGTGATACTGAGTCACATCAGCTTTTCCATCCTCTAAACAGCACCCTGTTTCCCGATCTCCCCCCTCCCCCACCACACACACCCCTGGCATAACTTCTCTCCAGGACAGAATAAAGCAGGGGCAGAGCCAACCCCAGCCAACCCCAGCTGGGAGAGCCAACCAAGGAGGGATGACTGACCCACTGACGGTCTGACCACAAGTGTCAGCTCACATGGCAGAGAACAGACACCCAGCAGCATGCTTTCTAGGTCCTTCCAAGGGAGACCCAGAAATGAAGCTAAGCAGGAAATTAATTCTCATTTTTTAAATTTCCCAGATTATTTCTTATTGAGCTTAAGGCCCAAGACAAATACCAAAGCTGGAACTCCCTTTTACTCTGACTTCGGGCTGGTGTGGCTCACACACCCCATTGGAGCCCAAACACCAAGCTGAACAAAATCCTCTCCAGCTGTGACCTTGCTGCTGCCTTCCCATCACCATCAGATCCAAAGCAGGAAACTGGCTGGGAAGGAAAGGGGTGGGGGATTGGATGACTCTTTAAGGCAACTGAGGGGGGCTGCCTGCCCAGAGTTCAGGTGGAAACCTACACTTTATCCTCCTGAGTTCACCGCGCCACACCGCACCCCTCTCCCCGCCCCAGGCCAGTTTCAGGGCTACGTGACCTGTGGATTCCTCTTCCTTCTCCTCCCTTCTTGAACCCCGGGCAATCCTGGTTCCCTGATGCCTAGCACTCAAGGCCCCAAGCTCCATGCACAGCAAAATACAAGCAATTCATGACCTGGATTTATAAAGCACATAGAAGAAGTCTGATAAAATACACCTTTATTAGAAATTTTTCAGCAGCATCATTTCCATTTGCTTTTCTAATCAAAGTACATTTCAAAATAATTACAATAAGCACTCAAAATATGAGCAAAAAATATTTTGAGAACTCAGAAATAAAATCACCAGTAGTACATGTTTCATTCATCCATCTGTCCATTCACACACTCATTCATTCATTGTTGTAAAATGTGCACTATTCGCACAGAGACCCAGGAATGCTGCCTAGTGTGGAAACTGTATTCCTGCCACAGTTCCGGCTGTGGAGACTAGAGTCTAGGTTCAGGAGGAAGGCTAGACTCTGCAATACATTCTGATATAAATGTACGATTTTGCTAAAGAATCTAAGCTAGGCTCAATAAAAATGGTTTCCCTTTCTATTCATGTTCAACTGAGAAAATAAATAGTCATTATAAGGAAAATTTTCACACAGAGAAACACAAAATCCAGCTGAGGCTTTGCTCTGCTGGTATTTGCTTTGCACCTTCCTTTATGAAGACAGATTTGCTTTTCATTCATTCAGCTCCAGTTTCTAGGGTAGGTGACCACCTGAGATGCCAGGAAAGGGTGTCGATCACCCTATGGTCCATCAAATGAAAGTTCATGTGACTAGATTACAAACTCTTTGCAGGATACTTAGATATTAAGGACGTGAGCTTTTTCTCAGACATTAACATAAACATGTTGACTTGGTAGCTAGGGCGATAATAGCAAACTGAGTTCTGGTTGGACAATGCCAACAGGCAGGAGCGTGGAACTGAATAGTTTTTTCAACCTTCTGTATCATCTGCATCTCTATGGATATGCTATTCATCAGGTCAAATTGAACACTAAGTGCTGATGTGTGAAAACAGACCCAAGAGTGGGGCCTCGATTCCCTTCCTTGATAATGCTATAGGGTCTTCTGATATTGCCAAAGGCCCCGAGTCAATTCCTTTCTTCAGTGGATCATTGAATGTAATGATCACCAACCAATTCAGCAGATACTTTCATTAGCAGATTTAATGATGTGATCATCTTTCCAAAATTTACAAATGTACAATATATTTATACCATTACCTTCAGAGAGTTTCAGTGCAAAGATATACATATAGTACAAGGTGGTAATTAGTTGTAAAAATATGAGATGAGTAAAAAAGACACATGAGGCATGGTTTCCACAAACAGTACCAACTACAGGAGTACAGGGGGGAAATATATTCTTTTAATAAAGTACTGAATGTTAATTTTTTTCATCTGTTTGTAAAAAAAGAAAAAAAAATGTGCAAAAGTGTGTTTCTAATTATTCCCTAAATAGCCAGCACAGTTATGCCTCCGAGTCTTCTCTCACAAGATTGGCAGTGTCTTTAAACGTGTCTTCTGTCGCACTGTAGCCTGGAGTTGAGCCTTTTTTCCAAGAAACCTTAGCAGGAGGAGACGGTGACGGAGGTGGGGTCACAGCAGCACCGACCTTCGGTTCATTCTCCATCTACAACCACAAAGAAACGAGAATCTGTCACTTACTTCCAACACGATGGAAAATGGTTTTGTGTGGAGAAGACAAATTGTGGCCCATTTGCTCAGAATAATCTGAATGCATGCCCGATTTAGCAAATTAATGCTAAGAAAGAATGCCTGGGCTGAGAAAAATGGTTAACAATTACCTCGGAATAGAATGGATTTTCAAAGTTGGTATTTTGTTTCGGTTTTCGTTTGAAGATATTCCATTTTGTTGGCTAAACGAAAAAGAGGGAAACAGAAAACGTTCGGTAATGGAATTTTTTGTTTCTTCCCCCTCAGCCTAGGTTTTAAAATTTCTTCTTACAGAGGGAAAAAGCAATTTGGAACTTGGGACCACACGACCCGGCCCATGCAGGAAATTGTTCAATTCTCCCATGGGTGGGCCCTGAAGAGTCACTGAAACTCTGGGCTCTTGTCATTTAATGATTTCAAAACACTTGTTTGATCTGAAATGTATAGTTCACAGAATCTGTGCCCGAGAATCTAGAAGTTTTGACAGAGACAGGCAAGAGATTTCTTCAGGGGCTGCCTGAAACTTTAAGGAACAAGCCAGACTGTAACCCTCATCTCGTATTGATCCTTGGTCAACTCCATCATATTCCGTATCCTGTCACCATTTCCTCCAGCCATTATGATGATAATGAAAACAAGTAACAGGGGCTTCCCTGGCGGCCCAGCGGTTAAGACGCTACGCCTTCAAGCAGGGGCTCGGGTTTGATCCCTGATCAGGAAACTCAGATCCCTCATGCCAAATGATCCCAGAACAAAGAGTACATAAAACCAACAATTAACAACCAAAGTATAAACTACAGTAACACAAAACAATACAAAAATGCAGCCACTTGGAAAGCAATATGCAGATGACGTCACCCTCATGGCAGAAAGTGAAGAAGAACTAAAGAGCTTCTTTATGAAAGTGAAAGAGGAAAGTGAAAAAGTTGGCTTAAAGCTCAACATTCAGAAAACGAAGATCATGGCATCCAGTCCCATCACTTCATGGCAAATAGATGGGGAAACAGTAGAAACAGTGGCTGATTTTATTTTGGGGGCTCCAAAATCACTGCAGATGGTGACTGCAGCCGTGAAATTAAAAGACGCTTACTCCTTGGAAGGAAAGTTATGACCAACCTAATCAGCATATTAAAAAGCAGAGACATTACTTTGCCAAAAAAGGTCTGTCGAGTCAAGGCTATGGTTTTTCCAGTAGTCGTGTATGGATGTGAGAGTTGGACTATAAAGAAAGCTGAGTCCTGAAGAATTGATGCTTTTGAACTGTGGTATTGGAGAAGACTCTTGAGAGTTCCCTGGACTGCAAGGAGATCCAACCAGTCCATCCTAAAGGAGATCAGTCCTGGGTATTCATTGGAAGGACTGATGTTGAAGCTGAAACTCCAATACTTTGGCCACGTGATGCAAAGAGCTGACTCATTTGAAAAGACCCTGATGCTGGGAAAGAGGAGAAGGGGATGACAGAGTATGACACGGTTGGATGGCATCACCTACTCAATGGACATGAGTTTGGGTGGACTCCAGGAATTGGTGATGGACAGGGAGGCCTGGCGTGCTGCAGGTCATGGGATCGCAAAGAGTCGGACATGACTGAGTGACTGAACTGAACATTGATTGAGTGCTTACTATGTGTCAGGGACTATTCTAAGAGTCTTGCACATTTCTGATTTAATCTTCCCAATGACTCTGCAAGGCAAAGGCTCTGATTATATCTATTTTGCAGATGAGGAAAGGGGGTCTCAGCAAAATCACTGAACTAAATTGTAGGTAGAGGAGCAGGCAATGCCTCTAGGATTCAGAGGCCTCAAAACTAAAGAACCCAAAGAGAAATCACCCTGGACTATAATGAATGGCCCCTGTCTTACAGAAAAGCTGCCCATGGTAGAGGGCTGGCCACGGCTCTGGCTGCCAGCTGGAAGGAGTCAAGAGAACAAGAGACTGGGAAATAGACCACGCCCTCCTGTAGGTAGCTAAGGTAGCATGTGTGTTTTATGAACATGTCTCCTGCTCTCTGAAAGCAGGGGGCCAACATGTGAAGGACTAGAGAGCATGTGAATACAGAAGTAGAAGAAGGCAGTCACTCACATTTAATTGAGCACTTACTCAGCACACAGCCACCACCAAGGGGAAGATGGAGATACTCAGGCCAAAGCCCGGCCTCTAGAAACCTACCCTTAGTGCTGCTGCTGCTGCTAAGTCGCTTCAGTCATGTCCGACTCTGTGCGACCCCATAGACGGAAGCTCACCAGGCTCCCCTGTCCCTGGGATTCTCCAGGCAAGAATACTGGAGTGGGTTGCCATTGCCTTCTCCAATGCATGAAAGTGAAAAGTGAAAGTGAAGTCCCTTAGTCATGTCCGACTCCTAGCGACCCCGTGGACTGGAGCCTACCAGGCTCCTCCGTCCATGGGATTTTCCAGGCAAAAGTACTGGGGTGGGGTGCCATTGCCTTCCCCGACCCTTAGTGAGGAAGGCCCAAACTCATTGCTTCGGTGTGAAATGGCCCCATGGACCTGAGTAATTACTAACAAGAGAAGCAGTGGTGATTTTCACTGTTATCTTCTTGGGAAGTCCTGTGCGTGTCAACACAACTTTTTAAAATGACAGAACTAAACCACAGGAGTTCATGTTTTTCAAGTCCTTTGAGCAGATTTATTGATGAAAGGGAAAAATGTAAGCCTCTCTGGCACATTAATGTCAACCTAAGGTCATCCTAGCCAAGGGCTTCTACTGCTTTAAGCCACTCTGGCTGTTATCTCAGTTCCCAGGAGGCAAAGGTCATAGAAAACTCCGTGGACATACTATGGAGGGCAGACCTTAAAGGGCCTCAGCCTCAACTGATTAAAAAAAGAAAAAAGAAGAGCCAGTGTATTGCAAAGATGGAGATGAGAAAGAAAAGGACTGCAATCAGTACAGGTCTGTTCCACTTGAGAGAGTCTCTCAGTGTTTCTGATGACTGTCATGCAGGGCAGAGGTTGCGGAATCCCCATCACATTCCCCTTCCTGCTCAGCTGGGAGAGAGCTCTGTCGAAAGAAGGGGATCACTGGACTTGAGAATAGAATGTAGATCTGGCACTGCCACGGGGCCAAGTCAGACGGGGAACCAACGTGTGACATTTAGGTATTCTGGTGTCTGTGGAAAAAATAGTCTGCAAAATAAACTTTTCAATGTAGCTTAAAGAAAAATATGCAATCCTTTGAAAATATGAAATATCAAAAATATGAAAGTGGAAATTCCTAAGACTACATTTGTCTGTGTGTGTGTGTGTGTAAGAAGGAATTAGTAAATTAAAGATGAAAAGGTGGACAAAGGCACCTTTGTTATAAGCTATCCTCATTAGCATCAATTTAGTTCAACTTTTATTTTGACCTGAAAGAGCAGAACAGGAACCAGTGCTGAGAATCCAGCATGACTTTGCAGACACTAATTTTGTGTTTTAGATTATGCAATTTGAGAACAGGGGTTATTCTAGAAAATGGTAAGATTCCTAACTACCCTTGGGCTTTTGTTCCTTTATATTACTTCACAAAAGTCATAGAACCTTAGAACATCCCAGATCCTACTGTTTTCAACGGGGAGTGTATGTTTAGGGGCCGAGGGGAGGGGAGGGATCACAATGCACTGGAGAAACTACTGGCACTCAGTGGACAGGGGCCAGGAATACTAGAATGGCCAGTGATGTGTAGCAGAGTTTTGTGCCACAAAGGACTGCCCAACACAAGATGCCAATAGTGCCCCCAGTGAGTAAGACTAAGGACTCTAGTGCCCAGAGGTAAAATAGTTGCCCAGAATCAAACAGCTATATCTGAAATAGCTTCTTCCTATGTCTCTATTAAAACTAATGATATATTATCCATTCATATAAAGCTTTGTATCAAATTTATTGAATTTCTCTTTGTAGACCACATAGTTTACAAATTTCAAAGGGTCTGCAGACGATAGAGAAGCTCCATCTAGTGCTCTTTTTTTTTCTTTTACTCTTCGGTATTCAACTCTGCGCCTGGCACCTTGAGGACAATGATGTTAGATGGAAAGATCAAGGGAGTGTAGACTAGTGCCATCAAGTGGTGAACATCAGTAACAACAGTAGAGGAAACGCAACATGCATTATTACGGGGAACAAAGACATACACAGCAGAAAAACTGCACCGCACAGGAAAGGAAAAGGTTCTCTATATGTATCGTTGACACAGTGAGGTCTTTATTCATTTTAAGCTGCTATCTCAAATTAAATGCCTCTGATTTGAAGAGGCTGGGTTCAGAAGTACGCCACCCTTCTTTCCCACTTTGTCTCCCATGTCACAAGGAACATCATTCCCAACTCAATGTTAGAATGTAGCTTTACCCAGTACAATGTTTTCAATTTATTATTTTTAAAATCATCTTTACTAATTGCCTACACATCTTGGGATCTGTGAGCCTATCACGCACAGTCTCTCTGGTTTGCCTAGGATTAATAAACCCAGCAATTCCAAAGTCCTTCCCAAATCCCATATCATTCCAGTCACTGTTACCTGAGTTTCATCACTTGAGGAAGTTCGCTTTGTGTCTGTAACTAGTTCAGCAGGATTTATGGGGCTTCCATAGTTTTTGTTATACACTGTTCCAGATTCAGTTACCTGTGTGCATATTGAAGGCCATTATTCAGTTTTGAAAGAATTTTTGCTGTAAAGTTTATCAACGCTTTGATTCTGCTTACCACCTTGCTCCCATACAAGTATGATCAGGCACCATTTTTATTATATGAAAATTACC
Organism: Tragelaphus eurycerus; assembly: GCA_935064755.1. Classification (NCBI taxonomy): domain Eukaryota; kingdom Metazoa; phylum Chordata; class Mammalia; order Artiodactyla; family Bovidae; genus Tragelaphus; species Tragelaphus eurycerus. The sequence goes on from CAKXYN010000060.1 coordinate 489,906, forward strand.
CTGTGGTCCAGGAATAAATATCACTCTCATCTCCCCGTAATCAGGAGCACCGACTAAGCTGATTCTCCCAAGAATCAGGCATGAGATAGAATATTCTTGGGACCACGAATATTCTTGGGACCACTCATTACTGGTCACACTCTATTTCTGTCATACTAAAATGTACTGTATCTCCTGACGCAAAGGAAGCTTAGCTCTAGTGGTTCTGACAAGAGGAAGATGGGCTGACAATTGACAGGTACTGGCAGTGGCATTGGGACTGCTGATCCGGACCCAGTGAAGAAATGTCCCTCCATCCATCCATCTAATTTATCTCTCTGTTCCTCTCAAAGATAAGTGAGTAATAGGACCGTACCAAAGGAAGTCTTGGTATCTGTCTACCAACCTCAGAGACCTCTGCACTTTCCAGAAAAGTATGAGTAGGACCTCGGGCGACGGGAGCGCTCCAGAAAAGTATGAGAAAGGCGAGCAGGGAAGTCACCTCAAATTACACGCTCATGATACCATTAAGGACCAGACACAGTGTGTGCCCAATCCCCCCGGCCTTTGCATAACGGCCTGAGGACTGTCCACTCACTCAGCTCACAGATATTTAAAAGCACCTGTGTGTGCCAGGCCCCGTGTCCACCACTGAATGCACTCAGACCTCTTGCTCTGCTACTCAGGATGAAACTGCTCTTGGTTGGCACCCCCAGAATGGTGGCCAAACCCAAGATTCTGATTGTTTTCAGGCCTTCTGTCCTTGGGCCAGTCCTGTGACTGCAGAGCATGAAGCTGAGAAAGGGACCACTGTGCTTCCTTCCATGGAGGGAAGGCTAGGAGGATGCTAAAAGCACATTATTCCAAAGAACGAGACTCAACAGCAGCAGCACCTGACAGAAAGGACTGTGGTTTCTCACCGGGGCTGTTGTGGGCTGAGCCACTGTGACAGCAGTGTCCTTGGAGGAGTATGTCGGGTTCTCAAATATTATGGGCGACTTCCCGAAGTCTGTGGCAAAATGTTCATTCTGATGAAGGAAAAAAAGGATTATACCATGCAAACCTGGTTCACACACAGCAGAAGATGCACTCCTTACAGGAGGTATGTTAGGTGCTTTGCCGAACTGACCCCAAAAGAAGAAAAGAAAAGCCAGCAGAGACACAAGACCTCCCTAAGGCAAACACTGTGCAAAGCGACATAAATGCTCTAACTCATCAGCTCAGGGAAACAAAAACACTCTTCCCATTTCTGAGCCCTCTATGGGTCCTTAAGGCAAAGCCACTTGCGGGTTGACTTTGGACATAGAAGGGTGGGAGGTGGAAGAGAAGCAAAGAGAAGAAGCAGAGGGGGAAAGCAGAATGGATAACACTGCACTTTTAGGCAGGGACAAAAAAGAACGAAAGATCTGGGGGGGAGGCAGAACGCTGAGAATGGCTTCCCATCTCCAAATGTGAACACTGCACGGATCCTAGTCCACCCATAAAGTATCTGGTCCTCGCAGGAGGGATCACTCTACAGATGGGCACAGAAAGTTCAAGCTCCGTGCTTCTATCACATTCTTAGAAGCTGGGAGAGCTGGGATTTGAACCAACCACTGACTCAAAAACCATGTTTATCCCAACAGTACCTCGCCAGGAAAATACATGAGACTAGGCAACATGTATGTCCCTGCCTCTTTAACATACAAAAAGTCATCAAATAAAGACAGAATATCATGGTCCCTCTCCTGTTTCCCTAAAACATAGATTGTTTTAAGATTTCAATTAAACTTAAAACTGGGCATGATTCCAGGTCAACAGTGTGACTTACTTTTAGCTCAGGGGTTCATTTCAATTTCATTACTAATGTTTTTAGACACATTTCTGCAACAAGTTCAGTGTTTCCTAACTTTGTAGAGTGAAGACTTTCTTCTGAGGGGCATAGTGTATTTCTTTTTTTTTTTTTTTCCAGTAGCTGAATTTTATTCTTTATCAAAAGGGTTTCTTGGGACTTCCCAGGTGGTCCAGCAGTGAAGAATCCACCTTGTGATGCAAGGAATAGGTTCAGTCCCTAATTGGGGAACTAAGATCCACGTGCTGCAGGGCAACTAAGCCCAAGTACCTCAACTACTGAGCCCGTGGGCCTCAACTAGAGAGTCCATGTGCCACAATGAAGATCCCGCATGCTGCAACTAAGAGTCGGTGCACCCAAATAAATAAATAAATATATTTTTCTTAAGTATTTCTTTGATAAAACAGTAAAAATGATAACCTTCAAATAGTCATTTTGTAACCACACTCACCATCGCCAGCGATCTGTCAATAGCAGACTCAGGCCCAAAACCAGTTACTCCAATATCCATGTTCACATCATCCCCTGATCTGAAGGTCACCCCATTTCCATTTTCAGAGGATTTAAGATGGCTTAAGCTGAAAAGAAATAATCAAAGTGTCTTATTATTTTTTTTTTTAAAATATTTTGCAATGATTGTCTAACTGGTTTCCTAGCTAACTCTTACTTAGTTGAAAGGCTTGAATCCCACTTTTGAATTTACACATCATGTAAAGGAGTAAATTCCCTTGGTCACCCAGAAGTATTCAAGCACATTCCTGAGTGCTTAAGAACCAGGAGAGGGCCGCGGCACTAGGGAGAAAGAAAGCCTGGCCCTTCACATAGCTGAGGTTGTTCTCCAGTGTAACCTGGTAGACACAACAATTTACACTCTAAAATGTGATTTGTACTCAGGCTTCAGAGAAGCAATCAAAGAAGTGGCTGCTTTCAGTTCAGCATCTTTTGTTTCCGCAGAGTAGGTGAACACTCTAGGATGATTTTTAATTTAAAAAAGAAGAATTAAGTTATTCATGTGGTTACAGATCATCCAGATTTCTAAAATCAATATTCCACATAATGAAACTGACCTTGACAGCTTGGGCAGAGAAGGCAAAATGGAGCCAGTTTTCCGATAGTGGAAAAATCCTAAAGCGGCTAAAGCAGCAATTATGACGATCAAGATGACTGTCAACAGCACGGACGCTGCTGCCGAAGAGGGAAGAAGAAGAAAACACATGAACGTGAGAAGAAGGAAAAGAGGGAGCTGGCTGAGCAGCAGGGGCTGGGGGCTAGAACATTTACTTCTTCCAAAACTGAGTTAAACAGATTATAGACAGCACGCAACTGAGGGAACAAGATGCATTCCCAGATACCTCATTATCCTTAAAACTTACTTGTTCCTGGAGGAACACCTTGGGAAAGCCCCATTTCACAATATTCTCCCACGTAGCCATTAGAACACCTGAAAGGAAAGGAAGAACCATTCATGAGCTGTTGCTTCCTTAGGTTTCAACTGTAATCTGACTATGGAAATTCATTTTCACAGGGAACAGCTGTGCCATCCATGGAGTCAGACTCATCAAATTGACCTATTGGTGTCTTCTCTAATCTATGCAATTCTTCCTTGGAGAGTAAACCCGGAAACCTTCATCATGCTCTTTCCTTGGACATGCTTTCACGAAATATCTTTGTGCACCATGTGAAGAGCTTTCTTGATAATTTTCTGCTTTCCAAATCTTTAGCTGAGTCTCTTCCTCTGGAGAGCTTGGCACTGAAGCAGCTCTGCTAATGGCTGCTCTCCCACAGTTAAAATTGGCAATTTCAGGTGAGAAGGAAAATTGGGTTGTCATTTCTCTATCTCCTTGCTCCCCAGAATGGGGCACACAATTCTGTGGCATCCCCCCAGGAGCGGGGCTTCCCTGGTAGCTCAGCTGGTAAAGAACCCGCCTGTAATGCAGGAGACCCCAGTTCAATTCCGGGGTCTGGAAGATCCCCTGGACAAGGGATAGGCTACCCACTCCAGTGTTCTGGCCTGGAGAATTCCACGGACTGTATAATCCACGGGGTCGCAAAGAGCTGGACACAATGGAGAGACTTTCACTTTCACTTTCTTTCCCCCCAGGAGTTAGAAAAGCAGGATCCCTGTGAATGAGATGGGCATTTTTTCCCAAAGCCCCAGGTGATTCGAATGCACATGATACTTTGAGAAGTACTGCCTTGGTTCTCTGTGGACTCCCCCGCTGGAGGGCAAGCTGCTTATGATATGAAAACTGACAAGGCTCTTGTGCTTGTTTTGAAGGGTCTCAACTGCCCCCCAAAAGGGGTAAGACCTACAGCTCAGACCTCAACATCCAGACTTACTTGCATTTGGGGAGGTTATTCTCATCAAAATAGCAGCTTCCTCTGTTCATACACCTGCATGGAGGGGGCATGCTGACAGCACCTACAATGGCTGCAGAAAGAGGAAGTCACACATGTGTGAGTCAGCCACACTCAGCAGAGCCCCCCACCAACCTACAAACTTGTTTCAGCCCAAGCTGGAGTAGGGAGTGAATGGAGTGGGGCAGCTGATTATCCTCTCTATCAAAATGATACCTTGCCCTTAAGTCAGATGAATTCCTTTATCAATAAGGTCTTGGGGACTAACATATATTTGATAGGGGGAAAAAAAGGCAGTTTCTAGCAGCCTCCCCCCCCCCCCAAATAGTGGAGCGATACTAGACTCCTGAAAATACACACTAATAGTTAAAAAGAACATTGTGGTAAATCTCTTAGGACATTCACATTTCATATGAAGTTTTCAGAATGCTTCTTTTCAAACCCAGTTAAATCCAGAGCTCAATTTAGGGACACCCTGAAACATCCACTAAAGACTGAAGCATCAGCAAGCCATTAATCAATAAACAGACACAGATCAATAGACACTTGATAGCTGATTGGAGATCTCATTTTTTAAGACCTTCACAATTACCCTTGCTAAAGATCATAATCTTGCAAATACTTCCCCAGTAGCACTGGGACAGATTGGGGATAGAGAGAGCAGAAGGGGCGGTTACTTGCTGAGTTCGTTCTCTAAACCTGCAACTTTTCAGCCTGATGGGCAAGAGTCAACAGATGGGGCCTTGTTTCACTGCTTGCTCCCTCTGGTGGCAGAACATGGTTATGCTTCTTCATTTCCCCAGAACGTGAGCCATAAAATGGGCAGCTAGAGTCAGACACGACTGCGCGACTTCACTTTCACTTTTCACTTTCATGCATTGAAGGAAATGGCAACCCACTCCAGTGTTCTTGCCTGGAGAATCCCAGGGACAGGGGAGCCTGGTGGGCTGCCATCTATGGGGTTGCACAGAGTCAGACACGACTGAAGTGACTTAGCAGCAGCAGCAAACAGGATGATGTTCCTATCATCCTTATCAAGCACTGGATACTAGTTAGGGACACTAACTAGTTACTACCCATGGCTTTCTAATTCCTTAATAAAGTCACTGAAGAAAGGTCTTGCCAAGAATAGGTCATCTATAGCATTTGGGATGAGAATTAAACCACTGCTTACTTATTTCAGCTTCCATCTGTCAACAGCATAAAGTACATTTTAAAACATGGCCTTTTTTCAGTTGTCAAAACTTTGAAATGAGCAAATGGGAAAAAGAGTGAACTCTCTCTATGTCTCCCCTCCGTACGGGATAAGCATCACCCCACAACCTCTGGAGCCTGGTTCTCCACTTTGAGGAACTCCCAGTAAGGCTGAATAGATTCTGGCGTGACTGGGATCCAGTATGGGGCAGATTGAGGAGGATGAGGCCTTATAGAAGAGTCACTCTTCAAAATGTCTTTATAAGACAACCCAACAGTCGATTTAGGGGCACTGGATATAAATCTCTACAGATTTTGGCAAACAATCCTCAGAAATCACAGGGACACAAGTTCCATTTGGCCCCTTCAGTCCCACTCAGCTCAGTTCAGTTTCCAGATCTCCCATCCTTCCTTCCAGCCACCCCCACTCTCTTCTGCAAGAGACCAGTACCCAGGGATTCTTCAGGCTCCTGAAAAACTTGAAGCCTAGGTAAGGAAATCTACTAAAGATGGCAGAGGGGCTCCCCCCAGCCCCCACAGCTGCCCAGGCAGCGTCCCTACCTGCATCACACACTGTGACGCTCCCTTCTAGAAATCTGGAGCCTTGGGGACAGGCGCAGGTGTATCCCTTAGGTCTCAGAAGGCATAAGTGGCTGCAGACATCCTTACAGCGGTTGGGCACTATAAAGCAGATGAGAACAGTGATTAGTTTCTGAGGAGGGAATGAACGCTCCAACCAGGGACATGTCCATCCGCTGAGCTGTGGCCAGGTGACATCTGAGCCCAGGCAGCATCCCAATACCTTTAGGCCACGTGACACCTGACAACTCACCCCCTTTACACTACCCTCCCCTGCTCCCTCACCACCATGGTGCTGTCCCCCCTGTGCCCTCCACCCCACTTCTGTGCCCCTCACATTTTCCAGTGGCATCACTTATCTCCCCTATGGCCCTGGCAAGTCTGGATGGTGGGTGTCTGCCTGGTTCACCGCATGACTGCAAAAGTCAATCAGCACGAAGCAATCTGAGATATTTCAAAAGGTCAGTAAGACCCCACTATTATATCCAGATGTGTCAATATCCAAATCTGGATGGATCCAAAAGTGTAGTCCAGCCATAGCATACAGTGGATGTGATTTTTCACCCCTGCTCTCCAAAGAGCAGTTTTTCTTCTGGGCTTCAGTTTCATTATTTGCAAGGTTAGGGAATTTAGAGCTCTGATTAACAGCATCACCTTTATTACAATTATTGAGGCCCTGTCACAGAAATCCAGAATTGGGATGGAGCTCACACACAGCCACAGAATTTGAGCTGGAACTGGGTTTACTGACAACTGGACCAGAATAGAAAAATGCTGAGCTTTGGGTTGAATGGAATAAAGTTTAAAAATCATCTCTGGGTTTAAAGCTTATCTACTGCTTGGGTGACTTGGGCAGATTTCTAGTTCCTTTCCTCACTTCAAAAATGTCCTTTCCCTTTCATGTTACTCCACACGGTAATGAAGGATGAGTTAGAACACTTCCCCCTTGGTCTGCCTGCAATGCAGGAGATGGGTTTGATCCCTGGGTCGGGAAGATCTCTCTGAGAAGGAAATGGCAACCCACTCCAGTATTCTTGCCCTGGGAAATCCCATGGCCAGAGGAGCCCGACGGGGTACAGTCCATGGGGTCACCAAGAGTCAGACACAACTTAGCAACAAAACAACACCCACTACCACCTGAAGAAGCAGGACCCAGAACTAAGAAAAGAAGAAGGGAGAATGTAAAAATATATCCTTCAAGCTTTAAGCTAAGGCTTGCCTAGCTCAGGATGACTTGATTAGCCTGACCTTGCAATTGTTAAGAGTGGGTAAGGCTTCTGATGTTCATGAAACCTATTATTATGTGACTTGTCAACCCCACTTACATTTATCAGGGGTCTAACCCATACTGGATTCTGTGGCCTAAGAAGACATTCCCACACTTCAAGCAACAACAAGGACTGAAGGATTTTTACTTCATATCTGCTGATGGTGTGCATCGTTTCATTTTGTCTCCAATTTTATCTTTCTCTCACCAAAATGATTAAAATACACACACACGCACGTTTCAGGCACAGGGAGGCCAGCTATTATTATTCACCACCATTTTCCAGAAAGACTATAGCCATTAATTTGAAATAAGGTTTGTGACTACCTGAATGATTATATTTCCGTTGATGGAAGACTCGAACTTGAGTAAGCCAAGGGTTCACTGTCAGCAATTTCTCTTTCTTGTTTCGCCCAAATTTATCTTGGATCCACACTTCTCCCTTATCCTTAGATGTCCAATATAACTGGCTCTCAAAGATGTCCAGACTATAAGGGTTCACCGCTGTTCACCCACAGGGAAAAAGCAAAAACAAAATAAGGTTATTGAAAAGAAGATACCCAAGCTCCACTTCTAGGTTGGAAGTCAAGCTGCTCAGATCAACTTCTAAGGCAACACCTTAAATTCCAGCAACATCTATAGATTCTCTGTACACATGGCCAGGAAAGTGTGCCACGCCAGGAGATCAAGATAACAGAAATTAAATTGGACCAATGCCTACAGGCTGACACCAATTATAGGGGACTCGTCACTTTCAAGTTGCTGATTTTATTTTACTTTAAGAAAACAATTTGTATGCCAGGGAATTTTTTTTTCCTTAAACATAAGATACCACTTATCAGGAAAACTTGATACATGCTGGATTTTTCAGGTCTGTAGAATTTAGGCAAGAAAACAAAATGCTACTCTTCTAAATGTTTCCAGTCTTGCATAAAAGGCAATTTAGCATGTTAAAAACGAATGTATCTAGAAGGAATTAGACCTCGATATAACCACTGTAACACAGGATCGTCACCTCTATCAGGGCAACCTAACAAGAAATGGTTATTTTAACATCTGATGCCGAGGGCAGTTTTTTTTATGATACAAAAAAGACTTTTATGATACAATAAAGAACTCCTAACAGGTTCATTTGCATTTGAATCAGCAGATGGGAGCTGGATAGAATGGAAAGTATATAAGAAACTATATAAACCGTCTCCTAAGATTAGGATTCCTTCTTGGGAAAAGTGGGGCAAAGAGACTGGAAATACATTAATTAATATATGAAATTGAAAGTGAAATTTCTAACCTGAAGTTACTACAATTCTCCTATCGGTTCCATCATATTTGATGGTTTCAACAATGTTGTCCTTGAGGTCACTCCAGTAGATCCGGTCACCATTCATATAATCTATACAGAGGCCTGTTGGCCAACCGAGGTCCTCCTGAACCAAGACTTTCCGACGCTGCCCATCCATCCAAGCGGACTCGATTTTAGGATTTTCGCCCCAGTCAGTCCAGTACATAAACCTGTAACAGAAGGTTTCCTCGTGGTAGCATTTCATCAGGTGGAAAAACCAACTGATTTTCAAAGAGGCCTGGGTCCTAAAGGATGCTGCCTTTATATCGACACGGGACAGGGAGAGACAGGAGAGAGCGGGCGCATCTGTGAGCATTCCTTCATGAGAACTGCACATTCCAAATACAACCTGGACAGTCCTAGGATATATATCCAGACCCTTCAATACATATAATCACAAAGGCTGTTTCTTGAATGCCCACTGTATAAGAAGGTACAATCCTGTGTTTGGAATGTATCTGAGAAAAAAAAAAAAATTCCTTTCCTCATTCTAACTCTTTGAAAATGTATTCTTTTGCCTCCAATTAATACTTGATTGTAGAAGAACTGAGTAAACCAAGGACTGCACCATGTTAAGTACCTAGAAAGGATCAGGCAAGACAAATGGATGGTGCAGGGCAGCTGTGAATGTAGAATGATGGGCAAACACCACATTAAGCCAGGCCCTAGCCTAAGAGTTCCAGGCAATGCTGCATCAAGGAAGGCATATCCACATAAGCTTATCAGTTATTCTGATTTTTCAAATCAGAAATAGAAATTTTTTAAAAAATTTTAATGTTATCAGGACTTTCCTGGTGGTCCAGTGGTTAAGAACCCACCTTCCAATGCAGGGGGAACTTGGATTCCATCCCTGGTTGGGGAACTAAGACCCCAAATACTTCAGAGGAGCTAAGCCTGTGACCCTCAACTCTAAAGAAATCCTCACATTGCAACAAAGAGCCCACGTGCTGAAACTAAGACCTGATGCAGCCAATAAATAAATAAATCATCTTTTAAATATCTAATGCTATCAACTACATTTACTTAAAGCTCTGAAGTTCAAGTCCAATAAGTATACGGGCCATATTCAGCCCATCAGCCACCAACCACTTTGCAATCTCGAGTCTAAACCAATTATCAGGTGTTGCTCAATCCCTAAATTCTACTGAGAAATGTGTGGATTTTAGACAAACCGAGGTGTTGAAAAATGTGGCTAAACCCTTCCCCATACACAGGATCTGTCTACTGAAGCCTGTTTGGTCCTAAATGATCTTTAGGGCATATTATAGTTCTTGAAAACAGTCATAGCTGCCACTCAAAAAAGTCCAAGGACAACTTCAGTACAATTGGGAATAACTGAAAATTATTGAAAATAATTTTTTTTGAGAACCCAGTGGAAAATATTGCACATTAAGGACTCCTTCAAGTACTTACCCTAGTTTGGGATTCACAACTATTGCAGCTGGTTGACCCAGTTCAGTAGAAATCAGCCACTTTCTGTACCTTCCATCAAGTTCAGCCACTTCAATCCGTTGCCTCCTGGCATCTGACCAGTAAATATGCCTGAATTTAGAGAGACAAACAACTGAAAAGTCTAGACTGGACTTCCAGGGTGGAGGTGTGAAGACCAGAGCATTTAGTGTGGAAGTTCTGGCCAGCAAGACAGCTACTCAGACAGAAGTGATGAGAGCACAGCCTCTGTCTCTCAGGAATGCCCCAGTCTCTTCAGCCAGGGGACATCTGAGGGAAGTTACAAGTGATGGGGTGTGGGGTGAAGGGGCTATTCAGTGAAGCAGCTGTATCAGCCAGGATGGGTAACGATGGTGACCCTCACACCTGGCATGATTATGAGACAACTGCTTCTAGGTAGGAGTCATGAGGCTCTGTGGGCCTTTTGTTCTGACTGCCTGTGAGTAAGCTTCCTCCTCAGCCAAGAGTCCTCAGCATCATGAGGAATCTGCCATCAGTTTCAAGGATGAGTGGAAATAGCCACTCAAAATAGCAAACTCAGCAAAGCCACCCTGCCCTTATTCTTCAGGCTTCAGGTCTCCGTCTCAAGGAGAAAGAGCTGCAGTACTTTCTTAAATTCACTCATTCATTAAGGCTGAGAAAGAGGGAAAACTTCAAACAAGAAGAAAGATCTGCCCCTGCCAGGCTGGTTTTCAGAAGGAGGTGCTAAAGTCTAGAGGTGCCAGTTCGTGACTCTCTGAGGTCTTGTTTCCTGACAGGAGTTGCTGAAATGAGTCTCCTGTTATCCTGCAGGTACAGTGGGACTTGCCTAACTTCTGCAAAGATGCTCAAGTCTTCCAGGAGTACTAGACAAGTGTGTGAAGAGGTGAAAATTAATACTACAGATGACTCTCTGTTAACTCAAAGGGCAGCAAGCATTTTCCACTACTACTTCATTAGAAGGACACAATGATTCTACAAATGATTGAGTTCTGTTTGTAATGTAGTCACTTTCCTGTAAATGTTATTTCAACCCAAGGCTCTTCCTTGAAGAAGGTTTCTTCCACATCAGTTTGCCTCTCATGAATCTATCTGATGACAAACCTACTTAAGGTTCTTATTTAGACATCATTTAAACTGGCTCTGGTTCCTGAAGTTCTAGAAGAGCACCCCTATTAGCTCAAACCCAAAGCTTAAACAGGAGAGTCAAACTTCCAATCTGTTCAGACAACACAGCCTACTAGGAACACAACGTGTGGACTGTTCCTCCTCAAAATAATCAGCATCAAGGAAAGTGTTTCATCTCAACTGCTTTGCTGGTAGAATGCAAGGCTGTCCCATTTTTCACCAAATGAGCAGTGCTGCCGTACTGAAAGTTCATTTTGGAATCCAGAATTCTGTTGACAAAAATGCTCTCCTAGATAGAATATAGAATCTTGACCTTGGGGCTCTCCCCACACTTTTGAGGCACACAGAATACAGGAAGTGATAAAGTTTACCCCATCACCCCACTGGGTAAACAGAGGTAGATGCTGGGACAGGAGTAAGTCCAGGTATCACTCAGCTGCCCCGAGGCTGAGTGCACCCATAATCTGGGTCAATTCAATTCATGTGCCAAGCTGAGCAGAGGGGAGCTCTGGCCAGAAAAGTAGAAAAGGCAGAAGAAAACGAAGCAAAACTTACCTTCCAACCCAGTCCACTGCCAATCCATCAGGCTGCACTATGTATTTCAGGTCCAGGTTAATTTCCATCACAGGATTATTGCTTCCAGATTCAAAGTTGGGAATGTAGGCACGTTTGATAGCACCGGAATTAGAGCCCTCCCCTAGCACAGTGTAATATACAACACCTGCGGAGGTGAGACAGAGATCAGGGGCATGTAACCAGCATCAGGTAAGGGAAGAACTGGAGTCTAATCAGGTGAAGTACTGTTCATTCATTGATGTCTCTGCTTCCTCAGTGTTCCTGTAATACTAATAGTTCAATGAAACCACTATGATCAAACCTCAAAATCTATCATACTTGACATACTAGCTATAAAAGCTTCAACTGATAACCTATTGATAATTAGTCATCTCTATTTAACGGTAATTCATTAAAATATATTTCAACCAAGAGCCTGTTTACCCTCATTAAGATCATGTTCTAGTTTCAAAAAAAAAAGAATATATAGATTATTGCTAAGTCACTTCAGTCGTGTCCGACTCTGTGCGACCCCATAGACGGCAGCCCACTAGGCTCCCCCGCCCTGGGATTCTCCAGGCAAGAACACTGGAGTGGGTTGCTGTTTCCTTCTCCAATGCATGAAAGTGAAAAGTGAGAGTGAAGTCACGCAGTCATGTCTGACTCTTAGCGATCCCATGGACTGCAGCCTACCAGGCTCCTCCATCCATGGGATTTTCCAGGCAAGAGTACTGGAGTTGGGTGCCATTGCCTTCTCTGATATAGATTAACTAGGGGCAAATTGTTAAGAGTTTAAGTCCATACTGACAATAATGAAGCTGTGTAGAAGAGAAGTCTTATTTTATGTATAAACTAAAAGATATTGGATAGCAGACACTTTAAACACCATAGGAAGGGACTTTCCTATGGTCCAGCAGTTAAGACTTTGCCTTCCACTGCAGGGAACAGGGGTTCAATCCCCGGCCAGGGAACTAAGATCCCACATGCCACATACTGTGGCCAAAAAAAATAAAATTTCCTTTTTAAAAGCATAGGAAGGCTGTGCCTTTCAGGACACACACTTCCCTAGGTAGGAACCATTCTTGAAAAGTTTACTGCATTGTATGATGAAATGTGAAATAAATCTTATATAGTTAGTTTGCAAACCATGTTCATATCTATCATCTCATTTGACTTTCAAAACCACTCTGAGAGGGAGTCAGGCTGAGCAAGATTACTGCTCTTATTTTACAGATAAGAAATAGAGATCCAGAGAGTTGTTACAATTATTTAAGGTCATAAAGCCAGTAGACGAGGGAGACAGGCATACAATATAAGTTTTCCTGCCCAAGAACCATCCCCCACGTGCCATACAGAACCATAAGAGACTTAGCAGTAAGCATCACTTATTTTTCCTTCATCAACTACGCACCACATACACTAAATCAGATGCTGGGTCAGATGCCAGGCATGTGGAGATGAGTTTGATTCAATCTCTGTCTCCAAAGAGCACGTGGTTAAGGTATAGGGAGAAAGATGTGTTGACAACTAGCTGTAAACTCAATCCAACGTGGATAAAATGCTACAGGTTCACAGAACCGAGATTATCAAAGACACCAGAGGGGAGGTGACTTTGAACTGGGATTTGAGTAGAAATGTTCCAACCATACAGCAGTGGGGAAGAACCATCTTGGCAAGAGCAAAGACAAAGAGAAGGGCACAAAGGGATGTGAGGCAGTCCTGAAAGAACAGTCCCCAGAGATGGGAGAAGGTTCAGGGAGAAGCTGGGAAACAGGCTGGGCACACGGCCACGCCGAGCGGTCTGGAGCAGGCCGGGTGGGAGGAGCGTCCTCTTCCACTCAGGCAGCAACACTCGCTCATTAAAAATTCATTCCCCAAAGTTCAACACCTTATCACTCAGTGGATTCAACTGATATTGGTGACAGATGCCAGGATTCATACTCACTGAGGCCTGTGCCCTCCGGATCCCAATCATAATCCATAGCCTTAATGCGCTCCTGGTCTTCAAGGTAATCTGAGAACTGAAGAGATGAGAGGTTGTATTTTCGAATTCTCACATTTTCAGGCAGTAGCAGCAAAGGAGGACTACCTGGAGACCAAAGAAGGGATGATTAGATCGGATGATAGTCTATATGAATTCTACCTGAATTTTGGATATACACCAGCTCTCGCTCCAACACCAAGTTCAAAACTAAGCAGATACCTCCCTGTCCTTAAACACACACACACACACATTTTTCTAGGAACTGAACTCTGCTAATCAGTGGAGCTGACCATAACCTGGGTTGCAAAATTTGTGACATTCTTGTCTCCATTTCTGTTAGGGATATAATCAGTTCTTTATCTTCAGTTAACAGTTTAAAGCAAAGACTGAAATCCCTGGATAGTTACCTCATTTTCACTGATTTTTTTTTTTTTCACTGACAATAAAACAAATAAGATTGTAGACATTCAGTCTCACAGAAGAAATTCAATATATAGAGTCTTACTAAAAGTTTACCCAGAAGTCTTCATTTCTCATTCTTTACTGACAGATTTTAATGATTCTTTTAGCAGGTAATCAGCTCCATGACCTAGTTTAGCTTCTAGCTAATGACAAAAAACCAGCTTGTTCTTATTTATTTTTTTTTTTTTAGTTAAAGCAGCTATGTAAATGGTGACTATTCCAAGATACACTGTCTAGAATTTTTTTAATTTACTTGCATAATGTCAATCAAACCCAATTTAAGTAACTTTTAAAAGTTCATTTTATGTATTTCCTTTATCTTGATATAATGTTCTACATAAATTTCTCATGTCAGTCATCTCTTTGGTTAAAAGAGTTGAAGATTTTCTAATTTGCTGCTTAATTACCACACCAACTGTTCAAATGCCTTCACCCTAGTTTGCATTCAGAGTCAAAAATGCTCAGAGGGTAAAATATTTAAGTATGCTAGTCAAATGTATGCTTTGTACAAAAACTCAATTTGTACAAAGAAATTGAACAGCCATTTTACCTTTAATATGCAAAATAAAAATGTCACCTTCTTATCAAGTCCTTAAACTCAATTACAAACTTTCAATTCAAATCCATAAGATTAAAAAGACTCCTTAACTGAGCTATGCTGATTTATATCAGAACTCTGGAAATCTGGACTGTGATGCTTCTGACTTTTTCTTTTGCCATTTGTATGCAGTCTCTATTTCTGCTTTTACTCAGGCCTGATTCACAGATACTGGCATTAACCAAAAATCCAGAGCTAGTGATTGAAGTCGTAAATAAGCCAGACTCTTTCTGTCTGTGATCAATAGTCCATGAACAGTAAAGAAAAAGGTTTGTCAACAGAGTGGTCCTGATCTGCCCCAACTGACTATGACCCATTGAATGGGATGTGTTTTGTGACCTATTTTGGATTACTGGACCTCAAACCTTGACCTCAGTGGAGTGGAAGGCTTTGCTGACCACCATCCTACACAGAAGCATTTTTTGTCTGAATCCTCTGGAGAGGGATATCCTGTCCACTTTTTGAAGTTTTTATCCAGGTGGACCAGAGGCTAAATCCAGAATAATAACACTTGACTCTTGTTTCAGCGCCTATGTACTTGTTGGGGGTTGTGGGTATTGTTTTGACTTGGCAGGGAAGAGGAGAAGAGAGGGGGTTGGGTGTTGGAAGAGAAGCAGCTGGTGAATTTAAAAAATCGGACTCAAAAGTTTATTTCCTGGTATATTGTAGCCCTCGGCTTGGAGTCTTTGAAAGTCAGTTAATCCCCCATCAATGCATCATACCGTCAGCCGCACACCGTTCTCCATATCTGTCGCTCAGAGATGTGAACCCTTCAGCGCAGGAACACTCATAACTTCCTTTGGTGTTATGGCAGATCTGAGGACAACTCCCGAACTGCATACATTCATTGATGTCTGCAGGCAAAATAAAACCAAGTGGGCAATATCTGCTTAGAGCCCATCCCTTCCTTAGAGATCCTGCTTCTGTTTAAATCCATATTCACAAGCAATAAGGATGAGAAAAGTGCAGATGAACACAAGTCACGATGCCAACATTTGCAGAACACTGACCAAACTTCAGATGCTATTTCACATGCCTTTCCAGTTTTTCCCTCATTTGATCTTCCAAAACGACTCTCTCAGGTATGGACTGTTATTGAACTCAAAGTCCCAAAGACCAGATCTAAACAGAAGCAGTCTGACTCTGTACAACAGCAGAACAAGATTTTCCCTTTGGGGAAGCAGCTGTTGTGCCACTGGTATTTGGTACCACTTCCCTCCTGCTAACTGGTTCCAGGAAGGGGCGGCACTGATTTGGCTTTTTCAATTGAGTTCTTAGGCATCAGCCCTCAAAAGAACTATTCTAATCATCTGAGTATGGTACATCATGAAATAGGAATAGTAAATTCAAATGATCAAATACACCTAAAATCCTACTTGATATTTACCATCTTGGTAAGCACCCCATCTTAGAACTCATTTATATAAGTCTGACATAAGGGTGTAATAAATACGTATTGTCTGAAGAAAGGCAGACTTGTGTTTGTTAAAAAGAAATTTTGATCTCGCACACTGATACAATAAGGAGCCATCATCAGCCAAGTCTTCATTCATCACATCAATCTCACAGACATTACTGAAGATGAACTATCACCCAGTGCTATGCCAGACACCGGTAAGACAGCATGGAAAAAAAGCAACTGGCATGAGCTTAGCCCCATGAAGGGAATTAAACCATGTTTAATAAAAGGGAATGAGTGGAGAACCTAAAAAGTACAAGGTTCTCCTAATAGGAACTGGAGGAAATATACTATACCTTCACAGAGGTTTCTGTCAATACTATTGGGTTTGAATCCAGGTCTACAGGTGCAGATGAATCCTCCTTCACGTAACTGGGTACAGTTGTGTTCACACAGATTTTCAGCACATGATCTGTCTTTTCCTGGATCTGAAACGCAAAATCCCACCATTACCAATGGAAGGTACAAAGCAGATGAAGCACAGGTGAGCACTCAAGTGGTCTATCCGAAGAACACCTACAGATGGCCATCAGAGAACAGAAAGTCTTGAGATGACCCCTTTCCATAAGCTCTGCTGAGTATCAGAGACTCTCTACAGGCATATCTGCCAATGCCCTGAGTTCCATTTCTACAAATATATGTAATGTTAGATCCTTGAGGCGATTTTCTGATTATACTCAGCACTGCCAAGATCATCCTCCGAGCATCCATTTCTGGAAAGAATCAAAAAGCCAGGGACTCTTTACAATTGTCACCACCTGCTCCACTATCTTACTATTATACAATGATATCAATATATAAATAATATTTGTGTGCATGCATGCTAAGTCACTTCAGTACTGTCTGATTCTTTGTGACCCTGTGGACCATAGCCCATCAGGCTCCTCTGTCCATAGGATTCTCCAGGTAAAAATACTGAAGTAGGTTGCCATGCCCTCCTCAGGGGCTCTTCCTGACCCAGGGATCAAACTTGCATCCCTTACATCTTCTGCATTGGCAGGCAGGTTTTTTACCACTAGTGCCACCTGCTGCTGCTGCTGCTGCTAAGTCACTTCAGTCGTGTCGGACTCTGTGCGACCCCATAGACGGCAGCCCATCAGGCTCCCCCGTCCTGGGATTCTCCAGGCAAGAACACTGGAGTGGGCTGCCATTTCCTTCTCCGAGTGCCACCTGGGAAGCCCAAATTATATATATATATATATATAAAAATATTGATGTATATATATATATTTCATGTGTGTATACATGTATATATAGCATGTGTATACATGTATACATAGTATATATAGCATATATATACACACACATATAAATAGAAGGCATTGATCCTGTTTAAAAGAAAAGGAGAAGGAGAAAGGGAAACGAAAAGGAAAGCAAGCAGATGAGCAGCATCTAAGAACTGGTACTTAAAATGAGAATTCTATATCTTAGTCAAAGTAGCCCAATGCAGTAAGACTGAATTCCATCACAGATCCGCTTAATATCTGAAAAGAAATGTTGCTTCCATACCACATTAATGCTTGGGCTACCTCAGATCAGATCAGATCAGATCAGTCGCTCAGTCGTGTCCGACTCTTTGCGACCCCATGAACGCGCAGTCTGGGCTACCTACTTCCCTTAAATAAACCCTGCTTTTAACGCAATGTCATTTGAATTAAAAGTACTATGGTGAAGAACCTGCCTTGCAGTGTAGGAGACACCAGTTCGATTTGTGGTCCAGGAAGATCCCACATGCCATGGGGCAACCAAGCCTATGCTCCACAACCACTGAGCCCCGGCTCTAGAGCCTTCGAGCAACAACTACTGAAGCCTGCGAGCCTAGAGCCCACGCTCCACAAGAGTAGCCCCTAATCGCCGCAACAGTGAAGACCCAGCACAGCCAGAAGTATAAATAAACAATTCCTCAGCAAGGAAGTTACCTTAAAAAGAAAAGGTACTATGGCTGATTTTAAGCCTTTTAATTTGCACAGGCAACTGCAAGAGAAACCAATGCTTGATTCAAGCCTGACTTGGAAATACCCCAAAGTCCAGGAACCATTCACATTATCAGTTAGTCTCCAGGCATCAGAACCCAAATCAACCTTTTGGTTCTGCAAATTCCCTCATGTTTATGTCTTTTAAATATTTAATTTAAATCACATTATTATGTCAAAAACTCCAATCCTATTGAGAAAGTGTGTGAAACAAATGGCAAATCAACCAAATATGGTTGATTCTTCATCTTTCTTTGTAACCCACACAGGAGAAAAATTTGCCAGGAAATCCTTGAGGGGCCTCAGAAAAAGCCCAGGAAGTTGGAAGCATGTGGAGCTAACTAATGTTACCAAGTCCAGACTTGTAGGGTTTGAAGAACTCCCTCCTTTTTCCTAAAAAGAAATTGAGGCCTGGCATGTTAGTATGTACTCTAAGTGGCACAGCTGGTGGCAGAGGAAGTGGGAGCCAGTTCTTCCAGTCTGGAGTCCCTGGACTGTTCCAATTCTGCCCCTGGCCCTCTGTGTGACCTCAAGCAAGTTATTTAAGCTCTCTGAGCTTTGTTTTAGACATAATAGCAGAAATCCCCTGGAGCTAATTTGAGTAATAAACTAAAGAATGTATGTGGGGTTTCCCTGGTGGCTCAGTGGTACAGAACCCATTCCTGCTAATGCTGGAAACACAGGTTCAATCCCTGGTCGGGGAGGATCCCACATAAGCCCATGTGCCACAGCCAACTACTGAGCCTGTGTGCTAGCCTGGAAGCTTCATCTAGAGAAGCCCACACACCCTACAGCTCGTGCTCCACAAGAGAAGCCACTGCAACAAGAAGCCCACACACTGCAATGAAGAGGGGCCCCCCTCCCTACAACTAGAGGAAAGCCCCTGCATAGAAATGGAGACCTGATGCAGCCAAAATATATAAATAAACATTATATATATAAAAAAAGAATGTATGTGAAAGCATTTCACAAACGCTACACAGGACTACCAAAGGGCAAATTATTAGCATGCCATTGCAACATTCACTTCCCGTTAAGCTAGAATCATCCCTTGTTTGTGTACATCATATTTTCCTACACATTAATCCTCTCTTAAAAATCTGTGTTCCAGTGTGGAGATTCCTTAAAAAACTGGAAATAGAGCTGCCATACGACCCAGCAATCCCACTGCTGGGCATACACTTTGAGGAAACCAGAATTGAAAGAGACACGTGTACCCCAATGTTCATCACAGCACTGTTTATAATAGCCAGGACATGGAAGCAACCTAGATGTCCATCAGCAGATGAATGGATAAGAAAGCTATGGTACATATACACAATGGAGTATTACTCAGCCATTAAAAAGAATACATTTGAATCAGTTCTAATGAGGTGGATGAAACTGGAGCCTATTATACAGAGTGAAGTAAGCCAGAAAGAAAAATACCAATACAGTATACTAACGCATATATATGGAATTTAGAAAGATGGTAACGATAACCCTGTATGCGAGACAGCAAAAGAGACACAGATGTATAGAACAGTCTTTGGGACTCTGTGGGAGAGGGAGAGGGTGGGATGATTTGGGAGAATGGCATTGAAACATGTATAATATCATATATGAAACAAGTCACTAGTCCAGGTTCGATGCACGATACTGGATGCTTGGGGCTGGTGCACTGGGACGACCCAGAGGGACGCTACGGGGAGGGAGGAGGAAGGAGGGTTCAGGATGGGGAACACGTGTATACCTGTGGCAGATTCATGATGACATATGGCAAAACCAATACAATATTGTAAAGTTAAAAAAATTAAATAAAATAAAAAAGGAAAAAAAATCTGTGTTCCTTCCAAGGTCCCCTGTGACATTTCTATTCTTTTAAAAATATATTTTTTTTTAATTTATTGGCAGTGCCAGGTCTTAGTTGCAGCATATGGCATCTTTAGTTGCAGCATACAGGATCTAGTTCCCCAACCAGGGATTGAACCAGGCCCCCTGCTTTGAGAGCACAGAGTCTTAACCACTGGACCACTAAGAATGTCCTGACATTTCCATTCTTACCAACTACTCTTCCCCTCTGTGCCAAAGATACTGCATTTGGCTTAAGATGAAAAAAATGTGCAAACTTAGAAACAAAATAAATACCTTTAAGGTGCTGACAGCTACCTAGTGAACTGGGAAGAGGATGCGGCTTGCAGTTAAAGGAGCTGCTGCTGCTGCTGCTAAGTCGCTTCAGTCGTGTCCGACTCTGTGCGACCCCACAGACAGAAGCCCACCAGGCTCCCCTGTCCCTGGGATTCTCCAGGCAAGAATACTGGAGCGGGTTGCCATTTCCTTCTCCAACGTATGAAAGTGGAAAGCGAAAGTGAAGTCGCTCAGTCGTGTCCGACTCTTAGCGACCCCATGGACTGGAGCCTACCAGGCTCCTCCGTCCATGGGATTTTCCAGGCAAAAGTACTGGGGTGGGGTGCCATTGCCTTCCCCGGCAGTTAAAGGAGACCAGAGTTCAAATCCTGACTCAATTTCTTAATGACAGGAAGACACAGCCAATTTATTTAACCTATAGGGTGGTTTCCTCATTTGAGAGTGACAGAGAGACAAACAATACCTAACTCACAGGATTGTTACATGGATAAAATGAAATAGTCCATGTAGTATTCAGCACAATGTCTGGTATAGAAGAAGTACTCAATAAAGAAACACAACATGTAAACTAAAGACAAATGCGGTTACCGTTTATGTTATTGCAAGTTTTTCAGTAAGGTAACCTAAGTTACTACCATGAAGTACAAAAATAATTATGTACTTACTGCATCCCGTCTCATCGAAATTGTCGCCACAGTCATCAACATGATCACACACCCGGTGCTGCGGAATGCAACGCCCACTGCTACACTTAAATTCATCCGGTGTACAAGGTCTAGGAGTCGGTTCTGCACCTATAATTTAAGAATAAGTTCAAGTCAAAACATTCTCTTTTGTGAAACAAGATGCTTCCTTCTGTGGCAGAGACAGTGTTTCTCACAAATAAGCTGGTGCTTCCCTACAATTCCTGGTCTCCCTTGCAGTTAGCTTGGGGCCAGATCCAACCAATGGACTATGAGCATAACGGACATCTGTCACTTCCAGGCCTAAGAACTGTCTCCTCCATTTCTCTCTTCTCCTGCCTCAGCAACCTTGAAAACTACGTGTTCCGGATGGCTTAATACAGGATGAAGGGGCTGCCTGACCTTCATCAAACTTCAGGCCTCTGCTGGTGTAAGCCACTGAAATGTTGCCGTTTGTCTACTGTGATTCCTCTAACATCCTCCTCCATGGGAAGAATTTTAGCTTCCTATCCCTTTTTTCCACACTGGGATTTGATCACATCCTACAAAGGTCTGGCATGATTAATAGAGGAAGTGGAAACAGAAGACGAAAAGGTAAACCTGCCCCAATTTTGTAAAAAGGTTTTATTTCCAGGTTTTCATCCTTTTGTATTATGCTTCAAACAAACATATTAACAATGTTATAACCATTGGCTCATCTCTGCCCCAAAAAGGGGAAGGAGAGGGAGGGGACAAACTTGAACATGGAGATAGTATCAGTCTGCCTGACAGAGGATGGCAACTGGCAGTGAGCATTCTAAGGCCACATCAATATAAGGAGTAGAGAACAGAAAAGCATGCATCTAAATTTCCCCAGATGATATCCTTTTAGGAAAAAAAGTAATTGGACTCAGGATAAATAACCTTCCTGACTGACTTTTTCTAGGTAAACTAAATTGCCCAGAAAATTAATCAGCTCTTTCCTTCAATGGATAGATGGAAAACGGTCTCAAAATGGAAAAACACAGATTCTGCAATATCTAAAATATTAAATGCAGCCATTTATCTCTTAAAATAATTTATCATTTTTCCCTTTGGGAAATGCATTTTCATTTTAAAGAAGGATATTAGATAAGCCCTGTGGACACTAGTTCAGCCTGACTCAACATGAGCTTTTCAGCGGGACATTGAGAAGTTCCCATCCCTAGATTAATAATTAGAAGCTCTAGGCTGAAGAGTGAACAAACCGCATCTTTGAAAAGAGATAAACCATTAGCTTTTCAAGTGGGACTCAAACCACTATTTAGTATTTGTTCTCACTTCCTTAAGGAACTTTCCAACATCTGGTTCAAATGCAATAGGAAGAATGGGGGAAGGGCTGCCTCTGAGTACTGTGTGTTGTGTCCATGGAGATCTGCAGTCATACGCACAGCTCAAGCCTCTATAGAACAAACTGAAATCCCTGAGGTACATTCTGCGGACTGCAGACAATTGGGGGCCTTTCTTTTTCCCTTCTCCCTTTTGACTTTTGCTTACAGAGCTCCTTTTTCTCATCACTTCCATCTCCACAGTCATCCTCCTGGTTGCACACCTCATGACGATAAATGCAGCGATTGTTGTCACACCGGAAACGGTATGGTGAGTCACAGGCAACATTTACTAGAACACAAGATGAAAAAGCAAAAGTTTACGTTAAAAGTAGAACATAAGGGTCAATATTTAACACTCCTGTTGCCAGCACCAGGCTTGGGCTTGCTTGATTTGCCCCTTATTGGCTTATTTGATTAACCAATCAACAAATGCATCTTGAGCGTCTTATTAACACCGTGGTGCTGTGCTGTGCACCAGGTTCAACTGGGGAAAAGAAAGACACAGTCCTTATCCTCATGGGACTTTTATTCTAGCAGAGAAACCAAATTGACAAATAAATCATTCAACTACAACTGTGGTAAGAGCCCCAAAGGAAACATGCTATGAAAGCAGCTACTGGGAAGATCTGATATAGATCTAGGGGAGGAGGGGTCAGAAGAGGCTTCACGTGGGAAGAGTCTGGGTCAGGAAGAAGATGGCAGGCTTCTGGACCTGAATAAAAGATCTCTGTGGCTGGAGCTAGAGTGAGGAGGACAACGGTG
The DNA here is from genome assembly GCA_935064755.1 of Tragelaphus eurycerus. Lineage (NCBI taxonomy): Eukaryota > Metazoa > Chordata > Mammalia > Artiodactyla > Bovidae > Tragelaphus > Tragelaphus eurycerus. Next base: position 512,964 of record CAKXYN010000060.1, read on the forward strand.
GCCAGGAGGTTGGAGAGACCAGCAGGACTATACATGAACTCTCATCCTAACAGCCAGGAGCTCACTGTTTGTCCCTCCAACTACAGTCCAGAAAATGAAGTCTTTTCATTAAAGTTCTACACCATGATGGAATTTCCTTCCTCAATTTCCTCACCTATTACTTTCAAAGTTGACATCTCAAAGCAAACACAGACTGTTACCCAGAGTTAGATCTCTAGTTGATGCTTATGTCCCTGTGAGGAACCTACAGGTAAAACCCAGGGCCCTTGGTTAGAACAGGGACATGGTCCTCTATACATGTACCAGGAATTCAGAACTCAACACTCCTCTTTCCAATGGACGACCTGGGCTGTTTGATTTTCCTTCTGCCTTGGTATCACACACAGGAAGCAAGAGGAGAGATTTTTAATGAGGTTGAGGTGAAAAAAAGAACAGCTGCAAAAGTTGGCTCTTGAAAGTATTGTTAATAGAATTTCACAAGGATTATTTGTGGTGAAAGGAAAATGTAACATTATAAAACAGTGTGGATCATTCTCATGTAGCTGTGTCTCTGTCTCCCCAAAGGTTAATCTTACTAACTATGGGCACTTTATCTTATAGTGGGAAACAACTTTTCCAGAATTTATTTGACAGTTACACATGTTTAGGCTCTTTTTCAAGATTCTTCAAGTGAAAAACAAAACAAACTATTGTCAGTTCCTTAAAAGAAAAGATGTGGCAAGGGAAATGTTGGGATGCCACTGGGAAAATATAATGCAGTTTATATTTTCATTATATAATTAAATTCTCTTGATGGAAGGAATATTCTGATATATTATTTTCTAGAGTCAAATCCTAAAAATGAATAGTGAGGAATTTAGGAAATTGAATGGAAGAGGTGATGAGGAGAACCTCAGAAGTGAATTACAGCTAAATGAGACTAAAAGAATTAAGAGTTTCAAGAGGAATGGAGGGCTTCTACTTACATGACATTCTTAACCTTGGCTTGCATCTGAATCACATGGTGGGTGAGGGAGGGGTTAGGGAGGTGGGTGGGCAGCTTACTAATGCAGAGATTGCTGGCCTCCACTGCCAGAGATTCTGATTGGGTAGATGTGAGATGGGCCTATGAATCTGTTTTTCTAACAGGTCGCCAGGTGATACTGACTCTCTTAGTAACAAGAGATGACGCCTGAGATCTCCAATGACTCAAGGCATGGAGCAAAATGATCAAAACAAACTTATGTTCATTCACTTTGCTAAAATGCAGTAGTTCTCAACCAAGAGACCAAATTAAAACCCAAGGAGCTTTTTCAATATATTTTTGCCCAGACCCAAAATGTCCTTGGACATTTGATCAGGGCCACAGGACTGGGAAAGGTCAGTTTTCATTTCAATCCCAAAGAAAGTCAATGCCAAAGAATGCTCAAACTACCACACAATTGCACTCATCTCACACGCTAGTAAAGTCATGCTCAAAACTCTCCAAGCAGGCTTCAGCAATATGTGAACCGTGAACTTCCTGATGTTCAAGCTGGTTTTAGAAAAGGCAGAGGAACAGAGATCAAATTGCCAACATCTGCTGGATCATGGAAAAAGCAAGAGAGTTCCAGAAAAACATCTATTTCTGCTTTATTGACTATACCAAAGCCTTTGATTGTGTGGATCACAATAAACTGTGGAAAATTCTGAAAGAGATGGGAATACCAGACCACCTGATCTGCCTCTTAAGAAATTTGTATGTAGGTCAGGAAGCAACAGTTAGAACTGGACATGGAACAATAGACTGGTTCCAAATAGGAAATGGAGTACGTCAAGGCTGTATATTGTCACCCTGCTTATTTAACTTACATTCAGAGTACATCATGAGAAATGCTGGACTGGAAGAAGCACAAACTGGAATCAAGATTGCCGGGAGAAATATCAATAACCTCAGATATGCAGATGACAACACCCTTATGGCAGAAAGTGAAGAAGAACTAAAAAGCCTCTTGATTAAAGAAAGTAAAAGTGGAGAGTGAAAAAGTTGGCTTAAAGCTCAACATTCAGAAAACGAAGTTCATGGCATCCAGTCCCATCACTTCACGGCAAATAGACGGGGAAACAGTGGAAACAGGGTCAGACTTTATTTTGGGGGGCTCCAAAATCACTGCAGATGGTGATTGCAGCCATGAAATTAAAAGATGCTTACTCCTTGGAAGAAAAGTTATGACCAACCTAGATAGCATATTGAAAAGCAGAGACATTACTTTGCCAACAAAGGTTCGTCTAGTCAAAGCTATGGTTTTTCCAGTGGTCATGTATGGATGTGAGAGTTGGACTGTGAAGGAGGCTGAGGGCCAAAGAATTGATGCCTTTGAACTGTGGTGTTAGAGAAGACTCTTGAGAGTCCCTTGGACTGCAAGGAGATCCAACCAGTCCATTCTGAAGGAGATCAGCCCTGGGATTTCTTTGGAAGGAATGATGTTAAAGCTGAAACTCCAATACTTTGGCCACCTCATGTGAAGAGTTGACTCACTGGAAAAGACTATGATGCTGGAGGGATTGGGGGCAGGAGGAGAAGGGGACGACAGAGGATGAGACGGCTGGATGGCATCACTGACTCGATGGACGTGAGTCTGAGTGAACTTGGGGAGTTGGTGATGGACAGGGAGACCTGGCGTGCTGTGATTCATGGGGTTGCAAAGAGTCGGACATGACTGAGCGACTGAACTGAACTGAAGCCTGAGGTGGGACCAGAGCATGTGCTTCTAAAGCACCTTTCCCCAAGGGATTTGGATGGGTACCCACATTGAGATTGACTGGTTTAAAAAATAAATATGCATCATACAACAGAAACGAACTAGATGGGCTTGAATTATGATATAAAGCGAAGTGAGTTTAAAGATTAAGTGGTTTTAATATTTCCTAAAGGCGCTTTGTGAAGCTCCAGGGGTTTGGTAGAAGAACTCTGAGGGGCATTGAAAGTGGGGTGGAGCAGGAGAGATATACACTCCACCCTAACTCAGACTTCGACCACAACAGACCTGCCTTTATTTAGGCATATTGGTTTTCCAACAATTTCTCTTGAGGCCACTGTTTTCAAAGGCCACAAAAATGTTTAAAACCATGGATGTCTGCCCAACTTTCTCATGTCTCAAGTAGAGAACTAAGCAGGAAGGCCAAGGAAAGTGCACTAATCAGATCCTGTGTCCAATACACAAAAATTGTACAAATGCCCTCCCACTTACGTTCCACATAAGAAACACTGACAACACCAGCCCTCAGTCTCTCACTCACAGCACAGATGGAGTTCTTCGTCGGAACCATCGCCACAGTCATCATCACCATCACATTTCCACGATGAATGGATACAAACGTGATTTTTACATTCAAACATGGTAGCTGCACAGTATGCACCATTGGGAAAGCGGGTAGCTGTCAGTGGGGAGGAGACATATTCAAATGATTAGAAATAGATACTTTTTGGAAAGCTAGCTGGCTATTTCTCCTTTTATAGAAGAATTCTCCTAGTCGAAAGCGTTCCATTATAGCCTGCTCTTTCCTGATTCAACCACAAGTACTGCGGCCTTAAACCATCTGAAATTCTGATGGAATGTTTCTTAAGGGTAATTGATTAAGCCCAGTATTTAATGACATGAGTCATTCTATGGACAGCATTGGGTTTCTTCTTTTTCAGGTAAGTGAAACTTTTCAGCAGGGCCAGCACTGGCTTTTCCTATCATACATTTAAAGTCTCTTGGAAACCAAGGTTTTAAGATGTGGCAACCACATGATCAACAAAATCCATCATAGATAAGCATCAATAGTTAATATTTATATTTATTCAGTGGTTCAAACAGACTAAAATACAAATGATCATATAGGCTTCATACTTTTAAACGGTTTTATATGCCTTTATTACAATTCAGAAAATGTTTAATGCTGGAACTTCAATATGGTTGAATACCCATTTATTCATTGCTTGAATATTCTTTTCCTGCCAAATTTTTATGTGACTAATGATTTGTAGAGTAGTTGATAATATATAAATACTTTCATTAGCACAGACATAATATATTCTTTCTATATATATAACATTTGAAATATTATTTGTGAAATATACTTAAATGACTACTGTGAAATATATAGACATGATGACAAGCCCCAAGTAAATTGATAATTATCAGTGAATGCTGAATAGAAAATATCTATGACCTTTCAATCTAAAAAGTGGTGGCTAATGGGTCTAAACAGCCATAACCTTACCAATTGTCTAGAAACTTACGACAATTGGCTTCATCAGAGGCATCGCGACAGTCAGCCACGCCATTGCACTTCATATGTTCAGAAATACAGTGCCCACTATCACACTGAAAATATCCAGGACGGCAGGTCATCATCTCTGAAAAGGAAAGAATGTTATTTCCAAGGTGCCTTGGTATTCTCAGACAAGTTTTAGCTCTGTGGAGAGTAGTAAGTATCCTATTCCATTCCTATCCATACCCAGTGACTGGCTCACAACAAACCCATAACTTGTGGTTAGTGAGTGAATAAACTCTCAAAAGTTACACCTTCCCCATTCAAGATATGGAGATGGAAGTACCAATCTCTCCTCTAGTTAAAATGAGATTTTTAAAACTCTCTTGTGATTTTCCCCTATTATTGATCTAGAATGCTCTAAGGTAACCATACAGCTTAGAAAGTACAGAGAAGAAGGTACTGTAATGCTAAGGTTTCTGTATTATTGAAAATACACAAAAGTCATCTTACTCTGTAAAACCTTACAAACACACATTGGAAGTCCCTGTTGTTGTTATTTTGTGGCTAAGGCATGTCTAACTCTTTGTGACCCTATGGACTGTAGCTCACCACGCTCCTCTATCCATGGGATTTCCCAAGAAAGAATACCGAATTCCCTACTCCCCTCCAATGTGCTGATCCTAGTACGAGACTCTATGGGAAGCCCCTCAAATTCCTTAACAGTTACCGCAGTCCCGCTCATCTGAGTTGTCCCCACAGTCATTGGTTTGGTCACAGACCCATCGAGAAGGAATACAGCTCTGATCATCACATCGAAACTCGCTCTCTGTGCATTTCCGGGGGCTGAAAAGGAAAGCCACGTGGCCATTAGCGGGCACCCGGAGTCATACACAGTGGACCGGCTTGTGGACTGGCCTAAGTGTCCTCTGTGCCCAACCCCCTCCTGTGCCCCAAGTCCCAGACCATCCAACCTGCAAAAATAGACTTTTAGCTCCGATTGTAAGTCTGTTTTTAGTCAGTTATAATTGCAGGTGGAACCAGCACCCCTGATTCTCTCCACAGCCCATACTTTCTCATTTCCAAAAGGAGACTAAAGTTAGAGTATATTTCATGTTAGTTAATCTGAAATTGATACATATCATAAGGCAATGATGTAAGTCACCTCAAGTTCCTTTTGAAAAAAAAAAAGATGTTGTTGAGGATAAATAAATTAACAGACAAAAGATATACTTGGGTAAATATTCTTTTCCTAGAGCACAGAGTCGGACACGACTGAAGCGACTCAGCAGCAGCAGCAGAGCGTGATTACAATCTGCTGAGAAGATTATGAAAAGTAGAAATGTACCAGTCAGAAAGCAAGAGATCAGACAGCCATCATCCTACCCTTTGAGGATGAATGGCATTGACAGTTGAGTCACAAACAGCAGACCTCCCCACTCCAATGGCATATGGGAAAGAAGGACCCCAAACACTCACCACAGTTTTCCTCATCAGAGCGGTCTCCACAGTCATTTTGCCCATCACATCTCCAGCGAAGAGGGATGCAGCGGTGATTTGTACACCGAAATTCCCCAGAAGGTTTGCATGTCATCGACTCTGCAAATCACAGTCATTGCAACTACTTCAGGAGTTGCATGGTCAAGGAATGCCAAAGTAGTACTGGCTCTCGTGAGATGGTCCGAGGCTTATGCTACCCTAGTCTCGAAACTCCCAGAAAGAGGAATGCCAGCCACATTCACTGTCAATACTCCTCTTTAGGCTAAACTGAGCCTATCCTACTCTTTGAAACTAAATCCATTCTCTTTTGTAGAAACAGTTCAAAAAATGATTTGGTCCCTGGCTTGTAATTTGCAACAAAGGCCTGAAAAGGAAAATTAAGTGATGCTGCCAGCAAACAAAACATGTCCATTGCATTGTCTCTAGGTGATTAGATTCAATGTTATTAAAATAACTCATTATCTTTCCTACCTCTCTTCCAACTAAACACAACACACACTGTTTTTCAGCTAGAGAATATGCCTAATCTTGGAAAATTCCATTAATTCATTTGGCCTTTTGTCCATGGATTCTTTCTATATTGCCAAACACAAAAGATGTGGAAGGTCAAAGAGACATTCGAAATATCCAAACCTCCAAGTAAGAAATATTCTGATTTTGAAATATCCTTTTTAGAGATACATATCAAAGTTTTTCTCTACCTCCTCCCTCCCACCCATTTCAATCAGTCTGTAAGACAAGACAAACTTGTCAAATGTAAATAAGACTTTACCATTTGTGAGAAATTACACAAATTCCTAATATTTTCACATTTGGGGAAAGATTTCATTTAAGATGATATAAATGAACCTCCCAGTACCCCTGTAAAATGCTGGGATCCCTATGAAATCACTGTAAAATGCAACATGTTCTTAGAGACAAACAAAGGAAGGATGACGTGGGAAGTCCAGCCCCCGCTGCTGGTAAGTTGCTCACCCCCTCCCCCTCCACGCCGCGCCTCCTACCACAGTCCTGCTCGTCACTGTTGTCCCTGCAGTCGTTGACCCCATTGCACACGGCCCACTTCGGGATGCAGCGGTAGTTTGTTTTACAGCTGAATTCCGTATAGTTATCACAGCGATAGGAGGGGCCCACTGAAAAGACAGGAGGGAGCAAAGTAAGAATGGAAGTCATGGTCCTGCCAGGAAACCAAAGACACCTTTCCACAGTGACCATGTTATCAACCAAACAGACTCTGTCTTTTTGGCAACTGGGTCTCTTTTGTGCTTAGTCGCTCAGCTGTATGACTGACTCTCCGCAGCCCCATGGATTGTATCCCACCAGGCTTCTCTGTCCATGGAATTTTCCAGGCAAGAATACTGGAGTGGGTTGCCGGTTCCTCCTCCAGGGGATCTTCCCAACCCAGGGATCAAACCCACATCTCTTGCATTGGCAGGTGGGTTCTTCAGCACCGAGTCACTGGGGAAGCCTGTGTCTCCTTTAGGTGTGATTTGTTCACTCAGAGCAGGAAGACAGAGTTAGGTTTTCTCAACACATCATTACCACTCATTAATGTTGTGGTCAGACTGTTGAGGGGGGAATGGGGTGGGATTGGGGGAAAAGGTACACTGGTATATTTTTTTACTGGGTTTGAAGTTAAAAAAAAATCACTTCACATGAGGTTCAGGTCCCTCATTCACCTTTGCTGTCTCTCACCAGCTTTCTCTGAGGCTCAAAACAGAAGGCGCAAGACACAAATGTAAGTTCTTTTATCATATTCTGTAGTTAGACATCCCGTGGGCAGAGACCAGGAATCCGCCATTTGAGACCCAGGGATGTGGTTCAAGCTGCAGGCTGAGCGTGCAGCTCTCCTCTGCATTCTTGGGGAGAGCCAAGAGGGTGCATGCCATAGGGCTACAGCAGGGACTATGCACTCTGTCTCGAGCCACACAGAGCTGCTCTCAGGCCAGACCCGCACACAGAACTCACAGCATTCATGCAAGGGCTCGTCTGAGTAGTCTCCGCAGTCGTTGTCCACGTCACACTTCCATATCTGAGGGATGCAGTGGCCGTTGGCACACTTGAAGTAGCCAGGCCGGCAGGTCCTGTTGGCGCAGTGGGAGCTGTCTTCATCCGAGTTATCGTCACAGTCGTCCTGCATGTCACACTGCCAGGATTCCGGAATGCAACGTTTGTTGGCGCACTGCCATTCGTAGGGCTCACACTGGTGATGCTCTGCAAGCGGTGGCATTTGGTTATCAGTTTGGAAGCGTTCAGGAACAGAAACCCCTAATTTACACTAATGGATCCTGTAGAACTCCACTATACTTTCCTTTTAGAGGACTTATGGCCTAATGCGCTTATTATTAACCAGTAACGCTACACGGGCAGATCGTCCTTTGACGATTACTGCGTCCTACATTCTTAAAGATCTTTTTCTTGCATGTAACATTAAAGGATGAGGATTGACAGCCTACTAAATTCACTTTCTCTGGTACCTGTTGCCCTAATGGACAATAGTTTTCAAACTATGTGTTTGTTGCTATTGTTGATGTGCTACTTTTGGTTTGGAGGGTTATTTTTTGGATTTTAGTGGAGTTTATTTTTTTTTTTTTTTTTGAGAGGGTGCTTTTTAAAACTGGAGACATAAATAAATATCACAACTGAGAGTCCTCTTTAAAATGTGGGAATCCCTGATTTCACCCTCAATATTAACTCTTAAAGAAGACTCTCTACACAGTCCACAGCAATGAACTACCAATATAGACAACTTATAATGTGGGATGGACTCTGGGTTGTCTTTTTCCTCCCCCAGGATTTTGGACCAGATTTAGATTTGATATTCAGAAAACCCCCACAGAACCTGATTGTACACGATCAACTACAGAAGTGGGCAAAGAACGTAGAAAGTGATTCCACTCACCACAAAGCACAGGGTCTTCATCCGACCCATCAGGGCAATCCTGACGCAAATTGCATAGGGAGTGTGAGTTGGTGCAGTTGCCATCATTGCACTGGAACATTCCTAATGCGCAGAAGCGCTGTGGGCAAGTGATAGGTTCATCGGAACCATCCAAGCAGTCTTTCCGCCCGTCACATTTCCACCAGATAGGAATACACCTGCACAAAGGGAACAGCACTTCTCTTAGCAAAGCAACAGGCAGTTAGAGGAGCAGGCAATGACCATCCAGAGAGAAGAAGGCAAAACTGAATTTCAAGCAATGATATGCAAGCGTTTTATCATGGCCCAAGAAGAGGATCAGTTCAACCTTGGTTACTGTGGCATAATCTTCAGAGAAAACATAACTAGGTTAGAAAGAATAGGTGTGTTAAGACCCACCATATGCTGAAAAAGTGCTTTGAGCATGATGACCAAATTCCTGCCACAGCCAACAGTGAAGTGTGCATTCTGGGTAACAGATGGATGGTTAGAGCTATCAGTCAGAGGGAGAGATGACATTAGGCTATGGGCTGGGAAGCTGGAGGCACTACCATTTGTTGAGAGTCTATGTCGTGATGGGGTATGCTAGATTTCTAATCTAGGATTCTTTACTCAATCATCAGAATAATCTGCCACTGAATCTTAGATGCTATGGCTTGCATAACACCTCCTCTTAATCTCACTCTCTAACTCTGAACTCCTAGTCATCAAGGGCTGTACCCACTGTGAGGGAAATAATCTGTGACCGTGTTTCATAACAAATACAAATGATCAAAAATAGATTTCTGTGACCCTCGATCCTCTAGCATGGTTAACTGAGGAGCTAGGCCAGCATGTGTTTGAAAAAGATGGGAAATTCTATTATTCCTAAGGGCTATTTCTCAGTGTACACTTATGTACATTCTTGACCCTGAGACTTTGGGCAATTCATTAGAAATAAAGCACACACAGCTTGCTTCCTTGTTATAGATATGAAAATTTGCATGCCTGGGTGTAACTATTTGGTTCCCAAAATGCCTCCTTTCATGGAAGAAATTATCTGAAGTTGGAGACTTCAGATGGAAGTTGGACAGTTGGAGATAGTCTTGGTGCATCCCAAATGAGCCATGTTAATTAGCCAAAATCTTGTTCACTAGAAAACTCTCATCCCCAGGGGCCTTGAAGTTCATTGTGCGTCCAAAGGCTGGAGAGGCAGGGGAGAGAGGCAGGAGCGAGCCTTACATTTCGCTGTCGGCACACAGGAATTGGGTGCTAGAGCACATGGGCAGGCACTGGGTGTTAGGACCATGCTGGACGGTATAGAAGTTATCTGGACACTCGCAAGTGAATCCGACACCTCCTTCTTTGATGAGGCAGAGATGAGAACAGCCACCATTGTTCGTACCACAGGGATTAGGCACTAGTGAAAGAAGGGGAGAAAAATATGTTCATTCACTTAAAAGCATGGACGAACTGATTACCTGCCACATAAAACTCATCACCGCTTAGTAAAAAAATCATTACCCTAGATACATGCTTTTTCAAAAAGTTCATAAAGAAGACATATGGTAGAGCTGTGTTAGCAACCCTGTTGCTGATACTGATTTATGTGCAGAAGTGAGGCTTACTCACTGCTAGAAAAGATCTCTCAAAGTTCCCTGGTGGTCTAGTGGTTAAGACTCCACACTCCCAGTGCCAGGGGCACAGGTTTGATTCTTGTTTAAGGAACTAGATCCCACATTCCATTAAAAAAGAATGTTCTTGAAGAGCAAGTGGGAGGTTTAGCTTACCTCCATGCACCCAGAACGTAATAGTAATAAAGTTTTACTTTCCAACAGATGCTATATTCTCTCCTCCTAAGGATACAGGCAACAGAAGGCAACAGGCAACCTGGCCCAGAATCAAGTTGACAGATAAACTGAGCAACATCTATACTTATTTTCTGGGCTGCCACTCAGAGGTAAAGATGAATTTGAACTTCTGCTAAATAATATGAAGAATATTACCTTCCAGAAAAAAATAGTTTGCCAGTTCTCATATATCCTAACCTCCAAGTTTATCATATATTTATGATAAAATATGTTTATGATATGTTTCCTGACTTCCAAGTTTTTTAAGACAACATGACCTAGCAGGCCCACAAAATGCACTCTATCCCCAAAGAATATTCCAGAACTTGGCTAGATATCAAATGCAAATAGCCATTTAATAAATTATATATTATGGTTACTATAACTTCCCTTTAAGCATTTCTTTTAATCATTTCAGTAGATTGATCTTAGTAAAGAAGTTATTATTATAAATACATCCATGTGATTATAATACATCTCTTAGGTATTATAATTTATTGTGGTTATACAGGAAAGTCTTTATTTTTCAAAGGTGCTTTCTTAAATAGGACTGAAATGTCAAGGCCACATATAATAACTGTTGATTCTTATTAAAAAAAAAAAAAAAAAAACCCAAGATCTTTAAGAATATAGCAGGTACTATGAAAAAGAATCATCAGCAGCCTTTTCCAGAAATAGGGAAATAAACTCTATACCTTTAATTTCTATCCCCTCAACTCTCAACATTTGTTTCATAGAAAACATTAACAAGTAACACCATTTCCAGTATAAGTTATGATATTAATGATTAAAAAAAATAAAAAAAAAAACAAGAGCAGTGTGTACAAGACCCTAAAGTAACTGTGCAAAACCTTCTGAGTAACTGTGCAAAAACTTCTGAATCAACTACTCACCAATTGGCTGCCTGTAAGGATGATAGACACGGATGTCATACGGCCTGTGTGTTACGTTCAACAGCGCCACTCTATCTGACCCATTGTATTTGTTTCCCTTTTCAACTGTCTTTGTATTCCAATCTGTCCAATAAATGGTGTCTTCAAAAATGGTAATAGCAAAGGGGTGAGACAGGGTGCCAGTCTCATATACCGTGTGCCGATGGCAGCCCTCCAAATCAGAGTACCTGGGATCAAAGGAAGGCAGAGTGACTCAATGAAGACCATGCCTCTCCTCTAATGCCTTTAAGGATAGAGGAGCTAACAAATCAATGAATATCATGGAATTTGGCTAGGAAATTATGTGAGAATATTGTTACTTTGGGGCTTCCCTGGTGGCTCAGATGGTAAAGAATCTGCCTGCAATGTGGGAGACCTGAGTTCGATCCCTGAGTTGAGAAGATCCCCTGGAGAAGGGAATGGCTACCCACTCCAGTATTCTAGCCTGGAGAATTCCATGGACTGTATAGCCCATGGGGTCACAAAGAGTCGGACACGACTGAGTGACTTTCACTTCATTGTTACTTTAATATTAAAAATCTGGGCGCAGACCCTAAAACTCCCACAAGAGGTGGAATGATCTAGCAACTAAAAAAGTTGATAACATTAGCCATGGGATGTCAGAAAATTTTCCAAAATATCTTAATTTATGAAAACTTCAAGAAGGCATAGGAAAACCAGAGGTCAATCTTCTGGATCTCTGTTGCTAAGACTGCAGACAAATGACCAGAACATAGTCATTATCTGTTTCGTTTTTAAAAATTCATAAACCAGAAAGCAGTCTTGATCTCTTCTCTTTCAGTTCTTGCATGATCTCTACATAGAGAGCTCAGACACTTTTATAAGTATCTTTTCTCAAGTGAAATTTTTTTCAAGATAAATTTAACAGAATGCCACAATTTTTAAAGATCTTGTTTTTTGCATGCAATAGGCTGTGTATCTGGGTACGAATTCATAAATACCCAGAAGACATCACCATCGTCTAACTACGCCATAATTAGCAATGTCTCTGAAATAAACACATATTGCTGGGCCAAAAATTTGCATTACCTTTTTTATGAGGAGTACTCTTCATTGAACAGTATAATGTTTCCAAGTCTATCATATATTTGGAAGGGAAGGGCAGAGTAAAGGGATAAGGAAATTGAGATGAATTGAGCACTAGGCTGACTACCACAGGGGAGAGATTACTAGCTGCTTTTCTAGGAGTATAAGAAGTAAAAGCACCAAGACAAAACTGTGATCTGGATGGCTTCAAAGTTCACACTCTTTCTCTCGTACCATGCCTCAGAGCTCGGCAAACCGCTTATAGGCACTTTAGTTAGAAGTGACCTCAGAGTGACTTTCAACAAACAGGCCAATTAGAAGCTGCCTAGGAATAATACACTGGCAACACAAACCCTGGTGTTTGGAATGAAGAGTTATGCAGTTTGCTTTATTCTTTTCTATGTACGTACTCAATGTAACCCAGGTGGGCATCTGCCCAGTAGAGTAGATCATTGGTGTAATCAATGGTGAGGCCGTTGGGCCACATGATCTTGGTAGAGATAATCAGAGACTTAAGGGTTCCGTCCATGCCTACTCTCCCAATGTATGCTCGGTCACCCCAGTCTGCCCAGTAGACGTGCCTGTTGGAGCAAACACAACATGTCAATCCCTGAAGCCATAGGAACTCAGTGGCAAAGACACAAGCTTTCTCCAATTAGAGAAACAGAATTTACATCCTACAGAGCATTTCATAAAGGAAAGAGAACTAACAGAAAGAGAACTAACAGAATCTATAAGGGGATAATGTGTAGGAAATTCTCAGGAATGAACATGATAAACTAGAGATTTCAGTAGATTTGACACGGAGAGTCCAATAAAAGTGAGTTGATGTTTTCTTAACCATGATTTACTTGCATGCAGCCAAAATATGTAACTTTATAAGTGAAGTGATGTGTCATGGCAAAGAAAATAGCATATGAATATTATTTGAACAAGTCACGCTTCTAGCCATTATATTAAGCCATTTACCAGGTAGAAAAAGCAGAAGACAAATTCCAGCAAGATACTGGCCTTGAGATCACTACGTGAACAGCCTTTTTGGTAACAGAGGTGGAAGAAGGGCGTAAAAGAAGAGCCTGAGATTACAGGAAGACAATACCCATATCGAGGGTGAAGTGCAAGTCCTCTAGGATTCACAAAGCAGAAGGTGTTGTTGGCATCCACACAGTGCTCAGCCAACTTCCGACGATATCGACCATTGAGGTCAGAGACAGAAAGGCAATTCAGGTAGGAATCCACCCAATAGAGCTTTCTGCAAATGGAGAAGCAGGAGTTAGAGCCATTTTACTTGTAAAACAACGTACATTTAGCCACACAATTTCCTATCCAAGCACTTTTCCCCCAGGCAAACAACGACAAGAGGAAAACAGTTCACCTCCCTGCAATGAAGCAAAAAAAGATGCAATAATGTGTGCTTGTTTTCCTATTGCAAGGTGATGTCACCTTGCAGTAGGGAATTGTGGGGCCACAGAAGGATTTTGGCTTTACTTGCTTCATACAGCAAAAGGCATCTTTCCAGGTAATGACCCAGGCTTCACAGGAGCAAAGAAGCAGAAATGAGAGCAATCAATAAGTATCATGAATTACAGTTTATATGTGGAGTGAAGGAAACTTGTCTAAAGTGCAGCCTTGAGACTGCAAAAGCGAACTCTGAATGCTGGCATCCTTAAGATAAAGCAAAATTTACCGTCTCCCTGGCCTTGTCCCACTAGGCTGGCAAAATGACTTTCTTAACCTGAGCCGAATTTCATTTAATCAAATCACCAGTCTTAAAGTATCCATAACCTTCCAAAGTTCAATACTCCTAGAATGTCTGATAGTCAATTTCCACTGAAATGATTTCTCTTCCAAAAGCTCTAATGTCTCCTTGCCAGAGTAAACATGATCCAATCATACTAGGTGTCAGAGTGACTGTCAGGACAGTAGTACCTTCTTAGGCTTGTAGATGAGGAAAGGAGTACCCAAAAATGTACGAGCCTTGCTCACATGGGTGAGTACTGATAACTGAGATGGCCACAATTTTGGATTCTATCACTGTAGAGGGTAATAATAGCAACAATAATAGTAGCTATCTATTCAGTGCCAGGTTTCCCAGGGGGACTCAGTGGTAAAGAATCTTCCTGCCAATGCAGGAGACACAGGAGACTTGGGTTTGATCCCTGGGTCTGGAAGATCCACTGGAGGAGGAAATGAAAACTCAATCCAGTATACTTACTGAAAATCCAAACCCAGAGGAGACTGGTGGGCTATAGTCCATAGGGTTGCAAAGAGTAGGATACAGCTTAGTGACTGAACATGCTCATATTCAGTGCCAGGCCCTGGGCTAAGGGCTAAGATCACAACAACTGCCAGAGTAAGTTCTACTGTTACTCTTGTTTTCTTGATAAGGCTGCTGAGACCCAGAGGGTAGTAAGAGCTAGAGCAGGAATTAATTCAAGACTGGCTATACCATAGGGCACTCTACTCTGTGGAGCTTACTACCAACTCACTAATTCCTCTTTATTCAACAATCAAAACAGTGACATGTGAACAGAATATGGAGAAGACACTCCATTCCTATATAGGGAAAAAATAAGAGGACTGAGGGCCAGTCCAATTTTCCACTGTGAAATTTTGCATTGTGCTTTAAAAACTAGTATATCAAGTTTAAGGGCTTTGGGAACCAAACATTTTTGAGTTTATTGTGGACATCTTTATCGATACTGGGAAGATTATTTCAAATTTCAAAGTAATTGTATCTTAGAACTGTTCCCTCTAAGCCTAAATGTGACTAGGTTCTATTCTGCCTTGTGTTTTAAGGAATGTTTAATTTGGTTGGAATCTTTCTTGAACATCTGAGGAAATGCTTCAGTCGTAAGATATTTTATCCTACAATCACCCTAGACTTTTTCGCTCCATCTTCCTGACTACCACACATCTATCTAATTCTTTCCTCTGGTCAAGCACATGCCTAGGACAAGAGGAAAGCAGCTAAAGTCCAGAGGGAAATACCATCCTACCAGTTTTGGGGAGAGAAGGCTGAATGATAATATCAAGGTTAAAATATTATCTATCTTTCCCTGCACTGAAGCAAAGGACAAGATAAGAAGAGGTACCACAGTTAGTTCTGTTCCGTTGTTATGCTTTTTGACACCCCACAAAGTTATTATATATAAAATATTTGTATTCACATCAATATTTTATTGATTATTCTGCAAGCAGTTTTGGAGCAGGCAGGCTATTATTCAACTAGAACTAGGAAGCCAATTCTCCATCCCCCATCTTTACTCTTAAGACGATCAAACAGAAAAGATGTGGAAGCATCCTCTGTGGGTCTAGGGTGACCAAAGCAATAATATTTGCAGCCTAAGTGCACGCAGCTTCCTGTCAACCACAAAGCCAAGTGTCTGATTCAGTAGAGATGTGAAGAAGTGTGATTGAACTGGTAGAGTTAAATTAAAATACCACTGTCTATCATAAAGATGCTCAGAGTTTCAAGTTAGCCATTCTTTAATTTATAACCAGCCAAAGTTGGGAATGACTAGCATTGTTTAAGTAGCCTGTGAATTTCAGGAAAGCAGGGGCTGCGTCTGTCTTGTTTACCTCCAAACCCCAGTCCCTAGAATAGCACCGCACTTAGGCAACAGCTTTAAATGACTGAACGCACCAACCTAAGCATGAATCATCCCTTCACATACCTCCAGTAATCACAGAGCTCTTTCTTCCTTTGCGATGCCCCTCCCATAAAATTCATATCCTAAATTCTTAAAAATCACTAGATTTTAGATATTAGGTATACAGCAGAAAACAGCAGCAACAACAACAAAAACAAAACATGCAGAAGCATTAAATGTTTCTACCTGGTAACCCAGGTTGGAAAGATCAATTCCCTATTAAGATGAAAGCCTGGCTAGAACACTTTCTAAAAAACAAAAACTTGTTAACTTTTAAAAAGCTTTTTCTTACCTGGTAACCCAGTCGACAGCCAGACTTTCCGCACCCGGTAGATTGTGCTTTAGGACTGTCTCCCTGTTTGTCTTATTCACAAACATTCTCTCAATGACTTTATTCTCTATATCAAGCCAGTACAATCTCTTTTCTACTCGGTCAAAATCCAATGCCACAACATTACCCAGTCCTTGCAAAATGAGGGAGTATAAATGGCCATAGACAGTCAGATTTCTCAAATAGTAACGGTTGCTAAAAATGAGATCCGGCTCGATGTTGCTGTTCTGCCGGCAGGTCTTTCCATCGGGCTCACGGATGTAGCCTGGGGCACACTTGCAGATGTAAGTGCCAGGTAAGTTCTCACACTTTTGGCTACAGACGAAGGGCGTCTCCTCGCATTCATCAATATCAACACAAGTCCTCTTGTCGGACAACAGCTTGTAACCAGGGTTACAAGAACAATAGAAACTGGTTAAGGTGTCTGTGCAGTTTTGGTTACAACCACTGAGTGTAGGGTCATTGCACTCATTAATGCCTGTAGGTAAAAGACAGTTATCAGAGAACCTAAGTTGTCAGTAATGGACCCGCCATAATGGTCAAAAAAGTGCTGGGGGCTGGTGCACTGGGATGACCCAGAGGGATGGTACGTGGAGGGAGGTGGGAGGGAGGTTCAGGATGGGGAACACATGTATACCCGTGGTGGATTCATGTTGATATAAGGCAAAACCAATACAATATTGTAAAGTAATTAGCCTCCAATTAAAATAAATAAATTTAAATTTAAAAAAAAAAGTCAGCCTTCCCACTGGACATATGCAGTTCTTTTTGTTTGGTTGAGTTTGGACAGAGCCAAGTTCTTAATGAATCATGCTAAAAAAGACAAATAAACAGGGACAAATAAGAAGGGCTTTCTAAAGGCCCTACATTATTCAAAAGTCACTCTTATTCAACTTCCTTCCTTGATCCTTCACCAATGGTTTTAACAACTAATACAACCAGGGTGGGGTTAGGGGCGGGGTGGGAGAGGGACTTCCAGTTAAACTCTCCCCTTTAGTCACCCGAGGATGAAAATTAAGAACAGATTTAGAAATGTAGTCATTGCACCAAGTCATTGCAAGATCAGCACTGTCTGCTCTTAGATACGAATGGCCTTAATTTATCTCCTATTCTCTATAATGAATGGCTAACTGATGATTAGTCCAAAAAACGTGTGTGACTGACCTTATAGACCAAGAAATCCTTGCTTTTTGATAGACAAACAATAGTAATTTTCTGGCAGTGTGCTACTTAGAGAACCAACTGAAAGGCCCTACTAAGTCAGAAAGGGTGGAGAACCCACGTTCAGGCCCCCTCGTTTCCTTTTCCCTAATCTTCCATGATACTCACCACACCCTTTCTCATCACTGTTGTCTGAGCAGTCAGGGAAGTTGTTACAGACTTTCATCATCTCAATGCAGTTCCCATTGTCACACCTGAACTGATGAGGGGGACATGTGGTTTCTGGGGTGTGACACAGGTGCTCCAGCTCATCAGAGTTATCTCTACAGTCATTGTCCCCATCACAGACATAGGCCTTATTAATGCAGAGCCCATTCTGACACGTAAAAAGGGTCTCGTCGCAGGTAGGGTACACACAGCCCCTCTCATCGCTGTAGTCACCACAGTCATTGTTCCGGTCACACCTGTGTCATGAGACGCAGTACCACTTAAAATCAGAATATTTCAGGTGAGAATCCAGATCCCCAGTTTCTCTCCAAACACATGATGCTGACTAGTGTCTGTGTCTCTTAGCTGCAGCACACGCCCACAGTCCTGAGACCCAGGACCACTTAAAATCAGATATTTAGGTAAAATCCAGATCCCCAGTTTCTCTCCAAACACATGATGCTGACTAGTGTCTGTTCTCTTAGCTGCAGCACACACCCACAGTCCTGAGACCCAGGACCACTTAAAATCAGAATATTTCAGGTGAGAATCCAGATCCCCAGTTTCTCTCCAAACACATGATGCTGACTAGTGTCTGTGTCTCTTAGCTGCAGCACACGCCCGCAGTCCGCCTCACCTGCCTCTCTCTGTTGTCAGGCTGATCCTGAGCCACAGCGTGCAGTCCCATTCATCATCATCCTGCTCACACTGTTACTTTTCTTACAGCAGAAAGCATTGAATGAAGTATTTCTTATGCCCATGCCTCTATTCCAAGTGGCAAACCCTGAGCGTCAACTGCCTCAAGAAAGAATTTTCTTCTAGTAAGCCCACTTCACTCATCTTTCTGATCCTCTGTGCAAGGTCACGTTATGACCTTCATGGACCCCAGGCACTTCTGCTTTCATGGACCCCTTCCTCCGTAAAAATATTTAAAATTATATTTAAGGACTATGTTGGTATAAAGGCATATATATTATTATTTAGTATGTAAATACTTTCTTTGACCTAAAAGTTCTTTCTCTCTTTTTTTTTTTTTATTTTAAAAGAAGTCCAAACATTTTCAGAGGCCATGAAAAGTATCATGGGCCCTAGCCCTGCCTCATGGACGTTTGAGGTTTGTTAACAAATTTTTTAATCCCAAATTCACCTGAAGTGGTTGGGGATACACAAGCCATTGTTACAGACGAACTCTGTTCCAAAGCAGGATCTCCTGGTGCAATTCTGGTGCTCATCAAGGGCATCAAGGCAATCCGCTTCGCCATCACAAACCCACGATTTAGGGATACACCCTCTGTGTGGACGCACACCAACTACACAGGCAAACTCAGAACTTGAGCAGTTGCGAGTCTCTGAAGCTAAAGCACAAAGAGAATCAAGAATCATATGAGAGCTCATTCCAGCAGTCAAGTTCATTTTGAATCAATATTTATCTTGCTTTACATTACATAACAGTCTAAGGGATGAAAGGAAATGAAGGGAAAATAGGAAGACAAATTACTCTCCCAAATTTTCATTTTAAATGCTTTAATTTTTTTCAGAAGTAAAAAGTAAAGATAAACACCTCATAATTTAATTTCCATAAAATTAACGTAAGGTCATATTTTTTCCTTTGGGGATATAGAAAACTACTTGCATTTTATTAATTGGATACTAAAAATCCCATACATTTGGTACTTTTTTTTATTTTATAAAGTATAATCACACAAACACAATGTGAGATAGGCATTTTTATGCCAGTTTTATGAGAAAAGTGAAACTCACAATGGTTAACTAGACAGCAAAAAAAATCACAGAATTTTCTAAAAAGCTAGGGCTTCTTTCTCTAGATATACAGGAAGAGTACTTGTTAATAAGAGTTGACAGAAACCATGACACTTTAGGAAAGAGCTAAAATGCTAACATGTAATCCTGAAACTCTGCAGAATAGAATAGAGATATTTTATCTGAGGGTGGAAGAGGAGACAAAAGGAAGGGAGTCTTGAAGAAGAGATATGGGAGAAAAGTACACACTACAGTCTCGATTTGGGCAGCTGCCAATCCATTTCATAGAGGATATGGAGCAACAAGGGCCATCACCAAAGTCATGGACATATGAGGTAACAATCAAATGCAAAGATCATTGAGTCATTGTTTTTATTATCCTACCATGGAAAGATACTCTAAGACACCTGAATTTAGAGTGCTATGCTCTGTTGGTAATGGGAAATGTTGTTTCATAGTCTGTTCCATAATTCATTTAAAAGAATGACCTCTGCCCCCACCTTAACAACTCTAAGGTAATGGATAAAAATAGAGGCACACTTAATTGCAACAGTATTAAAGCTGCTAACTCAGTGGCCAACTGAGCTCTCTTTATCTGTTCTAGAAATGTAGTACATTATTTCCATTACCTAAATGCAACAGAAAAAGAAAACATTAAAATCATTTTTCATCATTTACAAGCATTTATGTAGATAATATAAAACATTCCCAAGCAGAAAAATAAAGATAACATTCTATCTATGTACTTTTAATAAAGAAGAACCTGTGTGACAACCATATTCTCCAAAGACAGAAAAATAAAGCTACTGTTCCCCTGAAACGTGACTCCAGAGAGGAATTAATTGTTTGCACTTACTGCAATTGTGTCTTTCATCCTCATCACTCATGTCTCCACAGTCATTATCACCATCACAGACCCACATCACTGGGATGCACCTGTTATTGTCACACTTGAAATAATCACCGGCGCATGTTGACTGAGAAAACTCTGGGGGGGTGGGGCGGGGAGGGAAGCACTCTTGGTGAGAAGTGTCATGTGCAGTCAGGAATCTTGAAAGAAACATACTATAGCAAGGGCTTCCTAGAACACCAATGAGAATTCTTTAATCATATCCCATATGTTAACGAATCAAGTTGTCATATGCCCAGAACCCCAGAGATCCCTCAAAATTAGCCTAAGGCAAAAGAGCATTTAATTTTAACTATTAAAATACAGCACAATGATAACAGTAAGGAGAAACGTGAACTTCTACAAGCTGGAAAGAATGGAGTATGTATCGATACAGACTTTGAAAGGCTTTGACACAGGAAACTGACTCCCAGAGATCGAGCCTTCCCACATACGCAGGATGTTCATTCCAGCATTACATCTTACAAGGTAAAAATGGAAACAAGCTAAATGCCCAGCAGTTGGGAAAGGGATAAAAACACATGGAACATCCACACTTTACAGCAATATTCAGCAGTACAAAGATAAGATGGAGGTGTATTTTCTTTTTTTAATTAATTTATTTTTTAATTGAAAGACAATTGCTTTACAAAATTTTGTTGTTTTCTATTACCACATATAAAAGAGACAGCCAATGAGAATGTGCTGTATAACTCAGGGAACTCAAACAGAGGCTCTGTAACTACCTAGAGGGGTTGGGTGGGGAGGGAGATGGCAGGGAGGTTCAAGAGGGAGAGGTGTATTTTCTAACTGATAAGATATTGTTAGGATAAAAAAAAAAAGTGGGAGGGGAACAGCAGAAAGATATATATAGTAAGATCCCTATGTGTCAGGATATATAGATAAAGAATTCACACTTAATAGCAGTTATGTCTGGAGGTGAGGGGATTGTAAGAGGGAGAAAGAATGGGGATTTCACTCTTTTGTATACATCTTATTATTTCTTTAAAATAATATCTGCATATTGGATGCTCACTAAACTTACTGTGATAATCGTTTCATGATGTATGTAAATCATTATGTTCTACACTTTAATTTTACACAGTTCTATATGTCAATCTCAATAAAACTAGAAGAAAAAATACCTCTGTATATTATGAAAATCCACTAATATTAGATTGTGTGTTTACTTCTATTTAAATATGTCAGATAGTTGGTACTAATTGATAATACTAATTGATAATGACTTTGGTTCCCATGGAGAAGTTTGGAAACTATTTATTCTTCATATATCTGAACCAATAGTTCATATATTTAAAATAATCTCTAAGACCCTTCTACTCACCTAACAGTTACTATTTCTTTTACAGCTCCTTAAAACTCTGTGTGCCCTTTGTTTTCTACAAAACTTTTAGTGTTGGGGAAAAAGAAATTGTCAAGGAGCTTCTAATACCACTCTCTATTAGCCAGAGAATTTAAGCCCAAGGGAAACCAGAAATAGAAAGTAGCCTGAATCCAGCTGTAAAACTAGGCTAATGGTCTTAAGAAAATACCCCTCCAAAAAAAGTACTTACTACAGTGATATTTATAATACCAGAAAAAATAAAGCAATCTAAATACTTAAAATAGAGGCAGTTAATTCAGTGTTCATATAGCCAGTCAATGGAATATCACACAGCCATTAAACAAGAGTATGAAGATGACAACATGAATTAGAGAAGTCTCTCTTAACCAGACAGCATATATATTTTAAGCTTCAGGCCATATGTTCTTTTTCACAACTACTTGACACTATAATGCAGCTGTGTTTTAATGAAACTTTATAAAGACAAGCATGACAGACTTCCCTGGCGGCCCAGTGATTAAGACTTCACCTTCCAATTCAGGGGGTGTGGGTTTGATACCTGGGCAGGGAGCTAAGATCCCACATTCCTCATGGCCAAGAAAAAAGAAAACATAAAACAAGAAGCAATATTGTAAAGAATTCAATAAAAACTTTTTTTTCAATGGTCAATGTCAAAAAAATCTTTAAAAAAAAAAAAAGAAAAGACAAGCATGGCCATAGTTTGCTGACCCACATACAACAATATTGCCAGACCCCCTAAAAAAAGCAATATAGAAGATTGTACATTCAGATTTTTACAATTATATTTAAAAAATTGTGCATGGATACAGATTAGGATTTGCAAAGGTAAATAGCAGTAACAAGCAACACACAACTGCCTCCAAGTACATAACTAGGTCCTTGGAACATCTCAGGAAGCTCAGATGCCCTTGGGACCCTAACCCCTCAGCTGGTACACAGAGCAGGAAGAAATGTGTGCCCCTCACTTGCCCCCTCAGCATGTACATCATGCTCTCAATAACCTTTAGATCCTCCCATAGTCTTATGGGTGAGAACTCACCCAAATTCAGAAATTCCAATTCAGAGTCAATTACAATTAATTGAGTTCCACAAACCAGGCAGGTAGTAGGTGCAGCACCAACTTTTGGTAGGTGCAACTTGTTGTCTGCATCAATCAGCAACTTACATATCCTGCCCAACAACCCACCCAGTGCCCTACATGACCAGGCTTTTAGTGAATATCTGCTGAGGGGTATCAGCAAGGAGTACAAACATTCCCCAGGCAGAACCATAGTTTACATTTGAAGTAGTTGGAAGAGGGGTGCCAGCTGCATCACAATGCTTTTCATGCTGGCTCACTCTCTTACCACAAGTGGGAGGTTCATCAGAGCCGTCAGAACAGTCTCTTTCATGATCACAATACCAACGTGCAGGAATACAGGGCCCAGAGGTGCAATGGAACTCATCGCTCCCACACGACCTAGTGGCTACAGGAGGTAAAGAAGATAAAATCCATGAGCAACACACAAGCTTGTTCCTAATAACCTGCCTATATCTCTGAACTGGGTAGGAGTTGCCAAGACAGGAAGACTGAGGCCTGAGTTTTTATAGAAGTTTTCCATCCAGAGGAAAGAACATGGAAGAGCAATACTTTTCTAGTTTCCTAGAATTTTTTTCCTAAATTCCAGAGATTCAGAAAGTGAATTGCACTTATTAGAAATACCAAAAAGACTGTTTTTTGATACATGAAATCAAATTATAGATAAAAGAAAACATGGTTCTATGTTTTCTGCCATAACACAAAATAAATTCTACTGAAAAGAAAAAACAACAAAATAATCAAATCACCCTACACACAACCTTTTAAGCCATATTATACCATGATTCTAGAGAATTATCAAAGTTTTGCTCTTATTCATCCTTGCAACTTATTTGAGTAAATGATTATGCCTATGTGTAAACTTTTCTCATATAACCTGAGGTAATGGTCTGATGTGTTTTCTAGATTTTCTATTTCCTCTTGTTGCTGTTTTTACAACTGACTCCTACTCTTGGATTATAACCTGGCCTGGTGACCATTACTAAATTCTTAAAGGATGCATCTATTTACACTAATAGCTTCAAAGTTATCGAACATAAGAATTTGAGCTATAAATATAAGAAATTATTTGATTGAACCAAACAGCTAAATATGAAACTAAGGTTTCTGGAAGTCAAACATATGAAAAAGACAAAAATTCTTTCAGTTGCTAATGGCTATTATAAACGTATTAAGAATAAATATGAGGGTTTATTTTGCAAATTCTGCCTGTAGTTCCTGAAGACAAAAGACCTTTAATTACAGGAGGTTATGCATTATAGTTGATCCCTGGAAGAAATATTTGGAGTCAGGCATCCAGCCAGGGAACAGAGAGAAGGGACTTCTTATGTCCCTCCAATTACATCCTAAATAATTGCCTACTGTATCTATTTACAAGGTCAACTTGAGAGGACAAATCGAAATTAGCTGAAACACACAAGCCATGTGTCTTTATTAGCTCAAGACACGCATGCCTGGAACCACAAGAGGTTTATCTTACCACAGAAAAGGGGGTTTTCATCACTCATATCTCCACAATCGTTGTCTCCATCACACAAGAAAGAATGTGGAATACAAATCGTTGAATTTGTGCATTTTACGTATCCAGGATGGCACGTGCGTTCAGCTTGAAAAAGACAACCAGATAAACAATTTGGAACATATTCATCACATGTATATCATATATGTCCATGCTAACCAATCTACTGCACAATCAAACGAGCAGCAGAGAAGCTATCAGAGAGGCATAATTCATGACAGTTATGTGATGCCATATAGTCTCTAGTAAAAAGAGCATTTCCTGTCTTCATTATTTAATAGCATCAGCAAGACTTTCCACTTTCCTCACTCCCCATACAATGGAGTAACATGAATGAAGAAGATCTCTATATCTTGATAAGGAAAGATGGCATGAGCTCCAGGATACATTAACAGCAGGAAAGCAGAATGCTAGGCTATCTTTTGTGTATGAAAACTGATAACTGTGTGTGTCCAACAAGAAAGAAATGCTTACATTTAAAACAAAAATGAAAAGATAAACTAACGAAAATTGTCACTCCTATGAACAGATTGAGAATAGTATGGAGGGAACAGGGTGGAGAGGGCAAGCATGAAGGACGTCTGTGAGTGTACCTTGTCATACAATTTTTATATGGCTATGAATCCATGCACATTGTTTTCTATAAATGAACACAATGAAATAAAAACAGATAAAGAAAAGCAATTTCCAAAATTTGGAAACAGTAACAAATGACTGCATATTTCTAGTGGGAAATAATCTAAGAACAAGAAGGACATAAAATGTCATTTACATTTACATAAAATTACATTTGTATGGTTACTTTGAAAGTATTATAAAATAAAGCAAACAAGTGACTATGTCACCTATTACAAACTAAGATTTTAAGTGTAAGAGATGTGATTATAAAATCTAAAAGGTAAAAACCTGTTTATCTTAAATTAAAATGGAAAATACCAATATCATTTTTTTTCCCTTTAGACTTGTATTTCCTAGTTCTGTCCACTAAAAAGGCCTACAAGCAATAAAGGCCAAATAGGAATAGGTAACCCAACACTGTGGTAATTTTAATTTTTTTAAGTCTATTAAATTACAATATTGCTTCTGTTTTATGTGTTGGTCTTTTGGTCATGAGGTATATGGGATCTTTGTTCCCCAACTAGAAACGGAATCCATACCCTCTGTGTTGGAACTCTTAACCACTGGACTTCCAGGGAAGTCCCAGGAATTAAATACCACACACAAAAGGAATGAGACAAATTCCAGGTCTGAGACAAGAAATGCACGAGTCTGAAATGCACTATGGAAGACTGAATAGGATCAAGTCAAAATAAAAAAGGACCCAACTTAGCAGGATTCCCGCTGCCAAAAATAGGACAATTAAGTACCGAAAGCAGTAAATTACTTCATGTCATTAAAACTCAAATATGTAAAAATCCATGAGTTTAATACCAAAGTAAAAACAACACAAAGCCAAAGCTTAATGCTCACTGTTCACCAACTTACTACTCTGAAAACTGAAAAGGGAAAGAAAGAATCAAACATTTCCTCTGCAGAATTGTATTTCAGAGTAACAAAATAGCTGATAAGGGAAATTTCTTCTTTAGAGAACTTGAGCTAATAAATGTGGATGGAATAGTAAAAATTTTAAATACCTGATTTATAACCCTTAAAGTAATAATAAATTCATGGAACAACCATCCATGGTTAAAAACCACTGTATGAATGATTGATGGGAACTTCCTAAAGGGAAGATTCAAACTGACTTCTAAATTAATATCTTTCTCACTTAAAGTGGAACAATCAAGCATTATGTGCTTCATGATGTGATACAACAAGAAATAGACAGCTCCACCTATGAGTGGTCTTGCCCAAAGAACTAAGTCTGATGTAATCAAAGGTCTAGGTCTCAATTCCAACCTAAATCAGTGTGTAGACTTTGAATCCTGATGTGAAAAGATGAACTGTTGACATTTTGGGGCTAAGTGATAGAATTTGAATATGGACTTAGTACTAGAGGACATTAAGTATTGTTGATTTTTTTGAGCATAATGCTAGAATAGTAGTTGTTTTTCAAAATATATATTACCATGTATAAAACAGAGAGCTAGTGGGAGCCTAGCCTGGTACTCTGTGAAGACCTAGAGAGATGAGATGAGGTAGCAAGGGAGGGAGGCTCAAGGAGTGGGTCTATGTATACTTAGGGCTGATTCACCTTGTTGTATGGCAGAAACCAACATAACATTGTAAAGCAGAACAAATGTCTTTATCAGTGACATGTGTTTCTGAAAGTTGCTTTAAAATACTCAGGAAAAAAGCTGGAGGACATGGATGAAACATATTGACCACTTGTTAAAAAAAAAAAAAAAAAACAACAAAAAAGCATGGGTACATGCTCTGGATGTCATCCAGTCATGTCTGGATCTTTGTGACCCCATGGACTATAGCCCACCAGGCTCCTTTGTCCATAGGATTATCCAGGCAATAATACTGGCACATCCAAATAAATATTGTGTGTAACCACATACAAAGACAGCAGAACATGTAGAAATACCCAAACTGAAAATGCATTTTTGCTCATACTCTGTGCTACCGTTTTCTCAAGATGCTAAACTGTAAGTTCCAGAAATTTGGGAAAAGCAACTCACTAAAAAGGAATTTACCAAATCATTTCAGTCAACACTGTACTACATAGCTTTGTGCATAACAAACATTAACCACACATATTAATCAATTACTTTTGTCAGTAATCACTGGTAAAGCTTCACAATAATCAGAAACACAAACCAAAGATAAAATATTGAAGGTGAAAATAGTCAAAGATTGTATGAATAAATCAAATATTAGGTAGAATTATTTCTAAAAATCACTAGTAGACATGTAAAATGAAATGTACGTTTTAGATGAATATTGTCGGTTCTTTCTCAGAAGTGCATTGTCTTTACATCTCCCAGGCTCTGAGAGTTCAAGGCTCCAAAGCCCATTAAGAACTTAAGATGAACTTACAGCAGTTTTTCTCATCTGAAGCACTGTTGTCATGGCAGTTGTCTACCCCATCACAGACTAATTCGGAAGGGATGCACCTTCCATTACCGCAGGTAAATTCTGTTCTGTTACAAGCCCTGAAGTGGCACCCTGCCTCATCACTGTTGTCCCCACAGTCATTGTAATGATCACAGCGGTCACTGTACGGCACACATCGCCCATTGGTGCAGGTAAAGCTTGTCGAAGGGCAGCTGTGAAACGCTGAGAGGAGGGGGAAAAAATATTGAAAAAAACATTGAAGAAGCTCGCAGATTAAAATATCATCCCGTTTTCTAAAAAGATAAAATCAAGTAAAATAAGACACTTTGTGTTGACCTTCCAAGGCAAAAGCTGCCAACACGTACTGCATGCAAAATAAGCTCAAACTTTAAATCAGTTAAATTAAGCAAATATGTTGTATACTTTTTTTTTAAGCAAATGGAGTATTTGACACAAATGGCAAAGTCACTCTGTTCCTCTACCATCTCAATGTATAAGTTTATCTCAGTTTCATTAAAGCATGCAAACACAATGCTTTCATGGGACTGAGGCTCAGAGAGGTTAAGTAATTTTCCCAGAGCTCTCCAGACTATAAATGGCATGCAGCATCTCTGCTCTTTCTTAGGTGCACTTCAGAGGTGCTTCCTAACAAAGCATCGAACACTACTTCACAGCGCATGTATCAGCTGTTGCGTGATTTAAGCCAAGTGCAGCCTAGATTCTCAGGCTACATGTTCTTCACTTGTAAAACGACCAAACACTAGGTACATCATGAACTTCAAAAGTTTCAAGAGTTCAGCTCACCACAGAGAGTTTCCAGCTCATCACTGCTATCACCACAGTCGTCGATGTCATTACACTGCAACTGGTCAGCGATGCACTTCCCACTGAGGCAGGTGAACTTGGAACTGTCGCACCGGGTACCATTATCCTGGATACAGTACTTATTGTTGTTGGCCAGGTACCAGCGGCCCTCATGTGGACACTGGCACTCAGCGCCATTTGGACCTGAAGAAAGGTAAGCCCAGAAAAAAGCAAAATATTTCTGTAGCAAACACTGATATTTTCTCCCCCTGAAAAGCACTGGCAACAGCTTCTATATTATTAAACACACTCTAAGACATGGGAACTCTGCTCTACGTTATGTTTTCATCAATATGAACAACCACCAGTTTCTAATGAATGTGGCTAATTCACCCTCATCTTTAAACCACTATTTCTTATCTTCATTGAAACATTAACAATGATTCTACCTTCTCAGCAAAATCTGCACAGCAATAGTCTCAAAAGGCACATCCTCTTATGAATTTATCATTCTCTATAAAACACACTTCTGAAGCACACTCTGTTTATTCAACTATAAACAGTACCTCCTAAGTGAAAGTATTAAATCCTTTAATGAGGAACATTAGTTCATTGATGAAATTTCTATTCAAGACATGATATGCAGCAGCCAAACCTGCATATTTCTTTCTACCTCCATCAAGCGTGAATTAAAAATGTCATTGTAAGAAGGCTCCATATGGAATAGGAAAGAAAAAAAAACTTCAATCTTCTTCTCAACATACAAACCCTGAAATCTATTTTAGAAATTCCTCTGAAAACAAAGAGAATCTTTGCTCGTGCTGGAGCTGAATATTCCCTCAGCCTTCCCTACTAGTGGTCATCATTATTATCACTCTCCATGATTCTATCTTTGTGCCCAATGCCTTCAGTTCAGTTCAGTTCAGTTCAGTCGCTTAGTCATGTCTGCCTCTTTGTGACCCCTTGAATTGCAGCATGCCAGGCCACCCTGTCCATCACCAACTCCCAGAGTTCACCCAAACTCATGTGCATCACGTCGGTGATGCCATCCAGCCATCTCATCCTCTGTCATCCCCTTCTCCTCCTGCCCCCAATCCCTCCCAGCATCAGGGTCTTTTCCAATGAGTCAACTCTTCGCAAGAGGTGGCCAAAGTATTTACCTGGTGCACAAATATGGCTACAGCCCCCATTAAACCGATTGCAAGGATTGTGACATTGTTGTTGGTCCTTCACAACAGCACGAATACCCTTAGGCCGGAAGGGAAGGGTCATGGTCACTGCAGTCTGACCTGACCCATCAACTCTGTTAGCTCGATAAATTTTCTGAGTGAGCAAGTCAGTCCAGTAAACATACTGGCCATAAACAGCCAAGCCAAAAGGACTGTTGGCTCTGCTGACAATGACCTCCCGCAGATAGTGCTCTAGATCCATGCGCTCAATCTTCTCCCTAAAATAAAGATGGAAAAAGAAAATACTAGAATCTAGAAGGATTAAGGTCCTCAACCAGCACCCAAGGCCTCAGCGCAATCATGACGTTTACACACGCCCCCAACTTTCCTTTCAAGTGGAGCATATGGCAGCAAGAAATGTTTCTTCTGGTAATGGGAGAACTTCATCTCCTTATTAAACAATGGCCTATATAAATGATATCCTGTTGGGAGCCGGTTTTTGGATTAGCGCTCCGCCCGTGACAAAGGTCATGAGGAAGGAGGCTCAATAACGCAAGGGCAAGATTGAGCCTCAGGAGCCCCTTGGAGGTTCTCGAGCATCTACCCCCAAAAAGCCGGAGTCTGCCTACTTTCTGCTTTGTGTTCTCACCTCTGACTTTACAGGGGGCTGTCCCCCACTACCTTTCTCTGAAAAAAGAGCTAACTTACAGCTCCAGTTAATAATTCCTGAGTGTGACAGTGTTTAAGCCTACAAACTCCTTTTGGAAATCCTCTAGCCTGCCTGAATAGGTTTTTCCGGCCACATGTGATTGTTTAGAGCCTCCCAACTGTGAGAGGCATGAGATGTTCTAAACTTTCTAAACACAGATTCCTTTGAGCAGTTAAAAGATTGATTAGAAATTGTATTGGTGAAGGGTTTTTCACTTGTTGGGCCAATGTTTGCTGCTAAGTCTCCATATCCCTTACCTACTGTGTCCTTGGCAGTGTATTGAAATGTAAGTAGTAGCCTTAATGTTTGTAACCTGGGACCCTTGAGTTAATCTTTGTTACAACCCACCACAACTTTGCCCTATAGATATGCAACGCCAATGCTTTTGGAGGGTGGCGCCTGACTTTAAAATAATCACCTTTAGAGAAAATAAGTTCCTTAAAATGTTAATAGGCCTCTGGGCCAGAAGATGATGTAACTCACCTAAACTTTTGCGTGTGATAGGTTTGAAAGCCTGGCTCAGGGACTGCTGTCCCTGCATGACTCCACCCCTTCCCTCATTATCCTCTATGCATAACTTAAGGTATAAAAACTACTTTGAAAAGTAAAGTGCGGGGCCTTGTTCACCGAAGCTTGGTCTCCCCATGTCGTTCTTTCTCTTACCTTCTGGCTGAATTATTCAGCCTCCTCTCTCCACAAAATGTTCTCACTGAGCTATCGTTATTTCATCCACTTTTCTTCACTGAATTTCCTCCTCACTGAGCTATCCTCATTTCTATTATTCTTTATATCTTTAATTAATATTTTAATAAGCTGTTGTTTCCTGATCGCCTATGCCGTCTCCCCTTCGAAATCCCTGGATCCACCGGGGCTGGACCCCGGCAATATCCAAACATTAATATAACCCACAGGTAATCCTACTAAATGAAACAGGAAAAAGAAACAAACAGTGGGGAGTATTGTGAAATAATACACCTCTTGCTTGGAAATAATACCTGTCTTGGTGTCTGGCACATAGTAGTCACTCAATAAAATGTGAATTACTTTTCCCTTCCCACCTGCTTAATGAGTTTTTCCATTTGTCATTGACTTTGAGATATCTTCCTAATTTAGACACAAAACATCCCTGCTTTATTTCAAGTGAGAAAATAAAGATAAAGTTGTTAGGTGCTCAGCATCACGAGACCAAAATCATAAGAAAATAAGCAAGTTTAAGATTCCCAACATGCAGATACCAGCCATAATAAACAAAATCATCTCATATCTTCAACCATTAGGATGATGGGAATATGTATAATTTCAGAAGTGATTGGAGAGTTACATGCAAAAATTAGAGCTGACAGAAGTTTATAAAGAAAATATTGTGAAATGGACTAAGAAGAAGCTGGCATAAGAAATAATTTTTTTTGAGAAGATGATCAAAAGACAAAGACGGAAGGAAAATGCTTTTACAAGACACTGAATGCTAAAACCCAGAGAAAAGTTACTATCAGTGTACATTTAAAGTCATTCATTTTTTGAGGTAGTTATATGATTATAAACTGAATGATTATATTTATAACCATAGTTGAAATTAACTTGTCCAGTAATGCATCTTTAGATGTCTTTCAGTTCATAATTACTCAGTCTCATGATAGAGATCAATTTTCACAGGTATATTCACCGGTATTTCACTGCATTATGCATATTCCTCTTCTTTTGAACAGGGAGGAAGAAATCTCATCAATACCCACAAGAATAACCAAAGACACGTACAGATTAGCATCTGCCCAGTAGATGAGGTTTTGTTCATAGTCCAGAGTGAGCCCGTTGGGCCAGACCAGGTCCCTGTCCACCAAGCTTCTCCGGGAGTATCCACCCATTGTGGCAGTCTCAATTTTGGCATTGGTACCCCAGTCGGTCCAATACATGTACCTAGTGATCCAAAAGGAGTCATAATTCACCACAAGGAACTCACACTTCTTTTTACTTAAGAAAGACAGCAGCATTCTTTAACTGCAAATATAACAGTTATATTTGACACCAATAGAGCAAATGGAAACTTACTCCATTCCCACCAATACAGCTTGTCCAACAGGGATTTACTGAGTTGGGGCATTAATTCCCTAGTATGCGGCCAAACTTCCTAGGAGCACCAACCAGAGTTCCTTCCCAAGTAAGGTCACTCATGCTCTTTCATCCCTTAATCTGTAGCTACAGTATTACAAGTCCGTGAAACACTAGCTCTCTATTAACATAAGATAATTTCAGACCCCGCTCCCTCCAGAAATAAGCAACCATGACATACCCTTGGCAAGGATCTAACACAATTCCTCTTGGCTTTGGAACTTGGGCTATCAGAGTGTGTCTAGACCCATCCGTGGCAATGGACTTAATCATCTGATTGGTGTAGTCACTGTAATAAATTCTTTTATTGATCCAGTCAAAGGCAATGCCCTCAGGACTCCCTATGCCTGGACATACAACCAACAAACACACAAAAAGAAGTTAGAATCTCAATAAACATTTTAGAACCCCTGGGTCATCCATGTGTGTTGATTCCATTGCATCTCTTTCCAAGATAAGCTACACTTAGAGTGCACTCACCTGAAACAACAACAGTGGGAGGACTGCTCCTTGAATTCAGGTTGATATAGGAAATCTGGCCTTTTCCGGATGGCAAAAGTTGTGTGAAGTAGATTCTGTTATCTATGCTGTCATAGTCTAGGGCCACAGCCATTCTTTCTACACTTATTGCTGGGAAAGGTTGGCTATAGTCTCTGGGGTCAAAACGTAAGCTCCTCAAGGAATCATCCAAGGCAAAGATGAGGAAATTTTCTGATGAAATGGCACAGCTCTTGCCATCAGCTTGCAAGGTCCCAAAGGCACAGTCACATTTAGGGGTTTGTGATTTCGGCAGAGCAAAGCAGAATTGGGTGCATCCCCCATTATTTTCCAAGCAAGGGTTGTTGTTGACCTCTGCTGGTGACCGAGGCTGGACACTCTGGTCAAAGATGGTCACATCTCTTAGCCAATCAATATTGTCCCTTATCACTGTTGGTTGGTCTACTCTATTTGGTTCCTTACTGGCTTGGAGGATTTTCTTTAAATTCCTGTCTACCCATATGATAGAATTTCCAAATACAGTGATGGCATAAGGAGCTGGGTAATGACTGCCAAAACGAATCACTTCAGTTTCCCCTCCCTCAATGCTAATCCTTGCAATTAAATCTACAGCATCATCAACCCAATAAATGTAGTTACTGCTATGATCCAATGCCAAGCCCCGTGGTGTGGCAGTGATGTCTGATACAAGCACAGTTCGATTGGTACAGTCAAGAAAAGACCGTTCAATCTTTGGGTTCTGCCCATAGTCAGACCAGAAGAGGTATCGATTCTTGGGGTCCACAACAATGTCTCTGGGCATATCCACTATGGTTTTAAGGAGAATGTGGCGGTGGGTGGTATTGATCCTTAGAACTTCTATCAGTGTTTCAGATCTAAAAGCATTGGTGAAATAAAGATTTCCTGCAGGAAAACAAAAGAGCATGTTGATTAATGGCAAACCAAGAAAAAAGAAGATAGCTCTTGTAAGATAGAGGTTTGAGCCAGTATATGTTGTCTTTCCCAGGAGGATAAATATCTCAGTTTCGGCTTAGAAAAATAAATATTTACTCTTAGGAACTAACTGTTTCTACACTGTTTCTAACTAGTGTAGATGTTTTCAGCCCATGGACCTTCTAAAGTCACCAAAATTGGGGCATTACAGAACGAAGTAAATGTTAGAGCAAAAAAAGTATTGTGGGAAGACAGTTTACAATACATAAATGAATGGGCATAGCTGTGTTCCAACAAAACTTTACTTAGCACAGACTACATTTGGCCCATAGGCCATAGACTGTTGACAGTTGTTTTTCAATGTATCATGAAAAACTGGTAATTCAAAATTAAGTGTATAAATCAGCATAGAAAAGTTAATATAATGTTGGATCAGGCATTTCAGTTAACTACAACAAAGTACCTAATAATCAAAGGGTTTTCATAAATAACACGAGGAAGCAATTAAGAATTCAGCAACTAAAACTGCTCAGCTTTAAAATAAATGGTTGCCATTTTATAGTTTATATTATATTTTGATATTCCTTTCTCTTTGAAAATTTAGACATTTCTAATTTAGAAATTAGATGTTCCTTTAAGGGTGAAATAAGTCCACATAACTAAATATTTCTTTCCATTTTGCCAACGACTCAGTAAATAATCTATAATGAGATCATCTACAATGAATGAATCTGTCAACTGAAACACTATCATTAACAGGCACAAGGCTGTTACATTTATTCTAAACACTCAATTCAACTTATCTTAAATAATCTCAATAAACATCTAGGAAAATAGATCTGCCACACGTATGTTAAACTTTATAGTATAAATAAGATGACAGAAATGCAAACACAAAAAGCTTTTCAATAAAATCACTATACGGCTTACCCACCTGCTACCCAATCCACTGCAATACCCCGGACTCCATTTACTCCTATCCCATCTGTAACGATGTTTGTAAAATTAGACCCATCTGGTTTGATTCTACGGATTGCATTATTAGACGCCACAGAGATGTTAAAATCACACCAATAAATAAAGCCAGAAGATACATCCACATCCACATGCAGTGCATTTCGTCCTGGGACATTAAAGAAAAGATCATTAAACTATGCTCTAGCTTGAACTAGAACTTTTAAAAATGTTTGCCCTTCCTCTCTAACCCTCATTCCAAATCCCCTTTGCTCAAACCATGCCCCAATTATGAAATAAAACTATTTATTTCCCAGTTGCAATGAGTACAACTACCCCCAGATCTTAGTTTCTAAAAGTCATTTCTTACAATAAAGAGTACTGGGAGAAATGGTTAAGCACAGGTTTGGGAAGGGAAGGTACAAGGTAAGCCTGCTGCTGCTGCTGCTGCTGCTAAGTCACTTCAGTTGTGTCTAACTCTGTGCGACCCCACAGACGGCAGCCCACCAGGCTCCCCCGTCCCTGGGATTCTCCAGGCAAGAACCCTGGAGTGGGTTGCCATTTCCTTCTCCAATGCATGAAAGTGAAAAGTGAAAGTGAAGTCGCTCAGTGTCCGACTCCTAGTGACCCCATGGACTGCAGCCTACCAGGCTCCTGCGTCCATGGGATTTTCCAGGCAAGAGTACTGGAGTATGGTACCATTGTCTTCTCCAAAAAGTAAGCCTAGAACATATTTATTAGACCAGGAAGCAAGGAAGCATTCAAACACTAATGGAATCATGTCAAAAGAATACAGACAGCAGTATGAGAGGCTCTTCCCAGACAAAGTGGATCAATAGGAGCGTCAAAAGAACAATTATGCTAAACGATTCTACACTGAATTAAAGAAATAAAAACTTGAGTGTATGTGATAATAAAAAGGAAAGAAGAATGAATGTAGAAGGAATGATAAAACAAGAAAAAGAACCATTTTGCAATTCCCAATTAAATCATCATTTCAGACAAAGATAAAAACCAATGAATAAAAGATGCTTGGGGGAAAAGATATTCATAGGGTATCAAAGTGTAACCCCAAAATTTTCATATAAATTGTAGAGGGGCAAAAAGGCAGAGATTTCATGGTGATCACCATTACCAGGTGATCAAACTTAAGTATCAACTGTGGCAAAATGTTAACGATGGTTGAATCTAGCAAGTATAAGGGTGTTCACTACACTTTTCAACTTTTCTGCATTTGATATTTTTCAGAATGCAAAGCTGGATGAAAAACTTGCTGACTGTATAATATATTTACAAGATAGTAACTTAGATGACTTTTTAGACATAGGAAACCAGAGATCAATCATGAGCACATGTGAATACGGTTATCAAGCAGAATAAACGTGCTTCCTTACATGCTGAATCCAAACACGGAGAAATGCTGTATGGCACCAAGGACTTCAACATGGCATCCAATGGAGTCAAATGTTACTTGTATTGGAGGAACATACCTGGGCCTGCCACTGGCACCATGGCTTCTGAATGATCTGACAACTGCAAGCTAAAGCCCCTGATGGTCCGCAGTGTGGAAACAACAATGAAAGAATCATATGGAGAGCAGGTCTGATGATCAGGATTGAGTTTAAATCCAGTGGCACAGGCACAGGAGAACAGTCTTCCTGGTACAGGCAGGCAAATTTGCTGACAGACGTTCATGTTGTTGCTGCAGCCGTTTGAGGATCCGGAGCCTAAATGAAATCACAACTAGTTTGTAACTTTTCACCCCATCTCTTTGCCACTCAGTGTCAAATTTTGGGATCGTTATAAAAGCCAATAACAAAATATGGAATCTGAGTTAACCTAAAAACAATATTGGAGAGCCTAGTGCTTAAAAGACTAACCTCTAACTAACCTCTGACTAACGCACAGAGGTTTAAAATAGGACCACAACCATGTAATAGTTTATGTTACATCATAGTAGAGAACGGAGCACCAATTGTTTTTCTTTCACCAATCATTCAAGAGTTAGAGGAATAACCTATGTACTACCATTTAAAATTCTATCAACTTAATTGTATGATCAAACATGTGATGGATATTTGATTTAATGTATATTAAATAAGAATACTTGACGTTTTTTTGAATATGCAATAAAATATCAAGTGACAAACCTAGGTTATAGGACAACAAACAAATTACTTGATAATCTTAGGCTAGACTTTTCAAAATAAAAAAAATTATCTCTAGATCATACTACTAATTTAAAGGGGCAAATCAAAAGTTACGTTATCTCAAAAAAGTACTCCTAAGAGTACTCCTTTTAAGATTAAAAACATTCTGTTGTGTTATTCACTTTTCCAGTAGGTATCCAACCTCCCATGCTCCAGTAACTATTCTAGTTACTAGGTAGAGAGCAAGAAGACAGACAAAATACCTGTCCTTATAAAGGTTACACACTAATGAAGAACTCAGACAATAAACACATACATAATTACGTCAGGGAGGGCAATACAACAAAAGCAAAGTAAAAAGTGATGGGGAATGAATGGGAGAAAGTTTACTCTGAAGTGAATCAGGCCTTTCAGATGCCAGATTAGTCTTTGACAATTAGCCATGCTTAATATTTTTAAAATATTTTTGGATAATTTCTACTTCTTTATGCACACAGGTTTGTGTGTGTAGTGGGATTGTATGCAGACATGTAAGTGCATAGATATATTCATTGAACACACATGAATGTATGTTTCAGTGACAAATACTCACCATGTCTTTTGTAAATTTTAAGGCCCCTGAGATCTGGGAGATTATTTCTCAAGACTACTTTGTTGGCCCCCGTAGCCTTGTCAACTCTTTCAATGACCTCATATTCTTCATCAGAGTAATAAAGGAAGGGGCCGTGAACAGCAAGTCCCCAGGGGTAGGAAAGATGGTTTACCAGGATCATTCGATTTGTTCCATCCACATTTCCTCTTTCAATCTGAAAGGTTAGAATTTTTGCTATTGACTCATTCATGGTGAAATGAGGCAAATGTTTAAAACTAATATTCACTAAATAATGTTTCACGTGTAGATACCATTCTATCCTTTCCAGGGGTGTTTCATATCTATTGCTAACTATATGTGATAGTCTCACCTATACCAAGTGGTGGGTCAGACAAATGTCACTGTGCTCATTTCACTGATAATGAAGCTGAAGTCCAGGTAAGCCAGTCAACCTTCTCAGATGGCATGGTGAAAAATAGGGAACTAATCCCTGCATGTGATATTCTGGTCAAGGATACTGTATGCTAACTGGCCCTGGGTTTAACGTCATCACTAACCATTTCTGCAGTGGAGATAGGAAACGTACTCAACACACTCACAGAAGACAGCAAGACAGTGCTATTAAATCAGCACAGTAATAAGTCAGCCTCAAAATGACTCTGGTGAACTAGAGAAGAACTCAAGAATGAAGTTCCTAACAGGAAGTGATAAGCAGTCTGCTCTAGAAGAAAAAATATATATATAGACAGAGCTGGTTTGATCCTCCTCTGTGTCAGGATCTGAACTGATTGCTGGCGAGAGAGACAAATGGGTGTCACTCCCTGCCTCTCTCGACAAGGGAATCCAGCAGTTACAAGAGCAGGCTATGTCCTGGAAACCAACAGAAATTCCAGAAGGGTGCAGTGCAAGGGAGATAATCTCTGAGGAGAGCTGCTGAGGGAGTAACTGGGACCGGATGAGCTGACCACACTTGGCTCAGGAGTCTGGAGCTACTTATCTGGGTCACAGTTCCTTGCAGTTTTATGAAGACCACATGCCTCCATCATGAAAGCAGTTTCATTAGCGAGATAGCTACAGAGAAGTGGTTTAGAATGGTGCAGGTGGCAGAAAAGGCTGGACCTGAGAGAAGACGCCCAGGGACAAACTGCCGGGATTTCTGTGATGATTAAATAGGACAGGCTTATTAGAGTGAAGAAGGAATATGAGGGTTCTAGCCTAGGAGAAAGGATGGCAGTCACACCATCAACTGGCTTACAGATTGTGGAGAGCAGAGCAGATACGGAACAGGACGTGGGAGCTGCTGGGTAGTCTGGTCTGGGGCATCTTTACTTGTATGTAGAAATCACAGCATGTGGCAAGTACTTCTTGTAAAGGGCTTTCACACACATCACTACATTTCTTCATTATAATCACATATTAAAAGTGAGATGAGTCCTCGTCAAGCTATCATGAACTGAAAATCAAATCTACTGGACCACTTTTTGAAGAGCGTCTATGTCATAAACAGATCTGAAATCACTCCTGTTCTCTAAAGCAAGGAAGCAATTAACACACATTCAACAACCAAAACAATACTGTAGCTGATCAATAATTATTACTGAGTACCTTCTTTGTGCCTAGTTCCAGATCGGCTGCATAAGCACAGTAGTAAAGATCAAGTGTTATTTCTGTGAATAAATGAAATTGTATACTTCCTATTTTTTATTGCAGATTATAATGAACTTCATCTTGAAGTTTAAAATGACCAAGAAAGGGAGTCCTCACACATTACGACTACCAGAAAATAATAGGCATCTGTGAACAGATGCCTATTGAGCTCAGAAGCTTTCTGTTTAAAAAGAAAAGGCTCTTAGAGGACAAATGTGGAATGAGAAATGGAATTTACCTTGAAGAAAAAGAAAGAATAAGGGAAAAAATAATATTCTGTAAAGAACTGAACTTCAAGCAAAGAAGTTATTGAGAGAAAGGACAATAAAACACTGGTGCATGTGCGTGCATGCTAAGTCGCTTCAGTCATGATGTTATGGACTGTAGCCCACTAGGCTCCTCTGTCCATGGGGTTCTCCAGGCAAGAATACTGGAGTGGGTCGCCATGCCCGCCTCCAGATCTTCCCAACCCAGAGATCGAACCCACATCTCTTCCATGTCTCCTGCACTGGTGGGTGGGTGCTTTACAATTAGTGCCACCTGGGAAGCCCCAAAAGTGGCTGAGATTGTTTGAGAATCACTGCCAGACAACTCAGAACAATGGATGTCAACTACCCAAGTTCTGCAATGAAGACCAACAGACTAAAATGGGGCACATACCACTCCCGTGCTGCTGACTGCCCAGTAGAGTTTTTGCTCCTCAATATCAAGGGTGATAAATGCCACATTTTCAAGGCTCCCAGTAAAGAGAGTTCTTGGAGATTTGCCATCCATGTTAGCGCTGGCAATCTTGGGGGAAGGCCACTGTTGGTTCCTCGGTCTGACCAGTACAGTTTCCTACAACCATGAAAAAAAATAAAGGTATTGAGTGAAACATTTTCATACAGCGTGGAGGAGTCCATAACTAGTTGTTCTCTAATGTCTGTATACTTCCCAGTTATTATTGGGAGAGAGGCCACTTAAAATGAAATCTGACACAGGATACCATTTTCTACTGGTGGACAATCCTTTAGCTTGGTAACACAGGAAGTTCATGGACTAAAAAGCCTGTATCAACAGTCAGTTCCAGACTTACATGCTGCTAAGCACACCAGAAAAGAAAGAGCTAATGCAAAAGTATTCAAGTACCTCCCTGATCACCTCTCAGCCTTCTTTATTTCTTTTCCGAATCAATTACCACAAGATAAGCTACTTAAGTTTCCAGTTTTCATGATGGAAAATGCAGTGTATACACATGAATCCTAATCAGCACACAGAATTACCAATTTCATTAAAATATGTGAAGGTTGCTTTCCATTTCCATTGAGGACGTAACTTCTAGACATGAGTCAAAGTTTTCATTCCTTTCAAACTCACCTCCTGCTTCACCAGACAGCCTTCTCAAACTCTTCTACGATTCCGTAAAGCCTTAATTCCAATCATCTTTATCGGCATCTTTCTTTCACCATCAATCCAATATACCCTTCCCATGAACCTACTCTTCAATTCTAAACTTCTTTACCTCTAAGTTCTCAAACTCTGAAATTCAACCAAACTCTTCCACCTCTTCCTTTCTCCTACTTTACTTTTTCCATTGAACCTATCCTCTGCACTTAAAGTTTGTCTGAGCTCTCAAACCTTCAGGCCTACTATGCCTGGGCCTCATATCATGTTAACTGTTTTAACAGTACTCTTATTTATTCTCACAATCTCCTTAACTTGCTAACTGCTCACCGTAAGCTCCTGCCATTATTCTCTTTCTCCTCTCCCATTCCAGGTTGCCAAAAGTTTTCTGGACAAAGTCACAAAACTCTTACGAATTCTGAGTTCACTAAAAATTTAAGCTACTTAACCTTAGCTAAGAACTCTCATCACTAGCTAAACATTTTCTTTTTCCCCTGACTCTTGCCACTCCAATCCTGATTAATCTTTCTAGATAGAATGATAGATTAGTTGCCACTCCAATCCTGATTAATCTTTCTAAAATACAGATTAGGTTCTATCATTCCTTTCCTCCAAATTTCCTGTTGGCTCCTTATTTCTCAAAAAAAAAAAAAAAAAAAGAAAATTACAGTACAACTCCTTAGCATGACATTAAAGCCCCTCCCTGATTCATTCCCAAGTGGCTTTAGCTGCTGTATCTCTCCCATCTAGTTCACTGTCCCTTACTCGAGGTCTCTGGTTCCAGCCCTCTACACGACCATGCTAAGTACGACCATGCTTCTGGGCTTCCATTGCTCTTTGGCCTCAAGTACCACTTCTCAGCTGCAAGCCATCCTCCATCTACTGGTGGTCTTCTCACCCTTCAAGGTCTATTTCAAGCTTTCCACATTCATTCAA
Source organism: Tragelaphus eurycerus (assembly GCA_935064755.1). Lineage (NCBI taxonomy): Eukaryota > Metazoa > Chordata > Mammalia > Artiodactyla > Bovidae > Tragelaphus > Tragelaphus eurycerus. The sequence continues at coordinate 554,259 of CAKXYN010000060.1, forward strand.
AGTCAAAATATATAATTGTTCACTCTATTTTAAAATGCCTGAAATTCTCACCTGTTTGAAATTCAGGGTTATTAATTTGAAAAATACGTATGACATATAATTTAACAGTTATTTCTTTCGTACTGAGATCTATATTTTCTTTTTTATATGGTGGTGGTGGTTTAATCACCAAGTTGTATCCGACTCTTGCAACCCCATGACCTGGAGCTAGCCAGGTTCCTCTGTCCATGGGATCCCCCAGGAAAGAATACTGGAGTGGACTGCCATTTCCTTCTCCTTCTTTTTTATATAATTTCTTTCTCTTTTTTTTGGCTGTGCTGCGACTTTGCTGCATGAGAGCTTTACTCTAGTCGGGGCGAGCAGGGGCTACTCTCGAGTTGTGGTATACAGGCTTCTCATTGCAGGGGCTTCTCCTGTTGCAGAGTACAGGCTCTAGGGCATGCAGGCTTCTGTAGCTGCGGCTCCCAGGCTCTAGAGCACAGGCTCTATTGTTGTGGCACACAGGTGTAGCTGCTCTGTGGCATGCGGGATCCTCCCAGATCAGGGATCAAACCCACATCTCTCACACTGGCAGATGGATTCTTTACCACTGAGCTACCAGAGAAGCCCTGAGATCTACATTTTTCAAATGCTGGCATACGAAATCAGAAGAGGTCCTATGTTTGAAATCTTCTATTTTATCAGATCATAATACTAACAAAAGTGCTGCTGTATAGAGACATATGCTATTTCTGAATGAACACTTACCCATTAATAAGATCAATAGTTATGCCTACTGGCAAACCTACTCCAAGACTCGTCCCATCATTGGCAATCAGGGTTTTCCTGTAACTGACATCTCCTCGAAGTGTCACAACCTGTATAAGAGGAAAATAAGAAAGCTAAGGTGAAGGAAAACTGAAACACACAACAAATTCAAACTATGATTGGGGTGAATGAGAGAGTTTGCATGGTAGATAATCCCTAATTGCATCTCAGAGCTATGAGAAAAATCAGCTCAATAGAAAATGAGAGTAACAAAATGACATCACCTCTCAGATTTCTATTTGCAATTTATCTAAAAATCCAGGAGAAGCTATTTACATGGATCACTGCCTGAGTGAAACTACAAAATGCCTTCAGAAAAAGATGAGAACCATCCAAAGGGAACCCCACAGGTCTCCTGTGCCCCGATGACTGGACCCAGGAGTCCCCAGTGGGCCATCACTGCAAACACAGTTGAGCAAACCATCTAATTCACTTGAGTGAGTTCTGTGCCACGTTAACGGCCTGTGTGCCAATGCCAGCCCTGCCAGATCCTACATGACTGACTACAGGACCTGAAGCAAGTAAGTTCACCTCTCTGAACTGTGTTAGTCAAGTGTGAAGATAATGGTCCCTTCTGCATAGAGGTCCCAGCAACATGGGACAATTCATGCAAAGTGCTTTGCATAGCACCCGGCACAACTACAGTCAATGTGTTTTATCGACCTGTTTATGGGAACCCACTGTATAGCAGGCATTATATTAAGCACTATCGGATTTAATCCTCACAGTGACTTCATGAGATGGATGCCATTATTATGCCCACATAAGGTAATAAAGAAGAGGCCTACAGAGGATTTGTGGGTTTCCTATTGTTATGTTTTTAAGCAATCTTGCTTGAATTGTTATAACTACAGTGTTATACCACCATGAAACACCACTGAGAGATAGGCATTACTGGACCAGGAGCAGTTTCTTATAGAAACAAGGCCATTTTAGTATGCACTTGAGACAGTCTGAGGTGAGAAACACTCGTAAGAAATAAGAAAACGCCTCTTGATTTGCAATAGCCTTTTCTATAAAATCGTATTTCAATACAAACGGATTATTTATGTTTGTTTCTATCTTTGCCTTTCTATCTATATACATCTTTCTCACTCTTTCACACATACAAACACACACATCCTTCTCTCCCTCACTCTATTTTTCTCTCTCTTGGGTAGCAGCTTTTTCTCCTATTTGGATTAAAATAAGTTTTTCAATTTGCCTCTTTATGCTACAATTTCTCTCCTTTTCCTGAGGATGTCTTCGGTTCAAAGGAAAGTCTCCTTGTTTTTTGGAATAGCTGGATCTCTCTGCAGACACCCGTTCTGTATTGTTTCACGGTTCAGTTACAAAATTGCCTTCAGTGAGTGAGCACACAGCTACCCCTAGTGGAAAAGCTGGAATTCAACATGAGTTACTCCTACTCTGGTAGCTTAGTCAAAAATCTGCCAGCAATGCAGGAGATCAGGGTTCAATCCCTGGGTCAGGAAGATACTCTGGAGAAGGAAATGGCTGCCCCCTCCTGTATGCTTGACTAGAACATTCCATGGACAGAGGAGCCTGGTAGGCTACAGTCCTGGGACTGTATGGGCTCTTCAGTCAGACATGACTGAGCAACTGAACATATACATACAATCAGGCACTGATCCATGGAAAGCATTTTCTAGTGTTTGCTGAATGAATGCGCAAATGACCAAACAAGCCAGACTCGAAGCCAGGACTTTAAAGCAAGCTTTCTTTCCTCTGGACCTTGCTGCATTTGGGGCACAATTTAAGTTTCCACGGTTAAAGTAGCCTCACCAATACACACACACACGCACATGCACATACTTAGTTCTTCAACTGGTGCTATCTAACCCCGATGGAGGAGACAAGTGCCCTGCTCTTGAAAGACTATCAGTCCACAAGAGAAGACCCCCTTTACAAAATAGGAGCAGATTAATTGCCATTTGGAAAGAAGACAGGTTTGTACTGAGTGGCCTCTAGAGAATGTGAGTTTGGTACTAAAGGTCTTGGGCAGTAAATATTGCCTTGTCTTGGGCCGATGATATTTTTAGTTGAAGTTGTGCAAAACACCTTCTGTCACTGTCCAAGGGGGTTGAAGCAGGATGGACTGCTGCACTTGTGGTTTATAACAAAGCAAAGTTACACTACCCACCCCTTCCCCACCCCACCTCCCGGAATCAGGGTAGTAAAGCTGACTTCTGTGGGCTTAACATTCTTACCAAATGAAGAGCTTGAACCAGATGAGCCTCCAAGTTTCCCTTCATGTTAGGAGCTGCTGATTCTACTTGGCTTGAGATTAGGATACTGGGTACATACTGTGACTATCCCCGTCCCCGTGACCGTTTGCTGCACTTGTTGGCCCTCAGCAATGTTGTAGGGTTTGGAGGCCTACCGTGGAGGCTCCTGAGGAAGGCTGCTGTGCACCTTCCTCATCCTTAGCATCAGTCTTTCTGAATGTCCCAAAGAGAACCGACTTACTAATTAATGCTTCATCAGAGCAGTGGACTGTCGCCCTACGGCCACATTCCCTAGACTGCCCCTTTGCATTAGGAATTCTCGTTCTCACACTGAATTAATAATCCCTCACATGTCTTAACCTTATCCCAGACTGGAGTAAACCAACACTAGTCAAGTTACCTCTGAGTTACTTCATGTGATTTCATACCTGTGTCCCTATAGAGTTTCTTCTGGGAATTAAGAGTGAAAAGAACACTTATCTCACAAAGGAAAGCATCAAAGGAATTAGAATCAAGTTTCTACTTTCTGTTTCACTGTTAGAGTCATAGATTTCCATCTTAGAACAATGGCAATCTATAAATTTGGTTTAGAACTGAAATAGCATTGGATACTTGATGGGGAAAGGTGATGAAAATGGGCCTTGCTTACTATAAACTTCCCTTTACACTGAATTCGTTACATAATTTTTATCTTTGTATATATTTTAATAAATTGTTATTTATTAAATTATTAACAGGCTGCCATTGATACTCAGGTGGAAACAAAACAGCACAGTAGAAAGTTTCAGTTTTTAGGTTTCTCCTTGTCTTCAGAGAATTAATACTAATATCCCTTTTTCCTTCCTCCATATGACAGCATTTCCTGAAATTTTACATGAACCAGTGTTTGTGTCAATAGTTTTATGGAATTACTACCTTAATTGATCGAGTCATGTGATCGGTAAAATAAAGGTTTCTTGATAGCCAGTCTAAGGCCAGGCTCGCAGAAGCCCCCAAACTTGACAAAGGAGCAAACACTGTCCTGTTGGTTCCATCTGTCTTCACTCTGTGAATTTCACCCTGGTGAGAAAGACAAGGAGTGGTGAGCTGTTTCAAGGTCACAGCTTCTTCACTGCAGTTGCTTTAAGATACTTCATGCGTGGAAGAAATGCAAAGTGCCAGCGCCACTGGGTGGGTTCACTGTGTAAAACACTAATGCCAGCAACACTGAATCATTCTGTTCTCCTTGCCCGTTCCCCACTCTCACAGGTTTCTTCCCTAATAGGTAAAGAAAGAGTCCCAGTGGGAAGGAAGTTGGAGGAATGTTCTCTTTTCTCCTAGAGACAAAGATTCTGAGTGAAGGCCACAGCAGCCACATCAGATGTTTTCCTGAAATTCCCTTAGGGAATTATTGCCTTTGGTCTTAAGTGAAGATCATTCTTATGTTAGTGTATCTTCCGCTAGATTAAAGCTCAAGAGCAAACTTGATTACTGCTTCCTCTTGGCATGTACTCTGCAGTTGGAAGCAGCCAGTTCACTGCAGGGAAGGCAGTAGTAGTCACGTAATACTTGATGAATGAATAAATGCACCCAAGGGCTTAAACGTGTTTATTATTGGGTCTTTGCTCCAGGCCAACTTCCCATTGATGTCCCTCACTGAATTAAAAAAGGCTTAGTGTTAAACTAATTTGTCTGGGTCACTCCCACCCCGACACCCCCAAGTAAAAATGTAAGAAGGCCTCCGTGAAGGTAGGCTTTTCAAGAACAAGCTACATTCTTGGAATGATATTTGAAACTTACTGGATTCTCAAGCCAATAGATGAATTGCTCTGAGTAATCAACTGCAACATCATAACCATTGCGTATCCCTGATATGGGCACCATAGCATCAAAGGTCTTCACGTCAGGATTAAGGGAAATTCCAAAAATTATACTGTTTCTTACAACTATTAGGAATGCTTGATCATCTGTGAAAATAACAGAATATCACTCAAAACTATATCCCAGATATTTAGACTAACAGAGGGCAAAGGATTATTACCATCTGATAGGATAAAATGCCACTGAAGGATCATGGCAATAATTATAATGCATGATAGATATTTCACCAGAAAATTCAGGGTTTTCCATTGCGTTTCAGTGGGTTGTTGGGCCACCAGACCACCAATTTCACATACGAGACTTCTGGAATCACCCAAGGTAGATCAGCATTTACCTTACACTTCATTAATTCCTTACTCACACTGCTAAACTATCCATGTTTGGATAGTCACAGACAAGAAATTCTCCCATTTCTAGATGCAGAATGACTCAGGCAAGGGAGAGGTGGATTTTCACATTTTGGGGCAAAAGAAAATTTGTAGTCTCTTCTTGGTGAATGGCAGTTCATTAGTTTTAAGTATTTTTAGAAAATAACACCACAAAGTGTTGCCTAGTGTTTATGAAAGGGTCTAATTACTAAGTAAATCTAATTTATAATTGCACCAATTGTTGTTTGACTAATGTCTATCTTCTGCATTAGATTCTAATTCCCAAAGGGCAGTGACCCCGTCCAATTTACTATTATGTCCCCAGAGCTTGGAATAGTTGTGTAATAAATATTTGCTAACTGAATGACCTCATATATGAATAAATGGATGGACAGATAAGTAAATATGTAGAGTGTCTTCTGAAGTTCTCAAAAGTATCTATACATTGCAATTTAAACATCTTCATAATATCTTATTTAAACTATCATTTTATGTAGGCTCTTTAATAGATAATGAGGTCCTTTCTCAGAGATCATCTTCTCCAGACTGTAGGCCCATTATGAGAAAACTAATAAAGTTCATGAGTAGGGTTTTATTATCATTCCTCTGCGAGAAAAGGAAAACTTTGAAATGTGAGTTTGTGTTGTTAAGACATGTAAGATATATCACCTATTAAGACAAAGTATAAAATGATTAATTATTGCATAATCTTCATGGGCTAAAAATGGTGTTTGCATTATTTTGATCATTCAGAAAGCTTTGCATCTTCAGCAGGATTATTTTGACAATTTCTTCTTTACTTGTACATCTGATTAGTTTTTCCTTGTTCCTGGCATTTCCATTACTGAGAAATGAATTGGCTCAATTGATTAACCTAGTACAGTTTTGAAATTTGCAACTATTCCTGAAAAGTACTACAATGTATAGCATTTAGTCTTTCACAGCAACCAGCAATGCTGTTTTCAAAAACAACTGAGGCCAAGGAGCCTCCCACAGCTATGCAACTCTTGCAGGAAAAATGCAATGAGATTAACTCCCAAGCCTTGCCTCACTCAGCTGTTTTTCCTCTTTTCTGAACAACTGCAATAATCAAAATAGCCATCCTCATTTATTGAGAATACATGCTACACAATATGCAGCAAACAAATATTTGTTCATTGAATTTCTCTCCTTAAAGCCTTTTGTTGTTGTTGCAAAATAACCAAGGTCACTTGGACTCTAAAACCTATGTTCTTAATCACTATTCTGCAAAAAGTACACGCTGGGTACTATTTATTGAATATCAAATCACTCCTGAATTCATTTGATTTAAATACAGAAATTAAAAATTATAGTTTCAAATGTAACCTGAAATTATTCTGAAATTATATTTAATGATTAACTAATTATATATTATAAATGCTCATTGGTTCAGAGAAATAAGAAATATTTCTCAATTTCACAGGGGAATTTTTACTTACTCGAAATCTGATTCTGCTCTTTTTAGGGTAATTTTTCTTTTGCTTAATTGAAAGAATTGTTAACTAAAGCACTGTTTAAGGCTGAAAAATCTTCATCTCTTATCCATCAAACATGGGCCTCCCGGACTCCTCCTCTAATAAGCTCTTCCTCCAGCGCTACTCCTTCAGCCAATTCTCCTAGCTAGGGATAGGTCTCAGGACCTCCGTCTGTTCACTGTGGGCGTGTTTGAGAGGGTTCACAACCAATGAACATTTGTGGGCCATAGATTAGAGGTGGGGTATCATTTAACGCTGCACTGGCAGAAGTGACCACCAAGACAGCAGGTGGCATAAGAAGGTGCATGAAAAGGGCTCTATGGCAAAGGAAAAAGGACTAATTTTATAATTCTACACATCAGTAAAGGCATAAACATGTGACAAATACATGAATGGAAAATAAAAAAATGTCATTGAAAGGTTTGTCATCCATTCAACATTCACTGAGTGACACTGTGTGCCACGGGCATATATGAAGGAATCAGGTTTATCCTCAAGGAACTGAGAATCTGGGGGGCCAGACAAAGAATACGGACCACAGGCATGAAAGATTAGGTACAGCAGCATCTAGGGTGGGCTGCAAAGGAGATCAGGACAAATGAAAACTTCTTCATTTTTATTTTTCATGTCATTATCTTATTAAGAATTAAGATTAGTGTTAGCAGAGCAAAGTGAAAAGACAACAGTTGCAAATGAAAATTTTATGTTGTCATTAAGAGGTGGCATTTATGACTCCCAAGCATAGCTCCTCCCAGAGTCAGACCTTGTACAACCCTATTTTGGATGTGCAGCTCTTAATATTAGGGGGTGCTGGGAAGATGGTTTGAGTTTGAGGGGTTTTTTTGGCACTTGAAGAATATATTTGATAAACAATAAAAAAAAAACCTATTTCATACAGAGAAAGCTCTCCCATTAAAATTTTATAACATAAAATTAGGAAAAAATAGAAATACTCCATAATCTCCCTTCCCAACAGTAAGCACTATTGACATTTGTGTATCCTGTCCTCCAGATTTTTTTAATGCATGATTTTATGAATACATAGCCAATATTAAACAATCTGTGCTTTTTCACTTAATCTTATACAAGAACTTCCAAAGATATTCTAGACACTGCACAAACAAAATTTTAAAGGTGATTAGATATTTAAATAAACTGTTTTCATCTATGAATGTTGTCTTCTAAGCTTCTTATTGAAAAAAAGCAATTTTTTTTTTTTTTTAGTTCACATATATTAGCACTCAGTAACCCAACTGATGCTCAGAAGCCTGTTGGAAAATGTTGAAAAAGTTCCACCTCAGTAAAAATCAGTCCATGGGAAACCACTAGTGGAATTATTTGTGAAATAAGAAAAAGTATTTTTTTAAGGTTGACACTTATCAATCACTATCAGATAGAAACGTAGATGACACCAATCCCCAACGCACAGTTCAACAATCTGCATGGTGAAAGAATGTTTTGTACAAAGAATGTCTATAGCCCCGTTTAATCTTCTGCTGAAAGACTCTGAGGACACACTAAATTAAACAATGTCAACAAGGATTAGGTTCATAATAAATCTCTGAAGAAACATTGCAAATGCCAATCCCTTTGTAAGCATTACCAATAATTAAAATCTTTCATCACAAAAGTATCACTGCAAAATATTACATGCTGATGGAATTCAATGTTCAGTAACCTTGCATCTGTATACCTGTAAACGCCATAAATTTCCTGGATTCAGGAATATATTTTCCTTTTGAAACTAAATTTTCCTCTAGAATTAAGACTACTTTTCCCTTAATTTAGGAATTCTTCACCATTAAACATTTACTTTTAACTTGTCCACAGCCATTTTTATCAGGATGAAAAAAAGTTTACTCCTCTTCACTGAGTAATGAAAGAAACTTGTTTATACTACCTCTTTAGATTTTTAAGCAAAGGCAAATGATTTCTTAGAAATCCCCTTTGTGGATTGACTACATCTTATCCTTCCTTTCTTGATCCCTAAAGTACTTAGTATAATACTCACATACTCTTCAATCAACCCAGTAAGACATCTAGGATGAGATGAAGAATAAATTGCTTAAATAACCACTCAAAGTATTTCATACAAAGAAAAGATTCATTTTTAGAGCACCATAAAATAATAAACAGTAAAGGTACTGAAACTGGAGTCAGAATACCTATACTGTAACACTCTTTATTTACTACTGGTTATGAGAATAAAAAATGAAATTAAGGAGGCACTTTCCTTGTGGTCCAAGGTTAAGACTCCACATGCTCAATGCAGGAGTCCAGGTCTGATTCCAGGTCAGGAAACTAGATCCCACATGCCATGCAACTATGAGTTCACATGCTGCAGAGTTCACATGCCACAACTAAAAAATCCCATGTGCCACAACTAGACCCAGTATAGCCAAACAAATAAATAAAAATAAATATTTTTGAAAATGAGATAAGTAACCTAAAAATGAAACTATCCACAAATATCCACAATTTTTATTTCTAAATGCAGAATTTGGAACTTCCCATTATCACAGCTTGCCTGCCTATAACCAGGTAAGAAACAATGTGAGGTTAAAGAATGCTGAACCACAGGCACACATAATATTGGCTCCATATATAGAAACTATATTTCAATTACAACTCATTTGTAATGGAGTTTCTGTATATGGTTGACTGTAAATCAATTTTTGTTTGTGGTGTTCAATTAACTCACCCCATACGGCACACACCCCACAGATATCTGCTGATCAGAGGAAACATGGCACACTCGTGCCATCACCAAGTGCTTTAGGGTTCGATGACAAGTTCCACCTTCAGAGCGTACTTAAAGGACATACTCTACCTCTCACGCAAGTCATCGAATCACGAGCAAGACTCCACCCGGAAGGACAAGCACAGGAGTAAAGACTCTTTGAGGAAAGCAGACACAGATGGCTGCATTGGGTATAGCTGCATGGATTTGAGGCTGTAATCCAAAGAGAAGAAAACATGGTGAATGGAAAACTGCCCACATTAAAGTAAACAGAATGCGTACAATCAAATATTAATCATCCATCAAAAAAAGAAGAAAATACTCCATTTGCAACAACATAGACGGACCTGAAGGGTATAAGGATATCACTTTCATATGAAATCTAAATCAAAAATAAAAACAGATTGGTGCTTGCCAGAAGCAGGGAATGCAAGGAAGCAAAAAGTGTGAAGGTGGTCAAAAGGTGGAAACTTCCAGTTACAACATAAAGAAGTCTTGTGGATGTAATGTACAGCATGAAGACTAACAAGTCGATCCTAAAAGCTCTAATCCCAGAAAAATATGTGGTGATGGATGTTCACTAATCCCACATTGATCGTTTCACAATATATATAAATATTCAATTATTATGTTGCACACCTAAAACAAACACAATGTCATTTGTCAATTACATCTCGATTAAAAAATTGTAATCCCAGAAGTCTCTGATATTTGGACACACAAATATATAAGTTACCTTGGCTAGTTCGGTTTTTGCCCTTAACTACTTCACCCTTCCCCAACATCATCTTTCAACATAAGGTTCATAAGAGGCATAAGAGGGAAGAATGACTTACCCAAGGTCACAGACCAATCCAGTCTATAAATGGATTATGAACAAACAGCCCCTGAGTAACCCAGAGCTTAGAAGTCGAAATTTGATGCTACATAAGATGTGGCTCCTTGGCTGACCCCCAGAAGATCTTTTTACATTAAATGAGACCAAGCTGTGTTCTCTATGTGACCTTACCTACTGTTGTGAAAGTTCTGGTTAGGTAATAATCTTTCTTTTTTTTATTGGTGACGTCTTTGTGTTGTGTTTCTACTCCTTGAAGTAAAGGGTACTTGGTGTGTACCCTGTGCTGATAGGATATTCTCTAGATCTTTTATATTCTCATTACATACACTTTGTTAGATGCAGTAATCCATTCGTTCACTCAAAAACTAGTAAAGCCAAACAGGCTTTCAAGGTGGTGCTAGTGGTAAAGAACCCAACTGCCAATGCAGGAGACTGGGAATACTGTAAATATGAGGCCGTTATTATAACAAAAGGAACCAGAACTAAACTCATAAATTGTGTGACTTTAGAATGTGAGAACAAAGACCAAAAGAATTATGAAAGAGAGAGCCGTTTTCGATAGGATGGTCAAGAACCATCAGAGAGAATGAAGGCACAAAGGACCATCTGAGAGTAACAGAAGGAGCCCCTCAGACAGAGATCTGGGCAAGGAGCCTCCCAGGGCAGACATTCAGAGATGGGAAGAAGCCTGATATGCTTCTGTACCGAAAGGAAGTCCAGTGAAGCCCAGTGTGGCAAGAGTAAGTGAGAGAAAAAAACCAGGGAGACTTTGAGTATGTAAAGACATAAAAGATTTGTGTTTTCCATGATAAATAGAAATCATGGAAATACACTCTCCAAACAAATGGGTCTGCAAAATTATACATTTTACATTGCCAGAATCAATGTTTTCCAAACTATACCCAGGAAAGATATGTCTATCACGTACAAACTGGTTGTTTTGCAGGATGAACCACAACAATGCCAAGAGGCTGGTGAAGAGTCATCACCACTGACTGGTTCCCCCCATGCCACTTATTGGCTTTCAGAACCTCGTGAGTAGCACGATCGCTCCAGTACACAGTATCTTCAAAGAGACTTATGGAGTAAGGATGGCGCAGAATCTGGAAGCAGAAGAGAACAATGAGACCTAGAAATAAAAACTAAGATGAACAAAGTAGGAAGGGATACCTACCCAAGAAGATGGTTTCCTTTAGCATTTAACCTAACAAAGACATAGCAAAATCCTTGCTCAAGAAATAGAAAAAAATATACTTCTTGACCTACATCCACTGACAAATCAAAAATACTTTCATGGACCTGTGTATCATTTAGCCTTCATCTTTATTCTGAAGGCTTCAAAAGCTCTTTAGTAAAATATATTTTTTCTTCATTTTCCCATTTAACTTGTGAAAATAAATTCACCAGAATTTCCTGAATAAAAATACAAAATATGCAACAAACTATGATTTCATTGAGGAATTTACATATAATTAAATCATTATTTATGTGGAAACAACAGACTGACATCAGCTAAATAACAGATCAACTAAATCACACAAGCTATTAATCCTTCCTGGACCATGAACAGGAATAATGATTTTCTGTGAAAAAAAGATGGACCGGCCCTTCTTCCTGTTGATATTTTCTGGATGTCTATGACACAGAAGTGAATTTCTTACTTTCCTTTCACTCCATATGCTTCCTACTAAACCATGATCTTACTTTAATTTCCTTTCTTTGCTACCAACTTACCAAATCACTGGCTATCACCTGCCTCCGATTGCTTCCATCGTAGTGACAGAAGTCTAGGTAATCAAGATAGCCATCCATGAAATAGAGTAGCCTGTTGGGGTAGTCAAGAGCTAATCCAGTGGGCCAATAGATCTTCTCCTGCACAATGACGGTGCGCTGACTGCCATCCATGCTCGCTCTCTCAATGCGAGGGTGACTGCCCCAGTCAGACCAGAACATCACACGGCCACTATGAAAAGAAACGAGTTACCAGTTGGACAGGACATATTTCTACATGGAAAATAACTGTCATTTTAAATAACAGAATATCATGTTTATGCTCTGCTTAAAATCACACATCTCCAGTTCAGAATATATGCAAGAGCTTACTATGTCACAAAGTAAAACTGCAATCATAATGCAATCACAAGCCATCTGGGTGTTTTTATAACATCCATAAAACATGCAGTACATTGTGACACACTGAAATGTCTCAATGCTGATTTGTGTTTCTGTACAATCCACATACAGTTGATCTAGAAAAGTCCATCTGTCCTTGTTTATCTACCCTGTCATTTTTAAGAAAGTCGTTATTCATCATCAGATTCATCATAAATTTCACTGGTGTGTAATACTTTATAATATCTAGCACGTCTACACTGCATTGAACATAATTTGCCCAACTCCTCTTCCTGCAGAAGACAATCTAAGGAAATTCAAGGAAAGAAGCCCTCAAAGATTTCTAAGCATGAGAGAATTTCTTCTTTCCTTTAGGGCCAGGAGGCAAAGGTAATGTCCTTACATGACCTAAAAGGAAGTTGTAGTAAACAATATGAAACTGAAGCAAGAAAATCTGGCTTTTTGCTATATAAATATGAAGTGTTTTACTGCATGCATTTGTTAGAGACTTCATCATATACTTGCAAGCTAAAAAGTAACATGATCTTTAAGTGAACAATCAATTGCTCTTGTGTACTTTATGAAGAAGACTACTCGGATAAAGGAAGACAGCAACAACTAGCTGTATGGCTAACATTTATATAGAGATGTCTAAACAAGGGATCATTTAAAATACTGTGATATGAATATTAGCCACATCACGTTACTGTTATTTCTTCTCATACAATGTTAAGGCAACATGATATTTAAGAAAAAAAAATGCCTTACGTAGCTCTGGGATCTACTGCTAATCCCCCTAGATTTGTTATGTTTTCACTAATCAGCACAGTCCTGTGGCGCCCATCCAGTTTTGCAACTTCAATTGTTCGCAGGGAAATGTCTGTCCAGTAAAGATTGCGTCCTATCCAATCTACTGCAATACTTCCAGTCATGCTGACACCACTGTCAAGTATCTAAAGACGAAAGTGAATAATAAGTGAACTCTCAAGAAATAATCCAAACATAGAAATAAAATGAAAATTGAGACTAAGGTATCATCTAACTTGTCCTATGCGCTCATGTGAGGGCTAGAAAATGTGGTCTTCCCTTGTAGAAACAGTAGGGTTTTCTAGGGAAAATCTACAAGATTGTGTAGAATTGAATACTCTATTGTTGGATTAGTGTGGAGTTTTGATTTCAGAATTTTTTCAATTAAACAAAAACTGTATCCATTTGCTAAGTTGGCCACCCTATGAAACTTTACAGTGTTCTCATGGCAAAAGTAATGCCTTTATTGATTGAGAGCCAACAATTACAAAATAAAGTTCTAAGGGGCAGAGGAAACATAACCACCAAGGATGAAGAAATTGAAACTCTGGGATACTGATCAAGAAACATAACTGAATTAAAGCTAAGAAAAGCAACTTCAACTACAAGGTCCTATTGTATAGCACAGGGAATTATATTCACTATCCTATATAATAAACCATGATAGAAAAGAAATAATAAATTTTAAAAATATTTTAAAAGACGAAAGAAAAGCAACCTCCCCTGTGTCTCCCTTGTTTTTTATCCACTAGGAAAAAAAAAAATGCAGAAGGGACTTCCAAGATGCAATGAGTTCTCTGTATCATATAACCTGGTATTCAGATTCAAGTCTCTCCCTTCAGATCCCATCAGATAGGAGTTAGGAACATCCAGGGCTTTTAAGTATGGATGGCCCAGAGGGAGACATGAGAACCACTTAAGGTAGGACCTTCTCTCACTGGTAATTAACAGCAAATAGACCTGAGACTGGGGAACTAGTCAGATCAAAGGCCAGTAGACATGTACTTATGTACTTACTAGTTTTTTATCTGTTCCATTTTGAAACGCACTCCAGATTTTACTCTGAGTTCCATCAGACCAAAAGATACGACCACTGACTGAATCAAAATCAACAGCCACAATGTGAGAACCATGTTGGATAACTGGGTAGACAAAGTACCCCTCCTGGGTCATATTGCCAGCAACAAGCTGGTTCTGACTCGCCACCAGTAACAGAGTTTCAGATTCTGTCCAAGAAGAAAATAGGAAGTGTCAACGATTATGGGAGAAACAACAATATTTGATGTAATACCTTTGATAACAGAAAGAAGATGCCATTCCAAACTAGAGTAATGGGGAAAAACAAACAAAAACTCCTATAAGAATGATGTTATCTTAATAGCTGATTTTCACGAAAGTAAGCTTTCAAAATATCTTTCATCCTTGAATTACACTTCAGTGTTTATCTATCAACCTGGAGTGAACTATTCTTGCATTCTTCCTGTTACTATAGTTACTTTTGTACTTGCTTATTTTGTACTCCGCATTCAGCTGTGGCAGAGATTTCTAATCATTCCCATGTCCTCTCTCTTCTTCCTTTTTAGTAATAAATTATGCCAAGTTTTAGCACAGCACAGGGCCTAAGAGCTAGAGGCATTTCTCCATTTCCATTTCAATTTGGAGAGACTATATGACCAACCTAGATAGCATATTCAAAAGCAGAGACATAACTTTGCCAACAAAGGTTCGCCTAGTCAAGGCTATGGTCTTTCCTGTGGTCATGTATGGGTGTGAGAGCTGGACTGTGAAGAAGGCTGAGCACCGAAGAATTGATGCTTTTGAACTGTGGTGTTGGAGAAGACTCTTGAGAGTCCCTTGGACTGCAAGGAGATCCAACCAGTCCATTCTGAAGGAGATCAGCCCTGGGATTTCTTTGGAAGGAATGATGCTAAAGCTGAAACTCCAGTATTTTGGCCACCTCATGCGAAGAGTTAACTCATTGGAGAAGACTCTGATGCTGGGAGGGATTGGGGGCAGGAGGAGAAGGGGACGACAGAGGATGAGATGGCTGGATGGCATCACTGACTCGATGGACGTGAGTCTGAGTGACCTCCGGGAGCTGGTGATGGACAGGGAGGCCTGGCGTGCTGTGGTTCATGGGGTCGCAAAGAGTCGGACATGACTGAGCAACTGATCTGATCTGATCTGATCTGATATGACTAAGTTTCCATCAATAAAATGCAAACACAAATGATGTGTCAAATTCCAGGTAGCATCCTTAAAAGGAAGCTGCTCACCCCTTTCATACTTCCTGGGAGCTGGCAAACTCTGGAGCAAGATCACTGGATCCCTGGTTGAAAGGCACATCAGCTTTTACCCCCGAACCCTCTACCCTCCAGACTCCTACTTGAAAAGCAGAAACTGCCTCTTTGGTCTTAGTATTATTTATTTGGTCACATTTAAAGCAGCCACATCAATACCCTAACACATAGTACAAACACTTTCATGTCACAGAAACTGAATTAATACTATATGTGTGCTGTGTTCAGTTGTGTCCAACTCTTTGCCACCCCATGGACTGTAGCCTGCCAGGCTCCTCTGTCCATGGAATTTGCCAGGCAACAATACTGTGGGTTGGAGTGGTTTGCCATTTCCAATTCCAGGGGATCAACCCAATTGGAGTGGGTTGCCATTTCCAATTCCAGGGGATCTTCATGAGTCAGGTATTGAACCTGTGTTTCTTATATCTACCTGCATTGGCAGGCAGATTCTTTACCACTGCGCCCTCTGGGAAGCCCAGAATTACTACTGGTTGAATTTAATTCATTAGGCATTATACAAAGATGGTGTCTGGAGTATGCCGGTTAAACTAGCTGGAGGTAGTTCACTTTCATTACCTGTAGCTTTACAAGTCCTCCGATCAGCGTCTAGCGTGTATTCTGAATCACACCAGCACCGGAAAGAACCTCTCGTGTTGTAACAGTACTGGCTACAAAAGCCTGGAGTACGACATTCATCTATGTCTTCGCAGGTCTTAGAGTCATTGCCAAGCAGGTATCCCAGTGGACACTGGCACTGGGCCCCATAAGGCCCTTGAATACACTGGTGAGTACAACCACCATTGGAATCTGAGCAGCTATTCTGGTCTAGAATAAAGAAAAAGAAATCACAAAGGGGAGAAGTCAGCAATCTTTGCTTCTTTGGTTCATTCTGTTATATTACATGTCATACAGTCTCACGTCACCCTCAACACAATACCCAAGTCTGAGCTATGAGCAGAATCCACATGGATGAGGTCCACAGGCTGCCCAGTGCTCGGACTTGCCTAAGGATTTACCATCTTTCACATGCACTGGACTTGGACCACTGTCTTCACTACAACCTTCTAATATAACTCCATTTAGTGCAATGAGAGAAACGTGGAGGAAATATAAACTAAACATAAAGAAACTGCCACTGGCAAAGCTTGCAAAGAGACCTAAATTACTTCCCATTTGTTTTCTTTCATTCTTCTACATACACAGATATGGAAGATAAGACTTTGACACTGAAGAACAGAGCTAAAAGGCTTACAAAGGGGAAAGACAACTGGAAGACTAGAGGGCATAGACACACTAACATAACCTCATCCTTACTTTCAGGGCTAGAATAACTATGCCCGAGGCACCCAGGATAGCTATCTGCCTGTAGATGCAAATACCCTCTATTTCCATGTGTAAGAGTCATGGTAAGAAACATGTACCAGAAGGGGAAGTAAGTCTAAATAATTAGGACATTTTCAGCAAAAATGCAATGCAAATAAAATCATAAGAATCTAAAATACTTTGCAGTCATACCTGGCTAGGGTTCATCTGAGAGTGAGCATCGATTAAAGAGCAAAGAAAGAAAGGACAGTAATTAGGATGATATGCCAATCACAGGATTTTAATCACAGCAAACACAAATCCCTGGACTTTATTCATTTTGTGGCAAGTTCTGATTGAAATTAGGAAATATGAAAGTTAGAAAAACTTATGAGCGCATTACCCAACAGAACCAAATTTAATTTGATGATCTAATGAAGTAAAAACACAGAACTGGGTGCAAAGGATTAAATGATAAATACTATCCAGTGATGATTTATTTGAATTCCATGAGGGCTATCCCTGCACAGGTTGAAATTCAGAGAACTGAGATTCCTTCCTCAAGAACTACACGGTGATTGTGACAATAATGACACACAGCTGGCCCCTGCTCAGGATGAGTTCGTGGCCAGTAAACTGTGATCAGGAGACTTACTGCAAAGTGGGGACTCATCTGTCCCACCGGGGCAGTCAGGGACACCATCACACACTGCACTCAGATTCACACAGATGCTATGGCCAGGGCATTGCCACTGCCAACTGGGACACTGAAAGGGCTGAGTAGGGCAGTCCTTCTCATCACTCATGTCTCCGCAATCATTGTCGCCATCACAGAGCCAGTTTCTATAGATGCAGTTTCCATTCTGACAGACGAAATGAGATGGATGGCAGGTTTTGGGGGGACAGCCATTGTGCTCATCAGATCCCTGGAGGCAGTCCTCATGCCCATCACACTCCCAGGTCTTCGGAATGCAGATCCCATCTTCTTGGCACTGGAATTCATCTTGGTGGCACATACCAGGAGGCCTGGTTGCTAAGAGAACAGCATGGGGAAAATGCGTTTGTGAATGTGATCCATAATCCCTTTTATATAACTCCTAGGTTCAGAAGAAATCATTTTGGATCAATGGTGAGTTTCTAATAATGATTATGACAAATTTTAATTTTAGATGTAATATTAACATCTAAAATGATTGTCTTCTCTAGTCTGATCTGATTAATAGATCTGATAACAAAGAAACGGATGTACAATGGATAGAAGTCCCTGAGTCAAAAATTATATTTCCTGTGTTTCTAACTTTGGATTAAATAATAAAGAATCATCAGAGAATTTAATAGAGGTTAAATAGCTATGGTGACATGGAATTCATGTATTTCATGTATTTGGATGTTATCACTTTCCCTCAAATGAATTATACTAAATGAAGCCAAGTAGGAAGTCAAGAAATACCTGAGTAACATGCAAATTGGAGAAGGAAATGGCAACCCACTCCAGTGTTCTTGCCTGGAGAATCCCAGGGACAGGGGAGCCTGGTGGGCTGCCGTCTATGGGGTCACACAGAGTCAGACACGACTGAAGCAACTTAGCAGCAGCAGCAGCCAGGAGTTGATGATGAACAGGGAGGCCTGGCATGCTGCGGTTCATGGGGTTGCAAAGAGTTGGACATGACTGAGTGACTGAACTGATGATGATGAAGCCAAGATGACTGTAAATCTTCCATTCCTTACAAACTTTCCACTATTCACCAAGCAGTTCTTATTGATTACTTGCCTCTTTCACAGGAGTAAACCCAAACTCTCTCCCAGGGACCTTGTAAGGTAATAGAAAGCCAGAGGCAATGGCACTTTAACCTCAGATCACCTGAGAAGAATTCCATGTTTTCAATGTGAAACAGAAACTTCGGTGATTAAGACTTTCTGAGTATTGTACACACTTATTAAGTATGTAAGCATTTATATTTTCTTTCATCCATAGATTTAAACCATCCTTTTCTGATTGTTGTTGTTATAGTCGCTCAGTTGTGTCTGACTCCTTGTGACCCCAGGGACTACAGCCCATCAGGCTCCACGGTCCATGGGATTCTCTAGGCAAGAATAGTGGAGTGGGCTGCCATTTCCTTCTCCAGGGATCTTCTGGACCCAGGGATCAAACCCTCATCTCCTGCATTGGCAGGTGGATTCTGTACCACTGAGCCATCAAGGAAACCCTTTTTTCTGATTAGGGAGGAGAATTGATAGAAACCTACTTTTTATGATCCAAAACACCAACATTAAAACAAATGACCACCTTACCTTGTTTAATATAAAAATGGCAATAACAAATCCTTTCCATTATTAGGTCTACAGCCTGTGAAGTTTATAGGTCCATCAGATTTATAGTCCATGAAGTCCTCCTTGAACCCTCAAAAAATTTCTTTTCTCGGAACCTTCAGTGAATTTTATCTGTATCATTTCTACAAAGCCCTTATAACTATCTGCCTTGCTTTGTTTCTTACTTTCTATCAGACTCTCATAACAAAGACCACAGAAAACATGTTAGCAGATACGAAACAAATGATTTGCTTGATGTGACCTCCCTATTGAGACTTAAAAGAAACCATTAAAATATCTTTATTTATGGCAAACCTCATTGAAACCCACTAATTTTGAATGCCGCAGGTAATACTGAAAAGAAAAATACCTGACAAATATTCAACCTACTCAAAAGACAATTTGAAAGTGCCCATTTATAACTACTTGATTCACAATTTATCCCTATTTGGTGATGTTGATTTGATTTTCTTATACAATCAATACTGTGGTCCTTGGACAATGTTTTGTTAATTAGGCTGCCTTCCCTCTAGCTTATCTAAGAGGAAATCTGTGGTAAGAGCAATCCTGGTAAATAAGAAATGACCCCATCACCTGAAACATGCTAGGTATATGGTACTTACGACAATCTGTCTCATCAGAGTGGTCATCACAGTCAAAAACACCATCACAACGATATGTCTTGCTAATACACTGACCATTACTAACACATGTGAATTGAGAAGCTGTGCAGTTAATTACTGAAAATGAGAGAAAAATATTAGAAATTAAGCCAAGGAACAACTGAACATCGAAATTTTTCTAAACATCATGAATAAAAATAAACCATTGTTACAATAGCCAAGATAGGTAAGCAGCTTATTTGTCCATAAACAGAGGACTAGATAAAGAAACGGAGAAGGCAATGGCACCCCACTCCAGTACTCTTGCCTGGAAAATCCCATGGATGGAGGGGCCTGGTAGGCTGCAGTCCATGGGGTTGCTAGGAGTCGGATACGACTAAGTGACTTGACTTTCACTTTTCACTTTCATGCATTGGAAAAGGAAATGGCAACCCATTCCAGTGTTCTTGCCTGGAGAATCCCAGGGACGGGGAGCCTGGTGGGCTGCCATCTATGGGGTCACACAGAGTCGGATACGACTGAAGTGACTTAGCAGCAGCAGCAGCAGATAAAGAAAATGTGATATATATATACACACACACAATGGAGCACCACTCAGCCATAAAAAAGAATGAAGTTTTGCCATCTGCAACAACGCGTATGGACTTAGTCATAAAGAGAAAGACAAATACCATATAATGTTACTTATATGTGGAATCTAAAAACTAAAACAAACTAATGAAAATAACCAAAAAGAAACAGACTCACAAAACATAGAGAACAAGCAAGTGGTTAACAGTGGGCAGAAGGAAGGGGGCAGGAGTAAGACAGGGATAAGCTACAGGAATATATTACACAACGAAGGGAATATAGCTGATATTTTACAATTATAAATGATTTCAATCTTTGAATGTTAATTAGTATGTTGTACACCTGAAACATATAAATCAGTTATGGACTTATAACCTCAATGGATTAATTAAGCAATTAGTTAATTAATTAAAAAAATAAAACAGTGTACTTACCACAACCAACCTCATCAGACCCATCAGCACAGTCCTTGGTCCCATCACAGACAAAAGTTAGGGCAATACATCGGTGATCAGGGCAGTGAAACTGAGTAGGTGAACATGTCTGTGTGTAATCTAATGTCATCCAAAAACAAAGCCAAGTTAATAGTTCATTTCTTGTCCAATGTGTACCAGAGCTAAACTGTACAATGCTTAGGAAATACATAAATTATCTCAGTTGTATAAGATGTGCAAAACTCCTGCACGTCAGGCAGATCACCTTCTTGGAGAAAGGAACTGAAAACAGTTTCAGAGTCAGAAACTGTGAGGATACTTTGAAAAACAGACCACACGTAGAACATAAGCATCATGGCCTTTCTTTGGACTACACCTCATGAATACTATGAAGTCCAAGACTCTTCTGCACAGCTAAGCAATGAAACCCAGCCCACAAGACAGGATGGCCTGTGGTCATGGAGCATGGTCCACATGATAACTAGATTTAACTGGATCATGATAACTGAATTTAATCCAAAGTCTAAGCAGAACTATCCTCAAAACCAGGACCCTAGCTGGCGGAAGAGACATAGCCTTAGGGTCAGAAGGGCTGCCTGCACGACCCAGAACAGGAATCATAATATAGTCTCACAGAATGTGAAAGCTAGAGGGAATCTTAAAGCTTATCTAGTCCTGAAAAAAAGGGACTAGCCAAATCATGCAACCAAAACAGAACTTAGTCCAGGGAACTCTACACCCGCTCTGTGCAGGTGGGTAAGATTAGTGAAATTGAAATGTTCTTTGCCTTTTTATTCTATAGTCTTTTTGACTGTATAAATGAAAAGAAAAACCAGTAGCTAAACATCTATCTGGGTGTGTTTATATGATTTAGAAAGGGCAATTGTTTTAAATATCTGAACAGTTAGTTGTGGGATTTTTTATTTTCCAGTTTCCGTCAGGATATTAGTTAGATATCAAAGACAGTCCTTGTTTTGCTTCCATAGAAAATATTTAGCAAGACTTCCCATGTCTTTGCTCTTACAGCCTATTAATACACTGGTTGACAGATGGAATAGAAGTGGCTAAGATACAATGAAAATTATATGAGCATTCAAGGAAAGTACTCAAAGCCTACTCATGGTTCAAATCTATTTACTAGGCTGACCAGCCAAGAGAAACCAGTTCAAAACTTACTGCATGACTTTTCATCTGATCCATCCTTACAATCATTATCTGTGTCACAGACCCAGCTCCTTGGGATACAGAAGTTATTGTCACAGGTGAACTGATCAGCACGGCAGGAAGTGGGTGCTCGAGTGGGGCAGTTCTGCTCATCGCTGCCATCCAGACAATCATTCTCTCCGTCACAGTGCCACATGGAAGGAATGCAGTGTCCTTCGCTTTTACACTCAAATGCTAAAGGTGAACAGGTAGCATCTACAACAGAAACGAATTGGTCGTAAAGACATTGGTTTTTACAGCCTTTTAAATGAGATCTTCGGAGAAGGCAATGGCACCCCACTCCAGTACTCTTGCCTGGAAAATCCCATGGATTGAGGAGCCTGGTAGGCTGCAGTCCATGGGGTCGCTAAGAGTCAGACGACTGAGCGACTTCACTTTGACTTTTCACTTTCATGCATTGGAGAAGGAAATGGCAACCCACTCCAGTGTTCTTGCCTGGAGAATCCCAGGGACGGCAAGGCCTGGTGGGCTGCTGTCTCTGGGGTTGCACAGAGTTGGACACGACTGAAGTGACTTAGAAGTTAGCAAATGAGATCTTACCTTTCAATGGGAGCATTATACAAAATGTGAAAGCCATCATCATTCGCTGATGTTTATTTGGCAACTATCATTTTCATTTTTTTTTCTCTCTGAATCCTCACAAGGATACTGCCAGGTACATATAATTATCTGCATTTTTACAGATGAGGAAATTGAGGCTTTGAGAGGCTTAGGCATCTGCCCAAGACCAAAGCTCTAGTTGTCACGACTATAAGGCCCATTCTTTGCTTCTAAGCTATGCTTCCTGTCATCATATGGCTCATTTGAAATTGATAAAACATATATGAAAAATCTGCACTTTTAAAAAAGAACAGTGCAAAATAAAACAAAACAAAATAAATCTTTAGAAATTTCAAAAATGTACAAACGAGCACTTTTATTTTCAAATGTCATTTCTCTTTCTATTAATGTCTCCTTGATAGAAATTTCTGAGATTTTTTTAATCTTTCACAGTAGTATTTATTATGAATTGGATTACCATCAAGATTATAAAGGTTAAAATCACCGTTTCACCCATAATCCATTTTACACCTACAGGAGGAAAAAGGAATACAGTACATGAGATTTTCAAAATCTATTATTGCAAACACTTATTCCATGATACCATTCTCTCCAATACTATAGATTAGATCCCATTTATTTGGCGTAGGAGAGGCCAAGATGCAGTGACTCTGCATGTCCATCCAATGTCAGAAAAAAATTTTATTGAGGATAGTCCAAATAATGCTAGAAATCATTCGTAACATTATCTATGAATAATATTCATCGTCTAGCTTTCTAAAAGCCTTAGTGACTCTGCATGTCCATCCAATGTCAGAAAAAAATTTTATTGAGGATAGTCCAAATAATGCTAGAAATCATCTGTAACATTATCTATGAATAATATTCATCATCTGGCTTTCTAAAAGCCTTTAGAGTACATATTCTTTTTTCCTATAGAGATAACCTAAGCCTTTTTTTTAAAGTGCACCTCTCTCTATATATATATATCACTAGACGTATCACTAATGTATAAGCTACTTACTAGATGTGGTACATTGAACCTCATCACTGTTATCAAGACAGTCATCGAATCCATCACAGCGATACCGAAGGGGCACACATCTGCCGTTGTGACAGGGGAAGGAAAGAGTGCCGCACTGCTCCACCGGTGGCTCTCGGGAGGCATTCTCCACGCAAGTCAAATGATCAGAAGCCAGACTCATTCCATAGGGGCAACCACACACCCGCTGGGAATTCAGCACTGGAAAGCAGAAGTGGCTGCAGTCGCCGTTTGGATTGGTGGGCCGGTTACAGGCATTAGACCCTGAAAGAGCAATGCCCCCAAACAAGGCGGTTAAGCACAGTCCTTTTAGGTTGATCACAGGTTTGGTTTGTGACAAAAAAACAAATGGGAAAGAATACTTGTCAGGCCCACTATTAGAAACTGACCTCTTCTTGGAAAGGAACGTGCCAAATGGCACGTTCAATTTAAATACAGGGAAGTGCCGAAGCATGTTTTTCCTCCCATATGCTTACAGTTAGTAGAGTTGAACAGAAATCCTTGCACATTAAAATTATCTCAGTGACAGAAAGACAGAACTATCAGGAGTTATAGTAAACAGGAAGTATTTAAAGGTAAAAGGAGCCACCATATTAAATACATCCATACAAAACAACCTGGCAACATTACTCACCTGTCTGGACTCCAGCATCATATACTTTGGCACGCATCACAGAACCAACACCACTTCGGAGAATAATCGATTGTCCAGGATTGTACTTCCCGAATCGAATAATACCACGTCTCCAATCAGTAACATATATATAGTCTAAGAAGAAATATGGTGATAAGTTTATTTCCCATAGCTCACCTGGGAAAATGCAATATGTTTGTAATGCTTCTTCTAAATGTGGGAAGCTTCTTTCATAAGTATCTGTTTAAATAAATGTTTCTGTTTTCCATAACTTGTAATTCTAGAAATGACTCTTTAGAAGCTTATATATATATATATATTTTTTTTTTTTCTTAAAGAAAAAATTTATTGTTGACTTTTGAGCCTCTGAAGCTAAGGACCTTTAATAAAACAATAGAGTTGGAAGAATACTTCCTGACACAAGAGTGCTAGGGAATAAAAACAGTAGAAAGAGTTGCTAGTATAGATATCAGAGAGAGCCTACCTAGAAGAAGCCTATATTATTAATAATACTAGTGTTCAGATTCAGGGAAGAATATTGGAATATGGAATATTGTGATGGTACTTAATAGCAATTGGCCATAGACCTCTATGGGTAAAAATCTTTTTAATCTCAGGATTCTTTTATACAATATGAGATTATGCCTCAGGAGACTGAGTTCTTATCCTAGCTTGAGCACTAAACTGTTGAGTGATCGTCACTGTGTGGGGGCTCGTGTTTCTAGTAAAATTAATCTCTAAGTTCTCTTCTAGGTCAAATATTTTATATCCCATGTTTAATGAGAACTTTTTTTTTTTAATTTGACTCTCAAATTTCAAAATGAGCTTTGAGAAGGCAAAGTATAGATATAGTTCAAAAAGGAAATGTTAGTGTATGTTTAGGGATCAATAAAATTTATCCACCTAAGTGTTCCTACACCTTAAAAGACAATAATGCTCCACAAAGCTGAAAATGGAAGAGGCCATACAAGATTTTGAATATCAAAAATTCAATTGTGTTCATTTTACCTTAGATACTAAAGCAGGGAAATAAACGCATATTTCAATAGAGTTTTCCAAAGGAAAGAACAATAACCAACTAAAAACTCCAACTGACCAGAAAATGACTAAGATGTCACAAATTTTATCATAAAATCAGTTTTCCTTATCTGTGGTCTAATCAACAACTAATCAGTCATTGGACTCACTAAATTATATTTAGCCTGACTGGCAATCAAACTGCAAACCAGCAATGAAATAAAAACTGCATTTTTATTTAATTCCAAAATATTCCAGCAAACAGCAGAGAAAATTTAACATGTTTATACTGCTCCTATGTGAGGACAAATAGGATGTGTCGGACAGCGTTAATAGAAAGGGAAAAGGATGCACAGGCTGGGGAGGGGGGTGGTGCTGAATATTTATAACTGATTCAAAAATCTCACAAGAGCACTTAAAATATTTTAAAATAACATGCACTCCTCCACAGAAAACATGGGGGAATATGGAATATATTTACTAGTTATTCATTCCATACTACATGTGTATGAGAAAGTCTTTGAATTACAGTCAATGTCTACTTTTTTTTTAAAAGCAGTATGCCAATTATTCACAGTAGGAAATTTCAGGACTTCCCTGGTGGCTCAATGGAAAAGAATTCACCTGCAATGCAGGAGACATGGGTTCAATCCCTGGGTCGGGAAGATCCCCTGGCAGAGGGCATGGCAACCCACTCCAGTACTCTTGCCTGGAGAATTCCATGGACAGAAGAGCCTGGCGGGCTAATAGTCCATAGAGTTGCAAAGAGTCAGATACTTTGTGAGTCAAACTGAGTGACTTAGCATGCATGCAGGAAGTTTCAACCTGAGACACAACTAGCAAGTGTAGGGACTTTGCTGGATCACAAAATGGCACCTCTCTAACTAGATTAATTATGGTTTGTCAAGCAGAACCAGGGTAGATTTTAGTTTCTCCTTATTCTCTTGGCCTGGCACATGCTACACAATCATTCACCCTGTTATCAAGACTAAACAAACCACCTGTTTTGTGGTGCCATGCTAGATTCTTATTCCTAGCAACTGAACCCACAAGAACATGCCTATACTCACAAGAGAGGAGATGGGAGGAAGAAAACAGATGCACTGTTATATAAAAATGTCTCAAACAGAAAAACATTAATATTTCATCAACAAACTTAATGTTTTGTTTAGACATAAGAGCACCATTTCATAAGTGACCAGTTTTTCTGGAATTATGAGATTGCCAAATGAGGATGAGTTTTATACAGCTTGCACAGTATAAATAAAACACTTTTGCTTCAAAACATACCTTGAGAGACAGCAAGTCCAAATGGATGTGTCAACTGATGTATATTGGTCAGGGCTTTTCTGTCTGAACCATCAAAGTTACTGTGCTCAATTTTATCAAAAAAGGCATCTACCCAGTACAATCGTGAAGAACTAGAATAACAAAATACTTAGTTACTGGTTATTCAGAAACTAGAAAAGCACACCTTATACTAAGGGCATTCAAAATCAGGGGCTTCCTGGTGGCTCAGCAATAAAGAATCCGTCTGCAGTGCAGGAGACATGGGTTCGATCCCTGGGTCAGGAAGACCCCCTGAAGAAGGAAATGGAAATCCAGGCCAGTATTCTTGCCTGGGAAATCCCATGGACAGAGGAACCTGGTGGGCTACAGTCCATGGGGTGGAAAGAGTTGGACACGACTAAGAGCTGGACAGTCCATGGGGTTGCAGAAGAGTCACACACGACTTAGCAACTAAACAACAGCAATTCAACTGAACAGCATGTTCAGTTGACACATTTACATTCATTAAGCAAAGTTTAATAGTCTTATGTTCCCCAGAAAAACAAAGCAACTTTCATGAAGTGATTTTCAAATGTCTTAGAAAACCTGAAATGTTATCTTCAAGTTAAGAATTTTAGTTTTTGCCTTATTAAATTCACATTTAGGAAAAATACCGTTAGTGACTTATGCTTGAAAGGTTAAACACATTTCTTCCTATTTTTACTCCTATGAACTGCTTTTGCATTTGATATCTCTAAACTTGTTTACCCTGTTACCTTTTCCTATATCTGTGACAGATCAATATCTTAAAATTTAAATCTGATATTCCAAAAACCCTCCCTTAGTGCATATAGGCAAATATATATTTGTTGACACCCAAAGATTTCCTATCCTCAAGATGGCCCCTGTAAAAATTGCACATGACCAGTACTTCATCAAATCCTTCTTCTATTTCCCTGAGTCTTGCCCTATTCTGCTTCCTCTAGCAATTTTCAGAATATTCATTTTAATGCATACATTTTCATCTCAGCAGAAGCTGGCCAACTACAATATGTCTCCCTTAGCAGCAATTTGGGATGATTCCTACTTACCTCCAATCAATGGACAGCCCACTGGGCCACCCAAGAGTAGTATTTACAATAGGTAAAATGTTAGATCCATCAGCCCATGCTCTCAGGATTTTAGCAGGACGGTACCAAACCGAGAAGAATATATACCTAGAAAAGGAGTTAATGAATCAAAGATGTTAACATTGGCACAAACTACGTGACAGATTTAGCACAAACACAGATTCTCCAGAGAATTGCTGCAAACTAATTTTCTGTAGGGTTTATATAAAAAAATATATCAGATCAGATCAGATCAGATCAGTCGCTCAGTCGTGTCCGACTCTTTGCGACCCCATGAACCGCAGCAAAAAAATATATAGAAAATACAAATAGCATTAAAATGAGCATCCAGGGCAGAGAACCACTGTGCTAGACTTCAGGACTATGGTCACCAAGTAGGCTCTTTAAAAAGACACAGTTCAGATTATTAATCCTACATGTCCTTGAAATAAAATAAATGATGAGCAAAACAAAAACAGATTTTATAGTCTCTTTCTTTCTAGATGAAACATGAAGGATCCACTAGATGACTCTTTAATCATCTTCCACAAGGAATTTGCAGCAAAGCATTTCATTCCTGATTAAAAATGCACCCAAATCAATGTACCCAAGATGTCTTATCCAAGACATCTTTTTTATCTTTTTTATTTTGAAGAGTAACAAAAATGTAAGTGTAGGGGGGAAGCTCTTCTCTTTCATGTGAGCCTTAAGAACTAAAATGAGTCTTTTCCAAAAGGTAACTTTCTGAAATGTGACTTCATATTGTTTTAAATGAATGACTGATTAGGAAAGGAATTTAACGCCTTTTTAAAACCCACTGCCAAAGACTTAGCTTAAGATAAATTCACTAGAAAATCAACATTTAACTCTCTATCGGGCAATAAAACTTCTTATCAATACCATCGTCAGTTTTAAAATATGTTAGACACACAGGCTTTGCAGTCAGATAGGTCTGGAATTTTAATACTAACTGTTGCTTAATAGCTGTGGGTCCTTGAGCAAGTTACTTTATCTCTCTGAGGTCCAAAACAGGTCTTGTATATACTCACTCACAAACCAGCTTTTGGCTTAGATGAGATTATGCACCATGTAAAGTGTTTGCTATGTACCCTCAATCAGGCTTTAGTAAGTTACCAGTTATCACTTTTTTATTACTCTATTAAAACATAACTACCTGGTTTAAGACTTTATGGTAAACTATCAAACTATCAAACATATTTAAGTAAAAAAGGTAAGAACTAGAGGGATGATGTGAAATGCCCTGTCTTTTCTTGCCTGGCTCCATCAACAATGCAGTGGTTAAGCACTTTGTGGTCTGAAAGACTTTTCATTCTGAAAACTACTGAACGATTCAGAAAGCTTTGGTAAGCTTTGTATCAATGCATTAAAGCTGGGAAGGAATTTGAGCCTTTCCTGATAATTCTGCTGCATATTCATTCCTTCTCCACCGAATCTGTGACTCACTGTTTGGTCCTATGTGACTATGAAAAAAACACAGTTCAGTGAAGGCTGGGAAAGCCAAAACTTAGGAGAAAGCTTTCGAAAGGAGGTAAAGTGATAATTTCAGCAAATGCTAAAAGGATATAATCTAAGGTGATTTCAATTTACACGGTTCAATCTTGTATTTACTAAATTTGCCAAATACCTATGGCATCCCTTGTTTTCTTAAGAAAACATGAACATACTTACCCAGCAGTCGGATGAACTACGATTGACCGTGGGTTATTTAAATTCTGGATGATGGTACGTCTTGATTTATCAGCTAGCCTTATGACACTGACACTCCTATAAGAAGAATCTGTCCAATAGAGATTCCTCGAAATCCAATCAAAACTCAAACTCTGAACAGCTGGCACCCTGTTAGCTGTGATAATTTCTCTTCCTGTAAGTTAAAATATGGACATGGTTTAAAGTAAGCATACTTTATATGATACACATTTTCCTATCACTGCATATTTAAACTTTATGTGAGCACGCAAAGAATATTTCAGTAACATGAAATTCTTTAAAAAAGTAAATAAAGCAACTGTAAACTGCAAAGCAACACATGAGATAAACCTAGAATCTACTCATCTCCAAACGTCTGGATCTCAAAGAATAGATATGATTCTGTTAAACAGAATCAGCAGTGGTATGGCCTGGATTTACTCCCTTGTTCAGCCTTCCAGAAAAAATTTCTCAGTACAGAACATCTGAAGAAGAGATACCTGAATTCACATACTCACAACCACCACCCACAGACAGCACTGATAAGCTGACACTGCCAGGTACGACTGGGGGTATCTGTGAGGCATTCCCGCCCAACCTTCTCATCAACAATTCTTTCATAGCCACAAAGTTGCCAAGTTTGGGAAAGACCAGCAGCCAGAAAGGAAATCAGAACTGGGTATGAGGAGAAACAAAGACCTCTTTTTCCTTTGTGAATTTTTATGCCTTTCCCCCTCCTTTTTCTTTAAAAAAAAATATGTGAATCAGAGTAAACAATCACACCTCTTTCTTTTGAAGGAACAAGTCTAGTCTTTTTTCCATTTATTTATATGAGAAATTATACAAAGAAAGTCCTCTGTGTGCTAGACACCATGCTAGACATTGAGGAAACATGATATTGCTCGTAGTATTACTGACAGCAGCTCATACTGAGCATTTACTATGAGCCACCAGGGAAGTGGGGGCTCAGACAGTACAGTGTCTGCCTACAATGCGGGAGACCCGGGTTCAATCCCAGGTCAGGAAGATCTCCTAGAGAAGGAAATGGCAACCCACTTCAGTATTCTTGTCTGGAAATTCCCATGGATGGAGGAGCCTGATAGGCTACAGTCCATGGGGTCACAAAGAGTCAGACACGACTGAGCAACTTCACTTCACTTCACTTCATGAGCCTGAAACGAGCCCAAGTACTTTACATGAATTCATCCATCCTCACAACAGCTCAAGAGCAGGAATTACTATTACTCTACTTTCCACATAGGGAAACTGAGTCATATAAGAGTGAAGCATCTTGAGAGAAATGTGGACACTGTCTTCAAGATATCTATAATGAAGTAGGAGAGGTGAGGGGAGGCAATTAGGGCAAGAGGGAAAGCAATGGAAGAATATTGGCTGCTGTGATGGAGGTATGCACAAGATGGTATGGAAATTATGGCAGGAAGTACAGGAGGATGAGATGGTTAACCAGCATCACTGACATGAATATGAGCAAATTCCAGGAGATGGTGAAAGAAAGGGAAGCCTGGTGTGCTGCAATCCATGGGGTTGCAAAGAGTCGGACACGACTTAGCAACTGAACAATGACAAGAGGTGTAGAGAGGTGTTTTGCTTTTATTTATTTACTCATCTTGGCCCCACCACATAGCATGCAGGATCTTAATTCCACAACCACGGATTGAACCAATGCACCATGAAGTGGAAGCAAAGTCTGAACCACTGGACCACCAGCAAAGTCCTATGGAGAGGTTTCCCAAAGGAAGTGGTGAATGAAGGGCTATAGAAAAGATTTGGAAGTGGGAAGGAGAGACACTGAGGATTCCACACGTTCAGAAGCATGGCTAGAGGTTAACAAGTTAATGATAAAGGCTAAAAGAAAGGAAGAAGTTTGAGTGACCACCAGATTTGGGGAGGGTGGGGCGGCAGGTAAGAGGTGACACCTTTCCCTTGGGGCAGGAGGTCTGGAGAAGAGGAAGAATGGTGAATATTTAGACACATTGGTTTTCAGGTGGTCTGTGGGATATCCAGGTGAAGTATCCAACAGGCAATTGGTCCAATGGATGTGAACACCAGAATGTGAGCTTGGTTTGAGACTTTTAGCACTTTCTGCAAGAAGCCTTCCCTGACCTTTCCTTTCATTCTCCAGGTTAGGAGGAAAAGCATTCAAGTAATGGCCTATCATAAATTTCCCTACACTAATTTATACTTACTGCATTAGATGGTAACAAAAGACACAGAAGGTGCAGAATTATGTGGAAGAAAACTCAGAATTAGAAGAGAGGACCCATGTTGAACACTAGAGATCACAACTGCATATAGGACAGATAAAGAAAAAACAAAACTAGTGGAGGTGATGGAATTCCAGTTGAGCTATTTCAAATCCTGAAAGATAATGCTATGAAAGTGCTGCACTCAATATGCAAGCAAATTTGGAAAACTTGGCAGTGGCCACAGGACTGGAAAAGGTAAGTTTTCATTCCAATCCCAAAGAAAGGCAATGCCAAAGAATGCTCAATCTACTGCACAATTGTACTCATCTCACACGCTAGTAAAGTAATGCTCAAAATTCTCCTAGTCAGGCTTCAGCAATACGTGAACTGTGAACTTCCAGATGTTCAAGTTGGTTTTAGAAAAGGCAGAGGAACCAGAGATCAAATTGCCAACATCCACTGGATCATCAAAAAAGCAAGAGAACTCCAGAAAAACATCTATTTCTGCTTTATTGACTATGCGAAAGCCTTTGACTGTATGGATCACAATCAACTGTGGAAAATTCTGAAAGAGATGGGAATACCACACCACCTGACTTGCCTCTTGAGAAACCTGTATGGAGGTCAGGAAACAATAGTTAGAATTGGACATGGAACAACAGACTGGTTCCAAAGAGGAAAAGGAGTACGTCAAGGCTGTATATTGTCACCCTGCTTATTTAACTTATATGCAGAGTACATCAAGAGAAACGCTGGCCGGGAGGAAGCACAAATTGGAATCAAAATTGCTGGGAGAAATATCTTTAACTTCAGATATGCAGATGACACCACCCTTATGGCAGAAAGTGAAGAAGAACTAAAGAGCCTCTTAAAAGTAGAGAGTGAAAAAGTTGGCTGAAAGCTCAACATTCAGAAAACAAAGATCATGGCATCCAGTCCTATCACTTCAGGGCAAACAGATGGGGGGAAACAGTGGAAACAGTGTCAGACTTTATTTTGGGGGGCTCCAAAATCACTGCAGATGGTGACTGCAGCCATGAAATTAAAAGACACTTATTCCTTGGAAGGAAAGTTATGACCAACCTAGATAGCATATTGAAAAACAGAGACATTCCTTTGTCAACAAAGATCCGTCTAGTCACTGCTAAGTCACTTCAGTCATGTCCGACTCTGTGCGACCCCATAGACAGAAGCTCACCAGGCTCCCCTGTCCCTGGGATTCTCCAGGCAAGAACACTGGAGTGGGTTGCCATTTCCTTCTCCAATGCATGAAAGTGGAAAGCGAAAGTGAAGTCGCTCAGTCGTGTCCGACTCTTAGCGACCCCATGGACTGGAGCCTACCAGGCTCCTCCGTCCATGGGATTTTCCAGGCAAAAGTACTGGGGTGGGGTGCCATTGCCTTCCCCGCCGTCTAGTCAAGGCTATGGTTTTTCCAGTGGTCATGTATGGATGTGAGAGTTGGACTATAAAGAAAGCTGAGTGCTGAAGAATTGATGCTTTTGAACCGAGGTGTTGGAGAAGACTCTTGAGAATCCCTTGGACTGCATGGAGATCCAACCAGTTCATCCTAAAGGAGATCAGTCCTGGGTGTTCATTGGAAGGACTGATGTCGAAGCTGAAACTCCAATACTTTGGCCACCTGATGCGAACAGCTGACTCATTTGAAATGACCCTGATGTTGGGAAGGATTGAGGGCAGGAGGAGAAGGGGATGACAGAGGATGAGATGGTTGGATGGCATCACTGACTCAATGGACATGGGTTGGGTGGACTCTGGGAGCTAGTGATGGACAGGGAGGCCTGGCATGCTGTGGTTCATGGGGTTGCAAAGAGTCGGACATGGCTGAGCGACCGAACTGAACTGAATAGAACTAAAAGAAAAAATGCTTAAGGAACAGTAGAAATAATGGTCAAGAAATAGAAGGAAATTCAGGAGTGTGTTGTCAAGGGGAAAAAAACATTTAAGAAAAAGAGTAAGGTGCCAAAGATAAGAAACTGAAAGTTTATAACAAAGTGACTGGGATAAGATTGGTTTCAAATGACATAGTGCAAAGAGGTAAGAAATGTAGATATGGAAGTAGGGCTTAAAAAACGTACACCAAACTTTCAAGGTGCTTGTCCACAAACTTGAGGACAGAAGACTGCAATCAAAGAGGAGCATGAAGTAGAGGGTGGGTTGAAGGATTTTTAGGATGAGAGAGACTTCAGCATATCTGATGAGGATGAGTCAATAGAACAAAAAGAGCTGGAGAAGAGAAAGGATCACTGATGGGGCAAGTTCCCTGAGGGTCAGCCCATATTGACTTCAATTTGACTTCGAACAGTTTTTGCACATAAACTCACTGAATTTCACTTTCTCACTCGGAAAAACAGAGCAAACGTAATACCTCCCTAACCAAAGTGCAAAGAGTTTAACCACTATTTTAAAAGGCAATTTTCTCAGTATGTGGACCTGAAATTTATTTTAAAAAAAAGAAGAAAGAAAACCATAATGAGAACTGCAGTTGCCAAAGCTATAGGAAGCTGACCTGTGGAGGCACCTACAGGAGACAGCCTGTGTGTAGTAACTCTGCAGATGTAATTCTGCTGCTGCTGCTGCTAAGTCGCTTCAGTTGTGTCCGACTCTGTGCGACCCCATAGACAGCAGCCCATCAGGCTCCCCCATCCCTGGGATTTTCCAGGCAAGAACACTGGAGTGGGTTGCCATTTCCTTCCCCAATGCATGAAAGTGAAAAGTGAAAGTGAAGTCGCTCAGTCATGTCTGACTCTTAGTGACCCCGTGGACTGCAGCCCACCAGGCTCCTCCATCCATGGGATTTTCCAGGCAAGAGTACTGGAGTGGGGTGCCATTGCCTTCTCCGGATGTAATTCTAGTCCTCAGAAAAAAGGTCTTCTGGTTCAAAATAACAGATTAACCACAAGTTTATCTCCTCTTCCTTCCAGTAGAAGAACAGATGAAAAGAAAGAAACTGGAGAAGGGGTAACTAACTAAATAAAAGGTGAGATATACCAGCAGATGTGAGCACCAACACCCACACATACAGAAGCCTCAGCTTATCTGCATGCAGAGGCACCCGATTCTGAAAAAGGCAAGGGTGAGTAACTACCCTGATATAGAGGCTTCCCTGGTGGTCCAGTGGTTAAGAATCTGCCTTGTAATGCAAGGGACACTGGTTTGATCCCTGGTCAAGGAAGATCCCACAAGCCATGGAGCAACTAAGACCGTGTGCCACAACGACTGAGCCAACACTCTAGAGCCAGCAGCAAATACTGAAGCCATCACTAGGAAGAGGAGCCCTCGCTCGCTGCAACAAGAGAAAGTCCACATGCAACAATGAAGACTCACCACAGCCAATAAATAAATCAAAAAGGTGGTATGGGGAACAGCTGAACCCAAGACCCCGAGCATCTATGACACCCCTCTCCTCTGCCCCCTCTAACAGACCTGAGAATTTTTTTTCCTTGGGGGGAACTCAACTCAGAGAGGCTGCAGGCTGAGGACATGTGGCACGACAGAGGACTGGGATCTGCACAGAACTGAACACAGGAGATTATGCCTGTGAACACTGAACTGAAGGGGCCTCCGCCCCCTCTCATCTGCACTGCTCCCAGAACACAGGTACTAGCTTCCCCTTCTTACTCCTCACCCCAACAGGGAGAATGGGAGCATCTACTAAGAAGAAACTGACTACCTCCAGAAAGGATTTGCTGATACTGACATTTGGAAACTTCTCAACAAAAAGGCTGCTTGATCACCAGCTGATGAGACCGGTTCATACCTATAGCTTTCTGGTCAGCACTTGATAGCTTTGCTCTTACTATCAAACAAGGCTCAGAGAAATTTAGATTTCCTTCATAAAAAGGACATCTGAAAACAACCCCAAAAGAAAAAGCAACCCAAAGGAAATAGAAAGAGAAAAATTAATCATTTAATGTAATTAATATCTTCATAGGCTAAGAAAAAATTAAATTTATTTTTCAATTAATTAATTTATTTATTTGCACTGGGTCTTAGTTGAGGAATGTGGGGTCTGGTTCCTTAACCAGGGATCACATCTGAGCCCCTTGCTTTGGGAGCATGGAGTCCTAGGCACTGAACCATCAGGGAAGTCCCAGACTTTATTTTTAAAAAGAGATAATCAGAGAACAAGAAGGAGCTCTTCAACACTGAAAATTAAATATCTGATAGACTAAAACTAAAATGCCAAAAAAAAAAAATCTCACAAAAAGTAGAACGAAATGATAAAGATGAAAACTAGGAAAGGAAAGATAAGAAGAAAACAGATGATTAACCTAACATGTTTGAATAGAAAAAAGCAGGGGAACACTCCCAGAATAGGAGAGAAATCTCAAGATGAAAAGGATCACAAAAAGATTCTAAAAGTTTCCAAAAAGAAACAAAAAGACTCTCCCCCCAGAAAGGTCATAAACACTGAAATCCTACGGCAGATGGCACAGGACTTCCAACACGGGCTACTAGAAGAGAGTGCATCAGTGTCTTCAAATTTCTAAGGTAAAACTACTTTCACCCTACACCTTGTCAAATGATCAAGTTGCAGGGCAAAATACAAGTAGATTCAGACTCAAATTATATACCACCCTACCCATTCGAAGCTACAATATAATGTGTTTCAGCAAAGTATGGAAATAAGTCTGGAAAGAGAAATAAATGGCTTGCCAGAAATAGAAAAACCAGCAGAGAGAAGCAGCAGATGGAGGTCAGAAGAGCTGTGTGCCAGATTCAACTATACAGCAGAGGGGGAAAAATAAATCACAGATTTTGCATTTGATAAATATGTAGATACACAGATAAGCATTTGATAGATCTGTTTGGGGAAAATATAATAGTTATAGAAGAAACTAAGCAAATGAAGATGGAGCAATTGTTAAACTCCAGGGGGAAAAAAATCAACATTTGTTCAAGAAATGTCATCATGAAAGACTACTTGATTTAGCAGTGAAAAAAAATTACGTTCTAGCTTTTTAGGGAGAAGGGGAGGGAAAAGGAGAGCTGATTCTTTATCTGTAACAAGGAAAATAAATGTCTAAAGTGACAAATCAAGAAAAGGTACTACAACAGAGAAGAATAACCCTGACTCCATATTGCATCTACTCCTTTAGCTCTAAGCTTTGCTCTCTACTGTCTGTGCTTAGCATGCAGGCTCGGCACCTTTTGTAAAGGAATGTTGCCTTTGGGATAAAATACACAGGATAGCCCATTCTCAAGGCTGTGACATTTAAAGGTATAAATTTTCCCTTCATGTAGAGATAAAACCCTAGAGTAGGAAAAAGCAACCCTACTTCACTATTCTTGCCTTGAGAATTCCTTGGACAGAGGAGCCTGGGTGGCTATAGTTCATGGGGTCGCAAAAAGTTGGACACGACTGAGCAACTGAACACACACACACACACACACACACAGATAAAAGGCTTCCCAGGGGGCCCTAGTGGTAAAGAATCTGTCTGTAATGCAAGAGACATCACAGGGTTTGTCTCTGTGATGGGTTTGATGTGGGTTTGATCCCTGGGTCAGGAAGATACTTGGAAAAGGGAATGGCAACCCACTCCAGTATTCTTGCCTAAAGAATTCCTTGGACAGAGAAGTCTGGTGGGCTACAGTCCATGGGGTCTCAAAGAGTCAGACATGACTAGTGACTAATACTTTCTACTTTCTTTCCATAGAGATAAAAAGTTGCAGAAAAGAGAACAGCTTTTGCTTTGTTGGTAGTTTATAGGAACATGGTAAACACATTACCATGGATAGCTCCAAGGACAAAGGATTCACCAGCCAAATCCTCTCTGCTTTTAATATAAAAGAGGCCTGAATTCTAACTTGGGTAAGACGGTTTTTTGGGATACTAGTCCACCATCTTCTTGGTCTGCTGGCTTTCCAAATAAAGTTGCTATTCCTGGCTGGAACACCTCATCTCTAGCTTTACTAGCCTGCCATGCAGTGAGTTGTATGAGGTTGGACTCAGTAATAGTATAAGCATTAGTAAGTATTAGTAACTCACTAATATCTAGTACTTACTAATAATTGTATTAGTAAATATTAGTAACAGCATAAGTATTAGTAAGTGTAAGTATTTAGACACACGGGGACAAAAGAATGCTAAGGAATTACCTCTAGTGAGCAAGTCTCAGTTGGGGCAGGGTGGAGCAGAGTAATAGAGTTTTTCATTGATAACAGCCATAATAATAGCTTTTGTTGTTCTTCAGTTGCTAAGTCATGTCCACCTCTTTGTGACTCCATGAATTGCTGCACACCAGGCTTCCCTGGCCTTCACTATTTCCCAGAGTTTGCTCAAACTTACGTCCATTGAGTCAGTGATGCCATCCAACTATCTAGCTAACATTTACTGAAAATATTTACTATTTTCCAGGCATTATTCTAGGTATTTTAAATGCATTAACCTAAAATCCTACAAAAACATTGAGTTATGTAGTGCCTTTATTATTATTCCTATTTCACAGCACCATTCCCAAGATTATACAACTAAGAAATGTGAGAAGTCAGGATTCAAAACTAAGCAGTGAGCTCCTGAGCTGGCCCTCTTAGTTGCTATGTTATTCTGGCTACTCTTTTTTTTTTTTTTTTTCAGGCTTCAGTTTTCAACCCATTGCTGCTGCTGCTGCTAAGTCGCTTCAGTCATGTCCGACTCTGTGCGACCTCATAGACGGCAGCCCACCAGGCTCCCCTGTCCCCGGGATTCTCTAAGCAAGAACACTGGAGTGGGTTGCCATTTCCTTCTCCAATGCATGAAAGTGAAAGAATAAAGTGAAGTCGCTCAGTCGTATCCGACTCCTAGCGACCCCATGGACTGCAGCCTACCAGGCTCCTCCATCCATGGGATTTTCCAGGCAAGAGTACTGAAGTGGGGTGCCATTGCCTTCTCTGGGAAAAGACTACTGGTTCCAAATTATTTTTCAACCCATTAGTGGATGGTAAAATCAAAGTACTGGATCGTGATAGTACCCAACTGATAAGGTCTGACTAATTTATCTTTCTGTGAGGATTATGAAGATTTTAACAGAATTCCAATCAAATAGAAATTTACAGTAAATATATATTTACATATATTTCATATCTTTTAAAAATAAATATTCTTATTCCATTTAGGTAGTGTAGTAACTCTATACAGAGATCATTCCATCGGAGAGTACATCATGAGAAATGCTGGACTGGAGGAAACACAAGTTGGAATCAAGATTGCTGGGAGAAATATCAATAACCTCAGATATGCAGATGACACCACCCTTATGGCAGAAAGTGAAGAGGGGCTAAAAAGCCTCTTGATGAGAGTGAAAGTGGAGAGTGAAAAGGTTGGCTTAAAGCTCAACACTCAGAAAACGAAGATCATGGCATCTGGTCCCATCACTACATGGGAAATGGATGGAGAAACAGTGGAAACAGTGTCAGAATTTATTTTTCTGGGCTCCAAAATCACTGCAGATGGTGACTGCAGCCATGAAATTAAAAGACGCTTACTCCTTGGAAGGAAAGTATGACCAACCTAGACCACATATTCAAAAGCAGAGACATTACTTTGCCAACAAAGGTTCGCCTAGTCAAGGCTATGGTCTTTCCTGTGGTCATGTATGGATGTGAGAGCTGGACTGTGAAGAAGGCTGAGCGCCGAAGAATTGATGCTTTTGAACTGTGGTGTTGGAGAAGACTCTTGAGAGTCCCTTGGACTGCAAGAAGATCCAACCAGTCCATTCTGAAGGAGATCAATCCTGGAATTTCTTTGGAAGGAATGATGCTAAAGCTGAAACTCCAGTATTTTGGCCACCTCATGCGAAGAGTTGACTCATTGGAGAAGACTCTGATGCTGGGAGGGATTGAGGGCAGGAGGAGAAGGGGACGACAGAGGATGAGATGGCTGGATGGCATCACTGACTCGATGGATGCAAGTCTGGGTGACCTCCGGGAGCTGGTGATGGACAGGGAGGCCTGGCGTGCTGCAGTTCATAGGGTCGCAAAGAGTCGGACACGACTGAGCGACTGATCTGATCTGATCTGATTCCATTTAGGTAGTGTAGCAACTCTATACAGAGATCATTCTATCGGCTCAATCTGGCTGCTTGAATAAAGGGAACAGCCTCTAGTCAATTAACCCATTAACAACTTTCATACATTTAACCCTCCTTTTATGAAGTGTCGATATGATAATATTTGTAGCTTTCCAATTACATCAATAATTGTTTTAAAATTCAGTCTCATTTGTAACTTATTTTGAAAATAAAGGAAGTGTTTGCTTAGACCTAATTTATAGATTTCCCTATCTAAAAATATTTAGCAAGCTTAGTAAAATATCCTGCTTAAGAAGTGAATGCAAAAGTTTTATAGGGCAAATAATTAGTATTATTATTGAAAACAGACAAAACAAAAAAAAAAAACTTTAAAACCATTCTCACCTGTACCATCGAGCTTTTGTCTATAAATAATGTTTTTCTTTGTATCTGAAAAAAAGATAGCCTTCTCACGGGCATCAAAATCAATCCCAAGGAAGACAGAAGAAGATCCTGTCACTGGAAGGATGACCTCCGTCTGGTGAGAGAGGGTGAGTGGGATGCCACGAACAGCCAGATTAGATGAAAAGAGCAGAAACCGCTCAGCAGCTGTAGAAAGAAGGACACACACAGTCAACCACAGCATGGTTCTTGCCTTCTCCCAGTTCCAGAGAAATTACTTTTACACCCATAAATCACACCTGATAATTCTGAAATAAATACAAAAAATATGTAAAAAACATAGTTGGAAATAATGGAAAGAAGGAAAATACTATAAAGGCAGTAAGTATTACAATCTTACTTCTCCCTGAGAAATTTATCCTTAGGATTAAACTTATATAACATATGATGTCCATATGCTGAATTTCCAAATTGGTATTAACTGAACAATGATTCCATCAAAATTCTCAGTTACATTAACTTTTGTGTAGAGATCAAGAATCCTACTGCAGTTTAGGAGATCGAAGACCAGCAAAAAAGGAGATTAACAGCAACCAGGTAAATTATTTAGAAAGAAACAAAGGAAGGAAAGCAGAAAGGGAGGAGAGGAATGAAGGAAATAGGAAAGAAGTGATGTGTAAAATCAAAGAAGAAGGCAGAGACAATGGGCCAGGAAATCAAAAAGGAGAGCATGGTTTTTGCAATGAGGGTGATCTTTATCTGAATCTAGGATGACCTACAAAGTGAACAAATTTGTTCAAGTTAAAATAAGAGGATTTAGATACTAATCCAGAAGTAACAGCAGGGAGTAAGAATGTGTCAAAAGCATTAAAAAGGAGAGTTGTCAAAGGGACAGTAAATGAGAGAAACAAATACTGCAGGAGTGAATTTCATCATCAAATGAAGATGAGGTAGCGTTATTTTTATGTGAGTAGATGTGTAGGTGATCAAAGAGGAAGACTACGCATTTAAGGCACGAATGAAAATCAGAACATAGAAGCAGATATAGAGAGAAAGTCTGAATTGAGGAGTAAACACCAGATGAAGAAATGAGCTACCCCAACACTTAGGAGTTTAGTTTGGAATACAGCGGTAAAGCGAGGTGGAATCAAGATGTGATTACCTGACTGGCAAAGTGGTGAGCTAAGAGAAGTCGATAAAAAGTGATGGCAAGTGCTTCCCACTAGGGTTAAGACTAACATCTAAAGGTATACATGTGGTAGACTAGAGGGCTCAAAATTAAATCCTATGAATTTCAAGAGCATAGTTTAGAGAAAGAAAGTGATTTCAGGAATGAGAGTCACCCAAGGAAACCCTGAATGTGTCCCAAATAATGGAAATTTACATCTTCAGATGCGTTCTTTGTAAAAAAGGAATGGTGCCTACAAAGGAAGACGCCCATGGGCTACCAAAAGCTTATGCACTGTGAAGAAGTGCTACAGGGAGCTGGCCCAGTCCCAGAGCAGTGCATGCACAGCTCTGTGCTGACTGTCAGAACGACAGTCCAAAAGGGAGCTTACCAACACAGTGATAGTCATCCCAGTCCGGAATGTAGCCAAGCCTACACTTGCAACGGTAACCCAAACCACCATTGAAGGTTCTGTGGCTGAGGACACAGATGTGCTGACAGCCCCCATTTTCATGTGCACATGGATTTATTGCTGGAAGGAAAAATGTACATTGTTAAATCTCAATTAGAAATGCTTATTTATCCAAGACATGCGAAGCCATTTTGCAACCTGTGGGTGAAATGGGTTTGAAACTCCTTGGAGACATCACTACTGGTTATTACTGTATACATCCATTTAACTGCTCCCAATCCCATTGTTGCTCTTTAATCTACTCTTAAATTGAGAGTGGCAAAAAAATAATAATAATAATTCCTGCAATTGAATAGCCTTTGGGTTCTTATCCTCCCAGTACCTATATCACTTTGTCTGCTAGCATCAGTGATTAAAATATGACTTCCCCCAAATAACCTCCCTGGATACTTACTTTGTAAGATAATTTACCACCAAAGATTCTAAGAGGTAAACATTATTATCCCAATTTTACAGAAAAGGAAACCAAAGTTCCAAAAGGTTTGAAAACTTGCTCAAGATTATTTAGTTGTTAAACAACTAAGCTAATATTCAAATCCAGATCTAATTCAAAAACCCTACATGTCTGAAACACAAACCAGTCTACACATCCAAAAACAATTCTCAAGGCAATGACTTCAGAAAGTTCACTGTATGCAAGGCGGTCAAAATTTAAAATGTCTGTTTTTGAAATTGTTTTCTTATCCTTTAACTTACTCTTTAAAATAGTCTCTTTACCTTCTCAAGTAGATTCATTTTGAGAAACACAGGCAGGTATCATTCTGAGGCAAATAATATAATTTAGATGATGAAACTGGGTTATACTTTTGATCAAGGGCAGATGTGAGTTTAGTAGCCCATGAATTGATTA
Source organism: Tragelaphus eurycerus (assembly GCA_935064755.1). Classification (NCBI taxonomy): domain Eukaryota; kingdom Metazoa; phylum Chordata; class Mammalia; order Artiodactyla; family Bovidae; genus Tragelaphus; species Tragelaphus eurycerus. The sequence goes on from CAKXYN010000060.1 coordinate 596,704, forward strand.
TTCCAAATAGATATTTTCTAATATAGTATATACTTTCATATATATATGGTATATAGATTCATGGGGTCGCAAAGAGTCGGACATGACTGAGCAACTGATCTGATCTGAATTACTTTATAGTCTTTCTCCAGAAAGTCAGACCCATCACTTAGCATTGGAGATTTAAAGTTAAATCTTTCTTTCTCTGAATTACTGTTCACTGATATTAAACTTTCTTCCAATGTAGCCTAGTCTGTGTTTCTTTTCTTTGATGCATAACCAAATGAAGTAAAGAGCTATTGACACAGTCCAGTCATGTCCGTTTAAAACCTTGAAACAAAACTTATTATAAAATAACATAAGACTTAGGTGTCTGAATCAAACTATTTCATTTCTTTGATTAGTGACTATCCTGAGAGACACCAAACCCAATGCTAAACAGGTGTCATACAAGGAAGAAGAAGAGGAAAAAAAAGCTCTGGCACTACCTAAATAAAGTGGCCACTTAGGCATGTCATTTTCTTCTTCTGGATCTGGCTTCCTTGACTGTAATATTAGGAAGTTGAATTGGGAGATTTCTCCCAGTAGACAAAGGATGGGTAATTTTAGTTTGGTGTATTTGCTGCTCTTTCTCCAGCCTGTAGACAGGATCTGGTACACTGCATATGCCAATAAATATCTGTTAAACACATCTCTATGTTCTTTGTCGACTGGGCATTTTAATTCCGAAATACATCAACTTCTCTAAAATACTCATGACCTGCAAAGCTAATTTCAGCTTGTTTAACGCTCAAACATTTTAATCCATCAAACATTTGAGAACACCTCCCAAGTCTCATGAGAACTTTGAGAAAACCTTTCTAACCAAGGCCTGTACCAAGCAGGGTTTTCCCTCTGTTGGGGGGGCCTACCATAGGGCTGCCTGAGGCCATGGTAAACAGTCACTCCGAACGGCTTCAGGGAAGAGCGGTAGTACAATCTGGGGTTAGTCTCCTTGAACTTGTTTGCCTTCAATACAGCCATCTTTGTCCAATCGGTGAAGAACAACTGTCCTTCAAACAAGCTTATTGAAAAGGGATGAGGAATGTCCGCGCCTCCATGAATTACTGTCATCCTGTTACAAAAGAGATACACCATACAGTTTCGATTAAAGGTGGAATTAGTTCACATATATGCTTAAAAGCAAAAATTGCTAGCTATTACTATAGAATATATAGTCAAGATACATTTTAAGATGCAGGTGAATTTCTGTCTATACTTGCTAGAAGGACTTCCATGTTGCCTCTAAGAAAAGAGCCTTGGCACTTAAACCAGTCCCTGCCCTAGCTAAATTTTTTGAGAAATTACTACTTTCCCACCTATTCTTCATTCTTTTAAGGTTGCCCCACATATAAAAGGGCTAAGATGTGAACATTATTTTGAAATTCCTAGGGGAAAGCATGTAACAAGGGATGGGAAATCTGGTAGAAGATGCCTTCAACACTCACTCCACTCACAACACTGCACCACTGACCATTTCTCAGCCACTAGGGAACAAGATAGCAAGTTGGAAAATTCGACACATGGCAAACACACACCTATTTCCGATGTCACTCTAGAGAGCAGAAAGCACAGGGCTACCACTGACATGCCCTTGCTTGATTAAACTGTCAGCTAATCACTTGGTAGTGGAGACAGAGTGCCCAGAACTGCTTAAATGGAAGACAACAGAGGTAAGAAGTGCCAGACAAGGGGAATCAACATTGCTGCCAAATCAACATTGCTGCCATGACTACATCTACAGAATCAGTCATTCACTAAGGCCACACAAAGTGAGGTGGAGGATGATTCATGAAAGAAAAAAAAATTAAGGCAATTTCTCAATTGTATGATTTATATGATTATTTTTGTCATTCAGATCAGATCAGATCAGTCGCTCAGTCGTGTCCGACTCTGCGACGGCATGAACTGCAGCATGCCAGGACTCCCTGTCCATCACCAACTCCCGGAGGTCACTCAGACTCACATCCATCGAGTCAGTGATGCCATCCAGCCATCTCCTCCTCCTGCCTCCAATCCCTCCCAACATCAGAGTCTTCTCCAATGAGTCAACTCTTTACATGAGGTGGTCAAAATATTGGAGTTTCAGCTTTAGCATCATTCCCTCCAAAGAAATTCCAGGGCTGATTTCCTTCAGAATGGACTGGTTGGATCTCCTTGCAGTCCAAGGGACTCTCAAGAGTCTTCTCCAACACCACAGTTCAAAAGCATCAATTCTTCGGCGCTCAGCCTTCTTCACAGTCCAGCTCTCACATCCATACATGACCACAGGAAAGACCATAGCCTTGACTAGGCGAACCTTTGTTGGCAAAGTAATATCTCTGCTTTTGAATATGCTATCTAGGTTGGTCATAACTTTCCTTCCAAGGAGTAAGCGTCTTTTAATTTCATGGCTACAGTCACCATCTGCAGTGATTTTGGAGCCCAGAAAAATAAAGTCTGACACTGTTTCCACTGTTTCTCCATCCATTTCCCATGTAGTGATGGGACCAGATGCCATGATCTTCGTTTTCTGAATGTTGAACTTCAGGCCAACCTTTTCACTCTCCACTTTCACTTTCATCAAGAGGCTTTTTAGCCCCTCTTCACTTTCTGCCATAAGGGTGGTGTCATCTGCATATCTGAGGTTATTGATATTTCTCCCAGCAATCTTGATTCCAACTTGTGTTTCTTCCAGTCCAGCATTTCTCATGATGTATTCTGCATATAAGTTAAATAAGCAGGGTGATAATATACAGCCTTGACGTACTCCTTTTCCTATTTGGAACCAGTCTGTTGTTCCATGACCAGTTCTAACTGTTGCTTCCTCACCTGCATACAGATTTCTCAAGAGGCAGATCAGGTGGTCTGGTATTCCCATCTCTTTCAGAATTTGCCACAGTTTATTGTGATCTACACAGTCAAAGGCTTTGGCATAGTCAATAAAGCAGAAATAGATGTTTTTCTGGAACTCTCTTGCTTTTTCCATGATCCAGCGGATGTTGGCAATTTGATCTCTGGTTCCTCTGCCTTTTCTAAAACCAGCTTGAACATCAGGAAGTTCACGGTTCACATATTGCTGAAGCCTGGCTTGGAGAATTTTGAGCATTACTTTACTACCATGTGAGATGAGTGCAATTGTGCGGTAGTTTGAGCATTCTTTGGCATTGACTTTCTTTTGGGATTGGGATGAAAACTGACCTTTTCCAATCTTGTGGCCACTGCTGAGTTTTCCAGATTTGCTGGCATATTGAGTGCAGCACTTTCACAGCATCATCTTTCAGGATTTGGAATAGCTCCACTGGAATTCCATCACCTCCACTAGCTTTGTTCGTAGTGATGCTTTCTAAGGCCCACTTGACTTCACATTTCCAGGATGTCTGGCTCTAGGTCAGTGATCACACCATCATGATTATCTGGGTCGTGAAGCTCTTTTTTGTACAGTTCTTCTGTGTTTTGTCATTAGGTTAATTCATATTCTCACTTTGGGAACCAGTTTCAGTAATCAGAAGTCATAGCCTTAATAATCAATTTCTTCATTTAAACAAATAGAGATTGTGGCAAACTGTGATACCATCCTTACAAATAAAGGAGAAACAAAAGTATCATGGGTCTTTTAATTGAGAAAATAAGATCAAGTCATTTGGAAAAATCAATTTGACACGAGTAATTTTTCTTGGTCAAAAGTTAAAGGCTGTTTTAACCAGTTTTTGAAAACATCAAAAGAAGAGGATGTAAAATAGTTAACAATTAAATTAATCTATGGTCAACTGTAATCTGACTAAGAAGATGAAGGAAAAAAGTATGCCATAGTCTGCATTCAAAGGTTGTTTAAATGCCTTTGAAGTATATCAGGTAAAAAGTCAGAATTTCTCTTTAAGGTTTGAAAAATATATAAGAGCAGTATAATCCAGTTAATTCCCACCGGATAATGTTAACCTATTTACTAGGGGGAAAATAGAAAACTAAACTATAAAATGATCTTTGGAAACAAATTCTAAGGGACCCAGAATAATGAACTCAGGAGTTAATGAAAATAATGTGCTTCATCTGGGAGTGGGGAAGGGTTTGGAGACGAGAAATCAAATTTGAGTGTTAACATGGAACAAGTTAAAACTCAGAGCAGGTCACATCATGCAAATGTCAACACAAAGATCATTCAAGTTATGTCAACCAACAAAGCAGTCTTTTAATTCTAGTTCTTCAGTACCCCTCCCCATAAATTTTACATACTTCTCCCAAACTTATAAAGATTTATTTAAAAAAAAAAAAAAACTTCTTACCTTTTAAGTCCATCATAAGTTACAGTCTCAATGTAATCAAATCGGGAGTCAACCCAGTAAACACGCTTTGATACCAAATCCAGGGTTATCCCACCAGGCCATCCCAACTTTGTTGTTACCAAGTCTTTACGGTTGGAGCCATCCATGTAAGCTCTTTCTATCCTCGGTACTCCAAAAACATTCTGCCAATCTGAGAAAAATAAATAACTACAAAAAGAAAAACAAAAGATGAGAGAATCAGCTATTTTACAAGTTTACTTAGTAAATATCTTTTGAGATTATGTGTTTGGATCAGTGGAAATCTCTTCTAGCTGATAAGAGAACCATGGAGGTTTAAAACAATAGAGAAATTTTAAAGCATTAAAAATCAGAGACTGTGAAGACCAATTGTGGAGGGGGGCTTGAAAACTCCAAATAGCAACTATGAAAATGCCCAATTCACAGGCAAAAAAAAAGCTTATCTACCTTCTAACCTTCTTAATCTTTCTCCCCTGTTCCCTGACCCCATCTTTCACTTCTCTATTTACAGCCAGCAAAAATGCTATCAGGAAAAAAAAATCCATCAAGCCATTTCCCTCCTTAATTCCTCATTCTAAGGCACAGTCTAGACATCATATACATCATCTTCAAGGAAGGACAGATCATGAAATAGAAATGAATAATCACCAGCACTTAAGCAGCCTCAAATTCACCCAACACTTCTAAGACCCAACTGTGAAAATCTAGGCAAAAGCTAGTCTCTATATCAGATCAGATCAGATCAGTTGCTCAGTCGTGTCCGACTCTTTGCGACCCCATGAATCGCAGCACACCAGGCCTCCCTGTCCATCACCAACTCCCGGAGTTCACCCAGACTCACATCCATTGAGTCAGTGATGCCATCCAGCCATCTCGTCCTCTGTCGTCCCCTTCTCCTCTTGCCCCCAATCCCTCCCAACATCAGTCTTTTCCAATAAGTCAACTCTTCACATGAGGTGGCCAAAGTACTGGAGTTTCAGCTTGAGCATCATTCCTTCCAAACAAATCCCAGGGCTGATCTCCTTTAGAATGAACTAGTTGGATCTCCTTGCAGTCCAAGGGACTCTCAAGAGTCTTCTCCAACATCACAGTTCAAAAGCATCAATTCTTCGGCACTCAGCCTTCTTCACAGTCCAACCCTCACATCCATACATGACCACAGGAAAAACCATAGCCTTGACTAGACGAACCTTTGTTGGCAAAGTAATGTCTCTGCTTTTGAATATGCTATCTAGGTTGGTCATAACTTAACTGGTCTTAAATGTGAAGATCAGGAAAATTTTAATTTATACCTGGAGAAAACACTGACATCTCAACACTTGTCTCTAATAGGAAATCACTAAAACGGACAGGTCCAGTAGGGATAGAGTAGAGTATTCAGATTGTTAGCTTAGACACTCCATTAGGGATTGTAGATAGAGAAGGAACTTTAGGGAGGCTTTGGGAGACCACAATTAGTTAATGAGCACTCAAGAAAGTAATGGAAAAATCATCAAACAATGTGGGTTTGCTTGACTTATAAAGCAGAGCAAGTGGCATAATATCAAAGCCAGACAGGTGTGCTTAACAACAAAACCAAGCTAAATTGCTTACCAACAAAACCATGCCACAGAAGCATGAGACATGCCCCAAAAGAGCAAAACAATCATGGAAAATAAGGCCTATAACCTGCCCAGTGATGTCAACAAGTGAATGACACCTAGGGCATGTTCTTTGCATGCACAAAAATACTAATTTAGGGAAAGGTGATATTTCAAAGTGAAAGACACTCGTACTGAGATCTGCATTTTTTCCACAGTGCCATGATGATCCTAGATATGCCTCAAAAACTCTCCCACCCAACAAATAGGAGGAATTAATGACCAAAGACTCAAAGAATGAAAAAGAAGATGGTCTTATCCACCTCCTCTCTCTTCCTTTGATTATAAAAATGTACTTACTGCCCCTAAGTACTCGGGGCAGTGCGACACTAACATCCTATGCTAATAAATCACTTATCTATCACTTTGCCTCTTGCTAAATTCTTTCTGTACTGAGGCATAAAGAACTGGGGCTCTTCAGAGCCCTCCAAAACACCACCCAGTGGTTTTAGATCTATCCCCTGCTTAAAACAACTTCACAACTTAAGAGTGATCGCATTAATAATAGTTTAGTTGTGACAATACTATTAGGGTGAGTCAGAAAAAAAGAATTCAGTCTCTCAGCCAGGAAAACATGGCAAACACTAAGCATAAAACTCATACCCCAATAACATTACATATTTTTAGGACATTGGTAGGTATATTTGGACTGCACATCCTCAAACTGGATTATATTTAGCTAAGCTCTTTAAAGTTGCTATGAAAAGATATGAAATAAACAAGGATTCTACAGGACCAAGCATAAAGGATCTTCAACTATGCCAATGGATGTCTTATCTAAAGGGGGGAAAATGAAACTCAAAAAATGCTGAAATCAGTGTGTTTGCAAATAACTTACCCAACAGTTGGGTCCACAGCAATTCCTCTAGGATGTCCCAAATATTCACTTACAAGGGTAATCCGATGGCTTCCATCAAAATCTGCCACATCTATGCAGTTGACTCTGGTCTCCACAATATAAAGTTTATTATTTACCCAATCCACAGCCAGATTCTCTGGGTCTTCGAGAGAAATACCAAGAACTTCTCTGATACGTGAACCAGAGATGTCAACTGAAAAAACCTGAAAGAAAAACCAAAATTATTAAACCTCTTAAGCATAACTAGTTGGGAGAGTTTTCCAGGGACTTATCTTTGGTGTAGAAATCAGTCATTTGAACTAAAAAAAAAAAATCACTAGAGACATTTTATTTTACATCATGGGTTAACAGGAGGTGGTGGGGCATTTTGTTAAAATCATGTGAGGCATAGATAAAAAGTTGAGTTTTTTTTAAAAAGCCTGCATCTCTAATTCTTAAGTAGTTAGTGAAAGTTTAATTCAATGTGGATTTTTGGTGGCACAGGTGGAAATGGTTTGTTTTGATTTCTAGCTGTTATTAAATCAGACCTATTAATAATCCAAAGTCTCAATTTTTGGAAAATTTGTGGAATTTATCCGTTAATTGAATTAAAATTTTATTAATGGTACAAGGAAATGTAAGAAGAAATAAAATATCTTTAACTCTTTAAGAATCTCTAAAATTTATGTTTTAAAAATCTCCGTTGCATTACTCAAAGTTGAAATCAGATCCATCACATTTTCCAAATAAGAGAGCATAATGAAATTTTGGCTGTTAAACAAAATACTGTCAATATTCGTTACTCAATGCTCAATTACAGTTCCATTTAGAAGATGCAGGTAAAATCTGATTTTTATCATCCAGGAAAGCAGAATACTTTTTACATTTTAAATGATCAAGTTTCAAAAATTACTACCAAATATCTATCCAGTTTTGAAAGAATGTCTACTATTTCTTTTAATTAGGCTTTTGGACTCCATTTCGAATAAAATTAAAAGTTGCTCAAGGCTAATCCATATAATAGACTGCTTTGTTTAATAGGTCACATGTAATACTATAGCTGTAAAAGGTGCTGATTAACATAAAATATCTCAAGGGCCGTTTTTGTTAGAAAACAAAGGAACTTCCCTCCCTACGCCTCCCAAAATGAAAAACTATCAACACTTTGTGCTTGGAGTTCTATCAGGTCCCAAGCTATACTCCAGAAATTTCTATTTACCTTCTTTTGCACAATGTCAGTCCAAAAGACTCTGCGTAGCCGATAGTGAAAATCCACACCCACAGCCAATCCACGATTTTGAGACTCTGCCAGAATCTGAAAGTTGTTTCCACTCATGCTACCCTTTAGCAAATCCCGACCATTGGAGAAGATCACAAAGGCCTCACCAACTAAATGTGAAGAAGGAAGGCATTGTCAGTCCTTCAAGTGAACAGAGATGATGAAGCAACTTACAAATATGTTTTCTTATTTGGTTTTAAACCTTCAGAAAATACATATCAGAATGTGTATGTACATATCATTTTACCCACTTTATAGATGGGCAAATTAAAGCACAAAGAGGTTTAATGAAATGTCCAAAATCACAGTAAGTTAGGAACAGAGTCTGTCAAGAACTCAAGTGTCCTAAATGCTGGTTCGATGACACTGAGGTATCTTTGATGATATAGACACCTATCCCCAGGTGCAACTTAAGATTGTGTAAAACACAAAACACATTTTAAAGATTTGGGAGAATAGCATTGAAATATCTATAATATCATATCTGAAATGAGTTGCCAGTCCAGGTACGATGCCTGATAACGGATGCCTGGGGCTGGTGCACTGGGACAACCCAGAGGGATGGTATGGGGAGGGAGGAGGGAGGAGGGTTCAGGATGGGGAACACATGTATACTTGTGGCGGATCCATCTTGATGTATGGCAAAAACAATACAATATTGTAAAGTTAAGCAAAATAAAATTTAATTTAAAAATAAATAAATAAATAAAGATTAACGGGAAACCTCCCAATGTGAAAAACATGGCAATGGTGGATCCAAACCTGCTACACCCATATACTTACAAGAATGCAAAATGAATACAGTTATTCATTGAAGTATGATTTGCTATGTTAAAGGATAAGGAATAATATAAAAGTCTATCACTAAAGGACTAGTTAGATAAATTATATACATCCAAAAAACGGATTCTGCCACTATTAAAAAACACCGTGGACCTGAAATATTGGAAACTAACTATACTTCAAATAAAAATAAAACAAAGTTAAAATAGAGTTCTCCTTGTTGATATGATAAGTCCTTAAAAATATAGTATGCAACATTAGTAAAATGAAGAACTGTATGTATAGTTTATACCATATATGTAAAAATAGAGTTAAATGTCTATATTTGCATATTCTTATTTATGCATAAGAGATAAGAAAATCAGAGATACCAAAGGAACATTTCATGCAAAGATGGTCTCGATAAAGGACAGAAATGGTATGGACCTAACGGAAGCAGAAGATATTAAGAAGAGGTGGCAAGAATATACAGAAGAACTGTACAAAAAAGATCTTCACCACCCAGATAATCAAGATAGTGTGATCACTGACCTAGAGCCAGATATCCTGGAAATGTGAAGTCAAGTGGGCCTTAGAAAGCATCACTACGAACAAAGCTAGTGGAGGTGATGGAATTCCAGTGGAGCTATTCCAAATCCTGAAAGATGATGCTGTGAAAGTGCTGCACTCAATATGCCAGCAAATCTGGAAAACTCAGCAGTGGCCACAAGATTGGAAAAGGTCAGTTTTCATCCCAATCCCAAAGAAAGGCAGTGCCAAAGAATGCTCAAACTACCGCACAATTGCACTCATCTCACATGGTAGTAAAGTAATGCTCAAAATTCTCCAAGCCAGGCTTCAGCAATATGTGAACCGTGAACTTCCTGATGTTCAAGCTGGTTTTAGAAAAGGCAGAGGAACCAGAGATCAAATTGCCAACATTCGCTGGATCATGGCGGAAGAGAGTTCCAGAAAAGCATCTATTTCTGCTTATTATTGACTATGTCAAAGCCTTTGACTGTGTGGATCACAATAAACTGTGGCAAATTCTGAAAGAGATGGGAATACCAGACCACTTGATCTGCCTCTTGAGAAATCTGTATGCAGGTCAGGAAGCAACAGTTAGAACTGGACAAGGAAAAACAGACTGGTTCCAAATAGGAAAAGGAGTACGTCAAGGCTGTATATTGTCACCCTGTTTATTTAACTTATATGCAGAGTACATCATGAGAAATGCTGGACTCGAAGAAACACAAGTTGGAATCAAGATTGCTGGGAGAAATATCAATAACCTCAGATATGCAGATGACACTACCCTTATGGCAGAAAGTGAAGAGAAACGAAAAAGCCTCTGGATGAAAGTGAAAGAGGAGAGTGAAAAGGTTGGCTTAAAGCTCAACATTCAGAAAACGAAGATCATGGCATCTGGTCCCATCACTTCATGGCAAATAGATGGGGAAACAGTGGAAACAGTGTCAGACTTTATTTTTCTGGGCTTCAAAATCACTACAGATGGTGACTGCAGCCATGAAATTAAAAGACGCTTACTCCTTGGAAGGAAAGTTATGACCAACCTAGATAGCATATTCAAAAGCAGAGATATTACTTTGCCAACAAAGGTTCATCTAGTCAAGGCTATGGTTTTTCCTGTGGTCATGTATGGATGTGAGAGCTGGACTGTGAAGAAGGCTGAGCTCAGAAGAATTGATGCTTTTGAACTGTGGTGTTGGAGAAGACTCTTGAGAGTCCCTTGGACTGCAAGGAGATCCAACCAGTCCATTCTACCTGGGTGTTCATTGGTAGGACTGATGTTGAAGCTGAAACTCCAGTATTTTGGCCACCTCATGTGAAGAGTTGACTCATTGGAGAAAACTCTGATGCTGGGAAGGATTGGGGGCAAGAGGAGAAGGGGACGACAGAGGATGAGATGGCTGGATGGCATCACTGACTCGATGGATGTGAGTCTCAGTGAACTCCAGGAGTTGGTGATAGACAGGGAGGCCTGGTGTGCTACGATTCATGGGGTCGCAAAGAGTCAGACACGACTGAGCGACTGATCTGATCTGATCTGATGTATGCATTTAATAATCTCTAGAATTAAAATAAACAGTGAGTATCTATAAGAGAGGAGAAGTAGGAAAACTGGACAGAGTGGAATGGGTACAGAGGGTGGGGAGGTGGTCATACAACTTCTCAATAATGTGAAATTTTTGAAAATATGAGTATGCACCTGTTCAAAAATAAATAAATGTTAAAAATCAGTTGTAACTAAAGTTAGTCCACAGCATATCAGGTATTTTCTACACAAAAACAACTAGAAAATAGTCATACATGGGCAAATCAGTTTCAGAAAGACACTAAAGGCAGTTTAAACAGGTGTGAGAAAAGAAATAATAATAATTGGGAAAAGAGAGTGAAGTCAAGATCTTATTACCCAGAAATCTACAGTGACAAAAATTTTCATGACTTTTCTATACCACAGTATTCTTATAATGAGGGCATTTTCACAAGCTGTAATCCAAATTTAGCAGGTCCATTTTGAACCACCTCTAAAAAAATTTGGCATAAACAGTGCCTATTGATATTTGTCACCTTGTGGTAGGTACATTAATTAAAAATAGGTCAAATGTACTCATAAAATTTAAGTGGTAGATGATATACTATTTCAGGCCCGAAGTGAACAAGCAATCAATAAAATTTAAAAAAACCCAACAACTATTAATCCACAAGTTGGTCCCTAACAGCATGAAATTAATGTTGACCCATTCTTCCAACAGCAGGGGCCACATCTGATTTGTGGTAATCAAACCCGCCATCTGCCTTAATGCTGATATTTCTTTTGACTTCTGCCATGGAAAGAGGATAGAAGTTTACTGTTCAGAAACATGAGTGTCTTTAATTTACTCACAAGAAGAATTAGCTCTGCAGTGCTTCTGGTGCTCCAAGACATACCCCTCTACACAGTTACACCGGTGATGGCCAATTCGGTCTTCACATAGCTGGTCACAAACTCCCCATATCTGGCAATCGTCAAAATCTGCCATATAGGAAATAACCGGTTATAATAATGTTTAACAACACGGCTTGAGCACTTTCTGAAAAAAAATCGTGGACAAGCTATACAGGAATCTTGTGATGCAACTACCTAGGAAAGCACCCCCTGGGGAGGCAGGGCATAGGTGTTGTCATACTAAGGAAAACCCAAGGTTCTTCCAAATCTACATAAAGGATAACATTGCAGGTGATGCACAACACTGCTTGGACTCATTGCCTTTGCATTTCATTTATTAATGATGGTTTACAAAATACCTGATACAAACTTTTGGTATAATACAAAATTTTGGTATAAATGCATCCTTTTAAAATTGTGCTTTCCACTGTGGTAGACACTAGCTCTCCGCAGCTTCTCAAAGTTATATTTAGATTAACTAAATTGAAATAAACTTAATAATGCAATTTCTCAGTCACACTTGCCACATTTCAAATGCTGACAGCCACATGTGATTAGTGGTTACTGTACTGGAGGATACAGACATCTCCATCACTGCAGAAAGAACTGCCTTATATACAACTGCTCAATGAGACACAAATAAAGTATGTAATAAAGTATCTGGAAAGGACTGTTTATCCTTTTCTCTGATGTCAAAAGTCATCACCAAAATTAAAATCATTTTTAAGTCATGAAAAATACATTCTCTTCTGCTTACTCATTAGCATTATTCATTCATTTAATATGTACTTGTTGAAAATCCATTACACAATAGAGCTGTGTTCAATGGCCAAGTAGTCCCAGTTCTATCAAATAGTAAAAAGACTTTCAATATAATTGACACATAAACAATACAAGATGGGGACACACATGTCTTTCTTTAAGATTATAAAGCTTAAAGGGCATAGAAATTGTCCTATCCTTGGATAACTGGTGCCAAATATTTCATTTGACCCTCGAAGTTCACATCCACTCTTCACCCTCTTTCGCCCTGCCCTCTTTCTTTGAAGAATGACATCCACAGTGTAAATCAATAGGCTCCTATCCCCTAGGGCTTCAAGTAAATTATAATTCCTGAGACTCCCAGGTCTAGGGTTCTCTAGAATTTCTAGGATCTGATAACATTTGCAAAGCTGTGGGTTTGAATTCTACCACACCTGCTGCATGCCCCACCATCCTGTGACTCCCCAACAAGAAAGACCAAGAAGGAATTTCCCGGTGGTCTAGTCGTTAAGAATCTGCCTTCCAATGCAAGGAACATGGGTTTGATTCCTGGTGGGGGAACTAAGATCCCAGAGCTACTGAGCCCTTGCACTCTAGAGTCCAGGTTCCACAACTAGAGAAGCCCCCGAGTGCCATTAACTAGACAGAAAGCCCACGTGCCACAACGAAGACTCAGCACAGTCAAAATCTAAAAAATAAAAAAACTTTAATTAAAAAAAAGACCAAGAAAGTCCTGGGATCAAGATAATGGTTCCCATTTTCCCTCCAGATCAAGTATAACAACACAGACCAGCACATCTTTCATCCCCAGGACTGTGACAAAGAAAAAATTAATCCAATTTGGATATGACGAGGTAAAAAGACAAGTGGGTATAGACCAAAGGCCAACATTTGATCTATTACTTCTGTGCCCTCACTTCCTTTCTGAGAAAACACCACGTGAGGCTTTGCTTCAGTAAGAATGTACAGGACATTCGCCCGCAAACTCCCAGGGTATCATGACCTCATTTTGAATCCAAAATACTATGACTATGTCTAAGAATCTGGAATCACCCTGGAAACAGGAGTTCTCATGTCAAAAAGAGGGTGGAATTCATAACTAGGAATTCTTGGGTGCAAATGCCCTTCCTACCATCTGGGTTACAAGTACTGTACAGGTTTAAATGAGTAAATAAACACTGTCACTTTTAATGAGTAAGTAAGATTCTGTTCGTCATTACAAAGAAGAATGAAGGCTAATTAATATCCATTGTCAGCCAAAACAAAGACAAGAAAAATGAAAGGGAGACCTGAGGATTTTAAAGAGAGTAGAAAAGGTAATGGAAACTACAAAACACTAAAATGCTGCTTCAAAATCCCCCTTCCCAGCCCAAGCCACCTTGATTTACTTTCCTTTTTACTCTTTGTCCCGTCTTACCAACAAATACTGCTTTGAGAGTAATTCCAAAAAAATCCTGCTCGGATACCCTCTGATCCAGCTGGCTGTGTGCAATCCCACCATGCCAAACGACCTTCCTGCCCTAAGGCTGCACCACGATGTCATTCCCTCAACAAACAGCATGTCCTTGTCAATCAAAAACAATAGTCCAGTAAATTGCTCTGGTGGCTTGCCTCAGAGTCTCCACAGCTAGGTCAAGACTACCAGGAGCAGAAGAATGGTAGAAGGAAAGATTTTCTGTCATGATTATTCCATTTTATTCTTAACAATCACCGAGGCATCCCCTGGGGAGCCATGGCTAAGCTGATAAACGTTGCATAGGTTTCCAACACCTGAAGCTTCTGTGGTAAGTCAGGCATGCAGAGGATTACAGGCATACAGAGAGTGTTTGTTCAACTGAAATGCTTGAAAAAGCAGACCTAAACAATTCTCTAAAAGCTCAGCTGAAATGAGTGTAACTGGTTTCATAATGTCATGTATTGAAACTAATAGGTTCTTTTTACCAAGAAAGCAAAATATAGTCTTCTTGAAAAGAAATGTGAAATAAACGTTGACCCAGCTTCAAAACTCAGAGGCAAAGGCACATTCTTAAAGGACAAGAAAGGTCACAGAGAAAGTCTCTGCAGGTAGCAGAGGGCCTCACGTTCACAAAACTCAAAATTGCAGACTTTTGAGCTTGTATCCAAAAGAGGTCATATGTACTAAAGTCCTAGGTACATCGTAAAGGGACTGAAAGATGTTTGTGGACCTTAGAATTAGTGCCCAAGTATCGGACTACTTCCAGGAGTAGTAGAACCAAATGTGTTCTTGAATTCTGAAATGATCCTGTGTACAGCATAATACTGCAAAATTTGGTTATGTTCATTAATAGATTTAAATGTAAAAATCTTGTTATTAAAGTTTTTCATTTCTTAAGGGCAGCAAAAAATTGAAACAGCCTGGACCTCTTTCTGACCTACGACTCAAACCTCATCACAGGCTTAAGTATTAGAAAAGATGTTGGAAAATATGTTGGAAAATGTGGCTCTAGAAGGGAGACGGGGGGTGGAGGGGTGGTATTGAGAGACTAAAGAATAGGTTGCAAGGTATCACAAGAATGAACCAGGGATTCTTAAAGAGAAAATCCCTTTTCCTGAAAACATTTCATGGTCTTCAACAGTTCCAACTAAGGCGGCCCAGCCCAAATTTCTCTTTAGGATTGAGAGGAAAAAGAGAGAAAAACAAATGTAACACTGAGAATGTGGCTTCCGGTATCTCTACTGGAATTCCTTTTCTAGTAAGAGAAAGGGGAAAGGCCTAGAGAACTAAGACTGGAAATCGGATTGGCAGCTGGGGGGCAGTAAAGAGGGAAGAGTAGCCTGACATGTGGCGAAAGCCCGAGCAGTCTTACACTTACAGAAGACAGCGTAAGCAGGAAAGACTTTCTCCAGAGTTTGTAAACCAGAGTGATTCTTTACTGCTTGTTTATTTTATTTATTCACTTATGCATTTTTGCCCACACCACACACCTTGTGGGATCTTAGTTCCCTGACCAGGGAACCCTGGCCCTTGATCATGAAAGCTCGGAGTCCTTAGTGCTATATAAATAGCTGCCTGCACACAGAAAGTTTAAGTTTTGCTTTTTGGAACTTTCTGCCCCCTCACTCCCCTTCTTTTTTTGATTCCCCAGTTGACTGAATTGGAGATTGAAGAATTCACAGATAGGGAGGGCCAATTGTATTTAGCAAGTATGGCTATATAATTCTGCTTCCAAATATATAAAACAGCAATACACAATATATCAAAAGAACACCCTCCATCATTAGGTACTGGACAGATATACACGTAGCTAGCTTACTCACTCATCATCCAACCACTCTTTTGCCATGGGCACCTCACAAAAGCACCTCAGAGTTAAAACTTCATATTGGCCAGGTTTTCAGTGAAGACTGTGTTGCTCTTTGTTAACAGATTCTCCTCTCCACAAATACAAACTCCTTGATGCTAAAGGGAGTGCCCCCAGTGCCGTAAGTACTGTGATGAAAGACTGTCACTTACCGACGCAGTTATTGGTTCTATTTTGGTTGACAATAAAACCTGAGGGGCAGTAACACATCCCTCCACCTGGTGACCTGTGGCATTGGTATTCACATCCCAAGGACGGGCACAGATTCACATCTAAACAGAGAAAAAGACTTTGTGAAATGAAAGGTGATCTCCGGACAAGGCTGATTTATAAGAAGTAAGAACTTTCCAAAGTAAAATCTCAGTAAGTATGCAGTAACATAGAAAATCTGTCACCATTCAAGCCTGCAGTATGATGCAATAAAAACAGCACATATTTTAAAAAATTCATTATAACTAAGTGTAAGCACAAGGCATCAGAAGTGCTGTTCATGAAAAAAATCTGGTCAAAAGTCTATCTTTGTGTCTAGAAAGATATTAGGCTATCTAACAGAAAGATATCTATCTAGATATCTATTTCTTCTATCTAGAAAGAATAGAAGGATATTCCCAAGAATTTCCAAGCCACTGAACACTAAACACTAAACTTTTAACTTAAAAAACTAATTAATCCAAGCTAGCTTCAACTAATTTTTGTTTTCTAACTTTCATACTAGGACTATTTAAAAGGGCTTCCAAAGAAATGCGGGGGGCGGGGTGGGGGGGCTAAAAAAAGAAGCTATGCTGCTGCTGCTAAGTCGTTTCAGTCGTGTCCGACTCTGTGCGACCCCACAGACGGCAGCCCACCAGGCTCCCCCGTCCCTGGGATTCTCCAGGCAAGAACACCGGAGTGGGTTGCCATTTCCTTCTCCAATGCATGAAAGTGAAAAGTGAAAGTGAAGTTGCTCAGTCGTGTCAGACTCCCAACGACCCCATGGACTGCAGCCTACCAGGCTCCTCCACCTGTGGGATTTTCCAGGCAAGAGTACTGGAGTGGGGTGCCATGGCCTTCTCCAAAAAGAAGCTATAGAAGCCTCTTTTTTTCATAGAAAAGAAATCACCAAAACTTCAGGGTTACAGTTCACGGTCACTGTTAGGCAACTACAAGATAATTCAGAGAGAAATCAAGGCCACGAATTGCATTTTCCTACAGGACAGCTGGCTGTCCACAGAAGTGATGGCTTATAGTGGGAAAATATTCTACGGCTATGGAGTGAGGGTAGGAGGGGTGAGTAACTCCAAGTATAGATCCCTGAAACCAGAAGTTTTTGAGTAGAGCCAGCAACACTTTTTCCACAGGTATAATCCAGGGAATAAAATCTCCAGAATACTTTTAGAGTCATCACAATTACCCTTAAAACCATTCTTCCTGGGAAGGAGATGCGGGGGGTGGGGGAGGAAGAGTCACAGATATTTATAAACTCCTCCCATCAAGAAATGGAGTCTATTTCTTCAGTCCATTAAATCTGGGATCAGTGTGACTTCTTTTGGTCAATAGAACACTTAGGAAACATGACATAAGTCGAGGCTTAGAAGAGCTTGTTCACTGGGGTTTGCCCTTTCCATGACCAGGCAAACACGCCTGGACTAGCCATGCTTTTGCTGGAGCATCCTGAGATGTGTGTGAGCTGGTTCAGGCCAAGAGAATAATGTAGCCAACCCACAGGACTGTGAGAAATAACAAATATTTGTTGGTTAGAGCTACTAAGTCTTGGAATTGTTCATTCCGCAAACACCACTTGATCCTCTCTCTCTACGGCAATCTGTTCTAGAAAAACAGAGACACCATTACCTGAAAGATGTCCAGATAAATTTCCATACTCACCACACTGTTGTCCTGCAGTGATATTGCTTTCATCTTCTCCTCCTGGACAATCCAAAGTCCCATCACAAACTTTAGAAATTGGGATGCATTTTCCAGACTTTGGACAGGCCCATTCATTTGGGTAACATTCAAAGGTACGATTAATTTTGCTTTCTGTGGGAGAAAATGAGAGTTACAATAGGCCATATAAGAGGTAGAGCCAGACATTTTTCAACACATGGTTAAGAGATCAGGTAAACAAGAAACCTACAAATGACCGATATTTCACAATAAACAAGTAGTTTCTAACGCTACAACTGACCTTTTACTGAGATTCTAAAGAATGGTAAATG
Organism: Tragelaphus eurycerus; assembly: GCA_935064755.1. Classification (NCBI taxonomy): domain Eukaryota; kingdom Metazoa; phylum Chordata; class Mammalia; order Artiodactyla; family Bovidae; genus Tragelaphus; species Tragelaphus eurycerus. The sequence continues at coordinate 614,751 of CAKXYN010000060.1, forward strand.
TCATTATTTAGGTTCCAGTCTTTCTAGGGGAGGCAACTCCCAGCCAAATTATAAGAGTAAGAAGCAGAAATGGGCCTGAGTTATCAACAAACTAGGTGAATAACCTGTAGGAGAACATTCAGTTATTAAATTATGAACAATAGAACTAGAGCTATCAAGGTAATGCCAGGATTCCTGAGTTTGTATGTGTGTGATGTGTGATTTTTGGTTGGTTTTGTTTTGTTTCTTTAGTGAATTGTCAACAGTACAAGAAAGATTATAATCCAGCAAGTTGGAACACAACTTCTTGGAATACTGAAACATGAGGCCAATGGATGCTCCCAACCAAAACAAGCAACATTATTAATATACCCAGGCTAGACTCATAAAGGTAACTTGCTTAATGTGTGGGTGTTAGCAGTTTCCAAGCTGTTGGAGGTACTGCTGATAACTGCCCAGTGAAGGGGATGAATATCACTGACAATTTCCTTCTCACTTCTCCCGATAGTGGCCTCTCCTACATGTACCAATCTTCAGCTCAGTCGTTCTTCATGGTTACAAGGTCTTAAGACAAATCACATTTTCCTCTATTCTTGCTCCTTCCCCAGACTACTACTTTTATACAGATAAATCTAATTAAGATAAAAGTCTTAAAAAGAAAGCCTCAGATAGGGCTGTAAAGGGGGAGAGACTGTCCTATCTATTTGGCCTTACTGTTAGGAAAGGATTATAATTTATGCTATATTTGAATTCTGTGTCTTTTTAGAAAAAGCTAGAGGAACCACTCTTCCTCACCCAAAATTCCCTGTCAGTCCAGCCAATCTGGAAACTTGCATGTCACACAGATAATTTCTAACAAGGCAAGTAGGAAAAGAAAGACCTGGAAAACACTTGATTGAAAATCGGAAAATATTTTCCAATCAGAGGTTCTTCCCCTCCTTACCGCATCCATCTTCATCAGCGTTATCTACACAGTCACCTTCTCCATCACAAACCCAACTCTGTGCAATGCAGACGCCGTTAGGGCAAGTGAATTCATTGCCTTTGCAGGTCCGATAAGCAGCTGGAAGAAAATAAAATGACAGCTACACTCCAAAGATACAAACCTTTGGAAAGAAATCAAAGTGCTCACCCCGCCACCTAAACCGAGCTCCAAGACACTGAAATTTCTACGCCCATTTAGTCCCTTAACCATCTTGACAAAAATGAACCAAAAAAAGAGAGAGAGAAAAGGAAGAGAGAAGAGGGAGAAGAAAACAGTAGCTTTGGGTTCAGGACATGAAAATCAAGTGCATCAAGATGAAAAACAAGATAGCTATAAGTGGACACAGAGCAAAGAAGACAGACTGACAAAGATGCTACAGAAATGCCAACGGCCAACATTCTCTCACTTGACCACAAGCACAGTAATCGCTCTGTAGGACTCAATGATTCTGAGCAACTCATTCCATGATATCACATTCCTCTCAATTTAGCACTGAAATAAGCCCAGGTGCCAGAAAGGAAACCCAGTAATACGATATACCCTGTATCTGTGTGGCCTAAGAAAAGAATGCAAACTGTCCATGAGCAACACTTTCAACTCTATCCAGATCTCTGGAAGGTAAAGAAGTCTAAGTTCAGCAACACTGCTGAGGCTCATGCCATGGGCCCTAAATGATATTCTGGCTTCCTCTGCCAGAGGTGACTCTTTTATTTGAAAAAAATAATACGTCAGTAGCAGGGGGAAATACAAAGACAAGAGCATTCCTAACAGCATGACCCAAAATGAGGAAGTCACCGTACGGCAAGACCGTTCATCACTGCCATCTTCACAGTCATTTTCGTGGTCACAGACATAGGTCCGAGGGATGCACTGCCCACTGCCGCACTGAAACTCAGTGCGCGTGCATCGGTGAGCTGGGACACAGGTTAAAAGGGGAAAGAAAAGAGAATTTCAATTTCACTGTAGCCACTTAATTTCATAGGAAGAGCCTATCTCAAGTTTCAAAAGATTCTTACCACGCAGCAGTGTGCTGGTAAATGTTTAATAACCAGTTCTCCAGGAACATAAAAGTCCCCACTTATTGTATCTGCCAATTTCCATAGTGTAAAATACTCCACCACGGCTGACTTCAAGCCACCAACATGAATTCACTGAACACAAACTTGAGAAGAAATGTGCATAACTGGCTAAACCAGCTTCAGCATATTACTTACTGCAGTTGTGTTCATCGGAGGCATCTCTGCAATCAACCTGCCCATTACACCTCTGACTGGTGTTATAGCAGGCTCCGTCAGCACAAGTTAGCTGCTCACATACTGGGTATCCTGAAAGAATGGAAATAGCACACAAATCTTAAATGAAGATGTTGCTTAGCAATTGCTTCTTGAGTGACTACTATATCCTAGACACTAACTGCTGAACACATATTGGTAAACAAAAGAGACATTCTTCGGATAACCTAAGAATGTCACACACAGCAAATTACAAACTGGACTATGTGCTTAATGTGCCAAGTACAGAGTGCTTTGAGAGGGGGTACTGGGAGCCCAGGGAACTGGGCTCTAAAGTGACTTATGCACTCCAAGCCGAAGAATGAGAAGAAATTTTAACTTGTCAAAATGGAACCTTCTTCTACATAATATAAATAACACCTCAGGAAAGCAACGTACCATCACACATGGTTTGGGAGATGAAGGGCTGGTTCTTTGGCTGCCGGGTCAAAGAAAGAAAACAAGGCAAGAAGCCAAGAAACCTGGGACCTGGGGTGCCACTCCATACCTATTTACTCTTACTTGAATTATTCATCTTTTCTGTGTCACCATTTTCTCATCCACACATACAGGAACCTCCAAAAGACAATGTCTAGTAAAGCACTCTGAAAAGCATAGTGTGCTCTACAAAAGCACAGTATGAGCTACAAGCCCAGATTATTGTACCATATTATGTACTGACGATCACTTCACTGCTGTTAGCCAAATGCTTTTGAACCCTGGTTTTCTCTCAGTGGAAAAATCAGGATGTTCCCTTGAAGGAAAAAGGTACTATCAGCCCCTCCCTTGTGCTTCTCCGGTCTTGGAACATATCTCATGACCCCCTCACTATAGGCTCCATTCTATTCACTGATTATCTGTTTCCCCTATGACATTATGAAATCCTCTGAGATCAAGGATCCTGTCTTACTCAGATCCCCATCATTCAGTACAGAGACTAGGTCATTTACCCACTGTGCTCAAGAAATGCTTGGGAGTGCCAGAGTTATCACAGCTGAACTTTTTAGGTTGAAAAGGTTTTAAAAATAGTGTGAACTTCTACCCTTTTCAGTCTTTTAAGAGTCTCTCTCTCACAAGTATGATATCTTTCTTGGTCTATTTTTTGTTTCATTAAAGACTGTTTTCATAGTGATTCTCAGATTCTCCTCTAATTTCTTTTTCAGTAAGAAAAGGGTACATCTCCTAGATCAGACAGCAATCCCATTTCATGACGTTCCACAGTAAAAGAGCAAACACAAATATTCTCATCTCCAGAAGCTCAAAACTAGTCTATTAAGTGTCTATAAATACTTTAATTGCCAAGTTGCACGCAATCAATTGTATACTAAAATGGGAGGCATTGAATAACTGATAAAATTTAATTTTTTTGCAAATTTTATTTTTTAATCAACCAAGAACCAGTTTAGGGTTATTGCTGTCTTTTCATCATAGGGATGGCACACATCCCAAATGCATCTTCAAAGGGTCACATAGCTCAGTTTATTCATTCTCCCTTCAAGAGATGCCTAGAAGCCAGCTGAGTCCAGCAAGTGATTCCTTTTCCCCTTGCACTGGATAGTAGTATGCCATCTAGGCTATTCAGAGAGCAGCAAGCAGGAAGGAAATCTTAGAAAACCCAACCTCTTTACAATAAAGGAGATATCTATCAGGAAGAAATATTATGTGGGCATGGACTGTGACTCTTATTGTAGATATGAAGGAACTGAGGCCAATATGCTGGGCAGATCTCTTGTTCTCTCCGTCCTTTTTGAGGGCCATTCCCACGCTGAAAACTAGTATCCACTAATATAACTAAAGTTTGCTGACACAACACATCAGCACCACAAACAAGGCCAGCTTGATGTCATCAAGCTGATATGCCAACCATATTGGTAAGGGTAGAGGTCAGTAGTTTGACACTTGGAATGAAGTATGAACAGCTTTCTTGTCTCTGACCAAGCTGATAATAAAGCTGTCAATCAGCTGAGGATTTGCCCTGCACATCTTCTGGTCTCTGCTGTGCCTGACTAAATGTATGGGGATGCCCATAGGAAGGACTGCATGGAGCCAAAACACAAAATATACAGAAGATTTGGAAAACTGTTTCTAAAAGCTTTTCCCTCTTTGAAGATCCCACAGAGGGGAAAAGGTCCAAGGTGTACACTGAGTAAAGTAAGAAATGAGCAAATTCTATTTCCTTTGAAGATCTCTACTCCTAACAGTATTAATGAGTTTCAATCTACCCCAGAAAACAGGAAGTCACAATACTTGGTGATAATGTATCTCTCTGAAGTCTAACTTTTTGGTTTATTTGCTTGGATGGAGAGTCTGAGTCTAACCCTGTAAACTTTTTCCCATGGGACAAATCCATCATGTAGCTGAAATGTCCTACAGGACTTCCAGTAAAGGGGAAAGGGTAGTAAGGGAGAAGATACTGTATAAGAATTCCAGAGACTATCATCCTTGTAAGTTTTGTTTTAATGGAAAGATTGACAAGTACCTATTAACTAAACCCCAGACTGCTAAAGTTGACCTGATACAAAAAATGCAAGAACATCCTCTTCCATCTCCCTTCCTTTCTCCACTTTTCAAAATGATTCATGTCCAGGTTTGCTCCTCGAAATTGGGAGCTGCCTCTACATATACACGTAGGATTGGTACTTGATGGTGTTTTAAATGTTTTCTCTGCTAATGATCTGGCTTGGAGTAAGAAATTTCCATGCTGTAGCTCAGTTTGCATAATCAAAGAGGAAGAGGTGGTTTGAGAAACTCATAGATTTTCTCGAATGGAAATCATCCACAGCAGAGTAAGACACAGATATTAGGCACTACTCTTCATTATCTTCACAGGAAGGTTATAAATATATTCAGAATTTGACAAAATAGCCAAGAAGACAAACTGATTCTAAAGAAAGAGAAGGTATCTTAAAGGTATATTATGATGCTTAAGCCAAGATTAAAAGGTAAACAAGAAGTCACTGATATAAGTCCTGAATAGACACCTGGGATTGTCCAAGGTCCTAGAGTCATCCTTTATAAGTAACTTTGTTAGTTCAGTTCTAAGGCAGGATAATCCAGTCAGAGTAATGATTTGCCAGAAAAAGTTTACTAGTTTGACCTCCAGCACTTAGAAAAAGTACTATCCACAGAGTTAAATAAGCAAAAACAATAATAATCATCAAAAACATGTATTGAAAACGATGTGCCAGAAGCCTGTTCAAGTGCTCAATACATATGAACTTATTTTGTTCTTGTAACATCCCAATGAGGTAGTTACTACTATTATTCCCATTTCATAGATCTTATATTTATGCCTCTCTGAGGTATAAGGAGGTTGAACAATTTGAAAAAAAGTCATATGACTGGTAAGCTGGAGAACTAGAATTCAAATTCAGTCAGCCTGGCCCCACAATGCATATTCCTAACCACTATAATAGGTATTTCTAGTACTTACAGACTTCAGAGTAATAGGAAGAGGAAATTATAGGGAAAAGAATGAAATTGAATGAAAGGAATAGATAAAAAAAAAAAAAAAATCATATGAAAAGAGAGAAGAAACAACCCAAGAAAAAAGTTTTGTTTTGTTTTGTTTTTTCCATTTAGTTTCTCATTTCACCAAAGTCTGGAGAAGTGAGGTCAAATATAAATTTCATCAGATTATTTTATATTCTACTAAGGACTTCAATCTGATATAATCTAGGGATTCCAGGAATCCCTACGCTAAGAAACAGCTTTTCAAGAGTACCAGGACAAACAAGAGAGTCCATTCTGAAAAAACAGACCACAGTGACTTCCCTGGTGGTTTAGTGGTTAAGACTTTGTATGCAAGGGGGTGTGTGTTTGATCCCTGGTAGGGAGCTAAGATTTCTCTGTCTCATGGCCAAAAAACCAAAACATAAAACAGAAGCAATATTGTAACAAAGTCAATAAAGACTTGAAAAAGGGTCCACATCAGGGACTTTAGGGGAGAATGGATACATGTATACGTATGACTGAGTCCCTTCACTGTCCACCTGAAACTATCACAACATTGTTAAGCAGTTATACTCTAATATAAAATTTAAAGTTTAAAAAAAATAGTCTACGTCAAAAAACAAAAACAGAAAACAGACCACAAAGTGGCAGAAGACCAGCCTACTCCCCTCCCTGGCCTACCTTCCACCTCCTGTGTCAGTTAAATTCAATCCCTGAAGTCATCATGGACTAGGGAATGCAAGTGGGCAACAGAAAAGCATTTCCTGCCTCTTTCCAAAAATAATTAGAAGCATCTTTCAATGAAAAGCATACATATAGTAATATTTATAAAATGGAAATAGCAATTCAGTACCTTGGAAAGAGAAAGCAAATATGATCTTCCCAAGGGCTACTAAAATTAGACTAACATCAAGTTTAGTCTGAGCAGCTTTTAGGAACCTGAAGCAAAAAAAGGGAAGACATTAACTTACCTAGTTTCTTTACCAGCCTCCCTTTAAACTACTAGGTCCTAAGTCCTAAGTCCCTACCTGGTCTCAGTTTGTGGTGAACTGATCTCAGACCTAAGTTTTAAAAAGCACCCAAGAAGCCTGCACCAAAGATTTTGGATCTGCAGTACCTTCTTCTCATACACAGAGCTATCACCAAAATCTGCAAATGAGATAAAACACTGACAGAGTATGAATTTTTAAAATAATAAAAATCTCACATGAGCCCTGGTGTTGGAATAACTGAGAAACAGAATGGAAAATTGTGCCTCAAATGTTCCAAGGAATAATGCAACATATATTTATTGAAATCCATCTTCCTATGCTATGCTATGCTATGCTAAGTCACTTCAGTCGTGTCCAACTCTGTGCGACCCCATAGACGGCAGCCCACCAGGCTCCCCCGTCCCTGGGATTCTCCAGGCAAAAACACTGGAGTGGGTTGCCATTTCCTTCTCCAATGCATGAAAGTAAAAAGTGAAAGGTAAGTCGCTCAGTCATGTCTGACTCTTAGCGACCCCATGGATTGCAGCCTAACAGGCTCCTCCATCCATGGGATTTTCCAAGCAAGAGTACTGGAGTAGGGTGCCATTGCCTTCTCTGCCATCTTCCTAGGCACCATGATAAGAATTGGATAAAGAGATTATAAGTGAAATTATAAGTAGCACAGCTTTTTGAAAATATTTCATGGTGGCTCAGATGATAAAGAATCCGCCTGCAATGCAGGAGACCCATTTACTGGGTTGGGAAGATCTCCTGGAAAAGGGAATGGCTACCCACGTCAGTATTCTTGCCTGGACAATTCCATGAACAGAAGAGTCTAGTGGGCTACAGTCCATGGGGTTGCAAAGAGTCGGGCACAACTGAGTGACTTTGTCCACATGCTAAGTACTAGAAAGAAAGTGATGAACTTCATAAAATCTTTGTGCTCATAGAACTTTTTTTATTTATTTAGGAGAGTAGGAGGACAGACATTAAAATAAATGAGAGAGAGTGACAGCAAGGAGTAGCTCTCTGATAAGGTGATGTTCAAACAAGAACCATTGAGTTTAGCAAAATGGAGGTCATTGGTGACATTTTCAAGAATGTTTCTGTATGCCTATGTACATATGTATACCTATGGCTGATTCATGTTGAAGTTTGACAGAAAATAACAAAATTCTGTAAAGCAATTATCCTTCAATTAAAAAATAAATTTAAAAAAAAAGAATGTTTTGAGGAGAATGGAAATGGACAGTTTTCAGTGAGTTCAAGGAAGAGGAAATGAAGACAGTTATTAAAGTCAACTCTATGTATCAGCTGAGACAGATCTTAACATCTTTTAAGAGATGAGAGATAGTTATAATGAGCTTGCAAGATGAAGACTAAATAGGAGATTTTTCTCTTTCTCAAGAAATCAGGGTTCTGAATCCTATCTCAAACTGCAAGAATCATTAAAAAAAAAAAAAAAAAAAGGCTCAGTCTCTCTGCTTCTTCCTTCTCGCCTGCAGCAGAGAGAACAGTAAGAGCAAGGCTGAATTTGATGAACATGTCTGTCACCAGGCATCACTGTTCACAGAATGACTTATCTCTGTGCTTCACTACCCACCCCCAATTATGCCCCTAGTTGGAGTTTCAGCAGTTAGACATATATAGAGTGAGGTATGTGTTTAGTTGCTCAGTCATGTCCAACTCTTTGTGACCCCATGGACTGTCACCCATCAGGGTCCTCAGCCCATGGAATTTTTCAGAATACTGGAGTGGGCTGCCATTTCCTACACCTGGGATCTTCCCCACCCAGGCAGGGATTGAACCACATTTCTTGTGTCTCCTGTATTGGCAGCTGGATTCTCTACCACTGAGCCACCTGGGAAGCCCAAAGTATACAAATTTCTAAAGAACAGAACGTCAATGGAAATAAAACGTCAGAGACAAAGCCACCCCAGTGGCAGGCAGACCAAACACCGCTGATTACCAGCAAGAAAGCCTTCATTGTAACAGGGATTTGACCCTTTCTTTGGCATTCCTAAGTAACAAAAGAGAAGGCTGCAAACCAATGATAATTAGCAGTAGTTTTACTCACACCAAAAGCATGCTCATATGGCACTTGATAAAAATGAAATAATCTGTTTACTTCACTAGAAAAAATTATACTATTTTTGAACAACCAAAAGGCAGTGCATGACCCATGATTGAATGACCCATAATTGCTGTACTGTTCTGATGCTTATCTTGGACTCTGAGTGAGTGGGTTTCCCTTGATGCTAATCTCATTAAAAGCAACATAGATGGCAGTTTCGAATCTCTGTTCCTTAAAAAATAATAATTAATAAACTGTTTAATAGAAAGTGCCACTTTACAGGTGGCCAGCTTGCAGAACAAAATAACTTAGGGAAAATGAACTTTTACCTACTTCACAGCTATACACATACACGAGCACACATGTGCACGTGCACGTCACACACACACACACACACACACAATTCAGAAAGTTCCCAAACAGCAGAATAACCATAAATATCTGTGCGCTATGCATAGAGGAACACAGCAGACAAAAAGATCAAATATAAGAAGAAACAATTTATTTCAAGGATAATCCTTCTATTGGGACCTTCACGCCCTTGCCTTCCTCATCATTTCACTCATTCTTTCCCCTCCCTTCTCCCTGCCGCCCTGAGTGGACCTTTACACGCCACTCTTTGTTCTGTAAAAAGAGTGCCTGGAATGGGCACAGCTCAAGATCTTGACCTTAAAAGTTTGAAGGAGTAAGAACTATATCCCTAGGGGTCTGAGCTGACAGGCAGGACTATGAACTACAGAGTCAAGTTTCCTGATCCTTTCAAATATTTGGGGAAAAGAAATAAGCCCTTCTTGGCAATTTTCCAACATCCATCACTATATTTAAGTGTTTCTAGTGCCTAGAAGACTCATTTCTACAGACAATATTATTCCTGAGACATAGACAAAGCCATATTCAAAAAGTGATTCTGTCTGTACATGAGTAATTTTCCTATGCATCATGACTACAGAAACAATAGAACAAAGTGTCACAAAAATGATTTCTGGCAAAGCCTCACTTAATCCTTCACCATGTGGAAACATTCTAATTTAAAACAACTAATAAACAGCTGCTATATATTGGAAGTGATGTTTAAAATAGCTAAGTACCCCTATGACTAAATGGATCTTAACATGACCATCAGTGGCTGCTAATCTCACAAAGGGACAGTTAGACATGAGGTGCCTCCTGATGGAAATGCATACCTTTATATACAAAGCGCTGGTGTCCTTACACACATACAGACACACACACATCCTTGCCACTGTACAAGTTTCTAGATAGTGCTGCCTTCAGATAGAGCAGGGGAAACACTTTTAGTTCTCACAATTGGGAGATGCTACTGGCTTCTAGTGGACACAGGCCACTAGAAGGGACAGTGAGAGCCATTTTACAATGCACGAGACAGCTCCCCACCATAATTATTGGACCCGAATGTCATTATTTTTAAGACTGAAGAAACTTACTTTAGATCTAACTACCAATTTCCAGGAAGTACAGTTATGGGGCAGTTTAAAAACATTAGAGAGTGCAATGAGCAAAAAATAAAATAAAAATATGGGAAACTCCAGGATAAGTCAGTTGCTAACTGACTTGTCTAAAGAAAATATAAATTTTCTTTGGGTTTTTATTTCAAATAAAAAATAAGCCAATTGGAGAACTTTTTAAAACTGGATGGATATCTGATTACTTGCTTCCCAGGTGGTGCAGTGGTAAAGACTCTGCCTGCCAACGTAGGAGATATGGGAAACGTGGGTTCTGTCACTGGTTTGGGAAGATCCCCTGGAGTAGGAAATGGCAACCTACTCCAGTATTCTTGCCTGGGAAATCCCATGGACATGGATGGAGGAGCCTGGTGGGCTACAGTCCACGGGGTCACAAAGAGTCGAACACGATGGAGTTCGCACGCAGAGCTGATGGCATTATGTTTTAGTCTTCCCTTGTATGTTAGCAGTTAGGTATTGAATTACCTAAAGACAAAACTGTATGATATCTGAGAACTGCTTCAAAATAATGGAAAGACAAACAAGGAGATATAGGTAAGACAAAATTAGCTATAAGCTGATGCAATCACTCTGCTTTTGATTACATTTAAAATCTTCCATAATAAAAAGCTTTGAATGTATCATTTTAATAATGAAATAGCTATGTAATCTGGAGGCAAAATGTTCTGTAAACATCTTATACAAAAGAAAAATATTCCAAGGGCACGGCATAGGATTTAGACCTAGGTTAATATGTTGGTTCATCCACCCTTACCTCCTGATGATCTTTAAGGATCTCTGTAAAGTACCTTGTAGTACTGATGTGAAAACTGAATAATAAGATAGTGGTTGATGCCCTCTCATTTCCCACAGGATCTCCAAACAAAGAGGGAAAATAAAATAAGGCCAATCCTGCCCCCTGCATGCTGGCACTTACTAAACACTTCGATCTAGGTCATTCCTTTCCTTCTTATACGAACCTGGCTATGACCAGGAGATCAAGGTGCTAACAAGGAAGTGCAAGGATTTTTTTTTTCATTTCCTCTGATTTGTTAAATTTCCTTTATACTAGTCCTTAAATAATGTGTAGCAATAAATAAACAAGGTAGAGAAAAATAGGAAGAAAGAAATCTCATTGTAAAACCCCCTTACGTGGTGAGATTCACTTTAGGGCCATGAACCCTGAAGGATTCGACTTGTATGATTTCAGAAACAATGAGCTTTACCTCTAGTTCGACAATTATTTGTATGTACTTAAAAAATATATATTCGACAATTATTTGTATGTACTTAAAAAGTATATAAACAAAATCTTGATTATGAACTCCAGCCCAGACATTTTACAAAACTCACTTCCTTTACTTCATTCCTATAAGAGCTACCTGAACCCTGCCAGCTTTTTTTCCAGAAGGCCCATTGGCAAAGTCATGAGGCAGTTGTATTGGTGACTTGAGACTTGGCTGCAGGGTGTTCACATGGAATAAATCCAAACAGTCTGTTTTGGCTGCCTATTATTTTGCCTAAAATAGCATTTCCGCAAGTCCCATTGCATTTGCAATAAAGCATTCATTTTTTATTCATTCCTAAATAAGGGATAAAGATGCAGGCCGGTGGCACAGGTCACCCATTTTGTTCTTGCACAAGGTAGGACTTCCTCCTTCTGTAAATAAAGTCCTTCATGAACAGCAATCACCAGACTTGGACCAGAGGACAAGCTGAGCTCTAGCCCTGCCACACACCACTTACCCTTAAACAAGCCACTCTGTCCTTGCTGGTTCAGTTACTTTATTCATAAGACAGTACTGTAATATTGGTGCTATTGTTCTCAGTGAGCGGCCTAAGAAGAGTAACCACTGGAATTTACACAACACTTTGAAGTTTACACAATACTGCAAAATATAATGTAGGATTTGTCTCTATTCTTAATGAAAATATTTTCTTCACTTGCCACCATAAAGGATTTACTGTTTGCCTTACAAAGTACTCAAAGGGGAGCCCTTGATTCTGGACTTACTATTTGTGACCTACAGACATACACCGCTGTCTCTAAAACTGCCAGTATTAAATTAAGTCTAAATTTTCCATAAATTTTCTCAAGTTAAAGAAGATCCGAAATAGAGGCAACATAATCTCTTTCAAAAGAAAACGTGTAAGTTGGAAATTACAACAGAACTATACCAGAACTGCTAGGAAATAGAGACATAAAGACAAATAGCAGAGCCTCCTCTCAAAGCAAAGTAACATACAAGCAAAGACAGCATTGGAGAGGTTTTTTGTTTTGTTTTGTTGTACTGTGTGATGATAGGCTGCAGCATGGATCTGGCATACATACCAGTATTTGTTCCATCAAAAGCACAGTTTGTACAGTACAGTAAATACAAACAATGTGCTCATAACCAGTCCATGTCAGCTCCCACTCCAGGCATGGTGCCATATTGGAAAGTGCACGCTTCTCATACAGTCTACCAAAGGAAAGAACTTAGGGACAGTCCAGAGAACTAAAATCATATCAAAATGATCAAATAATAAACGAGTTGCCTCAGGAGAATAGACTAAAACTTAAATTTTTAGGTGAAGACATAATAACCCAGAAGTTTATGATCAAGATTTCTAAGGTGCAAAATCTATCCACTGATTATTAGAATACAAAATAACTCCTTGAAGTTTAAAATGCAGTGTACCAGAAGGAATGCCAGGAGAAAAGACATAAAAACTCAAGGAAGCTCTGGAAAAATGTATGAAATGGTAGACTTATAAGGGCTTTGAGAGAAAATGGGTATGTCTGAGGCTAAAGACAGAGTTAGACGAACCAGAGGAAGGACACAGCAGAATAATTAGTATATTCTCGTATTCTAAAAATTCTATATAAATCTCAAGAGAGGCAGATTACTCTTTACTCATTTGTAAGAAGTAAATTATGCACTATGACTTCACTTTCTTATTTTGCTTATGGTAATAATTAAATATTCATTAAATGCAGAACACTGTGATTTGTATGATTTATCTTGTGGCAATCAGTTACAAACTGATATATTCTTCCATTACAGAAAGCCCTTTTCAACATGTAACACATTTCCAAAGGTAATCTGGAAAACGCTGAGTCCACAGGAACAGAAAAACTCTTATTGGCCAAAGACATTTGACTCAGAAGCTCACCACTGTAATGTAATAAAAGTTAAACTTGATCAAACTGAGTTTTGTACTCACTGACTTTGTGTGACTCTATGTTAAAGTTTATTTAAAAAGAAAGAAAGAAAGAAAAACAAGCTGAAAAAAATAAAGTTAAAAGTTTCTTACTTCAAGACATACAGAAACTTCATGTGCTAAGGCAGGACACACTCAGAATGTCTTGCTAAAAATAGACTCCTATCAGAACATCACCTCTAATCCACAAAAGAATCTGCCAAGAGATTTCAATAACAAGAGGCATATTGTAGGCATTTTTATCCATCAACAAATTGATTAAAATGCCAAAGGGACAAAGGCGAAGCTAAATACAGGGCAAAGGCTTTAAGGAACTCACGGCAGTTTTTCTCATCAGTTCCATCTAAGCAGTCTGTGGCATGGTCGCATCTGAACTCTCCTGGGATACATTCACCATTCTCACATGTAAACTGATGGCTGGAGCACGTTATCCCAGCTGTGAAAGGAAAAAAGTATGCCTTTATAATTACTGAAGAACACAGATCAATTAACAAATGTGACAACATTAACAAATAGGAATGAGGAAATTTAAAAGTAAAGGCAAGGAACCCATACACTGAACATAAAATTCATAGGGTCACCAGGTAGAGCACCTGGCTACCCTAAGGGAGACATCTTACAAAGTGAAAGCAGGGCTGTTAGGACAAGCATACTATCAAAATACCTGAAACACTCAAGTTCGTTGAGTGTAGACAATTATATTATCAACATGTGTTGAGAATACAACATAGCTTGAAAACCTACACAGCAAAAAGGATGGATGAAATAAGAATTTTGCAAGTATAGGTATTAATCAAGGTCCCCCTTGCGAGGAGATCAAACCAGTCAATCCTAAAGGAAATCCACCCTGAATATTTACTGGAAGGACTGATACTGAAGCTAAGGCTCCAGGACTTTGGCACCTGATGCAAAGAGCCGACTCATTGGAAAAGGCCGCGAGACATACTGGGGGAAAATTGAAAGGGGAAAAACTGAAGGCAGGAGGAGAAAGGGGCAACAGAGAATGAGATGTTTCAATAGAATCATTGATTCAATGGACGTGAGTTAGAGAAAATTCAAGGAGATAGTGAAAGATATGGAAGACTTATTTTATAAGCTTTCTACACTGAATATGTGTCAGTTTTATAAACAGACATTTAAGCTGGCTTAAATGGTAGGTGATTATGGTAGGTGAAGGCAGAACATCAGTAGTTTATAAAATTTGTCTCTGGATAAATCGGACAAAATCGAATGAATGGTTGTTTCATGTGAATTCTACTCTGTGAGTTTAATGCAGGAAATATGATGGGACTTTTTAATTATCCACATAAAAAAGAGAAGCATTTGGGGGAAATATGATCTGACAAAAACACAATACAAAATGTAAAATGTAAGAGTTACCTTATGAAATCCATACTTGTTTAAAATAGTATGGAGCATCGCTTACAAATTATAGAATCTCCCCAAGCAGTGGCCCTTGGCAGTTCCCATCCCCTCTATGAAGTATTAGCAACAGGTCATCCACCACACACTGCATCACAATCTACAGCTCAGCTTTCTTCCTGCTCTGTGCCAGCAGCAAGGGGAAGTGGAACCAAATGGCATATGGAGCCAAAAGATAAATAACCAGTCATTCAGTGTCCATTTATCAAGAACTTAATACCTGTGACAAGAATAGCAAGCCTTAGGGATAGAAGCTGAATAAAGCATAGTCATTGCTCTCGGGAGCTTCACAATCAAGCATGGAGGTCATCCTTTTCCTCTAGGACCTTTGAGAGGCCAGTCAGAGAATATCAGAGCCCAGACAGATTTCCTAGAAACAAGGATTTCTTCCTGCTCCCCACTATCCTTGCTACATTTCCTTCCTCCTTTCAGTACTTCTGAACCAGGCCCCCGCTCCCATTTTGCTAATCTACCTTAAATCCTGATTCATAGCTGGACCTGATTTAGATATGCCATGCTCCCATTTGGCCTTGATCAGCTCCTGTCTGTACCTTCCTCAAGACTGCAATCGGTCACCACCACACCACCACCTTTCACAGTTATACATATTTCACTGGTTTCTTCTTAACCACTTTGTCCAAAGGACTACCATCTCTTTGTTGCTGGATGGCAGACCACATGACCAGCACTGACAAGCCCTAGCAGATGGTTTAATACAGTCTACGTTTAACTTTACACCAAAGTCAAACTCATAAGTATTGAGAATTTCCATTACTTTCCTCAAAAGAAGCATCTAGTGGTCCAACTGAGAAGAGTTCATACTCCGTGCTGGCCTCAAAACTCCTGGACTAAATTCCATTTTTTTAATAAATACACCCAAAACTCACTGAAGCCCATAGCATCTCCACTGCTAGTCACCTAACAACTAAACAAGTTCTCACGTGAAGTACCCGTCAAAACTTCTGTTTCTTCTTTGATCTTTGTGGGCAATGACTATGAGAAAATGCCAACAGGATCATGGCTATCTCAAAACCAACAAAGAGTGATGATAGATGTCCACTGATTTGTGGGATGTGCATGTAATGAAATGTGGGAAAGTTCAAAGATGAATGCCACACAGTAATCAGAGCTGGATACTTCCAGAGGACACCTGAGGTCAAGAACTAGAGGTGGTTCAGCCTTGTATCTTCTATCTCAATCCATCAAGATGCTGATACTCTCTCTTCTAGATATTAAAATGTGAATTATGGGAATGTAAAATTCAGGACTTCTACAGCTTTCATGCAATCATGAAAAGCCGACAGACTAAAAAGACAGCAGAGCAGAACAGTGGAAGAAAATTGGATGATGTTATTAATTCAAGGAATTGAGATTTTCCACGATCTTCCAGTCAATCCTGGAACAATGCTACATTTATATTTGCCGTGTGGATAATAAATTCCCCTTTTGTTTAAATTTTTTGAGTTACATTTGTCATTCTTTGCAGCCAAAATGTCCAACTGCCAGACAAATGAAGACCCTCACATATAGACACCGAAAAGCGTTTTGTTTCACTCTTAAGTGAAACATAACCTGAACTAAACGCTGGGAATCTAAATCACAGGGACGTATTGATAAATCTTTAGCACATTCACACTTTCATTAGCATCCAAATCCTGGGTGAGATGGCTGGCACAGGTTTCTTTGTCCTTCAAGGCCCAACTTTTCTTTCATTTACAAAGAATCATTTCATTGTGTTTTGTATTTGTAAAGGTTAGAATTTAAGGTGTCCAAAGGGCCAAAGCAAGACTCCTCTACAAGCACTTACGGCAACGCCGACGTTCATCTGCACCATCATTGCAGTCATCTTCCCCATCACACACCCAGGTCTCAGGGATACAGAGCTGCTCATTTGGACACAGGAACTGGTTGGAATGGCAACTACTGGTGGCTAAAATAAACCAGAAAAGAACTCATTGTGTCAAACATCCACCCTATTATACCAACAAGCAATACTCCTTTTAAAGGAAATACTCAATATACTCAATATATACTCAAATATATGCTCAATATATTTGACAGCAAATATAAAAAAACCTTAGAGCCTGTGGACCTTAGCCAGTGTTCACTGTCAAATAATCTCAATGGTTTCACAACAAAATGATGATCCAAAGAGATACAAAATTCCAGAGAATAAAACAAATAGCATACATACATACAAAAACACACATACAAAGTTATGACCAAAACAATGTTAAATTTTAATTTTAATTACATTTTTAATTTTAATAAAATCAACCAGCAGTTTATAATTATTACATTACTTGAAGTGTTTTGTATTGTAATAACCAATAGTAAAGCATGAGGATAAATTGTAAAATCTATGAGATTTGGAAAATAAGACTCTAAATCAAATCATTTTATTATCTCCACAATTTATTTGCTTTAAAATCTTGAGCAGGTTCTCTGAATCTCAATGTATGCATCATAAAATGGGGTCTATACTTTTCTCACATTGCTATAAAAAATAAGAAGAGTAACATATGTGAAGTGTTAGCTGCTCAGTCATATCTGACTTTCTGCCACCCCATGGACTGTAGCCTTCCAGACTTCTCTGTTCATAGACTTCTCCAGGCAAGAAATCTGAAGTGGGTTGCCATTCCCTTCTTCAGGGGATCTTCCTGACCCAGGGATCAAACCCAGGTATTCTGAACTGCAGGCAGATTCTTCACCTCCTGATCCACTGCGGAAGCCCCAACATATGTGAAAGTGCCACGCAAATTAGTTGCAATCACTATTGTCATTGGTATGTTGCTATTATCTTGCTATGGGACACTGACAAATCTGTTGGTGTAACTGTTATTCCTTTATATCAGAATACACTCTTCTTAACTTTCTGCTCCTAGTGTTTAACCTAAAATGAACTCAGTAAGCCCAGGAGGCAAATAGATAACACGTGATCATGTCTCTACAGATAGAACTACTCCTTTACTCAAAGTGTGGTTTCCAGACTAGCAACATCAGCATCTCCTGGG
Source organism: Tragelaphus eurycerus (assembly GCA_935064755.1). NCBI lineage: Eukaryota > Metazoa > Chordata > Mammalia > Artiodactyla > Bovidae > Tragelaphus > Tragelaphus eurycerus. The sequence continues at coordinate 632,587 of CAKXYN010000060.1, forward strand.
AACTTCCAGACCCCACCTCGAGCATGTGGAATTAAAACCTACACTTTAACAAGCTCCCAAGGTGATCCATTACTGCATGAAAATTTGAGAAGTACCTCATAGCACCTACGCCCCACGCTTCTCCCATTCTCAAAGCACACTGTCATCCAAACAACACACCAAAGTTTGTTCTGTTGTGCCAAAGGATGGCAAACAACTCGAATTTTCACCTGCCTTCTTGGTTTTTGGATTATAATCATCGCCTATTCACCTATCAAAATGGATGAAACTGCAGTAGTGTGATAGCTCTCCGACAGCAAGGTGGGAGAAAAGTGGATATAAGGGTTGGGATTAGTACACCAAGTAGGAAGCCTATAGTAGATAACTTTGCTTCTCTATGCCTCAGTGTCCTCATCTGAAAGCTACTTCAGAATACTGTGGACAGAAATAAATGAAGAAATATGTGGAAAATGATTTTCATAAGTACTTGTAAGTTAAAAAGTTAACTTTGGTGTCTATCATGTTTTTAACTATAACTTTGAAAAATATAAATAGACTGCACTAGCCACTTCTGTGACCTCTTTATAGTAATTCACACAAGTTCCTCTACATCTTACTACATCTACTACATCCTGTTTATGAAAACAGACTCCCTGAATTACAAATCACAGCAGTACAGACATTATTTTTTTGTTCTTGTTCGTGCACAAAATTTGCAGACTGAATAATATGAAGTAATCTCTTCTACGCTTCAGAAAACAACTAAGAAAGTTGGTTCCCTACCAAGGTGTTTGGATAAGACACAAACTGACGTGAACTGAATCTCTTCCTCAAAAGGGTCTGAATTCTTAATGCCACTTTAACGCTGAAGATTGGAGCTCAGTACAAACTATTAAAGTCACAACTCTTTGTTACAGCTGAAATACTTGTCACTCCGAACAGCGCTGAGCCCCGCCCCTCTTCACTTACGGCAGTCAATTTCATCCGCGCCATTTGGGCAGTCTCGGGTCCCATCACACCGCCAGGACGCAGAAATACACAGCCCAGGTTGGCACATAAACTCATTACTGCGACATCCTGTAATCCCACAAGCAAGAGAAAGCCAGTTTAAAAAGTTATCCACACAGATATTTCAAAGAAATACAAATTTTTGATGAAATAAAAAGTATCCCACTAATTAGTAATCAAAGGATGTAAATTACTTATATATACAATTAGGAAAACATTTTTATGATTATATTCTGTTTTGGGGTTTACAGAAAGGTCATTTTCACACACAGCTAACTAGAAGTCACCTTGATGTAAGGAATCTGGAAAGCAATTTGACAACAGTTATCCTGCTTTTTAAAAGCACTTATTCTTTAATTTAAATTTAATACTTCTTTAATTTAATACTTTTACTTCTACACTTTAACAAGCTTCTGGGTCTTTTATTATCCCTTAAGGAACGAGGCAGAGAATTTAAAATTTTGTATGTGGAGATTTTCATCTTAGTATTATTTATGATAAATGAAATTGCAAGCCTCCTAAATGTCCAATGTGAAAATGATTATAAACTTTCTTGTATCTATATCTATATATCATATTAGGAACTCATTAAAATAGTTATGAAGAACGAAATGATTTGGAGAAATATTTGTAATACAATGTAACAAAGACAAGGGAACAAAATTTTACCAAAACAAAAGTATATTAATAGAAAAAAAGCACAGAAAAGACCAGAATGCTAAGGGCAGCTATCACTGATTAATAACGTCATGAGTAACTTTTTCATATGTGTGATAGTGCTTTTTTTTTTTTTCAGTTTCACACCCTACAGTTTTTTTAAGTCCCTTTTTATTACTAAATCATGTACAGCAATTTATGGTTCCTTGTTCTTAGATACAGACCAACATCTTGGCTTTTTGTTTGTAATTTATTTGTAAGATGTCAGGTACAGCTCTTCTCCGGCAATAAACAAAGGCCAAAAAACAAAAAAATCTCTGCAGCCAATCTTGAGTACACAAACTTGGCATCAAAGTTGCCACATTTCCAAGTGGCAGTGATACACATAGTGATACCAGAAAGAGAATATAACTTAAAGAAATTCATTAAATTCAACCAGTATATCCTGCAGTTTTCCTACTTCTCCCTGGGGGACTAATCTGGCAGTTGGAGGTCCTCAGAGTTTTCCCAAATACCTGACCAGTGACCTCCCCATACATTATGTGCTGTATCATTATCATGTTTTCTTTTAAGAGAGCAGCCAACATCAGCCCAACTTGGAGAAGACTCAAAATTATTCTTTCACAAGCCCATGGTGGTAGAGGAATAATTTGGGAGGTTGGAAGAATAATTATACTTTCCCCAAGTATTTAAGCAATCATGCTAAATTATCCATTTCAATGTTTGACTAACTAACCTGAAATTAAGTAAATATACAGATCAATTACCTACTCCCAAAATAAATAAGCAACGTGCTATCCTGTCTTGTGTAAAGGCAGGCATATCAACAGCATGACATAAACATAGTTAAGTGATCTATTCGTAGGGGATATAGGCTACTTTGTTCATGGAATGTTCAAATCTGATTGTCTGGTAGTGACATCCTGATTTATAATGTATGCTGCAAATGGTCAGAAACTTTCCTTGACTAAATGGTGGTACCGAGTGGTACAGGAATACGTACACCCAAATACCTTCTATAGACTAATGCATGATGGTGGTTGGTGGTGCAGGTCTGGGGTTGGTGGTGCAGGACTCTTATCAACTACCTTTAAAACACAACAACCTCCCTTGCAAAAATGCCCCTAAGGAATGTACAAATTCACTCTGGAATCCCAGAACTTCTCATTGGATTTTGTTCTACAAAGCAATATTTCCATGAGAGATTAGAGGCTTTGGAGGTTTAGCTATTAACACAACATATATTAAATCACTTTTATCAATTAGGTCTATTGTTAGTAATCCAACATAATACATTGTAAATTCAGTACATTTGTTTCCCTTAGTATCTAATAATTTCTGGTTGAAAAAGTGTAGCTGTCTAAAGGTCAGTCGACTTACAGTTTCCTATTGCTAGAAAAATCATACACTTAGAAAGTGAGCATACTGAAGCAAATTCTCAGTACTGCCTGTTTTAAACACACACACACATATATATATACATATAGTTATTTCTTAATCAACCTTTTTTCTTTTTTCATTTAAACAACTTTTATTACAAGTCAAATGTTGAGGTTGTTCTTTGCTTTTGCTAAAATATGAAGTTAAGCATATCATGAAAAGAATAAAAAATAGATACACAAGATTAATTTCTTAAGCACTTAAAAGGCAATTATTTAATATCACACATTAAAATTTTTTTTAATTGATAGGGGAAGTTGTGCAATTAAGTAAACCTTTCTAGTTCATATTTTTCACATTTGACCTCCCAAATACTCAATCATCTAAATATATGAAGCCCAATTCACTCAACTTATCAAAAGATCCATGATAATTCATCAAGTTCATCTTTTCAATGTCAACTTCCATGTCTATTATAAGTCCCAAATGACTATTATTTGGAAACACCTCTCAAGAAAAGCAAATGGGTACTCTAGCATTGCTGGATGGTAACTTATCAACCAAATGCTCCACTATTGTTAGAAAACTGTCATCCATTCTATTAATACTACAAACGGAATATGTACTGTGATAAATATAATGGAAAAGAATATGAATGTGTATATATGAAAGAATATGAATGTGTATATATGAAATATATATGAAAGAAAGAATGTATATATATGTGTGTGTATAACTGAATCACTTTGTTATACAGTAGAAATTAACACATTACAAATCAAATATACTTCAAATTAAAAAAAAAATTTTTTTAAAGCAATGCAGGGAAATTTTAAAAGTTTTAATCTCTTCAAGAAAAATTACAGTGGACATAGGAATAACCTGTTTTTTAACCTTACAGAGCTCCAAGCTGGAGAAAAACAGGAGTAATCCTTTCTTCATAAATAGCCATAGAGTTTCCTGGTTTAAGTGTTGGGCTAAGAATGTGTTAAGATAAGATACTAGAGTAACAGATAATGCCTCAAGGAGGAAAGAAGTTTGTTTTTCCCGAAAGGGCACAGCACAAAATTGAGAGCCCCACTTCTGTATCCTTCACAGCCTCTAAGCGCAGTGCTAGGCACATGAGACAGTAAACACATATTTACCAGGAAATGAGGATTTCTCTGTAAAATTCAGTCTGTTGGGATCATTACAGACAAGAGAGTCATAAAAGCATCAAGGCAAACAATGTCTTTTAATTGAAACTTACTATCTTAAATCTATAGAAAGAAAAATGAAACCTGGTTTAATCTGAAATAGGAGGAATATCTAAAAGTTTTAAAAGAAAGAGAAAAATATTACCATATTAATGTTTTACTTGTTTGCTCTTTCCCTATAACAGTTTCTTTTTCCTCTCATGAATTCTCTTCTTAGAAGAAAAGGGCAAGTTGTAGTCAATGGAACATTGTCCAAAGTTAACAGAGTAAGGTAATTTCTATGGCAAATCCTATTTTCCTACTCGATCCTCTAACACATGCTGTTCTGTCCAGACACTTTTGGTCTACCTGAGGAGGTGCATGTGCTCTTTTTAAAAACATGTAACACTATGTGGCATTTTAATAATCCTACCTTTACTGAACTCAAATATACTCCTCAATTCATCCATAATTTTAACTTTACTTTTTTGGTACTTAATTTTACTCCCTTGGTGCAGACAAACATATTTGTGATGTTTATAAACTGGTGATGGTTGACTACAATTTTCACACCTTATGCACAGCAACAAGGCCTGTCCCCTTTGGAAGATTTAAAGTCACTTGCTAATTTCCAAACTTGACACTGCAGCCGTGACACCCAAGGGTAACAAATTGTCTGGTGACTTTGCCCTGCCTAATGTCAGCTAGTGCAATAGGCAACTCAACTGATGGACCTGAAACAAGAAAGGTACAGCGAACCAGCCTATTAACACCACTCTTCCTGTGCAGCATTTTAGCTGCCTGGTTTCAGAACAGGTCGCCAAATAAGTGGCCAGAATTATTATTTATTTAATCCAGTTTACAAACAAATTGAGTTGACTGCTTCCCCAAATTGTTTCAGAGCCCTGATGTTTTGATAGGGGGAAACAATATTGGTATTAAGAGGATATTTCAAGGGACTTCCCTGGTGGTCCAGTGGTTAAGACTTCACCTTCCAGTGCAGGGGGGTGTGGGTTTGATTCCTGATCAGGGAGTTAAGATTCCATATGCCTCACACCCAAAAAACCAGAACATAAAATTGAAGTAATATTGTAACAAATTCAATAAAGTCTTTTTTAAAATAAAAAAAGCAAGCAAACAGTATATTTCAAAAAGTCCACAAAGCCAGTTGATGAGTGATCATGTACACATGTTATTTAAATGAAGTTTCTTTTTTAAAAAAAGACCAAAAGAATATGATTTCAGATTCAAAAAAGCCACAAAAAAAATTATACCCACTGTGTGCAAGACTTTGTTTAAGGTTTGTGAAAGAAACAAAGAATGATAAGCTATGATCTTTCTTATATAGAGTTTATAAATTTATTGGGAACAAAAGTTATTTATGCATTATAAATTACATAGCCATATAACAACAATAGCTGCTATTTGTTAAGTACCTACTATGTGTCAGATGATATAAAAATCTTTAATCACATCCATTAGATTCTTTTAGAAATAGATGAAGTGAGAGTTCTATTTCCTTAGTAGGAGAACCTGCACCTGAGAAACATCAGTCAAATTCCCACAGATGCAGAAAATGAATTTTTTGCAGACAATGATTCAGACCCAGGTCCTATATTCTACTCTTCATCTAACATCCCACAAAACAAATGACAGTTTTCAATTACTCATAATTTACTTATTAAGTGCCAGCAGTATTTTAAGTGTTTCCCATAGATGATCTCACTTATCCTCACAACTATGAGATAATACTGCTATAATACTATGAGATAGTATTAATAGCCCCATTTCATAGATGAGAAAACTGAGGCTTGACCAAATCTCACAACTGGTAGATGGAGAAGCAGGGATTCACACAGCAGGTAGTACGACCCCAAAGCTGTGCCATATGACAGTGGATGATTTGGTTCCAAATAAGCACCAGAGACAGTAAAAACCAATTGGTCTCACGGAGGGAAAAATGAGCACCATAAGATGATGTGATGAGAGAAGGCTTCTTGAAGGAGAAAAGACTGCACTGGGCCTGTGTGAAAGACCAGGACTTGGGTGGATGACGGAGAGACCAGGCTTTGTGTAGGGTCCAAGCAACTTGAAGGAGGCCCAGCTTGGATGAAGTCTAATGAGCAGGCCTCCAAAGCCCAAGCACGGGAACCTCTTCAAACATGGGAGACAACAACGCTGGGTGATGGAGAAGAAAGGGCCTTGAATGTCAAGAACAGAGTGACATGGTCAAATGGGTTGAGAGTGAGAAAACTAAGAAATCTTTACTGCCAGTAACTCTATTGGCCTTCCCTGCTGGCTCAAACTGTAAAGAATCTGCCTGCCATGCAGGAGACCTGGGTTTGATCCCTGGGTCAGGAAGATACCCTGCAGAAGGGAATGGCATCCCACTCCAGTATTCTTGCCTGGAGAATTCCATGGACAAAGGAGCCTGATGGGCTACAGTCCATGGGGTCACAAAGAGTAGGACACAATTGAACACTTTCACTTTCACTTCAGTAACTCTTAAAACTAAAAGGCTCTCTGGGTGGATGCAAATCTGAATGAAGATACAGATTTGGCCAAGAGAAGGCCTTGGGCTCCTCAGAACCTTGCCCAGAGCAAGAGCGTGGTGAGCAAGGCAGTGGGTGGTTCACTCAGAGGCTCAGAGAGGCAAGGGGCTCACCCTGCAGCCCTTCCAGTTCCACAACTGATCCAATGCCTGTCAGATGGCCAACAGTTTCCACAGGTGCCACCCAAGGCCTCCTAGTTCTGTCTTTTCCAAGCTGAATGGATGTGCTGAGCATCCAGCACGTGGAATTCAGCCAGTCCTTGCGAGATAGCAGGTTGCAAAGACTGCTGAAAGATTTAGTCATTTTTAAAGTGTCTTTTCAATGATCAAAAGGCAGGAGAATAACATGAGACACTATCAGAGAAGCCTCTCAATTCTGGGAAGTGGGAAGTTACGCTTCCACCTTTTCTAACTGAGCTATTCCTCCCCCATTTTGCTTAAGCACTTGCTACCAGCCATTCTCCTCAACCCTCATCTCTTCCACACCACTTCTTTTTCCTTAAATACCTCTTAGCCCTACAATCAGACTGTCCACCAGCACTGCACTGCATTATAAATAAAATCACACTTCCCAGGGACTCTTGACAGGAACACGATGGGCATGCAGGGTGGGAAAATTATTCGAATGCGCTGGGCAAAGAGCAAGTGTCTAGTGTCCCTGGTCCCTGACAAGTGGAATGCCAAGAGTGCTCATCCCCTGTGATGTGACATACATGTCCAAACACCCTTGAGAATGGTGGTACCACCCCCAGTTGAGAACAACTTAGAACATCCAAGCGGCTTGGACATTCAGAGCTCAAAATGTCTTACCCCACATGAAAGAGATCATCTAAGAAAACCCCTATAATAAATTCTTCCCTCCTAAAGATCATAAAATTTCTTAAATGGCAATCATACTCCCTCCCACCCATCAATAAGAGGGCCTGGGGTTAGGTAATATCATGCCCCAGCAACTAGTACCAGTACCTTGAAATGAACTTCCATGGGAGTCTGATAAAGAATCACAGGTCCAGGAAAGCCTGTGTCACCCTGGAGTGCTCTATCAGGAGTCCACAGGCTTACCCATTCAAGGGTGAGGGGAGTCACAGGCAAAAAAAAAACAAGCCATAACCTGAAGTCTTCAGGCAGTTGTTCTTCACTAATGGAAAGGATCACTGCTGTGAAAAACAAAGTCAGAAACACACCTGCTTCTGGTGCAACCTTTTCCCATCTGTGTAATTATTAGAACAAAAAATATATATATACTTTTCTCAAACACCCTCTCCTCACCCTGCCACGCTTATAAATAAAGAAAGATATAAAGTGACAATCACCTGAGTGCCTAAAACATTCAAAAGAAGCTATTTGGACCAAGAACACTCAGCAATGAAAACTTCCTGCCAGCCAGTAAACACCAAAATTCTGTTTGTTTTAGTCTTTCCTGTATTTTCTCATATAATCCATGCTGTGTTGTCTTTAGCAGCTGAGTCACTGAGGCTCCTACAGAGGGACGCATACTCCACCTGGGAGAAAACTAAGCCCAAGAACTTTGTCCCCACTCCCCACCAAGGAACTAACTGATTATCTGATAGCCAAAGAGCTACACATATACGATGCTGAAAGAACACTATCCAAACCAAAGAAGATAGTCTTCCTGCTCTGGTTAATAAGAACCCAGTGGATCCAACTCCATACGGAGAGTCCAGCACACCCTTCAACACAATGTCTTAACATGACTTGAACAAAAACTATAAATCACCCCCAGTTAAGAGCTGATTTCCAACCCCAGCTGCCCAAAGCATTCCTACATGGCTTACTGATTAGCAATATAAATTATTGGGAAAATAGTTCAATGGAATCAAAAACTAAAATGGAAAATCACACACTTATGAGAAATAAGGGACTACACAGATCCGATCAGATCAGTCGCTTAGTCGTGTCAGACTCTGCGACCCCATGAATCGCAGCACGCCAGGCCTCCCTGTCCATCACAAACTCCCGGAGTTCACTCAGACTTACACCCACCGAGTCAGTGATGCCATCCAGCCATCTCATCCTCTGTCATCCCCTTCTCCTCTTGCCCTCAATCCTTCCCAGCATCAGAGTCTTTTCCAATGAGTCAACTTTTCTCATGAGATGGTCAAAGTACTGGACTTTCAGCTTTAGCATCATTCCTTCCAAAGAAATCCCAGGGCTGATCTCCTTTAGAATGGACTGGTTGGATCTCCTTGAAGTCCAAGGGACTCTCAAGAGTCTTCTCCAACACCACAGTTCAAAAGCATCAGTTCTTCAGTGCTCAGCTTTCTTCACAGTCCAACTCTCACATCCAGCACTTTCACAGCATCACAGATCCAGGCAAATCACTTTCCTGCTTAAGGCTCGTATAGGGTGTGACAGACCCACTCTCAATCCGAATGCAGAGTTTATAAATAGCACCAAACCAGGGTTTCTCTCATTAATTAGTCCCAAGTGTTGAATCATATGTCAAATCAATACACGTGTGTTAAAAATACAGGCAGCATTGCTGTTTTGGTCATCTTAAGTAAATTAGACCACAGGTTATCAAATGATCAATGGCTTAATACCGGAAATTATGACAATAGCAGGAGAAGAAGAAATTGACTCCCAGTCGATGGATTTGGTGATTCTCTACAGTCACAGGGCAAATCATTTATAACTACAAAACAGGTCTTCTGGACTGAATCATACAAATACTTTCTTGTTCTGATTTTATTTTTTTTTTAATTTTTATTATTAACTTTATTTAAGTATAACTGACTGACAATACTGTTTCAGGTGTTCAATATAGTGAATCAATATTTTTATAGCTTATACTCCACTTAAAGTTATTAGAGGACTTCCCTGATGGTACCATGGGTAAGAAACCACCTGCCAGTGTAGGGGATCCAGGTTTGATCCCAGATCCAGGAAGATCCAACATGCCATGGAGCAACTAAGCCTGTGCGCCACAGTAAGTCCGTGTGCCACAACTACTGAAGCCCGCACGCCCGAGAGCCCATGCTCCACAACAAGAGAAGCCACCGCAATGAGAAGCCCGAGAACCACAGGGAAGAATGGGCCCTGCTCTCTGCAACTAGAGAAAGCCCGAATGCAGCAACCAAAACCCAGCTCAACCAATAAATAAATAAAGTTATTACAAAACATGGGACTCCCTAGTAGCTCAGACAGTAAAGCGTCTGCCTACAATGCCAGGAGACCCAGGTTTGATCCCTGAGTCAGGAAGATCCCCTGGAGAAGAAATGGCAACCCACTCTAGTATTCTTGCCTGGAAAATCCCATAGATTGAGGAGCCTGGCAGGCTACAGTCCATGGGGTCACAAAGAGTCGGACACGACTGAGCGACCTCACTTCACTTTATTACAAAATAATGGCTATATTCTTTTGTGCTGTACACTTTTTCCTTGTTTTTATTTAACAAACCCTTTGCTGTACTTAGCCCCTTGCTGCTGCTATGTCGCTCAGTCGTGTCCGACTCTGTGCGACCCCATAGACGGCAGCCCACCAGGCTCCTCCGTCCCCAGGATTCTCCAGGCAAGAACACTGGAGTGGGTTGCCATTTCCTTCTCCAATGCATAAAAGTGAAAAGTGAAAGGGAAGTCGCTCAGTCTTGTCCGACTCTTAGCGACCCCATGGACTACAGCCCACTAGACTTCTCCATCCATGGGATTTTCCAAGCAAGAGTACTGGAGTGGGGTGCCATTGCCTTACTCTATGCTATTTAGTTCTTGATCATTCACAATAGTTATACCAGTATGCTCTCAAGACATGAAAAGGGATAAAAGAGGCAAAAATAGAGGAAGAAAGAGAAATGGGGAAGAAAAAGGAAGAGAGAGGGGGAGGAAAGAAGAGATACCAAAGTCAACCAGTATCAGTGTCCAAACGCTAAGTGTAATGAGACCTAGCATTGTACCCTAACCTCAGTGGTACAAAATGGTAACTCATTCTTCTTTAACAGTGACCCAAATTCAGGCTGGACCGGTTTGTCACTGCTCAGTGGGTTTATAGGTCACAAATTTCATGCTACGAACTCTAAGCTGTCACTTGAAATCTGTACATTTTCAGAAAGTAGAGATTAGGTATAGTTGTATATATATGATATATAATATATATAATTGTATATGTATATATATATATCAGATCAGATCAGATCAGTCGCTCAGTCGTGTCCGACTCTTTGCGACCCCATGAACTGCAGCACGCCAGGCTCCCTGTTCATCACCAGCTCCTGGAGGTCACCCAGACTCATACCCATCGAGTCAGTGATGCCATCCAGCCATCTCATCCTCTGTCGTCCCCTTCTCCTCCTGCCCTCAATCCCTCCCAGCATCAGAGTCTTCTCCAATGAGTCAACTCTTCCCATGAGGTGGCCAAAATACTGGAGTTTCAGCTTTAGCATCATTCCTTCTAAAGAAATTCCAGGATTGATCTCCTTCAGAATGGACTGGTTGGATCTTCTTGCAGTCCAAGGGACTCTCAAGAGTCTTCTCCAACACCACAGTTCAAAAGCATCAATTCTTCGGCGCTCAGCCTTCTTCACAGTCCAGCTCTCACATCCATACATGACCACAGGAAAGACCATAGCCTTGACTAGGCGAACCTTTGTTGGTAAAGTAATGTCTCTGCTTTTGAATATGCTATCTAGGTTGGTCATAACTTTCCTTCCAAGGAGTAAGCGTCTTTTAATTTCATGGCTGCAGTCACCATCTGCAGTGATTTTGGAGCCCAGAAAAACAAAGTCTGACACTGTTTCCACTGTTTCCCCATCTGTTTCCCCATCTATTTCCCATGTAGTGATGGGACCAGATGCCATGATCTTCGTTTTCTGAATGTTGAGCTTTAAGCCAACCTTTTCACTCTCCACTTTCACTTTCATCAAGAGGCTTTTTAGCCCCTCTTCACTTTCTGCCATAAGGGTGGTATCATCTGCATATCTGAGGTTATTGATATTTCTCCCAGCAATCTTGATTCCAACTTGTGTTTCTTCCAGTCCAGCATTTCTCATGATGTACTCTGCATATAAGTTAAATAAACATGGTGACAATATGCAGCCTTGACGTACTCCTTTTCCTATTTGGAACCAGTCTGTTGTTCCATGACCAGTTCTAACTGTTGCTTCCTGACCTGCATACAGATTTCTTAAGAGGCAGATCAGGTGGTCTGGTATTCCCATCTCTTTCAGAATTTTCCATAGTTTATTGTGATCTACACAGTCAAAGGCTTTGGCATAGTCAATAAAGCAGAAATAGATGTTTTTCTGGAACTCTCTTGCTTTTTCTATGATCCAGCGGATGTTGGCAATTTGATCTCTGGTTCCTCTGCTTTTTCTAAAACCAGCTTGAACATCAGGAAGTTCACGGTTCACATATTGCTGAAGCCTGGCTTGGAGAATTTTGAGCATTACTTTACTAGCGTGTGAGATGAGTGCAATTGTGCGGTAGTTTGAGCATTCTTTGGCATTGCCTTTCTTTGGGATTGGGATGAAAACTGACCTTTTCCAATCTTGTGGCCACTGCTGAGTTTTCCAAATTTGCTGGCATATTGAGTGCAGCACTTTCACAGCACCATCTTTCAGGACTTGGAATAGCTCCACTGGAATTCCATCACCTCCACTAGCTTTGTTCGTAGTAATGCTTTCTAAGGCCCATTTGACTTCACATTCCAAGATGTCTGGCTCTAGGTCAGTGATCACATCATCATGATTATCTGGGTCTTGAAACTCTTTTTTGTACAGTTCTTCTGTGTATTCCTGCCACCTCTTCTTAATATCTTCTGCTTCTGTTAGGTCCACACCATCTCTGTCCTTTATCGTGCCCATCTTGGCATGAAATGTTCCTTTGGTATCTCTGATTTTCTTGAAGAGATCCCTAGTCTTTCCCATTCTGTTGTTTTCCTCTATTTCTTTGCATTGATCACTGAAGAAGGCTTTCTTATCTCTTCTTGCTATTCTTTGGAACTCTGCATTTAGATGTTTATATCTTTCCTTTGCTCCTTTGCTTTTCGCTTCTCTTCTTTTCACAGCTATTTGTAAGGCCTCCCCAGACAGCCATTTTGCTTTTTTGCATTTCTTTTCCATGGGGATGGTCTTGATCCCTGTCTCCTGTACAATGTCACGAACCTCATTCCATAGTTCATCAGGCACTCTATCTATCAGATCTAGGCCCTTAAATCTATTTCTCACTTCCACTGTATAATCATATGCATGAAATTTACTCTGAAGCAACCAATGCTTACACATCAATAAACAAGTCTAATAACAACTCTGGCCAGAAATATTGATCATTGTGAGGCTTATGGTGGGGCTTATTATAGTGTTTACACAAACACTGACCTTTTTTCCCTTCTAGTCATCTTATATCTCAAAAAGGGTTTTATAGGAAGCTCAAAATTCTCCCACCATGACCTGATGTATATATGAAAAATAAAGAAAAAGTAAATGAGAATAAGAGACCGAAAGAGTGATAGCAAGGTGATAGGAATTTATTATGATTCTACCAAGAACAGTACGCTATTCTAAAGTGTGAGCTCCTAAAAGCAGGAATAAATGCCTCTGTAATCCCAGAGCCTAGCACAGAACCTCCTAGTAACCAAGTCAATAAACAAACGATATGAGACACATTAGAATATGTGGGTGAAGCTGATTTCCAAAAGACTGATAAAGCCTTGAGATCATGATGATTTGTGTACTTTTATAATGGATCCTGCCATTTTTTCTTCCAATCTAACTACCAATGGAACAATTATCTTCCATATTGACTCTCTTGAGAGTCCAAAAGACTCTTCAGAAGCCAACCCCAAACCCCTGGGAGCCTCTTTATATGTCTGGGTCATTCTCTGCTACTTCAATAAACAATGGAACTCCCCCCTTCCCCTGGCCTCGATCCACATTATACAAACTGTTTATATACAGCATTACTCTGGAGTACTCCGTACCCTCCCCCACAAAAAAATAGGGGAAACAAGGAAGCCGCAAGAGAAGATCTGATTCCACAAATCGAAATGTGTAATTGTTATACCACGTGGATCTCTGCTCAGTGTTATAGTACATGCTGGATCACAGGGAAGTTTGAGGGGTAACGGATGCATGTTTACGAATGGCTCAGTCCCTTGCTGTTCACCTGAAACTACAATATTGTTAATCAGTTATTCCTCAATACAAAAAGTTTTTTTAAAAATTTGTAATTTTTATTATAAGCGATTTGCTAACGTATGCATGGTGTTAGTTTGCCTATAGAGTCAAAGGTAAAGGTATATTTGGTAACTTGGGAAACCATAAAATAGGATCTATTACTTTTGCAAAGACTTTCATGGTAGAATGATATAAAATTTCCTGTGTCTCCTCTACTACAGTGATTTTAGCAGACTGAACAAAAAGAACTTCAGGACATGCCTCACCAGCAGGTTATCTGTTAAACCAGCAGTCCTTTGGCCCTGATTTGTTATGCCTGAGCTTAAATAGCATTTAAGGGTCTCCAAATCACTTCCAGGCTCTATAAATGTCATCACCTCATGTTATAATGGGAAACTTAATAGCTTGTTGACACAGAATCAACAATATTATATTATCACCCACTAATACCCATGTGTAATGAAATAGTACTTGGGTTTCTGACTAAATACAGTGAATTTATAATTCCCCAATATTAAGAGCAGCTTAAATAAAATTATAAGTTTATCTGCAGTGATGGTCAAAGCAGGGGAAAAAAAGTAACATATATTTCCTAAGATTTCACCTAATCTGTATTTAAGTATCAATAAGTAATGACCGTAAGAACCTATTTTCATAATAAAGTGTTAACCATGCAATAAAACAGAACTTAGAATTTTAATGATGGAAAAAAATAATGGTTTCAGTAATAAACTATACTAGGAAATACATACAACAAAATCTCTGACACAAAAAATTAAAACTATTGCTTACTGGAATTTTGCCTGTATTACACGTTTTAAAAAACTACAAGAAAATAAACTGGTATTAGGAATTTTGGTCAAGAATGGAGTTTTCAGTTATCATCTTAATTCTGAAAATTAGACATCTAGAATTATACAGTGCTGACCTAGACAATGAATGAATAAGCTAAGATTCCAAATACAGGTATTATTTAAAGACAATTTTAATTAAATTCAGTAAGAAAGCCAGATTTTTCAATTAGGACTAAAATAAGAAGATAGTGATGGAGAAAACACTAGACTAAGATCCAAGACACATGGGTAGCACAGACTACTGTTCCTTCATGAACTTTCCAAAAAAGTTCATGAAGGCTGGAATTCTGTTTTATTCACTATTAAATTTTCAGTTGGTAAGGATTTATTGCTTAACTGACTTAGGCTGGTGAACCTGGTTTTAAACTCTGATATGCAGTTCCCTGGGTTTCCCAGGTGGCTCAGTGCTAAAGAATCTTCCTGCTGAAGCAGGAGACACAGGTTTGATCCCCTGGTCAGGAAGATCCCCTGGAGAAGGAAGTGTCAACCCACTCCAATGTTCTTGCCTGGGGAATTCCATGGACAGAGAAGCCTGGCAGGATACAGTCCATGGGATTGAAAAGAGTCAGACACAATTGACTAACACTTTCACACTTTTTTCATGCTGTTACATTACCTGCAAAATTTCTGACCTGCAAAACCAAGTTATGATGAGGATTAAAGAGGTCCCTGTAAACCATAAGCACAAAGCCTGAAGGACAGCAGTCCCTCTGTGAAAGGTGACTCCCTCCTGGGCATACACACTTTTCATCCATCTCAAATATTCTAACAGCCTACAAAGTAAAATATTCAGGAACCAGTCCCTTCACCAGATAAGACCTGTCTGTTCCCCTAACTAATTGAGAGAAAACTCCCAGAGCCTGAGCCCCCTTGCTTGTGAGAGGCTCAGCATTTAGAGCAAGGTGGTTGGTTGCCTGCCCATGTACAAAGTAGCCACTGGCCCAGTCTGAGATCAAGGACAAGACTGAAAATCCAGATTTATCCTAGGAAACACAGGTCAAGCTGGGGCCAAAACCAAGCTTGCCACTGGTTTTCTATTTTATTCTCAATGCATTTTCCTACAATGAACATTTTTATTCTTCATCTATTTCAAATCACTCAATCTCAGGTGAGGCTCTGGAGTTTTTAATTTCCAGAGTATAATTTCAACACACACAAAAAAATTTGATGATAAATATAGAGGCTTTCCCAGAGAGGATTTTAAATCATTATATTAACTTGGACACAGCAACTTTTTTATGGTCATAAAAGTATTCCCTTTGACCTCAGCATTTCCCTCAACACATGGCATAGAACTGAGGACATAAAAGAAATTCAGGATTTTAATCAACTGAAGCTAAGCTAAAAAGCTTTTCATTGAGAAAGTTCATAAATTCTCCAGGGCCTAGGTTCAAAAACATGAAATTCCAAATTCTTCCCTAGAATGCTTAAGATATTCGGTGTCTGAATTCTCTAAATGTTCGCTTATGCAATATAAAAATGCTACAAATGTGCATATTCTTTGACTAAAATCATTTGTGATTTATGACTTGCAATATATCCAAAGGAAAACTTTATCATCTTCAGTTATTACCTTCTCTCTGGTCCAACCCTTCCAAAAGGAGGCATATAGTACCCCATCATTGCCATGACCCCAGGTCCAGGCTTTCCTGGTAATAAACAATTCCCATCACCCTCCAAAGTAATCTCCACCTCATACAGCAAACTCTCCAAACTCAAATCGATCCAACAGCATGTGTTGAGGCTCTGGCAGAACATCTATTTGTACGCTTGAGGAAACAGAATAACAATGGTCAGGACACAACAGTAATGACAGAAAGTCCAGGACAATTTGGCTGTCCTCAGTCAAGCCCACACAACCAGCCCACCTCCTGCCAGGACTAAGTGAGGCCAGTTCTTCCCTGAATAAGAGTATGTTCACTGTTTGTTAAGAGCACTCAACACTTCACTAAGTTTGGTAGGTAAAGTTACAAAGAGGGAAAAGCAACTTAAACCTAAAAGCTTCCTCTGATAGTCCAGGAATGAGGCGATTAGGGCCTTATCTAGTTAAAGAGTCCCACCTCTGCTTCATTTCCCCCACCCAAGTCTAAAAATCCTTTCCTTTTCCCTTTAGATCCCCATGACGTGGCCAAAGTGTTTCGAGCCTCAGAATCTGCACCTAAGTGAACTTACAGCAAAGTTTGAGTTTTAACGTTTTCTGGGGATGCTGGTACTTTCAGCAGAAAACAGGAAGCCCTCAAAGAAGTGAAATTTCTAACTGTGGCATTTTAGGCTTCCCTGGTAGCTCAGACAGTAAAGAATCTGCCTTCTTTACTGGAGACCCGGGATCCATTCCTGGGTCAGGAAGATCCCCTGGAGAAGGAAATGGCAACCCACTCCAGGATTCTTGCCTGGGAAATCCCATGGACAGAGGAGCCTGGTGGGCTGCAGTCCATGGGATCCCAAAGAGTCAGACACGATTAAGCAACTAACACTTTCACTTTCAATGCCCAAATACCTTCTTCACCAGAATGATGGCACAGATTTTAGGATCTTAACAGGACTCCAAACGTGGTACATAGTCAGCTATCTTTGCTGATACTGGAAATGTCATCAGCACAGAGATAGCACTTTTCCATAAAAGCACAGGCCATCAAAAATACAGTCCAAGGGTTTCCCAGGAGAACTGGTAACATCTCTGAATCACAGTAATGTGTCTTAGATTAATCTGGGATTTAGAAAAAGGCCCTAAGAAAATATTTCAAAATGAATGATGCCAAAACCCAAGAGAATCAAGTAATGAATATGATTTACTGAAACACTGTAATTTTGGTTCTTTTGTAAACCAAAACCCCTTGCTCTACTATTCGTAACTCAAAGATTTCCTTCCATTGGAAACGTAAGATTTACCAACTCCACCCAATGTGTATGTGTATGTCTGTGTGGCATGTATACACACACACACACACACACACACACACACATATGGAAGCCCAGTGTTTCAAAGCTTGCTGTAAAGGAATGGAGCTGATACACTCTCCTGAAGGTATACTTTCTACTACACCTGTAGGAATGCATCTCAAGCAGAGGCGTCTACTCTTCCCTTCTTCCATTCAACCCAGCATGTCTAAAAGCCAACAGCTTTTTGACAGAAGTTTAAAAGACAAAGTTTGAATACCCAGATGGCTGTGTGATTGATATATTACTCTAAAATGGGGGCAGGAGGAATAGGGTGAGGAAAGGGAGAAAAGAGGGAAGATTAGAAACCCAGTGGCTTTCCAGAGAGAAACCCCTGACATCTACACCTGGGTTCAAAACTCTAGCTCCATCTCTTACTAACACTATGGTACGTGAGCATGTTACTTAATTTCTATGCCTCAGTTTCCTCATTTAAAAATGAGAATAAGAGCTCCTACTCTTAAGGTTAAAAAGAAGATAGGATAAGAAGTATGGGCCTGGGACTTTCCTGGCAGTCCAGTGGTCAGGAATCCGCCTAACAATGGAGGGGACGCAGGGTTGGAGCCCTGGGTGGAGAGCAAAGACCCCACATGCCCCAAGGTAACTAAACCCACATGCCACAATGAGGCAACTAAGAACCTGACCCAACAAATAAATAAAATTTTTTTTGAAGTATGGTCCTGGCACATAAGGACATGGTCAGCAAAAGTTAGCCATGGTTACTATTTTTAAGCAGGTGTCTTCTGACCCTTTAAACTCTATATATGGTCTCCCTTTGAATTTGTCAGTGTTTTTTTGTTTGCTCCATACATATTTTCTTATACTGTAGCCCTTCTGTGTTCATAATCTGCAACCCAGTTCTAAATTACCCTAATTAGAATCATAGTTTATACCCTCCAAAAAGCTGATTTAATACAGAAATTTCTTATCATATTATTAAACTATCACTTCTATTTTCAATTATATGTGTGTGTGTTCAGTTAGTCTGTTTGTGACCCCCTGGAGTATAGCCGCCAGGCTCCTCTGTCCATGGAATTTTTCAGGCAAGAATACTGGAGTGGGTTGCCATTTCCAACTCCAGGGAGTCTTCTCAACCCAGGGATCAAACCCACATCCCGTGTGCCTCCTACATTGGCAGGTGGATTCTTTACTACTGTGCCACCTGGGAAGCCTTTTAAAAATTACACTCTCTCCTTAACTATTTCTTATATCCAAGGTTCACAAAAGAACGTATGTATATTCAAAATAAAACTGAATTAGGACAATAGAACTTCATTTACAAAGAGAGGCAAGTTTTCAGATTCACATCTATGCACTTTCAAAAATAAATCTATTTAGTAAGATAAATTAACTCTTCTAGTTTATTTCTCTGCTTGACAATGTCTCTGTTTTCATGGAGCAACTATATCCCAATTTTTTTAAAGACATTTCAGCAATTACATTTCTGGTGTTTAAAACATTTAGTAATAATTTAAAAGAATTCATGTTTAACTAATAACATTAACCAGTCCCCTAAGCATAGATATCTTAGTCCAAGTTGATCATGACAATATTTACTGAATTACTAAGTTAAACAATATGCAATTATTAAGCCCTAACATTAGTATCTACAATCTAAGAATTCTCATTTCAGCTTGCATGTGGAAATTGTTTCTGACTCTCAATGACATTTTGAAAAAGATCGAACGTAAAGGAAACAAGCCCTGAGCTTTTCAAAACGTAAACTGCAATGCAGTAGCACCATTACAGCAAGCACTGAGAAAAGGGGATTCTGAATAAGAACTATTTCTAACTTCAAAATCAGACTCACAGGTGCATATATATAGTATACATTTCAATAAGGTCAAAGGTTAAAAGAGACCGTAAAGCCTCCAGAGAGAAACCCCTGAAGTCTACACCTGGGTTCAAAACTCCAGCCTTCTTTTGGTGCATCCTATGTGCCTACAACTCCCTTCTTACCCCTTTGAATCATTAGAAATAGGCTTTAGGGACTTCCTTGGGAAACCTCTCCAGGGGATTTCCCTGGTAGTCCAGTGGTTAGGACACCACACTTCCACTGCAGGGGTAACAGGTTCCAACCCTGGTCAGGGAACTAAGATCCCACATGCCATGAAGCATAAAAAAAAAAAAAAAAATGCAATTATTAAGCCCTATGATGGTCCATATGATGGTCCATGTGATGGTCCTTTGAATATTTGAAGAGAGAGCTAACCATTGTTCCTCTGATTCTTTTCTTCTCCAAAAGAAACATCAAGTTTTTCTATCATTTCTCCCAAAACATACTTCCAGTTCTCTCATCCTCCTTGCATCTATCCTCCAAATCCAGTTCAAATACCTTAACAAAAGTGTGGTCCTTGAAGTAGAACAAATGCCCAGGGTCACCTGACCGTCTATGGCCAGGACCACAATAGCCTACCACAGTGCTCATTCCTCTTCTTTCTTCAGACACAGAATCCCAGTTTTATTCAGGTGAACGGTGTATTCAGCCAAAAGGCTATATTTCCCAGACTTCAGCTAAGTGTGGTCACGGGAGCAAGTTTTAATCAATGAGATGAAATGCAAGCAATAGGGTTGTGCAGGACTTCTGGGAAGTCTCTTTTAAAGAGAGAGAGAGCATGCCCTTCTTTTTCCTCCTCCATTTCCACACCTAACATAGAGCAGAGGTAGCCATGGCTACAGACACTATTTTGGACAATGAGGTGACCTTAGGGATGGGAGCCACCAGCAGAGGCTGGGGGAGCAGGAAGATAGGTACAGAGGTCCCTGATGATAGCATGGAAGTACCAAGTCAGCCTCCTACTGCTGGTTATGTAAGGGAGAAACAAAGCCAAATACAATCCTCTCTGCAACAGCAGTATGCAGTAGAGCATGCCTGTCACCTACCCTGGAGGACAGAGTTGCTTTACTACAACTCAGAGAACTTTCCACTAAAAGATTTCTTGAGTTTCCTGCTTACACATGGCTCTGTGCCAGACAGAGGATACCAGAGGAGGCATAACTCTTAGCATCAGTGGTCCTATGCTAGAGAAAGAGATAAAATGCATAAATAATTTTAATTCATGGTGTGATGATAAGTGTTGTGAGAGAGGCTCAGATAACATTCACCAGAGACCAAGAAAGGCCCTGTGGAGGAAGGTGCATTTAAGCTTCAATATGTGGGTCTGAGGGAAGGGTATGCCTGGCAGAAGGAACAAACGGGAACTGGCAGAGGCAGAAAGGCATAGGGCATGACCAAGGAAAAAACACATTCTTCACCCTCTGTCCCTGACACATGCCTTCAGATTACCAAGAGTGTACTTGAAGCAGGTTTCTTTTGATGTAAAGAAAAAAATATTTTTTTGTAAAATCCTGGCACCCTCTAAAGCCACTGAGTGCTCCCATGCTGTCAATTCAACTCACCAGGCATTTATGGAACACTAACAGACCATTGTCTATTTTCACAGAATAAGAAACTATTAAAAGGGGCGGGGGGGTGGGGGATCACTATTTATGATCCTTACAGGGTCTGCTTAAAAGCCGAGGGTTCATCAAGGAGTGAATACACTCCTCCCTCTGAAAAGCTTTCTCCTTGACCAGAGGGCACATCTGAGCTCTACTTAGACCCATGAGTCCATCACTCTTGTTCTCAGAGTTACAAAGACATCACCAGTCAACTCTGCAGAGGACCAGATTTACAGGAAGTAGGTACAAGACACACAAAATGGAAACACTGAGCCCATTGAGAAGTTTGAAATACTACGTAACACGACATTTTGGGTCTGTGATTTCAAGCCCTAGAGGGGAAAGCCCAAATAAATGTTCTCAGGGGTAGAAAGGCAAGGTACAATGCCTGTCTTCTAAGGCTTCCTTGACTTCCCTCCCCTTATAAAAAAAATTTTTTTTTAATATTTTTTTCCCCAACAAGTTCTATGAATAGAGAATGTGACAAGTGGTTCCTTTATTTCAAAAGACACAGCATGGTGGCTGCTCTGCTGCATTGACCTAAGCAAGAGCTGGTCAACTATGAATGATTTAGCACCAGGTTCCCTGTGGGGCCAAAGGTTTACTGAATGCTTACCAAGTGCCGGACCCTGCACGCTCACAATGTCCTTTAAATATTCTCAAGAACCTGTGGAGTAGAAATCACTAAGTAGTCCAGGAAACTGAAGCTCAGAGAGGTCAAGCAGCCTAGAGGTACATCTCTGGAACTTAACACCAGGCAGTGTTCCAGCACCAGACAGGGTTTCAGCCACAGGTGAACTGTGTCCAGAGGAGACCCTTCAGATTGAGGATCCTTGGGTGGGTGGAGAAGGGGTAGGGAGTGGGACCAGAGAGCTTCCATAATAGTGAAAAGAGCCCAGCATTTTGCTCAGGGGCCAGAAATGCAAATTTATATCACTGGCTTCAGCTCATCCCCACAATTTAGGCTGCCTTCAAGGAAACTGTAGGAATTTTCTCCTTATAAAATCTGATTGATGTTAGCACTGAATTTTTGCAAATTCGTAAATATATTCTCACTTCTCATATGTTATTCAAGATGCCAAATATTCCTTCTAGAAGGAATCCTAAATAACCCTCTATCACCTGTTCTACAAATGCAAATCCCCTTGAGTGTTCAATGCCGTTCAGAAACTGCAATGGTATGGGAGACAGTTTGGTTGTGTTCCAGCTCATTGTTTGGAGACCAAGACATAATCATGTAAGTAAGAAAGAGAATTTTCAACTATAAAGATTCTAAAAATAAGAACATTTTAGTTGTATATTTGTATGGCACTTTAAACCTGCAGTCGAGCTTTACTGACTAATGCAATCACTACATCCCAACACTTTGGTAAGTTCCTTCTCGATAGAATATCTAAATATCCACTCAAATTTATTTCTAGCTAAAAACCAAATGGTTATATCCCTCATTCATTTTTCACTTAGAAAAAAGAAAGAAAACAAAACATTAAAGACTTCATAGTTAAAAGTTTATCCTAAAGTGAGTTGCATCATTACTTGCTACGCCCATCCTCCCTTAATGTTGCTATGCATATGCTGGTTAAGTTTTATTTCCTTAAATCTTTTCAAGTGTCCTTTCACCTGACTTTTACTTAAAGCCATACATTAAAAGTTACTCTGGTACATTCCTCTCAAACTATAACCAGCTAGTTCTCATTTGTAAGGCTGGCAGGAAGAGAATGAGATGAAGAGAAAATTCTCTAATTTGTCATCAATAAAATAAATCAGGAAATACAGCCTTTAATCTTGAGTATAATTTACTGATTCAGTCATTTATTTACAAAATTGATGGAAATTGTTAACAAGGAGTTAATTAATTTAAGTCACCTGATTACCACAGTTAATTAACCACACTGACTTAATCTTCTTTGAAAACATCAACTAATCATTTCCCAGGTGTCAAGGGGTAAATCGTTAAATATAAAATAAACCTCTGTCCTCTGCTTCAAGGGAGACTTCTTGAGTGTGTTTTCTTTGCAGATTCCAATCTAGCAACAAGCCAAGTTTAGGCCAATTTTTTTCCTATATGGCTATACTGAAAGAGCTATCTTTCCAGAGTTTTTTCCTCCATGTAATAGGGGGGAACCAAGCTTGCAACCTTACTATTCACCCATGTCATTCTGAATTACTTCAAAAATGAGTTAGAAATACTTCTTGAATTAAAATGCACAAATGAAAGGCAGAAATTGAGGCTTTTATATGGGAAAGTGAGTTTTCAAAAAAAAGAACTGAGAAGCTTTATTTGGAGAGTGTGACTACAGCAATAGCATACGGGAATCAAGGGGGTGGGGGGCTATTGAACTGTTCTAATCCCAGTCCTGGTGCTGGTTACACAAATATATACATGTATGAAAATTTATAAAACTACACATGCACAATTTAACCCTACGTTAATTTAAATGATAAAACAAAGCTCTTCATTAAGGCTAATAATATTCAAGCTCACCCATAGGAAAACCGTAAAATCTTTTTCTCTTTTTTTAGAGATAGAAAAATTAAGACCAACCGCCTCAAAAAAGTGCAGATGATGTGGAGGGTGTAAGAAAACCAACTCTGAAAGAGAAAATCAGAAAGAATCCATCCTATGTGTCTTGCGTTAATCCAGCTCTCAATTTGTAGATCCACTGCTTCTGGGCAAGAAAAAGTAAAACCAATTGTCTTTGATCTACCCAGGCACCCCCAGGGCTAGGTGGTGGTCCTGAAGGAGACCAAAGTCCCAGGTCACTGTGACAAACCACACTTGGGCCTCCTAGAGAGAAAGAGTGCTGAAGGGCCTCAACCAAACAGTTCCTCTTCTCTTCCCTTTCTCATTCCTTCAATCACAGCAAAATGCTTGAGAAGTAAATCTGGATTAAGGATTTTGTTGCCCATATTCACAATCAGGAACAACTGTTAAAGACCTCTTTGATTGCCCTCACAGGGAAGTGAAAGTGTTCAATACCCTATGCATCCTTCTTAGCTCAAGCCCCATGTTCTCTCTTGTCTGCCCTGCTGGGTTTAATTATTTACAGAAAGAAGCATCTAATCTTTGCTCTCTCCCAGTTAGTACGTTCAATTTTTAAACCGTGCATTTTGTTTTTCACTAGAATCTCAGCTTCCAGTGATTACTTAGCAAATTCTTTCAACACCTCACTGCACCAAATATTAGGGAAGAAGTCAATTTTTATGTCAGAAGTGAACTAGAAAAATAATTCAGAGAGGTTGTACATAAAAGTTAACCATTTAGCAATTGACTTAAGAAATGTGTGGCTTTTACCTATCCACATGAAAACTGTTGTTTTATTGCATACTAAGGAATAAAACTGGATTTCCTATTAATAGTCATCATTATGGTCTAGAAAAATTGTAACTTCCATTTACACTAAATCCAAAAGCTTCCTCTCAACCGTTCCTGATGCCAATGAATCCCTAAGGAATGACTTATAGAGTGCTACGACTTTGTTGCTTTTAGGGTCAACCTTTCCTTTTGTTCTAACAATCTTATTTCCACTGAGCTAATTAGAGGAAGGAGAGCCTTACTAGAAAGTAAGAAGTTCAATCTTTGATGTCAATTGAACAGATTTACAGCAGAAACTCCCCATAATGTCATCCTAAGGAAAAAGCACAAGCAATAACATCTCTGTTATCTAGAAAAGCTGATTCAAGCAAAACAATTAATTAGGAGATGAAGTCGGCTCCCTTCCAAGACTCTCACCTTCAGATACCTTCTTCCTTTCTTTCGTCCCTGCCCCCTATCAAACTATCAACTTTGCATCTCCTTCTCTCTTAACCTCACTCAGGAATGTTTTCTGTGCATTATTATCTCAGCTAACTACTTGACCAGACAGGGGTAAACATTTCTGCACTTTAACCAGAGTTTCAAAGAGAAGAATGTATTCCTCTAAAGAACCCGCACTAATGGCGACCAAGCAGATATCTCTGGCCAGGGTGAGAGACACTTTGGAGCCAAGAGACATTCCAGCCCTTCCAACCATATGCAAATGCCTTTTCCATCTCTCCAGGAACAACCTTTTCAGCTGCCAAGAGTTCTCACTTGGTTGTTCATTATTTTCTTCTAGGACTTCGAATGAGGGAACTTAGTAGGAATTTTTCCATCAAGTATAAACAACAGACAACTTTCAATATCTGCACTGCCATCCCTAAAATGAAGTTAAAATAGAACTCTCTCTGCTCAAAGGGTCTTTTGAATTAAAAGATGTGTAATTATAGAGAAGACATTCTTAGATAACAGAAGGGTAGCAGAGGAGAAAGTCAGCAAGCAGGAATCAGCCAGTACCTAAAGAGAATATTGGGAAAACTGGGTTACAGTGGAAATGTACTCCTTCAGGGTAAGCTGCTTTGGACAGGCCCATGTGGCAGGAATCTCTCTAGCCTTTGTTGTTTTCAGTTATTTGATGTCAAAGCATGATATGGCCTCCATCAACAAGGAATGAATGCCAAAATAGCACAAAAATGTCCAAGAGTTGAGTTGCAAAGGTACCAGCTTCTGAAATGAGGTCACCTGATCATAGTATGAGCCATTAAATGAGGCTTTGATGGACACAGAGGCACCATCTTTCACTTGATCCTATCTACCCAGTGATAACACATAAGAATAAGCACTCTGGGGTCAAATCTTGGTTTCACCACTTACTAATTAGATGGCTATGGGAAAGCTACCTATGCTATCTTTGTCTTGGTTCTTCTTTTTTATTTTTTTATTTTTTCCCGCTGCAAGGCATGTGGGGCCTCAGTTCCCCAGTCAGGGATCAAACCTGTGCCCTTTGCATTGGAAGCACCACGTCTTAACCAGGGAAGTCCCTGCCTTAGTTCTTTATCCATAAAATTCAAACTGTTAATAATGAAGAAGTGAGTAAAGTTACACCTGTAAAACACTTAGGACTGTATCAGGCACATAGAAAACACTCACAAATTTTAGCAATAATTATTTCAGGTCATTCTCCCAGCTTCTTCACTCTCCTGGTTTCCTTCCTTCCTTGCTGGCCTCTCCTTGTTCCCTCATGCTTACTCCCATCCACCTTTCTGATTACTTTTCATCTCTATTTGCACTGCTTTGGTAGTCTCATCTTATCTCATGACTTTAAATACCATCTATATGCCAACAACTTACATGCATGTCACTGAGTCATTCCTCTGCCTCTGAACTATTCGGTCATGCTTGCATTATGAAGCCATCAAAAGAATGGGGTCTAGGGACTTCCCTGGTGGTCCAGTGGCTGAGACTCTGTGCTCCCAATGCAGGGTGCCTGGGTTCAATCCCTAGTTAGGGAACTGGATCCCACATGCCACAACGAAGATCCAGCATAGCCAAATAAATAATTTTTTTCAGTTAAAAAAAAAAGGGTCTAAAGTGAGAAAGACTGCACCCAGGGACGAACAGCCATGGGCAGTTTTCAGCAGTCTGGCCCTCTTCAACTGGGCCCATTTTTTCTTCATTCATCAGGAACAAGACCCATGAATGTCTTGACTTGACATGTGATGTTCTTTCCTCCACAGTCCACGCCGCCTCCCTGACTTGGGAAACCACTCCCCTCTTCAGAGGGCCTTTTGTCTGATCAAGGCTGTTTTCACTGTGCCGTGGTCTCAGACAGATTTCTTTTGTGTTCTGTTTAAACACAGAGTGACAGTCCACTAACATAAAGTCTAAAAACTTTGGCTTATCTTTTTGTAAAAGCTACTGTATCAAATCTGTCCTTAAAATAGCAGAATGACCCATTCTGTATGTACAGGGGATTCTCACAGAGTAGCCAAGTGTCTGGGGTGGAAGTTAAAAAGGCCGATGCAGAATCCGCTACAATCAAATGTGTTGGGAGTCATCAGTAGTTGGGGGGCAGTGAGGCGGAGGAAGGGGGAGAGTCAAATGGAAAGAAATAGCGTTGCTAAGCCACTTGTTTTGATAGAGACAGCAATTTTCTTTTTTTCTCCATCAGAACCTTGATGGGCCCTCCAGGAGCCTGGCGAAATTAACGGCTGGCAATACCAGGGACATAGTGATGAGCGGAGGTTGCCCTTCTTAGTTTTAGTACCCATGGTGGCATCTATCCATCGTTCATTCAAGTTAGATTTATTTCATTAGCCCAATCCTCAGTACTAGGAATAAGACAATGAATAAGAGAGATAAAAATGTCTGTGGTCCTGGAATTTATATCTTAGAAAAGAGAAACAAAGTAAATAAACAATAACGACAACAACAAAAATGCCCATTATGTCAGAGGGTGATAAATGCAATGCTAATGCTAATGCTAAGTTGCTTCAGACGTGTCCGACTCTGTGCGACCCCGTCCCTGGGATTCTCCAGGCAAGAATACTGGAGTGGGTTGCCATTTCCTTCTCCAATGCATGAAAGAGAAAAGTGAAAGTGAAGTCGCTCAGTCGTGTCCGACTCTTAGCGACCCCATGGACTGCAGCCCACCAGGCTCCTCTGTCCATGGATTTTCCAGGCAAGATTACTGGAGAAGGCAGTGCCACTGCCTTCTCCGATAAATGCAATGAAGAAAGAGCAAAGAATCTGAGAAATCAACACTAAGAAAGTGACCTATAAGCAATGACCTGTAGAAGGTGAGGGGCAGGTCAAGCACAGTCTGAGGCAAAAGTGTTCAAGAAGAGAGGAAGCAAGTACAAAGGCCTTAAGGTGCTCACTATGTTGGGAATAAAACAAGAATATCATTGTACCTGCTACTGCTAAGTCGCTTCAGTCGTGTCCGACTCTGTGCAACCCCATAGACGGAAGCTCACCAGGCTCCCCCATCCCTGGGATTCTCCAGGCAAGAACACTGGAGTGGGTTGCCATTTCCTTCTCCAACGCATGAAAGGGAAAAGTGAAAGTGAAGTCGCTCAGTCGTGTCCGACTCTTAGCGACCCCATGGACTGGAGCCTACCAGGATCCTCCGTCCATGGGATTTTCCAGGCAAAAGTACTGGGGTGGGGTGCCATTGCCTTCCCCGTCATTGTACCTAGACAGTGTATTAAAAGCAGAGACATTACTTTGCCGACAAAGATCCATCTAGTCAAAGCCAAGGCTTTTCCAGTTGTCATGTACGTATGTGAGAGGTGGACTGTTAAAGAAGGTTGTGCACCAAAGAATTGATGTTTTCCAACTGTGGTGCTGGAGAAGACTCTTGAGAGTCCCTTGGACTGCAAGGAGATCAAACCAGGCAGTCCTAAAGGAAATAAACCCTGAGTACTCATTTGAAGGACTAATGCTGAAGCTGAAGCTCTAATACTTTGTCACTGGGTGCAAAGAGCCGATTCATTAGAAAAGACCTGATGCTGGGGAAGATTGAAGGCAGAATAAGGGGACAATAGAGGAAGAGATGGTTGGACGGCATCACCGACTCAATGTACACGAGTTTGAGCAACCTCTGGGAGATGGTGAAGGACAGGGAAGCCTGGCATGCTTCAGTCCATGAGGTCACCAAGAGCTGGACTCGACTGAGCAACTGAACAACCATTGCACTGTGAGTGGGAGGAGAGAAGGAGACAGTTCAGGGGATGTCCAAGCTAATAGTTAGGATCTACCTGGACTCTGACTCAGTATGAGCTGGGGAGCAATGATAGCCAGGGAGATGCAGAGATGCATCACTGAGATTCCCCTTCAAGGAAGGGCCAGCTGCAGGGAAGGACTCTTTACCTACACTCAACTCCTCCAAAGTCCACCTCAGCTATATCAATAGAAAGGTACCTTGCTAGGATAGGCCACATCCAGCAACTGAGGAAAGCCAATTCAGCCTGACACAGAACATTCTCCTTGCCAGCTGCAGCTTCAGAACTCCCCACTGGGTCAATCGAGGCCTTACCCACTTAAGTTTCTTCCTCTGCCTGTTCCCACTTCCTCTCCTTCCCTTCACAGACACTGATCTTCATTAATATCTTGCACTCCAAAGTCCCTCTCAGCATCAGTTTCTGAAAAATCCAATCCATGTGTGACAGAAGCCATTGGTGCTTTTGAGCAGAGGAGTGACAAGATCCGACTGGTTTTTAAAGGGGGCTGAGAGTTGACAGGAGGGGGACCAAAGGGCAACAGGTGATCAGTAGGGAAGGCATTGCAATAATCCAGGTAATAATCCAGGTGACCATGACCTGGATCAACACAGCAGTGGTAAAGATCAGTTACCAGTTTCAAAACTGTTTGGATTCTGCATATATTCTGATGATTGAAATGATGGGATTTTCTGATGGGTTGGATGTAAGGTATAAAAAGAAAGAGTCCAAAGTTTGGAGTCTAAGCAAAGACGGAGTAGTCACTTTCTAAGATGGGGAAATCAATGGATAAAGCAGGTTTGGGGCATTAATGGAGATCGGGAGTTCAGTTTTTGGATGTAAGTCTGAAATGACTCTTGTACAACCAGGTTATCAAATAAGCAGTTGGACATATAAGACTAGAGTTTAGGGTAGGGCCTGGATTATAGTCCTAAATTTATGAGTTGTCAACGTACAGATGGTATGTCACAAGACAGAATGAGCCCAAAGCAATGCAGATAGAGACAAAAAGTAATCAGAAAGGTGGATGGAAAGAAGCATGAGGGAACAAGGGGAGGCCAAGAAGGCAGGAAGCAAGCCAGGAGAATGTAGTTTCTCAGAAGCCAAACTGTTTCATGGTGGAAGGCAGGATACGTTGTGTGCAGTGTTGCTAGTTAGCGAAACAAGATGAGAGCTGAGAATGGGTCTTTGGATTTAACAATGGAAGTCACCAGTGACCTTGGCCAAAGAAACACCTTGGTCAAGGGTGGTGGGGAAAAAACACCTGAAAGGCATGGATATGAGAAAAACTGAGCAAAACTACAGTGAATAAAGATAAATCTGCCAAGGAATTTTGCCAAGGTACAGAGGAAATAGGTGACAGCAAGAAGGGAATGTGGGGAAAATGAAGATTTGATGAGAGGAGACAAATGGTGAGAGACAGAGCGTGATCTAGAACATGAATGAACTGGCTGGACTACAGAGCATGGAAAGTTCGTCCCAAGGAACAGGAGGAAAGACAAATATACAGGCTGAGGTGCAAATGATGATGGTTGAGTTATGAGAATTTGCGTCCTTCTGTTGATTGCTTCTATTTTCATGTCTATAAGAAGCAATGTTGTTTGAGTAGGTGGTGTTGGAGGTCTGAGAAAAGAGGACCAGACTGCTGAGGGTGGAGGCAAGGAAGTGATGCTAACCATGTGCCATAAAATATAAGCTAAAGAAGTAAATAACTGAGGGATTTAAGGGACAATGAAGAGGTGGCGGAATCAATGGACTATAAGTCCCAGTGGGATCAACAAAGAGCTGGGCAATAACATTTTCTAATAACTCCCAATGCCAAACATGGGACAGATGCCAGTGAGCCCTGCCAGGGGATGCTCTTGAGATGAATTCCTGACTTTGGTCAGCTCAAAGAACCTCAGATTCTTAACAGTGGGAGGAAGGACATCAAGGGTGTCCAAGGAAAGAGCAGAGAAAGCAAAGAATCCAATTAAAACACAGTGACTGCAGAGAGAGACTGTCATATTGGCCCGGAAAGAAGACCGCCAGGAATGGGGGCAGTACTTCAAATCACCCTTGGATGTAAATGAGTAGTTTCCCTTGTTACTGTAGCTACCTTGTAACATCCCCATCCAAAAGAAAGAGTAGATATAACTGGAGCACTTTTCACTGCTAGTGGGAAGGGTTTGCCGTTGCAAGTTAGCTTCGATTTGCAAAACTAAAAATGAGACAGGTTACCCAGATGAGTTGTTTACAAATCATCTGACTCTCAGAATTACTTAAAATACAGATTCCATACTCCTGATATAGTAGGTGTGAGTTTTGGCCTAAGAATAGATATTTAAAGCTCCCCAAGTAATTTTTATGATATGCCAAGCTTAAGAATCTAGCTTATTTCCATCTAGGGACCCTAGAGATTATCACATTCTATAAATTGTGATGAAATAATGCTTTTGAGAACACAGCTGAAATCTCAAAGTTGTCCCTAGATAGGATCAAGAAAACATGTAGCCTCATTTGCCCTGGCAGCTATAATATAACAATATGGGAAGCCAGCCTGAAAACAAAGCTGAAACCTAGAGGGGAGTAGAGTCGAGAAGAACACAAAGAAAAGAGAACTGGAGCCCTGAATGCACCTTACCTGAACCCCACTCTGCCTCAGAAGTTTTTGCTTACATGAGTCAATAAATACCCTTAATTGTTTAAGCCAATTAGAGGTGGGTTTTCCCTTGGACTGCAAGGAGATCCAACCAGTCCATTCTGAAGGAGATCAGCCCTGGGATTTCTTTGGAAGGAATGATGCTAAAGCTGAAACTCCAGTACTTTGGCCACCTCATGCGAAGAGTTGACTCATTGGAGAAGACTCTGATGCTGGGAGGGATTGGGGGCAGGAGGAGAAGGGGACGACAGAGGATGAGATGGCTGGATGGCATCACTGACTCGATGGACGTGAGTCTGAGTGAACTCCAGGAGTTGGTGATGGACAGGGAGGCCTAGCGTGCTGCGATTCATGGGGTTGCAAAGAGTCAGACGTGACTGAGCGACTGATCTGATCTGATCTGATCTTTCTGTTTCTTAACAACAAAAAGTATCCTCCACAGCCTTCCCACATCAAAATCAAACCAGTGTGAAAGTACACACTAGCATTTTCTCCTTCCCTTTAGTGACAGTAAAAGGTAAGTAAGATTGACATATTTCAGATATTTCCATTCCTAAATTCAATTTTACTTAAGGATTTCCTTATCAAAATAAATGAGTTTTGATTTTTTACCTTTTACGAAGAAAATCTCCTTGTTAATGAGAATAAAAACCAAAGAACTGGGCTCAAAATGACAAGCAAGTCTCTGACACCATAAGACAGGATGTTTTTATATGAGAATCCAAGAAAGTCTAGCAGAACAGAAGTGTAGCCATGGTCGTCTTCCTCTTTTGGGGGTTTCCTCAATACCCACTGGGCACTCAAAAGTAGATATGCTATTAATGTGAATCAGTGAGTAAAGGCTTATTTTCAAAGTTACTGATCTTCATGAGGCTGATGATATATAAACTTAAAGGAGACCTCTAGTATTGCTTCCAGACTTGGAATCTCAAGATCTGGACAATAAACAAGCCATTGTATCCATAATAACAGTGACTTAACTTTTCAAGAAACAGAGTGGTAATTACATTTCCTTCTTTCATTCATTTCTCACTGTTTCCAATAATGCTGGGGGTCAGGCATGACCTGAGGGCTAAGACCAAAAGCATAGAGATTTTAAAGTGAAACTTCACATTGTCTAATCTGTTACATTCTTGGAGAGACTTTTAAATTTCCTGAAAACTTATGTTTCCAGTGTCTTGGTATATGATACCGAGATATTAGAAATAAGACTTAAAGACCAGCAAAATAACCACTGGCATAGAGGGCAAATGTTTAGCATTTCTGAATTAACCCAGGGAAGTGTGAAAGATACCGGTTCCACTGTCTATAAAAGAAGTTCCCTAGGGTATATGCTAAGGATTCTTAGATGAGCACCAAAGTGCATTCTGTCTCCACTGAAGCATCTTCATATGTCTCTAAACCCTACTTCTCTCCTTTCTCTCTAGCTCTTTCTCACAGCCAAGGTCTAGTGCCTGGAAAAGGGACAACATTTTTGGAATAAAAACAAATGAAGAAAGTTGGAAAAGGGACAAAGGCCTAGGACTTGCTGAAAAATGAAATCCTACAAAAGACTCAAGAGTTTCCGTACTTTGATCTCTCAGATTATTTTCCAGAACATTCCAGTCCATCACAAAGTAAAGCTCCAAATAAGAATCCCTTAGGCTACAAAAAAACCTTCTAGTTGCAACATGATCACAAGAACACAACATCACGTCCATGTCTTGCTTTAATATTTGCAAGCCTTTTCCCTCTTTAATTATTGAGTTATCCCAGGACCACCTACTCTTAAGAAATTTCAAGTCTGTCTTCACACACAAAATGGAAAACTGGTTTTATCTGATAAGGTGTTCCAGATATCTGTTGTTTCTGCAACTCCACATCTGTTCACCATTCTTCTGGGAGCGTCACCTCATTTTCCCTCTGGGGTCTAGACTTCAGTCTGTGCCTTCAGAGATCAAGCATGTGACTCAAGTCTAAGCCAGAGGCACACTGCATATCCCTGGATATAGTGACTGGTTTTCCAATGAGCTTATGACCTAAGAGGAGTCCCTGAATGCAATTGAGACTTTTGCAGAGTATAATTAAAACAAAACTTACTCTTTTCCATTGGACATAACATTAAAGGATGTGACACCAGAGAAGAACATGCTAGAGAACACAGTCATCTCAGAACCAGGAGATAGAGAAACCAATCAACACAAAGTAGGCTGAGCGCCCAACTATACTAGGTTAAACCAAATTGTCAAATTTGACTGCTTCTGACCTAGGAAAACAACAATCCCATATGGTTCAACCTAATAGCTTTATCTTTTCAACTATATATTTCAATACTCCTTCCTTTTGGCTTCAAGCAGTTTAACTGAGTTTTCTGTCATTTACAAACATGAGAATTCAGACTAATGTGTAAAGTTGCTGTAGCCAATAAAGCACTGTGTCAAAAGATGCACAAGAAAATCATTTAAAGATCCCTTGTACTAAAAAGGGGGCAGGGGGAGATACCAAGATACAATATCTTCTCCACAAGTTTATAAAAAGTTAAATTCTTGAAAAGGGCAGTCATGATGGATAGAAATATATGAGACCTCACAGCCTAAAAAGCATTTCACACTCTTCTCAGGTAACTGGCATAACTACCCTATGAGGTAAACATGTGCCCATTTTATAGATAAAACCAACCCAGAGCAGTTGAGTATGTTGCAATGAATTTACATTCATTACAAATCCAGATCCTCTAATCCCCAAATTCACACTTTTCCTACTGTGTCTCAAAACACTAAGATGGTCAAGAAATCAATTAGGAAACATTTGTACAGGCCCTTTATAAACATGGGAAGCATCAAAGAAATCTCTCTGACATTTCAAAACATCTACCAATCTGATCATTCTAAAAGCAGCCCAAAACACTGAGGCTGGAATGTGTCAAATATAATATTGGTGAAATCCTAGCCAGAGTTATTAAGAACTAGAAAATTACTATCTCAGAATCGTAAACACAAAGTTGCAGCCCATTTTAACTGTGGAATCTAGACTCCTCTTTTCAGTTCTCATCATCCTTAACCTTTCTGTTATATTGATACTGCTGTCTTACTAGCACACTGTAGATGCTTATTAATAAATGTTTGTGGATTGCCACAGACACGACTGGAGCGACTTCACTTTCACTTTTCACTTTCATGCATTGGAGAAGGAAATGGCAACCCACTCCAGTGTTCTTGCCTGGAGAATCCCAGGGACGGGGGAGCCTGGTGGGCTGCTGTCTATGGGGTCACACAGAGTTGGACACGACTGAAGTGACTTAGCAGCCACAGTGTAACGATTTCTTTAATTCCTCAAGATCACAAAATTAATAGACTATAACTATTAATATCTGAATTATATCAGCTCTTCAGAAATGTGCTCTGATGGTCCACAATTTTTAAAAAATGGATCCAGAGGCAGAGACTTTGGGAGTTCTGGATCACATGGTTGTATTAATCTATCATAAGATTCAGCTTAGGCCTGAGACAGGTGACCCACCCAACTAAAGATTCGCCCAAGATGATCTTTTCATCATACTTTGCCTCAACTGATAAGTCAGGATCAACACAAAAGGAATCTAGAGATCTCAATGTGGGGACATTTAGAGGACATGCATCTAAAAAATGTCTTGTAGAAGAACGAGGAGTCTCAGGTTCAGACCCTGGCTCTATCAATGCCCTTCAGTCTCCCTTCAGGGTTTAGTTGCTGCTAAGTCGCCTCAGTCCGACTCTGTGCGATCCCATAGACAGCAGCCCACCAGGCTCCCCTGTCCCTGGGATTCTCCAGGCAAGAACACTAGAGTAGGTTGCCATTTCCTTCTCCATCAGGCTTTAGTTACTTAGCTATAAAATAATGCCAAGCAGTCCAAGTGATATCTAAAAGTTATAAAAGTTTATATTAAAATAGGGCAGGGATAGGAAGTTTAAGCAGAAGCCCCAAAGACTGGCAAGGAAGGACTTCAGTAAGAGAAAGAAAAGCCAATTGCTATGAAATAAAAGCAGCAGCAGATAATAGAGACATGATAGAACCAAAATGTTGCCTATTTGCTACTGGCCACACAACTCTTCTAAACATATAAACTGTACCCAAAGATGTAATTGTCATAAAACCTGATCCTATTAAAGGCACAATCAAACTTCTATTGGATGAAAGAATATCATTGTCCTGAGAAACCATAACATTTTCTGAAAAACTTAAAGTCACATCCTGGAATCTGGGAATTCTTCAGAGAAATGTTAGGTGGAAAATACTTAAAGATATTCTCATGTGCATTTTTAAATTAGAAATATGATGAGTAAGCAAGAAAAGGTGTTGTGAATCAAAGTAATAAAAAGAGCTATTAGTTTATGATCATTGTCTACAATGCCTTACCCCATGCTAAGGCACACTTAGCACTTTATGTTCATAAAATGTCACAGAATAGATTCTCCCATTATTATACCAGTTTTACAGATAAGCAATCTGAGCCATGCAAAGTCAAAGGACTTCCCCAAGGTCACACAGCTAGAATTAGGTGAAGCCATTGCTTCAGGCCCTCCCGCATTTTTTAAAAAGCATTATGCAAAATAGAGGGCAGTGCAAATAATTTCTAGCCACGGATATGCAATATTTTTTAAAAGACTTAACTGCAAAACACTTTCCAGTTTCTAATGATACTAAGTTTGCAGGATGATCTTACCTAAAATATTTTATGTTAAAATAAGGGCATTTACAATATCATCATACTTCTTCATCTAAGTCAAAAATCAATACAACAGGAATCTAGAAATCTTAAACCCCCAGGTTGACAATATTCAGAGGACGTGTATGTAAAAAATGATCAATTGGGAAGACTGAGAGTGAGGACAGAAACTTGCAAAGAGTTTCTGGAAATATCCAGTTATGAGCAGCAAGCAAATTCTACAGTATGTGGCAAAGACTCGCAAAAAGTCCCTTGGCTTCTTTAGTAACTTCACACGTGGACAGTAACTAAGGGGGTATGACATTTCTAGTACAAAAGAGCCACATACTAGAGCAGTTTAGTTAAAGCCTCTGGAATCAGAATCTCTGGGAGTTGTCTCATAGTGATTTTCTAGCCATATGACCTTAAGGAAGTTAACTGGTCTATGCCTTCATTTCCTATCTGTAAAATAGAAACAGTAAGAGTGCTTACTTAAAAGGGGTGTGAAAAAGACTAAATTTCAACAAGTGTAAAATACTTAGAACAGGGCCTGCCACATAAAAGTATATGATATATACGATATCATATGATATACACTATACATATTATTATGTGATTATTATTATAGAATGAAAGACGGGTGGGTCTAAACTACCAAGAAGAGTAAGTACAGGTTATTTGATGACTAAGACATTAACACAGGAATGAAAACATCTGTTTGGGTTGTATGTGGACAACCCAGATGTATCCCAGTTTAATCCAGACGAGGTTTCCTTTTGCCAGGCACTGACAGGAACATATATAGTAAAACTTGTGGCTATATTTAGGACAAACCCTCCACAATAATAATAAATTCTCTTTCTCTGTTACCAACCCTGAGAAAAGGTTTTCAAAGTTACAATTATTAACGTTCTCTTCCTGCCTCCCCTCCTTTTCCAAAGATTTTTACACGACCAGTGAGGTTTGTTGGCGTTTCCAAACTTCTTCCCAGGAAGTCTGCAATGTGTACTGCTAGGAGTTGCTGTATAATTACTTAGTTGATTCCCTCTAAGGAGCTTACTCTAAGAATTGAGGAAAGAAAGCAGATTAACCATTTGAATACATGCCACTGGCCCATCCCCTCTCTCTGCCATAAATGGGGGCTTCTGCAGTCCCCACTCTTCAACCCTAATATGTGATCCAGGAAAATCAATGTATTGCTTTGGCTAATCCTACAACAATAGGGGTTTCATTTTCATTGTAGGGCAATTAAGTTGTCCGAGAAGGAAGGAGCGGGAGGAAGGGGTGGTGGGGGAGAGGGTGGTCTCCCGTCCCCACAGACAGATTAGTCCCCCTGGAGGCAGCAGCGTCCGCTGTCTGTCTGGTGGTCGGTCACACGCAGCTCTTCGCTGCTACCTAGCAACGCAAAGCCAGGGAGAGAGCTCGCTTGTTCCCCTGCCTCCTCGCCTCTCCTATTCATCCCTAGCTTCCTCTCTCTCTCCCTCTCCTTCTCCCCCGACCCCAGCCCCCGGTCTCTCTCTTTCCCCTCCGTCTCTCCCTTATACTCTCTACTTGTCTTCTCTCCTCCCTCCCCTCTTATTCTTTTTATTCTCTCCCCTACTCCCTCCTCTTTCCCTCGCCTCCGTTCCTGTAAAAAACTAAAACTCTCCCGACAACTTAAGAGAAGTTTACAGCGCTTCATCGCAGAAACTTTCTCCATTCGAGCCCTCAAAACTGGCCGCGCAGACGAGCCCCATTCATCAACACAAAAGCCTCCACTTCCCGGCTGGAAAGGGAAACCCTTCAAGAAAATGCTGCAGCGTATCAGCCACTCTCTCGGCCAATCCCACCTCCCGGCCTTATCTCGGCTAGTGAATGATCTTTATCGAGATGCAGTCTCTTGGGGGTCACGGCGAGACCAAATTTCGCTGCTGCAGAAAGGCGGGGTGCTCGAGCCCGCAGCCTGGGCGCGCGAAGGGATTCCCGGGCGGGGCGCTGCAGGTGGAAAACTGCGCACGGAGCAGCGCCGAGGACCGCTTGGCCCCGGAGAGAAGAAACCAGCGCGAGGAGCAGGCTGCGGACTCACGGGGAGAGCAGCAAAGTACCTTCCAGGAGGGTTGGGACAAACCTCCGTGGGAACAAAAGCGGGGTCCTTGTGAGGTGTGCTGTCACCGAAACCGCAGGGGCTGCTTTCTCAAGTTTGGGACAGCTCACTGCCGGCGCGGGCGAAGGAGGGACGCTCCTGCCGGCCCCACGCAGGGCAACCTGAGGGCCCCACAGGGAGCTGTCCGGCCGCCTCCCGCTCCTGGCCTCTGCCGGCCGCAGCCCTCTCCGCTCGCCCGCGGACCCGACCCTGCCGCAGCCAGGAAAGTCCCGCACTCGGCGCGGACCTCGGACCGGTGGGCGCTTACCTTCGCCACTGGCCGGCGCCAGGCAGGCGGCGAAAGCCAGCAGCAGCGTGCACGCTGCCGCCGCCGCCCAGCGCTCCATCCCAGCGACTGTCCGGGTCCCCGGCCTCGCCGTTCCTTCCCCGGGAGGTGGGCGCGCGTCGCACTCGGCACTGCAGCGCCTCCACTGGGGAGCGCTCTTTCAGGGCCGCACCTCTGCGAGCTCCTAGTGGCAGAAAGCCGGGACCCGCGCCCGAGGAATCGCGTTTTCTACCGGCGCCAGTCCCCACCCTCCAGACCGTGCATAAAGCCCTTTAGACCCGCCCGCCCCGGAACTAGCCTGCGGGAATCCCGCGGGGCAGGCCCCCTGCCGCCCGGCCCGCCCCCTGCACTTTGCAGCTGCGAGAGGAGTCGGGACCCGAACACACGCGTGCATTCTCACGCAGGCACTCCTACAGACACAGCCGCGCGCGCACACGCACCCTCTCACACGTGCACGCACACTTCCCAGGTACACACGCTCATTCATACCCGCACACACGCTCATCACCGTCACACGCTCACACTGACACGATCACACGCGGGCAGGATTGACCTCCGCAGAGAAGTTGGCTAGGCGGTCCACATGGATGTCGGCCACCTATACAGTTTTTGAAAAGGGAAAGTAAGAGGAGGAGGAGGGAATGGGGAAAGAGGAATGGAGAGCTTGCTCAATCGAGATTTGTGACTATTTTATTCTCTAGTCTACAATCCTCAAGCTCCCTCAGACACCCAGGTTTCTCTGTAGTGTTCGGCGCTGAGATGGCGTGCTCTGTTTTTACGAGTTACGGGGGGAGTGAGATCAATGTTGGGGCGATGGGGGCGCGTCGAAAACCTTGTTAAGGTTTTCTTAAGCACCACGTCTACAGGTGTCACGGCCAGATCATGCTTCTTATAAATCTGATCATTTTGAAGCAAAACTGAAAGAATGAACGTCTCCTCGACGGTGCAGGTGCCCCTTTACGTGAGGGAGAAACTAAAGGGGTTCAGAGAATCCCGCCGCTCCTTTCTTTAGGGGCAGCGTTAGCCAGGCTGGCGGGGGCTGGAGGAGGGAGCCCCAGAGGGCACTGTGAGAGAAACTTGAGCATCATCCTCAGCCGATACGTGGCTCCAGTGCCCACAGAAAGAAGGAGGGTCCGTGCAACCGCTTTCCTGGCCACGTGGAGACCTATGTGAGAAGAATCTGTTTCTAGGCCAGGGGTCACCCCGGAATTTCCTCACCCCGGAGCCAGGCCCTGGTCCTGAAGCCCTTTCAATCAGGAGCCCTTTCTCTCAGAGGAGCCGTGGCCGTCAAGACGACAGCCCAGCACCCACGTAGTCCCCGACCCAGATACTGCCACCCCTTCTCCCCGAGCCTGGATTTTGAGAGACTCTGTGGACCTCTACTGACCCCAAACAGTCCAGGCTTTAGTGGTTGGTGAAGCTTTGAGGGGAGGGGGAAGGGGAAGTAGATATTACTTTTGAAAGACAAGACAAGAGAAAACTTTGACTTAAAAAAGAGTAAGGTGCGAGCATGGGCGGGAGAGATTTAGCGGCTTTCTTCTCAAGAACTGGAAATCCAGAGTTCTCGGCTCCGACTGAAGTCACTGGGACGCTCTTTGCCTCCCAGCGCAGCGTCTGGCGCTGGGCGGCGCCGCGGAGGAGGCAGGATTGGGGACCCGAAGGGCATGGGGGGCTGGGAAGTCAGGGGGACGAGGCGAGCGGGAGGAGGGAGGCGGCGAGGGGGCGAGAAGCTGCACTTTAGTCTCGGTAGGTGATTTATGCCGGTTCCGGGCGGCCGGGGCGATGGTACGAGACCGCGCCGGGGTCAGAGCACTCCGACGCCCGCCGGGGCCGCCCTGCATAGTCAATAAGCGTCCCCGCACCACAATTACAAAGAGCCGCTGCGGGCGCTGGGGAGGCGCTCGCCCCAGGCGGTGCGCGGGTGGGGGCTCCCGGGGCGCCGGAGGGGCTGCGTCCAGCCCCCGGCGCGCGTGGGGTGCTGGAGGTGCGGGAGAGGGAGCGCAGGCGCGATCGGGCGCGAGGGGGCGGGCGTGGGGGCGGTGTTTGTGTCCTTTCTCTGTGTAGCAGCGCGGGCTCCAAACATTCCTTTCTGCACTGAAGGGTTTCCCTCATTGTTGTTGTCTTTGTGCTGCAGTGTTGCCAACTTACTGGAATTCCTGACGTGGTTGCACAGCAGGGCTCAGGCTGACCGTACGAACCAGCTGCGTTTGTGTATGGGGCCGACCCCGCCGTTAATCCCAGCAAAACGCCAGAGAAGGGGGGAAGAATGGAGGGAGGGCTGGAGGCAGGGGAGCAGATGAAGGGGTGGGGATAGAGGATGAGGGACCAATAATGAAACACTGCCTATCAATCCCAACACTGTATGTAAACTCGCACATCCACACTCTTTTCCACTAGAAAACCCCAATTATTCAATGCACTACTAAAATTATGCCACTTAAAACCAGACATCTTTTTACAGCCTGCACCGTGCGCCAGTTTTTATCTCGGTATCTATACCTGAGAATGCCTGTTGCTAGATTTGGGGGGATTAAAACTAAGGACTAGCATCCGGGAAAGCGCAGGCTAGCTCAGTTTTGATTTAGGGCAGCACTGTTTCTGTGTAATGCAAGTTTCCATATAATGCAAAATTTCTTTATGTTCCACATTTCTCTCTACATCTGTACAAAAAGGACTTCACAGTGCCATTAACCAAAAGAGAGGAAAGTGCTGAAAAGTGAGATTTATTCTACTAAATTTGTATTCATTGATTTCCTAAGTATATTTTTGACTTTATGCATCTCAATGCCAAACTACTGGAAATATTTTCAAAGCACTTGTTACTATTCTGACTTAACTTCTGCTTCCTGTAGTGGACAGGGAATGGAAAAACTTCTTGAGTACAGTCCAACTCCAGCTTGCTAATAATCTAACCCAGATTTGCCTCTTGGTGCCACAGAGGTAACTGCTCACTGGACAGTTCCAATCCAATGTCCGTAAGAGTTCAAACTTTGCATGATGGAGCCTGAACTATAAACCTTTAGCGTTTCTTACCTCAGTAAGGGGCACCACCATCCACCCCACAGGCCAAGGCTAAAATTGTCATTTTTTTGTAATATTTATTTTTATTTTGCTGTGATGGGTCTTAATTGCACCATGTGGGATCTTTTTAATTGTGGCTTCTGAGATCTAGTTCCTCCACCAGCGATCAAACCTGGCCCCCTTGCACTGGGAGCTTGGAGTTCTAGCCACTGGACCACCAGAGAAGTCTGTGAAATTGTTCTTTTTTACCCCTTTCTCCTCTGTACTCCATATACAAGTTCCTCAATCCAATCACTTCTTCTCAAATCAAACTCAACCATTTTTCTCAATCTCATTGCCAGTAGCACAACTCTCTCACCTGAATTATGGCTAGATCCTATCATGGAGTCCTTGCTGTCAGCCTGCCCTGTCACATCTATTTTCCATTCCACAAGCAGATGATCAAAGTGATACTTCCACCAGACTAGTGCTTTCAGACAAAGGTAATTAACTGTTAGAGGGTTATGAAATCAACGTAGTAGGTCAGACAAGAATTATTTTCAAATAAAACAGAGCAGAATAGAAACTAAAATAACTTTCATATGGAGAGGATATGTGTTGTTTCACAAAACTCTTGTGAAACAGACATTCCACAATGTAAAATATATTTCTTGTTATGCATCTCAGTCAAAAAAGTTTGAAGTATCTCTCCATAAACTACTTATTAATTAGAGTAATAGTAACAAGTTTAGAGCCTGGCAGGTGTTTTAATGTATGTGTGTTGTGTGTTAGTCGCTCAATCATGTCCAACTCTTTGTGACCCCATAGACTATAGCCCATCAGGCTCCTCTGTTCATGGGATTCTCCAGGCAGAATACTGGAGTGGATTGTCATTCCTTTCTCCAGGGATTTTCCTGACCCAGGAATCGAACTCTGGTCACCTAGATTGTAGGCAGATTCTTTACCATCTAAGCCACCATTACTTAGGTATATTAAGGCCAACAGATCAGGAGACAGCCATTGAAAAGACAGTTTATTATACTCACAGATCCCAGAAGAGGGAATACAGGTCAGGACATTGGAACCCATGCAGGCAACCGCCAAAGTCATCACAACGAGAGCAAAAGGAGGGAATTGGGGGCAAGCGCCTTTACTGTTTCCACAGGAAGGAACAGGGAATAGACAGGCCAGGTAAGCAGGTTTAACATAGGATAGTTAGTATTTGAACATAATGTTCTTGTATTTGAACATAACACCCTCCTCCCAGCCCCTCCGCCAACTCTGGAGGAGGCTGGAGATCAAGGCAAGGTGACTCAGGTATATTATTAGGACAAGGTATATCCAGCAAATGCAGGCAAGGGCAGATGCATCAAGATTACAGAAGCTAGACATAGGGTAAACAAAGCAGATACCACAGGGGATACCTACACAAATGCACAACACAGTCAAGAGAAAGCATCAGAAGAATCCAAACAGGGACATACTGTAAGCTGAGGGGCTTTTTCGGAGAAGGCAATGGCACCCCACTCCAGTACTCTTGCCTGGAAAATCCCATGGACGGCGGAGCCTGGTAGGCTGCAGTCCATGGGGTCGCTAATAGTCAGACACGACTGAGTGACTTCACTTTCACTTTTCACTTTCATGCACTGGAGAAGGAAATGGCAACGTACTCCAGTGTTCTTGCCTGGAGAATCCCAGAGATGGGAGAGCCTGGTGGGCTGCCCTCTATGGGGTCGCACAGAGTCGGACACTGAAGCGACTTAGCAGCAGCAGCAGCAAAGGGGCTTTTTAGAGATAAGACAATTAAGTGCAATGCACAGGCTTGGGTTGGACTTGGACTAGTGGAGGAAATAGCTCCAAAGGGCATTATTGGGAAAATCAGAGGCATTTTAACATGGACTATA
Organism: Tragelaphus eurycerus; assembly: GCA_935064755.1. NCBI lineage: Eukaryota > Metazoa > Chordata > Mammalia > Artiodactyla > Bovidae > Tragelaphus > Tragelaphus eurycerus. The sequence continues at coordinate 675,826 of CAKXYN010000060.1, forward strand.
GATTGAATAATAATATCCTATAATGTCTCATATTTGTTGTAAAAGATAATGTCCTCGTTCTTAGGGAACATATCCTAAAATATTTAAAGGTTCAGGAATGGGAATTTCTTGTGGTCCAATGGTTCAGACTCTGTGCCTTCCCTGCTGCAGCTGGGATTCAATCCCTGGCCTGGGAACTAAGATCCCACCTGAGAGACAGACAAAATATAAATACATCCAGAAACATAATTTCAAAATTTATAAATTAGAAGAGAGAAAGCGAGCACATGGGCAAAGGGCAATGTCTCTTGCACTACTGCAACATTTCTGTGAGCTTAAAATTATATTAAAATGATTTTTTTTAAGTTTTAAAAACTTTGCATCAAGTCAGAAATTCCACAAGGACAATTCTTCTCTTGTCTCCCAGGATTTGCTCCTACTATTCCCTCAGTCTAAAGTATTTTTCTCCCACCAACCCTTCCCTTCATTAGGTTAGGTCTTACTCGACTTTCTCAAATTTCCAGTCTCATCTGAAATATCTCTTCTTCCAGGAAGGCTTCCCTAACCACCCCTACTGCCTTAGGAGACTCTTCGATACCCCCTCATAGCTCTCTTGATTTCCCCAGTCCAGCTCTTTGACACACTTAGCCTTGTATTCCCTTAGCCTTCTCAAATTTTTTCACTCTGATGCCAGAGTAATTTTTTGCAGTCATCCAGACCATATCAGCTTCCCTTGTGGCTCAGCTGGTAAAGAATCTGCGGGAGACCTAGGTTCGATCCCTGGGTTGGGAAGATCCCCTGGAGAAGGGAAAGGCTACCCACTCCAGTATTCTTGCCTGGAGAATTCCATGGATTGTATAATCCAGGGCATCTCAAAGAATTGGACACAACTAAGGGACTTCCACAAGACTGTATCAATCACTTGGTCTTAACATCTCAATAGTTTCCCCATTATCACTGGAATAAAATTCAAAGATTTTTGCATTGCTACAGGCTCTTGAATGATCTGCCCACTGGCCATCTCGTGACCCTCATGTGACAATCTGTCCACAGCCACATTGGCTGCCACCTGGTTTCGCAAACATACTGTCTGCTTTCCCACCCTTGAGGGTGAAAGTAAGGTGCCTAAGGGGGATAAGGCAGAGTTTCATGGGGCTATCTAAATTCCTGACAGCACTCCAGGTCTAGTTCCTAACCTAGATTACCCTTAAAATCATCCTCCTTTTCCCTGAGGGAGCTTGAATGGATTTCTGCCCTCTATAAAACAGAGCCAGACCAAAACCATACAAAAGTGCCAAAAAGACACCAGGTATCTCACCTATCAAGCAGTTCCAGTATGCTTCTGATGTAATAATAATTGCCACTCACAAAGAAAGGACATCGTTTGTTTGTTTTTTCCAACTTTTTGTTTGCCAGTCTCAGAACTGCAACCTGAGCCATAAGCCATAAGCAGTCCTGAACCAACACTTTTCCTGGTAGGTAACCAGGCCTGGAAAAGCCATAGTGAGACCTAAAAGGACAACTAAGGCAGCAGCCATGTCTTCTAAACCAAAGACAGAGATACCAAGTATAATATGACAAGGCAATCCTCTTTCTTTGCAAATATAGTCATAGGGAACATCTTGGCAGAGGTTTAAAGAAACAGTTGAGAATCTAATGAGTCTCACTGATTGAAAAAAAAAAAAAAAAATTCAATAGAATTAGGACAGGACTTGCCTGAAAAATTTAGGATTTAAAGACAGGATGGCCAGAAGCCCTAAGAATCAGGTGGGCCTAAGGCAGGCATACATGTTCAGATGGTGATGGCACCACAAGCGCCAGTCAGGAGTATGTGCAGAGGTACTTGCTCGGGCATCCTGAGGAAGGCTAGAAATACAGTAGCAGGGTCAACTTGGTTAGCCTCCCACTTTCAAATTCCTCTCTCTCTGGAGCAATTTTCCATAGACAAAGGTCAATGAAAACATCTTCCTGGATAATGACTCTTGAGACTCCAAGACCAATACAATTCCCAAGGTGCATCTCTAATCTCAGGGGTTATGAAAGGGCTGGAGGGCCACAGAGAGGTCTGTGATAAGGAGTACTACATGCATGAAGAAAGAGCCTTTATAAAGTCAGGATCCATACATCATGCTTCAGGTGAAATCAAGTAAGACAACTATCTCAGTATCACCATTAAACATAATTCCAGTCTTCCATAAACAACTTGCTTGGAGACCTGCTTCAGAATTCAGCCAGGTTCCCTATTAAAGGACTCTTGAGAGTCCCTTGGATTACAAGGAGATCAAACCAGTCCAACCTAAAGGAAATCAACCCTGAATATCTGTTGGAATGTCTGATACTGAAGCTGAAGCTCCAATAATTTGTTCACCTGATGCAAAGAGCCAACTCATTGGAAAAGAGATGGTGGATGGTATCACCGACTTGATAGACATGAGTTTGAGCAAGCTTCAGGATATAGTGAAGGTCAAGGAAATCTGGCATGCAACAGTCCATAGGGCTGCAAAGAGTTGGACATGACTGAGGGACTGAACTGAACTGAAGACAAATCCAACTCCTTTATAGGCTGTTGTTGTTCAGTTCCTCAGTCATGTCCAACTCTGCAAACCCATGGACTGCGGCATACCAGGCTTCCCTGTCCTTCACTATCAGCTGGAGCTTGCTCAAACTTCATGTCCATCAAGTTGGAAATGCCATTCAACCATCTCATCCTGTGTCGTTCCCTTCTCCTGCCTTCAGTCTTTCCCAACATCAGGGTCTTTTCCAATGAGTCGGTTCTTCACATCTGGTGTCCAAAGTATTGGAGCTTTGTCTTAGTCAACACCAAATTCTCAGAACTTGACTTGGGATCTAATACATGGCAAGCCAATCAATAAATGTTTGCAGATTAAATAAGTGAACAAATGAAATAAAACAGTATAAGATGCAACTTACTCTGAAGAGATCTTGAGATCTTGCATACTATTAGAAGCATCCTCAAGTTATATCAGAGTTTTAACCTCTCTAGCTATCATTGCCTTGAAGGCCTACAATTAAAGTTGCAATCTGAGTTATAAAATGAGCATTATTTCTCTAATGTCCCAGGGGGTGTGTGCTTAGTTACTCAGTCGTGTCCAGCTCTTTGCAGACCCACAGACTATAATCCAGCAGACTCCTCTGTCCATGGAATTTTCCAGGCAAAAATACTGCAGTGGGTTGTCATTTCGCACTCCAAAGGATCTTTCTGACCCAAGGATCGAACCTGCATCTCTGGCATCTCCTGAACTGGCAGGTGGATTCTTTACCACTAGTGCCACCTGAGAAGCTAGCAATATTTGCAGGCCTTTTTGGTTGCTGTGGCTTCCCTGCTGACTCAGATGGCCAAGAATCTACCTGGCAATGTGGGAGACCTGGGTTCCATCCCTGGGTCAGGAAGATCCCCTGGAGAAGGGAATGGCAACCCACTCCAGTATTCTTGTCTGGAGAATTCCATGGACAGAGGAGCCTGGAGGGCTACAGTCCATGGGGTCGCAAAGAGCTGGACATGATTGAGCAACTGATAATTTCAATTTCTTTCACTTAGTTGCTATAACTGGAAGTTGTACTGTCATCTAGTGGGTAGAAACGAGGGATGTTGCTCAACATCCTCCAGGGAACAGGACAAACCTTTCCTTCCACATTATCCTCTCTCCCATCTCATAACGAAGAATCATCTGCTCTGAAATTTCACTAGTTCAAGGATGAGAAACTCTGAAAGTGCAGTCAAAAGGTCTGTAGCAACTAAACCTTGAAGATGGAAATCAGACCTTTAGATCAAGAACAGAATCAAAAATTCATCTAAAACCCACTTCTGCTAATATCATCTTCTTAGTAACTGGACAACGCCGTAGGCAAAGGACTATAAGAGTTCAGTCAGGAGAAACAGACATTAAGATGGGGCATGCGAAGAAGTATTTCAAAATGCAGAAGATGCATCTCGGTTCTTATGCTTCAGCAATGTTTAAGTAGATGCAAACTAAACAAGAAAAGTACTTAATTTCTCTCTTCTCTCCAGTTGACCAACTGCTATTTTCTCCTCAAGCCTCAGCTCAAATATTTTCTCCTTTGTGATAAAATCATTTCTTTCTCTCCCAGAGAGTCTTTTTTCTTTCCTGTAATTCTATTCCATCAGACACTCACCTTCATTAAGATTTTCACTTGTGGTAGTAGGTCTTTGATTAAGGTCATAACTCCTCCAATAAACTTTGTATTCTTCAAAGTCTTTTTAAAATAAACTTTTTATTTGTAGAATACTGCTGCTGCTGCTAAGTTGCTTCAGTCGTGTCTGACTCTGTGCGACCCCAGAGACAGCAGCCCACCAGGCTCCCCGGTCCCTGGGATTCTCCAGGCAAGAACACTGGAGTGGGTTTCCATTTCCTTCTCCAGTGTATGAAAGTGAAAAGTGAAAGTGAAGTCACTCAGTCGTGTCTGACTCCTAGCGACCCCATGGACTGCAGCCCACCAGGCTCCACCTTCCATGGGATTTTTCAGGCAAGAGTACTGGAGTGGGGTGCCAGGGAGCTCCCATATATCCTACAACCATTTTAGCTTATTATAAACGACTTAGATTAGTATGCTGCATTTGTAACAATCAATGAGCCATTATTGATATTGATTTAGGAACTAAAGTCCATACTTTTTTGGATTTTCTTTTACCTAATGCCCTCTTTCAATTCCAGGATCCCATCCAGGGTTACATTATACTTAGTCACCATGTCTCCTTAAACACCCATTGGCTGGGACAGTTTTTCAGACATTATTTTTGGTTTGGGTGACTTTGACAGCTCTGAAGAATACTTGTCAGATACTTTGTACAATACTCCTCAATTAAGATTTGTCTAATTTTTTTTTTCATTATTTGACTAGGGTTTTGCAAGGGCAGAGGTAAACAGCCATAATCCTCACATCAAAACAACAGTATGTACTGTCAACATGACTTATGCTGATGTTAATTTTGACCATCTGGCTGAAGTCATGTTTGTCAAGTTGCTACATAGCAATCGCTCCTTTCTCCCATTTTCATCCTGTCCTCTTTAGAAGGAAGTATTTATGCACATCCCACACTCCACTTCTTTAAGGGCAAAGTAAGGGAATTCTTCTGCATGAATGCATTTATCTGTTTGTCCCTAATTATGTATTTTTTTGTTTTTAAAATTTTTTTAACACCAAAGCCATTTTGTATTGGGGTAGAGCCAACCTAATTATTTCTTTATTCAATTATTTATTTATATCACTATGGAATTATGGATATTTATTTTACAGTTTGGATCATAATCCTGCTGTTACTGCTAAGTCGCTTCAGTCGTGTGCGACTCTGTGCAACCCCATAGACAGCAGCCCACCAGGTTCCCCCGTCCTTGGGATTCTCCAGGCAAGAACACTGGAGTGGGTCCTTCTCCAATGCAGGAAAGTGAAAGTGAAGTCTCTCAGTTGTGTCCGACTCTTAGCTATCCCATGGACTGCAGCCTACCAGGCTCCTCTGTCCATGGGATTTTCCAGGCAAGAGTACTGGAGTGGGGTGCCATTGCGTTCTCCAGATCAAAATCTAATACTGTATTATTTTATTGCTCAAATTGTTCTAGGTTGTTTGGTCTCTAGGAACTCTCATTTCATTCCTCTGTCCCTTTAACATACTCTCATCATTGTGGGGGTTGAGGTTTGTTTGTTTGTTTTGAGCACTTCCTTACTTTTCAGCCCCACAAGATGCTCCAGGTTCAGCTTCTAAAATCTCTGACCCAGTCCTATAATCAGTCAAGATCTCCTCTTTATTTTGTTTTATTAATTTTTTTTTAAAGAAGAAAATTAGTAACTAAAATTTTCTGAATATTCAATATGTGTCAGAAATTATCTAAGAGTGGTAAAGAATCTGCCTGCCAATGCAGGAGACAGGGGTTCAATCCCTGGGTCAGGAAGATCCCCCAGAGGAGGAAATGGCAATCCACTCTGCTATTCTTATCTGGAAAATCCCATGGACAGAGGAGCCTAGCATGCTGCAGTCCATGGGGTCACACAGAATGGGACACCACTGAGTGACTGAGCATGAAAGAATCTTACATGCATATGAAAACTTGCTGACATCAAGCAAAGTTCCAGCTAACTAGTATGCAAATACTAATACATCTTGTTTTGAATGAATTGCCTGGAGAAATTATTTTTATTACATTTTATTTTTATAATAATAGAATGGGGAAGCCTAATATTATAAAACATGAAGATAGAATGGAAAGAATTGAAATCTATAGTAAAACTATAGGTATAGTTTTACTATAAAAATCAAATGATTTTGTTAGTGAAAAACACAATAAACAATTTAAAGACAAATTGGAAAATTCACACCCATGACCAAAAAAGTTAATAATAATATAGAAAGGTTCCTAGAAATTAATAAAAAGTTGAGTACCTCACTGGAAAAAAATAATCCTTAAGCAAGTAATAGCTAACATTTATGTAGTGCTTCAGTTCAGTTCAGTTCAGTTCAGTCGCTCAGTCATGACCGAAACTTTGCAACCCCATGAATCGCAACACGCCAGGCCTCCCTGTCCATAATCAACTCCCGGAGTTCACTCAGACTCATGTCCATTGAGTCAGTGATGCCATCCAGCCATCTCATCCTCTGTCGTCCCCTTCTCCTCCTGCCCCCAATCCCTCCCAGCATCAGTCTTCTCCAATGAGTCAACTCTTCGCATGAGGTGGCCAAAGTACTGGAGTTTCAGCTTTAGCATCATTCCTTCCAAAGAACACCCAGGGCTGATCTCCTTCAGAATGGACTGGTTGGATCTCCTTGCAGTCCAAGGGACTCTCAAGACTCTTCTCCAACACCACAGTTTAAAAGCATCAATTCTTTGGCACTCAGCCTTCTTCACAGCCCAACTCTCACATCCATACATGACCAATGGAAAAACCATAACCTTGACTAGACGAACCTTTGTTGGCAAAGTAATGTCTCTGCTTTTGAATAGGCTATCTAGGTTGGTCATAACTTTCCTTCCAAGGAGTAAGCGTCTTTCAATTTCATGGCTGCAGTCACCATCTGCAGTGATTTTGGAGCCCCAAAAACTAAAGTCTGACACTGTTTCCACTGTTTCCCCATCTATTTCCCATGAAGTGATGGGACCAGATGTCATGATCTTCATTTTCTGAATGTTGAGCTTTAAGCCAACTTTTTCACTCTCCTCTTTCACCTTCATCAAGAGGCTTTTTAGTTCTTCTTCACTTTCTGCCATAAGGTGTCATCTGCATATCTGAGGTTTTTGATATTTCTCCCAGCAATCTTGATTCCAGCTTGTACTTCTTCCAGCCTAGCAATTCTTATGATGTACTCTGCATATAAGTTAAATAAGCAGGGCAACAATATACAGCCTTGACGTACTCCTTTTCCTATTTGGAACCAGTCTGTTGTTCCAAGTCCAGTTCTACCTGTTGCTTCCTGACCTGTATATAGGTTTCTCAAGAGGCAGATCAGGTGGTCTGGTATTCCCATCTCTTTGAATTTTTCACAGTTTATTGTGATCCACACACATGCTAAACACAGTTCAAAGTGTTTTAGGAACATCAGGTTATTTTATCACAGCAACTCAATGAAGTAGTTACTATAATCACTCCTACTATCCAGAAAAGGAAGCTAAGCCCAGAGAAGTTAAGTGATTTTCCAAATGTCACACAGTTATTAGACCTAGAACTTGAATCCAGTATGATCAGCTTCACCTAAGCTTGTACTTTCCCTGAAAGAAGAGTCTTGAAACAAACACTTGAGTGCAAGTCATTTATTTGAGAAATAACTTCAAGGAGGAAAGCTATAAACAGGCGCTACATCAATGTGACCACTGTGATGTCTGGCATTTAGTTCTCCCAGAGCCTTCTAAACAGGTAGTAAAGGTTTTTCAGAATTATCCACCTGACTATCAAGCAGAAGTATTTCTCTATCAGCTTCCATTTGCTGTTGGTAAAAAGTTATCTTCATGGGCGTTACTTTCCCTTTAACCTGTAATCTGCCTGTATGCTTGCTGAGCCAGCCAATGTCTGCAGCAATGGAGAAGCTCCAGGGCAAAAAGTAAAAGGCATGCTGCAGAAGGTTCCTGGAGCATAAATCTTCTGGTGTAGGGTGAGGAGAAGCCTAGATGAGGAGCTAAGTGCCCAGGCAGTTGTCATACCTAAATGTTTTGTGTTACTTTTATTGTGTCCCTTAGTGGAATCATTATGTCAAGGAACAAGACCCTCTAAACCAGCAGAGCTTAATTACATTTCTGTCATTTAGCAAATTCTTGAGATACGGTGAGAGACACCAGTTTTTCTTCCACTCCTAGGGGACAGAGTATCATCTATCTGCACATACTACCTCTTAGATGACAGTACCCCAATCCCATAGTTTTGTTATTGAGCTGGTCATTTAAATGAGAATTTAATACTTCATCATAATTATAGTGTTGGTGGGGCAGTTTGGGAAGGGAAAAGAAACACATATTTAGAGGATCTATTGATTCGAGGAAGGACAAATCATTTCTTCCTTCATATGAAAAGCTCCATTGTAATCAGCATGCCACCAAGAGGTTGATTTTTCTGTTTTTTCCTCATGTTGGTGTTCGCAATTTGTGCTTTTCTAGGAATCTTTCCATTTAATTCAAAATTTTAAACATATTGCATAAATTTTCTGCATGATTTGTTATATGATCTCTCTCTTCATTACTGCATGGGGCTTCCCTGGTGGTTCAGACTGTAAAGAATCTGCCTGCAGTGCAGGAGACCTGGGTTCTATCCCTGGGTTGGGAAGATCCCCTGGAGAAGGACATGGCAACCTACTCCAGTATTCTTGCCTGGAGAATCCCATGGACAGAGGAGCCTTGAGGGCTACAGTCCATGGGGTCACAAAGTGTCAGACACGACTGAGTGACTAACAGTTTTTTCCTTATCAGTTATCAATTTTGTTGGTCTTTTCAAAGAACCAACTTTGGATTTGTTTTTAATTAATTATATTTTTGTCTTCAGTCTTTCCATTCTAGCTCCTGGTATGGCTGGCAAATTTTAATGGAATACTTTATATCGACTATGAAATGTCGTGCAGGCTGTAGATGATGAAATCTTCTCCAAAGGGGATTTATTTCCTTCAAGCAGGCAGTTAGAATAGGGGTGAATCCTTGATCCACTTAGACTGAGGTGTCTCAAGGCTAGATTTAAGTCTTCTTGAGAGCTGAACTGATGCTGCTCTGTCCTACTGCTAGGGTGTAGCCCCTCGGGTATCTCCATGGAAATATGAGATATGAACCCCAGTATTTACCTCATCAGCACCATCATATTACCAAAGCTCTGGGTAATCTTTTAACATCTTACCATCCACCTTGCATTAGACCTTCTGGTTCAGTGCAACTTACAAAGTAGAAATGCCTTGAGAAGAAAAATAGTAGATTTGGGGGCTTACCTCAAAATGTTTTCTTTCTTTTTTTTGTATCTCAGTCTCTCAAGTTGTTGAACATCTTAGTGCTCTCTAATGCCTTTAAATGGTTCTTTTATAATTAAAAAATTTAAATATATTTTTATATAGTTGTGACTATTCTCTGACGCTACACCAAAACTCAACAAGTTGTAGCTTCTTAAAGGTCAATTACAAGTAATGAATCTGAAACCATATCGATGAAATTTTCATCTTTCGTTATATTAAAGTCCGTTGGTCTACCTTACACTTTTGTGAATTGATTTTGTAAAATTATGCACGAGTTATTTGAAAAATACCAACTTACTGTTACTCAGTTCTTCTAAAAGTTGACATATTTCATTACAGAATTTTAAAATTCACATTGGTTAGAATCACCACAAAACTCAAGCAAAAATAAAGTACTGTTAAGTTATCAAGCTCCATTGACAGATACAAGTTCTCCAAAATTCTAATTTTTTTAGCTGAAAGCATAGTATGTTGTACCTAATGATTGCAGGGCACCCTATTGTTACAGGAACTTCTTTAGTAACAAATATGTCACAAGAAGAATAACTTCTACTTCTAATAAATAAATATATTTGAATATATTGCAAGACAACATTTGGATGATGTATCATCAACAGTAGAAATAAAAATGTACCTATGTTCTTCAAAACTTGTATGTTCTATCAACATAAAGGTGACAGTCTCATAAAATAATACTTAAACCTAGAAATACCACAATCTGAAAGGCAAATAATGCTAAATAGAAAATGTTTTAAAATTACAGTAAAAATAAAAATACAACCTACCATTAACAATGTTTGGTGAGTAGCAGAGAGACATTGATCCAGCTGCCATCTGATTACTGATCATGATAACTGTGGGCAAAATGATAGAAACCTGTTGACCTAGTAGCTTCAAAAATCATTCTTTAAAAACCAATTTACTACTTATGGGACTCTTTCTAATAAAACCCTTACTATTTCTCCTGTAAAAATTGGAGGTGCTTTATAACACAAGTTTTAGAAGAGAAATTTGCAATTTTTTTTTCTTCCAGCATAGCCCACTCCAGAGGGTGAATAAAGATAAGTATATCTTCCATACCTGAGTGCCTTTGCCTCTGTGTCCTCAGAATTGGCAGATTTTCACTTGGTCTCCCATCTTCATTCACCAATCATGGGAAGACTTCTATCTATGATCCTTTCTTGTTCGTATGGTTATTTCGATCAATAATTAGACAATTGTCTATATGCAGGTCAGGAAGCAACAGTTAAAACTGGACATGCAAAAAACAGACTGGTTCCAAATAGGAAAAGGAATATGTCAAGGCTGTATATTGTCACCCTGTTTATTTAACTTCTATGCAGAGTACATCATGAGAAACGCTGGGCTGGATAAAGCACAAGCTGGAATCAAGATTGCCAGGAGAAATATCAGTAACCTCAGATATGCAGAGGACACCACCCTTATGGCAGAAAGTGAAGAAGAACTAAAAAACCTCTTGATGAAAGAGAAAGAGGAGAGTGAAAAAGTTGGCTTAAAGCTCAACATTCAGAAAACGAAGATCATGGCATCCAGTCCCATCATTTCATGGGAAATAGATGGGGAAACAGTGGAAACAGTGTCAGACTTTATGTTTTGGGGCTCCAAAATCACTGCAGATGGTGATTGCAGCCATAAAATTAAAAGACGCTTACTCCTTGGAAGGAAAGTTATGACCAACCTAGACAGCATATTAAAAAGCAGAGACATTACTTTGTCTACAAAAGTCTGTCTAGTCAAGGCTATGGTTTTTCCAGCTGTCATGTATGGATGTAAGAGTTGGACTGTGAAGAAAGCTGAGCTCAGAATTGATGCTTTTGAACTGTGGTGTTGGATAAGACTCTTGAGAGTCCCTTGAACTGCAAGGAGATCCAACCAGTCCATCCTAAAGGAGATCAGTCCTGGGTGTGCATTGGAAGGACTGATGCTGAAGCTGAAACTCCAATACTTTGGCCACCTCATGCAAAGAATTGACTCATTGGAAAAGACTCTGATGCTGGGAGGGATTGGGGGCAGGAGGAGAAGAGGACAACAGAGGATAAGATGGCTGGATGGCGTCACCAACACAATGGACATGAGTTTGAGTAGACTCTGGGAGTTGGTGATGGACAGGGAGGCCTGGCGTGCTGCAGTTCATGGGGTCACAAAGAGTCGGACACGACTGAGCGACTAAACTGAACTGAACTGAACTCAGTTAAAAGAGAAAGGGTATAAGAAAGAAATGGCTTAGGGGATAAGACACTTCAATGCCACAGTCAAAAAGAATTATTGGGAGCAAAGAATATGAATAACCTAGTGGTTGCTTCTTCTTAATTACATGCTAAAAATCATTAATAATCACAAACATCAAATTTTAAATATAGTAATACTTTAAATCTTACTCCACACTCTCATCTGGAATTCAGTACATTGCACAAACTACTGAGCAAAGTGTGTTAAAAAATCATATAGCCTGAAAAATAGAAGACACTTGGATTGGATTGATCATAGCCATACTATTGGTGTTTTGAATAAAACAGACATAAACTTGTATTATTTTATTCTTCAGATGTGCCCCTCTACCCCAGCATTTTATGACTGTATTTCAATATGTCAAGTCTACATTTGCATGTCTGGTGGTTTAACAGACAGTTAATAAAAATGTGCCAGTCCTTCAAAGTCCTATATGACTGTCAAAGTAGATGAACTTTATCAGTAATCCAAAGGTCCTGAACCTCCTGGATTGAGGGTCACTAAATAGTCAATTTTTTACCCTTTTGCCAAGGTGTGTTCTTAGTTAGGAAACTTCCTACAAATCATCTTTTAGGATAAAGCAAAGTTCCAACCCTTGGACCTTGAGATGATTAAGGTAACTGTTTTACCTGATAAACCCTGGGGGAGGTTAGAAAAGGAAATGTTTAGCTCTTACTGCTGTCTTTGTACACATTCAATGCATAAGAGGTTTCACGGGCAATCTTGGCTGTGCAACACTGCCAACCACTTTAGGACTGGCAGCACATACCAGGGGAGCATTGCTGGTATTACAGAAAGATGGTATTTTTAGCAAGTTCCCCTCAGATTCTTCCAATAATAAAGCCAATGAGCCTAACACGGGCAACCATCAAAATTGATAGCTACATTACCTGAGTTCATATTCCAACTCTACTCCCCTCGCCATCACTATTTAACCTTGGCAACACAACCTCATCTTGTAACTTCCCTGGGACTCAGTCTCTTCCTCTGCAAAGGGGGACTAATAATGGTGCTTATCACATAGAGTTTTTGTGAGAATTAATGTTCAGTAAGTATCAGTTATTTTTATTGACAACTACAAGGTAGAAGTTCCTCTAGAAAATCAAGATACCACTCTTCTCTTTTTCAGTCTTTCTCAGAGTCCATTCAATTAATGACCCCACATTTTTTCACCATGTAGTATAAACTTTACTGCTGTGTATGTTCATTTCTTAGCATCATTCATCAGATTCCACTGTAGTTCTTTATGAGATGTAATAACTACAGCCTCAGAAAGGCCTGTCTTTTTAATTTGCAAGAAAGACAAACAGGTAGAACTCTATTGTTAGAAGTATCTGTTACTGGATAGTAGAACTAGAGACCATCTGAACTGTATTATATTTACAGCTAAGGTCTCCACAGCTGAGAGTAAGGCCATAAGAAGACCTTAGATTGTCCAGGGTTCTCCTCAGATCTATAAGCACTTTTTGACTGAAGATACTCTTTTGGCTCAAGAACTAGGTATGTGACTATTAGAACAAGAATCAATGGAAAAAGCACTAACTCTTAGTACTCAAAACATCTCATAAAGACAAAGCCAAAAAGATGGGGAATGGGGCACTGTTGAAGAATTGTCTGTGAGAAATCAGCTATTTCAAAGGACCTTCATTAAAAGACTGAAGTTTTGTCTTCACTTATCAAAGACCTGATCTTCCCTGTAGCTCAGACGGTAAAGAATCTGCTTGTAATGCAGGAGACCTGTGTTTGATCCCTGGGTTGGGAAGATCCCCTGGAGAAGGGAATGGCAATCTACTCCAGTATTCTTGCCTGGAGAATCCCATGAACAGAGGAGCCTGGCAGGTTACAGTCTGTGGAGTTGAAGAGTCGGACACGACTGAGTGATTACCACTACTGCTACTACTATCAAAGACCTATTAGAGTGTCCAATTTCAGATGTGTTCAGTGAAGCTATCATTTTTAATTTTTTTGGACCTATGAAATGTCAATGGGTTAATTTCTGATGAAAATAGAAGCTTCCAGAAGCAGGTCTCACTTGCTTTGAAAGCTTTCTAGTACTGCTCCAGCATGGACTATAAATAGTGTTTGGGGGGCTGCTGTGAATTCATCAACAAAAAAGAAAACAAATGTTCCTTTCCTATTTCCCATTCAAAAAATACAGCCATGCCCTTATGGTCTAAGTTTGGGGTTCATTTGCCTCAGGAAAGATAACAATGTTTTATGTGTTTCCTAAGCTTTCTTTCAGGAAGGATCAGCCCATCCAAGGAAAGGAGAGGGTTTACCTGGACCCCCAAGCATCGCTGGATCCCTGAAAGACTGGGAGAGGATGGGGGGGGTGCTCGGAGGAAGGGAAGCCTCCACTAGCTTCCCCACAGGGAACCTGAATGTCAAATGGCACAGGGATGCCTGTGGAGAACAACAGCCTTGGGAATAGGAATGGGGCTTTCCTTGACCAAGCCTGCAAAAGTTAGAGAGGACCCTGGGAAAGGATGTTGTCTACCTGGAGCGGAACAGTGAGTGCGCTGGGTGTTACAGGGCATCATGTAGCAGGAGGAGTAGACTGATAATAGTGACCACCATAGTTGAAAGACCCAGCCCTCCCATCCTGTCCATAAGACCAGAGTACTTGCAAGCCAAGGTGAGTGATTTATTTTGAGTTATTTAATGACCTTGGCAAACAAGAATTCTGAAACAGATTCAATTTTATTTCAAAAATTAAAACAGAGACTTCCCTGATGGTCCAGAGGCTAAGACTCCGAGCTCCCAAAGCAAGGGGTCCCAGTTCCAGCCCTGCTCAGGGAACTAGATACCACATGCCACAGTTAAGACCTGGCCCAGCCGATAAATAAATAAATTTTTTAAATTAAAATAATGTGGCAAAGTGTTATGGAAAAATTCATACCTCTTACAGATTGCTTCACTCTCCCATAAAGTGGGAATGTTAATAACACCCATTTCAGAGGCTACTGATATGATCCAATGAGACATACTGTGTAAAGTACAAAGTGCACTTCAAATGTTTCTCATATTGTTATAGATAATCCTAGAAACATTATACAGCCAATTATTGTTCTGCAAGTTAGTCCTGTTATTCTCGGTGCCTAATTTTGTAACAGAAGCCAGAAATTTGGATTTTCATTAGAAGCAATTTTCAAATGTTGGCACTTGAATGTCATCAGTTCAGTACAATTCAGTTCAATTGCTCAGACATGTCCAACTTTTTGCAACCCCATGAACTGCAGCATGCCAGGCCTCCCTGTCCATCACCAACTTCCAGAGTTTACCCAAACTCATATCCATTGAGTCAGTGATGCCATCCAACCATCTCATCCTCTGTCATCCCCTTCTCCTCCTGCCCCCAGTCTTTCCCAGCATCAGAATATTTTCCAATGAGTCAGCTCTTCGCGTGAGGTGGCCAAAGTATTGGAGTTTCAGCTTCAACATCAGTCCTTCCAATGAATGCCCAGGACTGATCTCCTTTAGGATGGAGTGATTGGATCTCCTTGCAGTCCAAGGGACTCTCAAGAGTCTTCTCCAGCATCACAGTTCAAAAGCATCAATTCCTCGGTGCTCAGCTTTCTTTATAGTCCAACTCTCACATCCATACATGACAACTGGAAAAAACAGTCTTGACTAGATGTACCTTTGTAGACAAAGCAATGTCTCCACTTTTTAATATGCTGTCTAGGTTGGTCATAACTTTCCTTCCAAGGAGTAAGCGTCTTTTAATTTCATGGCTGCAATCACCATCTGCAGTGATTTTGGAGCCCCCAAAAAATAAAGTCTGACAACGTTTCCCCATCTATTTCCCATGAAGTGATGGGACCAGATGCCATGATCTTCGCTTTCTGAATGTTGAGCTTTAAGCCAATTTTTTCACCCTCCTCTTTCATTTTCATCAAGAGGCTCTTTAGTTCTTCTTAACTTTCTGCCATAAGGGTGGTGTAATCTGCATATCTGAGGTTATTGATATTTCTCCCAGCAATCTTGATTCCAGCTTGTGCTTCTTCCAGCCCAGCATTTCTCATGACGTACTCTGCATATAAGTTAAATATGCAGGGGGACAATATACAGCCTTGACGTACTTCTTTTCCTATTTGGAACCAGTCTGTTGTTCCATGTCTGGTTCTAACTGTTGCTCCTGACCTGCATATAGGTTTCTCAAGAGGCAGGTCGGGCTTCCCTGGTGGCTCAGACGGTAAAGTGTCTGCCTACAATGTGGGAGACCTGGCTTCGATTCCTGGGTCGGGAAGATCCCCTGGAGAAGGAAATGGCAATCCACTCCAGCACTCTTGCCCGGAAAATCCCATGGACGGAGGGTCCTGATAGGCTACAGTCCATGGGGTAGCAAAGAGTCGGACACGACTGAGTGACTGAGAGACTTCACTTTCACTTTCACTTTCAAGAGGCAGGTCAGGTGGTCTGGTATTCCCATCTCTTCCAGAATTTTCCGCAATTTATTGTGATCCACATAGTCAAAGGCTTTCGCATAGGCAATAAAACAGAAATAGATGTTTTTCTGGAACTCTCTTGCTTTTTCCATGATCCAGCAGATATTGGTAGTTTGATGTCTGGTTCCTCTGCCTTTTCTAAAACCAGCTTGAACATCTGGAAGTTCACATTTCACATATTGCTGAAGCTTTGCTTGGAGAATTTTGATCATTACTTTACTAGCATGTGGGATGAGTGCAATTGTGCAGTGGTTTAAGCATTCTTTGGCATTGCCTTTCTTTGGGATTAGAATGAAAACCCACCTTTTCCAGACCTGTGGCCACTGCTGAGTTTTCCAAATTTGCTGGCATATTGAGTGCAGCACTTTCACAGCATCATCTTTCAGGATTTGAAATAGCTCCACTGGAATTCCATCACCTCCACTAGCTTTGTTCGTAGTGATGCTTCCTAAGGCCCACTTGACTTCACATTCCAGGATGTCTGGCTCTAGGAGAGCGATCACAACATCATGATTATCTGGGTCATGAAGGTCTTTTTGTACAGTTCTTCTGTGTATTCCTGCCACCTCTTCTTAATATCTTCTGCTTCTGTTAGGTCCATACCATTTCTGTCCTTTATTGAGCCCATCTTTGCATAAAATGTTCCCTTGGTATCTTTAATTTTCTTGAAGAGATCACTACTCTTTCCCATTCTATTATTTTCCTCTATTTCTTTGCATTGATCACTAAAGAAGGCTTTCTTATCTCTCCTTGCTATTCTTTGGAACTCTGCATTCAAATGGGTATATCTTTCCTTTTCTCCTTTGCTTTTCACTTCTCTTCTTTTCACAGCTATTTGCAAGGCCTTCTCAGACAGCCATTTTGCTTTTTTGCATTTCTTTTTCTTGGGGATGGTCTTGATCCCTGTCTCCTGTACAATGTCATGAACCTCCATCCATAGTTCATCAGGCACTCTATCAGATCTAGTCCCTTAAATCTATTTATCACTTCCACTGTATAATCATAAGGGATTGATTTAGGTCATACCTGAATGGTCTAGTGGTTTTCGCTACTTTCTTCAATTTAAGTCTGAATTTAGCAATAAAGAGTTCATGATCTGAGCCACAGTCAGCTCCTGGTCCTGTTTTTGCTGACTGTATAGAGCTTCTCCATCTTTGGCTGCAAAGAATATAATCAATCTGATTTCGGTGTTGACCATCTGGAGATGTACATGTGTAGAGTATTCTCTTGTGTTGTTGGAAGAGGGTGTTTGCTATGACCAGTGTGTTCTCTTGGCAAAACTCTATTAGCCTTTGCCCCACTTCATTCTGTACTTCAAGGCCAATTTTGCCTGTTACTCCATGTGTTTCTTGACTTCCTCCTTTTGCATTCCAGTCCCCTATAATGAAGAGGACATCTTTTTTAAGTGTTAGTTCTAAAAGGTCTTGTAAGTCTTCATAGAGCCATTCAACTTCAGCTTCTTCAGCATTACTGCTCTGGGCGTAGACTTGGATTGCTATGATAATGAATGGTTTGCCTTGGAACAAACAGCGATCATTCTGTCTTTTTTGAGATTGCATCCAAGTACTGCATTTCAGACTCTTGTTGACTATGATGGCAACTTCATTTCTTCTGAGGGATTCCTGCCCACAGTAGTAGACATAATGGTCATCTGAGTTAAATTCACCCATTCTAGTCCATCTTAGTTCACTCGCTGATTCCTAGAATGCCATCTCCTGTTAGATTTGACTACTTCTAATTTGCCTTGATTCATGGACCTAACATTCCAGGTTCCTATGCAATATTGCTCTTTAACATCAGACCTTGCTTCTATCACTAGTCACATCCACAACTGGGTGTTGTTTTTGCCTTGGCTCCATCCCTCCATTTTTTCTGGAGTTATTTCTCCACTGATCTCCAGTAGCATATTAGGCACCTACCAACCTGGGGAGTTCATCTTTCAGTGTCCTATCTCTTTGTTTTTTCATACTGTTCATGCAGTTTTCAAGGCAAGAATACTGAAGTGGTTTGCCATTCCCTTCTCCAGTGGACCACATTCTGTCAGACCTCTCCACCATGACCATTCCCTCTTGGGTGGCCCAACACGGCATGGCTTAGTTTCACTGAGTTAGACAATGCTGTGGTCTGTGTGATCAGATTGGCTAGTTGTCTGTGATTGCGGTTTCAGTCTGTCTGCCCTCTCAATGTCATCAAATGTCATCAAATGTTTTTTTCTTCCAGTTTTATTAAAATATAATTGACATACAGTACGGTATACATTTAAGGTGTACAGTGCAATGATTTGACTTACATCATGAGATGATTTTTTTTTTTTTTTGGGTAAATTGTAATTTTTTTATTGGAAAACAAATATACAACTTGGAATGGATTTGAGGCAAATTGTGCCATAAGCAGATTTTCTTTAAGTGGCTAAAACAAAGTTTAAAAAGCAAGTTAACAATAAAAGAAAATGTTTCTGGTATAGGACCAGCAGTACAAAAAAATAGTGTACGAGTACCTGGATAAAACACCTGTTTTGCAATAGTGCAACTTTTAAGTACATATTGTTGACTGTCCGTAGTCCACACAGAGTTACAATTCCAAACTTCAACAACAACATGCTGACAGTTCCTAAAGAAAACTACTCAAAAAAAAAAAAAAAAAAGGCATAACCCAGATGTTCCCTCATTTGACCAACTCCATCCTGGAATTTCTTTGGAAGGAATGATGCTAAAGCTGAAACTCCAGTATTTTGGCCACCTCATGCAAAGAGTTGACTCATTGGAGAAGACTCTGATGCTGGGAGGGATTGAGGGCAGGAGGAGCAGGGAATGACAGAGGATGAGATGGCTGGATGGCATCACTGACTTGATGGGTGTGAGTCTGGGTGACCTCCGGGAGCTGGTGATGGACAGGGAAGCCTGGCGTGCTGCGGTTCATGGGGTCACGAAGAGTCGGACACGACTGAGTGACTGATCTGATCTGATCTGATCTAAGTTTAGATGTGCAGAAGGGCTTAGATATATCCAGAGTAAGCCACATGCAACATGTTACTTGATCAACTTTCTAAAATAAGGTTTCAGGACAATGACAGTAAGATAAGGGAAGAAAACATGGAGGAATGAAGTCCTAATTACTATACATGCATTTTTTTTTTTGACAGTAGGGGGAAACCTTTTACAGATAAGTTACAAACAAAGAAAAGGCAAATAAACAATTTTGTACAAGAAATTTAACACATTCTGTACAATGTCTTCACTTTGCTGTCATCATTTGTACAAACTCTTCATAGTTTACTTGACCATCACCATCAATATCTGCTTCCCTGATCATTTCATCAACCTCTTCATCTGTTAACTTCTCTCCAAGGTTTGTCATCACATGGCGGAGCTCTGCTGCACTAATATAGCCATTACCATCCTTATCAAACACACGGAATGCTTCTCTAATTTCTTCTTCACTGTCTGTATCTTTCATTTTTCTTGCCATCATTGTCAGAAATTCCGTGAAGTCAATTGTGCCATTACCATCAGCATCTACTTCATTAATCATGTCCTGTAACTCTGCTTCTGTGGGATTCTGCCCAAGAGACCTCATTACAGTTCCCAATTCCTTTGTTGTTATAGTTCCATCACCATCCTTGTCAAATAGTGAAAAAGCTTCTTTGAATTCTGCAATCTACTCTTCAGTCAGTTGGTCAGCCATGCTGCAAGCGCTACCGGTCTCCGGGACGCAACCACACAACCACTCAGCTCACTCGCTCCACTCGGACTATCATGAGATGATTAAATGATTAAACAGAAAGTTTAGTGAACACGCATTTCATATTGAAATAACATTAAAGAAATAGAACTAAATATTTTTCCTTGTGATGAGAATTCACAACAACTTTCATATATAACAGCAGTGTTAATTGTGTTTATCATGTGGTACATTACATTCCAAGTAATCACTACTTACTTATAACTGTATGTTTAAATGTACCTGGTTTTTATTTTTTTGGCCACACTGTGCAGTTTGTGGGGTCTTATCTTAGTTTCCCAATCAGGGATCAAACTCAGGCCTCTGCAGGGAAAGGGCCATGTCCTAACCATTAGATCACCAGGGAAGTCCCCATAAACATATCTGTTTTTGAAAGAACACTAGATGGGACCAGCTTCCCTGGTGGCTCAGACAGTAAAGAATTTGACTGCAATGCAGGAGACGTGGGTTCTATCCCTGGGTCGGGAAGATCCCCTGGAGAAGGGAATGGCTACCCACTCCAGTATTCTTGCCTGGAGAATTCCACGGACAGAGGAGCTTCCCAGTGGCACTAGTGGTAAAGAATCCACCTGCCAATGCAAGTGACCCAAGAGATGCGACTTTGATCCCTGGGTTGGGAAGATCCCCTGGAGTAGGGCATGGCAACCCACTCCAGTATTCTTGCCTGGAGAATTCCACGGACAGAGGAGCCTGACAGGCTACAGTCCATAGGGTCTCATAGAGTCGGACACGACTGAAGTGACTTAGCATGGCATGGCTACACGAGACTACATTAAGCAGGCTAAACTATATGAGCCACTATTAGGGGAGAAAAGAAAGACTCATATAATACTCTTATCTTCTGGTTTCCTATAGATGTTAATTTAGGTACAAGTAAATGACTCTCTAGACAACAAAATAAGAGAAAAGAGTATGCCCATAAGTCCATGGTAGGGAAAAAGAACAGTCAGTTCATTAATTAATCAGAATCTCACTTACATATATACCATGAAAACAACCTTTGGTGATCTTAAATCAGACTTTATTCCTTGACAACAAGGGTAAATATGTAAAAGTGCTATATACCAATTATTTAAAATAAAGATAGCATATGAAATTTATGCAAAGATATTATATCTCCTTTGACAACAAATTCGCTGGAGTAATTTTAAACTAATCAAAGTCAACTTTATGGCAAAAATGCTGTTATCTGCAGTCAGCCAAGAAAGCATTACCAGGTTTGAAGGTAAGTCTTTGTTTTCCCCCAAGAATGACAACTTAGATGAAAAGCCCTCAGGTTGAATTACAGCAAAAAGAAAAAAATTACAATTTTGTAAAATCTCTTTAAGTAAAATCTCTTTAACTCGGGCTCTCAGATCTCTGAACTAGAGATAGGATTGGAATGTGGCTGCAGGCAGGAATAGTAGCGTAGGAATCTTTTCGGTGGAAGTCCTCCTAAGCATGGCATTTTTTTAAAAGAAGTTTCCTGATATCACTCAATGGAAAAAATTACCCATTTAATATCTGGGTCTCAAAATAAGTACTGGGTCAATACCTGTGTCTTCATTTCACTTACATCAGTCTTTCACAATAGCAACTACAGCGTTTCACTTGTGTGTTTTTATTTTCTCCTCTCGGCTACATATAATTGTTTAAATAGTGGCTGTGTTTGAAGCTTTGTCATTTAATTTATTTTGAATGCATCACTGCATTTCTAAAGACATAGCTTTCAAATAACACATTCAAAGATGGAAAGATCAAAAGAGTGAATATGCAGAACAAAACAAATCTCAGAGCCCATTTTCTGTTTGAGTTTATGTCTGATGCAACTGTTTCATTCTCAGACTGAGGAAGAATCACACCACTTCTATCCATATGCAACTTTGAATGTCACTGTGTTGTGTAATGCCTGACATGGAGCTTGATACATAATGAACAGACCATAAGTGGGACTGCTGGCAAACTACATTTTGTAAAATCTGAACTTTAAATAGCACTAAGTCAAGATGTTTGCTCCTTGAACTTTAATCTGTTTTTATTTACTTGTAGATGTCTTTGGACTGACTTTGAGATGCACAGAGCTGAGACCAAGGAGTTTTAGCACACTTTGAATAGGGAACTAAATCGTATGCTAAGTGAAATGAGCCAGTTAGAGGAAGAGCATACTGCATGACATCATTTAAACGTGGAATCTAAAAAAAAAAAAAAATCAGAGAAACTAAGAATAAAAAAGTGAAATTAGGAAAGATTGGTAAAAAGATTAAAACTTTCAGTTATAAGATGAATGAGATCAGAGGGTCAAATGATCCAATGTGTAACAT
This sequence comes from Tragelaphus eurycerus, assembly GCA_935064755.1. Classification (NCBI taxonomy): domain Eukaryota; kingdom Metazoa; phylum Chordata; class Mammalia; order Artiodactyla; family Bovidae; genus Tragelaphus; species Tragelaphus eurycerus. Next base: position 697,992 of record CAKXYN010000060.1, read on the forward strand.
GATCACTTTAGTGTGTAATCGAAATCTGTTAAGAGAGTAAAACTTTAGATGTTCTCACAAAAAAAAAAAAAAAAGAGAGAGAGAGAGGATGCATGTGTTAATTTTTTTCACAGTGTATCGGTTCAGTTCAGTCACTCAGTCATGTCCGACTCTTTGCGACCCCATGAATCGCAGCACACCAGGCTTCCCTATTACCAACTCCTGGAGTTTACTCAAACTCATGTCCATCTAGTTAGTGATGCCATACAGCCATCTCATCCTCGTCATCCCCTTCTCCTCCTGCCCCCAATCCCTCCAGCATCAGGGTCTTTTCCAATGAGTCAACTCTTTGCATGAGGTGGCCAAAGGATTGGAGTTTCAGCTTCAGCATCAGTCCTTCCAATGCACATCCAGGACTGATCTCCTTTAGGATGGACTGGTTGGATCTGCTTGCAGTCCAAGGGACTCTCAAGAGTCTTCTCCAACACCACAGTTCAAAAGCATCAATTCTGAGCTCAGCTTTCTTCACAGTTCAACTCTCACATCCATACATGACCGCCGGAAAAACCATAGCCTTGACTAGACAGACCTTTGTAGACAAAGTAATGTCTCTGCTTTGTAATATGCTGTCTAGGTTGGTCATAACTCTTCTTCCAAGGAGCAAGCGTCTTTTAATTTCATGGCTGCAATCACCATCTGCAGTGATTTTGGAGCCCAAAAAAATAAAGTCTGACACTGTTTCCACTGTTTCCCCATCTATTTCCCATGAAGTGATGGGACCGGATGCCATGATCTTCGTTTTCTGAATGTTGAGCTTTAAGCCAACTTTTTCACTCTCCCCTTTCACTTTCAAGAGGCTTTTTAGCCCCTCTTCACTTTCTGCCATAAGGGTGGTGTCATCTGCATATCTGAGGTTATTGAGATTTCTCCCAGCAATCTTGATTCCAGCTTGTGCTTCTTCCAGTCCAGCATTTCTCATGATGTAGTCTGCATATAAGTTAAATAAGCAGGGTGACGATATACAGCCCTGACATACTCCTTTTCCTATTTGGAACCAGTCTGTTGTTCCATGTCCAGTTCTAACTGTTGCTTCCTGACCTGCATATAGGTTTCTCAATGTATCAGATCAGATCAGTCGCTCAGTCGTGTCCGACTCTTTGCGACCCCGTGAACCGCAGCACGCCAGGCCTCCCTGTCCATCACCAACTCCCGGAGATCACTCAGACCCACATCCATCGAGTCAGTGATGCCATCCAGCCATCTCATCCTCTGTCGTCCCCTTCTCCTCCCGCCCTCAATCCCTCCCAGCATCAGAGTCTTCTCCAATGAGTCAACTCTTCGCATTAAGTAACCAAAGTACTGGAGTTTCAGCTTTAGCATCATTCCTTCCAAAGAAATCCCAGGGCTGATCTCCTTCAGAATGGACTGGTTGGATCTTCTTGCAGTCCAAGGGACTCTCAAGAGTCTTCTCCAACACCACAGTTCAAACGCATCAATTCTTCGGCGCTCAGCCTTCTTCACAGTCCAGCTCTCAGGGACTCTCAAGAGTCTTCTCCAACACCACAGTTCAAACGCATCAATTCTTCGGCGCTCAGCCTTCTTCACAGTCCAGCTCTCACGTCCATACATGACCACAGGAAAGACCATAGCCTTGACTAGGCGAACCTTTGTTGGCAAAGTAATGTCTCTGCTTTTGAATATGCTATCTAGGTTGGTCATAACTTTCCTTCCAAGGAGTAAGCGTCTTTAATTTCATGGCTGCAGTCACCATCTGCAGTGATCTTGGAGCCCAGAAAAATAAAGTCTGACACTGTTTCCACTGTTTCTCCATCTATTTCCCATGTAGTGATGGGACCAGATGCCATGATCTTCGTTTTCTGAATGTTGAATATATGTATCAAATCATTACATTGTACAGTTTAAATATCTTATAATTTTGTCAGTCATACCTGGAAAAAACTGAAAAAATATGGGGAGCCAAAAGGAACAAATGATTACATGAACCAAATTAAAATATTTACAAGGTTCTTGCCATTTTTGAATGTTTCAAGTGATATAAGAACAGTTTTCCTTGCTAAAGCTGACATGTATATTTTTTTAATTAATGTTTTTTATTTCAACCAAAAAAGAGAAAGTGAAATTGAGGGAATTCCCACTACATTTCAAAAGAATGTTTTAGCAACTCTGGATAAAAAAAAATCATCATACAGTGAATTGTCATATTAACAAAAATGTAGCTAACGCATGAGAATACAGAAATGGAGATAACTGTCACTACATTTCTAGAAAACTGATAGTTATTTTTAAATATAAAATGGCCCAGGTTGCCTACAATTAATTTAGATGGTAAAATCTATAAAACTTCAGGGACTGAACATACTCTGGTGGGCCCATAAAGTTGCCATATTTTCCATGGCAAAGCCTTAATTAAAACTTTTAAAGGTGGAAATCATGGCAAAAGATCAAAGAATGAGAAATAGGTGGCAGGCCGTAGTCAGCTCCACATCAATAGCATTCAGCCGCCTCCTCCTCCTATTTCTTGATAAAAACCCATTAATTCCCACTCCCTTCTATGCTAACATTCATTTCAAGAAAAATATGCTTGGACCTGCCCTGTACAAGCCTTCACACTATGAGGAGCAGAAGCAGAGAAACATGCTGAACATCTAAAAGAGCTCTGCTCAACTTGTGGCTTTACATCTAGCACCTCTGCCCCTCCTCTACCCATAAACCATGTCCTTGCAAGGATCAGATGAGGAATTACCATCTCCTTTATTGAGGGGGTGGAAAGACAATGAGATAAGTGTACTTAAAAAGACGGCCAAACAGATGATAAACATTTCAAACCGGTGGCTCATGGTAATAATCATAAACCCGTGTATCTTCCAATACAATTTAGTCAAAAGATGCCCAAGAGGTAGATTTTTATCTGTTGCTGCTGCTGCTAAGTCGCTTCAGTCGTGTCCAACTCTGTGCGACCCCATAGAGGGAAGCCCACCAGGCTCCCCGTCCCTGGGATTCTCCAGGCAAGAACACTGGAGTGGGTTGCCATTTCCTTCTCCAATGCATGAAAGTGAAAAGTGAAAGTGAAGTCGCTCAGTCGGGTCCGACTCTTAGCGACCCCATGGACAGCGGCCCACCAGGGACCTCTGTCCATAGGATTTTCCAGGCAAGAGTACTGGGGTGGGGTGCCATTGCCTTCCCCGTTTTATCTGTTACATTTCTTAAATAAATTTAGCTCTTTTGGCTTCCTAGGTAGCTCAGCGGTCAAAGAATTCACCTGCCCATGTAGGAGACTCAGGAGGCTTGGGTTTGATACCTGGGTTGGGAAGATCCTCTGGAGGAGGAAATGGCAACCCATTCCAGTATCCTTGCCTGGAAAACCCCATGGACAGAGGAACCTAGTGGGTTGCAGTCCATGGGATTGCAAAGAGTCAGACACGACTGAGCAAGTATGCATGGACTTCCAGGAGACAATAAAAGAACAACAGTGGAGGATTAAATACAATCATTGAGCCTCTGCCTTCCCACTACTTGCTTCAATTTTTACTTTAATGAAAGTATAAAATATAGCACCTAAAGGTCTTCCATATAGATGGTAATTACACAATCTATATTCTTCTAAGTAAACTTTTTAAATTAAAGAATAAAACACACACACAAATCATTAAGTATACAGTTAGATAAATTTTTCATAAGTTAATGCATGTAGTCAGCACCAGACCAAGAAATATAACATTATCAACATCATAGAAAGCTCCCCTTTAACCCTTTCGATCACTTCCCTCAAGGGTAACCCCCTATTCTGACTTCTAATCAGGTTCATTTTAGGAAGTATAAATATTCCTGCAATTGAACTGTGTCTTCTCTGAGTTATTAGCTCCAGATAAAATCTGCAGATATGTATTGGTCTTACCTAGCTGCTATCCCAGGCATTTATTGTTTGACAACTCAGCTATGTTGGATATTATTCAATAAGCACCATATTGGAACAAAAGGGGGCCCTCCTGTGGCTCAGGCAGTAAAGAATCTGCCTGCAATGCAGGAGACCCGGGTTTGATTCCTGGATCGGGAAGGGCAAGGCAACCCACTCCAGTATTCTTGCTTGGAGAATTCCATGGACAGAGAAGCCTGGTTGGGCTACAGTCTACAGGGTTGCAAAGAGTCAGACAAAACTGAGTGACTAACACATATATAGAGAGAGAGGGAGAGAGTTTGTGTACATATATGCATATGTGTGTGTGTATATATCAGATCAGATCAGATCAGATCAGTCGCTCAGTCGTGTCCGACTCTTTGCGACCCCATGAACCGCAGCACGCCAGGCCTCCCTGTCCATCACCAGCTCCCGGAGGTCACTCAGACTCACACCCATCAAGTCAGTGATGCCATCCAGCCATCTCATCCTCTGTCGTCCCCTTCTCCTCCTGCCCCCAATCCCTCCCAGCATCAGAGTCTTCTCCAATGAGTCAACTCTTCCCATGAGGTGGCCAAAATACTGGAGTTTCAGCTTTAGCATCATTCCTTCCAAAGAAATTCCAGGATTGATCTCCTTCAGAATGGACTGGTTGGATCTTCTTGCAGTCCAAGGGACTCTCAAGAGTCTTCTCCAACACCACAGTTCAAAAGCATCAATTCTTCGGCACTCAGCCTTCTTCACAGTCCAGCTCTCACATCCATACATGACCACAGGAAAGACCATAGCCTTGACTAGGCAAACCTTTGTTGGTAAAGTAATGTCTCTGCTTTTGAATATGCTATCTAGGTTGGTCATAACTTTCCTTCCAAGGATAATGCTTATTATATTTCTTAAAGACAAATATTAATTATGGCATTATACATGTGCTAATAAGAGCAGATCTGGGGTCCGTTTCCCACACTGTTTCCAGTCTTGCTCTAAGTTAAGCAAATAAGTTAATGAGTGATTAATAATGGAGCAAGGGAACCATGAGACTAAATACACATAGATCACTAGATGACATTTCTTTTCAAAGGGGTACAGACATCAGGGAAATAGAGGAACCCTGTATATAATTCTAAAGTCGAAGAAGTTTATCTGTAGGGACCAGAGCCTTAATAATCTTTGCTTTTCCTCTACTCAGTGGGAAATCTTTTCTCTTCTCCAAAGGACCCAGTGCCCCTATCACTCCCTATCAAAATAAGATTAGTTTACTCTGACTAATGTGTAAATGGCTGCCAGTTTTCAGTGTTCTCTCTCATGGAAGTGTTTCCACTTATCAAGACATTTTGATTTTTAAAAGTAATTTTTTGGCTGTACTGGGTCTTTGTTGCTGCACGGGCTCTTCACTAGTTGCAGTGAGTGGGAGCCACTCTCTAGTTGTGATGTACAGGCTTCTCGTTGCAGTGGCTTCTCTTGTTGCTGAACACCTGGTCTCTGGAGTGCACGGGCTTCAGTACTTGCAGCATGTGGGCTCAGTAGTTGCGGCCACCAGGCTCTAGAGCACAGGTTCCATAGCTGTGGTACACAAGCTTCATTGCTCTGTGGCATGTGAGATCTTCCTGGATCAGGGATCAAACCCACGTCTCCTGCACTGGCAGGTGGATTCTGAGCCACTGAGCTGCCAGTCGTGTGTCATGTGTTTGTCGCTCAGTCGTGTCCAACTCTTTGCAACCCCTGGACTGTAGCCCTCCAGGCTCCTCTGTCCATGGGATTCTCCAGGCAAAAGTATTGGAGTGGGCTAGCATTTCCTTCTCTAGGGGATCTTCCCAACCCATGGAGCAAACCTGGGTCTTAAAGAACGCAGTCTTTCTCAAAACTCTTGTATACCTCTTCAGTATCAAATATGTATAAATTAACTATTCATTAGTCACAGAATTTTAATGTTGGATGGGACCGTAGAGGTCTTCAGTCAGTTTCTAAACTGTCTAGGCAGGAATCCCTCATTCTGGTTCCCCACTACCAGGCTTTCCTGCCTATGCTTAAACATCTCCAATGTACTTAGCGTCTCATAAAAAGGCTGTTCTTCTCCAAAAAATCTCTAATGTTTGGAATATTCTTCTTTTTATCAGAATCTACCTCCTTGTTATAGTCACCCCTTACCCTGAGTTCTTCAGCACTTTGGATTAATTCAGCAGATGTCTTCTTTGTATCCAAATACAAACACTCAATATTTATACTTGGGTTACCAAAAAATAAATCTTTAAAGACTGCTGATAAAGAGATCAGTCCTGGGTGTTCTTTGGAAGGAATGATGCTGAAGCTGAAACTCCAGTCCTTTGGCCACCTCATGTGAAGAGTTGACTCATTGGAAAAGACTCTGATGCTGGGAAGGATTGGGGGCAGGAGGAGAAGGGGACGACAGAGGATAAGATGGCTGGATGGCATCACCAACTCAATGGACGTGAGTCCGAGTGAACTCCGGGAGTTGGTGATGGACAGGGAAGCCTGTCGTGCTGCGATTCATGGGGTTGCAAAGAGTTGGACACGACTGAGTGGCTGAACTGAACTGATACTAGAGGAGCAGAAAAGGGAACATTAGTGAGTTGAAGGCATGAGAAAATTCACCATTACATATGAGCTGTTTAAAATTAGTATAGTTTATAGTCCTTATTATTGTGATATCCAAAATGGTAGTTCTGTTAGAATTCTGTTAGGTAGTTCTGTAAAATGTTTACAGTTAAGCAGAAAGGTGTGGTTAATTCTAATTATATGTGAGATTTGTGACTAATGTCCCAAAACAAAACAAAACAAAAAAATCACTACAAAGCCTGAATAAATGCCTCTTTAGCTCCCATTCCCCACCTAAAGGCTTCCTTACTTTCAGGCAAACTTACATTAACTTTTACCACATTAAGTTATTCAAAATTGCTATTATATTGGGAAACTATTTTTTAAAAATTTACTTCATATTCCATTTAAAAAGTTATTTAACAATTTTATAGATGCTGCAATACACACATACACACACACAAACCCCTCAAAGTTACTATTTTGCTTTTAACAAAAGCATTTTTAAGGTCTCAATTTTTCTTCAACCAGTACCCAAAACTAACTAATATATAAACCTGGCAATTTACATGTACTTAAGAAATATAACCTTTCAGGAACAATACCTGATTCAGATATAAGAAATACTATATACACATGTTATGAAATTCAAAAAATTACCTCTCAAAATGCATCAAGAAAATATTTGCAACAATTTAGACTCTGGAGCTGTTTGAATGAAATAGATTAATATAGTACATTCAAAACCCTAAAACCAAATTCTGTATATAACAATTTTTGGAGCCCCTTTTGAGACTATTTCCTTAAATTTTTATTTAAAAGTGGCAGCCTGCACATGATGTGCAGGTAAAACTGTATGGGTAACTACTAATTAGACTGAGAATACCTAAATGTCAAAAATCTTCACCTATTTTTAAAAATGACATTTTAGATAAATTGAGTTTTACCTTTACTGTAGCAGGCAGCATGTAAATTACAAAGCAGTAATGCATTACAGGTGGAAATCCCACATCTATGTGACAATTTGGATCATCTTTTTCTCAGTTTGATTTTTATTAACACTACCCCTAAACATGTATATAGCCTTTTGGTTCTGCTAAGAACAGTTCTGGTTTTCCTGTTTGTAATTCTTACATACAGTTTTATCCAATGGCTCCATTTTATCAAATTATTACAAATTGTTATTTTGATAGTTTTTATATCGTTGACATGATTTTTTAATCTCATCCAAACTCTAGAAATTATTGGCCCATCAACAGTTCTCAAATACTGGAAGAGTAATATAACATTTATATACCTGAGTGAGTTTGGACTTTCCCTCCCTTAATCTCCAAGTATGCCCCTGCCTAACAGCATCACATCCGTCTTGTCTGCATTGAACCTCAACCAGGTGGTTCTTAACCATGTCTGAAACTCAGCCAGACACTGGGAGAATCGAGCCACCACACCATCTGGATCAAAGGAAAGAGAGCCTCTGTAGTAACGAGACTGGAAACAATGATGTTACAAGCTCAGTATTCACCCCATCTCTAATTTTTAAAGATAGCCAGGAATTAGGACAAGAATCCCATGATAATTTTAGAAAAACATTAATGAGCCTTGAGTCATGCAATTTGCAACTGATGATAAAGGAATAAAAGTGACTCAATAAATAGGTCGCTTCATTCCACCCATGACTGAAGAAAGGTTCACTCAAGTCCGGGTCACTTTAGCTAAGTTGCCTGAGTAGATCGACCAGTCTTGTAACTGCACAAGCTTTTCTGCAAAATTAAAAAGTTTTAGCGCTGGTGGAAGTTTTAGGGATAATGGGGGCCCAGAGAGAAGTAGTGACTCGCCCAAGGTCATAAAGCAAACAAGGACTAGAGATGGTCTCCAGGCCAGAGATCTTTCCACCAAAAGCTGAAAGAACAAGGCCATTCAAAGACAGGGGAGGCATCTGTCTCCAGGGATCCTCCCACAGGCTGTGAGGACTTCTTTTCCTCACAAAAATGCCCTTTTCAGGCCTCTCTTCCCTCCCTTACTCCCTCCGAAAAGGGCTGGTTTGCCCAGGACCCATTTGCCCAGGACCCTGCTCACCACCAGGGATCCTGAGCCACCAGGGAAGCCCCAAAAGTGAATTTTTAGTTATAAAACATCATGCATCACATCAGGAGGGCAGGTCCTCTTTTAGACAAGGAACAATTAAAATTACCTTGTTCAGGTAACTACTAAATCAAGCTTCTTAATGCCAGTGACCTCTATTTATTGAGAGTTGTGCCAGATTCTTTACAAACATCTCATTGCTTCCACAGACAAGTGCAATTATTATAATTTTTTTATTTCACAGATGAACAAACTGTTACTACCTAGCCCAAAGGCATGTAAGAAATGACACCAATTCTCATACTTGTCTTTCCAAAAGACTAATCTGACCCTGGTTTTGGCAGCAGTTACCAGCTGAAGGCAGAAGTAGAAGCTAGAGGCCAAAGTTCCCCTGAGCAATCCAGAAGGGAACCCATTCTTCTGCATCACTGGTGGTGGGGACCTGAGAGCCACTCTGTGCTGCTGGCACCTCTGGCCCTCCTCATTTATGCTGGACTCTTTCAGAAGCTGTATTAATGCTTTCAAGGCCTGATAAGTTAAACAGCAGCAAAGTTTAAATATGCATTGAAACACTGCTCCAGAAGCCTGCATATCAGCCTACTGGGCTGCCTTGACTTAAAGTTATTCCCAGTCAAGGTGTTATGGATGCTTCGGAGGCCACTAGCTGCAAATCAAGGGCAGCCTCTGAACATGCTAACAGGGCCTTAAACATCCAACATTCCCCTCTGGACACAAGAGTCAACCATGTGTCCTAATTCTTAGAGGGCAAAGCAACAGAGTTGCTCCAAATAGGCCAGTTTTATACCATTTATGGGAGCCCTGAGTCTTTTCAAAGGTCCTTTTATCAACCAAGGGACCTGTACTGAGAAAGAGAACACAGCTTGGTTAAAAAGTACTCCCCAGTACTTAATTCCCAGAGTACTCTAATGATCCCAAGGGATATGGAACAAGACATAAAATGCTCAAAACCAAATAAATTCAAAACCGAGAGATAGTGTCCCAAGGGGCTTGGGATGGGAGGGGATACTGAAATTCAAGAACTGAGTAGAGCAAGGCCAGAAAGTCAGGAATCATTGGCTACCTGTTAAGACTCTATCTCAACACATCATGATTCCACTGGTTTTTGAAATATTACTGACACTGTCCAGAATGGTTTCAATGTCTGTTTAACATAATGAAAGGGTAAATCTGGGGCCACAGCAACCCACCATAATTATAGAGACTCATTTTGGGTGACCCTGTTTACAGGATAACAGACTTGAGTCAAACTACTAAATTTGAGAAAATAAAAATGCTCAATCCAGTTCAGCCGTTCAGAAATGAATGAAATCAAGCTCCATTGTTTGAATGCAAATGAGAGGGCTTTTTTAAAAGGTTATTTGCAAATATCTAGCTTTATCTAATTTTATGGTATCTTTTCTTCTGCTATGGTGTGTCTTGGGGACCATCATGTGGATGTGGCTTGGCATAAGTAGACCATCAGCTTCTAAAAAGACTGATCAGGGAGTGTAAGATAACAGAAGTCAGAGTTCTGTTCAGAATTGTTGGAGGGGTTTGGAAGGAGGAGGGGGAAAAAGGGCATCAAAGACTTGCAGACCATCTGAGGTAAGGGTTTCGAACTTTTCTGCGTTCCATTTCCTCTAATCTGGATTGGCACGTCCAACCAGAGTCTTGCCTTCAGTGCCACTTTTAAATCCTAAGAGATGAGAACATCAGAGCACTGGCTACTTTTTTTTTTTTTTTGAAAAGTGAAAGGGTTAATCACTCAGTCATGTCTGACTTGGCAACCCCATGGACTGTAACCCGCCAGGCTTCTCTGCCCATAATTCTCCAGATAAAAATACTGGCTGCTGCTGCTGTTGCTGCTGCTAAGTCGCTTCAGTCATGTCCGACTCTGTGCGACCCCATAGACAGCAGCCCACCAGGCTCCTCTGTCCCTGGGATTCTCCAGGCAAGAATACTGGAGTGGGTTGCCATTTTCCTCTCCAATGCATGAAAGTGAAAAGTGAAAGTGAAGTCGCTCAGTCATGTCCGACTCTTAGTGACCCCATGGACTGGAGCCTACCAGGCTCCTCTGTCCATGGGATTCTCCAGGCAAGAGTACCGGGGTGGGGTGCCATTGCCAAGAATACTAGAGTGGGTAGCTATTTCCTTCTGCAGGGAATCTTCCTGATCCAAGGATCAAACGCTGGTCTCCTGCACTGCAAGTGAATTTTCTACCATCTGAGCCACCAGGGAAGCCCCATCTTTAAAAAAGGATGATCTCAATTCAGAATGAGGCAGATCTATATTAACTAACATGAAGCAACTTCCAAGATACACTAATAACTTTTTTTTAAGTTTCAGAATGGCATGTATATTGTGCCACTTGTGTACCCGCAAATGGAAGGAGATACATACAGAAAGCGTTTATGTATGCATAGAGTATATCCAGATTCTAGGATACATTCAAGTCAATTCAGCTCACTCATTCAGTCATGTCCAACTCTTTGGAACCCCATGGACTGAAGCATGCCAGGCCTCCCTGTCCATCACCAACTCCCGAACCTTGCTCAAACTGGTGTCTATCAAGTCGGTGATGCCATCCAACCATCTCATCCTCTGTCATCCCCTTCTCCTCCTGCCTTCAATTTTTCCAGCATTTTGGTCTTTTTCAATGAGTCAGTTCTTCTCATCAGGTGGCCAGAGTAGTGGAGCTTCAGCTTCAGTGTTAGTCCTTCCAGTGAATATTCAGGACTGATTTATATCCATCTCCTTGCAGTCCAAGGGACTCTCAAGAGTCTTCTCCAACACCACAGTTCAAAGCACCAATTCTTCAGTGTTCAACCTTCTTTATGGTCCAACTCTCACATCCATACATGACTACTGGAAAAACCATAGCTTTGACTAGACGGATCTTTGTCAGCAAAGTAATGTCTCTGCTTTTTAATATGCTATCTAGGTTGGTCATAGCCATTATTCCAAGGAGCAAGCCTCTTTTAATTTCATGGCTGCAGTCACCATCTGCAGTGATTTTGGAGCCCCCCAAAATAAAGTCTGTCACTGTTTCCCGTGAAGCGATGGGATTGGATGCCATGATCTTACTTTCCTGAATGTTGAGTTTTAAGTCAGTTTTTTTCACTCTCCTCTTTCACTGTCATCAAGAGGCTCTTTAGTTCCTCTTTGTTTTTTGCCATGAGGGTGGTGTCATCTGCGTATCTGAAGTTATTAATATTTCTCCAGGCAATCTTGATTCCAGCCTGTGCTTCATCCAGCCCAGCACTTCTCATGATGTACTCTGCATAGAAGTTAAATAAGCAGGGTGACAATATACAGCCTTGATGTACTCCTAGGATACATTAGAAAGAGGTAAATGTAAGGCATTTGTGGGAGTGACATGTCTCCCTCACACTATATACCTTTTGTAGTTCTACTTTTTTCCAAGTTTGAAAAAGTAATAATGAAAAAAAAAATGCACCATTTCACTAAGAAAGCTATATTTTCCAGACCAATATATGACCTATAAGACTTAGAAATTTTATATAGTGAGAGTAGTGTGCAGAAATAAAGTGACCCAGGGCTGTCTTACACAGTCAGTCAAGACACAGCTTAGCCCCAAAAGATTCCATTTTTGTTAAAGGGGTTCTTTTGCTGCTTTTTTTTAAGTCTTTTTTTCTCTTCAGATTTTCTGAAGATTCTTCATGGTGGTGAAAGAAATCACAAAGACTTTGAAAGAGAAAATGTGTTACTGTGTTAGTTATTAAATAAAACCATTCCCTTAACTCTTTGGAAAGAGAACTACAAAGAAAAGCTGAAGTCACTTAAAAAATTTATTTCTCTTGCCCTAACTACTAGTGAATATGGATCAAGATGGACACCCAGTGGCCAAATTTAATTTTTTTTATCCCTGAAGTTCTTTTTTATGTGATTTGCCATTTTCCAAAATCTCCATTGAGTATTACTTAAGTCTATGACTTGTTCACTAAAAGTGAATTATATCTTACAAAGCCAGATTAAATTAGTAAATATTACTTCACACATAATTAATAGGAGATTCTTTTCTGTATCTTTGTTTGCTTTTTGTTAACCTAACATTGACAAAACAATGTATTCAATTTCTGATAGAAACTAATGGGACAAATTGAAATTATGTTGCAAACCTAAATAGACAATAAAATAATTTACAGCCTTAACTCTTCCTATATCAAATAGAAAAATTACCTATTTTAAGTTATTTCTAATAATTCAGTATTTAATATTTTTAGAATCTTGAGAGTGATACAGTTGTTCATAAAATATGCCAATTTAGGTAACCCTTTCAGAGTTAGTTTTATCTCTATTTAAGGAATAGAAAAAGAAATAAAATGTATAATTTTTAGAACAATCTCTTATATGAGTACTTTGGAGATTTTGTGTTAAGGTTTAGATGAGATATGTATTGTAGGATCCACTTTAATGACTCTAAAGGAGAAACAAAAAAATCTTGATTTTTATAAAATTAATATTTTAGCAAATATATCTAACATGTTTAACAAAGATTACCAAACAAGAAAGAAGTGAATTATGGAGGCAGAAAAATCAAAGTCCAATTTCTAAATGGGTAATCTGGAGCAAGTCTCAGCACTTTACTAAATTTCAATTTCCTTTTCTATAAAATGGAGCTATTATTCCTGGACTTACAGAGCCATGGTGAGGGTTAAATGAGATACAACTTAAAATGCTTATGACTATACCTGGCACAGATATATCAACAGCAGCTATTATTACTACCATAATATCAATAAAAGAAAGATTATGAAAGTCAGGTAGGGACTTCCCTGGTGATCCAGTAGGTAAGACTCCACTGCAGGGGTCATGGGTTCAGTCCACAGTTAGAGAGCTAAGATCCTACATGCAGAGCAGTGAGGCCAAAAGGAAAAAAAAATAAAATAGAAAGTCAAATAATACCCACACAAAGCACACAAAGCAGACATCGTCAATCAGCCTTCTGGAATCTGCTCTGATGTAAAATAGTGGCCCCAGATAATCTAAAAGTATAAATAATCTAAAAGGTCAAATAATCAAAATAGAACTATCTGCACTGTGTTTCTATTATACAATATTTTTATAGCCTATTTATTTTCACAATAACTTTTTGATGAAAAATTAAAATTAGATTGACAATCAGGGCTCTCTCAAACTTTTTTCTTTCAGAAAAAAACAAGTTTAATGACTACTCCACAAACCTCCATGTATGATGTGTGTAAATCAATGTATTTATACATCACATACATTTTAAAAACACACGCCCAAAATAGAAAAGCTTCAAGTATGAGAAAAATATAAATCAAAGTGGAGCCATTCTTCCGTGTCCCTCAATAGGTACCCTGAGCGTGCCTGAGGGGGAACCTCCATGCCAAATGTAACATGGCCCAGTCATCTGATTACTCTGTACATTCTTTTTCTTCATGTACTAAGCAAAAATGATAATATTCACATTTGTGGCAGAATCTCATGTAATAATACAGGTTAGTGGAAGGATTCTCTGAATAAATGTCATGATTGCTAGTGTCCTCTCCTCCTGCAACAGTAAAACTGCAAGACGTGAAACCCCTCAGAGAGAATTCAGTATCCTCCCAAAAGATCCGGTATCCTTAGAGAAAAGATCAAAGACCACTCCACTAGATCACGGGTGAATCTTACCAACAAAGAGTATAGACATTTTCTGCCTTCTCCGAATTCCCTTTTTGTCCTCTGACCTCTATAGGAGGTAGCCTCAGTCCTAGGCCTGTTCTGAGCCAATCCTTATCAGCAGCCCCAGGCCCTTCAGCCTGTAGACCAGGTGTACTCTGCTAGGCATGAGCCCTGGAATTTCAAGTAGCCAGGATCTACCTGACCTCTCCCTGACCCAAGTCATGGGAGTCCTTCAGACAGCATCTGTCTTGGCTCACATGGCTGGAGCTCTTGTCCTTTACTGGGACTTACGTCTTAACCAGTTTAGAGTAGATGCCATATTATGGGCCTACTATTGCGCTGCGTAGTTTACATACAGTATTTTAAATACTTAATACAATCTATGAAGTGGTGATTACTATTCCACTTTACAGTTATGGGAACTGAGGTGGTAAACAAAGCTAGCTCCAACGTAGGAACTTTAATGATGATCCCAATCATGTAAATTTAAGAATCATTTTATCAAAATTTGGAGCCGTAGCAGAAGATAGGCACAAGGCTCTTACAAAGTGGCTTCAACTTCTAGATTAAAAAATGAAACATGAATGTGTTTCATATGAAGCAACTGTGCAGCTGCTGCTGCTGCTAAGTCGCTTCAGTCGTGTCCGACTCTGTGCGACTCCTTAGACGGCAGCCCACCAGGCTTCCCTGTCCCCAGGATTCTCCAGGCAAGAACACTGGAGTGGGTTGCCATTTCCTTCTCCAATGCATGAAAGTGAAAAGTGAAAGTGAAGTCGCTCAGTTGTGTCTGACTCTTAGCGACCCCATGGACTCCAACAATTATTTAAATAATTATTATCAAGGTTAGATGGGGGTAACTCTCTTCTCATCACCAGGAAAGTGTTCAGAGAAATGTGCCAAGCTTATATGACATCTCTGCTCTAAGTAGACTTTAAGGTGACCACACATGACACTTTCTCCCTTCCTGTCAGAGGACTGACCAAGTAGTCTCAAAAGTGGAGTTGATAGATGAGGCCAATAGATGGGAAAACACACCTCCTTAGAATGTGTTTATACTTCAACAAGTGACTATGCTATACTTTCGATGGCATTGTTTTCTTCTGTGTCAAAAACTAGAAAGCCAAGTATGTGACCATATTTGTGAGGAATGGTAGCACATGCCCCTGAAAGCACTTGTGCAGCAGCCAAATTGGTAAGAGAATCTTAAAGGGGAGAGATCAGAACAAATCAGTGTCAGCGCCCTAGCAAAGCAGCTAGAGTCTACTCAAACCTTCAGACTTCAAAGAGGACAACAGTTGGTTTCCACACAAGTTCCCATCAATGTTGACAAGGTCATGGATGTCAACCTATGTCAGACCTTTTTCATGACTTGCTGCTGTAATAATATTCTGTGTTTGGAGAAGATTTTCATGCCAAGGAACCACTCTGATTTTTTTTAAATTTGCCATAATAAAACATCAGAAGTCTCCTAGTTAAAAACAGAAACCAGCCTTTACATTTTTCTAAGCTTCTAGGACATGATCTCTGCTGATATTATCAGAAAAGAACTCCTTCTGGATGCCCTGAAGTAGAGAGAGGTATGGGCAGCCTTGCCTGCTGTAATTTTGTGTAGATTTTTTGGTGCAGATTTTTTGGTGCCTTCATTCTGGTTCAGTAATGGAAAGATGACCAGAGGGAGTTTCTAAGGGATTCCATAATAGTTTCACAGTCATCAGAATTCTCTTGCCCCAAACATGCACATTCCTTGCCTTTTTATCTGTTGCCCATAAATAACAGGCTACACAGCATAATCACCAAGCCACTGATTTTCCAAGATAAATGAGCAAGAAACTCTGATTTCAAACTCATTGTTCCATATCAAATCTCTGCTGCAATAATCACCACTTCACGACACTGGTGAGCAATACAGGGATTGCCAGACACTAATATTTTAGACAATACATTGTCAAAAGATAATTTTTAAGGTAAAGTCATCTCATACAGTTATGAAAATGAATGTGTTAAAGATTTTATTTAACTCAGTGAGGAAAGTGAGGAGGTGTTACAACCAACTCAAAGGAGAAGTCAAAAAGCACAAATTTCCATGGAGTAAAGAAATGGTGAAATGAACATGCACATGGAGGCAAAGCTAGCTCTTTCTGTAGTCGGGGAGAGTAGTCAACTGCACCTCTACTAGACAGGATAGAATGTGCACATCTGTAGAGAAGAACTGTTTCACACTACAATCAATTTTTAATAATTTATAGAATTATGAAAAGCTCATAAAAAATCAAAACCATGGAAGGGTAGCCCCTAGAGGATGTATTGTTTTTCACCGAAGCACAAAGATAAAAATATAGTATCTGTATTTATAACAAATTGAGTTTAAGGAATCACCAATAAGCAACTGTAAATGAATAGCCTGGAAGAATGGTACAAATTATCAAAGATCTTTCAAGGAGTGTGGCCAATAATATTTTCCCAGTTTCTAGTCATTAAAATGTTACCCCATCTTCAAGAATAAAAGCAAATACTATACTATGTGGAGCATATAGTTGATTCCAGAATACTGATTGAATCATGTTATTCCATGTTCCTTGAGGAACTTCAGTCCAAAACTTTATTTGAGATATTATTCCATCTGTACCTAAACTTCTTCCCTGGTAGCTCAGATGGTAAAGTGTCTGCCTATAATGCGGGAGACCCAGGTTCAATCCCTGGGTCAGGAAGATCCCCTGGAGAAGGAAATGGCAACCCACTGCAGTACTCTTGCCTGGAAAATCCCATGGACTAAGGAGCCTGGTAGGCTACAATCCATGGGGTCGCAAAGAGTCGGACACAACTGAGCAGCTTCACTTCACTTCACCTAAACTTCACTCTTTTTCTTTTTTTAACCACAAGGGTAAGATTTGTGGAAATGAATATAAAAAGAGCTTCTGGCCCCATAACTCAGATAATGATGACTCTAACATACAACGTTGCAAGTTGAGGTGAGATTTAAAACTGCCATATCATATTGACCAATAATAAAGGTCTTTCCCTAGCACCTCCTCTAGTACCATTTGACTTTGATTTTACTTTTTTTGCTTCACCAGCTGAGATTTCACAAATCCACAAATTTAAGGAAGCAATAATTCCTGAAAGTGAAAGAAGAGAGTGAAAAAGTTGGTTTAAAGCTCATTAATTTGTCTACAAAGGTCCATCTAGTCAAGGCTATGGTTTTTCCAGTGGTCATGTATGGATGTGAGAGTTGGACTATAAAGAAAGCTGAGTGCCAAAGAGTTGACGCTTTTGAATTGTGGTTTTGGAGAAGACTCTTGAGGGTCCCTTGGACTGCAAGGAGATCCAACCAGTCCATCCTAAAGGAGATCAGTCCTGGGTGTTCATTGGAAGGACTGATGTTGAAGCTGAAACTCCAATACTTTGGCCACCAGATGCAGAGAGCTGACTCATTGGAAAAGACCCTGATACTGGGAAAGATTGAGGGCAGGAGGAGAAGGGGATGACAGAGGATGAGATGATTGGATGGCATCACTGACTCAATGGACATGAGTTTGGGTAAACTCCGAGAGTTGGTGATGGACAGGGAGGCCTGGCATGTGGTGGTTCATGGGGTCGCAAAGAGTCAGACACAACTGAGCAACTGAACTGAACTGAACTGACTCACCACAATTGCTGAAATGGTATTTCTACAGCTGATATTTCGACTGATATTTCTACACCTGCTCGTATAACTCAGAAACATCACAAATAATACCGCCGACCTTCTGGTCCCATCACTTCATGGCAAATAGATGGAGAAAAAGTGGAAACAGTGACAGACTTTATTTTCTAGGGCTCCAAAATTGCTGCAGATGGTGACTGCAGCCACAAAATTAAGATGCTTGCTCCTTGGAAGAAAAGGTATGACAAACAGAATATTATAAAGCAAAAACATCACTTTGCCCACAGAGGTCCGTATAGTCTGACTCTTTGTGACCTCATGGACTGTAGCTCACAAGGCTCCTCTGTTCATGGGATTTTTTCAGGCAAGAATACTGAAATGGGTTGCCATTTCCTACTCCAGAAAATCTTCCTGACCCAGGGATCAAACTCGCCTCTCTTCTTTTCCAGGCAGATTCTCTACTGCTGAGCCCACCTGGGAAGCCCCTACCTTAGTACGTTATAAGCCAAATGGAGACCAGTGGAACTACATGCCATGGGTCTGACTAATACTGGTGTGATGCAGGATAACATTTTTTAAAATCATAAATGCAATTTTGGTTTCCTGCTGCTGTTGCTGCTAAGTCACTTCAGTCGTGTCCGACTCTGTGTGACCCCACAGAGTCGCACAGAGGACCCCTGGCAGTCCACCAGGCTCCCCCGTCCCTGGGATTCTTCAGGCAAGAACACTGGAGTGGGTTGCCATTTCCTTCTCCAATGCATGAGAGTGAAAAGTGAAAGTGAAGTCACTCAGTTGTGTCCGACTCTCAGCAACCCCATGGACTGCAGCCTCAGATCAGATCAGTCGCTCAGTCGTGTCCAACTCTTTGCGACCCCATGAACCACAGCACGCCAGGCCACCCTGTCCATCACCAGCTCCCGGAGGTCACCCAGACTCGCATCCATCGAGTCAGTGATGCCATCCAGCCATCTCATCCTCTGTCGTCCCCTTCTCCTCCTGCCCTCAATCCCTCCCAGCATCAGAGTCTTCTCCAATGAGTCAACTCTTTGCATGAGGTGGCCAAAATACGGGAGTTTCAGCTTTAGCATCATTCCTTCCAAAGAAATTCCAGGATTGATCTCCTTTAGAATGGACTGGTTGGATCTTCTTGCAGTCCAAGGGACTTTCAAGAGTCTTCTCCAACACCACAGTTCAAAAGCATCAATTCTTCGGCGCTCAGCCTTCTTCACAGTCCAGCTCTCACATCCATACATGACCACAGGAAAGACCATAGCCTTGACTAGGCGAACCTTTGTTGGTAAAGTAATGTCTCTGCTTTTGAATATGCTATCTAGGTTGGTCATAACTTTCCTTCCAAGGAGCAAGCGTCTTTTAATTTCATGGCTGCAGTCACCATCTGCAGTGATTTTGGAGCCCAGAAAAACAAAGTCTGACACTGTTTCCACTGTTTCCCCATCTATTTCCCATGCAGTGATGGGACCAGATGCCATGATCTTCGTTTTCTGAATGTTGAGCTTTAAGCCAACCTTTTCACTCTCCACTTTCACTTTCATCAAGAGGCTTTTTAACCCCTCTTCACTTTCTGCCATAAGAGTGGTGTCATCTGCATATCTGAGGTTATTGATATTTCTCCCAGCAGTCTTGATTCCAACTTGTGTTTCTTCCAGTCCAGCATTTCTCATGATGTACTCTGCATATAAGTTAAATAAACATGGTGACAATATGCAGCCTTGACGTACTCCTTTTCCTATTTGGAACCAGTCTGTTGCTCCATGACCAGTTCTAACCATTGCTTCCTGACCTGCATACTGATGATGTGATCACTGACCTAGAGCCAGACATCTTGGAATGTGAAGTCAAATGGGCCTTAGAAAGCATCACTACGAACAAAGCTAGTGGAGGTGATGGAATTCCAGTGGAGCTATTCCAAGTCCTGAATGATGATGCTGTGAAAGTGCTACACTCAATATGCCAGCAAATTTGGAAAACTCAGCAGTGGCCACAAGATTGGAAAAGGTCAGTTTTCATCCCAATCCCAAAGAAAGGCAATGCCAAGGAGTGCTCAAACTACCGAACAATTGCACTCATCTCACACGCTAGTAAAGTAATGCTCAAAATTCTCCAAGCCAGGCTTCAGCAATATGTGAACCGTGAACTTCCTGATGTTCAAGCTGGTTTTAGAAAAGGCAGAGGAACCAGAGATCAAATGGCCAACATCCGCTGGATCATGGAAAAAGCAAGAGAGTTCCAGAAAAACATCTATTTCTGCTTTATTGACTATGCCAAAGCCTTTGACTGTGTGGATCACAATAAACTATGGAAAATTCTGAAAGAGATGGGAATACCAGACCACCTGATCTGCCTCTTAAGAAATCTGTATGCAGGTCAGGACTGCAGCCTAATTGGTAGTAATTCCTAGTTTCCCTGAGGCTACCTACCTACCTAGCCTAGAATAAGGAAACAAATTAAGTTGCTCCCTCAGCTCACAGAACAGTCTGAAAACAAAAGCAAAGGGCCTGAGTTACAAGTCCTTGAGAAAACACAGTGATTAATTTGTTTTGAAATGCAAAAGGACTTGACTTGCAAGATTTCAGCTAAAACCTAAAATACTAATCAAGAGAATTTTGTGATACCCATAGCAATGGTTCCATATTGAAAGAAAGGGCATCTTGTTAACCCTAAAAGGATACAAGATCTTTCTAGGTTGGGACACGATGGGAAGTAAAAATTGCAAGTGAAGAGTCTGCTCCTTGGTTCCCTCCTCCTTTCACCCAGAATGAAATTCACGTAGTCCTAGACTTTTCTGGTCATTCTTAGGTGATAAAAACCCCAAATGGTCACATTGAGTTGCACACAAAGTCTCAAAAGGAATATGAAACTATGCAATCTCAAGTAACTACCAAAACATTAAGTTTAACTTCTCCCCTCTTCCAACTGAGGTCTTTGTAGGTAAGTCAACCAAAGACTGGAATATGATTTCATTTCTCCACCCTAAGCTTCTACTCCTTCTCACTTATGTCTTATTTTGCTTCGTGTTATTCAACTTCTCAAGGGTCATAGCAGGAGGAGAGAAGGAAAAGAGGAGCAGGGAGGGAGAACAGGAAAGTTATTAGCTAATTGAAACTGTCATTAAAGTACTAGAGTGGGTTGCCATTTCCTTCTCCAGGGTATCTTCCCTACCCAGGAATCGAACCCAGGTCTCCTGCATCATGGGCAGGCGCCTTACTGTCTGAGCCACCAGGGAAGATGTTTAAAGCTGGCTTTAAATGTATGGTCCCTTTTAGGACTCTAGAAATCCTCACTGGGAACATTCTATTTTGTTTCTGGTCCTGTGGATGCATCTCTCCCACCCCCTACCCTGCTAGTTGCTCCCCCTTGACATTGCACAGTCCGTTCTTTCCCTTGGGTTCCCATCATTCAGTCCAGGCTTGGGATTTCAAAGAGCCTCAGTTCAGTTCAGTCACTCAGTCGTGACTCTTTTTGACCCCGCGGACTGCAGCACACCAGGCCTCCCTGGCCTCAGCCCTCAGAGAGCCTCAGGCCTGTCTTTTCTCCCAATGATCACATCTGATTGAGAAAACACACAAACACATCCTTTGCTCCCACCTTGGATCAGCTGGATAGTCCACATTCCTGTCTTTTACATTTTTCCCTCAAAAGTCAGCCATCAGTTCACAGGGCTACACTTGGCCCCACCCCACCCTCAACTACATGAATCTCATAGCGAGATTCCTGAGGAACTCTTCCCTCCAGATTTAGTTGAACAGCAAGGAGGCAGGGAGGGAGAGGATGTTCAAAGACATCCTCCATCCAATTCTCTCTTCCCATTTCCAACCCTATCCTTTAGAACTTGGATATGAAAAAGATTTAGAAACTTCCTTTGAAATTTTACAAATCCTCACAATTCACTCTGAGATCTGGCATTTGTCATCTTAGGATCTTAGCTTAAATTTTCATTTATAGATCCCGTTACAAGTGTTTTCTACTATCAGAAGGAATAAGGACTCATCAGTAACATAGGTTCAGATACAGAGAATAAAAGAAAGTTCAATTTTAACTCATTTAAGTTATCATTAAATGTTGGTCCAGCTTGATTCTTATTTACCCTCGATACAATACATGCATGTCATAAGAGAGTCCTGAAAAACAGGACTCCTGTTTTTCTTCCCCCAAAGAACCCAATGGAAACAAGAGCAACTCTTTGGCCAAGAAAGGAAAGCAATACAGTGAAGGGATAAACAAGTTGGCAACCATCTGCAAAAACTTCGTTTCCTCTTCCCCATCAATATCAAAAAACGTTTGTGTAGGGACTTCCGTGGTGGTCCAGTGACTAAGACTCAGCTCCCAATACAGGCGGCCCGGGTTAGAACCCTAATCAGGGAAGTAGTTCCCATATGCTGCAGCTTGGAGCTCACACGCTGCAACTAAAAGATGTGCATGCTGAAAGAAGATCAAAGATCTTGTGTGCCGCAACTGAGGCCCAGCGCAGCCAAATAAATATACTTAAAGAAGTTTGTGTACCCATAGCTCTGCAGCCTCAGAAAGTTATACAGAGAATAATTTCAACAGTTGATGGCTACTGCTTGGTCTGTATCACTGAAGATGATCGGAAGCAAGAGATAAAAATGTTCACAGCCAAAAAACAGACAGTGGAGTCAGGGGCAACAGTGAAGAGAGACAATAGTTTACCTGGGTTTGAACTTGAAGATTTGCTGCACATTTCAGGAAATGCAAGATGACTGAGCACAGACTAAATGTGCTCAGGAGCTTATATACCCACTACAAGAGGAGTTAAGTGCTATTATTGAATATTTGCAAATTAGATCAATGCTGTAGAGTTTGTAGTCACACACGTTCTATGTGAAGTTAACTTCTAATGTTTGATGTAGTTACTTTTACTAATCTTCTTAACATGTCAGTATTATTAACAACATACTTCAAGTGTCACCAAGAGTACTAGGAAAGGGAACTGTGCCACCCAGCAATATTCCACGGAAGCTGGAGGAACTCATGAAAGACTACAGAATAAGAGAACGGCTGCATTTGCCCTCTACGATGGCCCACACTCTGTCTATGGAGTGTGCATCTCTCTGTATCTGAATAAATCCATTTCTTACCTCTTAGGAAAAAAAATAATAAGAGAACATTAGTATTTTAATTCTTTTACATTCTAATGTTTGTAATATATCTGAAGAATTCCTAGGGTGATATCAGAACAGTTAAGGGCTATCACCTGAGGCTCACTCATGATCTACCTGTGTGTTTAGAAAATTTGCTTCCGTTCAACATAGTCATCTCACAACCCAGCTTTCTTCCCGTAGAACCTGACTAATCTACTCCCTTTAGTCCCTTCTATTTTATCACTATTGTCACGTAGCAAATTATCCTAAATCTTAGAGGCTTAAAACAACCATTTCATTACGCTTGTGAATTTTGTGGATCAGAAAGTTTAACAGGGCACAGCAAATATGACTTGTCTCTGCTCCGTGAAACTTGAAGCTTCAGTCGGGAAGATTCAACAGCTGGCATTGATTATGGCATTGTTTATGGAAAAGATGTGCTGGAATCATCTGGAGGTATATTCACTCAAATGTCTGATAGGTGACGCTGCCTATCAGCTGAGACCCTGACTGGTTCTGAGCACCTACACATGGCCTCTTGTGTGATATGGATTTTCTCTCATTATGGCAGTACGGGAACTTACATGGTGGTTCAGGGTTCCAAAAGCTGAATCTATATCACCTTTCTCGCCTTGCCTCAGGAGGCACACAACATCACTTCTGTTCCATCTATTGGCTATTGAGGGGGTCAGAAGCCAGCCGAGATTCAAAGGGAGAGGGTATATACTCCTTGATGGGAGGCATGTCAAAGAAACAGCAGCCAATATCTTTGTCCACCATTCTTTTAGTACCCACAATAATGTTCTAAGTACGCTTTTTGCCATTATTTTCCCATTTGGGGTTATCAGGCAAAGGTAAGGCTTCTCTGAGATCAAGCACCCTGCTTTCTTCCCCTTCTACCACTTCACCAAGCCAAGTACACACACAAGCACAGAAACATACATAGTCACACACCACAGATTTCAGGGAATTGTCCATGCTTGCATGCTAAGTCGTTTCGGCTGTGTCCAACCCGTGTGACCTATAGATGTAGCCTGCCACATCCTCTATCTGTTGGCTCCTCTATCTGTGGGATTCTCCAGAATAAAGAGAATTCAACTTCTCAAGAATACTGGAGTGGATTGCCATGCCCTTCTCCAGGGGATCTTCCCAACTCAGGGATTGAACTCAAGTCTATTATGTCTCATGCGTTGGCAGGCAGGTTCTTGGTGTCTTAGATAGTAAAGAATCTGCCTTCAATGCAGGAGACCCAGGTTCAACCCCTGGTTTGGGAAGACCCCCAGAGAAGGGAATGGCAACCCACCCCAGTATTCTTGCCTGGAATACCCCATGAACAGAGTAGCCTGGCAGGCTATAGTTCATGGAGTCACAAAGAGTCGTACATGACTGAGCAACTAAGCAAGTGCCACCTGGGAAGCCCTTCAGGGAATTAACTAAGCAAACAAATCTCTGTTACACTTAAGATTCAGGAAAATTGTCAGAGTCAACTTTGTTTTTGTTTAGTTTGCAAAGGGAAACAAATTGTGACTTGTTGGCCATCAACATAGATTAAGCTTTCAATTTTTACACCTTTCAGAAAATTTTAGTAAGCTTTGCATCAACTCTTTTACATCAGTTGACTTGATTTTGTTTTTAAATCATCATTTTGCACATTGGTAATTGTTTCATGATATATAATTATATGGCAATGTTTCAGGGTAAATGTTCTTTCTAGTTCATAACAGAGAAGTAAAGTACATAATCTATTAGCACTAAAATAATTATCTTCTTAAAAACTATATATTATTGATAGTTAATCAATGACTATTGCTAAGGAAGTTGACAAAAATGTATTCACTTTGAAGCACTATACTTCTTAGAAGCCCTTCACCATCTTTAAAAGAAATATTCCTTTTCTAATCATACTTTAGTCTGAGTTGAGAGCCATTGATTACACATCACTCTTTGATTCAGTAGATGTTTACAAATCACTCCAGTTTTTAACAAGTTATTTTTTGTAAGTTCTTGGGGTATCATCTCCCTGATGACTGACAGACCCAACACCTTGAAGGATAACTATGCTGCCCACAAATCAATGCAAATACAAAATTAAAATACTGATAGATAATTTTTATTTAGTAAATTTGTCAAACAATTCTATGGCTGTTTTTTCCAGATTGTGCAAAGTTAATCCAAGAATTTCAACCATGTTCCTGATTAACAAGAATTGACAATGATAAATAGCATTGACAGTGAAATAGAAGAAAGAAAATGTTCCAAAGTTATCCAAGCCGGTTTAATGTAACTTATCCCAGGAGAATGAATCCATATCTCATAGAAGAGTTTACATGTATAAGACTAGGTTAGAGGTAACTGATATAAAGCAGAATGCGAATGCCATAAGAGAGATTCAGAGTGCTTTGGGGATTAAAAGACTAAAACCCCAGAGAGTAGAGGAATCATGAAAGATTTCATAGGAGAAGTGGCTACAAACAAACTTCCAACCAACTGCTTGGGATTCCACCCTTAAATATAAATGAATGCTTTATCAGACTTTCAACAGCTATTTCTGGAAGACAACAACATGGAAGAGAGAATTCACAACAAGCAAACATGAAAAGAAAGGGAGAAACAACAGAAAAATTCAAGGAGTGGAAAGGGAAAAGGGGATAACAATACAGGGAAAAGATAAAAACTTAGAAAAAGAATAACCTTAGCTAGACGGTGTATCCTTAAAAACAATGCTTCAAAAACAGATAATCCAGGAACAAGAAACAGCTCTTAAAATCTATACATTGAAAAAGTTTTAATTAAATAGAAGGGTTGGAAAATAGTCTTCCCAGAAAGTACGAAAAAAAAGAGATCAGGGAACAAGGGAAAGATGAAAAATACAAAAGATAAAGAAAATCAGAATATTAGTCCAGATTATGGAATCTGATCATTCTAAGTGCCAGAAAGAGAAGAAAAGAAAAAGAATTAAAGAGTGATAATCTAAGAAATAATTCAAGATAACTAGTGGAGCTCAGGGCTTCCCTGGTGGCTGGCTGGTAAAGAATCCACCTGCAATGCAGGAGATTTGATTTTGATCCCTCGGGTTGGGAAGATCCCCTGGAGAAGGGAAAGGCTACCCACTCCAGTATTCTGACCTGGAGAATTCCACAGACAGAGGAGCCTGGTGGGCCACAGTCCATGGGGTCACAAAGAGTTGGACATGACTGAGCAACTTTCACTTCACTTCACTTCAGTGGAGCTGAAGGACCCAAATCTATAGCTTTAAAAGACTTACCAAATGATTGTGTGTGTGTGAAGTCACTCAGTCGTGTCCAACTCTTTGCAACCCCATGGACTGTAGCCCGCCAGGCTCCTCTGTCCTGGGATTCTCCAGGCAAGAATACTGGAGTGGGTTGCCATTTCCTTCTCCAGGGGATCTTCCCAACCCAGGGATCGAACCCAGGTCTCCTGCATTGCAGGCAGATGCTTTATCCTCTGAGCCATCAGGGAAGCTAATCACCAAATGATTAGCACTATTAATTTCATATGTCTCACTCCAAGGACAGCATCCTACAGTTACTGATCATTGGGAATAACGTGAAAATCCTTTAAGTCTTCAGAAGAGAGAATAAAAGATCACACACAAGTGAACAGGAATGAGAATGGCTTGAACTTCTCAGTAATGACCTTGTTGTTTTTGTAGTTGTTATTGTTGTCTCTGTTGCTCAGTCACTCAGTCCTGTCCGACTTTTTGCAACCCTATGGACTGCAGCAAGTCAAGCTTCCCATTCCTTCACCATCTCCCAGAGCTTTCTCAAACTCATGTCCATTGAGTCGGTGATGCCATCCAACCATCTCATCCTCTGTCGTCCACTTTTCCTCCTGCCTTCAATCTTTCCCAGCATCAGGGTCTTTTCTAATGAGTCAGCTCTTCCCATCAGGTGGCCAAAGTATTGTAACTTCAGCTTGAGCATCAGTCCTTCCAGTGAATATTCATGACTGATTTCCTTTAGAATTGACTGGTTTCGTCTCCTTGCAATCCAAGGGACTCTCAAGAGTCTTCTCTAACACAATCCAAAAGCATCAATTCTTTGACGTTCAGCTTTCTTTATGGTTCAACTCTCACATCCATATATGACTACTGGAAAAACCATAGCTTTGACTAGACAGACCTTTGTCATCAAAGTAATGTCTCTGCTTTTTAATAAGCTGTCTAGGTTGGTCATAGCTTCTCTTCCAAGGAGCAAGTTAATTTCAATAGCAAGCATTTTAAGTCCAAGGCTGCAGTCCCTGCCCACAGTGATTTTGGAGCCCAAGAAAATAAAGTCTGTCATTGTTTCCATTATTTCCTCATCTATTTGCCATGAAGTGATGGGACTGGATGCCATGATTTTCATTTTTTGAATATTGTTTTAAGCCAGCTTTTTCACTCTCCTCTTTCACCTTCATCAAGAGCTCTCTAGTTCCTCTTCACTTTCTGCCATAAGGGTGGTGTCATGTGCATATCTGAGGTTATTGATATTTCTCCAGCTTGTGTTGGAGAAATCGTGATTCCAGCTTGTGTTGCATCCATCCCAGCATTTGGCATGATATACTCTGTGTATAAGTTAAATAAGCAGGGTGACAATATACAGCCTTGATGTACTCCTTTCTCAATACTGAACCAGTCTGTTGTTTCATGTCCAGTTCTAATTTTTGCTTCTTGACCTGCATACAGATTTCTCAGGAGGCAGATAACATGATCTGGTATTCCCATCTCTTTAAGAATTTTCCACAGTTTGTTGTGATCCACACAGTCAAAAGCTTTGGCATAGTCAATGAAGCAGAAGTAGATTTTGTTTTTCTGGAACTCTCTTGCTTTTTCTATGATCCAATGGACATTGGCAATTTGATCTCTGGTTCCCCTGCCTTTTCTAAAACCAGCTTGAACATTTGGAAGTTCTCGATTCACATACTTTTGAAGCCTAGCTTGGAGGATTTTGAACATTACTTTGCTAGCATGTGAAATGAATGCACTTGTGTGTTAATTTGAACATTCTTTCACATTGCCCTTCTTTGGGATTGGAATAAATGTTGACCTTTTCTAGTCCTGTGGCCACTGTTGAATTTTCCAAATTTGCTGGCATATTGAGTGCAGCACTTTCACAGTATCATCTTTTAGGATTTGAAATAGCTCACCTGGAATTCCATCACCTCCACTAGCTTTGTTCCTAGTGTTGCTTCCTAAGGCCCACTTGATTTCACACTCCAAGATGTCTGGCTATGGGTGAGTGATCATACCATTGTGGTTATCTGGGTCATTAACATCTTTTTTTATATAGTTCTTCTGTGTATTCTTACCACCTCTTCTTCATATCTTCTGCTTCTGTTAGGTCCATATGATTTCTGTCCTTTATTGTGCTCATCTTTGCATGAAATATTCCCTTGATATCTCTAGTTTTCTTGAAGAGATTTCTAGTCTTTCCCATTCTATTGTTTTCCTCTATTTCTTTGCATCGTTCACTTAGGAAGGCTTTCTTATCTCTCCTTGCTATTCTTTAGAACTCGGCACTCACATGTGTATATCTTTTATTTTCTCCAATGCCTTTTGCTTTTCTTTTTTTCTCAGCTATTTGTAAGGCCTTCTCAGAAAACCATTTTTCCTTTTCTCATTTCTTTTTCTTGGGGATGGTTTTGATCACCTCCTCATGCACAGCGTTACAAACCTCCATCCATAGTTCTTCAGGCACTCTGTCTATCAGATCTAATCTCTTGAGTCTATTTGTCACTTCCACTGTATAATGCTAAGGGATTTAATTTAGGTCATACCTGAATGGCCTAGTAGTTTTCCCCACTTTCTTCCATTTAAGTCTGAATTTTGCAATAAGGAGTTCACGATCTGTGCCCCAGGCAAGAAATTCAAGTTAGAATTTTATACCTGGTCAAACTTTCAGTTCAATCCAGTTCAGTTCAGTTGCTCAGTCGTGTCCGACTCTCTGCAACCCCATGAATGGCAGCACACCAGGCCTCCCTGTCCATCACCAACTCCCAGAGGTCACTCAGACTCACGTCCATCAAGTCAGTGATGCCATCCAGCCATCTCATCCTCTGTCGTCCCCTTCTCCTCCTGCCCCCAATCCCTCCCAGCATCAGAGTCCCTTCCAATGAGTCAACTCTTCGCATGAGGTGGCCAAAGTACTGGAGTTTCAGCTTTAGCATCATCCCTTCCAAAGAAATCTCAGGGCTGATCTCCTTCAGAATGGACTGGTTGGATCTCCTTGCAGTCCAAGGGACTCTCAAGAGTCTTCAACAACACAGTTCAAAGGCATCAATTCTTCGGCCCTCAGCCTTCTTCACAGTCCAACTCTCACATCCATACATGACCACTGGGAAAACCATAGCCTTGACTAGACAGACCTTTGTTGGCAAAGTAATGTCTCTGCTTTTGAATATGCTATCTAGGTTGGTCATAACTTTCTTTCCAAGGAGTAAGCATCTTTTAATTTCATGATGGGACCAGATGCCATGATCTTCGTTTTCTGAATGTTGAGCTTTAAGCCAACTTTTCACTCTCCTCTTTCACTTTCATCCAGAGGCTTTTTAGTTCCTCTTCACTTTCTGCCATAAGGGTGGTGTCATCTGCATATCTGAGCTTATTGATATTTCTCCTGGCAATCTTGATTCCAGCTTGTGCTTCTTCCAGTCCAGCGTTTCTCATGATGTACTCTGCATATAAGTTAAATAAACAGGGTGACAATATACAGCCTTGACGTACTCCTTTTCCTATTTGGAACCAGTCTGTTGTTCCATGTCCAGTTCTAACGATTGCTTCCTGACCTGCATACAGATTTCTCAAGAGGCAGGTCAAGTGGTCTGGTATTCCCATCTCTTTCAGAATTTTCCACAGTTTATTGTGATCCACACAAAGGCCTTGGCATAGTCAATAAAGCAGAAATAGATGTTTTTCTGGAACTCTCTTGCTTTTTCTATGATCCAGCGGATGTTGGCAATTTGGTCTCTGGTTCCTCTGCCTTTTCTAAAACCAGCTTGAACATCAGGAAGTTCATGGTTCACGTACTGCTGAAGCCTGGCTTGGAGAATTTTGAGCATTACCTTACTAGCATATGAGATGAGTGCAATTGTGCAGTAGTTTGAGCATTCTTTGGCATTGCCTTTCTTTGGGATTGGAATGAAAACTGACCTTTTCCAGTCCTGTGGCCACTACTGAGTTTTCCAAATTTGCTGGCATATTGAGTGCAGCACTTTCACAGCATTGTCTTTCAAGTAAACTAAAAGCATTTGCAGACACACAAAAGTTATACAAACTTCCTTCCTTAGAAAACTAATAAGAGTCCAGAAAAATAACCAAATGAATCAAAAAAATTTGTGGATCTCCAAAACGGAGTGTCAAATTTAAGAATGAGTTACAGAATAACCACAGTTTGACAACTGACCTAGAGAACAACCAGTCCAGAGTGCTCCCCAGGGAGCTTCTTGGAGGTAAGCTCCCAGAAAAAGGTATGAAGTTAATAAACTATCTGACTTGCTCAGCATTTTGGAAAGTATTGAGGGGAGTTTGACAAATCTCATAGGAAAAAAATAAGGAGGAGTACTGAAAAGTATATAAATAAAATGAATATTATAATCATCAACTTCAGGAAAAGCAAGCATGACAACAATAAAAGCAAATAAACCATAAAACATTATTTGGCCCAGAAGTGAACAATATATGATCTATGCATGACTATCAATTGAACCAAAAATTATGACGTAATTCTATTATTATGGCAGAATGTTACTGCCTCTCTAACATCCCTTCCCTCCATCTCCCACCTTCCTCCACCTAGATTTTGTTCTAGTATCTACCATTTTCTGTTTGGCAATGTGCTTAAGGGGAGGCTGATCCCAACACCAGGCCTAAAGGGTGAATCTAGTTACTCCCAACCCCTTTAATTGTGATAGTTTTAGGAAGAAACATAGATCCAGTTCTATTGAGAGGCTTCTTAAACAGAAGTGCAAAGACACTGCACTGTCCATGTTCCTCTGGACATGTGGAAAAGACAAATAAATATGCTTCTACCATCTATCAATCATGAGGGCAGTCAACCTGAAGATAAAGTCAACACCTCAAGGACAGCAGAGCAAAGAACAAAAGCACTCAGGTTTCAATGCTTCACTGAATTGTGCAACCTTTTGTGCAACCTTGAAAAACACGATTTTCAGACTTAAGTGGAGATAACAAATTCCCTTATTAAGCCAGTAGAATCAAGGCTTTCTGTAATTTTCACTTGAAAGCATTCTAATTACACAACTGGTGTGTGTCTGTGTGGCAAGGGCAGGGGTGGGAGAGGGATAGGATGGGAGATGGCAGGGGGAGCTTGGTGTAGCCCGGTGGTTAGAGGGCTTGACTGTAAATCCACATCTACCATAACAGAACATATATAATATACTATCTAAAGTTGTTAAATCAAGATAGAACAGTCCAAGTCCACGTTTAGAAACAGAGAGCCAAATACTTGTGAAAACAGCTAAAAAAAATAGTGAGTGGTTCTAGGGAATAAGACTAAGAGTTGCAGAGGGGGGAGGTAACACCAACTGAATATTTTTAATTTTGTGGGTGATTGATAAAAATAAAAAGTAATTGCAATAAATAAATTACTTTGTTTTTGTTTTGCAAACGAAAACAAAGAATGTGATTTTCTAAGGTAACTGTTAAGAAAGGTTGAGCTCCCCCATGTGGTTATCATAAAGCTATTGACTTTATGACCCTACAAAACTAACTACTCTTCCAGAAGCTACTAACAGGCTTACCTCATTTTATTGTGCTTCGAAAATTTTATTTTTTACAAATTGAAGGTTTGTGGCAATTCTGCCTCCAGCAAGTCAAACAGAGCTATTTTTCCATCAGCATTTGCTCACTTCATGTCTTTGTGACACATTTTGGTAATTTTCACAATATTTCAAAATTTTTCATTATTATTATATTTGTTACAGTGATCTGTGACATTACTATTACAATTGTTTCGAGGGTGCTACAAGCCACGCCCATGTAAGACAGCAAACTTAATCAATTGTGTGTGTGTGTGCTGACTGCTCCACCAACTGGCCGTTCTCTGTCTCTCTGTCTCCCCTCAGGCCTCTCTGTTCCCTGAGACACAATATTAAAGTTTAGGCCAATAACCCTACAATGGTTTCTAAGTATGCAAGTGAAAGGGAGAGTCTTTAATCAAAAGCTAGAAATGATTACACTTAAGAGAGGAAGGCATGTCAAAAGAAAAAAAAAGGCCAAAAGCTAGATCTCTTGTACCAGTTAGCTAGGTTGAGACTGCAAAGGAAAAGTTCTTGAAGGTGCTTATAAGGGCTACTTCAGTAAACACATGAATGATGAGAGAGTGAAACAGCCTTATTGCTGATATGGAGAAAGTTTTAGTGGTTTGGACAGAAGATCCATGACATTCCTTTAAGGCAAAGCCTAATCCAGATCAAAGCCCTAACTTACTTCAATTCAGTGAAGACAGAGAGGTGAAGAAGCTGCAGAAGAAAAGTTTGAAACTAACAGAGTTGGTTCATGAGGTTTAAGGAAAGATGCCATCTCCTTGACATAAGAGTACAAGGTGAGGCAGTAAGTGCTGATATAGAAGTTATCAAGTTATGCGGCAGATCTAGAAGATCCAGATCCAGATCTTCAAGTTATCCAGAAGATCTAGCTGAGATAATTATTGATGGTGGCTACTCTTAAGCAGGAATTTTCTGTGTGGAAGAAACAGCCTCATATTGGAAGAAGAGGTCATCTAGGACTTCCACAGCCAGAGAAAAGACAATGTCTAGCTTCAAAGCCTCATGGACAGGCTCCCTATTTCGGGGCTAATGCAGCTGGTGACTTTAAGCTGAAGTCAACATTCATTTACTTTTCAGAAAATTCTAGGGCCCTTAAGAACTATGCTAGGGACTTCCCAAGTGGTCCAGTGGTTAAGACTTCAAGTTCTAGTGCAGAAGGCATGGGTTCAATCCCTGGTCAGAAAGCTAAGATCCCACATGCAGTGTGGCACAACAAAATATATAAATAAATAAATAAATAAATAAAAATTGTTTAAAAAAGAGCTATGCTAAATCTACTGTGCCTATGCTCTATAAATGGAACAACAAAGCATGGATGACAGCTTTACTGTGGGTTTACTGAATATTTTAAGCCCACAGTTGGGTCCTACTGCACAGAAAAAAAAAAAAAAAGCACCCATTCTGGAGCCCATGAATCAAGAAGTAGTTTTGACTTTCAAGTCTTATTATTCAAGAAATATATTTCATAAGGCTGTAAGCTGTGATAGATAAGAGATTTTTCTGATTGACCTGGGAAAAGTAAACTGAAAACCTTCTAGAAAGTATTCACCATTCTAGGCGCCATTAAGAACATCCATAATTCGTACCAAGAGGTCAAAATATCAACATACACAGGAATTTGGAAGAAGTTGATTCCAATCCTCATAGATGACTTTGAGGGGTTCAAGACTACAGTGAAGGAAGTAATTGCAGATTGGTGGGGAAAGGAAGAAAACTAGAATTGGAAATCAAGCCTGAAGATGTGGCTGTATTGCTGCAACCTCATGATAAAAGTTTAAAGGATGGGGAATTGCTTCTTATGGATGAGCAAAGTGGTTTCTGAAAATGGAATCTACCCCTGGCAAAGAGACTATGAGGACTATTGAAATAACAACGAAGGATCTAGAATATACATAAACTTAGTTGATAAACAGCAGCAGAGTTTGAGGGGATTGACTCCCAATTTTTAAAGTTCTAGTGTGGTAAAATGCTATCAGCACTGCATGCTACAGAGAAATCGCTCCTGAATTGACTGAAAGGAAGAGTCAGTCAATGTGGCAAATGTCATTGCTGTTTTAAGAAATTACCACGGCTGCCCCAATCTTCAGCCACCACCCTGATTAGTCAGTAGCCATCAACACTGAGATAAGGCCCTCCACCAGCAGATTAAGACTTGCTGGAAGCCTAAATGATGGTTAGCATTTTTTTAACAATGTTATCTTTTAAGTAATGTATATACATTGGTTTTTTTTTTTAGGCATAATAGTA
Source organism: Tragelaphus eurycerus (assembly GCA_935064755.1). Taxonomy (NCBI): domain Eukaryota; kingdom Metazoa; phylum Chordata; class Mammalia; order Artiodactyla; family Bovidae; genus Tragelaphus; species Tragelaphus eurycerus. Next base: position 731,971 of record CAKXYN010000060.1, read on the forward strand.
TTGCACACTAGTAGACTGCTGCTGCTGCTGCTAAGTCGCTTCAGTCGTGTCTGATTCTGTGCGACCCCAGAGACAGCAGCCCACCAGGCTCCCCCGTCCCTGGGATTCTCCACGCAAGAACACGTGAAAGTGAAGTCCCTCAGTCGTGTCCGACTCTTAGCGACCCCATGGACTGCAGCCCATCAGGCTCCTCCATCCATGGGATTTTCCAGGCAAGAGTACTGGAGTGGGGTGCCATTGCCTTCTCCACACTAGTAGACTAGATTTTATATAAAAGTAAACATAATTTTTATATGCACTGGGAAACCAAAAACTTTGTGTGACTCATTTTAATGTGATATTTGCATTACTGTGGTGGTCTGGAGCAGAACCTACAATATCTTTGAATTATGCCTGTGGAATTATCACAACCATACAGATTTTACAGTATGAGGGTACCAATGGCTCAAATATAGAAAGCAACCTGAATCTTAACAGCATAATGCCATTCTCATTTTTTTCTTTTTTTTTTTTTGTCCATGCCACACAGTATGTGGGATAGGGGATCTTATTTCCCTAATCAGGGATCAGAACTGTGCCCCCAGCAGTGGAAGTACAGAGTCCTAACTACCGAACCATGATGGAATTCCCAATAATACCAACCTCAGATAGTTTCTCCGGTAGAGAGGAGAAGGCAATGGCACCCCTCTCCAGTACTCTTGCCTGGAAAATCCCATGGGCGCAGGAGCCTGGTAGGCTGCAGTCCATGAGGTAGCTAAGAGTCGGACACGACTGAGTTACTTCACTTTGACTTTTCACTTCCATGCATTGGAGAAGGAAATGGCAACCCACTCCAGTGTTCTTGCCTGGAGAATCCCAGGGATGGGGGAGCCTGGTGGGCTACCGTCTATGGGGTCACACAGAGTCGGATATGACTGAAGTGACTTAGCAGATAGTTTCAGACAGGATTAAAATAAGGTGATATTATGATAACAAGGTGACACAATGGGGTCTAGGCTGAGGTCACATGAATTCCCAGGAGTCTTTCCCCAAGTTATTTGCTGACTGCTAATTTCTTTTTTTTAATATGAAATTGTATTGTCAAGTCCTCAATATTATAAATGGCTTTAATTGAGAAAACATCTTTTCAGCAAACTTTCATGATTTAACACTTGTTAGACAGCATTATTCTTGCCACTTCTTCTTAATATCTTCTGCTTCTGTTAGGTCCACACCATCTCTGTCCTTTATCGTGCCCATCTTTGCATGAAATGTTCCTTTGGTATCTCTGATTTTCTTGAAGAGATCCCTTGTCTTTCCCATTCTGTTGTCTTGAAGCTGTACAAAAAAGAGCTTCAAGACCCAGATAATCATGATGATGTGATCACTGACCTAGAGCCAGACATCTTGGAATGTGAAGTCAAGTGGGCCTTAGAAAGCATCACTACGAACAAAGCTAGTGGAGGTGATGGAATTCCAGTGGAGCTATTCCAAGTCCTGAATGATGATGCTGTGAAAGTGCTACACTCAATATGCCAGCAAATTTGGAAAACTCAGCAGTGGCCACAAGATTGGAAAAGGTCAGTTTTCACCCCAATCCCAAAGAAAGGCAATGCCAAGGAGTGCTCAAACTACCGAACAATTGCACTCATCTCACACGCTAGTAAAGTAATGCTCAAAATTCTCCAAGCCAGGCTTCAGCAATATGTGAACCGTGAACTTCCTGATGTTCAAGCTGGTTTTAGAAAAGGCAGAGGAAGTAGAGATCAAATGGCCAACATCCGCTGGATCATGGAAAAAGCAAGAGAGTTCCAGAAAAACATCTATTTCTGCTTTATTGACTATGCCAAAGCCTTTGACTGTGTGGATCACAATAAACTATGGAAAATTCTGAAAGAGATGGGAATACCAGACCACCTGATCTGCCTCTTAAGAAATCTGTATGCAGGTCAGGAAGCAACAGTTAGAACTGGTCATGGAACAACAGACTGGTTCCAAATAGGAAAAGGAGTACGTCAAGGCTGCATAGTGTCACCATGTTTATTTAACTTATATGCAGAGTACATCATGAGAAATGCTGGACTGGAAGAAACACAAGCTGGAATCAAGATTGCCGGGAGAAATATCAATAACCTCAGATATGCAGATGACACCACTCTTATGGCAGAAAGTGAAGAGGGGCTAAAAAGCCTCTTGATGAAAGTGAAAGTGGAGAGTGAAAAGGTTGGCTTAAAGCTCAACATTCAGAAAACGAAGATCATGGCATCTGGTCCCATCACTACATGGGAAATAGATGGGGAAACAGTGGAAACAGTGTCAGACTTTATTTTTCTGGGCTCCAAAATCACTGCAGATGGTGACTGCAGCCATGAAATTAAAAGACGCTTGCTCCTTGGAAGGAAAGTTATGACCAACCTAGATAGCATATTCAAAAGCAGAGACATTACTTTACCAACAAAGGTTCGCCTAGTCAAGGCTATGGTCTTTCCTGTGGTCATGTATGGACGTGAGAGCTGGACTGTGAAGAAGGCTGAGCGCCGAAGAATTGATGCTTTTGAACTGTGGTGTTGGAGAAGACTCTTGAGAGTCCCTTGGACTGCAAGAAGATCCAACCAGTCCATTCTGAAGGAGATCAATCCTGGAATTTCTTTAGAAGGAATGATGCTAAAACTGAAACTCCAGTATTTTGGCCACCTCATGCGAAGAGTTGACTCATTGGAGAAGACTCTGATGCTGGGAGGGATTGAGGGCAGGAGGAGAAGGGGACGACAGAGGATGAGATGGCTGGATGGCATCACTGACTCGATGGATGCGAGTCTGAATGACCTCCGGGAGCTGGTGATGGACAGGGAGGCCTGGCGTGCTGCGGTTCATGGGGTCGCAAAGAGTCGGACACGACTGAGCGACTGATCTGATCTGATCTGAGACAGCATTAAGTTTAGGTAAAGGAATCCAATTTTTGGTAGTCAAAGAAAATAAAAATGTTTTGGAGGGGGTGCAAAACTTGTCATTCTGTCAAATATCCCAAACCATCTCAATTATTTTATCTCTTGATTTTTGACTAACAAATAGGGTATTAAAATTAACCTGTCTTTCAGGGACTTGCCTCGCTGCTCAGTGGTTAAGACTGCACTCCCAATGCAGGGAGCACAGGTTTGATCTCTGGTTAGAGAACTAAGATCCCAAATGGCACAGCAGGGAAAAAAAAATTCAAAATAATAAAATTTGGTCAGTGATTTTAACCACCACACTTTTCACCAGAATAATGAAAATAAACTAATTCAGATTTGTTTTCCTGTTCTGTTTTCTGATTACATCTTAGGTGGGCCTGAGTCTGAAGTAAAAAGGAAGTGTAGTCAGTCCCCAGTGCCTGAGAGGGTCAGGAGAGGGAGACCAAGGCACTGTGATGTTACTATTAGCATCCTGTTAACTCTTGTCCTTCTTCCAGTCTCGATTTAATTCTCCCAGAAGTTCCCCTTATCCTCCTAGACTAGGATGGGTGCCCCGTTACACACTCTCTGAACACCCTACCCGCATCACAACAGTACTCAAATAATTATTTCTGTAATAAATTGTTTCATGTCTGTCACCCCTAGTAGACAATATATTCCATGAATCCCAAGTTGTGTGTATTTGGTTCGGATTTTCAGTACCTCGCACAACGTATAGCATATTGTACATGGTCGATAAATGTTTAATGAATAACTGAAAAAAGGAAAGCAAATGATTTTCAAAAGATGTTCATCCTTGCTCATAGATAAAGAAATAAAAATGAAAACATCAATGGAATTATAAAGTGAAAAGTTAAAAAAATCTGATAATACACTGTGTTGTCAGCAAGACTGTGACAGTCAGCCCACGTTGGGAGTGCTATAGGTCGGCAATCTCTTTGACATAAAGTAAGCAAAATATGTCAAAACCTAAATGTATATACCCTTTCACCTGGCGATTTCACATCTAAACTTTTATTCTACTGTTACACTTTTATTTATATTCAAAGACTCATATATAAGGACATTCATGATTTTGCTTGAATAGAAAAAAACACTAAAATCATGCAGGAGGATTAAATTATGGTACTACCATATAATAAAGTACTACATAGCAATGAAATAATGAGTTTTTATATATGATACATATAAAACATTTAATCATATTTATAAAATATTAATATATATATTTAACCAATACATATTGATTAAAATTAATATCCAAAAGTCATAAGTGGGAAAATAAAATGCAAAACAATGTTTATCCCTTGATTGTTGTGGTTGTTTTTAAAGAATATATATATGCATATAGGATATATCTTGGAACATACATAGGAAACTGGTGAGACTTCCCTGGTGGTTCAGGGTCTAAGACTCCACATTCCCAATGGAAGAGGCGTGAGTTCCATCCCTGATAGAGGAAGTAGATCCCACCTGCTGCAACTAAGATCCAGCAAAGCCAAATAAATAACAAATGTCGTTGTTGTTTAGTTGCTGAGTCATGTCCAATTCTTTTGCAATCCCATGAACTGCAGCCCACCAGGTTCCTCTGTCCATGGGATTCCCAAGCAAGAATACTGGAGTGGGTTACCATTTCCTTCTCCAGGGATCTTCCCCATCCAGAGATTGAACCTACGTTTCCTGCATTGGCAGGTGGATTCTTTGCCACTGAGCCACCTGGGAAGCCCAAACAATAAACAAATAAGTATTAAAAAAAAAAAAAAAACTGGTAAAAGAAATTGCTCCTGATGAGGGAACAACTGGGAAATTAGAATCAAAGACAGAGTAAAAACTTTTTTTTTAATTCAGGATATTTTTCTTTATTATAGTTATGATATTAACTTTCTGTTCTTTTTTAAATCAAACTATAACTGACTTATAATTCTGTGCTAGTTTCAGGTGTACAGCAAAGTGATTCAGAAACAGATATAGATATATATTATTTTTCAGATTTTCTATTATAGGTTATTACAAAATATTTAATATATATGCTTTGTAGTATAATCACTTCTGACCTCTTTTGTCTCTAGACATCAAAAGGACAGTGGAGCTTTGGATGTCTTGAAGTGCTAGTTAAATTCAGAATACAGATACATTTTGCACAGTGATTTTAAAATTATCAGCTGATTTCAACATTTAAAAGCTGGAAGATTTCTAATGTACACATGTATATGCATGGCCAAGTCCGTTTACTGTTTACCTGAAATTATCACAATATTGTTAATCAACTATACTCCAGCATAAAATAAAAAGTTCAAAAGAGTTATTTTAAAAAGATGTACAAATCAAGGAAAGAAGTTGGAAGATTTTTTTATAAAAACTTGGGTTTCCTGCTTCTCTTGAAAATTCAGTTCACACCAGATTGAATTCAGTTCACACTGCAGTTGTATTCCTCCTAAATGCTAAGGCTTTAAGTCCTTCTTTAAGATGAGACGTGTGTTCTCCAGTTCACCCACATTCCCATCTTTCAGTCTTTAAACCTTGTTCATACTCTGAAGGTGTTTGAGATCGTGGTCTCTGATTCCAACATCTCTACAGAGTAAGGGACAGATGGATGGATGAATGGATGGGTGGATGACGAATGGATGGATGGATGGAGGGATGGATGGAAGGATAAATGAACAAACTACCTAAAAAGAATCCGCCTGCCATGGAGGAGACCCCGGTTCCATTCCTGGGTTGGGAAGATCCGCTGGAAAAGGGATAGGCTACCCACTCCAGTATTCTTGGTCTTCACTGGTGGCTCTGCTGGTAAAGAATCTGCCTGCAATGCGGGAGACCTGGGTTTGATCCCTGGGTTGGGAAGATCCCCTGGAGAAGGGAACAGCTACCCACTCCAGTATTCTGGCCTGGAAAATTCCATGGGGTCACAAAGAGTTGGACATAACTGAGAGACTTTCACTTTAACCTAACATGTGGCAAAATTCACATCTTTCACATAACTTCTGCTTTCCAGGGAACTTGACAGCTCAGTTCTCATATCTAGTCATTCTCCTTCTCTATTCTTTTCCTGTCCTGGGACACGTTCAGAAAAATTCTGGTCTGAGTGGAGAAAAGAGATATTTTTTCTTTTTAATAAGATTTTCCATTTTCCCTCCTAAAACACACAAAGAGAATGAGGGGGCAGTGTTTTTTTTTTTTTTTTTTTTTCAATCACTCCTGTGCCTCTGAAGCTGGGAAAGTAAAAACTCAAGAGGGACCCAAGCAAGTCACAGCTTTTGCTTTGATGTGCTCCTGGTGACCCACGTTGAAGCAACACATGGCTATGGGTTCCCATTGTTAGAGTAAATGTGGGATTGTGGTTTCTTACAAAGGGGATTGTGGTTTTGATCGATTCAAAGGACCCCATGGGCAGCCAGGGATCAGCATAAAGAGTGAAAAGGTGAGTAATAAATATGCCAGTGCATTAATACAATTAGGTTTATTTTTTTAAAAAGCACCGAAGGAAAATGGAACATAAGAGGTTGACAAAAGCAGCTGACATGTTCTATGTTTTAGAGAACAATTTATGGCTAATTAACTGTCTAGAATCATTCTAACTCCCATACATAGGAAAATAAGAGCTGAGACAAAGAATGATTGATTTTAGTGGGAAAGTTCTGTATTGGGAAATGAGAGAGCAAGGGGAGGGGGGCAGCATAAGGCAATTATTTGGAAGTATTTAATCTGTGCAACTTAGATGTGGAATCAGGATTTTGCAAGAGCAGTTTTGTAGCTGCTTCTCTTGCTCTTATTGCTGTTGTTTGTGTTGTTTTAAAGTATCTTATAGTAAGGCAATAGTTATATCTGTCACAGAAAAGAGACTGGATCACAAGATTTACTGGACTCCAACAGGAGAAGGCATTAATCAGGTCTCCTGTATACAAATTATCATGCTATCATTATGAGAGGTGAAAAGAAGAGCTTTTGGCTTTAACAGTGACTACTTTTGCAAAATTAGAGTTTTACCTGGATTTCAGGGGTGCTGAGAAAGTGCCCATAATAGGAACAGGCATAATCATATTTTGAAAATGTAAATAGTGTCTGTTAAATCACTCTGTGTCTTGAAATAAATCCTTTCTGCTAATAGTTCTGTATGTATCCACTTTTCCTACCCTTGAAATACTGTCAAATCAAGAGTGTGAATGAATACCACTAACCACTAAAGAATATCACTGTTTTATAGTAATGAATATACCACCAGTGAATATCACTCTAATTCTAAACATCTACATTCAAAATAAGGCCTAGCATAGGTGATATAGTGATGGGCAAAGGTGCCTTCCAAATTAAGGCCTAAGCACGGACAACAGCACCAGGATTCATCATCTTCTGGTTCTCTCTCCTCCACTCTCTCTAAAGATCAATTGCTCTGATGGTGATTACCCAGCTCCTCCCTCCAGAAAGCTTCTAGAAGAGGTAAGTGAAAATATAACCATAGGAAAAGGAGGAGTTAGTCTGATCATAGAAAACAGAGGATGGTCCATCGTCGGAGGACATTAGATGACCTTTAGGTTGGTAGAGAGGAATTAATATAAACAAACAGCTTGGCTTTTTTTTTTTTAATTGTATTTATTTATTTATTTGGCTTTAGCAGGTCTTAGTTGTGGCACACGGGATCTTCAGCTGTGGCCTGCAAACTCTTAGTTGCAGCATATAGGATCTGGTTCTCTGACAAGGGATCGAACCCAGGCCCTCAGCATTGACTGGACCACCAGGGAAGTCTTCAGCTTGCTTTTTGAAAGGGAAAAACTGGGCTCTAGGTTCTGTCCATTACCTGATGTCAAGCTCCAGAAAATATAAACTGGATTAAAGAGTTGATTAGCATTTAGAAAAGAAACTGGAGCAAGGCTCACAAATTTACCTTTTTTTTTTCTGATAAGATGTCTATATTTGTAGATCAGAGATAGATAACTGATATAAGTTAGGGATTTCAGAAAGTCGTGTGTCAAAGGGTTTTCACGATAGTCTGGTAGGCAAAATGGAGAAATCAAAGCAATGTGATAGGATAGATAAGACTGACAACTTTAAGATGGAAGGGATTGTCATTTGTTTACTGCTATGTCTTCTCTCGGGGAAGGCAATGGCACCCCACCCCAGTACTTTTGCCTGGAAAATCCCATGGATGGAGGAGCCTGGTAGGCTCCAGTCCATGGGGTCGCTAAGAGTCGGACACAACTGAGTGGCTTCACTTTCACTTTTCGCTTTCATGCATTGGAGAAGGAAATGGCAACCCACTCCAGTGTTCTTGCCTGGAGAATCCCAGGGACAGGGGAGCCTGGTGAGCTTCCGTCTATGGGGTCGCACAGAGTCGGACACAACTGAAGCGACTTAGCAGCATGTCTTCTCTATGCACCAAAAGCCTGACTCAGGTTCAAAAAATCTGCCTTGATTTAGTTAAGTATATCCACTGATGTATTAGAGCGCATTGTTTTCTGAATGTCTGTCAACAGATTTTATTTTATCTTTCTCTATGTACCCAGGGCATTAGAAAGCACCTGGCATATGGTAGTAGGCATTTAATAAAATGAGATAGATGAATGAATAAACCTATAGGCCTTTTATAATATTCTTACAAAGTTCTTTTCTTAGTCTTAACCTAGTCAATATTTTAAACAATAAATTGAAAATACAACAAAATAAGGGATTAATTATAACTGTATACATTAAAACAAAAAAGAGGCTTCCCCAGTTGCTCAGGTGGTAAAGAATCCACCTGCAGTGCTGGAGACTCAGGAGACACCAGTTTGATCCCTGGGTAGGGAAGATTTTGTGGAGAAGGAAATGACAACCCATTTCAGTATTCTAGCCTGAAAAACTCCATGGACAGAGGAGCCTGGCAGCTACAGTCCACGGGGTAGTAAAGAGTCAGACACGACTGCAGCAATGGAGCACAACAAATCCATGAAATACAATGGACAAAAAGGTCATGGGTCAATACCTATATGACAAAGTTTGAAAGTGAAAGCTGCTGAGTCATGTCCGACTCTTTGGGACCCCAAGGACTATACAGTCCTTGGACCTCTCCAGGTCAGAATGCTGGAGTGGGTAGCCTTTCTCTTCTCCAGGGGATCTTCCCAACTCAGAGATCGAACCCAGGTCTCCCACATTGCAGGTGGATTCTTTATCAGCTGAGCCACCCGTGAATTCAAACAATGCACAAAAGGAGGTGCTGCTGCTAAGTTACTTCAGTCGTGTCCAACTCTGTGCAACCCCACAGACGGCAGCCCACCAGGCTTCCCCGTCCCTGGGATTCTCCAAGCAAGAACACTGGAGTGGGTTGCCATTTCCTTCTCCAATGCATGAAAGTGAAAAGTGAAAGTGAAGTCGCTCAGTCGTATCCGACTCTCAGCGACCCCACGGACTACAGCCTACCAGGCTCCTCCATCCATGGGATTTTCCAGGCAAGAATACTGGAGTGGGGTGCCATTGTCTTCTCTGACACAAAAGGAGAGGAGGTTACTATCACTTCCCAACATGAAGTACTTTACTTTGCAAAAAGATATGACAGCTCTCATCAAAAAGACCACAAATAACAAATGTTGGCGAAGATGTGGAGAAAAGGGAACCCTATACCCTGTTAGTAGGAACGTAAATTGGTGCAGCCACTATGGAAAACAGTATGGAGGTTCCTCAAAAGACTGAAAATAAAACTACCCTATGATCTAGCAATTCCACTCTTTGGGTATATATTCAAAGAAAATGAAAATAGAAAATATTTTTAATTGAATGAAAACAAAATACTAACATACAAAAAATTGTGGGATACAGTGGAAGCAGTGTTTATAGGTAATTATATAATGATTTATATTAGGAAAAAAGAAATGTAGCCACCATATCAATAGCCTAAAAAAATTTTTTTAAGCCACATGATCATCTCAATTGACATAGAAAAAATATTTGATAAATTCAACTTCCATCCCAGATAAAAAGTTTCCACAAATTAGAAATAGATGAGTTCTTTCTCAATCTATTGAGAAAGGTACCCTCAAAACAAACAAACCTACAGCTAACATCATACTAACTGATAAAATACTGAATATGTTCCCTCTAAGGTCAGAAACATGACAAGGATATTCACTCTCACCACACCATTTCAGCACCAGAGTAGAACGCTTAACAAGTGAAATAAAGCAAGAAAAACTATAAAATGAATACAGATTTGAAGGAAAAAATAGAACTGTTTTACAGACAGTATGTAGAAAATCCCAAGGGAGTTGACAAAAAACCTCCTAGATTAGCAAGATCACAGGCTACAAAACCAAAAGAAAAACACCAATCATATTTTCATTTGGGAGCAATAAACAATTGAATACTGAAATTTAAAACACATTACCACTTGCAGGAGTTCCAAAAAATGAAGTATCTACGTATAAATCTTACAAAATGTTTATAAGAACCATATGATATAAACCTCAAAACACTAGCTTTAAAATAGATAAATAAAAGGAGAGACATACTACATTCAAGGATTGGGAGACTTGACACAATAAAGATGTCAACTGATCTATAGGTTTAACGCAATTCCAATCATAATTCTAGCAGGACTTTTTTGGGGGGATCTGCATCACATAGCAAGTGGGATCTTCGTTTCTTGACCAGAGATCTAGCCTGTACCCCCTGCAGTCCTAACCACTAGGCCACCAGGGAATTCCCCTAGCAGGATTTTTTTTTAATAAATATAGGAAATATATGGGAAAGCCAAGGAAGTAGAATAGCCATAGTAGTTTTTAAAAAGAGAAATACATTTGGAGGAATCACACTACTCTATTTTATGTTTTACTACAAAACTACAATAATCAAGAGAGTGTATTATTAGCAAAGGAACAGACACAAATTAACAGAATAGAATAAAGTCCAGAAATAAAATCACACATATATTAACTTTGACAAAGATGGAAAGACATTTCAATGGAGAAAGGATGATATTTTTCAATAAATGGTGTTTGAACAATTGAGCATCCAAAAAAACAACAACCCATATCTTGAATCATATATAAGAATTAATCAAAGTGTGTCATAGACCTAACTGTAAAACACAAAACTATACAATAGTTAGAAGGAGAAAAATAAAGAGATTCATGACCTGGGTGTAGGCAAAGTTGTTAGACATGAATGACACCAAAAACACAATCTTTAGAAGGAAAAAATCTGATAAATTGAACTTCATCCAAGTTAAAAACTTTTACTCTATAAAAGATATTCACTGTGAAGATAATGAAAAACAACCTAGACTGGGGGAAATTACTTGCAAGTCATACATTTGATAAAGGACTTGTGTCTAGATATATATATATATTTTAATTTTTTAAACTCTTGCCTGAGATTGACATGTACATACTGCTATATTTATTTATTCATTGACATGTACACATTGCTGTATTTATTTATTTTTGGCTGCATTGGGTTGTATTTATTTGTTGCTGCACACGGGCTTTCTCAGGTTGCAGAGAGCAGGGGATACTCTCTAGATGCGGTGTGGAGGCTTTTCATTGCAGTGGCTTCTTTTGGGGAGCACAGGCTCTAGGTTCTGGGGCTCAGTAGTTGCAGCTTTCAGGCTCTAGAACCCAGGCCCAGTAATTAAGGAATACGGGTTTAGTTGCTCTGAAACATGTGGGATCTTCCCAGACCAGGGATCAAACCAGTGTCCCCTGCATTGGCAGGCAGATTCTTATCTACTGTGTCACCAGGGAAGTCCATATATTTATATGTATATAGATAGATAGATAGAGATATTTTTAATTCTCAAAATTCAATAATAAAACAACTTAATTAAAAATTGAAAAAAAAAACTTGAGCTGACACTTCACTAGAATACTGGAGTGGGTTGCCATTTCCTTCTCCAATGCATGAAAGTGAAAAGTGAAAGTGAAGTCGCTCAGTCGTGTCCGACTCTTAGCGACCCCATGGATGAGCCTACCAGGCTCCTCCGTCCATGGGATTTTCCAGGCAAGTGCACTGGGGTGGGGTGCCATCGCCTTCCCCGAGAAAGGATATACAGAAGGCAAATTAGTATAGTCCAACATCTTTAGCCATTCAGATCAGATCAGATCAGATCAGTCGCTCAGTCGTGTCCGACTCTCTGCGACCCCATGAACCGCAGCACGCCAGGCCTCCCTGTCCATCACCAGCTCCCGGAGGTCACTCAGACTCGCATCCATCAAGTCAGTGATGCCATCCAGCCATCTCATCCTCTGTCGTCCCCTTCTCCTCCTGCCCTCAATTCCTCCCAGCATCCATTAGGGAAATGCAAATTAACACTAGAATGAGATATCAGTAAACATATTAGAATGGCTAAAAAATTTTAAATACCGACAATACCAGGTGCTGGCATGTATGCAGAACAACTGCAACTCTCAAATATCACTGATGGAAAAACAAAAAGGTACAACTAATCTGGAAAGCCATTTGAAGGTTTTTTTGGGGTTTTTTTTTTTTTAGGTGTTTCTCAACAATCCCACACTTCAGTATTTAGGAGAAATGAAAACTACCTATGACAGAAACTAGTACATGATTGGCTATAGTAACTCTATAAAAATTGTCCAAAACTGGAAACAACCAAATATCTTTATACTGGTGAATAGATAAATAAACAATGGTACAGTCATACAATGTAATACTATTCAGCACCAAGGAATGAGCTAATGATACATGCAACAAACTGAATGAGTCACAAAGGCATCAAAATGAGTGAAAAAAGCCAGTCTAAAAATTATATACTGAATGATTCTGCTTATACTACATTCTTGAAAGACAAAACTATAACTGATGGAAAACAGACTAGTACTTTTTCAGGCTTAGGAGTCAGAGGAGGGTGTGATTAGAAAGGTATAATAGGAGGAAATTAGGGTGGGGTGGGGGTGGAATTGTTCTGTATCTTGAGTTTGGTGGTGTTTACACAAATCTATACATGTGTAAGAGTCACAGAACTGTTCACAGAAAATGTTAGTTTCACTGTATGTTAATTTTTTAACTATATAAATTTAAAAAATAAGATATGACCATTTTTATTGATTACAGCTCAATATATGCCAAAAGTGTGACTTGATGACCAAAAACAAACCAACGAACCAACAAACAAAAACCCCAGCTTTGCCATACATCAACATGCTGTATGGCAAAACCAATACAACATTGTAAAGTAATTAACCTCCAATTAAAATAAATACATTTATTTAAAAAAACCAGCTTTGGCTACATTAATGGGAGAATTAAATACAAATCAGATAAATTTATAGACCCATTAGACCCTAAACTGATCTGACCACATCTGTGGTATTCTGTTCTAGTTGGACATTGATAAAATTAACACCGTCTTGAGGAAGGAGACCAAGATGGCTACGGGATGGTGGAAAGAATTGAGATATTTAACTTGAAGACTGGAAGGAATGACATGGTAACTCTCTCACCATAGGAAAACTGCCCACTAGATTACTAAGTCTTACTCTTTATTACTCCTGAGGAAATAACTGGGTTCTCTAGGAAGCAGTTGCAAGAAGGCAGACCTCAAATATAATTCCCTATTATACAGAGAAGCTTTATGATAGGTCAAGATGGGAATAAATAAAATGACTTGCCAAGAAAAACAATGAGCTTCTTATCACTGGAAATCATTGAAAATGTTTAAGCAGATGTTAAACACTCATCTATGAAGGTTATTGTCAAAGGGACTACTTCACTGAGTAGAGGTATAATCTCTTTAATCTCTAAGGTCTCTCCAAACCCATGTCCTTTATTCTAAATTATAAAGGATATTGTGACTCAGCGTCACCCAGTTTGTATCTCCAACTCCCTACAACTCATTACATTGTACATTGTATGCAGAGTGCTCACAAAATCTCTGTGGTCTCCTGCTCACACCAACTGTCCCCAAACAGACTTCCAGGATGTTGTAATGATTTCCAACCAGGAACAGGGAAGATGTGCAGAACATGTGAAAACAAGCAAACAAACAAACAAAAACTAAACCTGCACAGAGAACTAACAGCGGACTGCTAACAAAAATACATAGGGAATGTTTGACACTGCTGTATGTATGTTTGATGAGTTACTGTATTCCTGAAAATGGACTAATGTGGGCTTTGAGACTTATTTTGACTTCCCTTTGCTCTAGTCAGGAAAAGAAACTGGGAAGTTTCATGTCATAAAATTTAACAAAAGAAAAAAAATGCCTCTATTCTTTTCTGTTCTTTTCAATTCTTTGAACTTACTCTTTAGTTTTCTCAGTCTGTATTATCTTGGCCTGCTGCTGCTGCTAAGTTGTTTCAGTCGTGTCCGACTCTGTGCGACCCCATAGACAGCAGCCCACCAGGCTCCCCAGTCCCTAGGATTCTCCAGGCAAGAACACTGGAGTGGGTTGCCATTTCCTTCTCCAATGCATGAAAGTAGAAAGTGAAAGTGAAGTCGCTCAGTCGTGTCCAACTGCTAGAGACCCCATGGACTGCAGCCTACCAGGCTCCTCCATCCATGGGATTTTCCAGGCAAGAGTACTAGAGTGGGGTGCCACTGACTTCTCCTTATCTAAGCCTAGATCTTTCCAAATTCTCCTAAAATGAGGAGCAAGAATGCCTGGTTAAAGTCATAGTGGGCAATATAGCAGGCTTAGCATATATCAAACTGCCAAGGATTAGGACAAGGGGAAGGCTATGGGGGTTAGTTTTGTCTAGTAGGACATGAGTCGGGGCAGCTGGATAGTATTGGTACCATCTGAAATTGGAAGAGAAAGATTTAAAGCAGTAGATCAGGCACAGATTAGACAGTTTCCGTGATAGCCTAGTAAACAAGGCTGTAATATCTTCCTACATCAGAGGCCACTGGCCTATCTGATTGGTTTCCTTGCTTTAGTGAAACTCTGGTTCCGAATTATTTACATCAATGCAACTTTACTCTTTTCAGAGTGTTTATGAAGATACAATAGTTCCCTTTATGAATCCATTAGAGAATCAAAAAAATCTGTTTGGCAGACAAAAATGACCTATGGTATTAGAAGTCAGGAAATTGTGTGGCAGATAATCCCTGGAAGGGAGCATACTAGGAGGAGTTCTGGGGTGCTGGTTGAATTTCTAGATCTAGGTGCATCGACATTTTTAAAAATTCTAGTTGTATACTTATGACTTGCACATTTCTGTATTTATGTTATCCCTCAACAGAAATGTTCTCAAGGAAGAAGTCCTTGAGAAGGGGCTTCCTAAAACCATCCTAGCCCATGTGCAGACAGCAGTGCAAGCACTCAGGGTCAGCCCTGGCCTCTCTACCTTCTTTCTTGCCCTGTGTGTGCATGCTCACACGTGCACACTCAAACACAGACCAGATCTGTTCAGAGACAGAAGAGGCAGCAAGCACATACCTGAGGAGAACATCTACCTTCTCTTCTCAACCCTGACCCGGATGCAGCTCCAGAGCTCAGCTGATGTCACCCAATAGACCAGGATTGGACACTCTATACCTCTGTGTTGGAAAGGCGCTCCTCCTTCTCTCCATGGAAATCCAGATCCCCCTGCCCACAGATGGAATAAACAGGATAACTTAAAACATCAGTTAACTAATGATACCACATGAATATATGCATGAATGCTTAGCAAAAAAGGAAAGAAAACATCAAAATGTTAACAATTGCTATTGCTGAGCTATGGGGTACACTAACTTTTTTTCTTTATCCTTTTCACTCATTTTTATGTTTTCTATGCTGATCGCACTACTTAATAATCAGAAAATTTTGTGTTATAAATAAAAACGTATGTTTGTATAATAGATTATCACTTTCAAATTAAAAGCGTAAGTTTTCTCAGTGGATTCTCTATACATTTTGAATACAAATCCTTTATTAGGTATCTGTTTTGCAAATATTTTCTCTCAATCTGGGCCTTTTTGTTTTTTGACCACTCCATGCAGCTTGTGGGATCTTAGTTCCCCAACTAGGGATAAAAACTAGGGGCCATGACAGTGAAAGCGCTGAGTCCTAACCTCTGGACCCCAGAGTCTTTTCATTATCTTAGTCTCTTTTGCACAACAGAAGTTTTAAATTTTAATAAAGTTCATTTTATCACTTTTTTCTCTCATGGATTATACTTTTAATTGTATCTAAAAACTTGTTGCCATCTATTGATTCTTAGACTAATTCTCTGACATTATTAGCTCCATTTTGCAGATGAAGAAATTAAGACTCAAAGAATAACTAACTTGACTAAGCTCAAATGGGCAGAAGTGATGGATTTGAAACTGACAGATTCCAATGCTCTTTTCACTCTACGCTGTTGTGCTGCTATCTAGCCTTATTCTTCTTGGCTTTTTTCTTTCTGCCTCTCTTTCCCTTTTTCTTTGAAGTTTTTTTAAGTTTGCTTTTAAGCCTAGGGTGAGCATGGTTTGCTGGAAGAAATGGCAGCTTACAAAGAAAAAGAGATTGATGAAGCTAGTTCAAATATATCATAATGGCATTGTTAGAGACATGCTCTAAGGGAGCAATGTCAAGTGTTATGGGAGCAAGGAACCCATGGGAGTATATTACTAAAGCTAAGAGTCCATTTCCCTAGAAACACTTATACACATATATTCCATACAATTTTAGGAGTTATGGATTGCTAAATTGTATCCAACTCTTTTGCCACCCCATGGGCAATAGCCCACTAGGCTCCCCTGTTCATGGGATTTCCCAGGCAAGAATACTGGAGTGGGTTGCCTTTACCTTCACCAGGGGATCTTCTCAACCCAGGGATCAAACTCACGTCTCCAGCATAGGCAGGCAGATTCTTTACCACTTAGCCAGCTAGGAAACCCCACAGTGAGACACAGATATATATAAAATTAGTTTAGCACCTGGTCATCTGGATGAATACTAGAAAGAAATAATATCTATGAAGGCACTGGCATAGTTCCTGTACATAAGAGGCACTCAGTACATTCTCATTTAATTTGAAGTCTGATTAATTTGGTTGACAGTACTTTCTGCCTTCAAGTAGACAAGTAGGGAACCCACACCCATCCACTGTATACTATAGCCTATAATAAGAATTTACCACAGGGTGTCACTATTGTTCTAAGGAATAGTTTAAATAGAATCATTCCCCCGCAACCCATCCACCCACACCCACACCCTCACCTCCTCTTAATCATATGATATTACTTATATGTGGAATCTAAAAAATACAAATGAACCTGGTTACAAAGCATAAACAGACTCATAGACTCAAAAAACATATGAATACCAAAGGGAAAGGAGGGAAGGGATAAATCAGGGGCTTGGGATTAATACAGATATACACATCTATATATAAAAATAAATAAACAAGGCCCTATTGTATAGCACATGGAACTATATTCTTTATCTTATTATAACCTATAATGGAAAAGAATCTGAAAAAGACTGTGTGTGTGTGTGTATACACATACATATATATCTGTATGTATATATATAGCTGAATCACTTTCCTGTACACCTGAAACACAACCATTGTAACACAACATTGTAAATCAACTATACTTCAATTAAAAAAAAATTTTTAAACACTAAGTAATGTCTCAGTACTGAGGAGAGAGAGGGAGAGGGCATTATTTTTGTAACCTGAAGTCTTTCAAAAAGTAAATATATTAATATAATTCCTTGTGTATGGATGTTCTAAATACTGTATGAATGTAATTCAGAGCACACTGCAGTTGTCCCAGGTGTTAAAAAAAAAAAAAAAAAAAGAACTATTTGTGTTCAGAGACTTTATTCCAACCTGGAGGATCCATCAGTTCAGTAGTTCAGTCGCTCAGTCATGTCCAGCTCTTTTTGGCCTCATGGACTGAAGCACACCAGGCTTCCCTGTCCATTACCAACTCTCAGAGTTTACTCAAACTCATGTCTATCAAGTCGGTGATGCCATCCAACTATCTCATCCTCTGTCATCCCCTTCTCCCGCCCCCATTCTTTCCCGGCATCAGGGTCTTTTACAATGAGTCAGTTCTTCGAATCAGGTGGCCAAAGTATTGGAGCTTCAGCTTCAGTATCAGTCCTTCCAATAAATATCCAGGACTGATTTCATTTAGTATTGAGAGGTTTGATCTCCTTGCAGTCCAAGGGACTCTCAAGAGCCTTCTCCAACACCACAGTTCAAACGCATCAATTGTTTGGCGCTCAGCTTTCTTTATAGTCCAACTCTCACATCCATACATGACTACTGGAAAAACCATAGCTTTGACTAGACGGACCTTTGTCAGCAAAGTAATGTCTCTGCTTTTTAATATGCTGTTTAAGTTGGTGATAGCTTTTCTTCCAAGAAGCAAGTGTCTTTTAATTTCATGGCTGCAGTCACCATCTGCAGTGATTTTGGAGCTCAAGAAAATAAAATCTGTCACTGGTTCCATTGTTTCCCCAGATGCCATGATCTTCATTTTTTAAATGTTGAGTTTTAACCCAGCTTTTAGGGAGTCTGAGTAACTCATTTATTCATTTATCACAGATTTAATGACCATGTGATAGGTACCATGCAAATCACAATATGCCAAGAGCTTTGGACATACCTGATTACTTTCATCATAGCTCTGGATAATCAGGCTTTGCTTAGGGTAGCAATAGATTAGGAATTTGGCTTAGAATCCCTGCGGAGAACTTAGTCACCCTAAATAGCCTCTCAGTTACTCAACCTGAAAACTGTCATCAAAATCCTACATTCTGTAGCAGTGCTATCCATCTATCACTGCTAAGGTGAGCAGCAGTCATCTGTAAAACATCCATCTAGCTGGTGCCTTCCTCCTTCTCGGCACCACTGAAGGCATACGAGACAAAGCCAACAACATTCACATGAGTGATTTTGTTTTATAACAGCATTTTTAAGATGCTTACATGCTGCGAAATTCACTCATTTAAATTGTACAAGTCACTTTCTTTGTCTGTATGTTCAGAGAATTGTGCCATCATTACCACTATCTAATTTCAGAACACTGTTGTCGCATCAAAAAGAAACCCACACCCACTAGCAGTCACTCCCTATTCTCATTCTTTCTTCTTTCTGTCTCTGTGGATTCCCTTATTCTGGAAATTTCATGTAAATGGAGCCATAACATGTAAACTTTCTAAATGGCAAAGGAAAGCAATTCTTTCGTCTCCATTTCAACTACCAAGACTGGATTTTTGGATTTTCTGCTTCCAGAAAAGTGTTTAAAGTGTAGTGCCCAATAAATAATGACTCCCTTGGTGGCGGGAGAAGCGGGTGTGGATTTTCTTAACTTAGCTAAATAGTACAGCCAAGTTGTAGTGAAGCTGATTTTACTCAGGACAAAAGAGGCTGAAATTAATCATCTTCTGAAATCATTAGTTTTTTGTTTTCTCTTTATTTTTTTTTAAATTATAAAAGTATGATAACACATTTACAGGAGACTTGGAAAATACAGAACAAAGTTGCATATAATTTCACTATGTATTACAATGATTTTTTAAGCAGAGAAATTAAGATTTTTAGTTGGGGTTTCAATAACAAACTCTCAAAAATCAATAGAATGAAGAATACACAGAAAAGCAAAAGGAGACCTGAAAAAAAAGTAGGCCTGAAAAGCACCATGATTCACACAATGGTAGGATACAAATTCGATTCAAGTTCCCACAGACTGTAAACTAGGAGACACTGAAATATAGCCAGGAACATAAAACAAGGTGCAAAAATGAAATCATTACTCCTTAAATGTGGTCTGCGAGAATGTGGAATTTGTTTGGGTACAATACTAGTATCTATTATCTTATATTCTGAAGTAGAGACAAGAAAATTAACTGCAAAGCTCTGCTAGTCTCTCTTAGTTAATCATGAAGTAAATATACAAGTCCTCCACCCAGGCCCACAGGGCAGAAGGAGCTGACAATAACCTGCCTGGCAGTGGAGAATAACATCAACAGAACAAAAACTGTGCCAAGCATTATACCAGCTGTTTCACTCCCAATAATCCTGTAACATGCTGCTGTTGCTGCTGCTGAGTTGCTTCAGTCGTGTCCGACTCTGTGCGACCTCAGAGACAGCAGATTCTCCAGGCAAGAACACTGGCATGGGTTGCCATTTCCTTCTCCAATGCATGAAAGTGAAAAGTGAAAGTGAAGTTGCTCAGTCGTGTCTGACTCTTAGCGACCCCATGGACTGCAGCCCACCAGGCTCCTCCATCCATGGGATTTTCCAGGCAAGAGTACTGGAGTGGGGTGCCATTGCCTTCTCCCATCCTGTAACATAAGTATTATTAAAACGAGACAGTGAGACTCAATAACATACCGAAGGCTGGTTGCCTGCCTGGTATGCGAAAGTGTTGAGTAACAGATAAAAGTACAGAATCAAGAGCCACCCTGTCTGGGTTCAAATCCTGAATTCTGTAACACACTACACTACCTTTAAGACCTCAGACAAGTTCCTTAAAGTCTCTGTGCAGGTCACCTCTGTAAGGAATGGATGCTAATACCTGCCTTCTAGAGAGATTGTAAGATTCAAATAAGTTAATACCTAAAGCACTTAGTACAGTGTCTGGCATATGGAAAACCTTATATAAGTATTAACTGTTATTAGAATCCAGATTTGCCTAGATTTAAAGTCCTTGACCTTGATCATGCTTATCCTCTATTCTTGCAAGTATAATAGGTGGCTGAGGAGGCCTGTAGCCTGAGCTGATTTGATAGTGCTGCAGGATGTGGAATCTCAGTCGGTCCTGGCCTGGTACAATGAGCACATTGGTGGTGCCACCCTGTTCACATGCCAGACAACATCTGAAACTTGAATTTTAAGTTTTCTTAGTAACGTGTATTATCTCTTTATCTGTATAATCCTGCTTGCCTCCACATGATCATTCTGGAGAATTAATAGTGATAAGTAAATAAATCTCTGCTGTGGTAACATTAGTGCTGCTGTTCGGGATTGATCATTTAAGTAGAAGCTCATTTTAACAATGGACTACCTACAATTTCGAACACCCGCCACTGTGACTATGCATTTGAACCCTCTGTTTCGTTATTATCCAAGTACCCAGCTATTCTGCAACTACCTAGGGCATCCCTCTGTTGCAGGAATTCCCAACCTTGGTTATACATCGGAATCACATGAGGAGCTTTAAAAGCCACTGATGCCTGAGCTGTGTCCCCAGAGATTCTCACTCCATTTGTCCAGGGTCCAGCTTGGATCTTAGGAATTTTAAAGACTCCAGAGTTATAGATAGCCGAGTTTGAGAGCCAATGTTCACTTGGCAGTCACACAACCTCTGGTCGTGCCTTAGTTTCAGCTGTTGTGGAACATTTTTTCAGATTTTCTCAGAGATCCTTCCATGACCAAGTGAATTTTCATTTTCTACACACCCCATGATCCATGTATTATGCTGCTGCTGCTGCTAAGGCACTTCAGTCATGTCCGACTGTGTGTGACCCCATAGACGGCAGCCCACCAGGCTCCCCCCGTCCCTGGCATTCTCCAGGCAAGAACACTGGAGTGGGTTGCCATTTCCTTCTCCAATGGGTGAAAGTGAAAAGTCAAAGTGAAGTTGCTCCAGTCGTGTCCAACTCTTAGTGACCCCATGGACTGCAGCCTACCAGGCTCCTCTATCCATGGGATTTTCCAGGCAAGAGTACTGGAGTGGGGTGCCATTGCCTTCTCCGTGTATTACGCTAGACGATCCCAACTCAAATTTCCAAGGCAGGTCTCCTAATTGGGCATGAAATAGTGACTGTTAACTTTCTTATAATCTCAACTGAACCTGATAGTTTTCCAAGTTCAGAGATAATCTGAAGAGGTTGACAATAAACTTAGAAAACAGCAGGAGACTTGGGTTCAAGTCCTGGCCAAGGAGGATCCCACATGCCGTGGAATAACTAAGCCCCTCTGCCACAACTACTGAGCCTGTGCTCTAGAGCCTGAGAGCCACAACAAGAGAAGCCACCACAATGAGAAGACCCCTTACAGTAACAATGAGTAGCCCCCATCACCACAACTGGAGAAGGCCCATATGCAGCAGTGACGATTCAGCACAGCCAAAAATAAATAAATAAATAAACATTGCTCAATGGCATGATGAAATAACAGCTGCTGTGGTCACTACATTTAAAGCTTCCTATTATGAATTTAATAGTTCTCTGAAATACATTCCCAAACATGGATTCAATTAAAATAGTTTTGAAAAGATAACCAACAAGGATGTACTGTGTAGCACAAGTAACTATACTAAATATCTTAAAATAATCTATAATGGAAAAGAATCTCAAAAACACAATCATTGAGCTTTATACGTAAAACTAACACAACATTGTAAATCAACTATGAAAGTGAAAGTTGCTCAGTTGTGTCTGACTCTTTGTGACCCAGGCCAGAATACTGGAGTGCGTAGCCTTTCCATTCTCCAGGGGATCTTCCCAAGGCAGGGACTGAACCCAGGTCTCCTGCATTGCAGGTGGATTCTTTACCAGCTGAGCCACAAGGGGGGCCCAACTAACACAATACTGTAAATCAACTATATAGTGAGAGAGGAACTTTTTATAAATTAATCCCAGTTTATTCTAGGAACCTGGTTATTTCTGACTTTTGATTAGGAATGGAGAGTGCTGAAGGGTCCAAAAGTCACTAATATTGTCAATAATGAGTGTTTGGTGTGAGCTGGTAAGAAACACAGAGCTCCAATCCCTCCCTCACTAAGCTGTCTCCACTCAGCTTAGATTGTGGCCTCAGACACAGCTCATCATACACCTGACTCTCACTCCATTAGAAGGCAGACATTAAAAACCAGTGACTCACTGAGAAAGGAATGGGTAAGGAGCTAAAACCATAAATAGAATCCTATTATGACTGCTCCTCTTTTAAATATATCTTTGAAGAGAGTGAGAGAGTGAGACAGTGAATGAATTTGAATGCATGTGAATTTGAGCAACAAAATAAATCTCTACAGGACTGAGTTATACTCCAAAGAATAAATTAAATATCCATGTGTCCATATTGACACATATAAATTATTGACTAAACAAATAAATGGAATAGAAGGGAAATGTTTCTTACAGAATTCCAAATAATATATTTAGATATTTCCTCTTCCAGGAGAGGAGCTTCCTTGG
This sequence comes from Tragelaphus eurycerus, assembly GCA_935064755.1. Taxonomy (NCBI): domain Eukaryota; kingdom Metazoa; phylum Chordata; class Mammalia; order Artiodactyla; family Bovidae; genus Tragelaphus; species Tragelaphus eurycerus. The sequence goes on from CAKXYN010000060.1 coordinate 754,954, forward strand.
TGGCTCAGTCAGTAAAGAATCTGCCTGCAATGCTGGAGACCAAGTTTCGATCCTTGGGTTGGGAAGATCCTCTGGAGAAGGAAATGGCAACCCACTCCAGTATTCTTGCCTGGAGAATTCCACGGACAGAGAAGCTTGGCAGGCTACAGCCCATGGGATCACAAAGAGTCAGACATGACTGAGCAACTAACAATGCTTTCCTCCAGGATATGGACCTTACTTCTCTTTCCCTTAAGTGTGGGCTGGACTTAGCAACTCACTCCCAAAGAAGACAGAATGGAAAAATAGTAACTTTGCTGTGGAGAAACCTGGGGCAGACACCACCTTAACTAGTGATCAAGGTTGATATTATCAGTAATAAGTCAGGTTGATACCTATATTCGCTCTGATTTGATACCTACACACAGAACAAAATATGCAGTATGACCCCTTCTCTTTATCTATATACTTGCCTCAGTTTAGGGATATGTATGTGTTAAGAATATTCAGGAACATATACAAGAGTTTAGGGAGGAAATAGACCAAACGATTAACAATGGTTTCTTTGGGGATGAAAAGTGCTATTGGAAGAAAAGGGGCAGATGAAGGAGTATTTTTACTCTTCATTCTATACCTTTCTGTATTGTTTTATGATTTTGCAGCAATCATTTTTGTCATTTTTACTAATGAAAAAAAATAGGAGTGTTCTCAAAGAGAGAGTGTGAGTTCTGTCGAAGAGTTTGCAACTTTTTACTCTATTATCTCCTGTTCCCCCCTAAGTTTGAAGAAATTCTCTCATAAAAGATCTTTTGAAGATCTTTCCTGGTTAGTCATTCTTTACTTTCACTTATTTTCAAAACCCCTGACTAACAGACTTTAATGTACTTTTAAATCTGAATGTTCATTTCACAAGTATAAATTTTAATGTTTTTTCTACCAGGGATATTAAGGCTTAGTTAGGTAGCAAGTGCCTATGTCTAAACTATTCCACAGGCCTCTTTTGGCAAATCCAGGATGAGGCATTTATATACATCAGATGTTGAAGTATCTGATGTATATTTAGATATTATATACAATATACATGTATATTTAGATATATACATTATTCAGATGTCAAATGAAAGAAAAGTGAACTATAAATGACACATTGTTATATGTGATTATATAACATCAAAGTCTCTCGATGTCAAGATGGTAAAGTGTGAATTTATGTTTCCCTCTAATGTCATATAGATAGAATTTTTGGCTATCTTTTTCCACAAAGCTGAATAAATATGTTAATTAACTGAAAAATAATATTGCACTGAATGCAAGATAGTGTTATATGGGAAATGCTATTGGAAAAGATAAATAGGAACTCCCAGGGCACTCGCAAGCAGTCCAAGTCCTAATCTTTGCCCATCCCCAGCTGATGCAAGCAGTAAGTATGTGAATAAGAGAATACATGCCTTATAGACCAGGGCATTTCCCTGGTGGTCTAGTGGTTAGGACCTGGCACTTCTACTGCCATGGCCCAGATTCAATTCCTGGTCATGGAATTGAGACCCTGCAAGCCATGTGGGGCAGCCAAGTAAGGGAAAAAAACAAGCAAACATCTTACAGACCAAAGAATCACTGTAGCTATAATATGAAACCTATGAGAATAACTATAAGGGGAAAGAACATTCTGCCTCTTCATTGAATCTCCAAGATATCATTATACTCATATATGAAAATAGGTATTAATCTGTATGAACCTCAGATGTCAGCTGTATCACCTTGCCTATAACACTGAGATAAGACTGGCTAAAACATTACTCCAGATTTTCTGCAATATCCAACCATGTACCCAAGATGTCTGATATCCCAGAGGGATATCTTCTCACAGTTACCAACAGCTCCAAGCTTTGGCTTTCCCTGAACTAAGTGGTTCAGATTATGCATTGTTATATCTGCACAACTCCCTGTCCCTGTTTTGAACCATGAAATTTAGCACCACTTTCTAATTTCTACAGGGGAGAAAACATTCCCACAAAGGCTTTGTGTTTTAATAGCTTTTCCTTAAAGTTTTTGCAGATGAGGGGTTTACTTCACAATTCTACAGGTAACTTAAAATACAGAGTTAGATGTCCATGCCATTCAAATGACCTTCTGCCATTATACTAAAATTGCCGTTTCCACTTCAGCCTACCTCCACACCTCACCCCTTCTCGCTCTCATTTTCCTCCTCCCCTCACATTATGAGCATTCTAAAAGTATATAACCTGACAGCCTCTGGAAAATATTTTTAGTACTATTTGCTTTTTTATTAGTACAGATAATATTATAGCTGTTAAAGTGGATTTTCTAAGTAGTTTGCTTTTTTTATTAGTACAGATAATATTATAGCTGTTAAAGTGGATTTTCTAAGCTTTACTAGTTATGTTACAATCAGTAGATAATAGAAATTCTAAGAAATAGACAATAACTATTTTCTTCTTTCTATAACCTCTTTAATCTTTAAAATTTAACCCAGTGATTAATGTACTGTAAATAGTTCAATATCATCAGATTGTTTTTGTACTTTGGATTTGCATGAAAGAACAATAATGATTAAATCCATTCCATTCATAATGTTTATGTTTAATGCTGTGAGGAGTTGCAATTTTATCAGCCCATTGAGCACTGAACCTCAATTTGAGTATATAAATCATACTGTAAAACAAAATAATATCCTTCTAAATGTGTTACCATGCACTATTAATGGAATGCTATTAAAATAATTTTGGACATCATAGTAGATTTACTTTGCAGGTATGAATTTAAATTGTTTGTAAAATGTTTTATAAAAATGACTAATAATGAAATATAAATAACTACATTTTCTTTGTCCTTTTTTATACAGAAGATACACAGGAGCCATGATGTAGATCAAGTTAGATCAAGGCCATACAATATGTTGAGTGTAATGGATATTATGATAATATAATATACATATAAATTACTGACTTACTGTTGGTACGGTTATTGTCACAGAAATGTCAATCATTTTGTCAATGATGGTCAATACGCAAAAGCTTGCACATTTTTTAGTGGAGGTTTGAAGTAATATATATATGAATTCAGGAGTATAACTTGATAGTCTAATAGGTTTAGATTAGGGAGGTGGGTCTATCCAGGCAGAGAACAGCATAAAGAAAATCATGGGGAAAAAAAAAGAAAAGCATGAACACATATTGGAAATCAAGAATTCAATAGTTCAGAATTCCTGACCGTTGGCAAATAACTCAATATAACATTAGAGTTCTGGGGTAATCTGGCTTTATAGCAATAATGATACTGAAGTCTTCTAAAGGTTAGAGAAGAGACACTGAAGTAAGGTAAATGTAACCAGAGTGATTCACTTAGGAGTCATCGATCGGCTTGTTTCTAATTTGACCAGATTGGAGCCCAGCAGAGCTGTTGTTCTTGAGAAGAAAAGTGACCTGATTCCTCCCATGACTACCATCAAAATACAGGGGCCGAAGCTATTACAAAGACATCTAGGCATCTTAGTAGGAAGACATGAGGTGATGGATACGTAGCCTTCCTCTCACGCCCCACTACACTTTGCTGTCCCCATCAAAACTGGGATTCACCTACTTCGCATAATCTACTGCCAAATTCATATACAAAACATCAAGTTAATCCAATCGTGCCAGAATGCATATATTTTGGATGTGATACCTTAAGAAAATGAACTTTTTTGAAGATAGCATACTTCATTATATATATATAAAATATATTCCTAATGGCATAGATTAATTGCTCATGAGTCTAGTCACAAATTGAGAATTTTTGTGTTTCATACAGTTACATGAGCATCATTAACCTTTTCAGTGACAGAAGAAAACATCATTTAATAATGCATTCTTTATGATGCCCCGGGGAAGGCAATGGCACCCCACCCCAGTACTTTTGCCTGGAAAATCCCATGGACAGAGGAGCCTGGTAAGCTCCAGTCCATGGGGTCGCTGAGAGTCGGACACAACTGAGCGGCTTCACTTTCACTTTTTGCTTTCATGCATTGGAGAAGGAAATGGCAACCCACTCCAGTGTTCTTGCCTGGAGAATCCCAGGGACAGGGGAGCCTTGTGAGCTTCCGTCTATGGGGTCACACAGAGTCGGACACGACTGAAGCGACTTAGCAGCAGCAGCAGCAGCAGCAGTATGATGCCCAGGAAAACATCCTACAGAACATCTTGTATATTAGCCATAATGTTTCACTTTATTTTGCATAAGCTTGAAATCTGAAGTGGACTCCATAACTTCTTTATGATAAGAAAATCGTTGCTCAACAAAGAACAAAGGAGTCCATAAATTCAACATTTCAGTATACAGATTAAATATTTTAAAATAAAATGTTATATAGTAACATTAAAACTCTCTTATAGCTCCTTTATATTTTAAAGTAAATTATAATAAACACTGCTCAGGAACTTGTGACATGTATCTAATAACTGTCTTCACACAGAAGTTAAGGAATAAGTCAGAGTTAAGAAATAAATCAAACACTTGGAATAGGACAAGTATAATTATTCCTCTCCTTAAAGCCTTTTTGCTTAAGGTCAATTTTCTAGTAGTTGTACTTGGAAAGTTATTGCTAAGTGCAATAATTTTGTTTCAAGATAGGAATATATTTCAATAATATTGATTGCTATTTCACTGAACAAAGAATAAAATGTTTGCAGTGAAGCATATTTTTATGCTATGTAAAATCTAGATTTTAGATTTTTTAAATCTTAAGATTATAAAATATATTTTGGCTTAGTGAATATCCGGAGAAGGCAATGGCACCCCACTCCAGTACTCTTGCCTGGAAAATCCATGGACAGAGGAGATTTTTAGGCTGCAGTCCATGGGGTCGCTAAGAGTCGGACATGACAGTGATTTCTCTTTCTCTTTTCACTTTCATGCATTGGAGAAGGAAATGGCAACCCACTCCAGTGTTCTTGCCTGGAGAATCCCAGGGAAGGGGAAGCCTGGTGGGCAGCCGCCTATGGGGTCACACAGAGTCGGACACGACTGAAGTGACTTAGCATAGCATAGCATAGTGAATATCTTCCTAATGAGTTGTGTCTTCTTTACAAAAGAAAAGACAACATCTTAGGGCATCCAAAATACTGTAGACACTCAATGAAGATGAAAGCTGACACCTTAGAGCGGTGGTCCCCATCCTATTTGGCACCAGTGACCAGTTTTGTGGAAAACAATTTTTCCATGAATCAGGAGCGGGGGAAGGTTTCAGGATGATTCAAACACATTGCATTTATTGTGCACTTTATTTCTATCACTGTTACTTCAGTTCTACCTCAGATCATCAGACATTAGATCCTGAAGGTTGGGTATTCCTGTCTTAGAGGAAAATTTCTTTTTATTACCCATGAACTTTCAATATTAATAAAGGCAATCATTTTTAAAAGAGATGGGTGGAGTAGGGAGAAGAGATGACTCAGTGACATAAGGATAACAACTAGTTTTTTATTCTTGTTTTGACTCTTCTGTGCTCCTTTGCTATCCAGGTTATTCATTGTTTCACTAGGCTCTAATGTTACACATTTCTCTCCTAAGGCCTCAATTTTGTTTCTAGGTTAAGAATAAATAGGTGTTTTTAAAAGGAGTAGGGAGGCAAGAGTAGTCCAACAAATGGTGCTAGACACTACACAAGGCAATCTACAGATTCAGTGCAATCCATATCAAAATAACAATGACATTTTACATAGAGTACTTTTGCCTGGAGAATCCCATGGATGGAGGATCCTGGTGGGCTCCAGTCCATGGGGTCGCTAAGAGTCGGACACGACTGAACGACTTCACTTTCATTTTTCACTTTCATGCATTGGAGAAGGAAATGGCAACCCACTTCAGTGTTCTTGCCTGGAGAATCCCAGGGATGGGGGAGGCTGGTGAGCTTCCGTCTATGGGGTCGCAGAGAGTCGGACACGACTGAAGCGACTTAGCAGCAGCAGCAGCAGAATAAATAATTTTAAATTTTGTATGGAAACATGAAAGACACTGAATAGCCAAAACAATCTTGAGAAAGAATAACAGAGTTGGAAAAATCACACTTTCTGACTTCAGACTATACTACAAAGCTACAGTTATCAAAACAGTATGGTACTATCATAAAAACAGACACACAGATCAATGGAACAGAATAGAGAGCCCAGAAATAAACTCACACTGCGGCCAGTTAATCAACAACAAAGAAGGCAAAACTATACAATGGAGAAACAGAAGTCTCTTCAATAAGTAGCACTGGGAAAACTGGACAACTGTGTGTAAAAGAATGAAATTAGAATGTTCTCTAACACCATATACAAAAATAAACTCAAAATGGATTAAAGATCTAAATTTAAAACCAGAAACAATAAAACTCCTAGAGAAAAAGACAGCATACTGATTGACATAAATCATAGCAATATTTTTATGAATCTGTCTCCTAAAGCAAAAATAAACAAATGGGACCTAATTAGACTTAAAAGTTTGTGCACAGTAAAGGAATCCATCAAAAAAACAAAAAGACAACATATGAAATGGGAGAAAATATTTTCAGAGATATAACCAATAAGAAGTTAATATCTATATCTATCTATATCTATATATTTTTTAACCAAAACAAAAATAATGAAAAAAAATCTGCTGTGATAGAAAGCAAACAACTTGTTTCCAGGACTTGAAGTTGATTTCAAAGGGGCAAGAAAAAACTTTTCAGGGTGATGGAAATGGTCTGTAGCTTCATAATGGAAGTGGTTACATGGATGCACACACTTGTCAAAATCCATCAAAGAGTACACTTAAAATAGGTACATTTTATTATATGTATATCATATCTCAATAAAATTGATTTAAAAATTAAAAACACACAAAAAAACTTTACTTATGAAGGCAGAAGAAAAAAGAGTCTGGGAAACAAAGAATATGAAGGTCCAATTAAAAGGACCAAAAAATAGTCATTTCAACCTTCATTTCAAAGGTCCTACTGAGATGTCAGTGTATTAATTTAATAGTGCTATAATACACTGTCACCACCTTAGATGTTTAAAACAATACAATGTTTCACAGTGTTTTCTGTGGGTCAAGGGTCTTGGCAGAGTTATTTCTCAGGGTCTTACCTGAAATCAAGGTGTCAGCAGGGATGTGATCTCGTCTGAGGTTTGGGGACCTCTTCTGGGCTTATTCAATTATGCTTATCTTGGCATAATTTGTTCCTTGTGGGTGGATGACAGGAGTTACTGTTTTCTTGCTGGCTCTTAGCTCCTAAAGGTTTCACTCAGTTCCTAGCTATGTAGATCTATCACAACTTGGAGACTATTTCATTAAAGCCAGCAAGAAAATCTAGTTTCAGAGCTCACCTGATAAGTTCAGGCCCACCAAGGATAGTCTCCCTTTTTCCTAATTCAAAGGGCATTAATTGCATCTGCAAAACTCATCTTTGCTATAACACACAGTCTAACCATAGAACTGATATCCTTTCATATTCATAGGTTCTTCCACGCTCAAGGGGGAGGGATTACATAAGGTATGTATACCAGGAGTGGGAATCTTAGAGGCCACCTTGAACTATGCCTATCAGATCAGATCAGTCGCTCAGTCGTGTCCGACTCCTTGCGACCCCATGAACCACAACACGCCAGGCCTCCCTGTCCATCACCAGCTCCCGGAGATCACCCAGACTCACACCCATTGAGTCAGTGATGCCATCCAGCCATCTCATCCTCTGTCGTCCCCTTCTCCTCCTGCCCTCAATCCCTCCCAGCATCAGAGTCTTCTCCAATGAGTCAACTCTTCGCATGAGGTGGCCAAAATACTGGAGTTTCAGCTTTAGCATCATTCCTTCTAAAGAAATTCCAGGATTGATCTCCTTCAGAATGGACTGGTTGGATCTCCTTGCAGTCCAAGGGACTCTCAAGAGTCTTCTCCAACACCACAGTTCAAAAGCATCAATTCTTCGGCGCTCAGCCTTCTTCACAGTCCAGCTCTCACATCCATACATGACCACAGGAAAGACCATAGCCTTGACTAGGCGAACCTTTGTTGGCAAAGTGATGTCTCTGCTTTTGAATATGCTATCTAGGTTGGTCATAACTTTCCTTCCAAGGAGTAAGCGTCTTTTAATTTCATGACTGCAGTCACCATCTGCAGTGATTTTGGAGCCCAGAAAAACAAAGTCTGACACTGTTTCCACTGTTTCCTCATCTATTTCCCATGTAGTGATGGGACCAGATGCCATGATCTTCGTTTTCTGAATGTTGAGCTTTAAGCCAACCTTTTCACTCTCCACTTTCACTTTCATCAAGAGGCTTTTTAGCCCCTCTTCACTTTCTGCCATAAGAGTCGTGTCATCTGCATATCTGAGGTTATTGATATTTCTCCCAGCAATCTTGATTCCAACTTGTGTTTCTTCCAGTCCAGCATTTCTCATGATGTACTCTGCATATAAGTTAAATAAACATGGTGACAATATACAGCCTTGACGTACTCCTTTTCCTATTTGGAACCAGTGTGTTGTTCCATGACCAGTTCTAACTGTTGCTTCCTGACCTGCATACAGATTTCTCAAGAGGCAGATCAGGTGGTCTGGTATTCCCATCTCTCTCAGAATTTTCCACAGTTTATTGTGATCTACACAGTCAAAGGCTTTGGCATAGTCAATAAAGCAGAAATAGATGTTTTTCTGGAACTCTCTTGCTTTTTCCATGATCCAGCGGATGTTGGCAATTTGATCTCTGGTTCGTCTGCCTTTTCTAAAACCAGCTTGAACATCAGGAAGTTCACGGTTCACATATTGCTGAAGCCTGGCTTGGAGAATTTTGAGCATTACTTTACTAGCGTGTGAGAAGAGTGCAATTGTTCGGTAGTTTGAGCATTCTTTGGCATTGCCTTTCAGAAGGGAATGGCAAACCACTTCAGTATTCTTGCCTTGAGAACCCCATGAACAGTATGAAAAGACAAAATGATAGGATACTGAAAGAGAAACTCCCCAGGTCAGTAGAGGCCCAATATGCTACTGGAGATCAGTGGAGAAATAACTCCAGAAAGAATGAAGGGATGGAGCCAAAACAAAAAGAATACCCAGCTGTGGATGTGTCTGGTGATAGAAGCAAAGTCCGATGCTGTAAAGAGCAATACTGCATAGGAACCTGGAATGTCAGGTCCATGAATCAAGGCAAATTGGAAGTGGCCAAACAAGAGATGGCAAGAGTGAATGTTGACATTCTAGGAATTAGCGAACTAAAATGGACTGGAATGGGTGAATTTAACTCAGATGACCATTTTATCTACTACTGTGGGCAGGAATCCCTCAGAAGAAATGGAGTGGCCATCATGGCCAACAAAAGAGTCCGAACTATGCCTATGGCCCTCAATAATTCTTGCCTCTCCCAAAGGAAAACAAAAGACAACAAAAACAACAAAAAATGTTCTCTCCTTCCCAGGGTTTCTCTCTCATCACATTACTGCATCAGTTCAAAATCCAGGATCGCATCATCGAAATTATTTACATCTGAGCAAATGAAGCTCCTGAATATTCACACGAAGGACTGATGCTGAAGCTGAAGCTCCAATACTTTGGCCACCTGACGTGAAGAGCCAACTCATTGGAAAAGACCCTGATGCTGGGGAAAATTGAAGACTAAAGAAGAGGGTGACTGGACATACGTTTGCGCAAACTAAGGGAGATAATGAAGGACAGTGAAGCCTGGAGTGCTGCAGTCCATGGGCTCACAAAGAAACAGACACGACTTAGCGACTGAACGACAATAACAATACATTAAGCTCCTGGCTATAAGCCATTAAGTGCATTTCCTTGCAGCACAATTCCCATCGGTGACCTGTGAAACTAAAGACGCTAGTGCTCCCAAGACTCCCATCATACAGTGGTGGGACAGTCAGAGGAGAACAGAGGCATTGCATTTCGACAGGGGGGTAGAGGGAAGGTACAAATGAAGAACTGGCGTATAACAATTCTGACATCCATCTGTGCAAATGTTGGGGGTTTATTGCTTAAGTTTTAAGATCTGGGGATAATCTTCCAGGGCTCTCAGACTTTCTACGTTATCCTTGCTTTTTCATTAAATGTAGCACATGTTTGCTGCTGCTGCTGCGAAGTTGCTTCAGTCGTGTGCGACTCTGTGCGACCCCACAGACAGCAGCCCAACAGGCTCCTCTGTCCCTGGGATTCTCCAGGCAAGAACACTGGAGTGGGTTGCCATTTCCTTCTCCAATGCATGAAAGTGAAAAGTCAAAGTGAAGTTGCTCAGTCGTGCCCGACTCTTAGCGACCCCATGGACTGCATCCTAAAAATCTCCACTGTCCATGGATTTTCCAGGCAAGAGTACTGGAGTGGGGTGCCATTGCCTTCTTAGGTGAGTAAAAAAAAAAAAAGTTTTTGTTTTTTTTTTTTTTGTTTTTTGTTTGCTTGTTTGCCACACCCTGTAGCTTGCAACATCTTATTAATAATTCTCTGATCAGGGATCAGACCCGGGGCCCTCAGTACTGGAAGCGCAAAGTCCTAACCGGCAGACGGCCAGGGAAATTTCTTAAGTCTGAATTTTTTCACAGGGTAGAGAAACGAAGAAGGCGATGGCACCCCACTCCAGTATTCTTGCCTGGAAAATCCCATGGACAGAGGAGCCTGGTAGGCTACAGTCCATGGGGTCGCTAAGAGTCAGACTCGACTGAGCGGCTTCACTTTCACTTTTCACTTTCATGCATTGGAGAAGGAAATGGCAACCCATTCCAGTGTTCTTCCCTGGAGAATCCCAGGGACAGGGGAGCCTGGTGGGCTGCCGTCTACAGGGTCGCACAGAGTCGGACACGACTGAAGCGATTTAGTAGCAGCAGCAGCAGAGAAGTGGAATGAGTGTTGCAACGAGCTTTAAGGAGGCGAGGAAGGTCACTCAGATGTCTAGCACCAGCTCCTGGCCAGGGGCCAGCTCGGCTTCTTTGAGCCGCAGAATCCTGCCTGGAGCTTCAAATCCTCAAATCCGACAGAGCTGGGAAAGCGCGATGTTACCTCGAGGAAGTTTGGGCCTCGGCGCCTTCCGTAGACGTCGTGACAGAGGCGACTGGTTGTCTTGGAGCCGGCGGGACGCCACCCGGCCTCCACCTCTGTGGTCACTATGTCGGTGCTGGACGCGCTTTGGGAGGACCGGGATGTCCGCTTCGACGTTTCCTCACAGTGAGTAGCCAAGATTCCTCAGGGGCCTGGAGCCTGTAGGAGGCGTCGCAGCGGGATTTCCCGGCCCGCGGGCGGAGTCTACGACCCCGCGGTTCACGGGCCTCTCGAGGGTGGGAGGAGGTTGGCGCTGCTGTGCTCGCCTCAAGAAACCCCAGACTGGCCGGGGCCCTGCGGCCCTCCCGAGGCCCCCCAGCCGGGGCTCGTGTAGGTTGTACGCCGTTTCGGTCCCGTAAAATCCTAGGCCTTGTCTTGGCCCGGGTAGTCTATCAGGAAGCTGAACCCAAACACGGCCGGGACCGCCGAGGGCTTGGGCGTCTACTACACCCCGGTGAACTTGCCGTGCCAGTTTGTTATGGTGGAAGGAACCCGGGCAGCGACTCAGGAAACGAGGATTCTGAAACTAGCTCTAGAACAAGGACATACATTGTGGGCCCTTAGAAAAATGACTTCATTCTAAAGCTTGAGTCTCCGAAGGAAGGGAGTAAGCGTTCTCCAGAATCCCCCAGCATGCAAACTTTATTCCCATGGTAAGCTTCCATCTGGTTATTCATCTAAATCACCAACACTAAGAAGGAACCTCCTTTTTAAGTCTCTCAAACAGAAATCCTGTTTTAAGAAATTTAATGTTTTAAAGAATAGTTAGAAACTTCCTGCCAGTATTCCAGAAAAAAATGCCCATTGGGTATTCAGTTTAGTCTCTCAGTCATGTCCGACTCTGCGACCTCATGGACTGCAGCACGCCAGGCTTCCCTGTCCATCACCAACTCCCGCAGCCTACTCAAACTCATGTCCATTGCGCTGGTGATGCCATCCAACGTTGAGTATTAAGTATTGAAAAATAGTAAAATTAAGGTTCTTAGTAATGGTTTGCTGCTTTTTAGCTGCTACTTCTCATGATTATTTCGGAGAAGGCAATGGCACCCCACTCCAGTACTCTTACCTGGAAAATCCCATGGGTGGAGGAGCCTGGTAGGCTGCAGTCCATGGGGTTGCTGAGAGTCGGACACGACTGAGCGCCTTCACTTTCACTTTTCACTTTCATATCTTGGAGAAGGAAATGGCAACCCACTCCAGTGTTCTTGCCTGGCGAATCCCAGGGACGGGGGATCCTGGTGAGCTGCCGTCTATGGGGTTGGACAGAGTCAGAAACGACTGAAGCGACTTAGCAGCAGCAGCAATGTTGCTTTGCTTTAATCCGTTCCTTCTGTAACTGCCTGACTTCTTTGCTCTATACAGAAACCTTTGGGGCTTCTCCACTGTACACCAGATAAAACCCATATCTGTCTGACTAACATTCTCAGATCAGATCAGTTACTCAGTCATGTCCGGCTCTTCGCAACCCCATGAATCGCAGCACACCAGGCCTCCCTGTCCATCACCAACTCCCAGAGCTCACTGAGACTCACATCCATCGAGTCAGTGATGCCATCCAGCCATCTCATCCTCTGTCGTCCCTTGCCCTCAATCCGTCCCAGCATCAGAGTCTTCTCCAATGAGTCAACTCTTCACATGAGGTGGCCAGAGTACTGGAGTTTCAGCTTTAGCATCATTCCTTCCAAAGAAATCCCAGGGCTGATCTCCTTCAGAATGGACTGGTTGGATCTCCTTGCAGTCCAAGGGACTCTCAAGAGTCTTCTCCAACACCACAGTTCAAAAGCATCAATTCTTCGGTGCTCAGCCTTCTTCACAGTCCAACTCTCACATCCATACATGACCACAGGAAAAACCATAGCCTTGACTAGATGAACCTTTGTTGGCAAAGTAATGTCTCTGCTTTTCAATATGCTATCTAGGTTGGTCATAACTTTCCTTCCAAGGAGTAAGCGTCTTTTAGTTTCATGGCTGCAGTCACCATCTGCAGTGATTTTGGAGCCCAGAAAAATAAAGTCTGACACTGTTTCCACTGTTTCCTCATCTATTTCCCATGTAGTGATGGGACCAGATGCCATGATCTTAGTTTTCTGAATGTTGAGCTTTAAGCCAACCTTTTCACTCTCCACTTGCACTTTCATCAAGAGGCTTTTTAGTTCCTCTTCACTTTCTGCCATAAGGGTGGTGTCATCTGCATATCTGAGGTTATTGATATTTCTCCCAGCAGTCTTGATTCCAACTTCTGTTTGTTCCAGTCCAGCATTTCTCATGATGTACTCTGCATAGAAGTTAAATAAGCAGGGTGACAATATACAGCCTTGACGAACTCCTTTTCCTATTTGGAACCAGTGTGTTGTTCCATGACCAGTTCTAACTGTTGCTTCCTGACCTGCATACAAATTTCTCAAGAAGCAGATCAGGTGGTCTGCAGAGTATTCCCATCTCCTTCAGAATTTTCCACGGTTTATTGTGATCCACACAGTCAGAGGCTTTGGCATAGTCAATAAAGCAGAAATAGATGCTTTTCTGGAACTCTCTTGCTTTTTCCATGATCCAGCAGATGTTGGCAATTTGCTCTCTGGTTCCTCTGCCTTTTCTAAAACCAGCTTGAACATCAGGAAGTTCGCGGTTCACATATTGCTAAAGCCTGGCTTGGAGAATTTTGAGCATTACTTTACTAGCGTGTGAGATCAGTGCAATTGTGCGATAGTTTGAGCATTCTTTGGCATTGCCTTTCTTTGGGATTAGAATGAAAACTGACCTTTTCCAGTCCTATGGCCATTGCTAAGTTTTCCAAATTTGCTGGCATATTGAGTGCAGCACTTTCACAGCATCATCTTTCAGGATTTGGAATAGCTCAACTGGAATTCCATCACCTTCACTAGCATTGTAGTTCTACATAATCTGGTTTGTTCTCATCTATCCTATTGTATTTTTCACTCTCTCTCAACATGTACCTTCTTCACCAGCCAGGCCAGTCTCCCCAAATTCTCTTATCATTTCTTACTTCTAAGGTCTTTAATCATGGATGCTCTTCTCTTTCTCTTATTTCTCTAAATGTTTCCTCTTTATTTCTGGCTTCTCTGCATATCCCTGGTCCCTCTAGGCCCCACTTGATCACCAGATTCTTAAAGTTCTTGCAAACCTTATTTTCAAATGGCTGAACATTTGGTACTGTATCATTTATACTTTTGCCTGTTTCATATACAGATGTCTTTTCCCTCCCACAATTGTAAGAGGATGTTGTAGCTAAAATATTAAAGCCTTTATATTTATTTTAGACAAATGAAAACAAGACCTGGAGAAGTCCTTATTGATTGTTTAGATTCAGTTGAAGACACCAAAGGAAATAATGGGGATAGAGGTGAGTATATTTCTAATGTATTTTATGTTTCTGGTTTAAATTAAAAATGTTAAGTTATATTAGCTGGAGAATAAGATATGAAACAGCATTATATGTTGCTTATGGTTCCTGATACTATTGTAATAAGTTCTTCTGTAAACAAACCTCAGTTAACCTAGTTTAAGTGATCCATCTCACTTCTGTTTGACCCCAGTTGATGGATGCAGTCCAGAAGACTGGCCTTCTGTGGTATTGTGGGAACTTTACACTCTAGCCATGCAGGGTGACTTACTGTTTGTCAAACATATCATGTAATGCTCCAGTTTCCCTTGAGATGCCTTCCTTTGTTTTTAGAATCTCCTATTGCATCTCACTGTGGCATTCACACAGGCTTAGTTTCTCTGGTTTTAGATATTCTCGGGGGGTTTTCATGGAGGAAGGAGTATGTCATGGCTATAGATTACTCATCAAAAGAATTCCATGGTTATAATTTGGTGATGAAATGCTGTGTTAAAGTTGTTGTTCGGTCACTGAGTCATATCAGACTCTTTGCGACCCCATGGACGGCAGCATGGCAGTCTTCCCTGGCCTTCACTATCTCCCGGAGTTTGCTCAAACTCACGTCTGTTGAGTTGCTGATGACATCTAACCATCGCATCCTCTGTTGCACCGGCCTGCCAGTGCAGGAGACCTAAGAGGTGTGGGTTCGATCCCTGGGTTGGGAAGGTCCCCTGGAGGAGGGCATGGTAACCCACTCCAGTATTCTTGCCTAGAGAATCCCATGGACAGAGGAGCCTGGTGGGCTATAGTCCATAGGGTTGCAGAGAGTTGGACACGACTGAAGCAACATTACACACACACAATGGTATTATATATTTCTATGATATACAGTTTACCATGCATAGATTTACTTGATTTTTTTTTTTTTTGCCTTGGGGCATCTATAGGGACTCCTGTTCTATAGGATATACTTTGAGAAATGAAGCCTATCTAACTTTGTGCATATTTCAGTTTAAGAATATCAGTTTGAGGCTAAGGATGAAAAGCATAAGCCTTTAACAGACTTCAGCCTAGCTATAACTTCATATGAGGAAAAAATTTGTTCATAGCAAAAAAAAAAAAAGCTCATTTAAATGAGAACTGCTAAGAGAGCACTCATATGGCAGGGATTCATGTGTATATGAGAATTCTTTGAGAAATGTAATTTCACTGAATGGCTTAGTAATTATACTCTCTCTCACACATACTCAGTTGGACGCATATGACCTGCTAGGAACTCCGGAACAGCTTCTATCGAGGAAAAAAAAAAAAGTACAAACTTTTCTCCTTTATCAGTTGAGTCAAACCAAGCTGTTGGCAGTGAATACCTGTATTTTTTCTGTCAACTGTCGGATTTTGTTTCTCTGGGATTCTAAATTACACATTGTATACCTTACCTAGAATCCATATGCTCAATCAATATTTTTAAGTAATAAATGTGTGAAAAATATCTACAAGTGTTGCTGTTGATGCTGGGCCAGAAGTTTCATGTCCATCTCATTTGGTACTGCAAAAGTGGGTCCTTAGGTAAGGTAACCTGATGTTCTGTTTGTTTGCTTTTAGGTAGACTCTTAGTAACAAATTTAAGAATTGTCTGGCACTCTTTGGCATTACCCAGAGTCAATCTCTGTAAGTATCTTTGTTAGAAAGCATGCAAGAAAAAGTAATTTGTCACATCAGCTTGCACGGTGGCTCTTGAAGCAAAAAAAAAAAAAAGCTATACCATGAAATATGTGAAAAGTTTTGATTGATAAAAACTTAAGAAATCCTAGACTAACCACAGATTGAGTGATAATACAAAAGAAATGTTTTTTCTATCTGTCCATTTTGTCTCTTGGATGCTTATAAGATTAATGCTTTTACATTGATTTTTGGTTTTGTTTTTTCCTTTACTTTGAAATTTTCTATAACCTGTTTCAAGGGAGACCTAAATTCTAATAAAAAGTACAACCTTTCATTGTGTTAAATGAAACGTTGTTTAATTGTGTTAACAATGTTTCATTGTGTTAAATTGTTTCACTTGTTTTTTAAACATTGTGTTAAATTGTGTTTAATTGTGTTAACAATGTTTCATTGTGTTAAATTGTTTCACTTGTTTTTTAAACTATTGTAGATTATATTTTTGTTCAAAAGAGGCAGAATTAGCTTTATATTTAATTATTTAACTTAAATTTGTAGATATTTCTTAAATTTTTTTAAAGTTGTGTTTTTATATATATTTGATTTTTTAAGCTTAGAGTTCTGTATATATGTTTTTTTCCCTTAGTTCATTGTATCATGTTCTTTAAATTCTTTACTTTTGAATTTTAGCTATTGGTTACAACTGCATATTGAATATTACAACAAGGACTGCTAATTCTGTAAGTCAGAAAAATCTTATTGAAATATATATAGTGAGGAAACAGTAGATATCTGAGGTTGATGTTTGTTTTCACTGTAAGTGAGAAATTGCTCTTAAAATTTGTCCTTACAGAAATTACGAGGCCAAACTGAAGCTCTTTATGTACTAACAAAATGTAACAGTACTCGTTTTGAGTTTATATTTACGAATTTGGTTCCTGGAAGTCCTAGACTTTATACTTCTCTGATTGCAGTACACAGGTATGGTAACACTTGGTAGATTATTGAATATTTTTAAGGTAATTTTATGATATAAAGGTTTAGAGGATAAAATTTTGACATGTGGTGCTGCCTTCCTCCAAGATCCGTTGCAGACTTCCTGAAGATACATAGAACATGTTGCATTACTGTTTAATAAACACTTTGAAGGGATTTCCTGGTGGCTCAGCTGGTAAAGAATCTGCCTGCAATGTGGGAGACCTGGGTTCAATCCCTGGGTTGGGAAGGTCCCCTGGAGAAGGGAACAGGTTACCCACTCCAGTATTCTGGCCTGGAGAATTCCATGGACTGTAAAGTCCATGGGGTCGCACAGAGTCAGACACGACTGAACAACTTTCACTTTCACTTTGCAGTTATTTATAAAACACATAAAACTGCTGAAGAGTCTGTTAAATTAGCTACCAAGATAGTTAAAAAAATGAAACAGAGAATTCATTCAACTTGGTAGATAACCAAGTGGAATAATTCAATTAAAGAATTAAGATTATTTTTCTAAGAGTAGAAGACATGATTGGGTGATTTCTCGAAAGAGTTTTGGGTTTTTGTTTAGCTATTCTCTTCTTTACTACCTCAGCTTTTTTTTTTTTTTTTAAACCAGCCCTAATTAGTGTGGTTTTATTAAAAGTTTGGCTTAGATGCCAGGCCAGGAGAAAAAAGTATACACACACAAGATTTTTTTTTTTACATGCAGATATATAGTATGTATATATATAAATACACACACACATATGTATATATACTGTTGTTTTAATTTGAATTCCTTTTATTACAGTGATGTTGAAATTTTTCATGCTCTTTGGCTATGTATGTAGTTTTCTGTTATAAATTTCTTAATTTTACTGTTATGTGTATTGCAAATTTATTAGTTTCCTAGGGGTTTTTTTTTTTTTTTTGTATTTTGTTGATGATTTTTAATCTATATAATGGTTTTATTTTCTTGGAGATATAATTCACATAACATGAAATTTACCATTTTAAAGTTTATAATTTGGTAAAGTTAGTATATTCACCACTACTCAATTCCAGAATATTTTCAGAACCCCAAAAAGAAACCCTCATAGTGGTCACTCTCCATTCCCTCTTCCCTATGGCTCTTGGCAGCCACTGGTTTACTTTCTGTCTCTATGGATTTGCCTATTCTGGGCATTTTGTATAAATGGAATCACATGACATAGTGGCGTTCTATGTCTGACTCCTTTCACTTATGTGATGTCTTCAGACATGCTGCATGTTGTGTCACATATCAGTACATCTCTCCTCTTTATAGCAGAATAAGATTCCATTCTATGGACTTTTGTTTTGTTTATCCACTCATTAGCTGATGGACATTTGGGTTGTTTCCACTTCTTAGCTACTAGGAATAATGCTTCTATGAACATGCATATACAAGTTTTTGTGCCAAAGCATGTTTTTTTTAGTTTTCTTAAGCACATATCTGATTCATATCTCTTTATTTCACTTAGAGAAGTAATATGAAATGGAGCATGAAGGGAGCCAGGAAGCTCCTTTTTCTTAATAGTATAAAAATGTTGGGTGTTCCCCCAAAACAATTTATAGATAAATAATGTACATTTTTTCCACTGATTACTTGTTAATGATTACAGTCCTAAAGGAAATTAAGATTTATGGGCAAATGCTAAAATTCTGCTCTTTCATAATTCATATATTAGAAGATTAAAGTAAAAATCATTAGTTTAACAATACATATTATAACTTATATAAGTGACTTCTAAGTTGTTCAGGCCAAGAAAACACTTTAGCTTTAATAAAAGGGTAAATTAGCCTGTATCTTTGTGGAGTTAGAATTAACCAAAAGTTAATCAGAATTTTCTTCTGTTTTTACTATTTACCAATAGGGAAACACAGAAAGAAAAACTCTAGGAATTTATTACGCAAACACACACATAAATATTCTGTCTTAGAGTTCCCTTTGGAGTTGGTACAGATTCGTTCTGATTTTCTGTATATAGATAGATGTGGGCATAAGTTTTTAGGTTTAAGTGGAAAAGTAATTGTACTCCTATTTATGTTAAGAGAATAATTGTGCTTTTACCTAAAACAGAGAAATGAAGGGAAGCTTTTTGATAGAAAAGTTAATATTCATGTCTATTTTTATAAGCATTGTTTTTCAGCTTAAAGAAAAAATTTGCTTCTTCTCATTTGTGCCATACTGTATATATTAAAATTAAATATCTCAAATTTAGGTTACTGAGATAAAATTTGTAAACACTACACTGAAATGATAAGCGAATATAGTACAAAAGACTATAATCACCAAAACTTATTAACAAAAAAATTTTTTTAACTTACTTTAATATCTATTTGAGTGATGTACAACTGTGTATTTTTGTGGATAAGTAGACATAATCTAAGAAAACCACATTTTCAGTTTGAATTAATCTTTTATTCTTTTTTTATAGGGCATATGAAACTTCTAAAATGTATCGTGATTTTAAATTGAGAAGTGCTCTAATTCAAAATAAGCAACTAAGATTATTACCACAAGAAAATGTATATAATAAAATCAATGGAGTATGGAATTTATCCAGTGATCAGGTACCATGCAGAGAACTAACGAACCTTTTGGGGCAGTGCTTTCTTTGGTAATCATTTTTCCATTTATGATTGGGTTTGTATATTTATTTAACTCTTAATATTAGCTTTATAGCTCTTGATATAAATAATACTCTGAATTTCATATTCTTATACTCTTTTTAGCAACAGTTGTTTTATGTAAACTTTAGAGCTTAAATGGACCTTAGAGGATCATCTAGTCCAGTCTCTTATTATTCACTTACAGATGAAAAACTTAGGCCCTAAAGACTTAGGTGACTTCCACACCTAGTTTATCCCACAGTCTCACTCTTCCTCCCTTACTGCACTACCCTCCACAGCATAACAGGCTAATTGAGGAGAGTCATAGGGTGGACTGTCATGGAAGCCTTTTAATCCAGTCTTTATGGAATTTGTGGAATTCCATGTTTATGGAATTAAACATGTTAACTCACTTGGTGACTCCTACATCCATTATTATAACTTTTCATTTCCTCTTGAAATTATAACCAGATGAAACATATAAGCAATAATTGGAAGAAGAAACAAATCAATTTCTATAAAAAAATTATCTCTTACTAAGAATAGTTTCCAGCCTTCATGGGTGTTACAGCCTAGTTTCAGCTGATAACCACCATGGTAAAACAGTGTGCTTGAAGAGCTCTTGCTAAACTTGGAATCATAAGCTTAAATTGTGAATAAGCTTTGCTCACTTGAAAAGTTCTAGTTGGGGACTATGATAAATATGTTATAGGATATAGACAGCTGCACATCTGAGTAACTCCTCAAAATGCTCAATTCTGGTATTTTATGCTGCTGTGATAATCAGAATTATTCTCATGTTTAGAAAATAAAAAGTATTCAGACATGATCACTGATGTCCCTCTCATCATTCTCCTTTACAGGGAAATTTAGGAACCTTTTTTATTACCAATGTGAGAATCGTGTGGCATGCAAATATGAATGACAGTTTTAACGTCAGTATACCATATCTGCAAATTGTAAGTGCACGCATTTTGATGACCTTATTTTAATGTAGAATAAATAATTTCTATTCAACAGTTATTAGGACTTTGGGGATTAGATGAGTTCTTTTTTCCCCTTTTTAAGTGACATCAGTTTAGCTGAGAGCATACTTTTTAAATGTTGATAATCAGAAAAGACCCTATTGTATTTACAATCAAGGGAAACAGCACCATTATCAGCTTACATTTCTCTTTTCATTAAGAGAAAAATATACTGGATTCTGGGCTTCCCAGGTGGCTCAGTGGTAAAGAATCCATCTGCCAATGCAGAAGGCGTAGGTTCAACTCCTGGGTAGGGAAGATCCCCTGGAGAAGGAAATGGCTACCCACTCCAGTATTCTTGCCTGAAAAATCCCATGGACAGAGGAGCCTAGTGGACTACAGTCCACAGGGTTTTAAAAGAGCTGGACACGACTTAGCAACTGAGCATGCATGCACACATACTGGATTCTAAAAATTTAAATAGCACAGATGCAGAAGATAAACTTATGGTTATTGGAAGGTAAGGGGGAAGGATAAATTGGAAATAATTGGGATTGACACATACACACTATATGAAGTGAAGTGAAGTGAAAGTTGCTCAGTCGTGTCTGACTCTGTGACCCCACTGACTATATAGTCATGAAATTCTCCAGGCCAGAATACTGGAGTAGGTAGCTTTGCCCTTCTCCAGGTGATTTTCCCAACCCAGGGATCGAACCCAGGTCTCCCACATTGCAGGTGGATTCTTTACCAGCTGAGCCACAAAGGAAGCCCAAGAATACTGGAGTGAGTAGCCTATTCCTTCTCCAGTGGATCTTCCCAACCCAGAAATTGAACCAGGGTCTCCTGCATTGCAGGCAGATTCTTTTACCAACTGAGCTATCAGGGAAGCCCCTAATGTATATAAAATAAATAAGGATCTCCTGTATAGTACAGAGAACTCTACTCAGTACACTGTAATGGTCTATATGGGAAGGGAATCTGGAGAAGACTGGATATATGTATTTGTATGGCAGATTCACTTTGCTGTGTGCCTGAAATTGGCACAACCTTGTAAAGTATACCTCAATAAATTTTTAATTTTAAATAATTATCACACAGATTAAGGTGATTTTATTCAAAGCGCTTTCCAGGGCAGCTTATAGAAAAACTTGAACAACCTTTTTGGCCAACCCAATATATACTGTTCTTTGGCATGGCTCACTGACTCACACACTTTATGGCTTGCTACTTTCTGCCCAAACCCTTTTAAAGCCAGATTCACCGATTCTGTGAATGAAGTGTTTTTATTGTATTCAGATACAGCCTGTAGTATAAGTTGGATTCATACCACAGGTTTGGCGAAAGTAATCAAGATGGCTTTTATTGATAACTGATTTTAGCTTAAATTAAATTAAAGCTGTTAGAATTTAGAATGAGAACTAATTACATCTGAGACCAGTTTGTTTTGGGAGTAGATAAAAGTGATTCTTTTCACTCCGCACTGCTTTAATGGTAACTGTGTGATTCAGTGAAACAAATCATAAACTCCAATAAGCGGAAGGAGTTCATTTTATTTATTTAAAAAACTGCTCATCAGATCCTAGTGCAAATTAGATGAAACATAAAAATAGTTAATAAAAATCCTGTGAGGTTATCCTATGATGATCACCCTTATTGTAGAATATAAGTAGTCTTAAGACTAAACAGTTTCATTAATAAATGTTTATTGAGTATTAGATGCAATGTATGTGATACCTGGAAAATTTTATTTTAAAAAAAGATTTCTTGACCTATGAAAAAGATAATTATTTGCAAAATATTCCCAAGCCTATCTTTTGCCAGATTGTTTGATATGTGAATTACTTTAAAATATCTGATCATTGATTTGCCAAATAGTGAGCACTTACCCTGTGCTTAGTAATAAACGTCAGGAACCAGTACGCAGTTTCTGCCTTTAAGGAGCTTCCAGTCTGGTGGAGAAAAGCAATACATTAAACAAAAAAATCTAGGATCTGATAGGAAGAAAATTATTTCTGGTCATCTAAAGAAACATAAGAATTTATATCATAGCTAGGAAAATGTGAGAATCTACACAGGCATTTGATATAATTAATGTTAGTATTGTTCATTGCTGTTTTATATTGTATTTACATATGCTATAGCTTGCTCAGCCTCTATTATGCTAAAAAATTAATTCCTGAGTAGTAAACAACCTTGTGCTTTCTGTTCTTCAAGTACTGTACTTTTTGTTTTTTAAGAATACAGTTGCCAAATATGGACTCTGGAATGAATTCAACCTGGCCTAAACAACTTGCAATCTGATACTGCCAGTCTGTCACTGGGGCAATCATTTTCTAACTTCAGCTCTGTGCCTCAGCCATTGCCCTGACTCCACGCCTATCAGTTCAATTGCTCAGTCGTGTCTGGCCCTTTGCGACCCCATGGACCACAGCACGCCAGGCTTCCCTGTCCATCACCAACTCCCGGAGCTTACTCAAACTCATGTCCATCGAGTTGGTGATGGCATCCAACCATCTCCTCCTCTGTCGTCCCCTTCTCCTCCTGCCTTCAATCGTTCCCAGCATCAGGGTCTTTTCCATTGAGTCAGTTCTTCACATCAGGTTGCTAAAGTATTGGAGTTTCAGCTTCAGCATCAGTCCTTCCAATGAATATTCAGGACTGATTTCCTTTAGGATTAACTGGTTGGATCTTGCAGTCCAAGAGACTCTCAAGAGTATTCTCCAGCACCATAGTTGAAAAGCGTCAATTCTGCAGCACTCAGCTTTCTTTATGCTATAAGCAACCTAGATAGCATGTTAAAAAGCAGAGACGTTACTTTGCCAACAAAGGTCTGTCTAGTCAAAGCTATGATTTTTCCACTCCTGTAGATGTGTATATATATACATATCTTCTTGCCAGTTTCTTTCTTGACAGCCTCTGTCAACCTCAGTCACCTGGTTAGATTAGCCATTCACAACCAGGATGCCACTGTTCTATGGTTCTTAACCAGAACTGTGTATACTCCTGGCAGGGTATGAAGTAATCTAAATGGAAGGCGAGGTTTTCATTACAATTACCATTTAGTCTGTCTGTCTCTCTCTTTTTCTTTCTCACCTTACAATACCCATCTTTCTGGGTATATGATACACCATCACCTACCACAAACACTATCCTTCTAGGGCCTTTGGCCTGCTGGTCATAATGTTAGATTCTCCATGGTTCTCTCTAACCCTACCAGTGAGTACATTTTGTGTCTCTTTCTACAGGTCCTGCATTATCCCTCTACCCTTCTTCCAGGTCACTTGTGTCACTGCTCATCTGCTAGCCAAGTTTCTTCCTCATGTCACACTTACCAGTTGAGTTAATTCCGTTTGACCTATCCCAGGCTTCCCTGATGCCCAGTGATGAATACCCATACTTTCTTTTTTTTCTTCAGTACATGGCATGGGGGTTCTTTCAGAATTTAGCCATCTATGATGTCAGAAACAGAGAAGGCACATGTGACTTTTAAAAACTGACCTAGCCTTAGGAACCACCAAAGACACTGGCTCTTCATAACTAAAAGATTGTTGGTCTTTGGTTTAAAATATTCAGAGAAGTTGTGGACTCCCTGAAGCAGGGAACATTTAAGTCATAATTTTGTGCATATTTCAGAGGCATTGTCTTTGTATTACCTTACAAATTTGTTACCTATTTCCCATATGAGAATTTTTATTTATTTGATCTCCATGGGAGTGTGAGGATAAAGAAAAGGGAAAAATTCTGTTTTTCAGACTATGAAAAGTAGTTACTATGTAAAAGTTGGAAAACTACTGTTAAAATGTCACTACTGTCAGATAAAAACAAACATTTTTTTTCTTTTTCATTTTACATCTAGCGGTCAATAAAGATTAGAGATTCAAAATTTGGTTTAGCTCTTGTCATAGAAAGCTCTCAGCAGGTAAGATGTTTTATATTTTTATTAATCTTTAATAGATTTTAAAAACTGTATGACAGTCTATATTTTTAGTTTTATTTATATAGTAACCAGTTTATATCCAAGAAGAATATTAGCTGTAACATGAGGTTAATTGTTCCCATGGAAAGAATCCTGCTTATGTTTCCCTATTGGGCAGACATATTAATTATGATTATGGTCATGACATTATTTCAGTCTTTATTCAACCCTATGATTCAGTTACTATTTTTCCCCATTTTACAGTCAAGGAAATTGAGGCTCGGAGAATTTAGGAACCTTGACCATGGTCTCATAAGTAATAAGTGCTAGAGCTAGCTTTTGCTTCTAGGTCTGACTGATTCACAAGACTGAGCAGCACAGGTATACACAGATACACACACCCTATTTGAGATTTTATACTACCAAACACAGGTTATACTGTATCTAGTTAGAAACTGCTGTGCCCCATTATGCCAGACGTAATTTATTCTTACAAATTTTTTGAAAGAGGTGTTTCTCTTCTGAATTCTAAATTTAAACAGGAATGTCTACTCCTTTCCCCTGGCCTATAGATTGGTAGCTGCCATTTATTGAGTGTTTACTGTGTTCACAACAACATGATAACCATTTTATGGTTAGAAAATTAAAGCTTAAATGGGAATTCCCCGGCAGTTCAGTGGTTAAGAGTCAGCACTCTGATACTGCCATGACCTGGGTCCAATCTCTGGTCAGGGAACTAAGAGCCTGCAAATCTCATGTCACGGCCAAAATGAAACAAACAAACAAAAAAAACAGCTTAGAATCTCCCAACATCATACAGCTAGTAAGTTTGTTGTAAAACCAGGATTTGAGCCCCAAAACATATACTCTCACCCCAGAGCAAATTGCTCTCAACCATCACCATATGGGTACTTAATTTTTTCAACACTTTTTCTCCAACAACAGGTATGCCATTCCCTTTTGTCTTTTAATATATAGTCTATTCATTTTCAAGGTTGAGCTCAGGAAAAACTTAATTCCCTTGACCTTAATAATCGACAGTAGTGTATTTTTTTAATCTTGAAATATTACCTTTTATATTTACAGATGAATTTATGTGATATCTGGATACTTCAAAATAATTCTGAGTGGGTAAGGGGAGGAGATTTGGGGGATGGGAATGTTAAAGATGGAACAGAGTTGGCCATATGTTGTTAATTTTTGAAGCTGGATAATAGCTGCATGGACGGTTACTGTACTTTTCTGTTTTTGTGTATGCTGCAAGTTTTTATAATAAAAAATTTAATTAAAAAAATCAGCTTACATATTGTTCTGAAATAAGAACAATTAGAACTATAATTTATCATATGTTATAAATATGATTCCTCAGGCTTGTTTTCTGTTTTTTCATTATTTTTTCCTGTAGAGTGGAGGATATGTTCTTGGCTTTAAAATAGATCCTGTGGAAAAACTACAAGAATCAGTTAAGGAGATCAACTCACTTCACAAAGTCTATTCTGCCAATCCTATATTTGGAGTGGATTATGAGATGGAAGAAAAGGTATTTTGTTCAGTGTGTGATGTATAGAATTTGCTGAATTGTCTTTATATAATCTATAAACCTCAGTTAGCTTTATGCACAATTTAATTTTAAACCATGTTTAAAATGATGAATATACAGACTCTGCTTATTCAGTATGGCTGACTCTTACTTGTGCCTACCACCTGTCTTCTCCCTGGCTGCTTCACCATTCATTCCTGCCCATCTATGTAGCAGTCTATCCAAAGATGTCCCCGTATGCAAGGCTCTTCTGGTGTAGAGAGACTTAAATCTCTCACTCTGGCAACTTAATTTTTATTCTACTTCAGCCACCCATTAGCATTTCGTCAAACCTTACAGGCCTCACAAACACTATTTTCTTTCTCTGCTGCTGCTACTGCTGCTGCTAAGTCGCTTCAGTCATGTCCGACTCTGCGACCCCATAGACGGCAGCCTACCAGGCTCCTCTGTCCATGGATTTTCCAGGCAAGAGTACTGGAGTGGGGTGCCATTGCCTTCTCCATTAGTGACCCACAATATAGCAACTGCCGGAGACTGCTCCATCAATATGGCCTGTGTCAGTTCATATTTATCAGAGCGTCTTCCAAGTCAGTTATGAAATACTTTGGATATCACGCTTGCCTGTCTGCTCTTTGTTTTCCTCATGACTTCTAGTTTCTGCCCCAGTCACTGCTCTCCAGGTCCATCAGCTGTCTTTTGGCTTTACTCTTCAGTCTCTGCACATGGGCCCCTCATCATCTGGTGGTTTGCTGGTGTCCTCCCAGCCACTCCATTAGAGACTCCTCACCATCTGCTCTGACAGCAAGTAGCCTTGCCAGGGATGCTCTGTCACAGGTTCCCTTGCTGTCTGTTCTTTTGCTAAGGCCCTCACTGTGTGGTCTATTGCTGGTGTCCACCCACTCTTTCATCAGTGTCCCAAACAGTACTATGCATGTCAAGCTATATCATATATCACATATATTATCTGTCTCTTCTCCTGCTCTTGGACTACTACAGCAGGTGGCCAGGGAAGATCAAAAAGTTGGATTGGACAGCTAAGTACTAACTCATTCTCTGACTTCAACTTCATTGTGCTTCTTTTTTCTCTCCCTGTCTAATTCCATATATATCCCCTTCCCCTTCCAACTGAAGTTTGCCTTTGGGTTGTTGACACAATATTGTACACTCTTCGATATTTTATCTCCTTAACCATCCTTTGTGCTTTCTTCCCAACCTGCACGGCTTTCAGCATTCTCCCTTTCGCTCTGCCTCCCCTGTATATTCCTCAGCAATATCACTTGCTCCTCCAGTTTCTTCAGCTGGTACTTATGTAGATGACTCCCAGATCTTTTTGACCTTGGTATACTCTCTCAGCTTATCATGGTTCCAAGTATTACTGAATATTTTCACACAGATGAGCATTCCAAATAACATGAATTGAATTTCTCCTTTAAAATTTTGTCTTAGTAATTTAATCAATAACTTTCCAAATCAGTAAGATACAGTAGGACATGGTTGAGTATCTCAGACTTGGCATACCTAAAATCTTGTCATTTTTTTCTCAAAATCAAAATCCTATCAGTTTATCTAGTTGTTTACTACCTTATTGTCAAAGTCAGATGTGCTCAAAACCCTGGGATTTGCCATTTTTTATTTTTCCCATTATCTCATTTTAAACATTCAGCCAGTTATACCATCTTCTCCCCTGTCCCTATCTCTTTCTCTCCATTCAAACTGCAGTTTCCTTTGCTACTTTTGCTTGTAGAATAATGTTGTAGAACAAGCATGGTCCTTGGAACCTGAAAATTCTGACTTCGATCCTAATTTCACCATTTATTTGTGATTCTAGGCAGATTTGAGCTTCAGTTTTCACATTATAAAATAGTCTCTTTCACAAAGTTATTGATTGTGTCCATAAAGTGGCCAGCACCTGGGAGACACTGCTGCCCATTCTCTTGCTGCCTTTCCTCTCTCCTTTGTCCCCTTCTTTGGCCCTCAGTGTGTAATAAGTTAGCCATAGTAACTCGCTTTGTCACTACATGTAAGTCCTCACTCCAAAGACACCTGTTGAGGGAGGTCTTCCCTGACTATCCATCTGCAACAACAACCCCTGTCACTTTTTTATCCCTTATTTTGCTTGTTTATTTGCTCTCTCGCTTGCTTGCTTTATTTTTGGTAACACTAATCAGTCTCCTCCATTATAAATAATGTTCATGAAGTCAGGGATTTCTGTCTGTTTTCTTTAACCACTCTGTCTCCAGCAATCAAAAGTAGCACATAATAGACTCTTAGTGAATAGTCATGATTGAATGACTGTGCGGAGTGCCTACTCTCTGTTGTTCACTGCTCTAAGAATTTTATATGCCTCATCTCATTTAATCCTGCCAAAACCACTGTGAACTGTATCATCATAGTTATTATATTCTCTATCTCACAGTTAAGGAGACCGAGGCTTAGACAGGTTAATTTACTTATACACAGTCACACAGTTCTAAACATGGTTGAAATACCAGCTATTCTCGGACTAGGGAATCAGGTCAACCTCTTGTCAGCAGTACACTCCTATATCAACTCTCCCTGACAAATTACCCATAAATAGTCCACATTGTCTGATCTGGTATTTAAAAATTTCAGTAGACTCCAGTCTACCTTCCCCACCTTATCTGCACAACCACAGTGTGAGTGATACTCCTTGGCATTGTTCAGTGCAATATCCCTGCTTAGCTCCTCTGCCTTGTGGGACTCTCCTGTTCTGACCATATTGTATTATTCCTCTTCAGCCCGATCCTGTGGTTTCTCACCTTTGCTGATGCTGATCCCCTCTGCCAGGAATACCCTTTCCCCTAATCCTATCTGTGAAAATCATCCTTGTCCTAAAAGCCCTCTGTCACATGCCAGCCTTTTCTTCATGAAAGTTTCTGGTATGCACAAGCCAGAAGTTGTGCTGTCGCCAAACTCTCCTATTACAATAGATACTGCATTTGTTACAGCTATTTTCTGTAGGTTGCCATATGATATTATTAATATTTGACCATTTTTTAAATTAAAATGGTAATTTCTTATAGTTCAACCTGATATTTAGTTATTTGTAATTGTATTTTATCCTTCACTCCACTCCAACCATATTACACACCTTCTGTGGTAAGGGTGAAAACTTTATACTTTTGGTGGTACCAGCATGGGGGTTCCCAGCTGGTGCTAGTGGTAAAGAATCCACCTGCCAATGCAGGAGATGTAAAAGATGTGGGTTCAATCCCTGGGTCAGGAAGATCCCCTGGATCTTGGCAACCCATTCCAATATTCTTGCATGGAGAATCTCATGGACAGAGGAGGTAGCCAGCATAGTACCTCATACACTAAAGATATTCAAATATTCAAAAAATGAATTAATAGATACCAGCACTATATGTATTTTGCTTTACCTTTAGAATATTCCATACAAATCTTAGTTCTTTTTTTTTCATGAATTTCTTTTTTCACAAATTGTATTCAGTGACTACTTCGAGGAAATTTTAAAATATGCTATTATACAAGTTAGGTTTTTAAACTACCAGAGAGTTTTTAACTATCAGAAAATCAGATAAAGCCCAATGAGAGTTTTTTTTTCTTTATGAATATTTCTAAGTATCATATCAAGTTTGTGTAAGTTTTTCATTTTAACTCTTTTGATGATATTAACTTCAGATTTAAAAGCTTAGATTTAACTGACTCATTTTATTATTCATGTAAGTTTTAATAAAATATAAATTATGCAGTGATTTTTGTAAGACTTGAGTAGTTGATAATTGTGATATCCTTTTACAGGTATTTACAATTCTTATAGCACATTCTACTAAAATTATTTATTTGTTTAATATGGTCTTATTGATGTAGTTTAACATCTACTGATTCTTTTTAACATCTACTGATTTTCAGCCACAGCCCCTTGAAGCTCTAACTGTCAAACAAATTCAAGACGATGTAGAGATAGACTCTGATGATCACACGGATGCTTTTGTGGTGAGCATTATGAACAGGAGCATCACTAAATTTTTTTTTTTAATCTGAGTCATGTTCAATTAAATAATGGTTTAAATGTGTAAAATATCATAAAGCTTGAGACTTTTGAGAGTGTTTTAAACATGAGTTGGAGAATTTTTTTTTCCAAGGTAGGGAATTTTTTGTGTGAGAAAATACTTTTAAATTACCGAACTGGGAAATAATTTGAGAACATAATTTATTCAGAGGATTTTAGATATATGAGAAGTTTTTTTCATACTTTAAGATAATAGAATATGCTAAATATAGTTAATTAATTTAAAATCTACACTTGCCATAAGTAATCTTTATGAGAAAGACTTCCTTTTAATTTTATAGTTGTATTATTTTAAAATGGATTTCTATTTGAACAGTAAAATTTCTTGTTTGCAAATCTGTATTATTCAATTAATAGCCAAAATAATAATAGTGCTTTCTATATACTGTGGTCTATGAATCTGACTAGAATACTGCTCTGGGAATGAAAATTTTAAGCTAAGTATAAGATAGTTAATTATAAACTACTACAACCTCAGTGTGTGTGCATTTGCTGACACATTGAAGCACTTATTGCTTTGTTTTGTTTTGCCAGCATCTTCTTTTAAACCAAAAGTAGGGGTAAAATTTTATATCTGCTAAATCATTCTCTTATCTACTTTCAAGTTAACAATGCTAACTATTCACCAATTACAAAGCACAGTTTTAGCACTTAAATTTAGCATAACTCTTGAAGACATTAATATTGACAAAAGTGAATTCTGCTACCAGCTTTGTAAAGATAGTTGAGAAAACCATTAGAAACACAGTAACAGAATATAAAATACAGTTACTTTCAGAATTTTTCTGTAAGTTAATTACCTGTTCCTTAACCTCTTAACCTATTATGTGCCAAGTATGTGAAATATAATTTTCTTTGTCTTATAGGCTTATTTTGCTGATGGCAACAAGGTAAGGATATTTTACCTATAATGTATGAAGAAACTTTCTATATTCCAGTGTTCAGTATTCACACATTTATGTGAAACCTATTTTTTGTTTTTTTCCTCTTCCTTGCTCACCTTCTCTATTCCCATCTCATCCTCTTATCTCCCCAAAAGCAACAAGATCGTGAACCTGTGTTTTCAGAAGAACTGGGGCTTGCAATAGAGAAACTGAAGGATGGATTCACCCTACAGGGACTTTGGGAAGTAATGAATTGATCTTGAGTTGAGCTGAATTTCTGTTTACAGATATCTCAAGATTAAAGATACTAGTTGCCTCCTATAAGGCATGGAATAGTTTTTACATTTACAGAAAAAGTTTTTAAGAGAGTTTTCTAATGATTAAGGAAAAGCTCCTTTATCTAAGATTTTACTGCCAGTCTTCTAAAAAAATTATATTTGAAATTGTAATCGAAATCTTCCTGGTTTGTTGTAAATATGTTTATTTTGTACCTAGTACTTATAAATTATTATTCTGTGGATATTAAAAGACTGTATTATATTGAGCTTAATAAAGAGTTTATGTAGCACCATTAAATGTTATGAAAATATTATTTTAAAGTATAAGACTCTTCTTATGGAGTAATCAAATACTGCTTTCTTAATTCTAAAATTCTGGTTTAAATATATTTATCACATAGCTCTAAATGTAAGCCAACTCTACTATAAATAACAAACCTTAAGCTTACCATTTTTAGGTAATCATTTATGTAGAAACCAAAAATTATAGCTAAGTTTGGAGGATATCAATTCTCTATGTAAAGTTTTGGGCACTGTTTTGTAAATAATTTCAATATCATTTTGGCAAGAATACATTTATAAGGAAACAACTTTAAATAGTTTGTAAATAAATAGTTCCTTTATTGACTTTCTCTTTGTATTCATTGAAACTTCTTTGAAGTGTTCAAAAATTCAATATTTTCTGATTTCTTGGTCAGGTAAGATTTGGTGACTTCTCTGGCATCACTTTTTTTTTTTTTTTTTTGCTATTGCTTCAGTATAAAGAAACGTTGTAAGGAACTTTGGTCAAAACATTAAAATTAAACAAAGGAGTCCTGTTTCTCTACAATGAAAAAACTGAGTGTGTAAAATCATTTACGATAATGCAACTGTATGTACAACCATAGACATGTAATAATCAAGTGCTAACCTGAGTGTCTCTGGAGAAGGGAATGGCAATCCACTCCAGTATTCTTGCCTGGAGAATTCCATGACAAAGAAGCCTGGCGGCTTACAGTTCGTGGGGTCGCAAAGAGTCAGACACGACTGAGCAACACACACACACAACCTGAGTTTAATAAAAATCAATAAACAAAAGCTATTAATTGGTTCTATATTTAAATAGGAAGGGATTTTTAAGGGATGGAGTTATAATAACCTATATTAGGGGGAAAGGGGCTTGAAAAATGTATACCGATCACAAAATGCAGCTCGGAATATTATTTCAATAGTTTTTCAAGCAAAGCAGACTATAAAGTTGCTGATTAGTAAGTAATAATCTCAAATGTCATATCATGGTACTTGCATCTGACTCATTAATCTTTTGAAATGTTAGGTGTTACGTGTAGAGAGAAATGAGTCATTTATTGTTTAAACAAGAGAGCAGCTGTTAGTTTTTTCTAGTGTGTTAAAACCTTCAGTGGCATCTATAAATGGAAAAAGAGTCAACGAACTCTTCTCTCAGCTGTTGTTTTAGCAGCTGACAGTACCATTGACTTCACCGTGATGTCAAATAAGAGGAAAAAACTGTTACTCATGGATGGAGACCTTTTAAATTTAAAAATTTTAAAATTCATATTTCCCTGATCTGAGAACATTCATTCATTCCTTCAACAAATGTATATGGAGCACTCATGAGGTCGTGTGGCTATAGCATTGAACAAAACAAACCTCCCCAGACCCCTGTGTTTATGGAGCTTATGTTCTTGGGAGCATGTTTAAGAATACCAGTCTTTGAAAGTACAGTATATTTACAGCCCGACTGAGTTTTTTATAATGTGATAACATAATTTTATAATAAAATATTTCATGAAGAAGTATATGATGCTATTTGTATATAAACAAAGGATCAGTTTTTTTCAAGTCATGCCTTCTGCATCCCATACTTAATATGGTGTGTTCTATTATAGTCAACAAATTATATTCTAGTTGTATATTCTTTTTTTTTTTTCATGTATAAAGCCTGTTTTTCAAATAATACCAGGGATGTAGCACTTCGTCCTGATTTTGCTGCGTTCTATTGATTACATTGTTCTGATAGGGTTACATCTGTTCCATTTTTTAAATTTTTATTTAATGAAAGATCAACCCTTAAAACTACAGAATATCTTTATTAATCATACTGTATATGTTGTGGGATTTTTCTTTCCCTAGTGTCAACTTTTAACTTTTTTTCCTGGTTTTATTATTGTTGTTTGCCACATCAAATCCTTTGCAGAGCAAGGCAGAGTGTGAACGAGTAATATTATAATTTAATTCAATACTAATTGTAGTTTTTCCACTTAAAAATAATGATAATTTAGGATGTCTTATAAAGTTAGCAGTTTCTTTCCATTTAATTTAGTCATGATGTGGGGGGGTATTATTATTTTAAAGTTTTTTTCCAAAAAAATAATCTACCTAAGTAGCAATCTTTAAGTTTCCTACTTCTCAAAGAATATTATATATCCTGCTGTTTTAAGTAGAAAATAAACATTTATAACAGTTACTGGAAAGAGGATCTTGCTTATGAGTATTCAAATTAACTCACCTCATATTCTTAACCTTTGCATCATTAATTCAGATAGCCAAGTAGCTTGCCACTAGACCAGTTTTAGCAGACTGACTCATTTTTATGATTGAGTTTTCTGTTAGTTCAATGAATATTTTCTTGTGGTATCCTTTATTAGCCGATCTTCTAATGCTTTATGTATTTTAAAGCTTTCCACTTCATTTAAATCTCTCATTTCTTAGCTGCTTCCCTAGTGATTAAAAGTTCCAGTTGTTCCTTTCAATCTCTGACAGCTGCAAGAGCAACTCTTCTTCCAAACTAGCTCTCCTGCATTCCCGTTGTTAGCATTGGTGTCTATATTTAGCTGGTGGGATTAAATTGCAAAGGCTTCAAGCTGGGCAGAGTACACTGATCTGCCTTTTTACTGCTAGACCTGTGTGCTGTGAGGAGCTAAGGCCTTAGTGTCCCCTTCCTTACCCAGGTTACTCACAAAATGGATTCCCAGCGGGAACTCGCAGAGGAACTGCGGCTTTACCAATCCACCCTTCTTCAGGATGGTCTAAAAGATCTCCTGGATGAGAAAAAATTCATCGATTGCACCCTAAAAGCAGGTGACAAAAGTCTTCCTTGCCACAGATTGATTTTGTCAGCTTGTAGTCCTTACTTCCGTGAGTATTTTTTATCTGAAATTGATGAGGCGAAAAAAAAGGAGCTAGTACTAGATAATGTGGATCCTGCTGTACTGGATTTAATCATTAAGTACCTATACTCTGCCAGTATTGATCTCAACGACGGAAACGTGCAAGATATTTTTGCATTGGCCAGCCGCTTTCAGATCCCCTCCGTGTTCACTGTCTGCGTTTCTTACCTTCAGAAAAGACTTGCTCCTGGTAACTGTCTAGCTATTCTAAGATTAGGACTTCTTCTTGACTGCCCAAGACTTGCCATCTCTGCCCGTGAATTTGTGTCTGATCGCTTTGTACAGATTTGTAAGGAAGAGGACTTCATGCAACTGTCTCCGCAGGAACTGATCTCAGTCATTTCCAATGACAGCCTAAATGTAGAAAAGGAAGAAGCAGTATTTGAGGCAGTGATGAAATGGGTGCGAACAGACAAAGAAAATAGGGTTAAAAACCTTAGTGAAGTGTTTGATTGTATTCGTTTTCGCCTTATGACAGAAAAATATTTTAAAGATCATGTTGAAAAAGATGATATAATTAAAAGCAACCCAGAACTCCAGAAAAAAATCAAAGTTCTCAAAGATGCCTTTGCAGGCAAACTCCCAGAACCTAGCAAAAACACAGAGAAGGCTGGGGCTGGTGAGGTGAATGGCGATGTTGGTGATGAAGATTTACTTCCTGGTTACCTGAATGATATTCCCAGGCATGGAATGTTTGTCAAGGATCTCATCCTCATGGTCAATGACACAGCTGCTGTGGCTTATGATCCCACGGAAAATGAATGCTACCTTACTGCGCTGGCTGAGCAGATCCCCAGAAATCATTCCAGCATCGTTACCCAACAAAATCAGGTGTATGTGGTAGGAGGGCTATATGTGGATGAAGAAAATAAAGATCAGCCCCTACAGTCCTACTTCTTCCAGGTAAGAAAGGCTGTCCTCACATATGCAGAGACATAGAGGAAAGGATGTTAGTCACCATCTAGTTAGCTGATTGTGAATTACTTAGGCTGCTTGTACTGTATTCTATCAATACTTGATGTCCTATGCCAGTCCCTTGCATTTTCATTAGAGTACTGACAAATATTTAGATCAGTTAACTTAATATTTAATAAACATTTTCATGAAGAATGAGGTTCTAATTCATGTACAAGTGATGGCTCATGATTTTCTTTATGCTCTTTTACCTAAAATGTCATGGTTATAATTGATAGTTGTGACTGTAATCCTTTAAAGTCTCGTATTTTAGTAAAAACAAAAATTAATCTTGTATCCTCTTTCTGAAAAATAGGTATTTTCCAAAAATCAAACTACACATTACAAAAAGTTCTAATTGATCAGATTTTCTACCTTTTTCCAAGTTTGCTTGATTTGAAATTCTCAGAGGTAGCATTTCATCTCTCATTTATGGTTTACTGCCTAAAATACAATTTTATTGAAAGTGAAAAGAACTTGTATAAGTATTTTACACACTTTGGATTACCTTTGAGGAAACACTATCTATACAAACGTCACTAGTTTGAATTGATTAATTGTATTTAGAAATTTTTATTTATGGTAAATGATCAAATTTCTGCATCAGAGTTGTACTTAGACATTATTGCAACTTAATCTGTTTTATGAAACCATAGAAGTTTCCAAGAAGAGAGATCCTCCTAAACAAACTCTCTGAAGTTTGTTTGAAAGGAATTAGTTTCATGTTACCAACATATTATACTTTACCAGTTTATGAAGGAATCAGTGACTTTATCTTTAATACCAATACCAGTACTTTGTAGCTTATAGATGGTTCAAAAGGGTTTGTTTAGGTCATGGCTGCTCATGGCCTGTAGTTTATGGGCCTTGAATTCGAAAGGGCAAAGATAAGTAAGTATAGAATGTCACACCACAGTCACTGAGCGATTTCAAATTGTGTGACATACCGCGCATTTATAAAACACACTCTTTACCCAGCTTCTACTAATCTCAACAAAATGTAATAATACATGTCAATCATGCTTCTTAATTTTCCAAATTCCATTAAAGGATGTTAACTATGAAATATAAAAATAACAGTAGAAGCTATAATCACAAGTATTGACTGTGGGCCAGAAAACTTCCTAAGGGCTAGTTTTAAATTCAGATAAATTTCAGAAAGGGTAAATTCAATTGAAAAGATGATAATATATCTAGGAAGTAAAAATGACATCAAAATACAAATAACCTGGAAATCAGATCCAAAGAATACTTCTAGCCTTATCTTTAGTCCCTTCTATTCCTATTGCTACCCTTGCTTTTATTGACATCGCCTCACATTTCTGGTTCCAGAAGCATGTTTGATGTTCCTTACAGCTACAAAAACAGTTACTCAAAGTTGAAAGGTCAACTCCCTATCATTTCCTATGCCTTGCTCCTTTAAAAGGCACAAATAGTGAGACAAGGATAAAATAGTGAGCCAGGATAAAAACACCTGACTGTGAAAGAGGATTATGACTCACAAGAAAATGTGCGAGAATTTCAGGTTTTGTATTTTCTGCTTTGTCACCTCTGTTTAAAATGTATTAAGTCAGGATCATATGACCTTTGATTGTATACTAGAATTAGATTATGATAATTTTTTTTACCTAGATAAGAGAGGATTTTTTTCCCATAGAATTAACAATTTCATCAATATTTGAACAGCGCCACATCTTAAGTATTCTGAGTCCAAACTCTAATTTTAGGGATGAGAAAACTGAAGCCAGAGAGGTTAAATAGCTTGACAACTCGTCTGTAAAAACACCTGGCAGGCAGTCTACTGCAGGAATTGCCCTATCGGGGGTAGTATGGGAAGGTAGACAGTATTGGGTAGTGTGGGCAATAAACCCTCTGATTTGGGATTATGATAGCTGCTGCTCCCATTAAAAAAAAAAAAAAAAAAACCTATGAATTTATATAGTTTACATCGATTATCACTTAAAAGCTCTGTGAGCTTGGGCAAATTGTTTAACCTATCTGTGCCTGTTTTCTCATCTCTAAATCAGAGCTAACGAACGAGAAGACTAAATTAGATTACCTGTATAAAGCGCCTAGCATGAAGCCTGTCGCAGAGTAAACATTCCTTGTTGTTTAGTCACTCAGTCATGTCCGATTCTTCTGTGACCCAGTGAACTGTAGCCCACCAGGCTCCTCTGTGCATGGGATTTCTCAGACAAGAATATTGGAGTGGGTTGCCATTTCCTTCTCCAAGGGATCTTCCTGACCAGGGATTGAACCCACATCTCCTACATTGGCAGATGGATTCTTTGCCAGTGAGCCACCAGGGAATCCCAAAAAGTCAATAATTGTCATTATTATTGCTTCTATAGTACCTACCGGTTTCTTGATAAAGGATTTTTTTTTTTTTTCAAAAATGAATACATTGGTGATCACCATCTGGATATACCACAGACTTGAATATCTGCATCTGTTCTTGGTATCCAGTTATTCTGGGTTTTTTTTCTTTTTCTTCTGCTACATAGAAATAGCACTAGAGAGAACAAGAAATCTCTGACTGGACTCCCTCAGAAAGGAGCTTTCTTATGCCTTGGTGTCCTAAAATGCAAAGTGGAAAATCTTAAAATTACCAATAGTTAGTGCTAAAGCTGATGCCAGCCATATTAGAATCAATCACATACCCCAGAGCATGGGCTCTTAGAGGCTGTCTTAGGCTCGAAGAATTGGCAATAGCAAAAACAAGCAGAATTCCTTTCTAATTTAAGTCAGAAAGAGAGAAAGAGGTGGGAGGGAAGGAAAAGAGCATTTTAAATGACTCCCACCAAAATCTGGAAGGTTATAGGCTGTAACACCTGCCTGTATCTAAAGTAATAAAGTGAAGCATGGAGAACTTAAAAATATTTAAGGAAAGAAAAAAAGATAATATCTAACATCCCAGTTGTCTGTGAACTGAGCGACAGGTCCAGTTGTCCTGGGCGCCAGCTTGGAGCATGTTAAATATAGCTTGCGGGGGGTCACTCACACACTGTGACCCTCCCTACAGTGGCAATCTATTTCCCCAATGTCCTCGAGGTATTGATTCCTTGTTCAAACCTGAACAATGTAATGTGGGAAGAAAGTTTGACAAGAAATCTCACAGTTCTAACTAATCTCTGGCAACTATTTTATTCTCACTTTCCTTTCCCCAAGTTCTCCAGGTTTGAGTATTTTTAGCTATTTTGGTAGGATGTGTGGATTTTCTCATTTTTCCTGGTAATTCAAAGGTAAAATATGATCCTTTCTGAGTTATAGTTTTAAACTTATGAGGTCTTCTACTATCTCAATTAATTCTAAACAACAAAGTATAGCACATTTTTTGGTACACCTATAACAAGCTTCCCAATTCCTCATATATCTTTTTTTCTTTCAGCTTGATAATGTAGCATCTGAGTGGGTTGGACTCCCACCCCTGCCTTCAGCTAGGTGTCTCTTCGGTCTGGGAGAGATAGATGACAAAATCTATGTAGTTGCAGGCAAAGACCTTCAAACAGAGGCTTCTCTGGATACAGTATTATGCTATGATCCTGCGTAAGTTGGCATGATATTTTCATTTCCTAGCATTCAGGTATATGAGTGTCTATAACAAAATCATAATTTTAGAACCTGAAGTGTACTGAAAGCATATAAATTCTATCATCTTCTGATTTTAGGGCAGCCAAATGGAATGAAGTTAAAAAGCTTCCTATCAAAGTCTATGGCCATAGTGTGATTTCACATAAGGGGATGATATATTGTCTTGGAGGAAAGACAGATGATAAGTAAGTACCCTACAATCTTATGGTTTATATCCAGGTGATTTTTTATTACAAGGGTTCCTTTCTGTTTATACTGGAATGATACTTGGTTCTCACTTATAACATTTTGGAAGTAAAATTTAAAAATAAAGTTTTGAAATGTTATTGGAGGATATTAATAATGACTTATGAAGGAAAACTGTATAAAATTATTAAACTGCTGAAGTCAGTTTGTATATGCCCAATATATTGCTAGGAATGAGCATAAAAGCTCCATCATAAGCATTCTTACAATGGAAAAGCAGTGTTTAGGAGCATGCTGCTGCTGCTGCTAAGTCGCTTCAGTTGTGTCCGACTCTGTGCGACCCCATAGACAGCAGCCCACCAGGCTCCCCCATCCCTGGGATTCTCCAGGCAAGAAGACTGGAGTGGGTTGCCATTTCCTTCTCCAGTGCATGAAAGTGAACAGTGAAAGTGAAGTCTCTCAGTTGTCTCCGACTCTAAGTGACCCCATGGACTGCAGTCTACCAGGCTCCTCCGTCCATGGGATTTTCCAGGCAAGAGTACTGGAGTGGGGTGCCATTGCCTTCTCTGATAAACAAGTCTTTTATTTGGCTAATTTATAATTATATTTTACTACATTAAAACCAGTGGACTTTTTATGGATTTAGCCATAAATATTGATAGATAAAAATTAAGCATATGTCTTCAATATAACATTTAAAATAGAGCTACTAAAACAATAGTGTATAAAAAAATCATGGATTTTGTACTTTACATTCATAAGAGAGAATTTAGATAGTTGAGTTTGAAATGGAAAAACATGATGACTGAAAAGCAGGCAGCTCTTTCCTCAGCAATTTTTCACATATTTATTCCTGGACAGATGATATTCAAAATATTTAACAACCGGTCACAAACAGGCACTGATCAAACAAAAGAAATATACCTGGAATACTCAGAGCACCCAGTCTCTTAGGAGAAAAAGAGACGAAAAGGATGAAGCTTCATATAACTTGATTTTTTAGGTACTTCTCAAGGGATAGGTAATTAGGAAAGAGATCTTATGGAAGAAGTAAGTTCAGAGTGTTCCAGAAGTCTGTTAAGCTAGTAGCCTGTTTGGTAAAATGGTGATTTTCGATTTCAATTATGA
This sequence comes from Tragelaphus eurycerus, assembly GCA_935064755.1. Classification (NCBI taxonomy): domain Eukaryota; kingdom Metazoa; phylum Chordata; class Mammalia; order Artiodactyla; family Bovidae; genus Tragelaphus; species Tragelaphus eurycerus. Next base: position 795,248 of record CAKXYN010000060.1, read on the forward strand.
TAACAAATTTCCTGCCCCTGAAAACTCCACCTAATTTGTTTTGTATCACTTGTCCAGGTTAAGAGTTGTCCAGTCCTGGAAAGGAAGCCAGAATTAAAGAATTTAAGGACTATTCTCTATGTTTGTTTTTCCATTGCTTCCCTGCAAATAAATTCATCAGTACCATCTTTCTAGATTCCACATATATGCATCAGAATACAATATTTATATTTCTCTTTCTGACTTACTTCACTCTGTATAATAGGCTCTAGGTTTTGCAGGGAAGCAATGGAGAAACAGACATAGAGAACAGACCTATGGACACAGGGGGCGGGGGGCCGGCAGAGGGGAGGAGGAAAAGCGTGAGATGTATGGAGAGAGTAACATGGAAACTTACACCATATGTAAAATAGATAGTCAACAAGAATTTGCTGTATGACTCAGGGATTCTGTGACAATCTAGAAGGGTGGGATGGGGAGGGAGATGGGAAGGAGGTCCAGGAGGAAGGGGACATAGGTGTACCTATGGCTGATTCTTGCTGTATTTGACAGGAAACAACAAAATTCTGTAAAGCAGTTATCCTTTAATTAAAAAATAAATAAAGTGGCAAAAAAGAAAAAATTTAAGGACAAAGCAGAAAAGGAGAGTAAAATATGGAAATGTACTAGAATTAAAGAATTCTATATTCTGGAGTTAAAAATTAATGGTTATTATTCAATTAAAATGACATATATTATAGAATATGTGATTTTAAAAAGCAATGAGTTTTTATATAATCTATATTCAATGATAACATATTCTGAAATCTTGATATCCTCCTTAATGCCAGATATTCCCATTAAATAAACATTTAAAGGAAGGCCATATTATAAACACACTCGGTGCTAAATCTTATATGGGGCATTTTCCCTCAGTAAATGGAATGGAAAATCTGTGTTGAGCAGTGTTTTGACTTTGGAAACATAGTGACCCTGCCAAATAATTTAAATTGTTTCCTTCAAGTAGTATTAGTAACTAGGAAATTGATATGTCAGTAAGAAGCATATGGTCTTGTCAGTAAGAATATATTCATCTTGAGAATATGATTAACCAAGACAACATTGCTTGACAAATGCCAGAGTCAAGAACTTTGAAATGAGTCATTATCTAAAAGCAAGCACTGAATTAAACTAGTTTTTGCCACTGAATTTGAAGAAGATGATCTTGGATCATGTTCTTACGGAGTTTTAAGATAATACTCATAGTCATGTATTACAGGAAATGCTTCTATTCCAGAAATCTGGTCTTTTATAAAACTAGTGAAAAAAAAAGTTGAGGTTTTGTTTTGTTGTTTTTTGGCTTAACCAGATATATCCAGTTAATTGTTATTTGAAATTCAAACTCCCATCAGTAAATTATGGAATCATAAGAACCTCAGAAAGATAATTCAGAGGAGTCCAGGTTTTTCTGGTAGCATTTAGCATGTAAAATTGTTCTCGTTACTCATCAGCTCAGATGACTAGTTGTCTAATCTTTAGTCCCAGATTTCTTAAAATGCATTGGTATATTAGCAATAGATTAAAATGTAATGGATCATCAAATTACAGTTACATTGAAAATAGGTACATTCACACCTACGTATTTTTTAAGTTAACTGATTCATTCTTAGGATATTCAGATAATGAAATGAATAAACATTTTTGTAACAGAGGCACAATAAATAATTTATGAATTTTGTTAACTCTATTCATGTTTTCCATTTAACTTAGTAGCAGGTAGGATTAAAATCTATGCTTCCTGGGCCTCTAGGCAATTGCCAAAAGTAAAGAATGCTACCTTCCAGTATGCTATGCTATGCTAAGTCACTTCAGTCGTGTCCAACTCTGTGCGACCCCATAGACAGCAGCCCACCAGGCTTCCCCATCCCTGGGATTCTCCAGGCAAGAACACTGGAGTGGGTTGCCATTTCCTTCTCCAATGCATGAAAGTGAAAAGAGAAAGTGAAGTCGCTCAGTTGTGTCCAACTCTTAGCGACCCCATGGACTGTAGCCTACCAGGCTCCTCTGTCCGTGGGATTTTCCAAGCAGAGTACTGGAGTGGGGTGCCATAATTGTTATAAAATAGTTTTGGTTCTCATATTTATTATTATCCTTTGCCTGGTGACATATGTTCAGATTAAGAATTTTTCTGATCCTCACTATATAATATATTTCAAATGAGAATCATGGCTAAGTGATTAGTCAAGTTGTTTCTTTCAAAAAAGGAAAATTCTTAAAAGACCATTTTATTGTGTTTTGTTTACAGAAAATGTACAAACAGAGTGTTTATCTACAACCCCAAAAAAGGAGATTGGAAAGATCTGGCTCCAATGAAAATCCCTCGTTCCATGTTTGGAGTGGCAGTCCATAAAGGCAAAATTGTGATTGCTGGAGGTGTCACTGAAGATGGTCTTTCAGCTTCAGTTGAAGCTTTTGACTTCAACACCAATAAGTAAGCTGTTATCTCTTACTATGGAATATGAATCACTGTATGCTTCAATTTCTAATTTGGACAAGGGGAGAGGAGGGCAGGGAGGCAAGGACTGAAGAGGAAGTGTCTTCGTCTGTGTTTCTTTTGGTGTTAGAGGTATGAAACACCTACCATTTTGATGCATTATGTGTGTTTGTAATTTGGAATACACGACCTCAAGTTAATGTTGGAATAATCAATTTGCCCTCACTTGTTATTAATTTTGTGAATTTAGCTTTGCAAAGGTAATAGTTCTGAATAATTATATATACAACATATTTGTGTATAATTTGTGTATATACAAAAATACACAAATTATATACACAATAGTGGATATACATCTCTCTATAAGGTTATTTGATATGAAATGTATAGTTTCTTTAAATATTAAAAGACCTCCACTTAGTTTGTGATATTTGTAAAGGATGAATGCTTCAGATGTTTGATTCTTTTGTGTTATTTATAATTTTCTCTCTCTTTTTTAACTTTTAAGATTGTATTGGCTTAAAGTTAATGTGAAGATATAGGACAGATATTCTTTATATAGAATTAGTCCTTTTCAAGTTTTTGAGCTCATATATCTAGATGAGTATATAGTTTTTATGTTTCTAGTTTAGCAATAAAGAAAAAATTAGAACACTATTATTGTTTTTTTAAGGAACCAAGTATGCTGATTACAAAATAGACTTTCAGTTCAGTTCAGTCACTCAGTCATGTCTGACTGTGACCATATGGACTGCAGCACTCCAGGCCTCCCCATCTATCACCAACTCCCACAGTCTACTCAACCTCATGTCCATTGAGTCAGTGATGCCATCCAACCATCTCATCCTCTGTCGTCCCCTTCTCCCCCCACCTTCAATCTTTCCCAGCATCAGGGTCTTTTTAAAGGAGTCAGCTCTTCATACCAGGTGGCCAAAGTACTGGAGTTTCAGCTTCAGCATCAGTCCTTCCAGTGAATACTCAGGACTGATCTCCTTTAGGATGGACTGGTTTGATCTCCTTGCAGTCCAAGGGACTCTCAAGAGTCTTCTCCAACACCACAGTTCAAAATAGACTTTAGTTAATCTGAAAATTACAAGGAAGTTTTATGGAAATGGATTTTTATGATCATTAAAAATCATGTTTTTGAAGACTATATAATATGGGTAAACAATCATAAGTTAAAGCAGCAACACAGAAAACTGTAAATACTCTATATTATTAGTTTTTTATGTATGTATGCTGCTGCTGCCGCCAAGTCACTTCAGTCATGTCCGACTCTGTGTGACCCCATAGACGGCAGCCCACCAGGCTCCCCGTCCCTGGGATTCTTCAGGCAAGAACACTGGAGTGGGTTGCCATTTCCTTCTCTAATGCATGAAAGTGAAAAGTGAAAGTGAAGTCTCTCAGTCGTGTCTGACCCTTAGTGACCCCATGGACTGCAGCCTACCAGGCTCCTCCATCCATGGGATTTTCCAGGCAAGAGTACTGGAGTGGGGTGCCATTGTCTTCTCCAGTACATATGTATAAATGGATATTTTAAAATTTATATGCATTTTTAAATGACAAATATAGCAAAGTTCTGCTTATGATTATATTTGAAGGATAGGATCATGGTTGATAGTTGTTTTCTTCTATAACTTGTTTCTCCAGATTTTCTGCAATGTATGTATATTATTTTTGTAGTCAAACAGATGATATATTTAGAGAAAAACATGAGGTCCACTTGTAATGCCAGAGTACTAGAAGAGAGCTACCAAAATGACTCATTCTAGACTCGATACTTCCAACTAATCTGATTGATTTTTATCTTCAGTGGTCCTATTTAGTACAGCCATTAACATTAAAAAGTTCCAATAAATCCTTTATTTAAAAGGATGAAGGATAAATTATTAAAAAGAAAATTTCCAACCCTAGTTTGTTAACTATCCTCATATGTGCTTAGTCGTGTCCGACTCTTTGTGACCCCATGGACTGTAGCTCACCATGCTCCTCTGTCCATCGAATTTTCCAGGGAAGAATACTGCAATGGGCTGCCATTTCCTCCTCCAAGGGACTCTTCCTGACCCAGGGATAGAACTTGTGTCTCTTGTGTCTCCTGCATTGGCAGGCAGATTCTTTACCACTAGTGTAACTTGGGGAGCCCAAAACCATCATTTTCACATGCTTTATTAAAAAGGGCTAGAGATTTCTTGAGACACTATGGAGCTCACAGATTTTTAAAATTTGTATTAGCATTCAAATGAAACCCAACACAGTAGGGCCTAGGAACCCTAAAATTGCCCCCCAATACTCCACTGTTTCGGAGAAGGCAATGGCACCCCACTGCAGTACTCGTGCCTGGAAAATCCCATGGATGGAGGAGCCTGGAAGGCTGCAGTCCATGGGGTCGCTGAGGGTCAGACATGACTGAGCGACTTTACTTTCACTTTTCACTTTCATGCATTGGAGAAGGAACTGGCAACCCACTCCAGTATTCTTGCCTGGAGAATCCCAGGGATGGGGGAAGCCTGGTGGGCTGCCGTCTATGGGGTCGCACAGAGTCGGACACGACTGAAGTGACTTAGCAGCAGCAGCAGCAACTCCACTGTTTATGGCACAGTTTGACAACCACTGCTGAAGGTGCTAACTGATGAAGGTGAAGTATTTTTGGATTGATATATTGCGGGCCTTAAAATCTCATCTGGTTAGATCTTTCAAATAAAGGAATATTTAGATATTTTCCAGTAGCAAATTTAATCTAATTTTGGGTGCCTATGCTAGAGTTGACTCATTGGAGGAGACTCTGATGCTGGGAGGGATTGAGGGCAGGAGGAGAAGGGGACAACAGAGGATGAGATGGCTGGATGGCATCACTGACTCGATGAATGTGAGTCTGAGTGACCTCCGAGAGCTGGTGATGGATAGGGAGGCCTGGCGTGCTGCGGTTCATGGGGTCGCAAAGAGTCAGACACGACTGAGCGACTGATCTGATCTGATCTGATGCTACTCAAAATTTTTCATTATTAATTTTTTATAGTTATTCAGTAAATACATTTGGCATTTTTTTAAGTTTTACATTAACTATATCTTCAATGATTCCCAGGTGGGAAGTAATGACTGAATTTCCCCAAGAAAGAAGTTCCATCAGTTTGGTCAGCTTGGCTGGATCCCTGTATGCTATCGGTGGTTTTGCCATGATTCAGCTGGAATCTAAAGAATTTGCACCCACTGAAGTCAATGACATATGGAAGTAAGTTTTCTTCACTCCAATTTTCTGAACTCAATATTAAGTCAAGTAAGACAAAACAGTTTTGAAGTACATAGGAAGCCAGACTTTCCCAAAATGTACACTACTTTTTGGTGGTAAACACTCTTTGAACCTATTGAACTTTTTCACATTGCCACTTACTTAATCAAGTACTGCTTCTAATTAGCTGTGAGCTTGGGAAAGAACTTACTGGGGCCTGTATCTTAATCAGTAATTAAGAGTTGGACAACTCATCGTTTAAGCTCCCTTCCAGTTTTAAAAGTGTAATGAATGCTCTAGGCATTCTGTAGAGTAAAGGCTTCCAAACCACTTACCTTCCTCGCACAGGGTACTTTATTTCCTAAGAGAACAGGGCTCTGAAGAAACATTTAACCGTTTGAGTTTTCCATGATTTATTAATTCTGTTTTGAATCTAATTTTAAAATGTTTCCAATTTTCAGTGTTCAGTTATAAAAGCTTTTTAAAAGAGAAGTGAAAAGTAGCAATCCACTTGACCTCTAAGATAGGTGCTGGGCAGGTCTCCCAAGTATGACACTTACAGTTGTTACTCAATTGAACTATTTTACAGTTAAACTTAAAATAAATGTATTTATAAAGAAGGTGTGTGTGTATTTTACCATAGTTTCTAATGCAGTGAATAGCATGTAGAGACCAGTGTATCAGAGGTCTTAGGAGCAGAAGTGTAACTTGTATCATAATAGAGAGTCACATGGTAATACAGTTGAGGCAGGGCATACAGTATGTAGATGTCTGGTCACTATCGGGTTCCCCCTACGTGTGGTCTTCAGCCTAGGCGTCATGCTTGCTGATCTAAGTTTATAGGAGGTAGATCTCAGTTGCCTGAGGTGAGCGAGAGTTCACGATATATTTTGCGGTTGTTCAGTCTCTAAGTTGCAACTCTTTGTGACTCCATGAACTGCAGTGCTCCAGGCTTCCCTGTCCATCACTATCTTCCAGAGTGTGCTCAAATTCATGTCCATTGAGTTGGTTATTCTAACTAACCATCTCATCCTCTGCCATCCTTTTCTCCTCCTCCCATTTCCCAACATCAGGGTCTTTTCAAATTAATCATCTCTTCACATCAGGTGGTCAAAGTATTGGAGCTTCAGCTTCAGCATCAGTCCTTCCAAAGAATATTCAGGGTTGATTTCCTTTAGGGTTGACTGGTTTGATCACCTTGCAGTCCAAGGGACTCTCAAGAGTCTTCTCCAACACCAGAGTTCGAAAGCATCGATTTTTTGGTGCTGAGCCTTCTTTATGGCCCAACTCTCATGTCCATACATGACTACTGGAAAAACCATAGCTTTGGCTATACTCATCCAGAAACTGCCAAATTTATGCTTTAGATTTGCTTGTAGATTTAAATTTATAAGTACAGATTTGGAGGAGTGATCAATGGAGGCATACCACTGAGCCTGAGAGAGAAAAATGGATAATATTTGTTCTATATCTGAACCAGGACATGCCTTATTCCCAGCTGGTGAACTGGAAGGCTCATAGGCTGGCAGCTTAACCAAACAACAATTTTGTGCATCAGACATCATTTCCCTATGTTATTGTAACAGTAACTAGCCGTGTAGAGGGCAAGAGAAAGTAGCTATAAAAGGAAGTTAACTATTATCACTTTCCCTTCAAAAAAGAGGGAAGAAGATACAGAAACTGGAGATCCCCAGGGAGGAAAGACTCAGCAAAAGGGTGAGATGGGTAAACACTGGAAGCGGCAGAAAAAAAGGATGAAATAATGGAGGGCTGGAAAGGTTAGGGTTTTTGAAAAACAGGGATAATAATTCTTGCTTGGAAAACAAGAATAGGCAGTGATTCTCAACTCTAACATAGGCATCAGCTAATTTTTAAATTATTTTAAATCTCATTCACTCATCATAGAATTTGGGGGTATTTCCTATGTGCCAAGTATTGATAGCTTCTGGAGAAGGGAAGATACTAAAGTGAATAAAATACATGTAACTTTGAGCTTGTTGAGGACATAAATATAAAAACATTAAAATAGAATGATAATTGTTATCATCAATGGATACCATACAAAGAACACTGTGAGAAATGAAGACACAACAAACTCTGCTTCAGGAAGGTGAGAAAGACTTCAGAGAGAAGGCAGTGTTGAGGAATTTCTCATGCACAGATGGCATTTCAGGCACCAGGCAAAGGAAAAGCCCACAGGTCTCAAAGGGACTCAAGCTGTCTGTGTCTTCATGACTATTCAGAGAGGGTGACCAGTTCTTATCTAAGGTCAAGTGCAAAGTCTAAGAGCAGTGCTTACACAGGACAGTAAAGGGGAAGAACAATGGTTTCTTACAGAGTGACCCCTAGTGTCCAGTGCCACACACCACACTGGTGTATGGGTACAGTTGAAATCACAATCAAGGTGACTTAATTGTTTCTGCTCTTCCCAGTTCTTACTCTTTGCTGACCTTGATTCATGGGGACCAGCCATCTTTAGCAGCCCAAATGTGAAGGATTAATTGCCTGTTACTCATCATCACTGGACAGTCTTTGATTCCCAGAGAAGGTTTAACTGCCTAAGCATCCAGATTAAATACCATGGCAATAATTTGGGTATATGCTCAGAGAATGCACATTTTTGGAGGAATTCAAGTGTTAGTCTATGAGTCAGGTGCATCCTCCTCTGGGTAAGATCAAATAGGGTTTTCTCAGAGAAATATTTAATACCAGGAGATCTACAGAACTGTCTACTTACTTATCTTGTTCTTTTTCTCCATCAGGTATGAAGACGATAAAAAAGAATGGGCTGGGATGCTGAAGGAAATACGTTATGCTTCAGGAGCTAGTTGCCTAGCAACACGATTAAATCTCTTCAAACTGTCTAAGCTATAAACAAGAAGGTGAAAAAACATAATAGATAGGGAGGTGGTCTGTTTGGATAATAGGGCCTTAATTTATTGTTTTTAAAAAGCCTATACAGAGATTCCATGTAGAAATTATCTACTGTGTTATTGTCCAAGAGATTAGCAGTGGGCATCAAAACCTCAAAGTTATTGAATCTTCAGTATAACAATCAGAGCTTAAAAAAATAAATATTAAATTGAATAGATTATTTCTCTTGTTACTCTGTCTCAATTAATTATAAAGGAGCTTCCTAAATTTGAGTTTATTAATCCTTTCATTAGCATTGTTAAAGTGCCTTTACACTCCTTTTTCTATTACAAATGAAACTGGAGAATGAAATATGTACATTTACATAAAAAAATTTTTTTAATAGCAAAAACCTTTCCTCATGCTTCAAGATATAACAAGAACCCTGTGCAATATATTAAAGATTATATGCTGTGAGAAAACTTTGGAAATGGAATAAATGGATTTCATTTGAATTTTAAATTTAAAACCAGTAAATCAGTCTTCAAGTCCTTAACTGCAGTATCTGTAGTAGAAGGGTTGGGAGGCAATCTTAGGAAAAGGATTGATTCCTTAACTGCTGGGGCAGAATTTTGGGCCAGTAGGTGGTATGGAGAAAGGTGTGTATTCATTGCTTTGAGTTTTATCTATAAAGAGCTACCTATTTGCAAATTTCTGATAGAAAAAAGGATGACTGTATTATTCTATTTTCTGGGATGTAAAACCCTACATTCAAGTTTTTTGTTCTTAGCATACACAGTAAGATAACATCTCAGTCTGTCCAAAACCATTACATTCTACTGTCTGCAAGTCATGAACTAATTATTGCTTATGGGTCTCATGTGCTTTCACAGACATGTTTGACTTCTAGCCTTACATGTGTTATTTTCTAAGAGGCCTGACTTGGGAACTGACTTGGGAGTATTCCATTATTACTTGTTAAGCAACTGCATAAAAATATGAATGTTCATATTTATAAAATAAAGCTATAGCTTTATTTTCTGCATCATAAATATGGAAACATTCAATAAAATTCAGTCTTACTATGGATCTCTGAAGTATAATCTTGAGTACTTTTCTATATTGAACTGCACCCTGAGTATACAATCAGCAAATCCCAAAGGTGGGAAACTACAGGTTATTTAGCAGATAAATTGTTAAGGAGAGATGCTAATAGATTAAGACAGACTAAAAAGCTGGGATAGGAGGGACTTCCCTGGCAGTCCAGTGGTTAGGACTCTGCACTTCCAATGCAGGGGTCTGGGGTTCTACCCATGGTTGAGGATCTTCCTGAATGCTGCATGTTGTGGTCAAAAAAATTAAAATGAAAAAAAAAAAAGAATGTTTTTAAAGATTACTAGATAGAGAAAAATAAGGTAGGGGTGTGGAATTATGATGTCTAGAGATGCAAACTTGGGTGACAGAACTATTAAGGGAAAGTCTACTATAACAACATGATGGTACTGATAGAATTATTAAGGGGAAGTCTACTATAAAAGCATGATAGTGGTTACTTTGTGGGGGAGAGTGCTGATCTCTGTAGACATGAGATTAAGTTGTAAAAACAATGCTTTGGGATAATGTCCTAGAATAAATAACTCTTCTAGAATTAGGTAGTGATGACATTCTAGAATAAATAACTGTTCTAGAATTAGGTGGTGGTGTTGGCATAATCTTTTGAGTACACTAAAAACTGACTATATACTTTAAAAAGTTGGATTTTATGGAATATATATCTCAATCAAAAAAAAAGGGACACTTTTATTTACAACAACCAAAGTTATTTAGATAGAAAAATCATCAAACAGAAATATAAAGACATAGAACCATTTGCATCAGGCAGCCTAGAGAAAGAGAAGTAAGAGATGTACATGAGAAGTCAGATTATGTGTAACATTAAGTAAAAGGTACCTTAAGGGTCATTTAATCAAGATTTCCATGTATGAATATATTAATTATATAAAAACTGGGTTTTAATTTATATCCAAAGGAAACCACTTATAACCCTCATCAGCTTAATCATTTAATTCTAAAAGTTGGACAGTAAGATATTTCAACCTACTTGAGGGTTTAGTTCCTGTAATCATTTGCTTGGGAAATAAAACACACTCATGAATGTGGATAACAAGCACTTAGAACAGGATTTCAGCAAACAAATGAATATCATGAGGAAATTCAAAATGAGGGAGATGGGTTACAAGGAGACATTTTTCATTTGCTTCCAATTCTGATTCTGTTTTTCAAAGAAGTTTCTGTGAAGTTCACATTTTGGAGTTCAAATCATGCACAGTAATTGGATATTTTAAACAAGTACTTCAACTAAGTCTAAATTAAATATCAATGGACCAAAACACGTGCAGGTCACATATTTTAAAGCTATGCTTAAAATTCAAGGCACCCTGGCTAACAACTTATTTTGGGACAGAATGAATTCAGAGGGTCACAGAGTTGAAAGATGAAATTTCTGATGGCCAATGACCTGCACCCCCACCAAGTAGCCTGTGGGGAGTTACAATACGGCTTTCTGCTAAGCACACATATATAACTCTTGGAATAAGGGTTAGGGAGTTTATCACACAGTAGGCTCTTAGTAACTGTATTATGAAATAAACATAAGACAGAAAATCATTATACCCTCAAAATGTATGGGATCAGACCAGGTCAAGATTCGCCTACTTTGGGGGCTTCCTGGTGGCTCAGTGGTAAAGAGTCCACCCACCACTGCAGGAGACACAGGTTCAATCCCTGGTTTGGGAAGATCCCACATGCCACAGAGCAACTAAGCCTGTACGCCAGAACTACTGAAGCCTGCGTGCCCTAGAGCCCTAGTGTTCCACCACAAGAGAAGCCACAATAAGCCCAGGCACTGCAACTAGAGAGTATTCCCCTGCTCACCGCAACTACAGAAAAGCCCTCACAGTAATGAAGACCCCAAAATAAATAAATAAAAACAGTTCTTAAATAAATGAAATAAAAGTTTTTAAAAGATGGGTCTACTTTCCCCTTAGCTTCAACCCCCTTTCTTTGCTTCCATTTGTAAGAAAACTATCTTCTCCCACTTTTTCTTGAAGCAGTCAAGCTTTCATAGCCACCACTTCACCAAACCTACTCTTTTCAAGGCTAAACATGATTTGTATGTTACTAAGTTTAATAAACACTGCCCAGTCCTCATCTTACCTGAACCATCAGCAGCATCTGGCTCTTCCTCTTCTTGACTTCATGTTGGGGCACCAGGACTTCAATCCTCATACCTCTCCTCCATTCATACTCTCTTCTAATCACATTTTAGCGACTCCATCATCTCTCATCACATTAAAAACTGCTGTCACCTTATAAATTTACAACTAAGCCCTGGACCACTCCCATGACCTCCAAATTCATTTATTGAATTGCCTGCTTGATATCTCCTCTTAGATGTTTAAAAGGTATCACAAACTCTATATGTCTAAAACCAAACCCATGATCTTCTCCTACCCACCCCCTCCTTCCTCTTTTCATAGACTTCTCAATCTCAGTCAATGGCAATGGCATCCTTTTAGTTGCTCGGGACAAAAACTTAGAATTATCTTTGACTCCCTTCTCTCATACCTCATTATCCAATCAGTGAGCAAGTGATGTTGCTTCTGCCTTCAAAATAAAAAACTGTCAACTTCTCGTTACCTCCACTGCTACTACTCTCTCCAAGTCACTTCTTGTCTGGATTACTGAAATCGCCTTTTAATGGATTTCCCTGCTTATACAGTTGCCCCACTGCAGTTTTTTTTTTTTCCTCATCAGCTAAATACAGTAGGAAAAGTGATCCAGTGAAAATACAAGTTTTTATTTCTTTACTAGAACTCTCCAATGGCCTCTTATCTCAGGGTAGCCAGGAGGTAGTATATATTTGACACTGTTATCAATCTTACCTTTTCATATACTTCTAACCTCCACCTCCCACTTGTTCTGCTACAGCCACAGTAGATTCCTTGTTATTTTCAAACATGCCAGGAATACTTGCACTTACTGGTCCTTCTGCCTAGAGTTCTCCACTCCCAGATAACTCCTTATGTCTTGACTCAAATATCACCTCAGTGAGCCTTTCCCAGATTACCCTATGTAAATTACACCCACCCACAATATTCCTATCACTCCCCGCCAAGGTTCAAATTTTTCTCTATAGTTTTTAATATCATCTAAGATATTGATATAATGAACTGTATTAATTTATTGTGTTTAATTCAACCCATGAAAGATATACTGTACTAACTTCAGTATACCCAGTATCTAAAATAGTTCTTGGAACAAAAAATAATTAAAACAAAATAAAAAATAAAATAGTTCTTGACACACAGTATGCACTCAAAGAATGAACGGCAAACTATTTAAGTTTCCTAAAAGCTACATGTCCTTTATATTAAGAATTTTAAAGTTTCCCAACTAGACAGTAGAGAAAATGCTCAATGGTAAAATGTCTGTTAATTTTAATATTCAATTGACCTAGAAATCAGTCAGTTCTACATTATTACTTTTTAATTGAGTCAAGCCACTTAATTAAATTAAGTCCAAATATGACACAACATGATGACTAATTTTCAGTAAAAGCTACAATCATGATTTGCCCTCTCCAAATATCCGTTCTCTCAGGTAGTCCATTCGAGCATCCTTTGTTGACAGTGCCATGGAGTTCCATTCGAAATGAGGGATCTGTAAAAGAAGTAATGTAGTCTAAACGAAAGCTCGAAAGCAGCAACAAAAAAGATCAGGGAAGGCGTCTAAGAATACTTAAAAGAGCTGTAAGACCCTAAGACATTAGTGTACATAAGCATAGCCTTTGAACCCTTTTTGGAAGGTTGTCCTTCATGACAACAGCTGGAAGACCCTTTCCTGCCTCAAAGCTTTCATGCTCCTAGTTCCTACAATAGCAAGAATGGACGCTTTTTCCTATGTAACTGTCTTATATTTATACACTAGCCTTTTTCTCTTATAACTCCATCCATCTCTATAGAGCCTCTCTTCATTGTAAGATAAATATAAAAATCAAGAGATTGTCTAGAGACAATTTAAAAACTGATTTTTATTTGCTATTCTTCCAAAAAAAATGGAGAGTATTCTATTTCAGAGATATTTTAATATAGCTTTTCTTAATATTAAAAAAAGGTAAATCTATAGCTTTCACCTTAAAAGAGGATACATGTAAAACCAATGTGTCTGGGGTTTTTAGAGGCTGAATTATATAAGTATTTCATACCTGAATCACATGATAGCCCAAAATTTCCAAATGTCGTTTTTTCATAGCAGATTTTCCTTTTAAATGAGGGATGTTTCTACAAAATGCTCTTGAATCCAAAAATTCCAAAGCGATCCTATGTAAGAAAAATAAATATTTACTTCTGAAATTAAAGTGAGAAACTGAGTAATTACACACATTTCAGAAACAAGGGTGTATCCTTATAAACTAAATAAGCCAACGAGTATACAAAGTTATTTTTATACTTAAATTAGTTATTAATGACAGGTAATCCTCTTCATTAGATTAAACCAAATTATAGCATTTACATGCTTTCATCTGTGTTTCTCTGTCCTCCATATATTTATTATTCACCTACCATATATAAGGTACTGTGAGAGACGTAAAAATAAAAAGACACAGCTTATAGTCAAACGTATTAAAAAGCAGAGACATCACTTCGCTGACAAAAGTCCATCTAGTCAAAGCTATGATCTTTCCAGCAGTCATGTACAGATGTGAGAGTTGGACCATAAAGAAGGCTAAGTGCTGAAGAATTGATGCTTTTGATCTGTGGTGCTGAAGAAAACTCTTGAGAGTCCTTTGAACTGCAAGGAGATCCAATCAGTCCATCCTAAAGGAGATCAGTCCTGAATATTCACTGGAAGGACTGATGCTGAAGCTGAAGCTCCAGTACTTTGGCCACTTGATATGAAGAGTTGACTCACTGGAAAAGACCCTGATACAGGGAAAGATTGAGGGCAGGAGGAGAAGAGGGTGACAGAGGATGAGATAGATGGTTGGATGGTATCATCGACTCAATGGACATGAATTTGAGCAAACTCCAGGAGATAGTGTAGGACAAGGAAGCCTGCTGTGCTGCAGTCCATGGGACTGCAAAGAGTCAGACACAACTGAGCGACTGAACAACAAATAGTCAAAGGACATAAGATATACAGCACATAACTATAATTCAGTGTAGGAAGCAGCTGTGTGCTTTTCAGAAAAGCATAGAGGCATGGGAGGTCCAAAGAAGAAGATACTATTTATTTCTAGTGAGGACAATGGGAAGGTTAGTGCTTTAGAGACTGCTCAGCTTTGGACAGTGAAGGCTGGAGATTCAGACAGAAAGCACAACAAAAGCAAAGGTACGTAGGTAGAATTTGTGACATATATGAGGAGTATATTCTACTATAAACAATCCTTGATAGTTGAGCTCATTAAATTGTGTCAAATTTAACATTTAGATAATAAAATCTGAAGCTAAAAGAAAGTTACTTTTCAGCTCCTGGTGGCAGTCTTGATCCAGCTATTTGAGTATTTGATTCCAAGTGTATTTTTGGCAGTTTTTCCAAAGTTGTATTATGGCTTCCATAAGGAAGAGGGTTTCTCCTTTTATCCAAGATACACTCAAAGTCTATAAGGAAGCACAGGAATCAACAATATGAATCAGGTAAATTCTTATAGGTAAAATTTTAAGATATATCTAAATATTTACACATGTATATAAAGACACACACTCACAAACATGAAGAATGATGTACCTCTCTAATTATCCAACTTGTTTCATTTATTTATTTATTTAGGCCACACCGTGTGGCATGCAGGATCTTGGTCCCCCCGCCATGCATAGAATCCATGCCCCCTGCTGTGGAAGTGCAGTGTCTTAACCACTGGACTGCCAGGGAAGTTCCTATCCAACTTATTATATGATCCAAGAGCACCTCTTTGAAAATCGATCAATAAAAATCAACCAGTAAGTATTACCAAACTATTGGTTAGCATGAGGGCTATAATTAGCACTGCACTAAGCCAAATCACAGCTTCCCTGATAGCTCAGACAGTAAAGCATCTGCCTGCAATGTGGGAGACTAGGGTTCGATCCCTGGGTTGGGAAGATCTCCTGGAGAAGGAAATGGCAACCCACTCTAGTGCTCTTGCCTGGAAAATCCCATGAATGGAGGAGCCTCATAGGCTACAGTCCATGGAGTCACAAAGAGTTGGACATGACTGAGCAACTTCACTTCACTTCAAGCCAAATCACATTAAGAAGTTTTATCTCAATCACTTTAAATCTCTTGCTCACAGTCTGAGAAGCTAAACCAACTCATCAGAAAAGTAGCAAAGACAAAGATTCAGGCAAGCATCCTGTCTTTCCTATATGAACTGTACATCGGGTAACTAAACAGCTGACATAGGAAAGTTCTTTTTAGACAAATTCCAGCTAATAAATGCAGAAGAAATGATAGATGCACAATATCACTTCTTTGCTGCCCCTGATGAAAGATGCATTTAGATAATAATTTAAATGGCTGCTAAAATCATTAGGTGACAAGCTAAGGAGCAAACTCCCTAACAGATGCACTGATGACCTACAAACACACTCAAGAATCTTAATATAATAACAGTAAGACAACTAGAATTGTATGTCTTACGATAAGATGCAATAAGCACATACCACTTATGAAAGAGCGGGCAAAAAAAACCATCCCTACTGTCCTCAAACTAACCTGGTTGACTAATCTAGTCAAACCTCTAGATCTAACTATTGGTTTACAGGAAAAATGAGGGATGCAGAAGCATGGTGAATGACATCACAGAACTGCAACTGGAAAAGTTCAAAATATGAAAAATCAAAAAACTTATTTTCAATAAATAAACTGTAAGGGGAAAAAAGAAAGGTAGAACTTAAAAAGACATCACCCAAAGGTAAAATTTGGATTCCAATTTTAACAAACAGTAAAATACAATATATACAAGATAATGGAGATACTTAAATGTTGATAAGCAATATAATATTAAGAAATTATTATGAATAGTTGTAGAGATGAAAATGATGGCACTATGGTTATATATCCCTTTAGATATACATTCTGAAATGATATATTGTCTGTGATTTGTTTGGAAAGGATCAGGTGGGATTCTGGTTAGTGAGTATTGATCATTTTTAATGCTGGATGAGGGTTCATTATACTACTCTATTTTTGTATATGTATGAAATTTTTCCCATAATAAAAACAATGATAAAAGTATTTAAACCAAGAAAAAAAGAAAAATGAAAAAAGAAACAAGGAATGAAAAAGAAGAGTGGATTTAATTACCCATTCTTAAGGGAAACTGAGGCACTGAAGCATCTTCAAGTTAATTATGAAACATGAAATATACTTTTCTCATTTTTATTTTTATTTATTTATTTATTTATTTTTTAAAAAAAAAAGACATTTATTCAGCGTCATGATCAGACTATTACATTTAGCAATCAACAGTATGGGTGCAAAAAAAAAAAATCTACATTAAAACCCTTTGTTGGAATGCTTTACACTTTCCACAGAACAGAAACTAAAATAACCTGTTATACAATTAGTCACAAGTACAGTCCTCGAGTTTTTTGCCCATACACATGAGTATTGTCTAAAACATGTCTTCTTTGTAGCAGCTAGGCCCTGCCACCACTGTGCTTGGCTGAGTTCACAAATCTGTTGTAACCTGTAGCTTCCCTGTCACTTCTCTGGCTCTCCTCTCCTGCTAAGCTTTGTTTCCTGGCAGTAATTAAAACCTTCTGCCACTGCCATAGCTACTGCTGCTGCTGGAGCCACCATAGCCACCTTGGTTTCGTGGTTTGGCAAAGTATTGGCCTCCACCACCATAGGGGCCAGAACTTCTGCCTCCAAAGTTTCCTCCTTTCATGGGTCCAAAATTTGAAGATTGATTGTTGTAATTGCCAAAATCGTTGTAGCTTCCGCCACCTCCAAAATTGCTTCCGTCATTACCAAATCCATTATATCCATCCCCACTGCCACCATATCCACCACCACCACGGCTGCCACCAAAGCCACCTCGACCACTGAAGTTTCCTCCACGACCAAAGTTGTCATTCCCACCAAAACCACCTCCACGACCGCCACCAAAGTTTCCAGAACCACTTCGACCTCTCTGGCTGGATGAAGCACTAGCCATCTCTTGCTTAGACAGGGCTTTTCTCACTTCACAGTTGTGGCCATTCACAGTGTGGTATTTCTGAATGACAATCTTGTCTACAGAGTCATGGTCATCAAAGGTTACAAAAGCAAAGCCTCTCTTTTTGCCACTGCCTCAGTCAGTCATGATTTCAATTACTTCAATTTTCCCATACTGTTCAAAATAATCTCTCAGGTGATGTTCTTCAGTGTCTTCTTTAATGCCTCCAACAAAAATCTTTTTCACAGTTAAGTGGGCACCAGGTCTTTGAGAATCTTCTCTTGAGACGGCCCTCTTTGGTTCCACAACTCTTCCGTCCACCTTGTGTGGCCTTGCATTCATGGCCGCATCCACCTCCTCCACCGTGGCGTATGTGACAAACCCGAAGCCTCTGGAGCGCTTGGTGTTTGGATCCCTCATTACCACACAGTCTGTGAGCGTTCCCCATTGCTCAAAATGGCTCCTCAGACTTTCATCGGTTGTTTCAAAACTCAATCCTCCGATGAAGAGCTTCCGCAGCTGTTCGGGCTCTTTGGGAGACTCTGATTTAGACATGACGGTAGTGGAGGCGGGGAAGACTTCAACGATGCTTTCTCCGCCGCGTCCACGGGCAGAAAGACTTTTCTCATTTTTAAGAGAATGAATTCTGGAGCTAGAATGCGTAAGTCATTCTGGCTTTGCCATTTGCCAGCTACATAACCTTGGGCAAACAACAATGTCTCTGGGCCTCAGTTTCCTCATCTATAAAAATACAGTATTTGCAAAACTTAAGGGGATATAATAAGCTTATTATATATAAAGCACTTAAGGGCTTACCTGGTAGCTTAGGGGTAAAGAATCTGCCTGCCAATGCAGGAGACATTGGTTCAATCCCTGGTGTGGGAAGATCCCACATGCAACAGAGCAACTAAACGCATGCACCACAGTTACTAAGCCCACGTGTTCTTAGAGCCTGTGCTCACAACAAGAGAAGCCACTGCAATAAGAAGTGCACATACCCCAACTAGAGAGCAGCCACACTCACCACAGTTAGAGAAAAGCCCATGCAGCAACAAAGACCCAGCACAGCCAACATTAAATAAATAAACAAAATTTTAAAATAAATAAAATAATTAAATAATGTCTAACATAATAATCAATATGTGAGTGTATAAATTACTATTACTGTTGTTATATGAGATTACAGCATTGTTTGAGAGATGCACATAGCAGCAAAAAACCTTAGTAAACTATAGAATACTTATTCAATGAAATATATAGTTACTAAAAATAATGTATATTTGTTGACATAGAGAAAATATTCACAATATATAAACAAAGTTGGGCCTCCCTGTGGCTCAGCTGGTAAAGAATCTGTCTGCAATGAAGGAGACCTGGGCTCGATCCCCAGGTTGGGAAGATCCCCTGGAGAAGGGAAAGGCTACCCACTCCAGTATTCTGACCTGGAGAATTCCACGGACTACTACTACAGTCCATGGGGTCACAGTCCGGCACGACTGAGCGACTTTCACTTTCACTTCACTTTTAAAGTTACATACTATAAAAAGTCATTTTGGTTTTAAAAAACCAGAATTTTTTAAGATACATATTGCTTGTACACATGAACAAGTACTCCTTGTAAAATTTAGAGAGAAAACAAATGTCATTAAAAATGATTAAAAAAAAAACAGAAAGAGAAAAACAGACATCAAAAGCAAACAGTGGTTGTATCATGGGTGGTTTTCCTTTTATAGGTTATCTGTCCCTTCTCGATAAGCATGTGTTATGTATCATATAAGTGTTTTCTTCCCAATCTTAGTACCATTGTACTAAGTGGTACTAAATGGTAATCATACAATTGTATTAATTATACCATATCTTTATATACAAATATTACCAATTAAATCTTATTCTTAATGACATATATATTTTCACATAAAAATAAGCTACTTGACAACATAAGGTATTAATACAAATACGAACTGGCAAAACAATGGGCTTGGGACATAATAATCCCAGTTTACTGTTCAGTTCAGTTGCTCAGTCGTGTCCAACTCTCTGCGACTCCATGAATTGCAGCATGCCAGGCCTCCCTGTCCATCCCCGCCTCCCTGTCCATCCCCAACTCCCGGAGTCCGTCCACCCAAACCCATGTCCATTGTGTCCGTGATGCCATCCAACATTCTCATCCTCTGTCATCCCCTTCTCCCCCTGCCCTCAATTTTGCCCAGCATCAGGGTCTTTTCAAATGAGTCAGCTCTCTGCATCAGGTGGCCAAAGTATTGGAGTTCAGCTTCAACATCAGTCCTTCCAATGAACACCTAGGACTGATCTCCTTCAGAATGGACTGGTTGGATCTCCTTGCAGTCCAAGGGACTCTCAAGAGTCTTATCCAACACCACAGTTCAAAAGCATCAATTCTTCGGCACTCAGCTTTATTTATAGGCCAACTCTCACATCCGTACATGACTACTGGAAAAACCATAGCCTCGACTAGATGGACCTTTGTTGGCAAAGTAATGTCTCTGGGCTTTTTAATATGCTATCTAGGTTGGTCATAACTTTCCTTCCAAGGAGTAAGCGTCTTTTAATTTCATGGCTGCAGTCACCATCTGCAGTGATTCTGGAGCCCAGAAAAATAAAGTCAGCCACTGTTTCCACTGTTTCCCCATCTATTTGCCATGAAGTGATGGGACTGGATGCCATGATCTTAGTTTTCTGAATGTTGAGCTTTAAACCAACTTTTTCACTCTCCTCTTTCACTTTCATCAAAAGGCTCTTTAGTTCTTCTTCACTTTCTGCCATAAGGGTGGTGTCATCTGCATATCTGAGGTTAATGATATTTCTCCTGGCAGTCTTGATTCCAGCTTCTGCTTCCTCCAGCCCAGATCAAACCTATGCTCCCTACAAGTGGAAGCACCAAGTCCTAACCACTGGACTACCAGGGAATTCTCTGAAAATCTTCAAGATAATGAAATAACTTTTTTCAAGTTTTAAAATTCCAGCTGATGAGATGACTCTATTTAGTCAGATTTTCTGAAAATTGTTAATAACCTACCAAAGACTTACCTATTGTGTAGTAATAAGGTGTAAGAACGGAGGCTTTCACAAAATTGATTCCTCCCAGTACCTCTGCTAACATTTTATAAATCTGCTGTTGTGCTCCATTCATGCTGCCAAAATCTTCATGAAATAAAAACAATTAGTTCACTTAAAATAATCAGTTTTTGAATGAAAATCATTCCACATCTACAAACTAAAAAATAAAGATTAACATTTCCAACAAGAGCCTTGCTATATTAGTAATACCATATGCAATGACAGTAAATTCAATACAAGTTCTTTGGCTCTCTCCCAAAAGAGGTTTAGTGTCCTAAATATTAAGAAAGTTTTACAACACAAATTTCATCCACAAAATGTTTCCATTAAACAAGTTATGCCACTCTTGGAATTCTGGTGTCATGATAGGTTAAACAATAAAAACAGTGCACTACCTAATAATGTGCTTTAGAATTAAACTTTACTTTCTGACCCAAAGAAAACTCAAACCTTTATTATAGTGTTGTTGACAGAAGCGGTCATGAAACCATGGAATCTGATATTCAGGACATTCCAAGCAGACTGCTCTATTTAATTCCATAAGACGAAACTGGACCTTCATATTTAGAGATGAATTTATAACTGAAATTTTAAAAATACATTAATAGACTTTGAACTCAGCAAAGACGATGCATTTTTCACATTCATTTATCCCATTAATGACTGTAACTTTTATTTTCATATTATAAACTCATTTCATTTGTATATACATGTTCTATATTTTTAAATTATTACACTCAATGGGACCATTAGGACCAACATCTATGTTGTTCTCCCTAATTATGAATGTTAAAACCATATTTTAAAAAATACTGCCAAAGAATATTCATTGACCTCATATTCCACATTTAGCAACTTATCCTAAGGAAACAGATGAGGACAATATCAGATTCTATAAACAAAAACAAACTAATGACTTAAAAAAAAGTGTAATGGCATGGAAAATCTTTCAAAATATAGTTCAATGATAAAAGGCAACAGACAAAGTGAATATATATATAATTCAAATTTTGTCTTAAAACATAGATATATCAACATATATATATGAGGGCAGGAGACATAAAAGAAACATTCTAAAATACTGAAAGTGGTAGTTTCACTTGGTGGTAAGATTATCAATAATCTTTCATTTTCTATTTTATACTGTTCTATATTCTACAATAATAAACAGAAAAAAAATCAGTATGAACATTTAAATGCTTTAAGTAGGTAGGCAGAGCTGAAGCTTAGATTTAAATATAAGTGATAATGTATTAAATTAAATTGTTGATACATACGTTCAAGTTGAGAATCTAATCTGGCTAAGAATTTGATGTTAAAAATTGCCTTCAATAGATCTTCTGGAAAATACTGAAGCGTGGCCAAAGAGTAACCAAGAAACACTAACACGAGAGGATCCAATACACCTAAAACAAAATTAAGAAAAAAAATTTAAAATGTACAACTGCTTCATATACATGTAAATACATACTTTATTCAGTAAAACCAGGTTATTAAAAAATGATACGAACACAACCTTGACAAAATTAATCTATACTGTCGCAAGTAAGGATGGTAGTAAAGTGGTTACCTTTGAGTGGGGGAAGAACAGGAAAGAAAGCCAGGAAGGTTACCATGCTCTTGATAATATTCTATTTTTTTGATCTGGGTACTGATTTCTTACATGATTCAATTTCTATAAATCCACATACACTATGTATATATGTGTGTGTGTGTGTATATAAACGATGTATAAACATGTCTGCATTATTATTATACTTCCAATAAAAGTCTTTAAATTGCCTTGAAAAGAGAAAGACTGGAAACAAAAGGTTATACTACCACACCATCAGCCACTGCAACCACCTACAACGGTGCACCCGGAGGGGAATTCAGGATGAAGAAAAACAGAACACTGGCCCTAGGTAGTTAAGATTCACATCAAAGGAAAAATTTCAGCCCAGACTCTCATATTTTACCACACATAGAAAAGCACTAAAATCATTAACTTGAGGTTTCTGTGATTAATAATAACTTTTGATGTTCAAGTACACATGTTTGTTTTGGGTTTTGTTTTTCAATAAAAACTCCTATATGCTGCTGCTGCTGCATCACTTCAGTCGTGTCCAACACTGTGCGACCCCACAGACAGAAGCTCACCAGGCTCCCCCGTCCCTGGGATTCTCCAGGCAAGAATACTGGAGTGGGTTGCCATTTCCTTCTCCAATGCATGAAAGTGAAAAAAGTGAAAGTGAAGTCGCTCAGTCGTGTCCGACTCCTAGTGACCCCATGGACTGGAGCCTACCAGGATCCTCCGTCCATAGAATTTTCCAGGCAAAAGTACTGGGGTGGGGTGCCATTGCCTTCCCCGAAACTCCTATATATATTGGGGAAAAAAAAAAGAAACAAAAGGTCAGTAAAGTATGTAAAAATAAGAAATGCCACCATTCTCTATATACTGATGATAATATTGCTCAGACTGTGTGGAGAATCATTCTAAGCACTTTACAAATATTACCTCATTTAAAACCTCACTTTAGTGTACACCAGGAATGCTTA
The DNA here is from genome assembly GCA_935064755.1 of Tragelaphus eurycerus. Lineage (NCBI taxonomy): Eukaryota > Metazoa > Chordata > Mammalia > Artiodactyla > Bovidae > Tragelaphus > Tragelaphus eurycerus. The sequence goes on from CAKXYN010000060.1 coordinate 818,597, forward strand.
TTATCTCCACTTTATAAACCAAGTGTACTGAAGCACAGAGAAGTTTAATGACGTGCCTCAGCATGATTAGCTAGTGGAGTGTGAGATTTAACTTGGGAGAGTCCAGCTCTGGAGTCTGAACCGCTGGGCTAAGCTGCTTTCTAAGGCTCTCAGACCCCCAGGCTGAGGACAGACACGTGTGAAGATCGGGTCTCATCTAGCACCTCCTCCCTGACAGGTCAGCCAGCACCACACTGAGCATCCCAGAGTATAAGGCTTGCAGTTACCTGATTTGCCTTATTCAAGAGGAATTTCCTTTCTTTCTTTTTAATTTTTTATTGGAGTATAGTTGATTTACAATGTTGTGTTAGTTTCTGAGGTACAGCACGGTGATTCAGTTATATATATATATATTTAAAAAAAGAGAATATATACATATATTCTCTTCTTTCATACTCTTTTCCATTATAGTTTATTACAAGACACTGAATACAGTTCCCTGTGCTATATGGTAGGAATTTGTTTATACACTTTATATATAGTAGTTTTTATCCACTAATCCTAAATTCCTAATTTACCCCTCCCACCCCTTTCCCCTTTGGTAACCAACCGTAAGTTTGTTGTCTATGTCATGAGTCTATTCCTGTTTTGTCAATATGTTCATTTGTATGATACTTTAGATTACCCATATAAGTGATATCACAGGTGATATTTGTCTTTGATATTGATATTTGTCTTTTTCTGCCAAAAGACATTTCTGATGAGAGGGAAGGGATCACCTCAAATGCACCTTTAGCAGCAAATGTTCTTAGAAAGGACAAAAAAAAAAGACGTTAAATCTTCCAATTGTTTTGCTGAGGTTATTTAATAAAGCAAGATGAAGTCACAAACAAGGTTATGTGATAATCTCTACCAGCAAAACTGATCTGTCAAAACTAATGTTTATTTAAAATAAAGAAAAGTATCATTCCATAAATTACTTAAAATTCTGCTTTAGGTCTCCAAGAATTTTGCAATCATTTTCACAGTAAAGTCTTCAAAAATCAAAACTGTACTTCTCAGACTCTCATCTCTTATATCCCTTATTTGAAGAAAAACAAAAAAACGAATGTACTTTCATTTCCTTCTGGTTGTTGACACACAACTGAACAACCAAGAAAGCATATGCAAAGTCTCATCTTTCAATTTCAAGTCTCATCTTTCTATACATAGTTCTATTACTAAAAGGGGAGTATATATGAATGCTACACATGCATACATCTGTACATGAATAAACACACACGTGTCATGGTCTCATTTTACTTTGTGTCTATTAGAGACACAAAAATAGGTCAGATACTATCTGGCACAAAGATCCTACAAAAAAATATACCGAAGTCCATGAACATCATACTGACATCATTAATATATTTATACTGTCTCACACAGCCCAACTAGAGGTCTATAAGCCTAGAGAAACATACCATAAAATAGAGCCTAACATCTTATGCTGGACACAGAAGCTCTCAGTTAAGTATTTGTTGCTTGGATAACAGAATGACTATTTCTTACTCTCCAGGTACAGCAAAAAGTTCTGAGGAAAGCCAGTTTCTTCTCCTATCAATTTGGTCTCCCTCATTCCATTCCTGCCACACTGAATCTGCTGTTCCTAAAAAGAAATCAAGCATGTTCTCACCTCATGGCCCTTTGCACTTGCTTTTCTTTATCCTGGGATGCTCCTCTCCAACTTTGGGCATGGGTCACTCTCTCACTTCATTCAATCCATGGTCAATGACATCTCCTTACTCCATCTGGCCCATCTCACTATCTTCCATCCTATATACGTACCCTGCTCTAGTGCTCTTAGATTCTTATCACCATTTGACTTCATGAACTTGCTTATTATGTACACCACTTTCACCCCGCCAGAAAGTAAACTCAATGATGGTAAAGTCTATCTGGTTTTTACTCTCTCCTGTATCTCCAGTGACTGATGACCACCTGACAATAAGTACTTGGTGAATACTGACTGAAAAGGCAGTAACTACTGAGCCAGACATTTCACCTCTAAAACTCTTACATAATCCTGACATGCAAGAAGTATGAGTCTGAGAAGAGAAGCCCCATAAAGCCTTTTTATTTTAGGCCAAATAGAAACAAACATAATTCAGGACCTATTTCTTGTCTTTGCTGTCCTCACATACTGCTTCTGCTAAGGCCAGTAGTAGGAAGGAATATTTCTATTCCACTTTTTTTCTGGTACTAAAACACTACTTAGAATTTTTAAAGAGACATAATAATCAGTCCCAAAGCAACAACCTTTCTGACAATTAATAAATATCTATAAAGGACCTTAAGAAATATTTGTTTTCTATTTAAAAAAAAAAAAAACTATTAAAATTGACAAAAACAATCAAATGTTATATGTCTCTAGAAATGATACAAATATAAGATATACAGCTCCACATACAAAACATTTTTTGCTGAAAATGTTTACTCTGAATCTAACCAAGCATCTATAACTAACTTCCAGTTTACTAGGGATACAGATGATGGAGGACCAAGTTAAAAGAAAGCACTCAAACAAATCCAGAATGTGGCACAACCCATAATAAATGGCCAATCCCTTTTACAAAAAAAAATAGCAAGAGAAAAAAAGATAGGGAGAAAATGATGTAGCCCAACATTAGTTTCTTTAAAAAATTTATCAAAGAACATTTGGTGACAATTGGGAAATTTTTATTATGGATTGAGTAGGCAGGAGCTTCCCAGTTGGCTTAGAAGGTAAAGAATCTACGCACAATGCAGTAGATGCAAGAGACGCAGGTTTGATCTCTGGGTTGGGAAGATCCCCTGGAGAAGGGAATGGCTACCCACGCCAGTATTCTTGCCTGGAGAATTCCATGGACAGCAGGCTATGGGGTCACAAAGAGTTGGAATGGCTGAGTGACTAATACTAGGTAGTAAGTGGTACTTGTTCATTTTCTTAAGTGTGATACTGGCATTGTGTTTGCATAGGAGAATGTCCTTATAACCTGAAGTATTTAGGGCTGGCACTTCAAATGGTTCATCATATACATAGACAAACACACACACACACAAACACACAGAGCAAATCTGGCAAAATGTTAGAGAGATAACCTACTGGAATGAGTGAACCTGGACTGGATCCTGTGTCCAAATTAATCACTGTAAACCAGGTATTTGGGGAATAGTGAGGGAGACTTAAAAATAGATTGCATATTACATATTGTTGTTGTTTAGTCTCTAAGTCACGTCTGACTCTTTTGCAACCCTATAGATCGTAGCCCTCCAGGCTCCTCTGTCCATGGGATTTCCCAGGCAAGAATATTGGGGTGGGTTGCCATTTCCTTCTCCAGAGGATCTTCCAATTGAAGGATCTTCCGACCCTGTCTCCTGCACTGCAGGCAGATTCTTTACTGAGCTATCAGGGAAGCCCTGTATTATATATCAGGGAACAATTAATTTTCTCTATGTGATAACAGTATTGTGGTGACTTAGGAGATCATTATTCTTAGGAGGTCTAAACAATTAAGCAATTAGATATAAAGATTAACACTGCCTACAACTTAGTTTGAAATGGTATAGAAAAAATGAGAGCAAGAGAAACAATAAAGCAAATATGATAAAATGTGAACAATTACTGAATCTACCTAGTGAGTTCACAAGTGCTACTTGTTCTATTCTCCACTTTCTAATGCAAGCTTAACATTTATCATAATAAAAAAGTTTTTAAAAATGGATCCAAAACATTTTTTTGAAGGTATAAAACTCATGGATATTTTTGTTATCCTTTAAAAAAGCGGTATGTCTTAAGAGTAGCAGCAACAGTATTCTCCAGCCTCCTCATCCAGGTAGTACTAAACAATATACCTACTTAAGTAAGAATTAAAGTGTTGAATGCAAGTTCCAAAAAATTCATCCCTTTGAGGCGGATCATAGTTCAGGGTGCTGAATGGAAGAATAATAGCAAGAATTGCAAAAGGATGAATCTGTAAAAAATAGAACAAAAAAGTTACTGTTTAAACCTCAGCAAAACAAAACAAAATTTAGCTTAATTATTATCCTAAGTAGAACTCTTTATCAAACAAGCCTATAGTTAAATGAACATGTCCACAGTTAAATGACACATGTATCACTGTTAATAAGTTCTCTACCTGGCTATAATCTATTTAATTCCATCACTAATCTCTAGTAACTCTAAATATTAATGTAGAAAAAAATAAATCAGATAAGTTACAAATTGATTTTATAAGTACAAAATTCTGTTCCAGAATTCCTTAGTCATTGAAATGACAAGATAGTATCACTAATTTCCATGATATAAGTGCATTTTATAGACTCATCATATAATAAGAAAGCTTCCTAATTTATAATAATAACCAGACTTCATTTTTCTTTCATTCTTTTTTTTAAAGTTCATTCATCCAATACTTAATAAACGGCAGGCACTGTGCTAGGTAAAAAGATAGACTTTTATTTTTACTTATTAGAAACACTGCCTTCTAAGTAAAAACCATATTCTGATATATATAACTGATTTTCTCATATAGTTCAAAAAGCATCCTTGGGCCTTCCCTGGCAGCTCAGTGGTAAAGAATTCGGCCGCCAAAGCAGGAGACACGGGTTCCATCCCTGGTCTGGGAAGATCCCACATGCCATGGAAAAACTAAGCCCACGGGCCACAACTACTGAGCCTGTGCTCCAGAGCTTGGGCTCCAAGCAACAAGAGAAGCCACTGCAACGAGAAGCCCATGCATGGCAACTAGAGAGTAGTCCCTAACCAGAGAAAAGCCCATGAAGCAACGAAGACCCAGCACAGCCAAAAATAAATAAATTAATTAAAAAAACAAACAAACAGCGTTTTACAAGTTCCAGAAATAAAACTGTAAGAAGACACAGTGACAATTCAATTATTCTAGACTCTGATGCTGGGAGGGATTGGGATCAGGAGGAGAAGGGGATGACAGAGGATGAGATGGCTGGATGGCATCACTGACTCAATGGACATGAGTCTGAGTGAACTCTGGGAGCTGGTGATGGACAGGGAGGCCTGGCGTGCTGCGATTCATGGGGTCGCAAAGAGTCGGACACGACTGAGCAACTGAACTGAACTGAAAGTCAATGAAGACCGACAATTTTCTCAGTTTTCACATTTATCTTACTCTTTTGAATAGTTTTAAATAGTAAAAGTATCACAGGATTATAAAAAATAAGAAAAAGAAAGCAAAAATCATGTATCTCCATTATCCTAACACAATTATTATTATTTACCAGAAACTAGAGCTTAATTTTTAAACTTCAAATTCCAATCAAATTCCTCAAGCACTTATTATAAACATTTATGCTTCTAGAAGTTGACAATAATATGCAACATTTCAATTTCACCTTTTCAACCTGTTGAAGGACCACTGAGGCTATCTTATCAAGTAGTGAAGTACTGAGGTAGTTGGTTCTAGAAATGAAAGATGCAATCCCTGCAACATTGATGTAATTAATTTCATCCATCAAACGCTGTAAGGTAACAACTGTTTCTTCAAGAAGTGAATGAGCAAACCAGTCTCCTTTTAAAGATTTAACTTCTTCCCATAACAGATTCAAATTTTTACATTCTTGTAGTCTCTGATGACCATAGTGATCTAATTTTTGAAGTACTTTCAACTGTTTCCCAGGAATATTATCCAGATACATGTGATCATACTGAATACATCTTAAAACAGATGTTGCAAAAATATTCAGGTCATGTAGGTCACACTGTGGCAAAACTGCTTCAATCTGAGACATCCTCACTTCGTCCAGGTGAGAAGAAGGAAGCATCGAAAGAGCACAGACCAGGATGGAAATCTCACTAGGTATGACACTGACTTTCAAATAACTATAAAGAAAGAAGGAAAAAATAAAAAGAACAGAATTGAATCTATCAGCAACAAAACTTAGTTATAAGAATTAAAACGTGAATATATAATTATTATTACACTTAATAGGTGTGACAGTTTTAAAATATAATTTTTAAAGGGTTAGGGGCTTCCCTGGTGCTCAGTGGTAAAGAATCCTCCTGCCAATGCAGGAGATGAGTTCGATCCCTAGTCCAGAAGATCCCACATGCCTGGATCAACTAAGCCTGTGTGCAACATCTACTGAGGCTGTGCTCTAGAGCCCGGGAGCCTCAACTGCTGAGCCCACATACCGCAAATACGAAAGTCCTTGCACCCTTAAAGCCCATGCTCCACAACAAGAGAAGCCACAGCAATGAGTAGCCCACGTACCACAACTAGAGTAGCCCCTGCTTGCCACAACTAGAGAAAAGCCTGCACAGCAACAAAGACCCAGTACAGCTAAAAATAAATAAGTGAAAATAAAATAAATAAAAAGGGTTAGATAAATTCAAAGATGACAAGTTTCATAAAGGCTCACTAATGGCACCCCACCCCAGTACTCTTGCCTGGAAAATCCCATGTTCGGAGGAGCCTGGTAGGCTGCAGTCCATGGGGTCACTAAGAGTCGGACATGACTGAGCGACTTCGCTTTCACTTTTCACTTTCATGCATTGGAGAAGGAAATGGCAACCCACTCCAGTGTCCTTGCCTGGAGAATCCTGGGGACGGAGGAGCCTGGTGGGCTGCCGTCTATGGGGTCGCACAGAGTCGGACACGACTGAAGCGACTTAACAGCAACAGCAACAGCAAGGGAAGCCTTAAGATGTTCTAAAGCATATCCTCATTTTTTTATGCAAAAATAAAACCATAGTCCCTGACAAACAAAAGGTCAACATTAGAAAAATGTCTGCAGAGCTGTTGCGAGAGACAGAATTTGGACTGAATTTCTGGATATGACCTGTCAGAAGCTGGTATGATCTAGAACAGGCAAAGAGTAACCACTCAATAACAGTGATCCCTTTCTTCTGCAACATAAGAAGCCCAACCTTTAAAAAAAAAAACCAGACAAAAAAGACAAACACAGAGCATACAATCCCTTCTCTTCTCCTCCTTTCCCAAATCCCTATGCTCAGAGACCCACCACCAGGACAGCAGTTGTTAAAATACAAATTAAAAACTGGGAGCTTTTAAAGCATCTTTTAAGTTTAGAAGTAGTGGAAGAGATGATCAAATATAAATTAAAAGAAAACTGATTTACTTTTAAACATATTAAATTAGCATACTAAAATAACGATGATATTCAAGGCTAGCAAGGGTATATTGATGCAGATTTTCTCATTCACTAAGAGTAAATTTAAAAAGTTGGTGCAACCTTTCTGGAAAATAATTTAGCAGTATAGCTTAAGAACTTTAAAAGTAATTACATCATTTGACATGATCAATCTTTGTCTAGTAAACTAGCCTAAGAAAATAATCTAAAATGAAGGAAAAGATTTTATGTTACATTATTCATCATATTTTTTTATGTGGCTAAAATTTGAAAACAGTGTACATACCAAGGAACGGGAATACTTAAGGTAATTATGATACAGTCATATGATGGGCAATATCCAATCACTAAAAATATTTACAAATAGCTTAAAATGATGTAGGAAAATGCTGTTAATGTTAAGCATGTTGGAGAAGGAGCACAAAACTGCGTTTCTGATTCTCAGCTATGAAAAAAACATATAGATGATATATACCACAAGCAAATAAACCAACCAAATAAACCAAACTGTTCACCACAAATGAAAGGGCTTACAAATGATTATTTTCTTCTTTATACTTTTTTCTGTTTTCAAAATGATTTTTTTTTTCACATGAGATGGGTCCCATGTTGACCTCTTAACAGACCTGGGGGAAGCACATCTCACACAACAGTGTGAACACCCAATTATTATGCTTATGAACTACAACCAAAATGATTTTCACATAATATCTGGCCCACTGCCTGACACAAAGTAGGTACTCAATAAGTACTAAATGAGTATTTTATTCTTATAACCACAAAAAAATTAATATGCTATTTTATATAAAGAAAAGAAAGACCTCCAGAGTTGCATGTGTTTACAGAATTGACCCAAGGGGTAGGAACTCTCAGTATTTGCCAATCTTGTGATACTAATCTGAAAATAAACCTCCAAGAGACACAAACACGCCAGACTCCAATTGATGCTTTCCTTATGGTGTTCCCTAAAATTTCAAAACTCACAACAGATGCAATTGCGTTTATTTACATTCTACCACAAATCTACCAGCATGGCTAAAATAAAATGTACCAAGAGTTGGTGAAGATCTCAAGAAACAGGAATGCTCACATTTTGCTAGTAAATAAACTGGTACAGTCACTTTAGAAAACTATTTAGAGTTCCCTGGTGGACTAGTGATTAGGATTCCAGGTTTTACTGCTGTAGCCCAGGTGCAATCCCTAGTTGGGAAACTGTTTAAAAAAAAAAAAGAAGGAAAAGAAAAAGAAAGACAAAATAAAAAACTATTTAGCAGGATCTGCTGAAGGTGAATATATAACAACATATGTATAATCAACAATCACACTCCTCAGTAAATATCCACAGAGATGTATACATATGTTCACTAAGAGATATGAATGAAGATGTTCACCACAGCAGTATTTATAATAGCCAAAAATTGGAAATAAATCAAATATCTATCAACATTAAAATAGACTAAAAAAAAACTGTTACGTTCTTACAAGACTATATAGCAAACACATGGGTAAATCTCATAAATAAAATGTTAAACAAAAGAAGCAAGGCACTAAACAGGCAAAACTAATCCATGCAGTTAGAAGCAGGGACAACAGTTAGCCTGGGGAAGGGGGAGGGGTATAAAGAGGAGGGAGTAGGGTCATGAGGAGGGAATATGTCTATTTTATGTAGATAGTTCAATATATCACCTTTTTCTTTTTAAAGAACATATTATTCCAGTACATGAATTCCCTGGGTTCCCCAGATAGTTTCAGGAGATATTCACATAATCATTTATGTGAACTATTTTAACTAGATTGTATTCCTTCACACCAACCTGCTCTGAAGCAGGAGAAGGGTTAAATTTAAAATAGAGGTACATACAGAGGTATGTAAGGGCTCTTGCTATGCAGAATTACTAAACTTCAAAACTGCCATATCTGCTTCAAATTTTTTAATAAAGTAAACAAAACATTACCGGTAAAGTGAAATCTCCTGTGATGCTCCCACTCCTGTCTTACTTTTCTGTTAGCATACCTGTAGGCCAATAGTATTGTATAATTTACTATTTTAAGAAACACTGTACTGACCAAATAAATCATGTCTCTGGGCCAGTTTATGATACCTAATTTAAAGCATAATTACATTAAATTCTTAATTCAGAGGCTATATGAAAGTGGATGTTATTAATAAATATGGAGTGAAGAAACAATCCTGTATTTAATCACCTTGATAAGAAAGCTATTTAAGAAAACAGTGAACCTTCTTGTAACATATCTAATATGCTAAATTCTCACCTGATAAAGTGCTACCTCTTATTCCTCAGTTCAAATCCTTAACCATAATAGCATATCATTTTATTACAGAAAAATCATTTTCAATTATATGTCAGTCTTGATTACAGCATAAGGTCACATGCCTGGTCTTTCAAAAATCACAGTAAGAAATCAAACTAGTATGGAAAAAACAGAGGGGGAAAAAGATTAATCTGGTTTTAACTTTATTCAAATCATTATTTTGATCTTTAAAGTCAAAATTTTTAATTGGAACACTCCATCTTAAAGTAAAATAAAAATCAATGGAAAACTAAATAACTTCTTAGTTGAAACAGGAATGGTATATTCATAGAAATGCAAAAATTTTTTAATTATAAAAGGGAAAATCATATGAAAATACTTTACTAACATTGCCACTACATATCTTAGTTTTAAAATTTTAAATTTTAATGTGCCTTGGACCTCCCGGGTGGCTCAGTGATAAAGAGTCCACCTGCCAATGCAGGAGACACAGGTCAGATCCCTGATCCAGGAAGATCCCACACGCTACGGAGCAACTTGAGCCCGCGCGCCACAACTACTGAGCCTGTGCTCTGAGCCAAAGAGCCACAACTACTGAGACCACACGCCACAGCTACTGAAGTCTGCGAGTCTAACCTGTGCTCAGCAACAGGAGAAGCCATCGCCCAACAAGAAGCCCGTGCAGCACCACTAGAGAGTAGCCCCCATTCACTTCAATTAGAGAAAAGCCCAGGCAGCAATGAAGACCCAACACAGCCAAAATAAATAAATAAATTTTAAAATAAATAAATTAATTACATTTTAATTATTCCTTAAAACAGGCAAGTAAGCAGACTACAGGCCTACAAATGTGAGTACTCCTAAATGAAGCTTTGCCTTCTTCAGCAGCTCTAATCTTTTCATGGATGGTTACTCCATTCCTGCAGGAAAGGAGAATGGCTTGGTTTTATGTGTTCATGCCCTAGAGCTCTCATCACCCCACTGACCTCACTTCCCTTTGAAAATATATCAAGCACAAGCAATGGCAGAATGGGCAAGGGAGCAAGATAAGTGTCTTAATAATTTTAATAATAATCTACCCATTTCTGTTTTCAAAAGTTCCAACAACTTTTATATAACTAAATTAAACTTACACATAACTAAACAAAACAGGCTTATACAACTAAATTTATATTTATATAAATTTATATATTTATATAAAAATATAATATATATACCTAAACAAAACGGGCTTATACAATGAAAGACTTAAACACATCTGTTTTAATCTTACCTAAGCAGTAATTCTCTGAGTTTCACAAAAAGCTCTTTACTTTGAAAATGTAGAAAAATCAACGCTTGAGTTATTCTCAACAACTCTACTGGTTTATAGTTATCCAAATGTTTATGCAGAATTGAAGTAATCCTAAAAAGAATGATAAAACATGTATTATAACCAGTTCACTCACATACTATTATTAAACTTTTACTGAGGAGCTGTTTCATGCCAGACATGCTCTGTGTTAGGGAAATAGCAATGAATGACCCAAGGTTTTCTGTTCTTGAAGAACTGTCTCAAGATGACGACAGAAATGTAAAATGATTTTTCTTCCTTAAATCCAGGATGATCCTCTAATGGAGATGCTTAAAAGCAATGAAAAAATGCAAACAGTCAATAAATTGGAGGAACTAGGGCAGTAGGAATATTTTTTAAAAGAATATATAATACACAATGAAATAATAAATATACACAATCTGAACCACATATGTTTGTTTTTTCTTAAATCTCAAGTTTAAAAAACCAATATGTTGCAGTATGACTTCAAGGTAACAACTACAGTATGAAACAATTCAAGTTCATGTAGATAGATGTTAACTGTTCTGCAGAAACTGTCCTTTTTAAAGCCACTTGTGCTTTATGTTCTTCACTTTCCTAGATTATAATCCTCTGCCTGAGAATAAGAATAGCAGCAAATGAAATGAAAGACGTTGTAAACAATTAAAAACCTGTTTTGAAAAATTATTTAGAAAATAAACAATGACTTAAATGTTAATTCCTTATTTCTTCAAAACCAAGATTATAGGGAAAAAAATTTTTTTTTTTTCTCAAAAAAAAAAAAGGCAACTTATGAATGTCAACTAAACTTAACACCAAAAATTTCAGGAAAGTATACTTTTTAATCAGACGTGAATTTCTGCTTTCCATCTCTTCCATTGCTCCCATCACTGCCAGGGCCTGCTGGCCAGTCAGCTCCTCTGACATCAATAATATAGTTGATTTAAGTCTAGAAGCAAAGAAAAATATGTTAGAAAATTAATGATTAGTTTATTAAATTTTTATAAATAACAGTTCTTAGGCAATAAATAGAAATAATAGAAACAAAAGCTAAATTAAAAAATAGATTAAATATATAATTCCAATTTTCTCCCCACCTAATTGGGAATAACACAAAATATTATTAAATAAAGAAAAATGTATTTTCTCCAAAGAAACTAAGGCCTCAGTATAATCTTAAACTGTCTCTTAAAAAATACAAATAAAATGTTTTTAATTAATGATTTTCAAATAAGGTATGGTTTCATTGGCTATAAAATACAATAATTCAATGAAATTATTCAGTTGGAGAGAGCTATGGAACAAACAATTGATATTTCAATATTGCCCCAATTTTTTAAAACTTAGTAAGATGTGACCAGGAAGTCACCATACCTACATATTAACAGAAACCTTAACACTAAGTACTTATTATAACACTATAAATGGAAAATTTACAAAGATGGTCCATTTTGAAATCATCCAAAGTAGTGCAGTGATAAGTATACAAGTGTCTTTTAGAATAATTTAGAAGGCAAGTCCAAAATATGAAATCTGAAGAAAGCATGGCAAACTAATTGTCTATTCATCCTGGATAGTTCCACACCATCCTTTTCACTAACCTTATCAAGTGTTTCAAACCCAGCTTCTTCCCATAGTTTTTCCCCAACCATTTTAATCCACATTTTTCTCTCACTTTTATGTCTGCACACAGCAATTACTATCTATATCTATTTTTTAGTATACTCATAAACTATATTGACATGTCATGGTATTTACATATTTCAATTACATATTTCTATCCTTCCAAGTGGAATAAAAATTTCCTGAAGTCAGAGACTCAAAAATTTGTACTGTCCTGGCATAAGAGATTTTAATAGTACTTGGTGACAAGAAAAAATTTCCAATAAAAATTTTTTAATAATCATCTTATTTCTATCTTGATCCAGTCTCTTAAAATGTACCCTTAAATTTCTTCATGTAATTTAGAAGACTCCCAAAAACTCTCTATGAAGTCTTTGCTAACAGAAACAAGGACAGCTACATATACCCAATATGCAATTCCTGGAACCCCTGCTTAACTGAATCTACTAATCACACTTAATCTGTTTGCTCATACCTAGTAATCATATATTAATTTAATATTTGCTCATCTTTACAGGGGCTTCCTTGGTGGCTCAGTGGTAAAAAAAAAAATCCATGTGCCAATGCAGGAGACACAGGTTGAATCCCTGGGTCAGAAAGATCATCTGGAGAAAGAAATGGCAACCCACTCCAGTATTCTTGCTGGGGAAATCCCATGGACAGAGGAGCCTGGGGGGCTACAGACCATGGGGTCACAAAACAGTGGGACACTACTTAGTAACTAAACCACCACAACCGCCAAAGCCAAGAAGGGAGAAGAATAGCACTGATACGATGTTCTCCATCAGTGCTATGTTGACTCCCAGGGGATTACTGGCCCCCATTCAAAACACCATAGGAGACTGAGTTTGAGATATAAGTTAGAATAATCAGAGAAAGATCAAGGAGCAGAGTACTCAACTCTCTTCTACTTTTGAGTGGAGTGACTTTTCTGATTTCTAGAACTGCAAGGAGATCTATGCCTGAAGAATTCATCTATTCTCAACAGGAAAAGTAAAGCGCTTTTAGCTGAACTTACTGTTTCTTTTCTTCAGGTCCTGCCATGGGTCCCAACGCTACAAACAATTTTACACAGCTAGCAGGGTGGTCAAACAGAGGAATCATTTCTGTTAGCCTCTTCTTAGTCATTAAAATAAATTCAAAACTATGAAACTGTAGAGAGTAGTATAGACTAAGTATTTTACTGATGGAGTCCAAATCAAGATGGTTCATATTGCTCAAAAATACTTTATTACACCTTTCTAATAGTGGGTAATATCTATATTTAATATTTCGAAGAAATTGTACTATTCTTCTTGCAGTGTTGACCGGGGAAGAATCCATAGTGTCAAAAAGTAATTCTGCTTTGTTCACTAATTTCTCTTGAAAACGCTGTGATATTAAAGAAGATATGCTGACCATCAAAACAGACAAGGACCTGAAAGAGGAAGAAGATGCAAAAGGTTTACATTATCTAAGAATAATGAAAAATTCTAAGACTAAATGCTTAGAAACAGAAAGGAATTGATAAAAATACTACAGGCTTTATACAACAAAATTTTTCTTTTAAATACTAGTGGGACTTGAATTCTGATGTCCTAGTAATCAGAAGCCTGTAGACAAAAAAAGGATTGAATAATAATTTTTGTTGAATGTGTATAATATCTTGTTCTATAGATAAATATTTTGAAGGGAAATATTTTAATGAAATTTACTCAGAAATCACTGTGCCAACAGCCAATTGAACGCAACACGGAAGGTCTCATTCTATATTTTCAGAAGTAGACTTTGCTTTATTACTCCCTCCTCTTTATTTATAATCTACCAGTAAAAATATTGGCAAAATATTTCTCACTAATGAATGATTTCATATTTTTAATGTTTTATGCCATATTGATATTAATATATAACAGTAAGACAATATTGAACATGAATATTTCTTCACTCAATAAACACTTTTAAGAAACATAAATCAATCTTCTGGCACTGCGGAAGACACCAAAATTACAAAGGTGAGATCTCTCCTTTCAAAAGCAGACAGTTTTTACGTGATACAAAAATCATAAAACTCTACATACAAGAACACACCTAATAATGAAAAAGGAATGTAAAATGTAAAAGGTATGATGTAACAAACATGTGGGGATGATAATTAGGAACATCTACAAAAAAGACATGAAAATGTGAACCTAAAACTATCTCAACCATTCCACTATCTCAATTAGTGGAACTATTTGAAGTTTTTTGTTTCAAAATTTCTTCAATCTTTCCAAGAAAACAAATTATTTTTTAAAAACCCAATTGTATAATACTTCAGCTTCTCTAATCCAAATGTTTAATGTTAACATTAACATAAATTAGTAACCTAGTATTTAGTTTAATTATAAACTTGGATATGATTTTTTAAATTGTATTTGTAATTTCAATTTGGAGTAGGGAAGTACTCAAAGATTTCATTAGATTCTCAAATGGGTCTATAAGAATTTTTTAAAGTTAAAAAAATTTACAGTGATTCTTATTATCTCTGCTTTTATAAGCTACTTTCATGTGTGTGTGAAAATATATATAAAGTAAAATTTACCATTTTAAACATTTTTAAGTATACAGTTCAGTGGTGTTAAGTACATTCACAATGCTGTACGACCATCACCATCATCCACTGCAGGACTTCTTCATTTTCTCAAACTAAAACTTCTTACCCATTAAATAGTAACTCCCCTTTCTCGCCTCCTTGAACACCCGCAACAACCTTTCTACTTTGTTTCTATGAATTTGACTACTCTAGGTACCTCATATAAAGGGGATTTATACAGTATCTGTCCTGCTGCATCTGGCTTATTTCATTTGGCATAGTGTCTTCAGGGTTTATACATGTTCCGTCGTGTGGGCCGTGGCCGTGTGCGGCGGCGCGTGCGCGCGCTCCCCGCGTCCCTGGGGAAGGGTGGAAACCCCCCCCGGGCGCCTGTGGGGTTGTCCGAGCACGCCCTGGCGGGTTGGCGCCGGACGCCCCGTTGTGTGAAACCTTTATGGACTTCCCTGGTGGCTCAGACGGCAAAGCGTCTATCTACAATGAGGGAGACCTGGGTTCGATCCCTGGGTTGGGAAGATCCCCTGGAGAAGGAAATGGCAATCTACTCCAGGACTACTGCCTGGAAAATCCCATGGACAGAGGAGCCTGGTAGGCTACAGTCCACGGGGTCGCAAAGAGTCGGACACGACTGAGCGACTGAACTGAACTGAGGACATATCAAGATTTCCTTCCTTTTTAAGGTTGAATGATACCCCATTGTGCGTATATACAAAGTTTTGATTGCCCATTCATTTGCTGATGGACATTTAGGTTGTTTCCTCCCTTCAGCTAATGTGACTAATGTTACTATGAACACTGGTGTAGGCTACAAACCAAACTATGCTCTCTCCCCACAAATGGATACATTAAAGCCCCACTGGCAATGTGACTATATTTAGAGATAGGGCCTTAAGGGAGGTAACTTAAGGTTAAGAGAGGTCGTAAGGATGGCCAGCAAACATGTTAGCTTGCAAGTAAGGAAAAATCACAGAGCTCAACAACGTTGTGTCATAGTTTACATATTTTATGTCTAATTCCCACAGCAACATTACACAATAGATACTACTTACTATTCCTGTTTTGTAGGTGAGGACCCTGAACTTGCAAGAGAATAAAGTCACATAGTTAGGAACTAGCAAGTCTAAGTGTGTGTGCACTCAAAGCCCAGACTCTTTCCACCACAACACAAAGCCCCTAAATAAACTTACCTTAAGTCTTGTATGTTTTCCAACTTCCTATTTACAATATCAGCTATTTTTCCCATTAATGGACTATAATGTAAATGTTGATCTGCCAGGCAAGAGGAAAATTTTGACAGCACACTGATATCAAACCTATTAAAGGAAATATACAAAGATGATTCTTACTATTTATTTTCATTCTTAAAACATAATACACAAAAAAACAAAATAAACAAACAAAAATAAATAAATGACTGGAACAAGGTATCCTAAGAAGAAAGAAAACTAATGCTTTTTTCCTTACTTAAAAATATATTCTTTTGTGTTTTTCAAAGTTTCTCTAATTAGTACTATATCAATTTTTACTGGAAATATAAAACTGAGAAAAAATAAAAAAATAAAAAAAAAGAAATGGGAGTTTCCTCTGCTCCTTCCTCAGTTTGCAAGGGTCTCTAAAAATAATAATAATAATAATAATACACAGTTATAAAATAGCCAAAAAAAAAAAACTAATATATTACTAACATAAAATTAATTTTCTAAAATGTTGATTATCTGTTCTTAAAAGTAACCCAAGCTAAGAGTTAAAAAGCCACATTCTTCTCGAAGATTTTAAAAAGGGGGGAAAACACTCAAAGTTATTTGAATCATTTTACTTTATTTTTTCAGGTGACAGAATAGAAAAAAATATAAATAAATAAATAAATTTTAAAAATCACCCATTAAAAGTTTTCTGAAAAAAACAAAAAAAAGAAATAAACAACTTTAAATAAAAGACATTGCTTTCTAGCACACACAGAAAAAAGAATACTGGAGTGGGTAGCTATTCCCTTCTCCAGGGGATCTTCCCAACCCAGTGATGAAATCCAGGTCTCCCACATTGCAGGCGGATTCTATACCATCTGAGTCACCAGAAAACCCCATATTAACACATAAAACCAAAAATATTTTAAAAATAAATAAAACAATCTCTACTATAATCATGCTTGAAAAACTTGATTTTTTCTCTAGGACAAATGACCCAATTTCTTCAACAAAAAAGGCAAGACAAAAGAGCAGAAAGGAGAATTGTTATAGATTTTTAAAGACTTTGAATTCACTTAAAGACAAGCATAAGGAATTTCACAGCAGCACGATATGTAATAGCAGGAAAAAAAAAAAAAAGCAAAACAGCAGCAATTTCAATGTCCATCAAGAGTATAATGAATAATTGCACATATTCCTAGAATTCCATACAGCAATAAAAAACAATAGTGATATATCACAGAAGAATCTTTAAAATATATTGAGTGAAAAAACTAGGTATAAAAGTTCTTACTATAGGATTCCATTTTTATAGAAAGAAAACTAATTTCAGGTGTTAGAAGTCAAGATAGTGCTCACTTTTGGGACAGAGAAGTGGGGAGCGACTGGAAGGGAGCACGAAAGGAACTTTGGGGAAACTAGTGATATTCTGTGTTTTGATCTTGGTGCTGTTACACAAAAGTATATGAGTATTTTCAGTATGTGAAAATTTATCAAGATGTATACTTAGGACTGGTGTAACTATAAAAATTGGTATATTTTTACGATATTCTTTAATGCGTACTTACCAGAAAAAAAAAAAAAGCAGAGAAAAACTTGAGACATGGCAACGAAATACAATGTGTATACCATGTGTGCATAGTTATTTAAACAAACTGCCTTCAAAAAGACCTTTATAGAGCAGGCAATGAAATCTGAACTCAGTTATTAGGTGATAATAAGGAATAATTAATCATTTTTATTAGGTATAATAATAGCATGGTGATTATATATACTTTTAAAAGAGTGCTTTTTGTCTCTCAGAAATACATACTAAGGTATTTACTGGTAAAATTATACCACAATTTTAACTATACTGAAGGGTAGGGAGGGAACTGTAGAATATCCAGACAAAACAAGACTGCTATATGTTGGTAATTATTGACACTGGATGATGGGTACATAGGAGTTCATTATACTGACCTCTCTACCTCACCAAAGGTCAAAGATTATTCTCCCTACCTGAAACAAAAAGACAGTTACAGGTAGAGAGAATGCAAACCTGGAGATGAGAAGACCGATCAGTTTAGATAATGAGATTAACTATAATCACCATTCAGTAAATGGATGTGAAATTTCTAGGCCCAGAGATTTGTTGGGTCAGTCCAGTTCAGTTCAGTCACTCAGTCGTGTCCAACTATTTGCGACCCCAGCACGGCAGGCCTCCCTGTCCAGCACCAACTCACGGAGTTTACTCAAATTCATGTTCATTGAGTCGGTGATGCCATCCAACCATCTCATCCTCTGTTGTCCCCTTCTCCTCCCACCTTCAATCTTTCCCAGCATCAGGGTCTTTTCAAATAGGTCAGTTCTTCGCATCAGATGGCCAAAGGATTGGAGTTTGCGCTTCAGCATCAGTCCTTCCAATGAACACCCAGGACTGATCTCCTTTAGGATGGACTGGTTGCATCTCCTTGCACTCTTCTCCAACACCACAGTTCAAAAGCATCAATTCTTTGGCACTCAGCTTTCTTCACAGTCTAACTCTCACATCCATACATGACCACTGGAAAAACCATAGCCTTGACTAGATAAACCTTTGTTGGCAAAGTAATGTCTCTGCTTTTCAATATGCTGTCTAGGTTGGTCATAACTTTGCTTCCAAGGAGTAAGCATCTTTTAATTTCATGGCTACAATCACCATCTGCAGTGATTGTGGAGCCCAGAAAAATAAAGTCAGCCACTGTTTCCACTGTTACCCTATCTATATGCCATGAAGTGATGGGACTGGATGCCATGATCTTAGTTTTCTGAATGTTGAGCTTTAAGCCAACTTTTTCACTCTTCTCTTTCACTTTCATCAAGAGACTCTAGTTCTTCTTCACTTTCTGCCATAAGGGTGGTGTCATCTGCATATCTGAGGTTATTGATATTTCTCCCGGCTATCTTGATTCTAGCTTGTGCTTCACCAAGCCCAGCGTTTCTCATGATGTACTCTGCATATAAATTAAATAAGCAGGGTGACAATATATAGCCTTGACGTACTCCTTTCCTGATTTGGAACCAGTCTGTTGTTCCATGTCCAGTTCTAACTGTTGCTTCCTGACCTGCATACAAATTTCTCAAGAGGCAGATCAGGTGGTCTGGTATTCCCATCTCTTTCAGAATTTTCCAGTTTTTTGTGATCCAGTCAAAGGCTTTGGCATAGTCAATAAAACAGAAATAGATGTTTTTCTGGAACTTTCTCGCTTTTTCCATGATCCAGCGGATGTTGGCAATTTGATCTCTGGTTCCTCTGCCTTTTCTGAAACCAGCTTGAACATCTGGAAGTTCACAGTTCATGTACTGTTGAAGCCTGGCTTGGAGAATTTTGAGCATTAATTTACTAGCATGTGAGATGAGGGCAATTGAGAGGTAGTTTGAGCATTCTTTGGCATTGCCTGTCTTTGGGATTAGAATGAAAACTGACCTTTTCCAGTCCTTTGGCCACTGCTGAGTTTTCCAAATTTGCTGGCATATTGAGTGCAGCACTTTCATAGCATCATCTTTCAGGATTTGAAATAGCTCAACTGGAATTCCATCACCTCCACTAGCTTTGTTCATAGTGATGCTTTCTAAGGCCCACTTGACTTCACATTCCAGGATGTCTGGCTCTAGGTGAGTGACCATACCATCATGATTATCTGGGTCATGAAGATCTTTTTTGTACAGTTCTTGTGTGTATTCCTGCCACCTCTTCTTAATATCTTCTGCTTCTGTTAGTTCCATTCCATTTCTGTCTTTTCTTGTGCCCACCTTTGCATGAAATGTTCCCTTGTTAGCTCTAATTTTCTTGAAGAGATCTCTAGTCTTTCCCATTCTATTCCTTTCCTCTATTTCTTTGCACTGATTACTGAGGAAGGCTTTCTTATCTCTCCTTGCTATTCTTTGGAACTCTGCATTCAAATGGGTATATCTTTCCTTTCCTCCTTTGCTTTTCACTTCTCTTCTTCTCATAGCTATTTGTAAGGCCTCCTCAGACAGCCCTTTTGCTTTGGGTACCTTGCAATCTGTTGGGTACCTTGTTTAATTTAACTCAGCTCACACAACAAAAGCCTACAGAGCTCACCCTGCAGTCATGCACGACTATAATTGTAAGAATTTATCATTGTTTATGCTTCAAAAAGCAATATGCTAAAAAAGAATAATGAGGAATGACTGGTCCTCTCATCTATAAATAGTTACTGTTTCTTATCTTAGGCAATCCTTTCTTTTCTGCCCTAGGTTACTATTTGGTTTAGAGGGAGTGTTGTTCTGTGGTTTCCAGAAGCTCCTGTCTCTTTTCCACCTTGATTTTTCTTTCACTCACTAATATTTGTTTTATCCCACTAATAATGGACCATGGCTACCCAGAACCCTTAAGTTTAAAAATTCTAAGTTTTCAGAAATCACCAAAATGGCTTTCTGGTACAACTAAGAGCCCTCAGTTGTTTTATAAATGGAGAGCTTTTCATGTATTCTTTTATTATTTTTTATATATTCTTATTAAATATAAATAGTATAGTACAGAATACAATAGGCTTCTCTGTACTCCAAATTTTCTAAATTTTCTGGCAAATAAAAAGCAGAGACATTACTTTGCCAACTAAGATCTGTCTAGTCAAAGCTATGGTTTTTCCAGTAATCATGTATGGATGTGAGAGCTGGACTATAAAGAAAGCTGAGCACCAAAGAATTGATGCTTTTGGACTGTGGTGTTGGAGAAGACTCTTGAGAGGCCCTTGGGCTGCAAGGAGATCCAACCAGT
The DNA here is from genome assembly GCA_935064755.1 of Tragelaphus eurycerus. Classification (NCBI taxonomy): domain Eukaryota; kingdom Metazoa; phylum Chordata; class Mammalia; order Artiodactyla; family Bovidae; genus Tragelaphus; species Tragelaphus eurycerus. The sequence continues at coordinate 839,452 of CAKXYN010000060.1, forward strand.
CCATCCTAAGGAAGTCAGTTCTGAATATTCACTGGAAGGACTAAGGCTGAAGCTAAAACTCCAGTACTCTGGCCATCTGATGTAAAAAACTGACTCATTGGAAAAGACCCTGATGCTGGGAAAGACTGAAGGCAGGAGGAGAAGAGGACAACAGAGAATGAGATGGTTGGATGGCATCAACAACTTGATGGGCATGAGTTTGAGCAAGCTTCGGGAGTTGGTGATGGACAGGGAAACCTGCCGTGCTGCAGTCCATGGGGTCACAAAGAGTTGGACATGACTCAGCAACTAAACTGAACTGAACTCATAATATTCTGAATAAATTTCATATTTTTCTAGATATTTTTTATTTTTTTCTCTCTTTTTTTTCTATTTTAATTTTTTTACAAACCCTGTGTCGAGGGCAGACTCACAGCAGGGAGCTGCTCTGCTATGTAGGAAACCTCGACCCCAAAGCAAATTGTCTATGAATGCTTTAGCACCAGGTTCCCCACAAAGGGGCAAGGAGGAAGCCACCTTTCTAGTTGTTCCCTGTTTTAGATGATCATTGATTATGGAAGTATGCTAAAGATATAGCTATGTGTAGAGTAGGAAAAATATCTAAATTGATACTATTCACAATAGTGGACCTGAAATATTCTAAGATACCTATGAGCTCTGTTCATTGCATCTGTATAAAAATGAAGTGATAGGCAAGTACCTATAAATGTTGTTAAACAGTAAAATCTTTCATTTCTCATAAACTCGTTCTTCTTTCTCTTTTTATGAACATCTAGGGATTTTACTGAGAGCCTATCACTCAGAATTTTTTCCTTCTGAAGCAAAATTCTTTCAGAAAAGAAAGTTTAAAAAGCACAGTCCAAGAATAGCAGTGACTTTAGCTTAATTATATTTTGATTAATTATATACGTTTAAAAGCACCTACATTCTGCAGCCTTAAGGAATATTTGAAATACTTTTCTTTCTCTTAAGGAAAAAACACATTCCCCATTCTTTGCCTACAAGATTTCACTGTGCTAGAAAAACACACCTTAACACAATCAAAAAACCCTAAAACTAAACTGAACTTAAATATATTTTTTTCTTTTAAAAATTTTTTGGCCACATCACGCATCATGCAGGATCTTAGTTCACTGAAAAGGGATCAAACCCAGGCTCCCTGCAGTGGGAGTGCAGTCCTAACCATGGGACCACAGGGGAAATTCCTAAATACATTTCAATAAAGCTTGATAGTTAGGCAGCAGCTCCCTATTCCTCCCCTACAAGATTTCACTGTGCTAATCCTGAACAGAATAACCCTGATCTTAGCTGAAGAACCCAGAGTACTTGCCTTTCCAGTCTTCTCCAAGCTTCTGTAACGAGTGCTTCAACTAGAGAGTCATGGGCCTCAATACCAAACCTCAAGAAAATCAAGAGAAAATAATTTTCCACATAGAAACATTTTAATATTATTAAAAGCACATATGCAGTAAGAATTATAATGCAAAAGTGAACCCCAAGTTACTACATTCTTATACAATCAGCCCTTATTTCTGGTCTGGTCCCATTTCAGTATTCTCATTTCTCAGTACTACCTAATAAACACCTATACTTTATCCCATGCCCTCCTCATCCTTTTATCTGTAACATTTCAATGCCGTCCACTGAACAATGAAAATGTTCAATGATATATTTTATCTTAAAAGTACATCTAACATGTACTACTTTGCTCTGATTACAAAAATATTTTTAAAAGAGAAAGTTTGTAAAATAAAGAAAAACTTCAATTGGGTAATAAAAATAATTTATAAATCTGCTACTCATAAATACTCACCATCATTAATTTGGAGCATTTCTTTTCAGTTCTTTTTCTACACCCTTAATGAAATATATGTATTTCTTTCACATGTTTGTCTCTTGCCTCTTTTAGTAAGTTAACACTATATTGTGGACAGTTGCCCATTATCTTTACATATACTTCAAAACATAATTTTTAACAGTTGTATACTATTAATTATGCGAATAAAATATCATTTAAATATTTACCTACTTACTACGATCTTAGTTTTTCAATATTATAAACAATGCTGGAATGAATAACCATGTATAGGAATCTTAACATGTATCTTAGATTACTTTCTTAGGATAAATCTTAGAAACAAAATTATTTTGTTTATAGGCATATCACTATAAACAGTATTATCACTGATATAAAAGGTTTATCATTCTTTTTTAGTCTAACCCTACCCCCCAAAATAAGAAAAACCTTAAGCCCCTTTCTGTATACACTGATCCCTAATAAAAACAACTGTATCTCTGCTCTGTGCAGTGCTGACATCTATAGCTATTTAGACAACTATTTAACTTCAATAATTTTCACCAATGAGACTAATAAACAGATTAATTTTAACTTTTTTGCCTTTTTTCCTTTGTACAGCTGCTGAATTCCTCTCCAAATAATGTAAAATTTCTTTTCTTTTTAAATTTTTTCCCAGCTTTATTGATGTATGATTAACAAATATTGTATATATTTAGGTTGTACAGCATAATATTTTGTTGTTTTTTTTTAAAGAAAACATGATTTTAAACATTCATATCTTATTCATTTCAAAATGTCAGAGTTCTCGGTCAGACTTGAAAACACTTCAAAAACAAGTCTTTGGCAACCTCCAAATTATTCTTGGTGACCTTAATATCCCTCTGGCCATAGTCTTGGGATAGAGGGCATATAAAAAGTCACCTTCAGTATTAAGTTTTGATACACATATACACAGTGGAATGATTACTGTAATCAAAGAATATCCGCCAATTATCTTTAAAATATTAGATGATCAGGAAAACTATTTTAAGGGAAAAAACCACATTGCTTTTCATTTCAAAGAGATTTTTATAAAGTTAAAATATAAAAATAAACTATAATCATTTCTATAAAACCTAAAAGCACATTACTTACTGTTGTATGATGTATAACACATTCACCAAGGTACTGTCGCTCATGAACTCCATTTTAGTTGTAACTAAATTACGAAGAGTAAGAAATTGGGGATGGTTTCTGATACAGTCCACATTTTTTACTGAGCTGGTCTTCTGCTTTTGAAACTGCCAAAGCATACTGAGTGCACATCCCACTTGCTTTTCTGAAAGTAGGGATTTGTTTTTTTCAATAAGACCAAATATTTGCTCTTCATCTGTACAATTATTCATCTGACTAATTAATGGTTCAAAACTAAAGGGTCGAAAGTGAAACACTCTCCAGGAGAATGGACGAATAGCTCTTAGGCAAAGCATATTGTAAATAATGAATCTAGGGGAAAAAAAAACTATCTTTTATTTACATCAGAAATTTTCTTAGGTAAAGAAAACCATTTGCAACTAGTAGTCAGGTTCAATATGCTGGTATAAAAATAACTGGTTTTCCTTCATGTATTTTGCTTCCATTATGATGACTCCAAATCCCATTTCAATATGCAGCTTCTGTAAAGAAATTGATTTAACATGGTCATACTTTTGTTATTAATACCAAATTAATTCCAAAATTCTCATTACAGGAACAACTTGTTTCCTGAAATAACTATAGACTTTGTTCTTAGCCTGAACCAGAGAGCAGGATTTGATCCAAAGTGAAATGTCCAGGAAAAGGGGTTTCTTTCTGCATTTCATCTAAAAAAATGTTAAGTCTGGACATCCCTGGTGGTCCAGTGCTTAAGAGTCTGCCTGCCAACACAGGGGACACAGGTTTGACCGCTGGTCAGGTACGAGTCTATATGCTGCGGAGCAACTAAGCCCTTGCACCACAGCTACTGAAACCTGGAGCCTGTGCTCCTCAGCAAGAGAAGCCACTGCAATGAGAAGCCCTGCTTGCTGCAACTAGAGAAAGCCCGTGCACAGCAAGAAAGGCCCAACACAGCCAAAAATAAATAAATAAATGTTAAATCTGACGCATAAAGTTTTCAAATTTGACTATAAAACCAGATGGGGTTGGAGGACCCAAACCAAACTCTTTGCAATAAATAAATATACTGCCTTTATCGTTTTTACAAAGAGTAGGCATTAATTCGGAGAAGGCAATGGCACCCCACTCCAGTACTCTTGCCTGGAAAATCCCATGGATGGAGGAGCCTGGTAGGCTGCAGTCCATGGGGTCGCTAAGAGTCCGACACGAAGGGGCGACTTCGCATTCACTTTTCACTTTCATGCACTGGAGAAGGAAATGGCAACCCACTCCAGTGTTCTTGCCTGGAGAATCCAAGGGATTGGGGAGCCTGGTAGGCTACCGTCTATGGGGTCACACAGAGTCGGACACAACTGCAGTGACTTAGAAGCAGCAGCAGCCATTAATTCATAGCCACAATTTTTCACATTTTTTTTTCAGAAGGATAGTCTCTGGTATATTTAATTCCAAGATAATTTCTTGCTCCTTTCTCCTTGTACTCTAAAAGCACCCACACAATTTAATCACTGTATTGGCCTTTAGGTAGGTTTTAAGCAATAAATGAGATGATTAGAGCCCAATCAGGAAATATGAAGAAATCAAGTAATGTATCAGGGTGTGGTGAAGCAACATGGAAACCAAAGATTATTATGAAAAAGAATAATTTGTTTTTAAAGTATGTCTAAATTTCTAGTTGAGAAACAATGGTTAGAAAAGCTGGGACTAAAACCATATTATCTAACACTTCTACAACAGTTTACAACGGACTTTTAAAGTATTATCCCAGTAAATTCTCTCAACCTGCCAGAGAGATGCTATCATTTGAATTTTACAGATAAAAGCTACTTTCATAAAGATTAAAAATCTACTCTAGTACTAATGAAGCTGGGACAACCACATAGTTCTTCCTTACATGAACAAACCAATGTTAAAAGTATGTCTCAAAATCCTCGCTATGCTAAGGTGTCTGCACGCTACTCTGTGGCAATCTGCACTGAATCCTGACCCAGCCTGACTTGCGACACACACATACACAAAAATCCCCGCACAAAGCAAAGGTATCTTCAAGAATCTCCTGTCTGTCAACAGCTGAAAAAGGAAGTAGCTCACGGCTTAGAATACCAGTGTCAAGTTTAACCGACCCAGCTAACCGACCTTGGGAAACTGATTCTACCCAAGGAGGGATCTCGGGACTATACAGATAAGGTACCCGCCGCGAACATGTATAGCGCAGGGTATATAGTGCAGCAACACCCTTTGAAAATGGCAGGCATCCTCGGCGCTTGGCACACAGTGGCGCTGAACGACTGTGGTCTCCCGGTCCCGCTGGGCGAGAGCTCAGCCCTGCCCTAGTCCTCCACGCTCCGGGAAATACAATACCTGGAAGGAAGCCTCCGAACTCTGTACCCCGGAACCGAAACGTGCTGGGTACAAGAAGAAAACCTATCGTCGTCACCCGATCCTGATTTGCGGGCAAATTATTTCCTCAACGCCAGGGAACTTTTCTGGAGAATCACGGGGAAGGCTGGTTAGGAGGGCTCAGAACTCATGGCTATTCCTGGTCCCCTAGTATGGGACGCAACAGGCTTGGTTCTGTCACTCACGCCTCCCTTCTATCCCAGACTTTTCTTCTGGTGGTGTCCTTTCCAAAACCCGGAAAAAAAGGCCGAGGGACCCCAGCGTGCACGGCCAAAAGCATGCACTACATGCCCCAGGGAACCTCGCGGCAAGGGTCGTGGAATAGACGTGACATACGCATTTTGGGGGGAATTCTGGGTATTGTAGTTCCTCGTTGAGAGAGACTTGGGTAGCACGTCTTCAGTTCAGTTCAGTCGCTCAGTCGTGTACGACTCTTTGCGACCCCATGAATCGCAGCATGTCAGGCCTCCCTGTCCATCACCAACTCCCGGAGTTCACCTAAACTCATGTGAATCGAGTTGGTGATGCCATCCAGCCATCTCATCCTCTGTCGTCCCCTTTTCCTCCTGCCCCCAGTCCCTTCCAGCATCAGGGTCTTTTCCAGTGAATCAACTCTTCGCATGAGGAGGCCAAAATATTGGAGTTTCAGCCTCAGCATCAGTCCTTCCAATGAACACCCAGGACTGGTCTCCTTTAGGATGGACTGGTTGGATCTCTTTGCAGTCCAAGGGACTCACAAGAGTCTTTTCCAACACCACAGTTCAAAAAAGCACGCCTTAAACCATTGTAATTATAGGTCCTTGTTGTTGTGTAGTCGCTAATCGTGTGGGACTCTGTTGTGACTGCATGGACTATAGTCCACCAGGCTCCTATGTCCATGGGATGGATTTCCCAGCCAAAAATACTGGACTGGGATGCCATTTCCTCAGGGGCTCTTTCTGACCGAGGGATGGAACCCGCGTATCCTGCATTGGCAGGTGGATTCTTGTTTCTCAACCATAAGAGGTTTTCTCCCAGTCCATGAAACATTGATATTTTTATAACACACAATATAAATGAATATTTTAAAAAGTGAAATCTGAAAACTTAAATGTGGAAAAGACATGTGCAGATTTTTATTTATTATATTCAACATGTATGGAATAGCTACGGAATGGCTATAAAAGCATCAAAACTTCTCTCCATTTCTGCACTCTGTCATGGCAGACAGGTACCAGTTCTAGACCACAAATTTTTTAACAGCTTTATTGAGAAATTATTTACACACCATACAATTCACCCATTCACAGTGTAAAATTCAGTGACTTTTTGTAGTTCAGAGTTGTGGAACATCACCACAATCAATTTTTGGCCCTGTGTTATCTTGAGGAAGTTTAACAGGGATTTTGCTCTAGATTGGCTACTATGAGGAATTTACTGGGCATCTTAATAAATTTTATCTAGAAGGCAGAAAGAATGAAACTAAGTTAAAGCTGGGATTGGTAGAGAAGCAGCTGTCACTCCTACTAGCCACAATAGGTGGATGTTTGGTCATTTTTTTGTGGTTTGGACAACACTGTTTTTTGTCTAAGTTCAGGTATGATTATGTCTTGTTTTGGTCTTGACACATCAGTCAGAAAGTGGCCTTGTTTCATGTTGATATTCTGTGCAATTGTTATGTTCAGCATAAATACCAAGGCTGAGCTATGAGTGCCAGACCAGCTCCCGGCAACAATAGGCCTAAATGATAGTGACAGTCTTCTTTATGGTCCAACTCTCACATCCATACGTGACTACTGGAAAAACCATAGCTTTGATTATATGAACCATTGTTGACAAAGTGATGTTTCTGCTTTTTAATACACTGCTTAGGTTTGTCATAGCTTTTCTTCCAAGGAGCAAGCATCTTTTAATTTTGTGGCTGCAGTCACCATCTGCAGTGATTTTCATCTGCAGTGATTTTGGAGCCCAAGAATAAACTTGGGCTTTCAACATGTTTGGGACCCAGCAAAGCACACTAGTTTTTCATTCATTCAAGTAAGGACATCTGGATAAAGAAAGCAACTACCACAGTCTAAGAAAAGATGTGGTTTATGGGATTTTAGTTCCCTGACAGGGGATTGAACCCAGGGTCCCAGTAGTGACAGCGCTAGAGTCCTAACCACTGGATCACCAGGGAATTTCCCCTCAAAACAACTCTTCTTAAGAAAAGAATAGTGAAAACTTTGTCATAGTTCACCACCAGCCACCAGTCTTTGACATTTGTAAAGCTGCTTCAAGACTTCTTTCAGGAATCCTCTAAAATGTGACCATTTATAATGTATACTATATCTAAATACTTGTTAATACTTTACTATTAAATAATTCTTCAGTCACTTCATATAAAAGTCTATCTCTCTAAGAAAAAAGTACATCCTGGAACAAATTAGTATTACTACCTTTGCACACCTCAAAATGTTAACTATGGTATAATCTGTATTATATCCTCAAAGATTGTGTCTAACTAAATGGATGAGAAAGAGGGAAACTACACCAATGTCATAGAAATGTTACACATTACCTCTACAAGTAGAAATCTAAGAAATGAATGTGTATATCACAGCTAAATAAAAGTATATTCTAAGGACTCTGAATTAGCAAAAATCAAACCCATGCTTACAAAATCTGTCTCAATATAGTGCTCACTATAAATTACAATTTTAAAGGTACTAAAGAATTGCCCTCCTCACTGCAAACTGTGAACTGACATAACCTCTAAATCATTTGAAGATGGATATGATGCTACTTTCCTGCAATGAGAGCAATGGCTTAGAGGCCAGGATTTTCCTCTCAGTTTTACATCTAATAAAACCGGTGAAGACTCTTAAGTGTACCTACCACATGCTCAGATGTTGTTGATAATTACTAATTTACCAAAGATAAAGGAGTGAAAATTTTAAATAATTGTAACTTTCTTTTCATACAATAATAAAATATAAGTCCTCTGTTTAATTTTGTTTGTTTTTACAGAAAAACAGATTTATTGTAAGGAATTGGCTTACAGTTGTGGGGGTTGGAAAGTCTGAAATCTGTAGGGTGGGTGAGCAGGCTGTAAGTGCACATAAGAGCTGATATTGCAGTCTTGAGTTTGAAATCAACACAGTAGGCCAAGCATGTTGAAAACCCAGGCAAAGTTTCTATAATGCCATCTTGAGGCATAATGCTTTCTTCCTTAGGAAATCTCAGCCTCCGCTCTCAAGGCCTTGAGCTGATTGGATGAGTCCCACCTTGCTTTAAGTCTTGGAATTGTAAATGTTTATCACATCTAAACTATACCTTGGGAAACACATCTAGACTATTCTTTGACCAAATAACTGGGCACCATATCCTAGCCAAGTTGACACATAACACTAACCATCACATGGGGGCTGTTTTCTTTAAAACACATGGCATATCTTCACAATGACTGCCCTCAACTCCCCTGAATATCAGGGGGAATTATTATAATTCTAACAATCTAGGAACTCTTAATTAACCTCTTGAAACAGTTAAATAGCAACATATGTCCTAAATAGTGTTCTTCCCAGAAAGCACCGGATTTGGAGTCAAAGCCTTACTTTGGTTATTTAGGAACAATGTATTTGGGAAGGCACTTATCTTCTTTGAGCCTCAATTTATCTGTGAAACAAGGATAACATATCGTGGGGTTGCTATGAGAGTTATTTTTAAAAGACAACAAAGGGCGTCAATGTCCTCCATAATTTCTTCCTTTTCTCAAATAACACTTTGTTAATTTCTTTCTTTCTTTTTTAAATGTGTGTCACAGCATTAACTGAAGCTGAGCTGGGAAGCTCTTTGAAAGTAGGGTCTCCTTCCCAGTACCCTGGCAGAGGCTCAATCAATGTTTATTAAGTGAAGCACTTTAATTCACGAACGACTTGGCATTCTAACGGTTACAAACGCTGTCAATCAACTTACACAGAAACCATTAAGCTACCTATGGGCCAGGCATTTAACTCGCTCCAAAATCCTAAAACTCCAGGGAGGGTGAGGTAACGCAAGCAAGGAATCACCAGAAGACGCGGGCCACCGAGCAGTGACGTATTTCCGGCGCGACGTTTCCCCTCCACGCCGGGCCTGGGTAGTGGGGGGAGGGAGTCGGTTCGTGGTCTTTAGCGCCTTTTCTGGCGGCGGTAGATTTGAAGCGCTTTGAAGGACCGGACCCCGGGAAGAGAAGACTGGACTGGTGCAAGTAGGTGGCGCAGAGCCTGTGTTGTTTCTGTACCGTCCTTTGCAGCAGTGCCGGGGTGCGAGAGCGGGAAGGGCCCTAGAAGAGGGGCGGAGCCGGCGCGATAGGCCCAGACCGACTTAACCGTCTTCCTCTCAAGATATTGGGACTGCCCGATCCCAGAGGGGCCCACGAGGATCGTTGCGCTAGCTTTGCAGCAGGTGCTGCTGGAGAGAGCTTCCAGCCGTGCCTTCCGGACCTGGAAAATGGCCCTCCCCTGCCAGCCCCCGCCCTCCCTTCTCGGGCGCACACCTCCCTCCCTGACGCATTTTGCCGCACAAGCTGTAATATGGCGGCAGCGACGGTGGCCTGAACTCCAGGGAGCCGGGGTGATTGTGATGCTTCAAAATCGTAAGACCGAGCACGAGTGCGGGGTAGGTGGCAGGATAGGTGGGGTCCCGCGTTACCTGCCATCCCGTCAGATTAGGGGTGGAGAGTGGCAGGCGAGGAGCCTGGATCTCAGGGGTTAAGATTAGAACGAAGACAGGCTTTCCCCTGCTCCGACCTTTTCCTCTCATAGCCACTATCTTGCGTAGTGTAGTGGCACAGGCCACCTAGTTCTCCCCAAACTCCAATCCAGGCTCTTCCTTCTTATCCCAGAACTGACTCCAAGTTCTCCCACGTTTCTGAAGAACTGTGTGCAGCGCAGGCCTTTTAGGAGGAATTACTCTTGTAGGAAGGTGATGGCTTCGGAATTCCAAATGCTTTGGGGGAGGTGTGCAAATTTGGCTAGTCTTTAGTCTTTTAAGGTGCTGAATCGAGATCTGCAGGAATGGGAAACTTTGTCGTTTTGAAAATGTTATAAAAGCACCATTTTGTGCATTGCTTTTCATTTCTTCCCACAGTAGTACTTTATGCAGGACCAAGTGTTTGCAGTAGTGGTCAGAAACGCGTCCAAGGAACAATTAAATGTTGTGGAAATTAGAGGGTACGGTTAATTTTCAGTAGTCAAAACCAGATAGAAAAAAGTGAGTCTGTGGACTACCGTTTGGCAAAGAATGGCCGGTTTGTAGAGATGATGGAGAGGGGGTGTGTAAACAGTTTTGAAATCGCGGTATAAAATCCATAAAAGGCACCGACATCTAGAATGGCTGTTTCTCTAATTCATGTTTTTTATATATGCGAATATTTACCCGTTTTATCACTCCTCCTTTTTTTTTAGTTTAATCATTTAAGATGGGATCTTCTCTAGAAGGGATTACATACATTTGTTTTAAACAGAGCTCCCTTTATCTTAACGTTTTCTTTATGATTCAAGAGTATTGATGTCCTGAGATCCTAATGGCGTCTTGTAGTAGGATTCTGTGCCTTTTTAAAAATTTTGTTTACTTTTTAAGGTTTTTGCTTTTGCGAACTTTTGTCAGGGTTGCCTTTCCCTGTTGTCAGGAGTGTACAAGTAAGCAAACTTACAAGGTTCAAAATTTTGAGTTCTTTTCTGATCCCACCATCTTTCTGAACCTCAGTTTTGTTTTGTTTTTTATCATCTATAAAATTGTATGCTAATTTCAGGCTATTATCAAGCTGTGGGCTTCAAAAGTAAATATTCAGGTTTGTTAAAATTCTGTGTGAAATTAGCTTTGAGTAAGAGCTCAGTGGTTCCCCCATGAGTGAAAAGCGTTCATTACATTTATTGTGACTTACTAAAGTCTTTGATTTTTGGTGCTTGATACTGTGGTCTTGCAGTATCAGTGTTCTTTAGGTAAAGTCTTTATTCTTTTGATATTTTGCATATTTTAAATTAGATTTCCTGTCAGGCAGCATCCATTCTCCCAAACATCGAGAAATTGGTAATAGTTACAGTAGGATGAGCTAGTTCTACTAGTTGTCAGGACACCATCTACAGTTCTTCAAGTGTTGTTCTTTTGAGAAATATATGTTGATGTTTTCCCTTATTTTATTTATAGGATATTTCAACAGGATTAGAATGTATTGTTTATTCTCTGTATCCTCATGTACTAATGCGTCTTACTTATTATATGTAGTTGGAATCCATAGATAATTAATTCAAGTTATTTGAAGAGTTTATTGCAAATCTCTGCTACACATTTTTTTTTCTTTAATATTAGTACCAGTTTTTAGTTTTCATTTAAGTGTCACTGGTTTTGACCTGGTTTAATTAATATATGGTCTCCATAAGAACTCCGTATATTGTTATTTCTGTATGGCAAATCTTGCATCTTGAAATATAGTACAGGCAGTGTTATAAATTCTCTGTATGCTGTAACTGGGACTTTGTACTTTTAGTACCAGATAGGAAATGTTTTACACTTCATTTTAGTTTGAGTAGTGGCTTAAAATGATTACCAACTTGTTCTTGGAATTTAATTATGTCATACTTGTGGTTATCAATTTTTGATATTAAAATGGTTATTTTTAAAGCATGAATGATTCCTTAACCTACTTATTTTTAAATTGCATGAAGCCTGATTGTATATATTAATAAGCTACTGTTAATTCTGTATAAACTTTAGTTTAAGGTTTATTCATAATTAAATCTTTGCATCGTGGTCACTTGATAAAAAGTAAAATTATGTAACCATTATTTGGAATATTTATGAATAAGCTACTTTCTTTCTTTAATTGGAGGATAATTACTTTACAATATTGTGATGGTTTTTGCCTTACATCAGTATGAATCAGGCACAGGTTATAAGCTACTTTTAACAGTGAAGCTATAATCTTAACCAGAATACTCTTGCTTTTTTTTTTCCACTTGTGACTTTGAGCCAGTCACTTTACCTCTCTAGTCTTCTTGTTCCCAAGTTTATACACTTAGAAGATTGGACCAGATTACCTATTTCCTTCAAACTTCAAAAATCTGTAATTTTTTTATTTAGGAGTTACTGGATTAAATAATACAGTGCTAGGATGGTTTGGTTCTATCTCTTGAGACAGTGAGATAAGTTTATTGTTACAAGAGCTTAGAATTGCAGGTACAATATTAATATTAGCAGAGATTCCCCAGTTAGTATATGCTTTTTAGTTTGCACTAGCATAGTTGTACTAGATTTTTATGTCTCTCAGATTGTACGTGCAGTAAGTTATTTAACACCAAACTTTGGCATCATACCAGCTTTTCTCTTTTTAAGTTTTCTGAAGAATTTAGGAATTTAGTAAGTGCCTGAGAGTGAAGTGAGTGAGTTGCTCAGTCGAGCCTGACTGTTCGTGACCCAGGGAGTGCAGCCCACCAGTCTTCTCTGTCCTTGGAATTCTCCAGGCAAGAATACTGGAGTGGATAGCCATTCTCTTCTCCAGGGGATCTTCCTGACTCAGGGCAAACCCAGGTCTCCTGCATTGTAGGCAGATTCTTTACCATCTGAGCCACCAGCGAAGCCCTACTAACTGCCTATACACTGTTAATCATGTTTTTACCAGTGCAGAGGTTTGTGACTATCAAAGACACTAAGGGAAAAGGAACTGTATGGAAGATCATAGTTGCCCTTTCTGACACCCCAGAATGTCAACTTATTTGTACTTAGTGCACTAACAATCTGGCATTCCTAAATGTATTTAGATATCTTTTAACCAATCTGTTTTTGTCATTTGATTTCTGTGAACTACATTAAGGTAGAGAGTAATGTAAAATGGGATGTTAGATTGCTGTCTTTGAAAGTCTTCAATATCTGCTATACTTTTAATTAGTTTAACTTAATATGATTGCACTTAGAGGTGCAAGTCTTCCATGAAAATTGCTACCTGTTTTATTAAACTTAAACAGATGAGAACTTCCCATCTTTATTTCTTGGTCTTGAACTGAAAATGCTCTCTTATAGTGGATTCTGTTTAAAGAAAAGAAAATAGACACTTTGTTAACAGAATGCAGCCCCAGTAGGCATATCTAAAGAATAAGCTCCTTTCAGTTGTGGAATAGGCTGAGAGGATTTACTCACTATAGATACATATTAGCAATACTCCCCGTGGGAAGCAGTACATGTGGAAGAAGAGGCACTGCTTAAGTCCTCTGCTCAAGCGGTAACTAGCATTCTGTTTGGCAGTGTAGTGCTGGACCAGGCATTGTGCTTGGTGTTGAAGATAGAAAGGTTCTGAGTTCAAGGAGTTTGTTATTGTTTAGTTGTTAAATTTTGTTTGACTCTTTTGTGACCCTATGGACTGTAATCTGCCAGCGCCTCTGTCCATGGGATTCTCCAGGCAAGAATACTGGAGTGGATTGCCATTTCCTTCTCCAGACAGATTTATGATAATGAAAATAAAATTCAACAAACAGTCATTTTAACTTCAGAGAGTCAGGGTGAAATTCCTAGAGTGTACTTTGGCTGTGTTCAATCTTTAAGGACAATTAGGAATTAACCAAGGGAATTAGAAAGCGCAAAGACCTGCTTGTCATCGCAATAGTTAAGAGTATTTACTATCTCCATTTTTAAGACTTAGTACTCTGCAGACTCCCTCAGGCTGTGTTAAACTTCCAAGTAATTCTTAGAATTATGAATGCAATTCCATGTAATAAAGAATGTAATAAAGTCACTGCATTATTTATTGCCTAATTACAAATTCCACTTTCACTTCGGGGCTTCCCTGGTGGCTCAGCTGGTAAAGAATCTTCCTGCAATGCGGAAGACCTGGGTTCAATCCCTGGGTTGGGAAGATCCCCTAGAGGAAGGCGTGGCAACCCACTCCAGTATTCTTGCCTGAAGAATCCCCATGGACAGAGGAGCCTGGTGGGCTACAGTCCACGGGGTTGCAAACAGTTGGACATGACTCAGCAACAAAGCACAATTACAAATACCATGTTTTTTTACCATATGTTTTAATAATTAGTTGCCTGTGTCCTTCTGCCCCCCATCTCCAACCTTCATGTTACTTTAGGTGAATATGGAAATTATTTCATGTCTGAAGCTACAAGATTAAACTTTTTACTTATGAATTTGTTTCATCTCTGATATTTTTATGAAATTTCAAGTGGAGCAGTGGTGAAGAATCCACCTGCCAATACAGGACACATAAGAGACACAGATTCGATCCCTGGATCATGAAGATCCCTTAGGGTAGAAAATGCTAACCCACTCCAGTGTTCTTGCCTGCAGAATTCCATGGACAGAGGAGCCTGGCAGGCTGCAGTCCATGGGGTCACAAAGAGTTGGACACAGCTGAGCTCAAGAGCACATGGCATATCATACATCCTCAGTTCAGTTCAGTCCCTCAGTTGTGTCTGACTCTTTGTGACCTCATGAATCACAGCACGCCAGGCCTCCCTGTCTATCACCAAGTCCCGGAGCTCACTGAGACTCACATCCATCGAGTCGGTGGTGCCATCCAGCCATCTTAACCTCTGTTGTCCCCTTCTCCTCCTGCCCTCAATCCCTCCTAGCATCACAGTGTTTTCCAATGAGTCAACTCTTCGCATGAGGTGGCCAAAGTACTGGACTTTCAGCTTTAGCATCATTCCTTCGAAAGAACACCCAGGGCTGATCTCCTTCAGAATGGACTGGTTGGATCTCCTTGCAGTCCAAGGGACTCTCAAGAGTCTTTCCAACACCACAGTTCAAAAGCATCAATTCTTCGGCTCTCAGCTTTCTTCACAGTCCAATTCTCACATCCATACATGACCACAGGAAAAACCATAGCCTTGACTAGATGAACCTTTGTTGACAAAGTAGTATCTCTGCTTTTCAATATGCTATCTAGGTTGGTCATAACTTTTCTTCCAAGGAGTAAGCGTCTTAATTTCATGGCTGCAGTCACCAACTGCAGTGATTTTGGAGTCCGAAAAAATAAAGTCTGACACTGTTCCCACTGTTTCCCCATCTGTTTCCCAGCATTTAATATTTTGAAATTTTATTGCATTATATATTATTGACATATTAAAGTAACTATGATACTGTTGATAAATTAAAATATTTGTAATTCTATCTGCTTAGAAAAAACTTAAAGAATATACATTAAAATGTTAAAAGTTATGGCTTAATTTTACTCAACTTTTTTCATGAGCTTGTTAACTTTACTGATTATCTTTAAAAGTATTTTCTTTATAAATAAAGTAGATGGAAGTAAGTATCAAATACTCAGATTTCTGAGGGAGTCAGGCAGGTGAGGTGAATGCAAGAGCTCAAGTAAATGATAAATGCTAACAGCTAACGTGCAGTAGTGGAAACTAGGTCAGACTGGAACATATATACCTCATCTGATGGGTACCACGCTGATTGCTGTACAGGAATGGGGCATGTTGCTCGATAACGATGATTTTTTTAAAAGAAAAAATTATAGCTACATTTTACAGGAATAGCTGCAACTCATTTAAACAACTATGCAGTGAACAGTTCACCTGCAGATTATTGCTCTGAAAGCTTTCTTTGTGAACTATTCTTAGGAAATTCATGACTTATTTTATTGAAATTGTGTAGACCTGATTGTTGTCCTGAACTGTGTTTTTGGTATCTGTCAGTATTGTTTTCTCTTTGTGTACATGCTGAGTTGCTTCAGGTATGTTTGACTCTGTGCAACCCTATGGACTGTAGCCCGCCAGGCTCCTCTGTCCAGGGGGTTCTCCAGGCAAGAATGCTGGAGTGGATTGCCATGCCCTCCTCCAGGGTTCCTCCCAACTCAGGGATCGAACCACGTCTCTTACATATCCTGCATTGGCAGGCAAGTTCTTTACCACTAGCGCCACCTCTTTACTCCTTAAAAAGAAAAAAAAAATTGACTAGATGTTTGTGTTGCATTTTTTAGATAGTGTAAAACAGGAAATCATAATTAAAGAGGGAATGCTATAATCTATTTCTGATTAGATAAAATTTGATAGCAGTAATGTTAGAGACATAGCATTGAGCCATCTTTTGTTGGGTCATCATTGTTCTTCATTAGCTATTAATGTTAGAACATTTACATACTTAAGATATTTATATAATGCTTTTAATAATAATTTGCTATCTTTCATGTTTCTTACATTTAAAGCATATTTGATTTGTTGTTTCAAGATACCATTTAAGTCATTTTCTAAGAAAAGTATCCCTGTGTGGTGTTACCTAAATGCATATTCTAACCACACAGAGACATGTACATTATAATCTTAGATTGTATGTACATTTTTTTATTATATTATGAATTTTTTATTTGTAATAGCAGTTATGTTTATTAAAAAAGTAGAAAGAAGTACAGTGAGGCAAAAACACTCTTCAGTGTTTTTTTTGTAACTGGAATATAGTTGGCTTACACTGTTGTGTTCGTTTCTGTGATTCACATGTAGTGAATCAGCTATATGTATACATACATATATCCCCACTCTCCAGTCTTAAAACCAAATACTGTAGTAATTATTTCCTTTCAGTCTTTTTTTCTCTTTTGTAAATCTTTGAATTTGAAGGAGTAGTTTATGTGATTATAATAATATTACATTATTGTTTTATATCTTGAATATTTTTAACAAATTATGAGCATTTTCCAAGTTATTGATCACTGTAAGCATTGCTTCAACAACTGTGATATTTTGTTCAACTATCATTTTTCATAATACTGAAAAGGTTACTTCAGATAGCATAAAAGAAGCACTAACATGGCCAACTTTATACATGAAGGCTTTCTAAAATAGTTCCTTACAGTAGATTCCTAGCAATTGGATTTTTAAGGTATAAACCAGTTTGAGGTATCAACAGTTTTTACATACATTTCCAGAGGATTTGCTTACTGTATTGGGAATTATTCTTTTAAAAGATCTTTGCTAGTTTAATAGGCAGGAAATTATCTCATTTTGAATTTATTTAAAAATATTTTCTTGATTATAAAATTATACCTGTTGAAGAAAATTTGGAAAACAGAAATATATAACAATTACCCTTAAATTCATGACCCAGATATTATCAGTGTTAATACTTTGTTGGAAATCCTTTTAAGTGTAATTGACATATAACTTTAAATTTGTTTCAGCTGTACAACGTGATCACTGTGTATATGATTATGTGTGTGTAATTCACTGTGTATGTGATTGATGGCGGTGATGGTTTAGTCGCTTAGTCATGTCCAACTCTTGCGACCCCATGGACGGTAGCCTGCCATGCTCCTCTGTCCATGGGGTTCTCTGGGCAAGAATACTGGAGTGGGTAGCCATTCCCTCCTTCTTCAGGGGATCTTCCTGCCCCAGGACTCGAACCCTGGTCTTCTACGTTGCAGGCAGATCTTTACTTACTGAGCTATGAGCAAAGCCCATGTGCATGTGACTATGTGTATATATTGCAAAATGATCACCAATGTAAGTCTAGTTAACCTTCACCTGACATACAGATGTTTTTTTCATTGTGACAAGATCATCTGTTTAACAACTTTCAAATACAGAGCACATATTACTCGCCATGTTGTAGCCTATATATATTCTTGGGGCTTCCCAGGTGGCGCTAGTCGTGCAGTGCAGGAGATGTAAGAGACATGGGTTTGATCCCTGGGTTGGGAAGATCCCCTGGAGGAGGGCATGGCAACCCTCTCCAGTATTCTTGCCTGGAGAATCCCGTGGCAGAGGAGCCTGGTGGGCTACGGTCCATAAGGTCACAAAGCGTCAGACCAACTGAAGAGACTTAACATGCACACATGCACACTATTTTCTTGGGACTTTATAAGTTCAGATTTGGGGGGATTTTTTGTTTTGCTTTATGATTCCATGTATGAGATTGTACAGTATTTGTTTTTCTCTGCTTGACTCTTTTCACTTAACACAATGCCCCTGAGGCCCATCCATGTTGTCACAAGTGGAAGGATTTTCTTCCTTTTTTGTGACTAAATAATACTCCTCAATGTGTGTGTGTGACACATTTTCTTTATCCACTTATCAGGGGACACTTAAGTTGTTTCCATGTCTGTAAATAATGCTGCATAATTCATGATTCATTAACATTTTGATGTAAATCCTGTTTTTCCTTTTAGTGTTATTGAAGTATAGCACTGTGCAACTTTAAAGTGCATAACATAATGAATTAACTTACACATTGAAGAATGATTGCCACAATAAGTTCAGTTTAACATCCACCATCTCATACAGATACAAGGGGAAAAAAATGATGCTTTTTCTTTGTGATGAGAACTTTTAGAATTTTATTCACATAGCAACTTTCAAATTATCATACAGCAGTGCTAACTGTGTTAACAGTGTTGTATATTACATCCCTAGGAGTTACTTATCTTACAACTAAAAGTTTGTACCTTGTAACCATTTCATCCAGTTCCCTCAGGCCTAGCCCCTGCCTCTGGTAACTGTAAATCTGATATCTTTCTCTCTGAGTTCGGTGTGTTTGTGCATGTGTGAATGCATGTTTGTGTGAATATATTTTTAAATTTACTTTCAGATTCCACATACAAGTAAGATCACACAGTATTTCTCTGTCTGACATAATTTCACTTAGCTTATTGTCTTTAAGGTCCAACCATGTTGTTGCAAATGGCAGAATTTCCTTTTTTTATTGAATGATATCTTTTTTATGTGCATTTGATATGTGTTAAATTGGAATCTTACAGATAATCAGATCAAATCAGTCGCTCAGTCGTGTCCAACTCTTTGCGACCCCATGAACTGCAGCACGCCAGGCCTCCCTGTCCATCACCAGCTCTCGGAGGTCACTCAGACTCACATCCATCAAGTCAGTGATGCCATCCAGCCATCTCATCCTCTGTCGTCCCCTTCTCCTCCTGCCCCCAGTCCCTCCCAGCATCAGAGTCTTCTCCAATGAGTCAGTTCTTCGCATGAGGTGGCCAAAATACTGGAGTTTCAGCTTTAGCATCATTCCTTCCAAAGAAATCCCAGGGCTGATCTCCTTCAGAATGGACTGGTTGGATCTCCTTGTAGTCCAAGGGACTCTCAAGAGTCTTCTCCAACACCACAGTTCAAAAGCATCAATTCTTCGGCACTCAGCCTTCTTCACAGTCCAGCTCTCACATCCATACATGACCACAGGAAAGACCATAGCCTTGACTAGGCGAACCTTTGTTGGCAAAGTAATGTCTCTGTTTTTGAATATGCTATCTAGGTTGGTCATAACTTTCCTTCCAAGGAGTAAGCGTCTCTTAATTTCATGGCTGCAGTCACCATCTGCAGTGATTTTGGAGCCCAGAAAAATAAAGTCTGACACTGTTTCCACTGTTTCCCCATCTATTTCCCATGTAGTGATGGGACCAGATGCCATGATCTTTGTTTTCTGAATGTTGAGCTTTAAGCCAACCTTTTCACTCTCCACTTTCACTGCTTGCTAACTTGCTTTCTTTCACCTAATATATTATGAATATCTTCTCATCTATGAGTGGTCTTTGATAATTTTTCTTTTTCAGTTTTATTTTTAAAGAACTTTTAATGGTAGTATTAGTGTGCTTTAGTATTAGTAGTGGCATAAAATTGAAAAGTTATTCAGTAAAAAAAAATTTTACCCATCTTCCCCAGCTACCCATTTCCTCTCCCACTAGATGCATCTGTATTAGACAAGACACATTTTTTTAAAGTTCTTTTTGAAAAATTACAAATACACCATATACGTTTCTGTAGTTTGTTGTTGTTGTTGTTTCTTGTTTTGTTTTGTTTTACTTAAAAGGGCTGGGAGATAGCAGATAACCAGCTTCCTCATTTCTTTTTATAGCCAGTAACTTGTACGGAGGTCATATGATTTATGTAACCTCTTCCTCCTTTATGTACAGTTAGGTTTATGGCCTTTTGACTATTACAAATGATGGTGCCTTGTATGACCTTGTATATACCTTATTTCGCAAATGACATATAAATTCCTTGGAATAGGGCTGTTGAGTCAAAGGGTCATGAATGCATTTGCAATGTGTGTTGTCACATTGGCAAAGGATTATCAAATTTACCCCTTTGCTAGCGTCAGTAATATATGAGGTCAGCATTTTTTATTTCCTTCAACTTATATGCAGAGTACATCATGAGAAATGCTAGGCTGGAAGAAACACAAGCTGGAATCAAGATTGCCGGGAGAAATATCAATAACCTCAGATATGCAGATGATACCACCCTTATGGCACAAAGTGAAGAAGAACTAAAAAGCCTCTTGATGAAAGTGAAAGTGGAGAGTGAAAAGGTTGGCTTAAAGCTCAACATTCAGAAAACGAAGATCATGGCATCTGGTCCCATCACTACATGGGAAATAGATGGAGAAACAGTGGAAACAGTGTAAGACTTTATTTTTCTGGGCTCCAAAATCACTGCAGATGGTGACTGCAGCCATGAAATTAAGAGACGCTTACTCCTTGGAAGGAAAGTTATGATCAACCTAGATAGCATATTCAAAAGCAGAGACATCACTTGGCCAACAAAGGTTCGCCTAGTCAAGGCTATGGTGTTTCCTGTGGTCATGTATGGATGTGAGAGCTGGACTGTGAAGAAGGCTGAGTGCCGAAGAATTGATGCTTTTGAACTGTGGTGTTGGAGAAGACTCTTGAGGGTCCCTTGGACTGCAAGAAGATCCAACCGGTCCATTCTGAAGGAGATCAGCCCTGGGATTTCTTTGGAAGGAATGATGCTAAAGCTGAAAACTCCAGTATTTTGGCCACCTCATGCGAAGAATTGACTCACTGGAGAAGACTCTTGATGCTGGGAGGGATTGGGGGCAGGAGGAGAAGGGGACGACAGAGGATGAGATGGCTGGATGGCATCACTGACTCAATGAATGTGAGTCTGAGTGACCTCCGAGAGCTGGTGATGGATAGGGAGGCCTGGCGTGCTGCAGTTCATGGGGTCGCAAAGAGTTGGACACGACTGAGCGACTGATCTGATCTGATCTGATCAATCCAGTTGGTGAAAAATGTTACCTCTGTTATTTTAACATGTAAGAATATGATTTCCAATGGCTAGATAAATACCATCCATTTCATGATGATATCATTTACTTAACCAATTTGTGTTACTATACAACTTTTTTTACTATTATGAAAAGCACTACAGTGACAGTATATGAATTTTTTTTTACCATTAAAATCCTTTTCACTACATAATTTTGCTTTTTTTTTCACTTAAACATTTTTTCCATATTATATTTTCATAAGCAGCATAGCAGTCCATCATATGAATATTTCTTAATTTACTTGTCATATTAGACATTTAGGTTGTTTTTTTGTTTTGTTTATTTTTTACAGAAGTATAGTTAATTTACAATGTTGTGTTAGTTGCAAGTGTACAGCAAAGTGATTCAGATGTGTGTGTGTGTATTCTTTTTCAGATTGTATAATTTTCCATTATAGATTATTACAAGATACTGAGTATAGTTCCCTGTGTTAAACAGTAGGTCCTTGTTGTTTAGCTATTTGATATAAAGACACATTGCCTGGAAAATCCCATGGACAGAGGAGCCTGGAAGGCTGCAGTCCACGGGGTTGCTGAGGATCGGACATGACTGAGCGACTTCACTTTCACTCTTCACTTTCATGCATTGGAGAAGGAAATGGCAACCCACTCCAGTGTTCTTGCCTGGAGGATCCCAGGGACGGGGGAGCCTGGTAGGCTGCTGTCTATGGGGTCACACACAGTCGGGCACGAGTGAGCGACTTCACTTTCACTCTTCACTTTCATGCATTGGAGAAGGAAATGGCAACCCACTCCAGTGTTCTTGCCTGCAGAACCCCAGGGACGGGGGAGCCTGGTGGGCTGCCATCTATGGAGTCGGACACGACTGAAGCGACTTAGCAGCAGCAGCAGCA
The DNA here is from genome assembly GCA_935064755.1 of Tragelaphus eurycerus. Lineage (NCBI taxonomy): Eukaryota > Metazoa > Chordata > Mammalia > Artiodactyla > Bovidae > Tragelaphus > Tragelaphus eurycerus. Next base: position 861,660 of record CAKXYN010000060.1, read on the forward strand.
GCAGTGTGTCTTTGTGTATATAATTCCCAACTTCTAACTCCCTCCCATTGCATCCCCTTTAGTAATCATAAGTTTATTTTCTATGAGTTTATTTCTGTTTTGTAAATAAGTTCATTTGTATCATTTTTTAAGATTTCACATATAAGTGATGCCATGATATTTGTCTTTATCTGACTTACTTCAGTTAATATGATAATCTCTAAGACTGCCCACATGGCAGCACTTGGGATTTCATTCTTTTTATGACTGAATAATATTTCATCTTGTATATATACCATATCTTTATCCATTCATCTATCGACCAACATTTAGGTTGCTCCCGTGTTTTGACCGTTGTAAACACTGCTGAAATGAGCATGTATCTTTTTGAACTGTATTTTTCTCTGGTTTTATGCCTGGGAGTGGCATTGCTAGATCATATGGTAATTCAGTTTTTAGTTTTTTTAAGGAACCTGTATAATGTTTTCCATAGTGGCTACAACAGTTTACATTCTCACAGCCTCTCCAGCATTTGTTGTTTGTAAATGTTTTCAAAATAATTTTATTTATTTTTGGCCGTGCTGGGTCTGTGATACACTGGCTTCTCATTGCAGTGGCTTCTCTTGTTGAAGCTCCTGGGCTCTCAGTAGCTGGGGCACTTGGGCTTAATTGCTCCAAGGGAGGTGGGATTTTCCCAGATCAGGGATCGAATGGGTGTCTCCTGCATTGGCAGGCAGATTCTTTACCACTGAGCCACCAGGGAAGCCCTGATTTTTTGATTATGGCCATTCTGACTGGTGTAAGGTGATACCTCGTTGTAGTTTGGATTTGCAATTCTTTTAATAATTAGCGTTATTCAGCACCTTTTCATGTGTGTTTTGGAACATCTGTATGTCTTTGGAGAAATGTCTATTGAGGTCTTCTGTCTGTTTTTGTTTTTTGTTTTTGTTTTTTTTAGGCTGTATGAACTGTTAGATTGTTCCTAATTACTACTCCTTGGTGGCTCAGACGGTAAAGCATCTGCCCGCAATGCAGGAGACCAGGGTTCGATCCCTGGGTCGGGAATATCCCCTGGAGAAGGAAATGGCAACCCACTCCAGTACTCTTGCCTAGAAATTTTCTTGGATGGAGGAGCCTGGTGGGTGGGCTACAGTCCATGGGGTTCCAAAGAGTTGGACAGAGTTGGACACGACTGAGCAACTTCACTTTCACTTTCTTTAAAGATTTTATTTTAAATGGCTGCCTTTAGAGACATTCAACGGAGAAGGCAGTGGCACCCCGCTCCAGTACTCTTGCCTGGAAAATCCCATGGGCAGAGGAGCCTGGTAGGCTCCATTCCATGGGGTCACGAAGAGTTGGGCACGACTGAGCGACTTCAGTTTGACTTTTCACTTTCATGCATTGAAAAAGGAAATGGCAGCCCACTTCAGTGTTCTTGCCTGGAGAATCCCAGGGATGGCAGAGCCCGGTGGGCTGCCGTCTATGGGGTCACACAGAGTTGGACATGACTGAAGTGACTTAGCAGCAGCAGAGACATTCAAAGAGTTTGAATTACTAAAGTGTTAAAGGTTAGAATGATTATGAGTATATTCTTGGTCTACAGTTCTAAGTTGCTTAGCAAAAGTTTTCACACTGTTTATATTTTTGATTTCATTTTTTTATGAATTGTTTATATTCCCTTGGGTAGCCTTTGTACTTTTAATTGTTTCCTGCATGGACCCTACAGTCCTCAAGAAGGGGAAGAGGGACAGTGAGAGGGCTTCTTTTGGTTGTCACATGAACTGATATTTACATATCGGGACCAAAGGTGCTTCATGTTCTCCAGTGAGTAGGATGAGCCTTGCCAATGTTTTACAGTAAGGAAACTAGCACGTTTGGAAATATTTCTCCCAATTTTTTACTTTCTAATTTCCCTTTGAAAAATATAAATAATACATTTTTTCATGAAATCAAATGTTTGTCTCCGTTATGTATTTCTTTATTATTTGTTGTTCAGTCACTAAGTCGTGCAATGCCAAGGACTACAGCGTACCAGGCTGCCCTATCCTCCACTATCTCCTGGAGTTTGCTCAAGTTCATTTCCACTGAATTGGTAATGCTATCTAATTGTCTCCTCTTCTGCCCACTTCCTTCTACTTTTGCCTTCAGTTTTTCCCAGAATCAGATCTTTTCCAGTGAGTCAGCTCTTCACATCAGGTGGCCAAAGTATTGGCGCTTCAGTTTGAGCAACAGTCCTTCCAGTGAATATTCAGGGTTGATTTCCTTTAGGATGGACTGGTTTGATATCTTTGCAGTCCAAAGGACTCTCAAGTTTGTCTCCATTATTTATTTCATTGTTAGTGAACCCGAAAAGTTATTTAACATCCAAAGTTTATTTAGGTAAATACTCAAGTGTTTCTCCTTCCTTCCTTTGGAGCAAACGTACCCTTCCTTTGGAGGGGTACACAGTTTTGTGAAAAGAAAAATAATTTCCTGAGATCTTCTAGATTTAAATATGAAACAACAGTAGTAAGCCTGAAAGTGAAACACTTAAAAAATACGTTGTCTTGAATGCTCTTTTGAAGAGTTACTTTTACAGGTCTGAATTTGTCATAGAAAACTTGGAAAATGAGAAAACTAAAACAAAATCATCTATGACTCTTTCACTTAGAAATAGGCTCTAAATATTTTCACATATTTTCTGCTGTTTTATTTTACTTTGAAGATATGTCTTTCTTTAAATTGGAAACTAATATGTGAACATATTCTTGTTGCAAAAATTCAAACATTATAGTTAAAGACCCTTGTTGACTTCCATCCTTACTCCTATACTGCTACAGAGTACTTATTCTTTGAGGTTTTGGTATTTATCTGAAGACCTTTCTCTCTGTGGAAGCAGACTATTATTTTAGGGTATTAAAAAAAATACGCAACTTTGTTTTTTCTTTTTACCTTAACAGGTGTTTTGGATAGTGTGCGTAAAGACTTTTTAAACTGTTTTATAGTATTAAATAGCATGTATATACCACAATTTACTCAGACATTATCTCATTTGGGGACATTTTAGGTGTTTCCTTTGATTATTGTTATTGCAGTGTTGCAGAAAAGCATTCTCACACGTGCCTGTTCTTCCTTGTATGTTTATTGATTTATTAAATATTGGTTTCCTGCCATAATCAAGTACTGTTTGAGGCACTTTGGAATTAAGAGGAGAGCAAAACTTTGAAAAGGTCTCTCACATTATGAAGCTTATATTCTAGTAAAAGGAAAATACATAAAAACTTAAAATATCAAGTAGCAATAAATGCTAGGAAGAAAAGTAGAGCAGAAAAAGGGAATATAAAGTGCTGGAGGATAGGGCCTGCTTCTGTGAATATACTGGCAAAGAATGATTTCCATGAGGAGGTACTACTTGAGCACTGACTTAAGTGGAGACGTGAACCATGTGAAGATCTGGGGTAAGAGCATTCCTCAGAGGGCATAGTAAATGTGAAAGACTTGACAAAGGATAGGCCTTGGCTGTTCGGTCTTCCCAGGTGGCACAGTGGTAAAGATTCAGCCTGCCAATTCAGGAGATGTGGATTCAATCCCTAGGTTGGGAAGATCCCCTAGAGAAGGGAATGGCTACTGGAGTGGCCAGTATTCTTGCTTGGGAAATCCCATGGACAGAGGAGCCTGGTGGGCTACTATCCATGGGATTGCAAAGAGCATGACTAAGCATGCATGCACAGACTTTTGAAGAACAGCAGGATCTCCAGTGTGGCTGAAGCCAACTTGGGAATGTTCCATAAAGTTGTAGAGATCAACATGAGCTGAAGTAGTTAGAACCATGCTGTCCAGTACAGCAGCCACCAGCCACGTGTGGTTATAGAACATTTGAAATGCGGCATAAACACTGATTTCTGGAAATTCCCTGGCGGTCCAATGGTCAGAACGTGACTCCTCTGCTGCAATGGCCCAGGTTTGATTCCTGGCCAGGGAACAAAGATCCCACAAGCCTTGCAGTAAAGCCAAAAAAAACCACAAAATCCCACTTGATATCCAAGACTTGGTAACATGGTAAATCATTCCATTATTCTTGCCTGGAGAATCCCATGGGCAGAGGAGCCTGGCAGGCTACATACAGTCCATAAGGGTCGCACAGAGTCAGATATGACTGAAGCAACCTAGCACAGGATAGTGACAGAAAGAGAATGTGAATTATCATTAATAGCATGCAAAGCTCAACATTCAGAAAACTAAGATCAGGGCATCTGGTCCCATCACTTCATGGGAAATAGATGGGGAAACAGTGTCAGACTTAAGTTTTTTGGGCTCCAAAATCACTGCAGATGGTGATTGCAGCCATGAAATTAAAAGATGCTTACTCTTTGGAAGGAAAGTTATGACCAACCTAGATAGCATATTGAAAAGCAGAGATATTACTTTGCCAACAAAGGTCCATCTAGTCAAAGCTATGGTTTTTCCAGTGGTCATGTATGGAGGTGAAAGTTGGACCATAAAGAAAGCTGAGTGCCGAAGAATTGATGCTTTTGAACTGTGGTGTTGGAGAAGACTCGAGAGTCCCTTGAACTGCAAGGAGATCCAGCCAGTCCATCCTAAAGGAGATCAGTCCTGGGTGTTCATTGAAAGGACTGATGCTAAAGCTGAAAGTCCAGTACTTTGGCCACCTCATGCGAAGATTTGACTCATTGGAAAAGACTCTGATGCTGGGAGGGATTGGGGGCAGGAGGAGAAGGGCGACAGAGGGTGAGATGGCTGGATGGCATCACTGACTCGATGGACGTGAGTTTGAATGAACTCCAGGAGTTGGTGATGGACAGGGAGGCCTGGTGTGCTGTGATTCATGGGATCTCAAAGAGTCGGATATAACTTAGCAACTGAACTGAACTGAATGTTGATTATATGTTGAAATCATATTTCGGACGTACTGAGTTCAATAAAATTTATGTTTTCTTCAGTGGGAGCTGCCGGGTTGGACAATGGTGTTTACTCTTTTGAGAGAATCAGGGGTAGAGAAATAAGAATTTTATTTTTAAAGTAATATTTATTTATTTATTTTTGGCTGTGCTGGGTCTTCCCTGCTGCTTGGGCTTTTCTCTGGTTGTGGCAAATGCGGGGCTACTCTTAGTTGTGGTGCACGGGCTTCTTCTTGCAGTGGCTTCTCGTATTGTGGAGCACTGGTTCCAGGGCGTGTGAGCTCAGCAGTTGCAGCTCCCCGGCTCTAGAGCACAGGCTCAGTAGTTGTGGTGCTTAGGCTTAGTGCTCTGCAGCATGTAGAATCTTTCTGGATTAGGGATCGAACCCGTGTCTCATGCATTGGAGGAGACACCAAGAACCCCAAGAATTTTGTTTTAGATAAAGTTTTAACAAAGTTTTACTTTGTTTTAACAAAAGTAAATTTAGTGTAACATAACATACCAGAAACTACACAAATTCTACGTGGAGTTTAATGTTTTCCCAAAGTAAATTTACCCAAGTAAGTAGCACTTAAACAACAGCAAAAAAAAAAACAAAAACAAAAACAAAGTAGCAAACAGCTATCCTAGTAGCTTCCACTTATATTCCTAACTCCATAAATTAGTGATAGCATTTATTGTGATTGCAAAGTCTCAGAATTATAGGATTGTTTACAGTATGCCTTAGAATTGAGAAACTTGGAAAATCATCAAAGATTTTATCTAAAAGATTAAGGGTATTAGGAACTACTTTATAAGCTTTCATAATATTTACCTGTTTTTCAAATAAGGAGTTTTTAAAAACACAGTAAATGGGAAATCAAGTGTAATTGTAAACAATTTGGTATGTTTTAGGCAGTGTTATCTATATTATACTCTTTTTCTGAGAATGGAAATCTTTGGAATATTGTGGCTAAACAGCTAACTTTAGAAGTTTTTTATGGAGGAAAATAATTAAATCTCTAAATTTCCTCTTTTTTTTCTGCCTCCAAATGTAGAGAATTTAAGAAGGCCTGCACAAGTTGTTTAGAAGATAAAAGATAATCAGGTACTAAGTGTCAATAATAATTTAATATTTTTCTTTGAGATAAGATAGTTTCCTCAGATTTATGGATCCAGTTTATTCTCAACTTCAGATGTGCATACATTGAAATTTTATACAAATAAAAATGCAACAAACTTAGCAAGCTATTAAAATTAATAAGTTTTGTTTTGTTTTATTGTTTTCAGAAAGTCTATGTCTATAATCTTCCTGGAGGATTGAAAAGCCTCTTTTTGTTTCACATGAAACAAATTTTAGTTTGTTTAGTTAGTATATATATTGTATCTTTTGGAAATAAAAAATGGAGGAGGTTGCAGAAAAAGTAGTTTGTAACCCCCTTTTCCATGCAATAATGAATAAATACATAGGATTTGTATTTTTCAAATTGTTGGTGATTTGTGCAGTCTTCCATGATTTTATTGTTGACTGTTCTTACCTGTGGTTGTGGTGTGTATAAAATTAATAAGGAATGGTGGTAGATAATATGTACCTATATGTTTAATAAAATTTTGTAAAACTAAATACACACAAATGAGTACAGCTAGAACTGGGGAAATGTAGATTGTGTCAGCATTGTTTATGCTTTTTACCCTACAGCTGTGCTATTATACTATAGTTTTGTAAAATGTTACTGTGGGAGAAACATGTATCTCTGTGTATTATTTCCAGTAACTCTCTGAATCTATAAAAATTTCACTAGATTTAAAATATCATTCATTGCTTACTGAGCTACTAGCTTAAGATATAATTTTCGCAAAAGCATAAACATTTCAGTTAGTCTCTGTTTTGAACAGAAAAACAGATTTTTGTAGTTCATCATTTTGAATGCTGTTTATACTAAGTACCTTTGTTTCCTCTGCTTTTCACTTTAGCCTGCCATTCTCCACCAGGTATTACAATTTGGAGGAAGTCCTTAAATGCTTATGAAAACAATGTCTTAACTAGTAGCTATCTGCTCTGTAGATAAAACTTCCATAGAGTATCTCACTTATTGATGTTTTTGTCTACATTAGATCAGTATAGGCTGATGTTCATGATCAAAAAATAACTGCATATGTAAAATGTAATGTATTTTTACTCGTAGTGTAATCCACCATATATATAACTATTGTTAGTCTACTTTCTTTTTTCCTTGAGGAATTATTTTTAGGAATTTGAATGTTTTTCTTTTTAAAACTCCACTATTTTAATCAAAATTTATTTTTGTTTTCTAGGAGCAAAAAGATTGGATCAGTTTGTCCTTGATTTTTCCCTATTTAAAGGTAACCTGTCTCTAGTTCACTAATCATACAGACTTAATACAATTCTCTGTTTGAGGTGGCAGTCTATTTTTGGTTTTTAAAATATTGTATTATATAATGGCTAAACCTTTTATGTCTTTTCTACAAGATGCGGTCTAATCTTTCAAAGAAAATAATCATGTAATTAATGTCATGGAAGTAAATATTAAAATAAATTCAGACTACATTTCTTGTTTATGCTCCACAGAGTTTTGTTTTGATTTCAGAAATTTATGAAAAATCTTTGCTGTTTTAATGTGTTTGCCTGAAACTGTTTTACTCAGATTGAAGTATTGACGCCATGGGAATAAAGGTTCAGCGTCCTAGATGTTTTTTTGACATCGCCATTAATAATCAACCTGGTAAGGAAATTAATGTCTCTATTTAACATTTATATATGAATATTTAATATTTTAAATTATCTTTACATGAAGAAATATAAACCAGCTACCTTCTTTTTCAGCTGGAAGAGTTGTCTTTGAATTATTTTCTGATGTGTGCCCCAAAACATGCGAGAACTTTCGATGTCTTTGTACAGGTTTGTTAACATTTTCACTCACCCTAATAGTTTCAGTTTAACACATTTTAGATTTTTTCATGCATTGTATTTTTCTTTCTCAGCATGATGATTTGCAACATTGACTAGACATGAAAGTAATTCTTAGACATATTAATTGTAATAGGATTCTATCAGAGATTGATTTTTCCACTCACTAGAAAAGCATGCATGCTTTTTAAATTAATTTTTAAAAGAATTCCTGAGAGGAGTGAAAATTCTGTAGCTTAAAGAAGAAGTCTTTATAGATGAAGAGAAATAATTTTTTATTTATTCATTTTATTTAAATTTTTCTTTGAGTTTTATTGAGATGTGATTGACATATATCACTGTATGAGTTCAGGTGTGCAGCATGATGATTTGATTTACATACATCATAAAGTGGTTATCGAAATAAATTTAGTTAACATTCATCATCTCATATAGATACAAAATTAAAGAAAAATTTTTTTCCTGTGATTTCATTGTTAATATTGCTTTAATACTATTTCCTTAATTTCTTTTCTACTTAATAGCCTACTAATTTTTCTTCTCTGTAGGTGAAAAGGGGACAGGGAAATCAACTCAGAAGCCATTACATTATAAAAGTTGTCTCTTTCATCGAGTTGTCAAAGATTTTATGGTTCAAGGTGGTGACTTCAGTGAAGGTAAGACTTTAATTCTTACCAAAAAAAATCAAATATTCTTTGTTTATAAATTTATATTCTTTTATTCTTATGTACATAGATCTGAAAGTTAGACAAGACTCTGGAAGTACTGGTCCAATTTTCTTCTCAACCCACTTAATCTTTTAGTCAAACAGAAAGTACTGGAAATTCCTTGGTGGTCCAGTAGCTGGGATACAGAGCTTTCACTGCTGAGGGCCCAGGTTCAGTTCCTGGTTGGGGAACTGAGATTCCGCAAGCTGCCTGACATGGCCAAAAATAAAAATTAGAACAACTCGTAGAAATAGACATAAAGGAGGAAAAACGTAGGAAAAAATTTCATCTTTGATGCATGAATTAATTTCAGAAATTTGCTTTTGGATAAAAAAACATTGGCTTCCCTGGTGGCTCAGTGGTAAAGAATCACTTGCCAAAGAGAGGGATGCAGGTTCGATTCCTAGGTCAGGAAGATCCCCTAGAGAAGGAAGTGACACCCCACTCCAGTATTCTTGCCTAGAGAATCCCATGGCCAGAGGAGCCTGGCAGACTACAGTCTGTGGGATCACACAAGAGTCAGACACGACTTAGCAACTAAACAACAACAACAGAAAACCCACTATATATCTCTTAGTAGCCTGTCTGTGTTCATGTTTGATTTTGTCACATCCAGTTAGTTATCTTTTACTACAGTATATAGTTTTTACCTCCTTTCTTATTGTAAACATACTAAAACTGTGTTTTTAAAGACACTTTGAAAGCTACTAGTAATTTCTGTTAAAGGACCTACACAATCATTAGAATCTGAACATTCTTTTTTCTACAGATATTAATAGGCTTTGTCACACTCATATTGTTGTATCAGAGAGGAGAAAAAGTAATTTGGGATCTTGTCAGTATTATCTTTTATGATCTGCTGTGAACCTTTGAGTACTGTTGGTATAAAGTCATTCAGGTACCTACTTTGTAAGAAGCATTTTATTTAGGAAAGCTTCAAGGAAATTACTGACCTAACAGTTCTAAGAGTTCATGCTTTTCATTCTTAGGAAATGGACGAGGAGGGGAATCCATTTATGGAGGATTTTTTGAAGGTACAAATATTTATGTTTAAGTTAAACATTTAATGTTTACTTTTAAATTAAAAGCTTGATCTTAATCTTTATTAAAAGATTCAGCTGTATTTCTTAGTGATAATACCAACATTTTTGTGTGTCCATTTTTCTCTGAAGATTTTTTAAAAATCTTTGATATTCTAAATTTGGCTGTAAAGTTTTCCTCAAATTTAAGTTTTCTCTGAAATTTCTATTAACGTGAAGATCATTTGAAAGACTCTAAACATGTGGTTGTGGAATTAATTTCATATTATCCATCTTTAACTTTTGGGAGTCAGTGAAATTTCATGTTCTACCTGCTCTTTTCTTGTTCTAATACAAGATTGGAAGACAATCTGCTTTCTTTGCAATAAGCTGTTTTCTTTATCAATAGCAGAAATTAAGTTAATGAGTGCCTCTGTGTGCTAAAAATAATATTGAAGAGAGATTGGTATAGTATTTGGATTTTATAGTAAGTGATTGAAAATTTAAAATATTTTTATATGAAAAGATAGGGGAGGGAATTGATTAATATTAGATTTCTCTTACCCTGACTTTTTAATCTAAATTTTGCTTGTCGCTAAAGATCATATGATAGGAACCCAAGATATATAGAGGAGTGAAAATGAATTTTGAGGGGGAAATTATGCCTATAATGTAACTGAAAACTTTGCTTCTTTATAGATGAGAGTTTTGCTGTTAAACACAATAAAGAATTTCTCTTGTCAATGGCCAACAGAGGGAAGGATACAAATGGCTCACAGTTCTTCATGTAAGAATTTATGATCTGATTTAAAATATCCCTTTTTTGGTATGTCATTTTTCTGGATTCCTGCTACTGATCACTAATAAGACAGGGACTTACAAGGTATAAGGCGAAGAATTTCTAAAAGTGGAAGAACAAAGAATTTAGCAGTACAGCTGACCTACCCTTTTGCTGAAAGGGGAGGTCAGCTGTACTGCTAAAGTTTTCAAATGATGAAAACTTTTGTCAAGAGGACACAGGAGCCAGCTTGAAGGGGTAGAGTTTCCACTGGCCAAATGAGGACAGGTTGAGCATTGATTATTTTGAAAATAAGTAGTGATGATATCATATTATCAAATAAAATAGAAATCCAGGCATCCATTTGGAAATAAATAATAAAAGAATAAGAAGGGAGAAAGAAAAACTTCCTTAGTAGAATGCAACTAATACATGTCAAAGAAATTGTAGCATTAGAGATGTCCCTATTTTGCAATCATCTCAGTAGTAATTGATCCAGGAAAAAATTATCTATGGAGGATAAATTAAGGAACAGAATATTTGCACTGAGTATCTCTTTATAAATTACTTACTTAAAAGAGAGTAAAATACGGGTTGTTCCTCATTTTTCAAAGATTGTGTATTTGTGAATTTGCCAACTCACTAAGTTTATTTGTAATCCAAAGTCAATACTACTACTGTTTTCCAATTCTCAACATTAAAAAATTGTTACCAGGGCTCATGTCAGCAATTCACATTTTTTTGTCATGTTCCATGGGTAAAAATTTGCTCTGCTCTTCAGTAACATAAACTCTTTTGGGCTCAGAAGAAGTTAATCTGTCAACACCATATGGATTATTTCTGTGTTTTCTATATCATATTTGTAACTCCCTTCTTCAACCATGAGAAATCTCTCTTCCATTATGTTAAAAAATTCCACTCATTTGTTGAATCCTAGGTTTAAAAATTGCCACACTATAACACTGGGAAAAGTAACGTACTAACTAGAGGTCACTGTTTTTAGCAATTTTTGTTTTTAAAGTGAGGATATGTAGTTACTGCATTTAAAAGTGACTTTTGTTAGTACTTTCTAGTATAAATTTTGTATGGTTTTATGACTCAAAGTATGTTATATTCATTTGTTTCTGTTTATATTTCATTTGTTTTTCCTGCCAGAAAAGCTTTTAAAACATCAATATGATTCTAAGAATCAAAGCAGAGAGAATACCATGGAATTATCACTCCCACCTAACTCTTCACTCCATTTCCATTCCCCCATTTTTTCACCCCTTTTTATACCACATGTCCATATTAGTAACCAACCTCATTAGTTTCTGGCTTATTTTTCTATATTTCTTTTTACAAACATAAGCACAGATACACACTTTTTTCTTATTTTCCATTTTTTCTTATACAATAGATAGCATACTGTACATAATGTTTTTCTCTCTTCACTTAATGATATATCCTAGAAATAATTTCATATCAGTTCATAGAAATCTTTTCATTTTTTTCATAAATGCATAATACTCTATTGTGTGTTTATATACTATAATTTATTCAGCCAATTACCTATGTATGGATGTTCTTGATTTTTTAAACAGAAACAACTTATATCATATTTGTTGTTTAGAATACACAGATAAAAAGAAGAAAAACAATCCTCTCCCCAAGTGCATCTTTTCATGGAATAAAAATATAGAATTGCATATACTCTGTAATCAACTTTTGGATGTAGTATAAATTTCTTTGTATGTTATTAAATATGAATTAGTAACATTTTAATGGTACATGTTAATCCATTGTTTGAATGTACTATGGTTTTATTTATTTCATCTCAGTTTTGAACATTTGATTGCTTCTTGTTTTCAAACTGCTCCAGTGAACACTGTTGTACTTACTGTTTGATGCATTTTTAAATTCTTCTATGTAAGCAACTGTAAGTTTACTTAGTCAAATATTTATACATGTTTAAGGGTTTACATATATAGCTGCATTGATTTCCAAAAGGAAGTGCTAATTTTACCAGATCCTCAGCCAACACTGTTACAATTTATTTTCACTTTTTAAAATAAAATTCTCCCTATGCTAACCAAAACCCCTGTGTTAAATTCACATGTATACTCTCAGAATTTTCCTCCTGTTGGTTTCTCCTGACCTCTTTCCAATTCTGGTTAACTCATCTTTACTTCTTTGTTCTTTTTTTTTTTACAGAAACAACTTCAGTTTTTTAATCTTTTAAAAAAAATATTGTGGTAACATAAAATTTGCTGTTTTAACCATTTGTAACTAAGTCAGTGATATTATTTATATGCACAGAATTGTGCAGCTACCACCACTATTTCCAAAACTATTTCATCATTACATAGAGTAGCAATTTCCCCTTCCACTCAGCCACTTAGTAAACTTTATTCTACTTTCTGTCTCTAAGCATTTGCCTATTCTATATATAGAAGTGGAATCATACAATATTTGTCCTTTTGTGTCTAATGTATTTCACTTAGCATGTTTTGAAGGTTTATCCATGTTTTATAGCACGTATCAGAACTTCTTTTTTGTGGTTGAATATCTTTCCAATTATATACATACCACATTTTGTTTATCCATATTTATTTGTTAGTGGACATTTGGGTTGTTTCCACTTTTTGTCTGGTGTGAATAATGTTACAGTGAACATTGGCACACATGTGTATTTGTTTGAGTCCCTGTTTTCAGTTCTTTTGGATATATACCTAGGAGTAGAATTGCTGGATTACATGGTAATCGTATGGTTAGCTCCTTAAGGAACCATCAAACTTTTCCAGAATGGCTACATCATTTCACATTCTTATAAGCATTGTACATATTATGCTAGTTTTTGGCATTATTTGTTCTACTTTTGCCATTCTCATCAGTTTTTCACCAATCTGAGAATGACTGTGAAGCACTGCAAGTATTGATTTAGGGGTTACAAATACATTATAGTGAGCAAGCCCGTGGGCAAATATGAAATCTGTGAAGTGAGGCTTTACTATATCTTGATACAAATTGTATATACTGAATGTAACACAAATACATATATAGTGTACACCTAGGTTTTTACATTTCTAGGTGCTTTTATCAAGTTGAGGTGATTACAGCTGTTACAGTGAGAAAACAATAACAGGTTATCACTTTTTAAAATAAGGTGAGCTTATTTTTAAAGTTCTAACATGTACATGAAATACATGTATACGTTAGAATTTTTTTAGTAGTATTGTTTGTGTTTTAACCAAAGGTTAACTTAAATTGTGTTCCTTCTTTCAAATTTCTAATGCTTTTTTAAAGATATTTTTAGATAATGAATCTTATACAGTACCCACCTTTAGTCCGTTGTATCAATATGCTTCATAGCTACTCAGATAGCAGCTTTCTTAACTACAAAGTTTTAAGGTTGATGTGAAGAAAAAAAGGATTTTTTAAAATGACTTTTTGCTTATTTTAGATTTTGTCTAAATTTTAATGCAAATCTCTTTCTTCAACATGAGATTTACTTTATGTTAGGGATAACGAACTCTAAGACCCATAGGTCTTAGGCAGGTAACATAAGGGAATAAAGACTGCTGGGATGAGAAACTTAATTATTAATCTTTCTATTAGAGAAGACAGGGATACTCAGCTTGACCAATTATTGCCACATGCCAAGTGCCACATCTTCCAGGTTTTAAAAACAGTCTAGAATATGGATTTTTATATAGAAGTATCCAAATTTGTAAATCTTGGCAGCCAGTTTAAAAATTTATAATATACAGGATGGACCACTTCTGTTCAGGCCCCATGGAACACATGTGAGTGCATCAGAATGTGACCTGGGCTCTAACTGTTTAAAATGCTAACTAAGGCTGAAAAGCACTGTTGTTAAACTGGTGCGATGTTTTGGTAAGTTATGGTATACCCAGATAGTAGAACGTTGTACAATTATGGATATTCAGTAAGAACCCAGTTACATGCAAGAAACATGGATGGATAGATCTAACAACAAAACATCAACTTTAATTTCATGTATGTTTTCAAAAATGTATAGGTGTTTCAGAACAAAATTTTGAAAATGCATTATGTCAAAGCATCTTGCATTCGATTCTATTTAACGTTAAGATAAATAAGATTCTATTATGTTAACGTATGTATGAATTCTTGTTTTCTACATTGTTTCCAATGCAGTTATTTTCTTTTCCTTTTTAGAGATGCTAACTTTGTTTTTCTCTGACTTTGTTTTTATTCTTCTATTTGATGACTTCCAAAAGAACAACAAAACCAACTCCTCATTTAGATGGGTAAAGATTATTTTCATGTATTTTACAACCTATTTTAAATTAATATATTAAAATAAGAAACTTTTATTTAATCATCTTTACTTGACTCTTTAGGCATCATGTGGTTTTTGGGCAAGTGATTTCTGGTCAAGAAGTTGTGAGAGAAATAGAAAACCAGAAAACAGATGCAGCTAGCAAACCATTTGCTGAGGTGCGGATACTCAGTTGTGGAGAGCTAGTTCCAAAATCTAAAGGTAAATGCAAGTATATATTTCTCCTAACTTTTATGTGCACAAAACAGTCTTAATTAGTTGGCATGAACTTTATACTAGAGTGAACATAAGTATGACATTTTTGTGTATTTTTTATGTATTTTTGTATTTTTTAAATCTATTTTACCTTACTCCACATTTTGTTCATTTACTTTGAAACTGATTAACTTTGTTTGTCATTAATTTACAGTAATTCATCCTTCTGCTTCCATATTGTTTTTTAGATTTTTTGAAAAGTGTTAGTTGTCTAAATAGTATGGTAAGTACTCTTCTAGGAATAGAGTGTGAGGAGGATGACAATTGACGAGATTAACATAGGCTAACAAACAATAGGAATAAATTATTTCCCCTTCATGCACTGCTTAGATTCATAACCATCTGGCACGTTTGAGACACTTGTTTTACTTAAACAAGAACACTTCAAGTTAACACAACTGGTAGTTTGCTATGATACTATCTGAAATGGTTAAGAATTTGGTTTTAAGTATTTAAAGTCTTTATATTAAATAGGTAATTTCTGTTGTTTATTACACATATTGGGAGAAGGCAATGGCAACCCACTCCAGTACTCTAGCCTGGCAAATCCCATGGACAGAGGAGCCTGGTGGGCTGCAGTCCATGGGTCGCTAGGAGTTGGACACGACTAAAGCAACTTAGCAGCAGCAGCAGCAGCAGGGAAGTAACTGGCCAGAGTGGGAACTTGAAAGAGTCCATTGGTTTGGTTTGATTTTATGATTTTCTTAAAGAATAGCTAAATTCATCACGCAAGCGAGGCTCTGCCTCAAGGGTTCTACTTCACCTGCCTAAACACTCCCCCGTCGCACACGACTTGATCCTCCCACCCACGTGGGCTTGCCACCTCCCTTTTTCTCCCTACCTCCCTTTTTGTGACCACCTCTGCACCCTGGCGGAGAAGGCAGTGGCACCCACTCCAGTACTCTTGCCTGGAAAATCCCATGGATAGCAGAGCCTAGTAGGCTGCAGTCCATGGGATCGCTAAGAGTCGGACACGACTGAGCAACTTCACTTTCACTTTTCACTTTCACACATTGGAGAAGGAAATGGCAACCCACTCCAGTATTCTTGCCTGGAGAATCCCAGGGACGGGGAAGCCTGATGGGCTGCGTCTATGGGGTCGCACAGAGTTGGACACGACTGAAACTACTTAGCAGCATTACACGTATTAAGTCTGACAATCTCAAAGTAATGAGGTGAGTTTACCTTCAAATCTGTATGGAATGCAATAAAATATTGAATTGACCTATTCTTAATTGTCTAAGGAATAATAAATAATATCAGTACTTAGTGTTTCATGTTTAACAAATGTGAGAATCATCTATAACCTTTCTTCTCTCATCTTCACGAGAACTATATAATACTATTTCTCTCATTTTACAGATACAGTCAAGGAAATTGTTCTTTACCACATCAGGGAACTGGACCCAAGTTTGCTGGCTCCAGATCTAAAGCTCTGTTTGTTAGGTGTTGCTAACTCATCTCTGGGGTCGCACAGAGTCGGACATGACTGAAGCGACTTAGCAGCAGCAGCAGCAGCTAACTCATTAAAGTCTTTAATATTCTTTTCAGAATTGCCCTAAGTAGAACATTCTGTTCTCAAGTTTTAAGTATACTGATGTGCTCTGTAATATGTACATTTCATTTGCTTTAATATAAAAAGACCCACAATGTTTCTGGAAGAGAATCCATAGACACACACAGACAGGGTTTGTGAGATCTTCGTTCCCCAACCAGGGATCAAACCTAGGCCCGTGGCAATGAAAGTATCAAGTCCTAACCACTGGACTGCCAGAGAAATCCCTGGAAAAGACTTATTTTTAATAAAAACTAAAAAGCAATCTATATTAAACTTTGAAAATTTTAGACCCTGAATCTTGCCATTTTATTCTTCAAAGTGTTGTTGGTACAATTAGAATATTTTGGTTTAAGACATTTCTTCCCATATCATGTAGAAAAGTCTCCATATTTTATTTTGTACTCAGCAATTGTTTTTTGGCTTTTTTCTTGTGTTTTATAATTTTTAAGGATCTTGTGTTAGGATCTATTCTCTGCTTATAACACATAAGAACGCTGTGTGGTTCCATATTTAGAAAGAGACAGGTAATTAAAAAGCTTACATCTTAAACCATGAAAGTTATCATAGACTCTCTAATACATTTGGTGTAAAAATTCTTTTTGGTATTAACTGGTCAGTGTTTGAATATTTGCTGAATGGATGAGAAGGTGAATGAATGTCACTGTTTATATATTATTATGTTTTTATCATGTATTTTCACCTGAAGTGATAAATACTAATTTTGCCCATGCCATTGTGGCCAGGAAGTTGTGCTGAAAGTTGATGTAGTATTCTAGTGTGTGTTCCTCAGACTCATGCTAAGGAAGCATTTCTTGCCCTTATCAGTTTCATCAGTTGAGGAAAATTGGTCCCTTTGTTAGTGTCTTCGCAGGAGTTATTGAAAAGTTCAGGTTTGTTTCAAGCGTACTGTCCATGCCTGCTCTGTTCTGGATCACACTATGGAAGGAGGAAAAGAACACAGTTTGGCACCTATTACCCTACAGTCCTTCAATTATCATTCAAAACATTGGTCAGAATGAATTTTGTCATGCATCTGTATGATCTTTTTTTTTTTTAGGTGTAGCTATGTCTCACATCCAGTTTATGTTTGATGGCCTTCTTACAGTCTTAAATTGGAAATAGTCAAAAAGCTTTGGGTAGCACAATGGTGTTCCTTGTCATCATATTCAAAACCTTGTTTGAGGGGTACACACCCCAATTTAAAAAAATAAATATAGAATTTTTTTTTCTTTTCTTTTTCTAACTTCCTTAAAGAAAACAAAAAGACTTCTGAAAAAATCTGTCTGGGCCCACCTATATGTGGTCTTGGTGAGTCTGGGCAATCATCTTGTGCCTTTGTCCCTTTGCTGTTGTGAGATTGGAAATTCTACTTTTTCTGGCTATTTGAATGTACCTGAGAAGGTTCAGAGTCAAGGGGAACATCCTTCCAACAGGTGCAGAGGGGGAACACTGGAGACTAACCAAAACAGCGTAGAGGCTATCAAGGGGCGGGCAGAGTGGAGGATAGAACACAGGCCACTGCTTTGATAAGAACACTTCCTGGTTCTTTAGAAGTTACCATGAACTCAGATCATGCTGGGCTCTTCAGAGTTCACTGCAGTTGTTAAAGAGATATCTGTACACCTTTACCATGCAGCGTGAGATTGGACCAGTGATATATTACAGGGTACATAGAAACACAAGTGCTGAGTTACGGCAAATGGCAGTACAGTTAAATGAGCAGAAATCTTGCATATATGTAATATAAAACAGATTACCTGGTGATACAAAAAGAAGAGCACAATAGAGGAAGCAGCTGGTAAACCTTGTTCTTGTAAACCTTTCCACAGTGGAAAAGATCAGAGACTCATTTGTATGATGACAGGATCCCATTTCAGTGTCCTTATTCTGGAATTAAGAGCCATGGTGATAGTACTTTTCATGGAAAATAGTGGGATATTAAACTAAGAAACTGTTTAGAGGGGAGATCCAGTAATTTTGAAATGAAAAGAGGGTTATTTTAGGTATAATTCCATTCTTTACTTCAAACCTTATTTTGATGATGGCTTGGAAATTTTCTTCAATATAAAGGTTTCATGTGAAATTAATTGGTATAGAATTTATAGCTCTCAAAAAACTAGTAAAGCAGCATTTTCTTACCTTACATTTTTATAAGTAAAATGTTCTGGAAATTTGTCTTTTCACCTTAACGTCATACTAGTAAAGTCAGTATCTGGTAATATTATATACCAAACCCTACCAAGAGTTTTAAAAGTGTTGCTCTTTGTAATTCCTTTTTATCCATTAAATCCATTTATCCAGTTAATGATTCTTAACTTGCATTGTGTTTTGCTTTCAGTACTATTTCATTTTAAGGATAGTTATAATCCCATGGACGGAGGAGCCTAGTAGGCTCCAGTCCATGGGGTCGCTAAGAGTCCGGAATGATTAAGCGACTTCACTTTCACTTTTCACTTTCATGCATTGGAGAAGGAAATGGCAACCCACTCCAGTGTTCTTGCCTGGAGAATCCCAGGGACAGTGGAGCCTGATGGGATGCCGTCTGTGGGGTCACACACAGTCGGACACAACTGAAGCAACTTAGCAGCAGCAGGATATGCTTATAAATGATGCTTTGAAATAGATATTATTTAAGTGGTTAGACAGTAAGTTTTGGGGTTTTTTGGAGAATGTGGTGACAGCTGTTATCAGACTTGAGAGTTTTAAATTTTCTTCAATTTTAAAAGTTAATACATTTTGTTCAAAATTTAGAAAGCATAAAACAGTAGTCATTGAAAAGCCTTTCCTCATCTCTGTCCATATCTCAGGCAGATTATATTGCCCTTAAAATAGTTATGAATCTCCTTCTGATCTTCTGTACTGTTGTGATATTTTGCTTCTCTCAAATGCTTACATGAAAAGTGATGTGAAAACTAAATTATAGTTTCTTAAATGTATTTAATACATTTAGAGGGCTTTCCTGGTGACTCAGTAAAGAATCTGCCTGCAATGCAGGAGATTGAGGTTTGATCCCTGGGTTGGGAAGATCCCCTAGAGAAGGGGATGGCAACCCACTCCAATATTCTTGCCTGGAGAACTCTATAGACAGAGGAGACTGGCAGGCTATAGTCCATGGAGTTGCAAAGAGGTGGATGCGAGTGAGCAACTAACACTTGCATTCTCAATACATTTAATAGGGAGACTGGGCTTGCTTTTTAAGAAACCAACTGCAGTGTATTCTCTGGAAAGAATCACAATGTAAAATAAATATGAATTGGAGCTGATGAATAAAGCTTTGTTAATCATGGGGTAAAGCATGACTGCGTTTTGTCAAGTAATTTTAAAGCTGTATTCTGTGCTTGTTGTTTAGTCACTAAGTTGTGTTCGGCTCTACCGTTGGTCAAGTGTACAGTAACTTAGCTAGATTCTCATTTATCTCTACAAATCAGTGCACTCCTATAAAGTCTGAGTTAAGAGTTTCAAGAATCCCCAGCAAGATCAGCAGAGCCTACAACTTCCCTGGTGGTCCAGTGGTTAAGACTCCGTGCTCCCAGTGCAGGGAGGGTGGGTTTGATCCTGGTCAGAGAACTAAGATCCCACATGCCATACAAAATGGCAAAAACAACAACAATAAATCAGTAGGTCTCAGCCCTGTTCAGCAAAGCCACTCAGCTGACCTTTAGATTTGTGAGAAATAATAAATAGTTGTTGTTTTAAGCCACTAAATTCATTTAAAAAAAAAAGTTTCAAGAATCATTTGGTCCAGTGCCAAATCCTCAGGTGTTCCTGAGAGGGGAACACAGAAAGGTTGCAAAGCAACTGTAGACCCTTTCAGTTAAGGTCAGTAAACAGATAGCCAGTAGTCAGTCCCAAAGATAGATTTTTTGTCCTCTTTGATTTTTTAAATTATGGAAAATATTAACATTTACTAGAGTGGTTGAAATAGTATAACAAATCACCATGTTCATTACCCAGCTTTACCCATTAATTTATGACCAATCTCATGTTTCCTATCCTTGGCCACTTTTCCATTTTCTGTTTGGAGCAAATTCTAAGCATAATGTTTTTATTGATAAGTGTTTCACTATTTATCTCTAAAAGGTGACTCTTCTAAAAAAAAGTAAGCATACCATAAGCATATGCAGGCATATACACATGTATTCCTAAATGCAAAAAATCTTTACAATGTTCACATTTCTAAGTTTATAAATGTTAATTTTTTTGATGTTTGAGTTTGAATCCAAATCAGGTTCAAGCATTTGGATTGGTCTTGTAATTTTTTGGTTTGTTTTTCATAGATTCTCCCACCATTTCTTTTTATGTTTTCTTGAGAATTATTTGTTGAGAACAAGGTAGGTCTTTACCTGTAGAGTTTCTTTCCTACTATTGCACACACTGAATTTTACTACTTGCATCATTGTATTATGTAATGTGTTCCTTCTGTGCTTCTATTTCATATAACTTTGTAGTTAGACCTAGAAAATTGATCAGATGCTGTTTTGTTTTGTTTTGGCTGTGTGAATGTTCATTGCTGCACAAGGACTGTCTCTCGTTGTGAGTGGGGCTACTCTGTTGTGGTGTGCAGGATTATCGTTGTGGTGGCTTCTCTTGTTGGGGAGCACAAGCTCTCGGTGCGTGGAGATCCGTAGTTGCAGCACGCATGCTCAGTAGTTGCGACTTATGGGCCCTGAAGTGCTGTCTCAGAAGTGTGGCCCACAGGCTTAGTTGCCACGTCACATGTAGGATCTTCCCAGAGTAGGGATCAAACCCATGTCCCCTGCTTTGGCAGAAGTATTCTCAACCACTGGATCATCAGAGAAACCCCCCTGCCACTGTTTTAATTGGATAGTTGAATTCACTTCTTTAAGTGCACCATGGTTTGAATTAGAATACTTTTAGGTGGGCCAGGCTCAATCCAGTCTGTCATGTCTTTCCCCAATTCCTGATTAACTTCACTTACTTGTGTTAGTTTCCTAGTCCTTAAATCATTTGAGTTTGGTGACCCCTTTTAAAAATTAAAACTTTCTTTAACCCAAAATAAAATTTCAATTTGAAATTTAACTTTTTGGGGGCTTCCCTGGGTCTTCATTGGGCTTTCTCTATATAATACAGCATGTGTGGGTTTCTCTTGTTGATGAGCACAGGCTCTAATCATTAGAGGGATGCTCAGGCATTGAATAAGCCCATTCCAATGAAATCATGTTTCTTACCTTTCCACATTCATGCAAAGTATTTTTTCTATTACTTCTCTCCTACAGTTCTGCTTCCAATATTGATAATAAGAGAAAAAGTTGAAAACTATACAGATATTAGAATCTGAGATTCTTGAGTGTTACTTCTGTGCTTAAAAAAAATGTTATTCAACTAATTCCTGAAATTGACTTAGTTTAGTCTTTTTACCTGTTAACTTTTCCAGAATTCTTTATAGATATAACTCAGACCCATGTGTGTGTGCGCATGTGATGCCCGACTCTGTGTGACCCCATGGACTGTAGCCCACCAGGCTGCTCTGTCCATGGGATTTTCCTGGCAAGAATGCTGGAATGGGTTGCCATTTCCTTCTCCAGCGGATCTTCCTGACCCAGGGATCGATCCCATGTCTCTGACGTCTTCTACACTGACAGGTGGATTCTTTATCACTGAGCCATCTGGGAATCCCATGAATCTGAAGGTCTGGATTCTAATCTTGAGTCTTAACTCCTTTCCTGTTCTGCTCAGTTCAAATAACTGGATGAACTAAGTGTTAAATACTGGACTTGGAGAATCTGCCAAAAAAAAATCTAAATTTCCTCTTACAAAGTTTGTCTAAAAAGTGTTGACCGAACCATTTTCCTTTTATTAAAGCTAAGAAAGAAGAAAAGAAAAGGCATAAGTCATCTTCTTCCTCCTCCTCATCATCCAGTGACTCAGATAGCTCAAGTGATTCTCAGTCCTCTTCTGATTCTTCTGATTCTGAAAGTGCTTCTGAAGAGAAATCAAAAAAAAGAAAGAAGAAACATAGGAAAAATTCTCGTAAACACAAGAAAGAGAAGAAGAAGCGAAAGAAAAGCAAGAAAAGGTCTTAATTTACAGTACTGTCTTTGTATTCTAATTACCTTCTGTTTATATATAAACCTATTGGGATATTGAATCAAATATGTGGTACATGAAAATAGAAATACTTCGTAGGATGACATATAAGACCATTCTGATATTCTACAGTCTATAGATTAAATTTGGGTAAATTTCAATTTTCAACAAAATCATTCAGTTCATTTTGTCTGAACTCAATGACTTTTTTGATTAGATACGTTTGTATTTTATGGAGGGAATTTAAAATTAGTAAGACTGTAGGGAACCAATGAGTATTTTCCTTTTTTTTTAACTCCTATGATAGCATAAAGCAGATTATGTCAGCATATTTACTTTCTTTTCTGTTGTGTCTGAAAAAAATCTGTCTTTGTACTAAAGCTCATCTTCATAAGCCTGTTGCCTCTAAAGCAGTTTCTTTACCTGTATTTTAAAGTGTTTTAAATGTATCAGTGCAGTGCATATGGAATATTTGGGTTCCATTTTAAAGGACAGTATTTTTTGAGCATGTGATAGTAGATACATTTGGTTTGGGTTTTAGGTTGGTTTGTCAGAGGAACGAGTATTTTCCCCATGTAACTGCATCTTTGGTCAGCAGTGGGGGACCAGATGATAGATAGATAGAATATTTTACAAAGGAAAGAAAGACCAACAATTGGGAAATTGAGGTGGGTATATAATAACCAAATGGAACTTGTTTGTGTATTCCTTTTAAGTGCATCTAGTGAAAGTGAGGCTGAAAATCTTGAAGCACAACCCCAGTCTACTGTCCGTCCAGAAGAGATCCCTCCAATACCTGAAAACAGATTCCTAATGAGGAAAAGTCCTCCTAAAGCTGATGAAAAGGAAAGGAAGAACAGGGAGCGAGAGAGAGAGAGAGAATGGTATGTCAATATGTTTATTTTACAAAGAGCCCTTCATTCTTTACCACCGAACCTTTCTTTAAAAAAAAAAAAAAAAAAGCAACAGTTTTAAAAAATTTTAGATAAGATTTAATTGGTGACCTTGTCCTAAGATTGAAATTTTTTAATTGGATAGTGTTAGCAAAGCTCCTTTTTGCCAGTCACACAGCTGAAAAGATAAAATTGACTTAATTTAGACAGATTTTTAAATAAAAGTAACTTTTAAAAACACTACAAATGGCAAAAAGGTATGTTAAGTGGCATTTCCAGACGAATCCCATGTAAAACAAATGTTTTACTCTGTTATTTATATACCTTAAATTTTTAAGCAAATAAGAGCCTTTATGTTTCAGTTTGTCTGGTGGGAGAAAATGCTGTTTTCCTTGCCTGATTTACAATATTGTGGTATTGAAAATTGATAGTATATTCAAGTACTTTGAAAATTTTTCTACATAATTCACATTATTAGAATTAGTAGTTTTGTTGGTTCTTTATGTATCATTTTAATAATTACGTCCAAAAATAGGAAAAAAAAGATGGGTATCTTTCTCTTATTTATGATCAGAAATAACATAAAAGTGATAAAAAACCTGCTCATTCCCCCTGTACTTTCACAATACAGTAACAATATAAAAATAGATCTTGGTTACTTGAATTGTGTTAATTTTGATGGATTTAATTGAGTTTACTCAACTGCTAGGAAAGGATGTTTATAAGGAAGTAAATATTAAGGAGAAAATATTTGAACTACTTTAAAATGCATTTTCAAATATAGCGTACATGAATGTTGTTAGTGCTAATATTCATATTATTATTTGAAAATAAGTAGTTTCCCTTTTTTATATAAAGCATGATATTAAATATTTTTCTAATTCAGACCAAGTGCTCTCTGTTTAATTCACATCAGTTGTACTTATCCATAGTTTTATCACCAGTGAATAACTGCTGGTAGGATAATGAGGTATTTTAGAATCAGAGAGCTTTAAAATTGTTCTCTTAACAGCATACAGCCTACTCCAAGTTTTTTCATGTTCCTTAGCACTATCCAGTTGACTTGATCTTCAAAAAGATTATGTAACAGTATGTCTCAACAGAACACAGTTGGCATTTGGGAACAGAATAGTTATTCATCCTCATGCATTACAGGATTCTCGCATTCCTGACTTGTGGTCACTCAATACCAGTAGCACCCTCTCATCATTGACAGTTGTTAAAATGGTCCCCTACTTTTTCAGATACCTACTAAAACTGATAATATTTCTCATTGAGAACCACTATTTTAAGTTTATTAGTTTAGATTAATAGAGCTATGTTCTCCAGATTTACTTTTATTATAAAATGTGTTTTTATTTTCCTTTTGCTTCCTTCTAGTAATCTACCTAACTCCCAGCCTCCTTCATACCAGAGACGACTTTTAGTTACTAGGTCTGGCAGGAAAATTAAAGGAAGAGGACCAAGGGTAGGTGATTATTTTCCCAGAAATCCTGATAATATTGCATTTATCTTAAATCTTGGAGTGTTTAATTTTTTTTTCACATAAGTAGTTAAAATTTAGAGTATATGTGGATATTGAATTGTATGTTCTCTTTTTATAGTACTTCTTTGTGTTGGTTCTTCTATGCTGAAAGTCTACGAGATGTTAATGGATTTTACATGTACGTGGTATAAAATGAGATTGTGGTTTTTCTTGTGCCTCTTTACTTCCTGACCACTGTGTGTCTACTCTTATTAAAAATTAATCCTATTCTTAACATTTCATACCCTTTTTCTTCACTGGATTCTCCTCTTCAGAATTTAAATATCTTCTTGTGTTTGCAACCTTTTAACAAACAAGGCTATACTTAGTATATTATTTTTTCACTTCCTACTTGTTCCTTAGTCATTTCAGGTTGTCTTCTGCCGTTCTCCTGAAAACAGCACTTGCTTTATGGTCAGTTCCATGTCACAAAATCCAGTGGATCCTTCAGTCTTTGTCTTTGTTAATCTCCCCCTTGTAATACTCTTTCTCCTTTACTTCCATTGTCTTTTCTTCCTGTCTCTGGCTAGTCTGTCTTAAATTTCCAATGCCAGTTCATATTCCTCTGCCTGATCTTTAAATATTGTAGTACCTTAGAGTGCTAACTCTTCTCACTCTGTATTTGCTTCTTGGGCAATCTCATCACTCTTGTAATTTCATTGGGTACCTATGCACTGAAAACTGTTTTTCATCTGCTTTTCTGGTACCAGAGCCTTATTTGATGACCATTAGATGCCTAGTGGACACTTCAAACTCAGCATTTACAGTGTTGAACATAAGCACTCTTCTTCAGGCCTGACCCTCCTTTAGGTTCCTGGTCTCAATGATCAACACCTCCACTTGTGCAGTTACTTAAACCTGAAGCCCAAGAATCATTTTATTTCTCATCTTTCTTTTCTACCATTTATAACTTATCTGTTGCCAAATCCTGTTAGTTCAACCTCTCAGATATGCTGAAATCCATCTACTTCTCTCAAGTTCCTCTCCTACCATCTTCGTTCAATTCACCATTATATATTCTCTGAACTATAAATGGCTTCCTAACTGGTCTCATGGCAGTTCTTAAACTTTTTTGTCTTAGGACGTCTTTACACTCTTAAAAATGATGGAAGATTTAAAAGAGCTTTTGTTGATGTGAGTTATAGCTGTCATATTTACTCTTTTAGAACTTAAACCCAAGAATTATTTAAAACAAGAATAGATAAGCACATGTTTCATTAGCAGTGGAAACAGATATCAAACCATGTCATATCTCATTGATTTCCTACCTGAAAATTGGGAGAGTTTGGTTATTTTAGAGGGCGTGGAGATATCAGATATTTTTTGAAACTTAAAAGTACATACACTTTAGCAACTATTGTAATACTTTCATGTTTTAATATGTTAATTTTTTTTTCCCCTCTATTTTTTTAAAGCGTTATCGAACTCCTTCTAGATCCAGATCAAGGGATCGTTTCAGACGTAGTGAGACTCCTCCACATTGGAGGCAGGAGATGCAGAGAGCTCAAAGAATGAGAGTATCAAGTGGTGAAAGATGGATTAAAGGGGATAAGTAAGATTTAACTCTTATTACAAATGTGGTAATAAGTATTTTTTAAACTATTTTAAATTATTTGATTTAGAGTCATTTTAGTTGTTTCTGAAAATCTTAAGGAAAATAGAGTATCATTTCAGCTAATAAAGTCTCCCAAAAACTTTTTTTTCTTCATTTTTTAGGAGTGAGTTAAATGAAATAAAAGAAAATCAAAGAAGCCCAGTTAGAGTAAAAGAGAAAAAAATAACTGATCATAGGCATGTGTCTGAGAGTCCAAACAGGAAAAGTGAAAAGGAAAAGAAAGTTAAAGACCATAAATCTAACAGCAAAGAAAGAGAAATCAGAAGAAATTCAGAAAAAGATGATAAATATAAGAACAAGGTAAAGAAGAGGGCCAAATCAAAAAGTAGGAGTAAGAGCAAAGAGAAGTCCAAAAGTAAGGAAAGAGACACAAAGCATAATAGACATGAAGAAAAGAGGATGAAGTCAAGGAGTAAAGAAAGGGATCATGAGAATGTTAAAGAAAAAGAAAAACCTGATTCTAAAGGAAAAGAACAGGAAAGGAGTAGAAGTAAAGAGAAGTCTAAACAGTTAGAATCCAAAAACAATGAGCATGATCATAATAAAAGTAAGGACAAAGACAGACGTGCACAGTCTAGGAGTAGAGAACGTGATATAACTAAAAGCAAACACAGTTACAACAGTAGAACAAAGGAGCGAAGCAGAAGTAGGGACAGGAGCAGAAGGGTGCGCTCCAGAAGCCATGACCGAGACCGCAGCAGAAGCAAGGAGCATCATAGATACAGAGAACAGGAGTACAGGAGAAGAGGAAGGTCACGGAGCCGAGAGAGAAGAGCGACGCCAGGAAGATCAAGAAGTAAAGATAGGAGGAGGAGGAGGAGAGATTCACGGAGCTCGGAGAGAGAAGAAAGTCAAAGCAGAAACAAGGAAAAATACAGAAACCAAGAAAGTAGAAGTTCACACAGAAAAGAGAATTCTGAGAGTGAGAAGAGAATGTACTCTAAAAATCGTGATCATAGTAGTTCAAATAGTAATAGGGAAAAAAAGGCAGATAGAGATCCAAGTCCATTCTCAAAAGTGAAACAAAGTAGTCAGGACAATGAATTGAAGTTCTCCACTTTGAAAAATAAGGAGGATGAGAAGACCAGATCCTCAGTGGAAAAAGAAAACCAAAAATCAAAGGGTCAAGAAAATGACCACGCACATGATAAAAATAAAAAATTTGATCATGAATCAAGCCCTGGAACAGATGAAGACAAAAGTGGATGAGTGAGTTATATAAACTTATTTCCATTCTGTCTCAGATTTTAAGTTTTAGAGACTTGCTGATGATCTTCTTTATGTTGTTTTTTTCTTTTCATTGTTTTGGAGTTCTTTGTCTTTTTTTTTTTCCCAATGTGGACCTTATTGAGTTGATCTTTTGGTAATCTGCAGCCTGGATAATTTGTACTGCTAAAGTTTTAATAAACTTGAAATGAGAAAAACACTTTGGTGTAATACTGTGTGCTGTGTTTAACTATTTCATGTATGCATTTTTGTGTTGCAACAATCAGCCAGTAGCAAACATGCTCTTCTATACTCTAATTTGTGTGACCAGCCAATTGGAAAGAAGGATAACTGATTGTTGGAATACATTATTATAGAAGCTTGTGTTTCTCATGATTAAAGTAACCTTAGAAGCCACTTGGTAGAAGAAATCTTATATATAGATTTTTCGATTGCATTTATAATAGAGGCTTGCAACAACAGCTTTTAATTATACAGAAGTGGGCCCCTAATAACCTGAGATATTAAGTCATCACTTTTGATTTTATAGTAATTTGTGCTTTAAAATATTTATATTGCACTTCATATGTTATTCTTTATAGTGCTACCAGTAGCTTGTTTCTTATTTTTCCTGTTTTATCAACTGTCTATAGATATAGTATTTTTTTCAGTTGATGTACTGATTGGGCTTGAGTTGCTGTTATACAGCATCTAACAAGAACTATACCTTGAGGATCAGGTTGTAATTCTCAATTCTGTGTTGCTTTTGGTCTGAAGAGATGAAACTTGCTTTTGGCGAATGTTCTGTAATTGTTGTTACTGTCATGGCCCTTCTCTAAAATGAAAAAAATATTTTCCTCACTAAAACGTACCACTGGTGCAGGTCTTTGTTAGACAAATTCTAAAAATTGTTGGTACTAACACAATAACTTACGAGAATTCTCTTTTTGGCCACTAACCTAGAGTTCAGTGTTAACGTTGCATGGTTGTTGGTTTTTTGTTGTGTTTTTTTTTAACTTGAACTGACCTCTCTATGTCTCATAACTGAGTTTCAACTGGCAAGAAAATGCATCTCTTTTATATATGTATCACAGGCTGTAGCATGTTTATGACTGATTTCTTTCTCTTCAGGTGGCTTTGTATCATTACTATTAATCATTATTTTAACTTGGCATGTATAACATTGCCACATAGAGTAGAGTAGAAAGTGGCAAAATTTGATAGCTTACAGACTTAAACACTAAAGATATCCAAAGTCCATTTAGAAGTTTGTGTGTTGTATATTGCTATTTTAGTGATGTGTGGCCTTTTATTCTGTAATTTCTCTTCTAAATAGAATACTGAACATCCAGTAAACACAAAACCTGCCTCATTTGAAAAGAAATTTCAGAATTCCAATTAGTAGTTGCCTTTAGAGTGTTTTGTACTTTAATATTTGTCAATATAGTGTCAAATAGCTACTTACTTATCCCTTATTTGATACTTATAGCTACTTATTACCAAGTAGCTCCTTGGTAAATCCAGTAGCTACTCATGCTATTTGTACTGAGCAAAGCAATGCTTATTAATATAATACTTCCCATTATTGATTAATACAGTAATGATACTTATGTAATGAATAGGGTGATGATTATAAGATTGTTTGGATTTCCTGAAACAAATATCCATATCAGGGTCTTACTGAATCTTTTTCCTAATGATAAAAGTAATAGATGTTTATGAAAATCCAGGGTGATTGATTCCTTAGAGATTTTTATCACAAACCTTAGAGATAATAATTGAGTCCTGAGTCCCCAAGCTGTATAATGTGTTATATATTTTAAATTAGTTTTTGCTTGTCTTAAATTCAGTGAACTTCATTTAAAAAGTCTTTGTTATAAACTATTTGAGCTTCAAGAAAGGTGCTGTTTAAGAAAGGATTTCTAATAAGAACAACAAAAAAAAGAAAATCCATGCTAATTAAAAAATACTTGTATGTTGTCTGATCCCAGAACTTTTATCTACTAAGAATTACAGATAAGTAACCATGGCGGAGGGGGGAAGCTAGTAATTGCTTTAAGTAATATTCTATTTTGGTTATCAAAGAAGTAATTCCATGCTAAGCATTATTTCTAGACCTATAAAAAACTGTTAGCTGTTTTTACAGTGAGGTATGGTGAAGGAGTTGAAGTGAAAGATGACAATCAGCTAGATTTTATTTTCAGAATGTAAATAACATTTAGAAAATGATCAAACAGCATTAACCATACATCTGCCTTTGCATCTGAATACTGCAATGATCAAGTAATTCTTTCATTACCTTTTTAATAGTTGTACAACCCTTACTTTTTACTTTGAACAACTCTTTTTCCTAAAAGTCAACTATTTGTTACCTGCCAAATTGGTATCATAGTTACTTTGAGGTAAATTGTAAACTCAAACATCTTTAAGCGGATTTAAATCCATTTAAAGATTTTTAGTTTGTTTTTATTGCCTGGTTGGCAATACCTGAGAAATGAAAAAATTTTTATGATTATTTCCTGTGAATTCTTTTTCTGTGTAAATCATCTGCCACAGAATTGACACTGCAGAGAGATTAATGTTAATGAGCTTGTAGGGAAGATAACCAGGTTGCTGTAAAACATTTAAAAACTATAGTTGAGAGTTCATAGAGCATGTTCGTTTCTAAGTTGTCTTAATCAGATCCCTCACAGAAATTTCAAAGAATTTGTCTTATAAAAATCTATCTTTGCACAAATGTAATATTAACTCATCTGAGCTTTGCCTAATGGCCTTTGATTCTTGTGCCCAGTAGAAAATATGAAACTGAAAAGTAAAATTTTCTTTAATATTGGGGATAGGAACACATTGGTCTTCTGGTATTTTGAGTAGTAATATTAATTGGCAGTTCTAATTTGTTTTCAAGTTAGTGAGTGGAACAAATCAGTATATTTTTTAGTAGTTGATTTTGCTCTGCTCTAGGTGGCAGTTTATGTTTTTTTTGGTAATTAATCACACTTTGAACTTTTATAGTAGATGTCTATAGAAATTTATTTCCTTTACCTTCAGTAGAAGGTACTTTAAATACACACCATATCATTGTTACAAAGAAACATGAAATAGGCTGTTTTTCAGTCTCCTTTTGGTTGTATTTACTGTAATTGTTCAGTTTGGTAGTCCAACATTTATTGTTGAATAGACTCTCCAAGGGTAGTAGGTTTTAACCTGTTTTATTGTGAAAAGATCTGTTTTGCTACAAATTCTTGTTTAAAAAATAAACTCCAGCAGTGGAACATTGGCTAATAGTGAGTTCCCAGCTGCCTTTAAAGGATTGAGGCAAATGTAAATTCTGGCCTGTGTTGTGACACAACAAGTAAATATGAAAGGAAAAGAAAAATCACAAACTTTTAAAAATTCCACCAGTAAAGTTGAAGAAGGGAGTTGTTAGGGGATTTGTTTGTTTTTATGTACAGTGGGGAATGGTGGAATTGATTTGTGTTTCCCCACCACCACCTTTTTCAAGCAAATACCTATGTGTACCAAAAGCACATGCTGTATATTTTGTTTCCCCCTTTGTGTGTTTATAGTATTTTGAAGGATAAATTAATTGGGTATTTGTATGTGAGGATGTTAAAAGTTGTGGCTGCTCTCTTTGTGGAAGGGAAGAACAAATGAGGTTAAAATGTACTTCTTTTCCTAGCTGAAAAGTCACTGTGATGTATATTTTTTTAATGAAATTTAGGAATAAAACTTGTTGCAGTTGTATAATTAGTTTCAAAATGCTGCTTCTCTTATCATTAGTAACTGTTAAACTGTTTTATGCAAACTGCATTTTACAGAATTTAAACAATGAAACTGTATCAACTTTTATAGTTAAACATTGTATTAAATAAACTATACTATCAAATGGTTTGTTTTGTATTTTTTAAATTATTGATTGTATTAGTTTATTTGGACTTTATTTTTATTAAAAGCTAATAATGAACTAAATCATTTAATACTTTTATTTTACCCATAAGGATACAGAAATTGTACTGGGAAAAAACTGAGCAGAGTTTTAACAGTAGTGAACTTCTTTTAAGAATTTAGCCAGCAGTGACAATTTCCAGGTTTAGGGATAAGTTTTAGTGTAATTGTCTGATCATAATGCTTCATGTTGCAAGGTGTCTTTTGCCTCAGCACACTTTTAAGGTTATACATGGAATTACTATGTACTGGCATGCTACCATTTGCTTTTTAATTCCTCCAAAATTTCTCAGCAGTGGGAACATTGTATTATATTCTGTGCCTGCTAGTTTTAATATAACACTTACCATTATAAAGCCATATAAACGTTAACTAAGTTTTATAAAACATACTGTCTAGTTTTTGGGTTTTTTTTTTTCTCTTTGTTTAAGTTAGACATCTTTAGGGAAAATGAACCTAGTTAACTTGAGAGTCACTGAACATATATATGCTTAAATAAAAACATTTTGACCATTCAGTGATTTATATGTGTTAGTAGGTGAATATTTTAAATTTTCAAATTCTGGAGTGTTTTTAAATGTTTTATTAAGCCAGGAGAAGATGTAAAATGTACGTGTGTCATATGGACTGTACAGATTTATGTATTAAAATACTTTTAGTTTCACTTTGTGTTTTCTATTTTCATTGCTTTCTAAGTTTCTTTCCTAAACATATTTCCTAATGTAATACTGTATTTCTTTTTAAGTAGTGCTGATTCATAATTTTTACACCTCCCCCATCCCCAAGACCTCTCAGTAACCCAAAATGTTTTAGTTCCAGTTTACATCTTTGCCACAAGTTTTAGCTATGCTTTATCGAATTAGTGGATTAGAACAGTTGTGTACTAACAGGTACAGATAACAGGTTTCTGTTTGGAACAATGAAAAACTTCTGTAACTAGATAATTGGTAATGGTTGTACAGTATTATGGATATACTTAATGCCACTGAATATTCTTAAATAGCTAAAATTATACATTTTGTTGTATATATCTTTTATCAGAATAAAAAAGAGAATCTGACTTAGTCTTGAGTGGGGAAGAATCAATTAGATCAGACATAATTGTACTTGGATGAAAAGCAGCTTTATTAACAAATTATAAGCATATAATTCACTTGAATGTGTAGCTCAGATTAGCTACAAATTAGTCTTCTTAATCTTAAAAATAAACTTTTTTCTACCATGTAAAACCTAGCCTTCCCTTAGACTTTTGAAAATTATTATATTTCGATCCCTGAGAGTTATAAAAAGGGAGCTGGACTCCAGTGATATCATTTGCCTGATAGCTGGGTCTTAATCCACCTCTGTCCACTAAAACTGGTCCACGGCCCCCTCCAGGTCCTTCCTGTACAGCTTTTACAAGAGGATAAATATATTTGTTTGTCGATTGAGACTCAGATTCAATTACTTCTCTGGCATAATCCTGAAATTCCTTCTCCTTTTCAGCCACAAGTGCTTCAGTAAGTCTGCAGTACTCTGATTCTGCTTGTTTGGCTTGCAGTGCATTAAACTTATGTTTGGCCTGTTTGGGAAAGAGAAAATATAATTACATGCTGATATATTTAGAAAATTGACCAGTTTTCTAAACACACATAGCATTTGAAGTTGTAGATAGAGCTTTTAAATTCTACATTTAAGAATGTAGAATTCTTAAATTCTACAAGTCCTGACTTAACTCCATAATTTATTTCAGAAATTCTCCCATGCTTCTCACAATATGTTCAAAGCAGTGGCTCAGTGAAGCTTACCTGTGATTGTACATCTTCAAACAACATAGCATGAAATTAAAATTAAAATAACCAAGTTTAAAATCCTGTTTCTACCAATTATAAGGTGTGTTCTTTCACAAGTATAGAAGGCATAGCAATCACTGTCCCAGTCCATCTGCTATTCTGAAAGGATGCAATACCAATCACTGTCCCAGTCCATCTGCTTTTCTGAAAGGACGCATCCAAACCTGCTTTCCCAAACCAGCCACGTACACCATGTGACCCAGCCACATAAGATTAAATCTCCAATGAATATCTGAATTAAGTTAAACTAATTACATTCTCTGTTTGCTAAGAATCTGAAGTTGGACAAGTGACATTTATCAATGTAGTTTGATCATAAGCTAGGTAGAATAAGTAACCTATCAAAAACTAGTTTACTAGCATTTCATTTATTTTTATAATTTACAGAAAGTTCTGTTTATATGAAGTGACTAATGGCTTTTTAAAGATTTCTGTATTTTGGTTGACAGCTTTTCATTCTATCTGATGCATTTTAAGAAGTGCTGAGTTTATAAAAAATTCACTTGTGAATATAACATTCATGCAAATATTTTTCAAAATCAGTAACCAGACGCTTCAGCTTAAAATCATAGACTGAAATTTGTGATGAAATAGAACAACGATTTTGTATTCAATACCAAATTTTTATTAGAATGCTATATTTCAACACTACGACTTTTATGCAATTTGTTGAATAGGGACAGACACCAGGAGTTTGAAAAAATAGAAAATGACATTAAATAACATTAGGGAAAAAACCAGAGAAGGCTAAAAGCTGTCTCATCAGTGGTAAAAATGCTGAAATTTGGGATCTTGACAAGGAGCAATTGGGATAAAATGATTTGGTAGCGTTTTGTAGAAACATTGAGGTAACAGGGATAAACGTATTTTAAGTACAGAAACAAAATGAGAGTGGAAGGAATGGATAACCATAATGGATCATATGACTGGTACCTCAAACTTTATATACATCAAATACAGATTTGTAAAATACTGATTGGTTTAAAATCCTAAAAATGATCACATGGAGGGTAAAGTAACAAACACCTTAGGAGATGTTAGAAAGCTAATTATTTGAAAACTCAAAAAAAGTGAAAATATTTATCCTGTCTTTTAAAATTATATTTAAGGGAAACCAATTGCTGATCATGAAAATTTATTTGAAAACTTAAGCAATCAATGAGAAGGAAGGAGAATATACATTTTGCCACCTATTAATTAAATCTAGGTAACAATCACCAAAGTCGGCTTGTATCACAGAAAGTGAGACAACAGTCATCACATGCCCCCTAGTGGAAATACACAACACCAATTATGAGGGATTTTCAGCAAAAAATTGAGCCTAAATCTGACTTACCTTGGATTTTGCATGAAATGTAAGGAACTATATATACTACCCTGCACAGCTGCCCACAAAATCCAGACTATAATAACTTGAAAAGACAGGAAACCCAGTTCCTTCAACAAACTACAAGATAAACATAATGAAGACGAGAATAAGAACAAGAAGGATGAGGATGAAGGACGAGTTACAGGTTACAAGAAACTTGAAAGATATATCAATCAACCAAATAGAATATATGGACCCTGTTTCATCCTCTAAAAACTAGTTCATGAAACAATCTGGTGGAAATTGAAACAAAACGGATTGTTAAATGTTACATATTTTTCGAATGTTTTAGATATGATAACAGAATTGTGATTATGTTAATTCTAAAGAGTCCCTTTTCATGCAAAGATGGGCTCGATAAAGGACAGAAATGGTATGGACCTAAGAGAAGCAGAAGATATGAAGAAGAGGTGGCAAGAATACACAGAAGAACTATACAAAAAAGATCTTCATGACCAAGATAATGACAATGGTGTGATCACTCACCTAGAGCCAGACATCCTGGAATGTGAAGTCAAGTGGGCCTTAGAAAGCATCACTACAAATAAAGCTAGTGGAGGTGATGGAATTCCAGTTGAGCTATTCCAAATCCTGAAAGATGATGCTGTGAAAGTGCTGCACTCAATATGCCCCCATATGGAAAACTCAGCAGTGGCCACAGGACTGGAAAAGGTAAGTTTTCATCCCAATCCCAAAGAAAGGCAATGCCAAAGAATGCTCAAACTACTGCACAATTGCACTCATCTCACACGCTAGTAAAGTAATGCTCAAAATTCTCCAAGCCAGGCTTCAGCAATACATGAACTATGAACTTCCAGATTTTCAAGCTGGTTTTAGAAAAGGCACAGGAACCAGAGATCAAATTGCCAACATCCGCTGGATCATGGAAAAAGCAAGAGAGTTCCAGAAAAACATCTATTTCTACTTTATTGACTATGCCAAAGCCTTTGTGTGGATCACAATAAACTGTGGAAAATTCTTCAAGAGATGGGAATACCAGACCACCTGACCTGCCTCTTGAGAAACCTATATGCAGGTCAGGAAGCAACAGTTAAAACTGGACATGGAACAACAGACTGGTTCCAAATAGGAATGTCAAGGCTGTATATTGTCACCCTGCTTATTTAACTTCTATGCAGAGTACATCATGAGAAACGCTGGGCTGGAAGAAGCATAAGCTGGAATCAAGATTACCAGGGGAAATATCAATAGCCTCAGATATGCAGATGACACCACTCTTACGGCAGAAAGTGAAGAGGAACTAAAAAGCCTCTTGATGAAAGTGAAAGTGGAGAGTGAAAAAGTTGGCTTAAAGCTCAACATTCAGGAGATGAAGATCATGGCATCTGGTCCCATCACTTCATGGGAAATAGATGGGGAAACTGTCAGACTTTATTTTTGGGGGCTCCAAAATCACTGCAGATGGTGACTGCAGCCATGAAAGTAAAAGACGCTTACTCCTTGGAAGAAAAGTTATGACGAACCTAGATAGCATATTCAAAAACAGAGACAATTACTTTGCCAACAAAGGTCCGTCTGTCTAGTCAAGGCTATGGTTTCTCCAGTGGTCATGTATGGATGTGAGAGTTGGACTGTGAAGAAAGCTGAGCACTGAAGAATTGATGCTTTTGAACTGTGGTGTTGGAGAAGACTCTTGAGAGTCCCTTGGACTGCAAGGAGATCCAACCAGTCCATTCTAAAGGAGATCAATCCTGGGATTTCTTTGGAAGGAATGATGCTAAAGCTGAAACTCCAGTACTTTGGCCACCTCATGTGAAGATTTGACTCACTGGAAAGACTCTGATGCTGGGAGGGATTGCGGGCAGGAGGAAAAGGGGATGACAGAGGATGAGATGGCTGGATGGCATCACGGATTCAATGGACGTGATTCTGAGTGACCTCCGGGAGTTGGTGATGGACAGGGAGGCCTGGCGTGCTGCGATTCATGGGGTCGCAAAGAGTTGGACACGACTGAGCGACTGAACTGAACTGAGAGTCCCTGGGTTTTAGAGATAGATACTGATATATACATTGATAAAATGATAACAATATTTGGTATTTGCTTCAAAATAATATGGCAGATCCTACTTCTGATAATGGGCACATGAGGTTGGGCAAAACTCCACAGAAAAGTTGATTATTAAAGTCAACCATTTCAAGAGCATTGGTTAAATGACTATGCACAGGCTACTGCTTGAGTAGTGTTTTTTCATGAAAAAGTAGATCAGAAGGTAAGAAGTACAAGTTCATAACATTCTTGTCTGGAGGGCATTGCTATCCCTCTAGCTCAGGTGGTGAAAACAGGCAGATTACTGGACAATGATGGCAGATTCTATTTGGGCCAAGTGACAAAAAGGCTAGAAATTTGAGGTGGAGATTCTGGAATGAGAGAAGAGCTGTAATGATAAATCTACACCCATTCCTGGCTGATAAAAATACATCCACACAGGAGAGTTTTTGCACTACCAGTCTCAACCTGCACACAGCTTTCATAGCAGGCGTAGGAGTAAAAGCTTTACTGGCTAAAGGTGTCTGAACATAAACTCTACCCATATTACTAGATGACTGTCAAACAAAACCAGTACAGTGAGGAAAGAACTCTAAGGATCCAGGCTTTAAAACGTAAAAGTGAGCAAAGACATCAGAGGTACTGTGGTGAAGGCAGATTTCATAGTTGGCATCCAGGGAAAGCAACTGCCTACTAAAAAAGCAACAACCCTCAGAACAAAACAGAATCTGCAACATATTCTATATAAAGTGTTTGATTTTCAACCAAAAATCACTGCAAACAAATAGGAAAATG
The DNA here is from genome assembly GCA_935064755.1 of Tragelaphus eurycerus. Lineage (NCBI taxonomy): Eukaryota > Metazoa > Chordata > Mammalia > Artiodactyla > Bovidae > Tragelaphus > Tragelaphus eurycerus. Next base: position 899,301 of record CAKXYN010000060.1, read on the forward strand.
TTACATTATTTTCAGGAAAGAAAGTTCAACAGAAACAATTTTAACTTTAATAGTTAAAAAAGTTACAACTATTAATGAGACTACATATTGACTTTGGCAGTTAGATTTCAAAGCAGTTATGAAAATATCCAGTAAATTAAAAGAAATATGCTCAGAACAAATGAATTGGGAATCACAGAATTAGAAACTATATATTAAAAAAAACTGTAGAGTTGAAAATTCAGTAACTGAAATGAAAAACTCGCTAGGTGAGCTCAGCATCAGAATCAGTGAATTTGAAAGTAGGTCAACAGAAAGTATCCCATCTGAAGAAAAAGAAAATTATTGACTAAAATGAACAGAATGTCAGATTCCTGGTACAATATCAGACGCCTCTATGCATGTGCAAACTGGGTCCCTGAAGAAAAAAAAGGATAAAGAGGCAGGAAAAATACTTGAAATAGTTAAAAAAACTCCCCATATTTGGTGAGATTAAGTAGCACATCCAAGACCCACCACAAATCTCAAATAGGAAAAACTCAAAACACATCACAGTCAGTCTGCAGGAAGCCTCAATAAAAAATCTTGTAATGAGCAAGAGAGCAAGAGAAAAATGACACGTCACATACAGGGGACAAACAATATTAACAGATTTCCAGTCAAATGGTGAAGGCCAGAAGACACTGGAGCAAACAGTCAAAAGGCTGAAAAAAATAATGACATCCAGTTAAATTTCGTATCCAATAAAATGAAGGCAAGATAAAGACTTCTCCATAAAAACATTTATTACTAGCCTACCTGTGCTATAAAATGTGCTAAAGGAAGTCTTGAGCATGAATGGAAATGGCCAATAAGTATATGAAAAGATGCTCAATATCACTAATCATGAGGGAAATGCATGTGAAAACCATGAGATACCACTTCAAATCCATTATGATAACAAATAAACAGAAAACGAGTGTTGAGAATTTGGAGAAGGTAGAACTCTCGAACATTGCTGGTGGCTCCGTTAAATGCTGCAACTGCTGTAGAAGAAAAACAACTACAGAGAATTACTATATGATCTAGCAATTCCGCTTTTGAGTACATAAGCAAAAGAATGGAAAACAGGAACTTAAACAGGTGTCTGTCTATATAGCAGTGTGCATAGTCATTATTTGCAATAGCCAAAATATGGGAACCACCCAAATATCCATTGATGGATGTGTGGATAAACAAAATCTGAAGGATATGTACAATGGAATATTATTCACCATTAAGAAGGAATGAAACTGACACACGCTGCAATATGAATGAACCTTGAAGATGCTACGTTCAGTGAAATAAGACAGAGAAAAAAGGACAGATACTGTATGATTTCACTAATATGAGGTACTTAGGATAGCAAATTCACAGAGACAAAAAGTTGAACAGTGGTTACTAGGAACTGGGAGGAAGGTAGAACAGACAGTTGCTCTTTAAAGCATACAGAGTTTCAGAGGAGGACGATGAAAAAGTTATGGTGATGGACACTGTTGACAACTGCACCTCAGTATAAATGTGCTTAATGCCCTTGGACTGTATGATTAAAAACAGTACATTTTATGTATATTTCACCACATTAACAACCCAACTAAATAACTGGCAAAAGATTTAAGTAAACACAAAATAAGGCACACAACTAAAAAGAACATGAAAAGATGTCAGCATCTTTAGTTGTTAGGAAATGCAAAACGACACCATGAGATAACACTATACTAGAATTGTTAAAAATTAAAAGATGGCAGTAACAAGTGTTAGCAAGGATGTGGAGCATCTTGTCTTTGCATACATTGCTGGGAGAAATGGAAAATGGTAGAGCTATTCTGGAAAACAGTTTTCAGAAACAAATGATTACATGCCCAGTCCTGCATGTTCTAAAATCTCTGGGATCACCACTCACCTCAAATATGAAACCTATGAGATCCCAATCAACATATTCTCTGGATAATAGTTATAAAAGAGGGTAAAAAGTAAAAGAAGCATCATGGCTTGCCATATGCATTTGTATTTTCTTTCACATTTACTAAAATGCAATTGAAACAAGATAAATAGCTGTAGAAAAGACATAAACCTAGTATGGAAACTTCAATACCGATAAAAAGTAACTCTTCACATTTTTAGTACATTTTATTGTGTCATAACCATAGCAACCATCTAATCTTTATAAAACTTTTCTGGGAAACAAAACTCATGAAATCTATATTACATATTTATTTATAAGTATAAACATTTAGGAATAATTACCATCTGCTCAATATGGGCATCTTGAACTTCTCGACGTTCTTTATCAGCTTTCCGCTTTTTTTTCCTTTTCATGCTCCCAGAAAATCTGGTCTGCTTTTAAGATAGCTAGCAATTGTTCTGTAGCCTCTATTTTCCTTTGTCTTTCTTCTTCCTCTTTATTCTTCATCTAGATGACAGAAGGCAAAAGAAAAAACCATTTTTAGCAACCAACGGCCTTAAAGTTAGAAAGTTCCAAGTGGAAAGTCAGCCAGGTGCAATGAAAGGGCCCAAAATTGGGGTGACTCACACATGGCCAGTTTACTTTTTGTTCTAGTAATATCAAGAAACAATGAAAACATAAGTAGAATGATACTGGTTTAAAAAATATAGGAACAGAAAAGCAAGACCATCTCAAAATAGGGAAACATTTATAGCATTATATAACTGCTATAATGCTTAAAAACTATCTAAATCTTATGAAAGTCAGTCATGTAAGGGGTAAATTCTGAAGTATTAAGATACACAGAAATGCAATGGGGTAATCTGTACTTGGTTTATCTTAAAAACATTCAAATGAAAGTTAATAACTTTTTTACATTTCAGATGGTTCTCTCGCTTACAGAAGAGACTATTACTTTGCATCTATAAAGATCTTATTTGTAATTAGCATGTCATCTTCTGTTAGAAAGTAAACATGGTCTGATTTCAAGAATATTGGAAGATCATTTTATACATTGTTTTTCAAATCTTAGTTTTTTGTTAGAGAAGCAGAGGGAGTCAGTTAGGAGAAACTACAGCAAAAGGCTCAATTTTGTTGGATTTTTACTTGTTCTTAGTGAATTGCTTACCACAAGAGCTCTATGTTCTGCGATTGCTTTTAATTCTGCTTTGTTTTTTTCATACTTTTCTCTTTCTCTTTTTTCCCACTCAGCCTCAGCTTCTGCAATATCTCTAGCAATAATCAAATCTTCATTGTCAAATTTCTCTTTCATTAGCTTACTCAGGAAGTTATTTATTCTTTCTCTCCGTTCCTCCATTAGCCTGTAACAAAATAACCATTTACTAGTCAAGTCCTAACCCTAACCCTAATGTTTTAAACGAAGATAAATAACTTTCCTTTTGCACCGGGTTAAGTCCTCTCTCTAGTTCAGGGCCAAGCATAGTGCCTGGCACAGCATCAACAATCAGATCAGATCAGTCACTCAGTCGTGTCTGACTCTTTGCGACCCCATGAACTGCAGCACGCCAGGCCTCCCTGTCCATCACCAGCTCCCAGAGGTCACCCAGACTCACATCCATCGAGTCAGTGATGCCATCCAGCCATCTCATCCTCTGTTGTCCCCTTCTCCTCCTGCCCTCAATCCCTCCCAGCATCAGAGTCTTCTCCAATGAGTCAACTCTTCGCATGAGGTGGCCAAAATACTGGAGTTTCAGCTTTAGCATCATTCCTTCCAAAGAAATTCCAGGATTGATCTCCTTCAGAATGGACTGGTTGGATCTTCTTGCAGTCCAAGGGACTCTCAAGAGTCTTCTCCAATACCACAGTTCAAAAGCATCAATTCTTTGGTGCTCAGCCTTCTTCACAGTCCAGCTCTCACATCCATACATGACCACAGGAAAGACCTTAGCCTTGACTAGGCGAAACTTTGTTGGCAAAGTAATATCTCTGCTTTTGAATATGCTGTCTAGGTTGGTCATAACTTTCCTTCCAAGGAGTAAGCGTCTTTTAATTTCATGGCTGCAGTCACCATCTGCAGTGATTTTGGAGCCCAGAAAAATAAATTCTGACACTGTTTCCACTGTTTCTCCATCTAACTACCTGTTAAAGGAACGGGGGCGTTTTGGTTTAGGAAATTAGGCAAAAACTTTTAACTTGAGTTGTGACATATTTACTGATCACTGAGTGAATTTGCAAAGCCACACTGGAGAAACGAAGAGAAAGGACACAATGCATGCCCCAAGGAAGTGACAATCTCAAATGGGAAAAGGGCTTCCTTGCTGTCTCAGTGGTAAAGAATCCGCCTGGCAATGCAGGAGACGCAGGTTTGATCCTAGTCCAGGAAAACCCCACATGCCATGCAGCAACTAAGCCCAGTCCACAACTACTGAAGTTCACATGCCCTAGAGCCTGTACTCCACAATAGGAGAAGCCACTGTGGTGAGAAGCCCGCACAGTATGACTAGAGAGCAGCCTCTGCTCACCGCAACTAGAGACATGCCCACACAGCACCAAAGACCCAGAACAGCCAAAAATTAACGAATAAGAAAATAAAGTGCAGAAAAGGCAGTTATGTAAATAACTATGCAGGCAAAAGGTGATAAATGCCACAAAAAACCTAGAAAGTGACGTGGGCAAATGAAAAAAGGAAGCCTTCGTTGAAAAAGTCACATTTCACCTAGGCTTTCAAAAATAAGTGTTTTTCTAAACACTTTTACTGACTATCTACTATGTGCCAGGGACTATTGCAGCTATTGGGACATAGAAGTAAACAAAAACATTAAAAATCTCTGCCTTTGTGGAGCTTTCACAATAGTTGGGGTAGAGACACAGCAAACTAAATAATTAAAATAGTATTGGAGCACCAATGAAAAAAAGAAAGCAGTTAAAGTGATAAGCAATGTGGGGTGTGGGGTTATAATTTTAAATAACACAGAGATGTCCTGAATGAGAAGGCAATATTTGAGTAAAGATCTGAAAGAGTCAAGGGAGGTGAGAATTTCCCAAAGAGGGTACAGGAGAAATTCAGTGTAAGTGATGAAGAGGGAAAGAAAGAGAACAGTAAGAGATGAGGTTTGGGAGAGGGAGTTAGGGTCACTGGGAATTAGGATGGGTACAGAGCTTTATGGGCCATAATCACCACTCTAAGTGTGGTGTGAAGCCACCAGAGGGTTTTGCACAAGTGAAAAGCATAATCTAGACAGAAACACGATGTACTGTATCTTCACTCATTTCATCCCAAATTGCTCACTAAGGTAAGCAATGACCTCTACATCTGATGAGTGCTGTATTTTAAAACTCTCTCCCTCTAGTCATCTAACACTGATGACTGCTCTCTCCTTACTAAATTCTCTCTCTCTCACACACACACACACCCTTTGCAGTTCCTTTGCTTTTCCTCCATTCTCTGGAAACTATTCCTTGGTCTTCATATTATCTTTGTTCTCCATTTGACCTTTAACTATGGATTTCTATAGGGACTATGTCACCTTCATTTCTTATCTACTCCCGTAGGTGAGCTCACCTGTACCCACAGTACCAGCTGCCACTTGTATATCAATGGCTCATAAAGCCATCTCCAGCTTTTATACAGCTCTCATCCGATCAGATCAGTCGCTCAGTCGTGTCTGACTCTTTGCAACCCCATGAACTGCAGCACGCCAGGCCTCCCTGTCCATCACCAGCTCCCGGAGGTCACCCAGACTCACATCCATCGAGTCAGTGATGCCATCCAGCCATCTCATCCTCTGTTGTCCCCTTCTCCTCCTGCCCCCAATCCCTCCCAGCATCAGAGTCTTCTCCAATGAGTCAACTCTTCGCATGAGGTGGCCAAAATACTGGAGTTTCAGCTTCAGCATCATTCCTTCCAAAGAAATCCCAGGGCTGATCTCCTTCAGAATGGACTGGTTGGATCTCCTTGCAGTCCAAGGCACTCTCAAGAGTCTTCTCCAACACCACAGTTCAAAGCATCAATTCTTCGGCACTCAGCCTTCTTCACAGTCCAGCTCTCACATCCATACATGACCACAGGAAAGACCATAGCCTTGACTAGGCGAACCTTTGTTGGCCAAGTGATGTCTCTGCTTTTGAATATGCTATCTAGGTTGGTCATAACTTTGCTTCCAAGGAGTAAGCGTCTTTTAATTTCATGGCTGCAGTCACCATCTGCAGTGATTTTGGAGCCCAGAAAAAGAAAGTCTGACACTGTTTCCACTGTTTCTCCATCTATTTCCCATGTAGTGATGGGACCAGATGCCATGATCTTCGTTTTCTGAATGTTGAGCTTTAAGCCAACCTTTTCACTCTCCACTTTCACTTTCATCAAGAGGCTTTTTAGCCCCTCTTCACTTTCTGCCATAGGGGTGGTGTCATCTGAATATCTAAGGTTATTGATATTTCTCCCAGCAATCTTGATTCCAACTTGTGTGTCTTCCAGTCCAGCATTTCTCATGATGTACCCATCTCCTAAAGCAGAGATGTTCAGTATTTCCAGTCATCTGCCACATAGATGCAGAGACATTACTTTGCCAATAAAGGTCTGTCTAGTCAAGGCTATGGTTTTTCCAGTGGTCATGTATGGATGTGAGAGGTGGACTGTGAAGAAAGCTGAGCGCTGAAGAATTGATGCTTTTGAACTGTGGTGTTGGAGAAGACTCTTGAGAGTCCCTTGGACTGCAAGGAGATCCAACCAGTCCATCCTAAAGATCAGTCCTGGCTGTTCTTAGGGAGGACTGATGCTGAAGCTGAAACTCCAATACTTTGGCCACCTCATGCGAAGATTTGACTCATTGGAAAAGACTGATGCTGGGAGGGATTGGGGACAGGAGAAGGGGACGACAGAGGATGAGATGGCTGGATGGCATCACCAACTCGATGGACATGAGTTTGGGTGAACTCCGGGAGTTGGTGATGGACAGGGAGGCCTGGCGTGCTGTGATTCATGGGGTCGCAAAGATTCGGACATGACTGAGCAACTGAAGTGAACTGAACCACACAGATGACATCAATATTCCAACGGAACCCCAATTCACATGCTCTAAGCTGAAATCACCAAGTCACTAAATGCCCCGATATACATAAAATAATAAGATCTTTATTCCTAAAGACTGCACTCTCATGTCACAACTTCTGATTTAAAATCAAATAATTTCAGATAGTACTTTATTAAGCACAAAAATTATTTTAGACACTGACCTGTGTGTTTCAGCTTCTTTCTCTTTCCCCATTTGTGTAAGGCGCTTTTTTGCTTTGATAAATTTTCTAATCTTTTCATCTTCTTCCTCTTGCTGCTGCTGTTCTACAGCTTTGATGATATGTTTATCATTCAAATGTTCCTGGGTGCGGGGGGCGGGGGGGGGAATTGTGTTATCACAAAGAAAAGTCTCAACATATAGATATCTAATAAGAACCTGTCAAATGGTCAGCTTCTAATATAATTATTTCTCTCTTGGAAATTTATCTCAAGGAGATAATCATAGCTGGGCATTAAATTTCATGTACCATGTAATTCATCTCAGAGTTATTTATAATATTGAAAAACTGAAAACAACTTCTAAATATTCAATGATGGAGAAACAGTTAAACTATGCTCTCAAGGACATTGGAAGATATAAATAACAATCAGTAAGTAGGAGGAAAATGCAGAGTATAAAGCATTACCATAGTTTATTTTAGTTTTTCATGCACATATAAGTTTATATTGAATATATAACTAGAAGAAATGCATCAAATGTTAACAGTAGTTGTCTCTAGGGTATGAGATTATAGACGACTTTTACATCTTCTTAATTTTTTGTATTTCTTTTCAAATATCTCATTTTTTTACAACTATGTAATTTAAAACAATACTATTAATATAATTAAAATACAGTAAATAAATATAATCTCACTCAATGTTTGAATAGTTAATATAGTTATATGCTATACAAATTTAAAATATTTTAAAAACACATAGTGCAAAATTTTTCCTATTACACTACTATCTTCCTATGCCTAATTCCACCCACCAGGCTCAGTTACCCTGAAACTAATTTCTTGTCTAGGCTTTCTTTTTACACATATACAAAAAATTATACAGATGTATATTCTGGCAATGGCACCCCACTCCAGTACTCTTGCCTGGAAAATCCCATGGATGGAGGACCCTGGTGGGCCGCAGTCCATGGGGTCGCTAAGAGTCGGACACGACTGAGCGACTTCACTTTCACTTTTCACTTTCATGTGTTGGAGAAGGAAACGGCAACCCACTCCAGTGTTCTTGCCTGGAGAATCCCAGAGACGGGGGAGCCTGGTGGCCTGCCGTCTCTGGGGTCACACAGAGTCGGACACGACTGAAGTGACTGAGCAGCTGAGCAGGTCATTTTTTAAACAAAAAATAAAAATCTGTTCATATCAGCATATATTCTATTACCTGACCTCAGTTAGCCATCACAATAATAGGTGCCTTTAAACACAACAGCCGTGATATACAGATAGATCAGTGCTTCTGTTATCAAAAGTAGAAGTGAATTCAAGGTAAAAGTTACTAGGTGCAATTATTTATTATTACAACATATTTATAACTCAGGGTTACTATGTACCTGCTATGCTTAATTAAGTACTCTTCTATTTTATGGGATATTACTTTTAAAAGCCTGTAATCTGGTTAGGAGATAGATTAGTTGACATGAAAAGGTAATGAAAATATCAAACTCTTAAAAGTGATTGTTTTGAATTATTTCTTAAAAGCTTTATTTTATTGTTTTTTCTAAGTTATTGTAATGTTCATAAGGATTTTTATAATAAGCAAAGAGTAGAATTAACACGAAGTTAATTCTGATTTTTTAAAAGTTGAAAGCCTTAGCTCAAGGTCACATAGCTAGTAAGTAGCCAAGTTAGCATTCAAAACAGGTCTGTCCTATTCCAAAGTGACTTGGAGAGATAAAAATATTATATTCATGAACCAAGAATAAGACTTCATGCAAAAGGAATAATGATATTACTAGTATTCTATAATACTTAGAAATTAAAACTTTCATCACTAAAATTAAAAATTCAATAGAAGATTTAGAAGACAAAGTTGAGGATAACTCTCAAAGTAAAAAAAAAAAAAAAAAAACACACAAAAATGGCAGGAATAATTAAATCCTACTGAAGAGTCTTTCTTCCCTTCTGCATAAGTAGCAGAACCCAGATTTTGTTCAGAGTGGCAATATTCTCAGGTAAAAGAGTATATTTCCAAGCTTTCTTTTCAGTGAGGTGTCACTAAATTATAACCAATGAGATTTAATGGAAATTGTTAAGTGGGAATTCTGAAAAAGTTCCTTAAAAGGAGAAAAGATAGTTAGAACACTCTTTTCTGTCCTTCATCCTTTCTTCTTCTTGCTGCCTGGAGTCTGGTCAGGAGGGGGTAGCTCCAGCAGTTATTCAAGGCCATGAGGCAATCCTGAGAACAGAAGCCTCTGTTCTGAGAACAGGAAGGCAAAAAAAGAAAAGCTGTCTCATTCCTTGTTGATTCTGGAGGAATCATATCAGCCTTGGAATGATTAGCTCTGCTCTTCAAATAAAGGTTCAATTTTTAAGGTACTGTTGCAATTTATTTTGTAATTTTTTACATTTTTCATTTTGAGTTTTCTGCTATATGCTTGTAGCCTAACTAATAATATGAGAAACTATTTTTTAAAAAATTATAAAAATTATAGCATCACTTCAGAAAGTCCAGAGGGGTTCTAGAACAGAGAAAACAAAATAGAAAGGACAAAATTATAGAAGAAATAAGAAAACTTGACACATTTATGGGTTAAAGCATCAACAGAGTGCTTAGCAAAATGAAAAAGACCCACACAAGATCTTAGACTCTGAGAGCTTTCAGAGAAACAGAGAGAAAGAAAGAAAAAGCCAAACACAGTAGCTTACACACATAAGATGAAGACCATAAATGGAATAAAACTTCTCAATAGCAACACTGAAAGCTAGATGATTAAGAAACTGTAAATACACAACTCTGAATTCTGAACCCGGAATTCTACATCCAAACTATAAAGCAAGCATTACCTTAGATGATAACCTTTCCAGATAAGAAGTCAAAAATTGCACCTCCTCTATAGCCTTTCTTCAGAAGCTACTCAAAGATGTATTTCAGCGAGATGAAGGAATAAACCAAGAGGAAGGCTTAAGACTGAGGAAATAGGAGCTGTGACCCAGGAAACTGGCACAGGGAAGGCCCAGAATGGCAGCTGAGCAGCGGCCCAGAGAGCAAACAGTCCAGAGGACAGGGACTCTGGATGTGGGAGCAAAAAAAAAAAAACATAGATAATTTAATATTACTCAGCTGAACACTTGAAAACTAGTATCATCCATTTGACAAGAACATGGAACATATGGAAAAAATTGAGGTATACAACTTTAAAGCAAATGAAAACAATGACAACTATTTTAATCACAGAAACATATTTATGGAAGCAAAAAATACAGTCATAGTATATTAACTCTTTGATGAAGAATATTCATTTAATGATAATAATGATTAAAATAATACCCTGATTATTTAGGGAGAAGAGGAGAATGAGAAGAGGGTAGTATTGGAAAAGAGCTAAATCCTCTTTAGGGCAGAGAGAGAGAAAACATTTAAAATTGATAAATCAAGATACATATCTTGAAAGCTTCATATATTTTTTAAAATATGTAGATTATTTAGAATATAATCTTCCAAGAAGAAGAAGGAGTGGAACAAGGACTGCTACTCTAAGCATTTTGTGATGCTTGATGTTTTAAATCTGTATGTATGTAACTTCGTGAAAGTCAGACACAACAACAATGAATATGTTACTTAAGAATAAAAAATAACTTTATAAAGAAAAGGATGTCAAAAATTAAAAAATGAATTACAACAACCATAAAACAATTATTACCATTTATTGAGCACAATTTAATAGTGCAACAGATATTAAACATATATCACCCCGTTCGTTGCTTTAACACCTCTCATTTTAAGGATAAGAAAATTCATTTGACAAAAAATCTCATTCTCTTAATTCTTGTTCATGAGTAACAGCACATACATGTGAAACAATAGCAAATATAGTTCCCCTCAAAGTATACCTAGAAACCCAACTTAATGGTAAACTTGTTTTCGACTCCACTATTGTTTATAAAAAACATAACTGAAAATTAGGCATTGGACTTTGCACATTTCTTGAAGAGATATATTTCTGAATATTATCTACTTACAAAAAATAGTCTCCTGCTTTCATTGATCTCTTCTTTTTTCTTTCCCTGTTTTTTTTTCATTTCTATTTCATATAATGAGTTCTGTCGCTTTATTTCCTCAGCATCCTTTTCTTCCTCTTTTCTCCTTCTTTCTTCTTCCTCTTCATGTTCTTTTATTCTGAAGAAAAAAAAAAACAAACAACTAAAGAGTGAAGCAGAAAAACAGAATATATTTTACAGAAATGAATTAGATTCTTACTGGGATGATTTGAAGCTGCAGAGGAAAACTTCAGGACTTCTTTGCAGACAAGAACAGGTAGGTAAAGAGCAGTGATAAAAACCAAACCCAAACTTGGTTATCTGAGGATTGCCAATTATTTTTCTTTCTTCAAATATGCTTCATTACTCATCAAAATTAAGTCCTACACCAGATTCAAGTGTTTCTTTCCTTTAGAAAGAACCGGTGAACTGAACAACACACAGTATGCCGAAATGGTGACACTGTTTTACAGAAAAGCCCCTAATCCTGTCTGCTTTTCAATTTCAGCACTACAAGACACTATCTAAGCTATGGACCTGGCCCCTCAGAAAATGGGGTTTGACAGAAGAAAGGCAACGATTTCCTTACCCTGCTGGCCATTTTGCTTGTTATCCTTGCCCTAGCCAACACCAACTATTGATGCCTGACTGGTGAGTCATCAAGCGCTGGTTCTCTCACAGGCTTGCGTGTGAGTTCCACAGAGACACCTGAGCAGCCTCCTCACTGCAGAGCTCTGATCTGGATTTAGCACCAGCTCTGTACAACCCACACCCTCATGCCCCCTACCATCACCACCAGGAGCATGCACCATCAGCGGTTTATCACAGATTCCGACTGCCCATATTTGGTAGTCAATCCTCAGCATACTGGCAAGACAGCTCCAGCCCGAGTGGCCTGTGTCTATGCATTCACACATCCTGCCCAGCCAATCAACACATGTTCCTGCCCTCAAGAAGCTTACATTTGGGACTTCCCTGATGTAATCAACCTCATCTATACTTTTTAAGTATCTTTACAATAATTTTTTAAGGGTGTCAATCAAAAGTCCTCTTTGGGGGGATTTTGGCATCACAATTCCACACTTCTGGAATTCCCAGAAATATGCTTTTAAAAAGTGGATTTTATTAAATATAAATTATACTTCAGTGAATGAGACCCTCTCTAACCACTAACATCAAAAAAATCTATATAGCTACGTACCAAGACAATAACAAACTATTGTGTTGGATTAGATTGTTGTTCAAAAAGACAGCCTCCCTCACTCCTCACTGCCACGTAAGTCTATGATCCTGTCCCCCTGAAGTCAGCATGGTGACGTGACTTGAGACTCATGGTAGGCCAAGTGTATTTGCTTACCCTTTGACTTTCTTTGGGTTTAGCTGTGTGCTTGCAAGGTCGAGTTCAGTCTTTTGCGTCTGTCAATACCATAAAAACAGTTTTCCCCTGGTGCTTGCTGTCCCTTCATCCTGGACCTCAAAATGAGATCCACATAGGATAGGATCAGAGCCTTTACTGTAGTAACAAGCCAACCCAGCTGTCCTACAGTTTGAAGAGAAGCTGCCCAGCCCAGCCCAAACAACCCACGCACACATGAGAAATAAATGTTTACTGTTGAATGCCACCAGATTGTGTGGCATTATTATAACAATTGTAACTAATATATTATCTTTGGATAAGGAAGTAATCCACCTGCAATGCAGGAGACCAAAGTTCGATCCCTGGGTTGGGATGATCCCTTGGAGAAGGAAATGGCAACCCACTCCAGTATTCTTGCCTGAAAAACCTCATGGACAGAGGAGCCTGGTAGGCTAAAGTAAATGGGGTTGCAGTCAGACACGACTTAGCAACTAAGCCACCAAAGGAGTAATAGTGATTCTTAACCTCTTTCTTTGTATTATTTTTCTATTTATTAAGTATATCAGCATACGTTACTTTTATAATCAGAAAAAAAAGCTATATCCATTACGATAAAAAGGTACAAAAAAGGGTAATGTATATATACATACTGTTTTAAATGATCTTTAGCAAGAGCCACTCTTTCTCTCCGTTGTTTTTCTGCTTTTTCTCGTTCTTCTTTAAAAGCTTTTTCAACATTGAGTTTTACTTGTTCCTCCCATTTTTTATCTGATTTTATTTTACTCTTTTGGAATTCAATCTGTGCATCCCGTTCTTTCATAACTCTACTAAGAAGAAGTCCTGACTACAAAAAAAAAAAAAAAAAATTGCAATATATTAAGAAAACGAAGTCTAGTTATATACAGATGTGTTAAATATATATAAAATGTAAGAAAACCCAAGTAGTACATGAAAGTTTTTCACTCGTTCTGTCTGGTAAAACTGGTATTGCTTTGCAAGTTCAATGGCCTTTTTCCTTTCTCCTTGTTTGTGTATTGCTTCTTCTATATCAAGAATTTGTCTTTCTGCTTCTATTTCTTCATCACGCTTCTTTTTGGCTTCAAGTTTCTGTTCTTTCATCCCCTACAAAAAGATAAAAGCCGTAGTCTGTTTTCATTTTGTAATTTAACCTTACAAAATTTAACATTATAATTAGAGCTTTCCCTGAGTATTGTATTTGCACATACCATTAATAAATATGAAGTTATACTTATGAGCTAATCTTTAATTGAATTTTTTAGGTAATACATTTACATGGTTCTAAATCCAAAATATTACAAAAGTATAAAATGGAACTCTTCCTCCAATCCTAATTTCCACCTGGAATCTCTAAGATAAACTTACCTTAGTTTCTCACATTTACTTCCATAATTCCATTCTATATTTAATAAATAATATTGCTACTTTTGCCCCTTTATTTATTTATTTCTGGCTGTGCTCTGTCTTCATTGCTGCGAGGGCCCTTCTCTGCGGTGAGCTGGGACCACTCTCTCGTGGTGTGCGAGCTTCTCCGGGCGGTGGCTTCCCTTGCTGGGGAGCACGGGCTCTAGGGCGTGCGGTCTTCTGTAGTTGTGGCTCCGGGGCTCCACAGCACAGGCTAGGTAACAGTTGTGGAGCACAGGCTCGATTGCTCCACAGTAGGAGGGATCCTCCTGGATCAGGCATGGAACTATGTCTCCTGCATTGGCAGGCAGACTCTTTACCACTGAGCCACCAGGGAAGCCCTTTAAAAAACCAACAACAGCATATTTCACATGTTCCTCTACACCCCTGAGGAGGTAGCCAATGTCTCATGTCGATGAAGTCATTCTCCTTTATGGGTCATACTTTCTACATCTCAAGAAAATCTCACCTACCCTGAAACCTTGAAGCTATCCTATGATTTATTTTTAAATGTTCCATTTTCCACATTTAGGTCTTAAATCCAACTGAAATTCACTTTTGTATATTCTGTACCATAGGTATATAATTTCATCTTTTCTATATGCCAATTATTTCAGTATCTGTTATGGAATTTCCATCTTTTTCCATTTAATTTGCAATGACATTTCCAGCACATGGCAGGCTCCCGTGTATAACACAGGATTGCTTCTAGGCTCTCTTTACTGATGAATTATTTTGCCAATCCCTGTGCCTATACTGCAGTTTTTATTATTATGTTTCTACTACACTTACTACATTTTTTTTTCTTCTTTAACACCCATGAAAGTGTAAAGTATTAGGTGTAGTGTGGTGCTTCTGGGAAAAAAACAGGAAGTATATTCACACCCCCATCTATTTATGGACCAAGGGCTTTTCTAAAATCAAATTTTTTACAGTATATGTTATATACGCTCTTTCAGCATACAGTTTTACAAATGCATAGTCACGTATAGAACAGTTCCATCCCTCCCCTAAAATTCCCTATGTACTGTTAGAGTCAACTACTCCCCCAACCTGTACCCCCTGGCAATCACTCATCTGTTTTCTTTCCCTGTAGGTTTTGCCTTTTTCAGAATGTCACATATTATATTACATATATGATTATCAGTCATGATGTAATTCTTCCCTCTTTTAGAAAAAAGAGAATTCATAAGTTATGAACACTGTTCCTAAAGCAAGGAAAGACAAGCTTTCTGCGTCCCCTCCCAAAGATAGATAATGTACCTTGCAACACAGTGAGGAAATATGCAAAGTTGGGGGGGTAGGGAAAAGTGAGAACTCTCTAAGCAGATATCATGCTTCCACGGAGTTTAAAAATTCTACTAGAAAACAGGAAAAAATCCTGCCTCTCGGTTCCTCAATGATCCAGGCAAGTGCTGTAGGGGGATGAGAATATCTTTTCCCAGCATTTCTCCCCAGGTGAAATAATAAAAGGAGTCAGAGGACATCTCCCCACTTTGAAGTAGATTCCCACTCATGTACATGGCACTAAAATGCAGGTTACTGTACCTCTTAGGTAGAGAATCTTACAGATGCACAGAGAAGGGCACAGCAAAGACATATATCATTCTAGAAAAAGATGGAATGGCAGACAAATCAGAGGCAGATGAAAAGAAGCTGCCTGGATACCTCAAGAAGCTCCTTGGTTCCTCAGTTTAAAGACCTGTGTTTCTGCACAATCCTCCATCGTAACAATAACCAGCATTACCCTGATATCCAAACCAGACAAAGACATTTCAAGAAAACCAATATCATTTCAAAAAGACCAATATCATTTCAAGAAGACCAATATCCCTCATGAATACATATGCAAAAATTAACATTTTAACAAACTGAAACCATCAAAAAGATAACATATGACTAATATCAATAACCTCAGATATGCAGATGACACCACCCTTATGGCAGAAAGTGAAGACGAACTAAAAAGCCTCTTGATGAAAGTGAAAGAGGAGAGTGAAAAGGTTGGCTTAAAGCTCAACATCCAGAAAATGAAGATCATGGCATCTGGTCCCATCACTACATGGGAAATAGATGGGGAAACAGTGGAAACAGTGTCAGACTTTATTTTGGGGGGTTCCAAAATCACTGCAGATGGTGACTGCAGCCATGAAATTAAAAGACGCTTACTCCTTGGAAGGAAAGTTATGACCAACCTAGATAGCATATTCAAAAGCAGAGACATCACTTTGCCAACAAACGTTTGCCTAGTCAAGGCTATGGTCTTTCCTGTGGTCATGTATGGATGTGAGAGCTGGATTGTGAAGAAGGCTGAGCGCCGAAGAATTGATGCTTTTGAACTGTGGTGTTGGAGAAGACTCTTGAGAGTCCCTTGGACTGCAAGGAGATCCAACCAGTCCATTCTGAAGGAGTCAGCCCTGGGATTTCTTTGGAGGGAATGATGCTAAAGCTGAAACTCCAGTACTTTGGTCACCTCATGCAAAGAGTTGACTCATTGGAAAAGACTCTGATGCTGGGAGGGGTTGGGGGCAGGAGGAGAAGGGGACAACAGAGGATGAGATGGCTGGATGGCATCACCGACTCGATGGACGTGAGTCTGAGTGAACTCTGGGAGTTGGTGATGGACAGGGAGGCCTGGTGTGCTGCGATTCATGGGGTCGCAAAGAGTCGGACACGGCTGAGTGACTGATCTGATCTGAGCAGACATTTATCCCAGGAATGCAATCTTGCTTCAATGTTTGAATACTGATCAATTCACCATATAACAAAATTAAGAATTAAAACTTCATGATTATGTCAACAGAGATAAGCAAAAAAAAAGCACTTTAAAAATCAAACATCCATCCCTATACAATAAGGCAAAAAGAAAAGAGAAAGAAAGAACTAAAAGACACCGAGATTGGAAAAGAAGTAAAGTTCATAAAACTGTCTTTACTTTCTGTTGCAGCTCAAATGTCAATATCTGCTTGATGTCCATCCATCAACAACTGAGCATGATAACAAACTGTGTTATATCCATACAGTGGAATACCGCTCAGCAATAAAATGAATTAATAATTGATATAAAACATGAAAAGAATTTCCAAATAATTGTCTGAGTGAAATTTATAAAAGACAGCAGATCAATGGTTGCCTGGAGACACTGGAGGAAGCATGGGGAGGGATGAGAGGAAGTAAAATGGGGTACAAGAAAACTTTCTGGGGGGCAATTCTATGTTCATTCTCTTGATTATAATAATGGTTTCAGGGGTAAATAAGCACGTCCAATCTTAAATTGTACACTTTAAATATATCCAGTTTACTGTATGCCATTTATACCTAAATAAAGCTGTTGAAAATGTGTTTCAATGCACTGTAATGCTATTTTACATCTTAAAAGTATTTATAAAAGAGTACTAAGAAGAGTAAGTCTTCAGTGCACGTGTACTCCGAGGTGGTTAATACTTACTGCATATGTATTAGTCCAATGTTTTACCACTTCTTGGGATCGTAAATGCATTTCTTTCTTTGCTTTTCTTTCTGCACGAAGGCATGCTGCTTCTCTTGTCAAACTGTCCAGGCTATCTCGAATCCTTTCCCACTCATTGTGTGGAATTATGGTGACCTGCCGGAGATCTACTTTGGTAGGCAGAAGAGGTGGATAGAGAACTTGATCTTCTTCACAGTTCTTCATTTCTAATAAATTTTTAAAAATAAGTTAAAAGCTTTCAAGAAGAGTTTAAGTGATTTTTCACAGACATTTCTATATTGGCATACTATCTGGAAGTTGTGTCAAAGAATAATTTTATTCTTGTTATCTTAAGAACAGCTGGGATTAAGTGGAAAGTATACAAGATTTTAAAATCAGAAGACATAAATTTGAGTCCTTGCTCAGTCAATTCTTACTATGTAAACTTGGGCAAGTTACTTAACTTCTTGGACTCTCAGTATCAACATCTTCCAAATGAAGATATAATTTAGCAGTGAGGCTCAGATGCAAACTTCTGGACCAACTGCCAGAGTTAAATCTATCAGGTAAATATTTTAGCACGGCACTTTTTTTTTTTCCTTTTTGCTCCCTGAGGTTTGTGGGATCTTAGTTCCTCCACCAGGGATTGCAACAGTCCAGGCAGTGAAAGCATCCAGTCCTAACCAGTGCACCACCAGGGAACTCCCTGCTGCTGCTAAGTCACTTCAGTCGTATTCGACTCTGTGCGACCCCATGGCCGGCAGCCAACCAGGGTCCCTTGTCCCTGGGATTCTCCAGGCAAGAATACTGGAGTGGGTTGCCATTTCCTTCTCCAATGCATGAAAGTGAAAAGTGAAAGTGAAGTCGCTCAGTCGTGTCCGACTCTTAAGAGACCCCATGGACTGCAGCCTACCATGCTCCTTGATCCATTGGATATTTCAGGCAAGAGTACTGGAGTGGGGTGCCATTGCCTTCTCAAGTGCAGTACTTTATATACAAGAAAGTGAATATGTGAGAACAATTGTTTTCTCAATACATGCCCCTTGAGTACTGTCTCCTACATGTCATGACCCTCTGCTGGTACTTCTTAGGTTTTCCACAGCATAAATATGCACTAGTGCCCACTGGGTGGGAGAATGGCTGGCTCTCACTTGGCACAAGGGATTTGATTGCTACTGAAGCAACGACATGAAGACAGTCTAAGTTCCCAAGGTTCTTATGTTACCATGAGAACATTAATTAGGAATTTACAAACTTAAGAAACCAAAATCACTCAAAGTAGTAGAGTTCTTTAAATGTTCTAGCTACTTCTATTACAAGGTCAAATTTTTATAAAAGGTCATGTGAGTTAATCCACCTTGAACAGCATTATTTTTACACTCTAACATATCAAAGTACATGCCGTAGGATGAGACATTACCTTCATTCTAGATTTGAAGATGAGACTTTCCTTCAGACACTTTCCTAAGAGCACTCAGTAGGTTCACAAGATTCTAATAAGGTCATTTATATTTCCAAAATACATTCCAAGTCACTCAACGAATAACAAAGCTTAAGTGTGAGAGAATTCAGCAAACACCAGACTTTTGGAGCTGCAACTGCGCAGCTTGAGACCCAGACCAGCTAGTCAACTGTTAAGTTTCTGACTTCTTTTCTCTACCCTTATTTCTGTAAACTTCCCACCTACCCACCCATCTATGGTCAAAACTGTCTAATTTACACGGAGCCCGACGATGCCCACAGTGCTGTTTTTATTTGGTGCAGCCCGTTTCAGAAGGTAATGTAGCCTCGCCTCTCCCCCCGTGCTTGGGAACCAGAAACAGTCCCTGTGCCGGGATGGGCCAGTTTAGCTCACCCGTGCTTTCCTTCGCCTGTCCACTGCGCCTTCCGAATCGCACCAGCATCTCTAAGGTGCACGCGGCGTTCTCAGGCTTGGAAAAGCGATTTGAAGCGAAAGCTCCGCGGCCTCCAGGCGGCAGAGTTTCCGCCAAACCACGCAGTTGCTTAGCAACGCCACAGGAAGTGACGGTAATCGTCGCCGAGGAACGAAGAACGCGCAGCTGTAGACTATGGGGCTGGAGAAGGGAGATTGCGCCTGCGCGGAATGTGAAGGCCGGGCGTACGAGTCAAGCGGCCCTCTTTTTCAGGCACCCGGACGAGGCGGGAGGACAGGGTGCGCGGGAGCGGCGCCGAGTCTAGCATGGCTGCGGATACCTGGCCTGGGTCAGTGAGGGGTCCTGGGGACCCGGCCGCGCTCGGCCTGGTGCTCCCATCGTCATCCTACCCCGCGGGAAACGACTCCAAACTAGGTTCCAGCCCCTGTTTCCGGGATGTACCGGGCAGGTGTGTGGGACAACGAGGCCTGGGCTTGGCGTGTGTGGCCCCCGGATCTTCTCGCGGGAGTAAGGGCAAAGCCCCGCTCCCTTAACTGTGGATACTCAAGAATTAATTGACAGAAGATCTATTTTTAAATACTTTGGTTTCTAAGGCATGGTCCGGGCTAGATGGGGCGTAATTGCTTTTGTTTTTTAAATCGGAATGTTAAAACTTGGATTGAAATATTCATGTTAGGACCTTTAAGAAATCTTTAATCGCTCGGTAAATACAGTATACTAAATTGAATTTATTTGGAGGACCAGTCAGACCTCTAAGGACACAGAAACCTGTGGATACAGACTTGACTTCAAAAGATCCTTTCCTAACAAATTGAGGTACAAATGATTACAAGCTAGTTGGTTAGGACACATACACATTAGGCATCAAATTGGAGTTGCTCAATTTGGTAAGGGAGGTAAGATTTTTAGTCACTAAAGTTCTAACACATAGTTGTACTATTTTTATTCAGGTTTTCTATCAGATGATCCATCGTAATAATGCTGGTAAGTATGAAAGGGTTAATAAAAATACTTGTTGACAGAAATACAGTTTTGCACATATAACATTGGTGGGGTTTTGGAAGCATAGTTGTAAAAAAGTCAGAAACTGGCAAGAGAGAGATTTTACTCTGCTTGCATGCTAACAACTTAGCCTGCCACAGTTTTGTAGAAGATGCAGCCCCCTAGACAGGTGATGAATTACAACAGTAGCCAGAATATCAGTAATTTTGCCCCAGATGCCATAGTGAACAAAACTGTTCACTGTACATAACATTTTTGAGACAACAGTCCAGAGCAAAGGGCAGTGAGTACCTTGCTTACAAGATATGCAGAACCACTAGAGACCCAAGGAGATTATCTCTCCACAAAAATTCTGTGGAATTTTAACTAAATTGGTTACAAAAAGTATTGAATCTTACAAGATTTGGTGTCAGTAATTTGCCAGTTTGGCATCATGTTCAGTTATGATTTTTCTTAACAGCACTTGGTTCTAACTGCTCCATGGATCTTTACAGCCAAGTGTATCTAAAATTATTTACCCACTATGACCTGCACTCCTTTTTTTTTTTTCCCCTTTGTTGTGAAATTAAGAAGGTAGAATATGCACTTTGAAACAGAGCTTAAATTATTCTGGGGGGTGAGGGGGGACACCTTTATTACAAAATAAGTGTAGAAACTGCAGTTGATGCTACCACCGTACACAGATATTTCTTTTTTAAAAACAAAAATGAGATTATACTGTAAACACTCTTTTGTGACTTGTTTAATTTGAACATTTTAACCTTTTACTACTGAAATAAGTGTTCTGTTATGTAACTATCATGTGGTTATCTTATTTAAGCAGTTTCCTATTCTTGTATGTAGTTTCTAGTTTTCATTATTGGAACTTATATTCACATAACATTCCCTGTTTTGTATTTAAACTTTTTGTTTAAACAAAATTTTATTTCTCCCATTGCCAGTAGGTGCTTTTCTGATGTAAAAGAAAGCATATTAGAAAAACATAAATTTTAAAATGTCTTAAATACTTTTATTTTAGAATTTAAGAAGTCTCCATTCCCTTGCTCCAAACCAGAAGACTTTCCCCCCTGCATATAGCGTAGGAGTAATGTTGGTTAGAAACTGGCCGGTGTTTAAAGCTGAAGATAGTCATGACTATTTAACCTAAGCTGTATGCTGAAGGAAGGTTGTCTTGGGAATACTAAATTGCGTAAGTATTTTTTTTAAAAAAGTTTGTGTTGAGTGGTGGGGAAAAAAACTAATAGAAAAAAATCTGAAATTAGGAAAAGTACAGTTGATAAAAATAGTTAGCAGTGAAACTGAGTTGACACAGTTGGAACTTTGTTAACTTCAGGTTTATGATACATCTTACTTGGAGGTTAATATTGCAGGGATTTTAGTAACTTGTGGCTGATTAAGTCTAGGCTTGAAACACTTTTCAACCCACAGTGAGTTAGATTTGCAAAAAAAATTTTAATTATGTATAAATTCAGAATGCCTAAAAAGTATTTTAATTTAAAATGTGCTTAGGTGCAGTTCTAATGGGATTGTCAACTGTGCTTTATTGTTATTTATTATATTGTTTCTAGGCAAAGTGAATTCTGCACTTAAATCTCTGAAAGCCAATCAGAGACCCCTGGATAGACATTTAGAGATTCAAGGATCCAGACTATAAGCATATTTTATGCCATCTAAATGCATACAACAGGAGATGCAACCTCTAGGTTAGTTATTCTCCAGATATTCTAAATTGAGAGACCAAAAATGCTTATTTGTATATGAGTCATGAGCTCTAGTCTCAGTTTCAACTACTGGATATCTATCATTATAAACCAGAGAATACATATAGATATGATCATGTGTGGCGCAGATGGTAAAGAATGTGCCTGCAGTGTGGGAGACCAGGGTTTGATCCCTGAGTTGCGAAGATCCCCTGGAGAAGGAAATAGCAAACCACTCCAGTATTCTTGCCTGGGAAAATCCCTTGGACTGAAGAGTCTGGCAGGTTACAGCCCATGAGGTTGCAGAGTCAGACACAACTGAGCAACTTCACTTCACTCACATGTAGATAAATATCATGTTTTCTGTTCTTAATTGATCTCTTCTTTTTTCTTTGTGATGAGTTTCCTCATTTTTCATTTTGGAACTTCTGTGGTTAGTGTGTACATTGAAATTAATCAGTGTTTTTATATTTAACATCTTTTCATCAAATTGGCTTACTTAGTATTTTATTTTTAAACTGATTAATAGTCCTTATTCTATTTCTTAGGCACTAGAATGTATTACTAGCATGAACTTTGGAATCAGGCAGACTTGAATCCAAATTCTAGCTCTGCCATTTAACTAATACTTAACCAACTTAATACTTGAGCTCCTGTTTACATATCTTTAGGTGTGCTTAGAAGCTCAGTCGTGTCTGACTCTTTGTGACCCCATAGACTATAGCCCACCAGGCTTTTCTGTCCCTGGGGATTCTCAAGGCAAGAATACTGGAGTGGGTTGCCATGCCCTTCTCCAGGGGTTCTTCCCAACCCAGGAATCAAACCCAGGTCTCCCACATTGCAAGCTGATTCTTTACTGTCTTTGAGCCACCAGGGAAGCCCTTACATATCTTTAAGATGAAGATAATAATAATTCCTACTAAATGAGCTTCTGACCTTTACATGAGATGGTGAGATTGTGAGGTTTTTAGTTCAATGTCTTAGTCCAGATATCTCAAAAAATTTCAGTTCAGTTCAGTCGCTCAGTCCTGTCCGACTCTTTGTGACCCCCATGAATTGCAGCACACCAGGCCTCCCTGTCCATCACCAACTCCCGGAGTTCACCCAAACTCATGTCCATCAAGTCAGTGATGCCATCCAGCCATCTCATCCTCTGTCGTCCCCTTCTCCTCCTGCCCCCAATTCCTCCCAGCATCAGAGTCTTTTCCAATGAGTCAACTCTTCGCATGAGGTGGCCAAAGTACTGGAGTTTCAGCTTTAGCATCCTTCCTTCCAAAGAAATCCTAGGGCTGATCTCCTTCAGAATGGACTGGTTGGATCTCCTTGCAGTCCACTTAAAAAAAATTTTTTTTTTTAGTTTACAGACATTAATTGCAACTTTTCCTGGGAATTCTGTATAATTACCTTTTTTACATGATGATACTCATTCACACCTTCTATGACCAGTTTATTCTTTCCTTTTCTCTTGAAATGTACAGCTAATGACCTTCATTATCTTTTAATGAAAACAGAGACTTGAGTAATTGTCATATCAAAAGCAGTGTGATTATTCATGTATATCCAGATTATTTGGCACTCCAGAGCTAAACTATCTAGAGGAAATATAAATAAATGTGGTTTTGTTAACACATGTTATTTCTAGTCTGGGAGAATTTAATCCACTTCCAGTTCAAGTAATTTGTTGAGAATTTCAGGTACAGCATCAAGCAACCATTTGATTAACATTGGCAATGATATCAAGCTAAAAACCTTTTTAGAAAAGTTATTTAAGGTTTACAAGATTTCACATTATGTTAAATGTGGTCAGAATTTTGGTTAGTTCGCAGAGAATCTATATTGTACATGACCTATTATTTAGTATGAAGATTATTGTAAATATTTTAAACTAATAAGTTTGTGATCAATAATTTAAAGACAATAAGAATGATTGGCCTACATTTTTCCTGTCTTATTTTACAACTTTTCTGAATTAAACTTTAAGGAAATAATTGTTTAATTTCTTCTCTCGTTGAATTGCTCTATAATTTAATGCTGCTCAAAGAATCACTTCCTCAGGAACACAATAATATCATGAATATCCTTTTTAGATATTCTGGTTTTCCATTCATTTAACATACTCAGATATAAACTTTGTTTCTTAGGAAAAAGTGTTTAAACAGTGAATCTTGCAGTGCTTGGTCATTTTAACTTGTTTATATTCATCCTTTGTGTTTTAGCAGATGAAGAATTGTTAAATAGGTAACTATAGCTAAGTTGGGCTTCCCTGGTGGCTCAGATGGTAAAGAATCTGCCTGCAATGTGAGAGACCCAGGTTCCATCCCAGGACGGGAAGATCCCCTGGAAGAGGGTACGGCTACCCACTCCAGGGTTCTTGCCTGGAAAATTCCATGGACAAAGAAGCCTGGCGGGCTACAGCCCATGAAGTTGCAAAGAATCAGACACAACTGAGTGACTAATACTTTCACACTTCACCTCATAGCTAGATATATAAAACAACATATGTTTAGGAAATAATTTTTCTTCTTTTCCAGGGTAACCCAAATCTGTTTCTGGAACCATGAAAATTTTGTTGGTTTTTGACTTTGACAATACAATCATAGATGATAATAGTGACACCTGGATTGTACAATGTGCTCCAGAGAAAAAGCTTCCTATTGAACTGCAAGATTCTTACAAAAAGGGATTTTGGACAGAATTTATGGGCAGAGTCTTTAAGTATTTGGGAGATGAAGGTGTAAGAGAAGCTGAAATGAAGAGAGCAATGATATCAATGCCTTTCACTCCAGGGATGGTAGAACTTTTAAACTTTATAAGAAAAAACAAGAATAAATTTGACTGCATCATTATTTCAGATTCAAATTCAGTCTTCATAGATTGGATTTTAGAAGCTACCAATTTTCATGATGTGTTTGATAAAGTCTTTACAAATCCAGCAGCATTTGATAGCAATGGTCATCTCACTGTGGAAAAACATCACACTCATTCTTGCACTCGGTGCCCCCAAAATCTTTGCAAAAATGTAGTTTTGGTACAATTTGTAGGTGAGCAGTTACAACAAGGAGTGAATTATACACAAATTGTTTATATAGGTGACGGAGGAAACGATGTCTGTCCAGTAACTTTTTTGAAGAAGAACGATATTGCTATGCCACGGAAGGGATATGCTTTACAGAAAACTCTTTATAGGATGTGTCAAAACCTTGAGCCTATGGAATCTTCTGTTGTATCTTGGTCTTCAGGTGTTGAAATAATTTCTTATTTACAATTTCTAATAAAGGAATAACATGCCAACAATTGAAATGTGTATCAGTTAAGATTAGATACAGCAGCATAAAACTCCAAATAAAGCTTTAGAAAAAGAGAAAAAAATTTTTCCTCTCACTTAAAAGAATTTCAGAATTTAGTATCTCAGAGTCTGTTTGCTCTACCAACCTCAGCACTTGGCTTCCAACTCATGATCCAAGACTGCTGTTCAAACCCCATCTGTCACATCAACATTCTGGCCAGCAAGGAGGATAGTGAGAGAGAAGGTTGCAAACTCATTTAAATTTCATTGGCCAAAACTTACAATACCTAACTACAAGGAAGGATGAAAAATGTAGCTTTTATTCCAGATGGTCACATGCCTAGGAAAAATTGGGGGAAAATGGAGTACAAAATTGAGGTAAGTGCAACTAGTGGTTTCTACCAAAGATGGTTAATAGATAGATTGTATTTTTAAATTTATTCCCAGAGAGAATAGTCTCAGTTTCACTTAGGTATTTATTTCCAAAGCATATCTTAGCAGTTACAGATCTTAAAAATATAATCTAATTCTTAATTCACATAAGAATTCACTAGTTCCAAATCAGTTCATTTTAGATAAGAATTCAGTATCTTGCCCAAGATCAATTTCACAATTTCCTTTTGAAATGAAATATAAATTAATGTTCTTCAAATATTTTATTTTTTTACTTGAACTTCGTATATTTGGAATACAAATGAACAAGGGAAATTCACACAATTGATAAATGATAAGTAATATACTTTGGGTGTAGGAGATAACTGCAAATCCTATTTCTCAGAAAACTTTGTACAATGCATTTTATAAAAAGAAAAAAATTACTACAAATAAAATGATTACCAAAATGGAGAACGAACAGTTTATGTAAAGAATAAGTCCTCTGAAACAAAATCACTCATGCTAAAACTTGCTGAACATTATAAGTTCAAATGAAACTAACTTTCTAAATCTTTGAAAGGCCAGATATTTTAAATTTTTATCATCATCACAGACTATAACTCCAGAATGCTGATTTAATCAGTGTGTTATTACTGTTTGGCAGTTAAGTATTGAGTGATGTAATACATAATTTATAGGAATATTCAGCATTTAAGAAACTTTAGGGATATTAGCAAAATGTCAACTGACCTAGAAAGTTTTGTAGTACCATGTTAATTCTAGGTTCACATGTTATAGGCATAAATATTCATTATATAATAATATTAGGATTTTCTTTTCCATATGGAAAGCTCCAGAAATAAAAATATTCAATGTACTCTTATGGGAAAAAAATTGGTACTCTTATTTTTCTCCAAGTTGAGAAAGTAAACTTTGTCTTGCTTTAAATTAATAGGTTAGATTATGTTGAAACACTGTTATAAATTGGGATTTCTCTACAAGTTGAAGCCAGTAACAGATGATAAATTATAGATGTTAAAAAAAAAAAAGACTTTGTTCTATAGTTGTTGTAGCTCAAGTAATTTGGACCAAATCTTCTATAGATTGCATCTGGAAAGCTGATAGGTGAACAAATTTTTTAAATATCTGCTTAAAGACATGAGAGAGCTGATGATGATAAACAATTACTGAGGAACCCCAAAAGCTTAGGTAGTGAGCTGCTTTTACCTGAAAGGGCTGGGCATTCTCTGAATGGCATCTGAGATACTGAGTGGCTATCTTGACAGTCTTAATGGGACCTGGGGGAAGAGTTCACTGAAGTATGAGGCCTGCACTGATAAACCCTTGCTCTTTGAATAATGATCCAAAAAGGCTGCCCTTGATGTGTAACAGTGACCTGCTTGCTTCTTACTTAACAGAAGTAAGCAGGGCTTCAAAGGGTAGACAGCTCACTTCTGAATACTATCAATCCCTGAAATTGGCCTGAAGTTATCTACAGTTTTTAGAGTTCCCAGATGCTTGGCTAAAGCAAATCTGAACTGTCTTACAAGGAAGTTACTATCCTTAGTATGGTGAGCAGTCTATCAGGTAACCCCCCATAATCTCTATAAGCTGGGCTTGGCTCTCTGTGTGTGGAGAAGGTCTATCACCTTCTAATCAATGCATTACCACAAAGATGATGAAATATATTATTAATGTGTTTATATTATATCAGATTCTCATACTGATATTAAGAAACTCTCCCTTGGTGATTTTGAAGAAGCAAGCTGCCATGTTGTGAACTGGCCTTCCGAGAGGGCCACATGGCAAACAACTGAGGGTCACCTCTAGCTAATAACAAGAAGTACGTCCTGGGTCCAAAAGTCTGCAGAGAACTGAGTACTGCAACCATGTGAGTTTGGATAGTGGAACCTCAGCTGAGATCACAGCTCAGGCTAACAGCTTGATTTAGCCTTGTAAGACCCTGAAGCAGGCCCTTTTGAGCTATGCTTGGACTCCTGATCTACAGAATATTGTTCAGTCGCTAAGTTGTGTCCGACTCTTTGTGACCCCATGGACTACAGCATGCCAGACTTCCCTGTCCACTATCTCCCACAGTTTGCTTAGGCTTGTGTCCATTGAGTTGATGATGCCATCCAAACATCTTATCCTCTGTCGTCCCTGTCTCCCATCTTCAATCTTTCCAAGCATGAGGGTCTTTTCAAATGAGTCAGCTCTTTGCATCAGGTGGCCAAAGTATTGGAGCTTCAACTTCAGCATCAGTCCTTCCAATGAATATTCAGGGTTAATTTCCTTTAGGATTGACTGGTTTGATCCCCTTGCTATCCAAGGATCTCTCAAGAGTCTTCTCTAGCACTACAATTCAAAAGCATCAACTCTTTAGTGCTCAGCCTTCTTTATGGTCTGACTCTCACATCCATACATGACTACTGTCTGCTTTTTAATACACTGTCTAGGTTTGTCATAGCCTTCAATGGCAGCCCACTCCAGTACTCTTGCCTGGAAAATCCCATGGACGGAGGAGCCTGGTAGGCCGCAGTCCATGGGGTCGCTAAGAATCGGACACAACTAGGCAACTTCACTTTCACTTTTCACTTTCATGCATTGGAGAAGGAAATAGCAACCCACTCCAGTGTTCTTGCCTGGAGAATCCCAGGGACGAGGGAGCCTAGTGGGCTGCCGTCTATGGGGTCGCACGGAGTTGGACACAACTGAAGCGACTTAGCATAGCATAGCATCCTTTCAAGGAGCAGGCATCTTTTAATTTCGTGGTTGCATTCAGCGTCTGCAATGACTTTGGAGTCCAAGAAAATAAAATCTGTCACTGCTTCTTCTTTTTCCCCTTTTGTTTTCCATGAAGTGATGGGGTTAGGTGCTATGATCTTAGTTTTTTGAATGTTTAAGCCAGCTTTTTCACTCTTCTTTCACCATCATCAAGAGGCTCTCTAGTTCCTCTTCACTTTCTGCCATTAGAACGGTATTATCTGCATATCTGAGGTTGTTGATATTTCTCCTTGCAATTTTGATTCCAGTTTGTGATTTATCTAGCCTGGCATTTTGCATGATGTACTCTGCATATGAGTTCAATAAGCAGGGTGACAATATACAGTCTTGTACTTCTTTCCCAATTTTGAACCAATCAAATTGTCAGGTTGTTCCATGTAACCTTCTAACTGTTGCTTCTTGACCCACATACAGGTTTCTCAGGAGACGGAAGGTAATCTGGTATTCCCATCTCTGATAATTTCCCACAGTTTGTTGTGATCCACACAGTCAAAGGCTTTAGTGTAGTCAATGAAGCAGAAGTAGATGTTTATCTGAAATTCCCTTGCTTTCTCTATGATCCAACGAATGTTGGCAGTTTGGCCTCTAGTACCTTTGCCTTTTCTAAACCCAGCTTGTACATCTGGAATTTTTCAGTTCACATACTGTCGAAACCCAGCTTGAAGGATTTTCAACGTAACCTTGCTAGCATATGAAATGAGTGCAGTTGTCCAGTGGTTTGAACATTCTTTGGCACTGCCCTTCTTTGGAACTGGAATGAAAACTGACCTTTTCCAGTCCTGTGGCCACTGCTGAGTTTTCCAAATTTGTTGACATATTGAGTGCAGCACTTTAACAGCATCCTCTTTTAGGCTTTGAAATAGCTTAACTAGAATTCCATCACCTCTGCTAGCTTTGTTTGTAGTATTTCACACACTAGGATGTCTCACTCCCTAGGTGAGTGACCACACTTTTGTGTTTATCCTGGTCATTATAGAATATATGAGATAATGTACATTGTTTGAATATGCTAAGTTTGTGGTAATACTGTTTGTAGCAATGCCAAATTAATGCAGTAGGCTGCAAAATCTAAACAGTTTTGTAAGTATATTGTAGGGCACATTTGGTGAAAGTAGCCACACCAATAGATAAAAATGAACACCAGCAGAAGCTTTTACTTAAACATATCTGCTTGAGCTTCAGGAATTGGAGTTTTCAGACACAAACTAAACTTATGAGAATTTTGGCAAAGCTGAAAATTACATAATTTGGAAATACTAGAGAAGGCAGTGGCACCCCACTCCAGTACTCTTGCCTGGAAAATCCCACGGACGGAGGAGCCTGGTAGGCTGCAGTCCATGGGGTCGCTGGGAGTTGGACACGACTGAGCGACTTCACTTTCACTTTTCACTTTCATGCATTGGAGAAGGAAATGGCAACCCACTCCAGTGTTCTTGCCTGGAGAATCCCAGGGACGGGGAAGCCTGGTGGGCTGCCATCTATGGGGTCGCACAGAGTCGGACACGACTGAAGTGACTTAGCAGCAGAACTAAAATTACCATGACTAAAATTTGAATCTTGATGGATGGATTTGATAATAGAATAGGCATAGCTCAAGAGAGATGGAGAAGGCAATGGCAAGCCACTCCAGTACTCTTGCCTGGAAAATCCCATGGATGGAGGAGGCTGGTGGGCTGCAGTCCATGGGGTCGCTACGAGTCGGACGTGACTGAGAGACTTCACTTTCACTTTTCACTTTCACACAATGAAGAAGGCAATGGCAACCCACTCCAGTGTTCTTGCCTAGAGAATCCCAGGGACGGCAGAGCCTGGTGGGCTGCCGTCTATGGGGTCGCACAGAGTCGGACACGACTGAAGTGACTTAGCAGCAGCTCAAGAGAGAGCTAGTGAATAAACACAAGTTAGAAGGAAATACACAAATACGGCAGAGAAAGACAAAACAATGAAAATTCAGAACAGAAATTAAGAGGTAGAAGATATAGCAAGATCTACATAGGAAATTGGTGTCTCGGAAAGAAAGGAGAAGATGAAACAAGCAATATATTTGAAGATAATGACTGAGAACCTTATAAAGCTGATGAAAGACATCAGACCACACGTTCAAGAGTACTTATGAACCCCAAACAGGAAAATAAAAAAAACACATGAAATCACACCCTTTTAAAACTACCAAAAATCTGTGATGGAAAAAGCATAAAGCAGCTAGGGAGGGGAAAAAGATGACTTTGAAAGGAGTAATTTATAACAGCTGGCATTTTTTTTTCTTAAATGTTTAATAAAGTTGATAAATGAAGACATCTAGACCTGGAGTTCTCTTTTTTTGGAAGATTTTAAACTACTCATTCAATTTTCTTAATTGTTTATAGATTCAGGTTGTATAGTATTTCTTGAGTAAGCCTTGGCAGTGTGTGACAGTATTTGTTATCTTTTGCTGCATAGTAAATTACCTTAGCATTTGACAGGTTACAACTCAGTGTTAGTTATCTCACAGTGTCTTTGGCACAGGGGCACTTAACTGGATTATTCTGGCTCAGGATCTCAGGTCAGGATGTTACATCCAGCTCTAGTCATATGAAAGCTTGACTAGAGCTGAAGGATCTGCTTGCAAGGTGGCTGGCTTACACAGTTTTTGGCAGGAGGCCTCAGTTTCTCACTGATTGTTTTTAGGAATCTCAACTTTTTGCTGACTGTTGGCAGAAGGTCTCAATTTCCAACCACATGGGTGTCTTCAAAGTGTTGCTTGAATGTCCTAAAGATATAGTTTCCTGCCAAGTGACCAATCCAAGAAAGAGGGCAAAGAGGAAACCACAATGCCTTTGTGATGTAGTCTCAGAAATCAAACGTCATCAATTCCACCATATGTTATTTGTTAAACCAATACAAAGTCAAGCCCACAGTCAAAGGGAGGGGAATTAAACTATATCTTTGAGGGAGGAGTTGAAGGATGTTGGATATGCTTTTAAGCCAGTAAAGCGTCTCTCAAGGACTTTGTCCATTTCATGTGAAATTTATGGGCATAAAGTTTTTCGTAATACTGCCCTATCAGTCCTTTAATTTTGCAGTGAACACATGGATACCTGCTGTCTAGATTTTACATTAACATTTTATTCTGCTTATTTTATCACATACCTGTCCATTCCTCTATCTAGCCATCTTTTTAATTTTTTCCTTCTTCCTCTTTTAATATAAGCGTTTTTTGTCCCCTTTCCTTCTTTGTTTCCCAGTGTTAAAAAACCATGTACTTCTCTGGCTTCAGTTGGAACTTAGATCTTTTCCAGCTCTGTGTGACCTCTGGGAATAACTTAATTTGTGATGGTCTTGGGATCATTCTTTGCCAGACTTACAGTGTTTCACCTGATGCGTGTGTGTCTTAGTATCTAACCATAGAGTCAAGGGGACAGTTCCTCTTACAGATTTCTGAAACTCTTTCTCCATTTAGCTCCTTCCTATCTGGTACTCTGTCCTACAGATTGCAGCCACTTCTACCTCCCGAACTTACCTCCAACTCCTCAACTCAGTGAGACTGCTGTGGTCTGCTTGGGATTTCCCTTGCCTGCACCTCAGGCTGGAAAATGTCTCCAGGCAGAAATGCAGGCAATTATAGGACTTACCTCATTAGTTTTCTCTTCTCTTATGAATCACATTCCTGTGCTGCCTGTTATTCAGTACCTGGAAACTCCTATTTCATATATTTTTTAAGTTTTCTTATTGTTTATAGTGGGATGGTTAGACCAGTCCCAGTTCCTCCAGAAACAGAAATTGTAGTATCTCATTTTTAATTCCTAATTTAACATGGTGATTAAAAGCTCTGCTCTAGGTTAGACCTGAATTTGAATTCTAGCCCCGGATTGGGTTCATTCCTGGCCTCCACACATCTCAATTTTCTTATCCTTTATGTGGAGATGATAATGGTACCTACCACCTTAAGATTGTTGTAAAGATATACTGAATTGGACATGCTATTAGCTTATTATGGGTGCTCTTAACAAAGTAACACAACCTGGGTAGCTTAAAACAGAGTTCCAGAGGCTAAAAACGCAAACAGTTTCACTGGGCTGAAACCTGGGTGTCAGCAGGGCAACCCTCCATTAAAGACTTGAGGGGAGAATCTATTGTTTCTTCCAGGTTCTAGTGGCTGCCTGCTCTCTTTGGCTTGTGGCTGCCTCATCTTCCCAGTCTTTACCTTCATGACCACATTGCTCTCTACTCTTCTGTCTATGTCAAGTCTCCCTCTGCCCTCTTCTTATAAGGACACTTGTAATTGCATTCAGAGCCTAACTAGATAATCCAGGACAATTTCCCCAAGCCAGGATCCTTAACTTCCATCTTTAAAGACCCATTTTCCTTACTGTTCACTCACTCAGTCATGTCCAACTCTTCGCGGCCATTTATGGGTTCCAGGGAACATTTATGGGTTCCACGGATTAGGACTTGATATCTTTAGGCAGAGGAACCAGAGATCAAATTGCCAACATCCGCTGGATCATGGAAAAAGCAAGAGAGTTCCAGAAAAACATCTATTTCTGCTTTATTGACTATGCCAAAGCCTTTGACTGTGTGGACCACAATGAACTGTGGAAAATTCTGAAAGAGAGAGGAATACCAGACCACCTGACCTGCCTCTTGAGAAATTTGTATGCAGGTCAGGAAGCAGCAGTTAGAACTGGTCATGGAACAACAGACTGGTTCCAAATAGGAAAAGGAGTACGTCAAGGCTGTATATTGTCACCCTGTTTATTTAACTTATATGCAGAGTACATCATGAGAAACGCTGGACTGGAAGAAACACAAGTTGGAATCAAGATTGCTGGGAGAAATATCAATAACCTCAGATATGCAGATGACACCACCCTTATGGCAGAAAGTGAAGAGGAACTAAAAAGCCTCTTAATGAAAGGGAAAGTGGAAAATGAAAAAGTTGACTTAAAGCTCAACATTCAGAAAACGAAGATCATGGCATCTGGTCCCATCACTTCATGGCAAATAGATGGGGAGACAGTGGAAACTGTCAGACTTTATTTTTCTGGGCTCCAAAATCACTGCAGATGGTGACTGCAGCCATGAAATTAAAAGACGCTTACTCCTTGGAAGGAAAGTTATGACCAACCTAGATAGCATATTCAAAAGCAGAGACATTACTTTGCCAACAAAGGTCTGTCTAGTCAAGGCTATGGTCTTTCCTGTGGTCATGTATGGATGTGAGAGCTGGACTGTGAAGGCTGAGCACCGAAGAATTGATGCTTTTGAACTGTGGTGTTGGAGAAGACTCTTGAGAGTCCCTTGGACTGCAAGGAGATCCAACCAGTCCATTCTGAAGGAGATCAGCCCTGGGATTTCTTTGGAAGGAATGATGCTAAAGCTGAAACTGCAGTATTTTGGCCACCTCATGCGAAGAGTTGACTCATTGGAGAAGACTCTGATGCTGGGAGGGATTGGGGGCAAGAGGAAAAGGGGATGACAGAGGATGAGATGGCTGGATGGCATCACTGACTCGATGGATGTGAGTCTCAGTGAGCTCCAGGAGTTGGTGATGGGCAGGGAGGCCTGGGGTGCTGCGAATCATGGGTCGCAAAGGGTCGGACACGACTGAGCGACTGATTTGATCTGATCTTTTGGCGGCCATTATTCAACCTACTACAGGTAATAAAGCGTTTTGCACACAATCAATGGTAATAGTCAATATATTTAGCAACTACTACAGCACAGGAACCAGCTAATAAAAACAGAAGTGCCAAACAAGAATGGATGCTGGCCACAACCGTAACAGTGTCTGGATCTGAATAGAAACGTTGCATTTGTCATTTATGCCAGCACCTCACACACATACTATACACTCCATGTTAGTTCACTGAGGTCCAACTTTATTAAGTTCTATTTCCTCTTTTTTAAATGTCTGGACATGTCCTTTGCTTATTTATCTATAAAATCTGTGTTCTGCTTATCTGTTTTTCTGAGCACTTTGTATATGGAAGATACTAATATTGTTATATCTGTGATAAATATTGTTTGTATTATATTAATATTGTGTTCATCTTTTCTAAACTTTGTTTTATTATTTCTAGATAATTTGTTCTTAATCTTTATTTAAGAATATAAACATCTAAATTTAGTATGTGCCTTATTATCTCATTAAATTATTTTAGATTTAATGAAACAAATATATTGATACACACTAATTAGGATTTTTAAAAGGTAGGATTCTTGTTCTCTAAAAATTTTCCTTTGAAAGCAAAAGAATCTCTGTTTCCCTCAAAGCTAAGCAGATTTTCCATGGCCAGTTTTATTATGCTAAACTGTGAGCCTATAAAGATGCTAGAATTAAAAATAGAAATTAAGAAAGACTATTAATATCATAATAGGATTGGACAGAGAAGTAGAGGAACTTCCTGTTCTTCACAGGAGACTCTAGGATAGCGGTGGTAGGCAGAATTCGGTCCCTGAGATGTCCCATGCCCTGGTGTATATGCTAAACATAATCCTTAGTACTGTGAATTTGATGTGTTTTACTACTATGATTAGGTTATGGTTTATGGCACAATTAACTTTAACGTAGATTGTCTGGGTTGGACCTGACCTAAACACACGAGCCCTTTAAAAGCAGAGAGTTTTCCTGGCTTGTAGCGGAAAAGGAAGTCAGTGATTCAAACCACAAGAAAGATTCAACATGCCATGGCTGGTTTAAAGATGGAAGAAGGCACATAATGAGGAATGTGGACAGCCTGTAGAGCTGAGAGCAGCCTCTGGCTGACAGCCAACAAAGAAACAGGGACTACAATCCTACAATAAACTGCAAGGAAATGAGTTCTGCCACCAGTCATGTGAGTCTGGAAGAGGACTGTGAGCCCCAGATGAGAAACACAGCCCAGGCTGGCACCTCGATTTCCGCCTGGTGAGCCCCTGAGCTGAGAACCCAGCCACACTGTGCCCAGATGTTTGACCTACAGATACTTGTGACGATGTTTTTGTGTTATTTTAAACTGCTAAATTTGTGTTAATTTGTTACATAGCAGTAAAAACTAACACAATAGCTAATCTCCAGGAAAAGTCTGATTTTCATCCACATAGCTCTTTTGTAATTATGTGTTTGGCAATTTAAACTATAAAGTAGCAAATTACTTTTTATTCTTCTGACCAGACACTGAACATCATTGTGACATAATGAGAGATGCTCCTAAAAATGTCTCTGCCTTTGAGAGTTTAACAGGGACTTAATTTTTCCTGTTTTCTAATTTTTTATAGTGTGACTGTACTTCTTTAAAAAGAAAAATAAATTTAAAGAAATCAAGGCCTCCTGAGACAGAGCACACCCTATAACCCTAAGCACAGGACTGGCTACATGTAATTTGTGAGGCCCAGAACACAGTGAAAATATGAACCCTCTTGTTCAAAGATTATTAAGGATTCCAAGACAGCAAAGCATTAAACCAAGAGTGGGATCCTTCTGACTGCACAGGTCACACACGCAGCCAAATCTGTGCCCAGACCTTCTCCAGCAACTTCCAGATAAACTTTGCCAAGCACTGCTTACTACTGTCCAGACGCCCCAGTGCTGCTTCACTGCTTTGGGTGACATTTGCAAAGTAATTGCTTATAATGGCACCATACACCAAATCCTTTCAGAATTTTCCCCCAAATGTGTTTGTATATATGTGTGTGTGTGTGTCTATTATATATGTATATATATATGTGTGCTCTTTGATATAGATGGATTATTCTTATAATTGTCATATTGCTTTATCACTTAAAATTATAGCCTAAGTATTTACCTGTATTAATATTCTTTAAGGTTAAATTTTTTAATTTAAATTTACATTTTTGCACTTTAAATGGAATGAAAAGATTAAAAAAGAAAGAATGGTAAAGAGGAAGGAAGGAAAAGAGGGAGGGAGGGAAGTTGGGAGGAAGGAAAACAGGAAAGATCCTTGTCCTTTAAGGAATCCATATAGTAAAATAAGAGAACAGTATTGCAGTCTGACATGGTTACTGTATTGGGAAGGTATAAGCTACAAACTATATTAGGAAGCTACAAGCTATTAGGAAAGTATACACTATAAGCTACTGTATAAGGAAGGTATATAACAGGGCTTCCCTATTAGCTCAGTTGGTAAAGAATCTGCCTGCAATGCAGGAGACCCCTGTTTGATTCCTGGGTGGGAAAGATCCACTGGAGAAGTGATAGGCTACCCACTCCAATATTCTTGGGCTTCCCATGTGGCTCAGCTGGTAAAGAATCTGCCTGAAATATGGGAGACCTGGGTTGGGAGGATCCCCTGGAGAAGGAAAAGGCTACCTACTCCAGTGTTCTGGCCCGGAGAATTCCGTGGACTGTATAGTCCATGGGGTTCCAGAGTCTGACATGACTGAGTGACTTTCACTTCACTTCAAGCTACATATATAATTTAAGTATAAACTCATTTTATTTTCAACTATCTTTTAAAATAAGAATATTGCTCCAACATTTTTATATAAGAAAACAAGCTTGGTAAGGTCACAGAACCAAGTAATAAAAGAATTCTTCAAAACTAGGTGATGTTGAAACAAGAAACACGAACACTAGTCCCAGTTCTAACTGGTAAATAGCTCTGTGATTTTTGGTGAATTATTTTTCTTCTCTGAAATTCATTTTCCTTTCTGTAAAATGACTAGACTGAGCAAATTTTATCCCTAACTGCCTTCCAGTTCTAAAATTCTGTAATTCTAATGTCATTATGAATTTAAGTGTTCTCTAGTTTTGGCTACAGGGAGCTATCTTCTGTCTATGATGTGCTGCAGTCCATGGGATTGCAAAGAGTCAGACACGACTGAACGACTGAACTAACTAGCTATCCTCTAAATAAAGTTAAGTCAATCTATTTTTAAGACCTTTAGAAGGAGGTTTTCCTTTTACTTCAAAATCATTTTGGGATCAACCTTGCTTTTAATTTTTTAGCATATTAATAGGTCACAGGTTTGAACTCTTCATGTTGCCTAGTTTTCTTGTCTTTGAGCTGAATAACTATGACTTCTTTATCTGATTATCAGAAAGCAGTTTTTATTTTCATGACTCTTCTCTGACCTACTCATAATCCTCTCTGACCTTTAAGACTGTCCTTGAGGCCTTTTCCAAGTTAAGCAAAATTAAATTAAAAAAAAAAAAAAAGACTGTCCTTGAACTGGACACAGGACTATATTCAGGATCAAGTCACTGGTTATCTCATTTTGTTCTTATAAGCATTGTCTTTCTTCTCTTTTCCTTTTTTCCTCAGTGTGTATTAGAACAATGCTTTGCTGGGGATCATGTTAAAATACAAATTGTTTTCAATAGTTCTGGGGTGGGACTTGAGATTCTGCTTTTCTGACACACTCATAGATGAAATACTTCTTAATACTTAGTTGCCGCTTGACTGCCTAAGGTGCTGAATCTAGCGCCACTTCCTATAAAGACAATAAAACCCAGAAAGCAGTCTCAACTGGCTTATAGGCCAAATCCGGGTGCCACAGAAATAACCTGAGAATCAGTTTAGTTCCTACAGATAAATCCAACCTGTCTCTCTAAATGAGCAGCCAAAATGTGGTTATGCTCAGGCTTACCTGCCCCAGAATAGCCTACCATCGCTCATATGAACTTGATCATCAAAGAAGAGTTCCTAGACATAGAAATTAACTGCTAGAGTGGGAACCAGTACAGGCTTTCTCCACTTTGGCACTGTATAGACTTTAGTGGGCTGGATGATTTCTTTTGGGGGGCCAGGAAAGGAGTGTGTGTTTATTGTACATTGTAGAATAGCAGCATTCCCGACCTCTACTCACTAGATGCCATTAGCACTCCTCCTGCCAAGTTAGGGTTTCCCTCATAATTCAGTTGGTAAAGAACCCGCCTGCAATGCAGGAGACCACCCTGGTTTGATTCCTGGGTCAGGAAGATCCACTGGAGAAGGGATAGGCTACCTACTCCAGCATGCTTGGGCTTCCCTTGTGGCTCAGCTGGTAAAGAATCCACCTGCAATGTGGGAGACCTGGGTTCAATTCTTGGTTTGGGAAGATCTCCTGGAGAAGGGAAAAGTTACCCACTCCAGTATTCTGGCCTGGAGAATTACACGGACTGTATAGTCCATGGGGTCACAGAGAGTCAGACACTACTGAGAAACTTTCATTTTCAGGCTTCCGTGACAGCTCAGTTGGTAAAGAATCTGCCTACAATCCAGGAGATCCCAGTTTGATTCCTGGGTTGGGAAGACCTGGTGGAGAAGGGATAGGCTACTTGCTCCAGTATTATTGGGCTTCCCTTGTGGCTCAGCTTGTAAAGAATCCACCTGCAACGTGCGAGACCTGGGTTCAATCCCTGGGTTGGAAAGATCCCTTGGAGAAGGGAACAGCTCCAGTATTCTGGCCTGGAGAATTCCATGGACTGTATTGTATAGTCCATGGAGTCACCGAGAGTTGGACACAACTGAGCGACTTTCACTTCACTGGCAAGTTGTGACAACCAAAAGCATCTCTAGACATTGCCAATAATCCCCGATTGAGAACTACTTAATGACTAAAAGTCTGTATGCTTTATCCCTGGATGAAGTAAAGATACAGCAATTGTACGGACAGAATACTGCTACTCTTACAGCGATGGGTCCAAAATATTTCCCCCCGTGTAATAATTTCCTTATGACCAAGCCCACAGCCTTGTCACATCATAGCAATCACCACCTGAGTGTTTAATATTTTTATGCCTAACTCAGTCACTTCCTTTATGCATTAGATACATATGAGGCTTCTTTTCCTACCCATGTATTATATGTGCCTTGCTGTGCTGAGTTGTTTCAGTCCTGTCTGGCTCTGTGTGATTCTATGGAGTAGCCCACCAGGCTCCTTTGTGCATAGGATTCTCCAGGCAAGGATACTGGAGTGGGTTGCCATGGAAGATCCTCCAGGGGATCTTCCCGACCCAGGGATCAAATCTGTGTATCTCACATCTCCTACATTGGCAGGAAGGTTCTTTACCACTAGCACCACCTGGAAATTCCTATATATTATATGTACTGTGGCACAACAAATCTATTAGTTTCAATCTGCTTTTGTAGTGCAAGTACAGTCTTTTATAATATGAGTTATAATTACATCTTTATTCTACTTTTAAAAAAATGTTATCTCTGATATACCCACATATTAATTTACTGTCATAGCATTTGAATTTTTTTTAGCTCCTAGTTTGTACTAGTCCTGAAGGAGAGTTAGAAAAGATCGTCACTTACAGTCCTTCCAGGGGACAGCTGGTATATCACAGGCAGGCCCCAGACTGAGCTCTGCTAATAGTGTGATAATGGGACTGGAATTCTGTTGAAGAGAGATTTTTTTGATGTACTCTACTAGGGCTTATGAAATAATATATTTCTGGCCAAAAGCTAAATCTATCTTACTTATGTCATACAAACTGATATCTATGTGATGATGGTTCATATTGAAACAAAACATTAACATAAATGTTTCCTAACACAGATATTCTTAGAAACACTCATTGTTTATGAAAGACATTAGTAAAAAATTAGCTTGTCTTTTATATTCAAATAATACATTTTCAGATTTATGTTTAAAGAACTAGTAAAATATGGTTACAATTAAACTAACATTTGTCACACAGGATTTTAAAACTGTGCAAACTGGAAAACTTGCTCATTCACATTTTTTTCTACTACTCTACAATTATATTCTGGATTTTGTCACATACCAAAAATCTCAACTCTTTTCACAACTTGGTCTATGCAGTGTTCTAGTTTCCTCAGTTCAATATGAGAATATGTTCTTTTAGGAATTTATTAACAAGTTAACCTTTTTCAGATTTAAATCCAGAAAAATATCCTGTTGCATAATTTTTGAGGGGATAAAAATACTACAGTAAGCAAATATTTTGAGAGTCTACTATGTGCAAGAAAGCAAACCTAAACTAAACAAAAACCTGTGGACGTTTAAGAAGTGTAGGACCATGTCTTATAAAGAATCATGTCCTTCAAAGCATTCACAGTTTGATTGAAGGGTGAGATACACATATATGTAATTCATAATTCCCAAGTATGCTTCATAAAGCATCTTAGTAATCAGCATAAAAGTGTTTAAGTCAAGGAAGGACTAGATGACCATACAGTATTGTGTTTTGTATTCGCTCAATTGATTAACTGTGATAGAAGCTTTATGAAAGAGGTTGACTGTGATCTATACATTAAGCATGGAAAGGACCTGGAAAAATGGAAAGGACTTGATAGAGCTTCCCAGATGAAGAGAATAATATGAGCCAAGAGGGGGGTGGGTACAGCATATTCTTTAGGTAGTGATGATGTATTAATATCTGGCCTGATGAAGTTAAATGTTTACACTGGGGAGTAGTGGAATAAAACTTTATAAGTAGGATTTGGCCAATTTATGGACAGATTTGTAAGCTAATCAATGGAGTTTGAATTTCTTCCAGGTACCTCTTAGGAGCAAGTAAAGGGAAGTGATGTCAAGAAAGTTGTATTCAGGTGGTATGAAAGGTAATGTACAGCTTGGGAGGAAAAGGAAGAGATGACACAGAAAAGTCTTGCAGTAAGTCAAGGTGGAAGTGATAAAGACCTCCTAAGCATGCTGTGAGTGAGAAGGAAAATGAAGAGATCTATAAACCAGATGCAGGTTTCCCTGGTGGCTCAGTGGTAAAGAATCCGCCTGCCAAAGCAGTAGACATGGGTTTAATCCCTGATCTGTGAAGAGCCCACATGCTGCGAAGCAACTAAGCCCACACGCCACAACTACCGAGCTTTAGAGTCCAGAAGGCACAACTATTGAAACCCGTATGCTTTCGAGCCTGCCCTCTACAACAAGAGAAGCCATTGTAATGAGAAGCCAGAGCACTGCAACTAGAGAGTAGCCTCTGCTCTCCGTAACTAGAGAAAAGCCCGTGTGCAGCAATGAAGACCCAGCACAGCCAAAAATAAATAAATTAATCCATTAATAAAAAAATAAGCTGGATGCTTTGAATTTGAAAATTTAAAAAAGCGCAAAACTTTTAGATCATGTTCTGCAGGAAGGCAGTGTCTGTGGATTGTCATTTATATAATTTTTTCAAGAACTCTGAGCCCTGAGTGAGTTTTTAAAGCAAATTCTGAAAGCAAATTCTTACTTATAATCTGCTCATATTTTCACTGGTATAAAAAAATATTTATTGAGTGCCTGTTATGTGGCAGACACTGTTTCAGGAATACTAGAATGAATGGGGGATATACAATGAACAAAACATAAAATCACTGCTTTCATGGAGTTTATGTTCTAGTGGGAGAAATCTCACAATGAGCTAAAAAATATGCAAAATATATGATATCATAGATGGTAATAAGGACTATGAATTAAAGCTGGGAAGGGGAATAGGGAATAACAGGTAGGATGAGGAGATAATTTTAAATAGGTTGGTAAAAAAAAAAAAAAAAGGCCTTGTTGGGAAGTTGATATTTGAGCAAAAAATCCAGTAGAGGTGAGTGACCAGGTCATATAGTATTTTTGGGAAAAGAGCTGGACAGGCAAAAGGAATAGCTAGCCGTGAGACCTTGAGGCAACCCATTCCTGGTGAGGGGAGAAGCTGGGCTGGGTAAGGGGGTGCTGGAGATCCTTGTAAGTACTTTGATTTTTACTGAATGAAATAGAGGATCATTGGACAGTTTTAATCTGTGACTTAGTAGAGTATCAGTCTGTTTTGGTTGATTTGAGCCAGTGCTCTTACTTTTTCTGGGTCCCTGCTGGCTCAGATGGCAAAGAATCTGCTGCAGTGTGGGAGGCCCAGGTTTGATCCCTGGGTAGGGAAGATCCCCTGGATAAGGGGATGGCTACCCACTCCAGTATTCTTGCCTGGAGAATTCTAAGGACAAAGGAGCCTGATGGGCTATGTAGTCCATGGGGTCCCAAAGAAACAGACACGACTGTGTGACTAACACTTTCAGCCCGAAGAATGGCTTCCCTAGTGGCTCAGACTGTAAAGTTCCACCTGTGGTAGACCTGAGTTCAATCCCTGGATCAAGAAGTTCCCCTAGAGAAGGGAATGGCAACCCACTCTAGTAGTCTTCCCTGAAGAATCCCATGGTACTTTCTGTAGCCAGAAGAATTGGGTTTCTTTTTTTTTCTAATTGAAAAAGATCCTAGTTTATTATCTTCTGCCATGTATTAACTTTATCTGAAATTTAGCTTTAACTATGGCACCGGTCCTAGATCTGATAGATAGAGTGCCTGATGAACTATGGACGGAGGTTCGTGACATTGTACAGGAGACAGAGATCAAGACCATTCCCACGGAAAAGAAATGCAAAAAAGCAAAATGGCTGTCTGGGGAGGCCTTACAAATAGCTGTGAAAAGAAGAAAAGTGAAAAGCAAAGGAGAAAAGGAAAGATATAAGCATCTGAATGCAGAGTTCCAAAGAATAGCAAGGAGAGATAAGAAAGTCTTCCTCAGTGATCAGTGCAAAGAAATAGAGGAAAACAACAGAATGGGAAAGACTAGAGATATCTTCAAGAAAAGTAGAGATACAAAGGGAACATTTCATGCAAAGATGGGCTCGATAAAGGACAGAAATGGTATAGACCTAACAGAAGCAGAAGATATTAAGAAGAGATGGCAAGAATACACAGAAGAACTGTACAAAAAAGATCTTCATGACCAAGATAATGACAATGGTGTGATCACTCACCTAGAGCCAGATATCCT
Source organism: Tragelaphus eurycerus (assembly GCA_935064755.1). NCBI lineage: Eukaryota > Metazoa > Chordata > Mammalia > Artiodactyla > Bovidae > Tragelaphus > Tragelaphus eurycerus. Next base: position 942,426 of record CAKXYN010000060.1, read on the forward strand.
GGAATGTGAAGTCAAGTGGGCCCTAGAAAGCATCACTATGAATAAAGCTAGTGGAGGTGATGGAATTCCAGCTGAGCTATTTCAAATCCTGAAAGATGATGCTGTGAAAGTGCTGCACTCAATTTCCCAGCAAATTTGGAAAACTCAGTAGTGGCCACAGCACTGGAAAAGGTCAGTTTTCATTCCAATCCCAAAGAAAGGCAATGCCAAAGAATGCTCAAACCACCGCACAATTGTACTCATCTCACACGCTAGTAAAGTAATGCTCAAAATTCTCCAAGCCAGGCTTCAGCAATACGTGAACCGTGAACTTCCAGATGTTCAAGCTGGTTTTAGAAAAGGCAGAGGAACCAGAGATCAAATTGCCAACATCCACTGGGTCATGGAAAAAGCAAGAGAGTTCCAGAAAAACATCTATTTCTGCTTTATTGACTATGTCAAAGCCTTTGACTGTGTGGATCACAATAAACTGTGGAAAATTCTGAAATAGAGGGAAATATCAGACCACCTGACCTGCCTCTTGAGAAACCTGTATGCAGGTCAGGAAGCAACAGTTAGAACTGGACATGGAACAATAAACTGGTTCCAAATATAAAAAGGAGTTCGTCAAGGCTGTATATTGTCATCCTGCTTATTTAATTTCTATGCAGAGTACATCATGAGAAACGCTGGGCTGGAAGAAGTACAAGCTGGAATCGAGATTGTTGGGAGAAATATCAATAAGCTCAGATATGCAGATGATACCATCCTTATGGAAGAAAGTGAAGAGGAACTAAAGAATCTCTTGATGAAAGTCAAAGAGGAGAGTGAAAAAATTGGCTTAAAGCTCAACATTCAGAAAACGAAGACCATGGCATCTGGTCCCATCACTTCATGGGAAATAGATGGGGAAACAGTGGAAACAGTGTCAGACTTTATTTTGGGGGGCTCCAAAATCACTGCAGGTGGTGATTGCAGCCATGAAATTAAAAGACGCTTACTCCTTGGAAGGAAAGTTATGACCAACCTAGATAGCATATTCAAAAGCAGAGACATTACTTTGCCAACAAAGGTCCATCTAGACAAGGCTATGGCTTTTTGTGTGGTCATGTATGGATGTGAGAGTTGGACTGTGAAGAAGGCTGAGCGCCGAAGAATTGATGCTTTTGAACTGTGGTGTTGGAGAAGACCCTTGAGAGTCCCTTGGACTGCAAGGAGATCCAACCAGTCCATTCTAAAGGAGATCGGTCTTGGGTTTTCATTGGAAGGACTGATGCTAAAGCTGAAACTCCAGTACTTTGGCCACCTCATGTGAAGAGTTGACTCATTGGAAAAGACTCTGATGCTGGGAGGGATTGAGGGCAGGAGGAGAAGGGGACAACAGAGGATGAGATGGCTGGATGGCATCACCAACTTGATGGACTTGAGTTTGAGTGAACTCCAGGAGTTGGTGATGGACAGGGAGGCCTGGCATGCTGCGATTCATGGGATTGCAAAGAGTTGGACACGACTGAGCAGCTGAACTGAACTATGGCACCCAAAAACATATCCTCCGTGAACCACTGTCTTTTAAATGACCCACCCTCAAAGAGTAGTAAGCTAGTTCCTATTTGGAGAATGAACCAGTGCTCTTTCATATGTTTTTTGAACAAGTACCCCAAAAATAACATATGGACTCACTTCCACATTTTTAGATTGATATTGAAAACTTTTCATTATAAGTTTAAACATTTTCCAAGGTTATAATTTCTAGAATGTTATAAATAATGACTTTTTAGTAGGCTTTAAAATAACACTTTAAAATCTATTTAGTGAAAGGTAACTATAATTATTTGAAACCTACCATTATTCCTTTAAAAATACGTAGACAAGTTGTTCTTTAACAGTGAGGAATTTTTATCTTATTCTTTTTTAAAGATGTATGATTTAGTTTTGGCTGTGGTGGACCTTGGTTGCTGCATGCTGGCTTTCTCTAGTTGTGGCCAGGGGGGCTATTTTTCACTGTGGTTGTGCGGGCTTTTCAGTGCAGTGGCTTCTCTTTTTCGGAGCGGTCTTCAGTAGTTGCAGCTTGCAGGCTCTAGGGTGCTAAGGAATCATGGTGCACAGGCTTAGTTGCTCCAAGGCATGTGGGGTCTTCCCAGACCAGAAATGGAACTGGTATCCCTTGCATTGCCAGGTGGATTCTTCACCAATGGACCATCAGAGAAGCCCTCTCTTTTTTTTTTTGTTTTTTCTCAAGTTCATATTTCCATTCTCCCAGAAAATGTTGTCCTACTGAAAATATAGGCAGTCCTCATATGAAAATTTGCAAAATTATCATGCAAAATAATCTTTATAATCAGTAAGAACAACTGTGATTGTCCTGTGACCTTTAAGGTTTCTGTCAGGATAGTAAATACTGACTTGTATCGGAAGACAGTTTCTACACATTTCCTATCAATGTGTCGGAAGGTGAAAAACAATAGGATCAATATTTACTTGGTGCACTTCCCTGGTGTCTCAGGCGGTAAAGAATCTGCCTGCAGTGCAGGAGATCCGGGTTCCATTCCTTCTCCTGGAAAGATCCCCGAAGAAAATGGCAACCCATTCCAGTATTCTTGCCTGAAGAATTCCATAGACAGAGAAGCCTAGTGGGCTACAATCCATGGGGTAGAAAGAATCGGACACGACTGAGCAACCGATACACACATTCTGCAATTAGAAACATTGGAAATAAAAGTATGATTTTTTTTTTTTGTAAAACATCTATTAAGAATAAAGAGTTTTCATCACCTTCTTTTTGTCCTATAACTTACAATAGAGAGTAATCATGTGTCTATGCCTTAGTGAATTGTCATATTTCTAAATTTGGATCAGCTTCCAACATTTTATCCTTTGTACTTGCAATGTTCTAACATATCTCCAAGAGTTCTTTTGAAAGTGAAAATTTTTACCAGTGTTACTTCTTCTAAGATACTGTTACCCTTTTTTTCAACAACCACCACTTTCCTCTTTAAGTCAGAAAGTTCACCCACACCAAGTTCAGCTGGCTGCAATCTGATCTTTTCACTGGTGGCACTGTCAACATTCCCATGCTCAGCTCTCTCTCCTAGAACTCCATTATGCTAAATTCAAGCTTTACTTTTGGCAATATCACTTTTAGTTCTTTGCTACATTTTCATTTTCATTGTCCAGTGCCCACTTTCAATCATCTATTTTGTAAAATACTGTGCAGATTTATCACAGACAGGAGGCAAGACAACTAGAAGCTTTGTTGTCCGTCTGTGAACTGAATAACAGATGCACAGTGACCAATCACCATGGACTTTGAAAGAAGAGATGTGATTGGTCACTAACCATGATGCTCATCTGTTATTTATGCAGTGATTTGTGGACGGAAGAGCTAGGGGACAAAATTTCTATTTTATGCAATTAAAGTTATTAAAAATACACAAGAGTAATTAAAACTTGAATCCTGTTTGATGGATTGGTGTTATTTAACAAAATGGTGGTAACTGAAATTCATGCATATTGGAAACATTCAAAGAAAGGATCATCTATATATTTTTATACTTGAAAATCTTAGTACCTTTTAAGCTTCTCTGAAACAAATATGTACATAAATTAGAATTTTAACTATTTTATGTTCTTGATTCTCAAGTAGTAAAAAAATTTCTAGGCTGATTAAAAGTCGGACATGACTGAGTGACTGAACTGAACTGAACTGATTATTATAATTAACCAAACAACATAAATATGCTTAATTAAATCAAAAGTAAAAATTTATCAAAAATTATTTCAGTCTGATGAATTGGGCTATTTTCCTTTCATTTAGACCATGTATCTTGGCTAAGTATTGCTTCCTGCTGGCATGAGACAGCAATATCAGTGATATTCCTGTTTTTCATTTCTATAGATATAGTCCCTGAGAAAATGTGTTCACACAGACAAGTAGATAGGAATGAGAGGAATTTTATTGTAGCAGTGCTATTCATTTCATGGATTCTTTCCAAGTTATTTGTCAAAAATGCTCTTTGACTTTTGTTGAAAACAAGGAACTGGAAACTTTCTGACTTGTGAAAGCACTTGTTGCCCAGTCATCAGAATGTTCATTTTCCAGGAAGCATACCAAAAACGCTTTGCCAAGACATAGCAACTCCAGGGCAGCCCCATGTACCTGTGCTGGTTTTATACCATACAATTCCTGAGACTGCTCACATAGCAGTCTGAGTGGAATGAGCTGGAATTGTGCAGTGCACAACTTATACAGCTGTATTCAGTGGCTTTATAAATTATACCTATTTTTTTTTTTTACTTAACATCAACTCATCTTAATGAGTAGCTTAAGTGAAGTACACAAAATTTTCTGTATATACTGGCACATTTATATGTGTTGATAATGCTATCACAATTAGCATACCAAACATTTAACAATGTAACAATGTTTAGTGGAAAGAGGTACTAATAAGGTAAAAGTAACAAAATTGTTATATTTAGAAACTAAGTGTCTTTTGAAAAGTACAGTGTGATGTCCAAAGGATTCCAACTCCATGCCAATCTCAGTATTTGCCAGGAGTCTTTCATGTCTCATCTTATGGTGGCTCTTTATTTTCCTAAGACTTGGATTCACAGACGGCATGGTTGTTTTCTTGAACAGTGTCTTGAACATAAATTTCTTTGATTTATGAATGCTAATTATATCTTTCTGAGTGCATCGCATCTATTAGCGTTTGCAGTGGATCTCTGATAAATCACGTAGTAAAGAGGAACTGCCCCTGCCCATACCCTTCTGTTGGTGGGCTGCTCTTCTTTTCGCAGGTTGAAGCAGTCTACTGTATGCTGATATGCACTTTTTTGGGGTCTTTTCTTTTAGTTATAGTAGACATGTAGCTGATATATACTTTTAAGCAATAATTTAAAACCAACGAATGTCAGGCAATGAAAGCAAAAGTATTAACTGGGCTCTGCAGCAATCTGAAGTAACTACACAAATGACAAGATAGTAGTGAATTCTGTTATTCAAGAATCATTTGTTACATGTTTACAAGTTATTATGATTCTAGAAGCCCTCCTTTGAGTTAGATAGAGCCTATACTTACTGTACAACAAACAGCATCATGCCACAAATAGCCACACTTCCGTCTTCAATCAATCACAATTGTGTCCTCGAATGACAACACCGACAATGACATCACTTCTCATTATGAAGGACAAACTGTAATTACAATTAACTACAAAGTTTGTAATTTTGGAAGAAATGTTAATAAGATACCAATTTTCAAATTGAGGTTGTGATGCTGCTAAGTCACTTCAGTCATATTTGACTCTGTGCGACCCCATAGACGGCAGCCCACCAGGCTCCGCTGTCCCTGGGATTCTCCAGGCAAGAACACTGGAGTGGGTTGCAATTTCCTTCTCCAATGAGGTTGTGGTAGAGGAGTGCAAATGTCCTTTCATTATGGGCTTCTCTGGTGGCTCAGATGGTGAAGAATCTGCCTGCAGTGCAGGAGACCCGGGTTCGATCACTGGATTGGGAAGATCCTCTGGAGAAGGGAATGGCAACCCACTCCAGTATTCTTGGCTGGAAAATTCTATGGTCAAAGGAGTCTGGTGGGCTATAGTTTATGGAGTTGCAAAGAGTTGGACATGACTGAGCAACTAACACACACACTCACACTCTTTCATTATAATAGTTCATATTTATATACCACATTCTAAGTACTTTCATGGTCATTTGATTGGTTGCTAAGTCATGTCTGATGCTTTGCACCCTGTAGACTGCAGTGCGCCAGACTTCTCTGTCCTTCACCATTTCCCATTGTTTGCTCAAACTCATGTTCATTGAGTCCGTGATGCTATCCAACCATCTCATCCTTGGTCCTTTTCCTCCTGCCCTCAATCTTTCCCAGCATCAGGGTCTTTTCCAATCAGTTGGCTCTTTGCATTAGGCAGCCAAAGTATTGGAGCTTCAGTTTCAGCATCAGTCATAATTTTGCTTTATCTTTCCAGTAACCTTATGTTAGTTGAGAAAGTACTGATATTTTCTTTTATGAGTCAGAAAATTAAGGATCTGAGAAGCTCAGTTAAGCTACATGATAGATAAGTGACACAGGATAATATTAAGCCTGAAAAAGATCTCATATAATTTTCTTCTCTACTAAACTGTTTACCAAATGTTGAGATAGTAAATCTTTCATTTTTCTCCCATTTTAGGTCTGACATTCTAATTGTGCAAAAGAATCATCTGATGCCCTTGATTAAAACGCAGATTCTAGCATCCCACATAATTCAATTGAGATGGTCTGACTTGTGGAATTAAACTAAAATCACCCAAATGAGAACAGAGGCCATTTATTCAGATCTTGCTATAGCCAGAGAGTCATAACACCATTTGCCTTTAATAGAAGCTCAAAGGCAGGTAGGGGAGTGGACAAGCTTTGTAAAAGAGGAAGAAGAGGAAGGTCTCCAGTATGCTTTATTGGAGGTTGTTGGCCTGGTAAATAAAGCTCCAGGCCAACTACTAGAATCAGGGAATATTTTATGTGATTGGTATGGGGAACAAATTGGCTTTCTCTGGTTGGTCCTGAATTGGAAGTAGGGGTAAAAATCAGTAAGTTAGGTATCACTGACCACTTCCTGGGTCAGAGAGATCTCCTGGAGAAGGAAATGGCAACCCACTCCAGTATTCTGGTCTAATTGCTGGTCTAATTGTTCTAGTCTAATTGCTGCAGAAGTTGTGGTTTGGCTTCTTGGGCTTTTTGTGTGGTTCAGAGTTCTGTCATATACAGTCTGGTCATTGTCTGTTGGTATATTGTCTCTCAGATCATATTCTGCGAAACACACTGGCCCCTGGTGTTCTTTCATCCTGGTCTCCTTCTTCCCTTAAACTGGCTACACTATTGTTGTTGTTGCTGCTGCTGCTGCTAAGTCGCTTCAGTCGTGTCCAACTCTGTGCGACCCCACAGATGGCAGCCCACTAGGCTCCTCTGTCCCTGGGATTCTCCAGGCAAGAATACTGGAATGGGTTGCTATTTCCTTCTCCAATGCATGAAAGTGACAAGTGAAAGTGAAATCGCTTAGTCGTGCCTGACTCCTAGCGACCCCATGGACTGCAGCCTACCTGGCTCCTCTGTCCATGGGAGTCTCCAGGTAAGAGTACTGGAGTGGGTCGCCATTGCCTTCTCCACCTGAGCCACTACAGAAGCCCATTAAGTATACTAGAGGGCTTTAGCTTCAGAATCCTCAAGACTAGTGGGAAATTAACAGTACTTAGGGATTTACCCCGGGGAAGGCAATGGCACCCCACCCCAGTACTTTTGCCTGGAAAATCCCATGGACGGAGGTTCCTGGTAGGCTAAGGAGTCAAACACTCGCTAAGAGTCAAACACGACTGAGCGACTTCACTTTCACTTTTCACTTTCAAGCATTGGAAAAGGAAATGGCAACCCACTCCAGTGTTCTTGCCTGGAGAATCCCAGGGATGGGGGAGCCTGGTGAGCTTCTGTTTATGGGGTCGCACAGAGTTGGACACGACTGAAGTGACTTAGCAGCAGCAGCAGCAGCAGCAGGGATTTACCCATCACAGTATGTGAACCGTGAAATTCCAGATATTCAAGCTGGATCTAGAAAAAGCAAAGGAACCAGAGACCAAATTGCCAACATCATCGGAATTTCGATGTTGGATCATCAAAAAAGCAAGAGAGTTCCAGAAAAACATATACTGTAGTTATTGTTGTTCAATTGCTAAGTCATGTCCGACTCTTTGCGACCCCAGGGACTGCAGCATGACAGGCTTCTCTGTCCTTCACCATCTCCCAGAGTTTGTTCAAGCTCATGTCCATTGAGTTGGTGATGCTATCGAGCCATCTCATCCTCTGTCATTCCCTTTTCCTCCTGTCTTCAATCTTTCCCAGCATCTAAGTTTTTTCCCAATGAGTTGGCTGCTGGCATCAGGTGGCTGGAGCTTCAGCTTCAGCATCAGTCCTTCCAATGAATATTCAGGACTAATTTCCTTTAGGACTGACTGATTTGATCTCCTCAAAGTCCAAGAGACTCTCAAGAGTCTTCTCCAGCACCGTAGTTCAAAGGCATCAATTCTTCTGCGGTCAACCTTCTTTATGGTCTAACTCTCACATCTGTACATGACTACTGGAAAAACCATAGCTTTGACTAGATGGACCTTTGTTGGCAAAGTGATGTCTCTGCTTTTTAACACACTGTCTAGGTTTGTTATAGTTTTTCTTCCAAGAAGCACCTGTCTTAATTTCATGGCTGCAGTCACCGTCCACAGTGATTTTGGAGCCCAAGAAAATGGTCTGTCACTGTTTCCATTGTTTCTCCATCTATTTGCCTTGAAACGAGGGGCTACACTGTAAACTCCATGAAAGTTACAGACTATCTTTCACTACATCATTACCAGTGCCTATGCCTAAGCAGGCACTCAACATAGTCTTGCAAATGAATGAATAAATGAAAATATTTGATATTAGGTTTTGTTGGAACATGAAAATGAACTTTCTGGTGTAGCATATAGACACCTTTATGTGATTGGACTGGCTGCCACCAGAAGAAAGACTGGAGGCTGCTCCTTCCAGCTACTCTAAATACTGGAACCTGAATCCTTGGCCCTGGCTGCTTTCAGTTATTCTCAAAGCTCCAAGTTAACCCAAACTGTACAAATTAGTCCCCGGGGCTCCAGAGTGCTCTCCTAAGGGTAGGATGGAGTTCATGGGAAAGTAGCCCCTACTTCTGGCATTTTGAAGGAAACTTCAACCCCAGACCTGCAGCTTTGTTGCATTCTCTCCAACATCCACCCGCAATTCCACTCCACAATTAGGTCCTGGGCTGGGGAGAGCTACTGAAGGAGGGAGAAAAGAGGTCCCCAATCCCTATATCTGGTTCTAAGTCAGGATTTAGTTTGTCTAGAGAGAAAACTCTCGGGAGTGTCTGTGTTGGGGGGTGGGGCTAGGGAGACAGGTCTAAGGAAAGAGGGAAAAGTGGCCCGGGCGGTCTCCTCGCAGGAGCCTTCCCACCTGCTGCAGGGGGAGCCTCGGGTAGGAGTGCAGCCGCGCGCCCGCGCGCCCACCCCGTTCCAGCCCGCAGCGCGGCCCCGCCACCCGTGAGTTCCCGCGAGTGGCCCCGCGCCCCAGCCGCGTGGGGGGCTGTTCGGTTGGAGGCGGGGAGCAGCCGGGGCACCAAAATAGGAGCCGCTTGTGGGCTGGAGCTGCGCTAGCAGGCAGCCTCCGCCGCGCCTCTTCCAAAGATGGTCAGAGGGTCTGGAGGCGCCCCCGCCCCCGCTCGCCGCTAGCCCGCAGGTCCGCACCGCGTCCCGGAGCCACTGCCGGAGGTAGGTGCGGAACGGACCCGCCGCCCGAGGCCAGCCGGCGGGGAGCGAGTGGGGCCGGACGCGGGGAGCGAGGCCATGCCGCCTTCCGAGCCCGCCGGCGGCAGAGGCGCGGAGACAATGGCCGCGCGGGCGGCGGGCCGGGCCGAGCGCGGGGCCGTACGCGACGCCCTCCCCACACCTGTGCCGCGGCCCGGGACAGAGGGACGCGGCACCCGGCCCAGTGGACTGCACGCGGCGCCCTCGAAGCGAGTCCCCGCGCCGGCCCCCGGGCGGGGCGGTCCCCGGGCGGGAACGCCGGCTCCGGGCCCAGGCGCGCGGCGCGCGGAAACCCCTGCGGCAGTCCGCGGAGGTGGCGCGGGGATAGAGGGGCCGCCGTCCGGCCGCTTTACTTTCTGTCCTTCCTTGAGCGGAAAGGCACAGGGTTTCCCTTTTCCGAGATTTCTTCTAATCAGTTATATTTCTATCATCCCTTTCCTGGCAATCGATGCGACTTGAAAGGAAGACGGAGCTCGGGAAAAAGGTTGAATTGGGGCCGGCCAAGGTCCCGCCTCGAGTGAGGTGACCTCTTGGACACTTGGATTGTCAAATGTGAGGTCTCTCTAGGACCGCTCGCTCGGGGCAGATTGAAGAGATTGGGTGAATGGGTAGCAAATCAATATCTCTTCTTGAGAGGACCACTGAACAATCCGGGGGCCTCATATCAGACTACCATCTACCCTGGAATTAAATTGACCATCACTGACTTGATGGGTGTGAGTCTGAGTGACCTCCGGGAGCTGGTGATGGACAGGGAGGCCTGGCGTGCTGCGGTTCATGGGGTCGCAAAGAGTCGGACACGACTGAGCGACTGATCTGATCTGATCTGATCATATAAATTATGAAATAGTCTATCTACGTTTTGCATTTGTGACTTAGACTGCTAAACTTAGTCTATCTAGTTTTGTATATTCGATGTTATAATCAATCATTGTAATGACAGGAATATTGGGCACTGATTATCTGGGATAATATGCAAAATTGAAAACACATTTGTTTCATGTTTATTGCAGCCATGGCTTTAAAAGGACAAGAAGATTATATTTACCTTTTCAAGGATACCACACATCCAGTGGATTTTCTAGATGCGTTCAGAACATTTTATTTGGATGGATTATTTACTGATATTACCCTTCAGTGTCCTTCAGGCATAATCTTCCGTTGTCACCGAGCTGTTTTAGCTGCTTGCAGCAATTATTTTAAGGCAATGTTCACCGCTGACATGAAAGAAAAATTTAAAAATAAAATTAAGATCTCTGGCATCCACCATGATATCTTGGAAGGCCTTGTAAATTACGCGTACACTTCCCAAATTGAGATAACTAAAAGAAATGTTCAAAGCCTGCTTGAAGCAGCTGATCTGCTACAGTTCCTTTCAGTGAAGAAAGCATGTGAGCAGTTTTTGGTAAGGCACTTGGATATTGATAATTGTATTGGAATGCACTCCTTTGCAGAATTTCACGTATGTCCGGAACTAGAGAAGGAATCTCGAAGAATTCTGTGCTCAAGGTTTAAGGAAGTATGGCAACAAGAAGAATTTCTGGAAATCAGCCTTGAAAAGTTTCTCTTTATCTTGTCCAGAAAGAATCTCAGTGTATGGAAAGAAGAAGCTGTCATAGAGCCAGTTATTAAGTGGACTGCTCATGATGTAGAAAATCGAATTGAATGCCTATATAATCTGTTAAGCTATATCAACATAGATGTAGATCCAGTGTATTTAAAAACAGCTTTAGGCCTTCAAAGAAGCTGCCTATTAACTGAAAATAAGATCCGATCTCTAATATACAATGCTTTGAATCCCATGCATAAAGAGATTTCTCAGCGATCCACAGCCACAATGTATATCATTGGAGGCTATTACTGGCACCCTTTATCAGAGGTACACATATGGGATCCTTTGACAAATGTTTGGATCCAAGGGGCAGAAATACCAGATTACACTAGGGAGAGCTATGGTGTTACATGTTTGGGACCCAATATTTATGTAACCGGGGGTTACAGAACTGATAACATTGAAGCTCTTGACACAGTGTGGATCTATAACAGTGAAGGTGATGAATGGACAGAAGGCTTGCCAATGCTCAATGCCAGGTATTACCACTGTGCAGTCACCTTGGGTGGCTGTGTCTATGCTTTAGGTGGTTACAGAAAAGGGGCTCCAGCAGAAGAGGCTGAGTTCTATGATCCATTGAAAGAGAAGTGGATTCCTATTGCAAACATGATTAAAGGTAAGTGCAGACTGTGTTTATTCTGTATTTTTTAGGTGTTTGAGATTACACAAAGGGTCTCTCACAGATAACGTTATAAAAAATTTATCACTTTGGAATGCTACCTTGGAGCTATAGTTGGATTATACAAATCAAATAATGCTACCTAGTCTGTTCTAAGTAAAAATATAATATAGCAGTCGTCAACTTGACTGAGAGTTATTTGGTGAGTATGCTACCCAGGCTGGAAAAGTAATGTTATTTATATAAGAAAACAGTCTAATTCATTGTACCTACTCTAGAGCCTGTTTCGAATCTACATCTTGCTTTCAGTCAAGAATTTATATTTAAATCAAAGGCTAAATGAAGAGAAAAAGCTGGGTGGTTTTACTCATGTTTATTATTATTTTTTTTTGCCTGCTCTTGAAATCAAAGCTTTTGAGACTTGCTTTTAAATATTCACTTTTTTTTTTCTCATCATTTGATCATCTGTCTTTTAAAAGGTCTTTCATTAAAACCTTGAAAGGTTTGGTCCCTGTAGGGTGTAACAAATTACATTCTTTCAAAAACTAGAGGACATATTCTGCTCTTTGTGATTCCAGTCATATCTTAGAGGGTAGAGGAGAGGGGCAGATCCCCTGTCTCCTGCACGCGGCCCACACAGCCATGCACACAATTGGGTCTCAGTATTTGTCTGATAGACACTGTATTTTCTGCTGTGTTTGATTCCAGATTAGCCTTGTTGTTCCTTCCTACTGGAAGAAACATTAAGCTGTAATCTCATTTATTTCATTACATATATTCATTGGTTCTGGGGAGTTGCACACAAACTGGTAGGTTGTTACCAAATTTGAGTCATTTTATTCCAGATGTTTCTTCCCAGGCCTTTCTGTTTCTTTTTTAATGCTAGCGAGGGTGTGGGAATCTGACCTGGCCTGGGAATCTGACCCGGTGTGATCCTTGGATGAGAACAGGAAGCCTGAGACGCAAAATGGTCTTGTGACCAGGCACACTGCTTCTGAGGCCAAGCTGCCTGGGTCTAAATCTTAACCTCTCACTTACTTGCTGGTGAGCTTAGGCAAATGGTTTAATCTCCCTGTGCCCCAGTTTTGCCATCTGTACAATGGGGGTGACAACATTACATGGTTTAGGGTTTGAGAGGATTAATTTAATTTATGCTTGTGAATCACTTAGAACAGTGACAGGCATAGAGTAAGCACTCAGTAAGGGTTAGGCATTATGGTCATGAACACTAAGTTTATTTATTTGGCTGTGCTGGGTCTCAGCTGTGGCACGTGGAATCTTAGACCTTTATTGCAGCATTGGGATCTAGTTCCCTGACCAAGGATTGAACCTGTGTCCCTGCACTGGGAACGCAGAGTCTTAACCACTGGACCACTAGGGAAGTCCTGGTCATGACCATCCGTATAGAAGGACGTGTCAGCTTTGATAGGGCAGAAATATCTTTCATATTCCATTACAACCTCTCTCCTGCATGCCCAAAGTTTCCGCAGTAGTTGGCAGGGTGGGAGAAGTGGCTTCAAGCTCATTGCTGTTGCTGCTCTGGTTTTCACTCTGCCTGAGCTTGACTCCCCCCTTTACTAATTCCCCTCCCTAGAGTGGCTCTAAATATCCTAACTCCTTTCCTATGACAGAAACAAAGAAAGTTCAAATATTTTAGCAGCTGTTGTAAACCTGACTGTATTTCTGCCTCTGCTTCTTAATGATAAATAAGATCACAGTTTCAGTGGTTTTGTAGTTTAGAGTATATTTTTTTGAGGGCTGAAATGTATTACTTTATGAAATGTTGTTAAATCGTATTTGAAACAATGTTTCTGGAAAGAAAAATGCAGCAAGGGTGTCTGCACTGTAAAGGAAGCCGCAAGTGTTCTCACCTTAGCCTTGAGTGGAATGGAAGACCCTCTTATACTGAAGTCCTCCCCTACCTCCTAGCTGGGTCTGAAATTCCAGAGTTTTATATTTTTTAACTTAAATTTCGATTCTTGATTATATCTGACCATCCTCGGGAAGGGTAACACTTGTCAGTTATGTGCACTTTTCGCAAGCACTGGTTCTGATGGGTGGACTCCTGATGAGCTTTAAGTTTCCCGTTTGTCTCTAGAAAGAATAGCACTATGTTCCCCCAGTTTGTTTTATTTTGTAGTCATGAAGTGAACTAGCAGCCTTCCCCGGTAATGAGCACCGAAATTGGGCAGAGTCAAATTTCAAATTCATTTCCTTTTTTAGTTGAGTCATGTACAGAGAAGAAATAAATACTTGACTGTTTAGGACTTCCCTGGCGGTCCAGTGGTTAAGACTCCAAGCTTCCAGTCTACGGGAGGCGGGTTCAGTACCTGGTGGGGGAACTAAGATCCCATGTTTGACTCGGTACAGCCAAAAAGATTCATTAAAAACAAATACTTGGCTATTTAGAAAATCCTAACTTTTTTCTCTTTCATCACAACTGCACTGCTTACAAACTCGCTTTTGTTTTGGAGTAGATATGTCCAGGGAGATTGAATTGCACCTTGCACAGAATGGGCTAAGTAAAATGTTGCTTGAAAGACTAACCTGACGTTTTCAACTAAAATGAGCCTCCTCATCTTTCTTCCTTGGAGAAGGAAATGGCAACCCACTCCAGTACTCTTGCCTGGAAAATCCCATGGATGGAGGAGCCTGGTGGACTACAGTCCATTGGGTCGCAAAGAGTCAGATGTGACTGAGCACTTTGTTTTCACTTTTTTCTTCCTCATGTCTTCTTCCCCTGATGAGTCCACTTCCTCTTTATTTTTCTGTGGCATTGGTGTTTCCCAGTTTTCTGCACTCAGGACCTCAGAATGAGTCTTAGACGCAGTCAGTCTTTTAGGCCCATCTGTTCTTCTGTGTCTCTTGCCTTGGTATCCTTCCCCCATACTCAAGACCCAGTCTAAGTCAGACCCTTGGTTTTTTGCACCTGGGCCAGTACCTCTCTCTTTCTGACTCTTGCCCTTCTATTTCTGTAGTCCCTCTCTTCCTCTGTTTAAAATGCCCCGCTGAATTAATTGTATGTTTCTTAGTCGGGCATGAGGATCTTTTGCTGTGTGGCTTCAATTTACCACATCAGCATTAATTCCCACACAACAGCCCCAGGAGTGCCACCTGCCTGCTCAAGTGCTGGGGATCAATCCGGGCTACATGACATTGTCCAGTGAGTCTTTGTGTTTCCCTTTCCCTCCGCTTCAGATGGCTTTCTCTTACCTCTACCTGCCAAAGGCCACCTAGCAAGGCCCAGGTCAAATTCTGCCATGATTCCTGTAGACCAAGCAATGTCTCCTTGCTCTGAACACTCACAGGAGTTCTCTACCCTGCATTCTAATTATTTGTATTAATGTCTCACCCCTCCCTTAAAAAAAAAAAAAACTGAGGAAGCCTTAAAAAAATTTTTTTTCCTATCCTTCATAACTCCTGGGACAATGCCTTGTGTCTAATGTCCATTTTAACAAAAGCAATAATAAACTTAGTCCAATATTCATTGCAAAACCAAAAGACCAATCTGAAGATGTGATTTTAATTTAACACACAGGCGTAGGAAATGCTACTGCTTGTGTCTTACATGAAGTTATCTACGTCATTGGCGGCCACTGCGGATACAGAGGCAGCTGCACCTATGACAAGGTCCAGAGCTACAACTCAGATATCAATGAATGGAGCCTCATCACCTCCAGTCCACATCCAGGTAACAAATTACTGTCTCAAATAGTACAAGTTGTGATGCCGCTTATCAGCATAAAAGATGGCTAAGAATATGCTGGAAGTAGACAGTGCTAAATTTATAGTAGACTACACTTGCGTATAATTAAAAGGCCCCAAATAGTCACATGTTTATCTGACAACAATCACAATTAACTTATTCCAATTCGAGGACATCTACAGATACTTTCCCTGATGTCTTTACATGACAAATATTTTAAGCCTGTGTGGTTAAAAGTATTAGTTCTTTAAAAATTTTTTTTACAAAGATTCTTTTCTTCCATTTCCTATTCCTTAGTTGTATGCTTTTTTTCATTTACTACCTGTGTTACAGAAAACAGAATTTTTGTGGATAGGTAAAAACACTAGTCTGTCAAATAGTTGGGAAGGATATCTGTTAATTCCTTTTAGGAGATGATTTTTTTTTTTAAGAAGCATGTTCTTTCTGGGTTTCAATAGGTGTGAAGCACTTACTCCTGTGATGTGCAGGGCTCTTTGTTGGCCTTCACAGTCATCACAGGATCTTGTCTGCCCACAAAGAATGGCCTGCCTTCTGTGGTGTCCTTTGTTCTTTGGCTTGTCTCTTTGGGTAAGGCTCAGGGGAAAGCATAAACTTGTTACAGTTATGCCATCTGGTTAAGATTCTTTTCATTAGGAAGTTTCATGTCACCGTCTCACTATACTACTTTGAATCATTTTCCATATGGCATCAGGCTGCTGTGTCAGTCACTGGAGAGCATAATCAAAGTTCACAAGCTTGACCCATCTGAGAACAATAGTAATAGCTAACCTTCTTGAGCACTTTCTATAGGTCAAGTACTGCCCAAGCACTTGGCATGAAATACTACCTTAAATTCTAACTACAACCCTGTGAGTTGGTATTGTTTACCCTTGTTTTACGTATTTGAAAATGGAGGCTTAGAAAGGGTAAGTAGCTTTGCCAAGGTCACGGTTTGGAAGTGGTGGGTCAGGATTCAAAGTCAGGAAGTTTGAGTGCATTAACCTGTGGCATAACCAGTAAGTAGTCTGCCTCTCTGGAAGGGAGCGAGCCCTCCTGCTTTTAACCAAAGCAGCTAGTTCACCCGGGCATCATGTGTGTTGTGTCATCTCACAGTTCAGGGCAAGCACACCCGAAGCTGGGGCTGTGTCTCCACATACAGGACTTTCACAACAATCAACCAGACGCTGTCCTGGCTCTTGAAGACATCATGGAGGTAGTCATCCATCTCCTAGTAGTTCAGATATATTATCCTAGAATCCCCATAACTTCCTCTTATAACTAGTGAAATTATGGTAGAGAATAACAGTAACAGTCATATTGAATGCAGGCGTGCCTTGTTGCTTTGTGCTTTGTAGATATTGCATTTTGTACACACTGAAGGTTTGTGGCAACCCTGCCTTGAGAATTCTGTCAGTGCCATTTTCCCAACGGCCTTTGCTCACCGTGTCCTGTCCCATTTTGGTAATTCTCGCAATGTTTTCAAACTTTTTTGTAATTGTTATATTTGTTCTGGTGATCTTTGATCAGCAGTCTTTGATATTCTATTCTAATTGAACTGGCATTTTTAGCAATAAAATATTTAAAAATTAATATATATCTATTGTTTTTCTAGACATAAAACATTATGCTATTGCATACTTAATAGACTACAGTATAGTGTAACCATAACTTTTTATGCCCTGGGAAACCAGAAAATTTGTGTGGACCCTTTACTGTGATGCTCACTTTATTACTGTGTTCTGACCGAACTTCAATTTGTTCAAGGTATGACTGTAATAGCTAAGATTAGACGCTTTACCCTCTTAGTCACCAGGGAAGCCCAAGTATGTGCCAGGCACTGGCTCTTCCAGTACTTTCACATGTGTTAATCCAGTGAAAGTGTTAATCACTGAGTCATGTGTGACTCTTGCAAACCCACAGACTGGAGCCCATTAAGCTCCTCTGTCCATGTGATTCTCCAGGCAAGAGTTGCCATGCCCTCTCCAGGGGATCTTCCCAACCCGGGGCTCAAACCCAAGTCTCCTGCATTGCAGGCAGATTCTTTACCATCTGAGCCACAGCAGTCCTGTGAACTAGATACTACTACTGTTTTATAGGTCACTGAGGCACACAGACAGTGAATAGGTTGCCCATGGTCAGCTAGCTCACTCAGGCTGTTGTGAGTTTCAGATCCAGGCAGCCTGGCTGGGAGCCCACGCTCTGTACAACTACACTGTTACTTCATTTGATACTCATGTTAACCTAAGTTAGATATTATTCTAACTTACTTTACAAAGAAGGTCCAACATATGAAAAGTCAGATCAACAAATCAGAGGGCAGTTGTCTACATTAGAAGCTTAATTTATATTTCATAAAGGGATTCCTTTAAAAATAAATCTTCCATAACACACTTAAACTGGATATGGCTTGTTGACTGATGGAGAGCCACTCCAGGTGGCTTAGTAAGACTGAAGCCAAAGGATGTAAAGCCATGGCAAATTGAAAAATCAGTCAGAAATGAATATTAAATTACAGTATCAATCCCTGGGAACATAGAATTTCACATGGAGCATTTTGATTCATGTTGAACATAAAATGAGAAATGAAGATATCATATTATCATCTATGTTGTATATCTTCGGTTTGGCTCTCACAGTGTTCAAAATATTTTTTAACTGGCTTGTTATCAATATTTAAAATTCAGGAGATTTCAAATAAAAATCATTATTTCTGGCCTTTAGGAAAATTTCAAGATCTGTCAGCCTTGGATCATATTCCTTCCTGGCACCAATAACTGGGGCCAGGTAGTGGCTCTTCCCTTCAGATGAGGCTTCCATTTCACCACAGTCTATTCCATGCTTATCACATCATAGACCTTGAGCGGGGCTGCTGTACTTCTTACCCCTAGCCTGCTTCATTAGGCTATTCTGTTATCTCCTTGACCCTGGGAAGCGTTTGGATCTACATCCTCTGAATTATAGCAACTTATGCTTCCAATAATGGCAACCCACTCCAGTACTCTTGCCTGGAAAATCCCATGGGCGGAGGAGCCTGGTAGGCTCCAGTCCATGGGGTCACGAAGAGTCAGACACAACTGAGCGACTTCACTTTCCGTTTTCACTTTCATGCATTGGAGAAGGAAATGGCAACCCACTCCAGTGTTCTTGCCTGGAGAATCCCAAGGATGGCGGAGCCTGGTAGGCTGCCGTCTATGGCGTTGCACAGAGTCGGACACGACTGAAGCGACTTAACAGTAGCAGCAGCAGCAACATGCTACCTATGGGGCTTCCCAGGTGCCTCAGTGGTAAAGAATCCGTCTGCCAATGTAGGAGATGCAGTTCGATCCCTGGGTTGGAAGATCTCCAGGAGAAGGAAATGGCAACCCACCCCAGTATTTTTGACTGGGAAATCTCATGGACAGAGGAGGACTATGGGGTCACAAAAGAGTCAGACGTGACTTAGTAACTGAACAACAACGTGCTTCCTGTACATTTTAGGAGCACCTCCTGAGGACTGTAAAATGCCAGTCATGAGTCTACCTTATAGATATGTAGCTTAGACTGCAACTAAATGACTATTATTATTTTTAAAAGGCAATATAAATGTTATCTTTTTTCTTAATGCTTTTAAGGCTGATTGCTTTGTATAGTTGAAAGACAGGGGAGTATAATTCCATCCAATTCAAGATAACATTTATTGAAACCTTACCTTGGGAAAGATACCATTCTATTGGTAGTTATTACATGAGACCTTACAGATTAATTTTACTGCCAACAGGAAGTCAGAATGTAGTAGTAAATACACATACATAACAGGAACACGATTTTACAAATAGGTGCTATTGAAATTGAGGGTAGAGAGAGCGTCAGTCTGATTAAGGGGAATCTGACAATCTTAGGAGGCTTCCAGGAGTAGGTTGTTATGATTTAGGCTTTCTGGCAGAAAAGTTAGCCAATGAAGGAATGCTGATGGGAAAGTTCCAGATTTACTCCACTTTTTGGGAGTAGAAGTGTGAGTGAAATACAAGAGGGAAGAATGAGAGACTGAATGACAAAGTTCATTTGAAAATCATGTCACGGAGGGCTTTGAATGGCCTCCATAAATTTTAAAAATAGAGAACTACCAAAGTTTTCAGAGCAAGAGAGTGCTGCATTGTCAGTTTTAGTTTTAAGAAAAGAGTTCCTTTGAGAGTAGACTGGGAGAAAGATGGCAGGGAGGCCTACTAAAGCTATAATATGCCAGGTAAGAAATACTGAAAGCCTGCAGTGGCAGGAATAGAAAACAGGCAGGTGTGAGGAATAGTGTAGGTTCACCATTGATTGAATGGTAGTGATCACCCCCTTGGGTGATTGGACACTAGAGATAAGAGCAAGACTCTCTGGCTCATTGACTGGCAGCATTGAAGTAGCAACCAATGGGAGGGGAGAAGTGGAGGGATGATAAGCTCAGTTTTGAGTGAAATGTCAAGAGCTAGTTACTCAGACAGTAAAGAATCTGCCTGCAATGCAGGAGATCAGGGTTCAATCCCTGGGTAGGGAAGATCCCCTGGAGAAGGGAATGGCAACCCATTCCAGTACTCTTGCCTGAAGAATTCCATGGACAGAGGAGCCTGCTGGGCTACAGTCCATGGGGTTGCAAAGAGTTGGGCACGACTGGACAACTAACCGGAGAAGGCAGTGGCACCCCACTCCAGTGCTCTTGCCTGGAAAATCCCATGGACAGAGGGGCCTGGTGGGCTGCAGTCCATGGGGTCGCTAGGAGTCGGGCATGACTGAGCGACTTCACTTTCACTTGTCACTTTCATGCACTGGAGAAGGAAATGGCAACCCACTCCAGTGTTCTTGTCTGGAGAATCCCAGGGATGGGGGAGCCTGGTGGGCTGCCGTCTATGGGGTCGCACAGAGTCAGACACGACTGAAGCGACTTAGCAGCAGCAGCAGCAGCAGCAGGACAACTAACACAACTTAGAAGAGCTGTCCAGAAAGCAATGGGAAGTGTGGTTCTGCAGTAGGAGGAAGAATGTGGGTAAAGAGACCTGGGCATTGTTTGCTTAGAGATGATGGCCAAATGTCGAGGTGAACAAGATGCCTTGGGAGGTTGGGACTAACACATAAATGAGCAGAATCTTGAGAAACAGCATTAGTTAAAGGGGGAGCTGAGAAAGACAGAAGAATGTGTGAAGAACCCAGGAGAAGCAG
Organism: Tragelaphus eurycerus; assembly: GCA_935064755.1. Taxonomy (NCBI): domain Eukaryota; kingdom Metazoa; phylum Chordata; class Mammalia; order Artiodactyla; family Bovidae; genus Tragelaphus; species Tragelaphus eurycerus. Next base: position 962,881 of record CAKXYN010000060.1, read on the forward strand.
TGATAGGGAAGAAAAATCCATGGAGAGCTGTGTCCAGTGGGGAGACTGTTCTCTCTTGGCTCTGCCGTTTATTTACTTGTCTAATCTTGGGCAGCAGCTTAAGCTCTTGAATCTTACTTTCCAGCAAAATAAGGAAGTTAGATTAGATAAGCTTTACAGTTCTTTTCAGTGAGAAAAAAAACTTAAGTAAAATTTTTAAAGAATTTTTTTTTAAGTGGATATTGAATACATGAAAATATTATGGTTGTTTCTGAATGCCTGCGTGCCTCTGTTCCCATCACTCTTGTAAAACTGAATATCGACTGCCATGTTTTTATAGTGAACGTTTGTGTGTAAACTCTGAGCTATTTTCATACTGGGTTTGAAATTGCTCATTCATTCATTTGTCCAACAGATATTTGCTGAGTGCTTTCTAATGCTGTGTACAGTGCTAGGAGCTCGATAAGCAAGATACAGTACCTTAGCCTCAGTAGCTTCATAGAGTGACCAATAAGAAAAAAGTCAGTTACAACTGAGCAGGTTTCTACCAACTATAACAGAACATTATGTTGCATTTGGTAATGGGAAAAAATACCAGGAATCACTTTATTTTTATACTTTTTAAAAACTGAGATGTAGTTTATGTACAGTATAAGTTCTAGATGTATAACATAGTGATTAACAATTAAAAGTTTTTTATACTCTATAGTTATTATAAAATATTGGCTGTATTCCCTGTGTTTTACAATATATCCTTCTAGCCTATTTATTTTATACATAATAGTTGGTACTTTCTTAATCGCCTACCCCATCTTGCTCCTCCCCCATTCCCTCTCCCCACTGGTAGCCACCAGTTTGTTCTCTAGATCTGTGAGTCTGGTTCTTTTTTGTTGTATTCACTAGCTTGTTTTATATTTTAGATTCCATATATAAGTGATCCATGCAATATTTGTCTTTCTCTGTCTGCCTTGTTTCACTTAGCACAATATTCTCCATGTGTGCTAAATTGCTTCAGTCCTATCTGACTCTTTGAGACCCTATGGACCATGGCCCACCAGGCTCCTCTGTCCATGGGATTCTCGAGGCAAGAATACTGGTGTGAGTTGCTATGCCCGCCTCCAGGGGATCTTCCCAACTCAGGGTTTGAACCTGCGTCTTTTATGTTTACCTGCATTGGCGGGAGAGTTCTTTACCGTTAGTGCTACCTGGGAAGCCCTAATACTTTCCAAATCCATCCATTGTTGCCAATGGCAAAATTTCATTCTTTTTTTATTGTGGAATAGTATTCCTTTTTATACACACACACACACACACACACATATACACACACACACACCATATCTTTTTTGTCTGTTCATTCATTGTGTTTTTTGCTTTGTCATTTAAAAAATGTTTATTTGTTCATTTTCATTGAAGTTTAATTGATTTACAATATTGTGTTAGTTTCAGGTATACAACAAAGTGAACCAGTTATATATGTGTATATCTCCAGTCTCATTTAGATTTTTCCCCATATAGACCATTTACAGAGTATTGAGTAGAGTTCCCTGTGCTTTACAATAAGTCCATATTGTTCACCTGTTTTATGTATGGTAGTATGTATATGTTAATCCCCAAACTCCTTATCATCTCTCTACCACACTACCCACTTTGGTAACCACAGTGTGTTTTCTAGGTCTGTGAGTCTATTTCTATTTTGTAAATAAGTTCATTTCTATCATTTTTTTAGATTCTACATGGATATCACATGGTATTTGTCTTTGTCTACTTTCCTTCACTTAATATGATTTATCTCTAGATCTATCTATGTTGCATTATTTTATTCCTTTTTATGGCTGAGTAATATTCTATTGTATAAATATATCACATCTTTATCCATTCATGTCTCGATAGACATTAAGTTGCTTCTGTATCTTGGCTATTGTAAATAGTGCTACAGTGAACATTGGGGTGCATGAAACAAATCATGGTTTTCTCTAGATGTATGCTTAGGAATGGGATTTCTGGAAGATATGGTAGTTCTATGATTAGTTTTTTAAGGACCTCCATACTGTTCTCCCTAGTAGCTATACCAATTTGCATTCCCACCAACAATATAGGAAGGTTCTATTTTTTCCACATCTTTGTCAGCATTTATTGTTGTAGATTTTTTGATGATAGCTATTCTGACCAGTGTGAGGTTAATACTGCATTGTGGTTTTGATTTGCATTTCTCTAATAATTGGCCACCTCATGCCATCATGAGATGGCTGGATGGCATCACCGCCTCGATAGACATGGGTTTGAGTGAACTCCGGGAGTTGGTGATGGACAGGGAGGCCTGGCGTGCTGCAATTCATGGAGTCACAAAGAGTCAGACACGACTGAGTGACTGAACTGAGCTGAATAATTGGTGATAATGAACATCTTTTTATATGCTTTTTAGCCATATGTCTTCTTTGGAGAAATGTCTGTTTAGATCTTCTGCCCATTTTTTGATTGGGTTGTTTGTTTGTTTGATATTGAGTCACACAAGCTCTTTATGTATTTTGGAGATTAATCTTTTGTAAGTTGCTTCATTTGCATATACTTTCTCCCATTCTGAGGGTTGTCTTTTCATTTTGTTTATGCTTCCTTTACTGTGCAAAAGCTTTTTGAGTTTAGTTAGGTACCATTTGTTTGTTTTTGTTCTTATTTTCATTACTCTAAGTGGTTGCAAAGAGTTGGACACGACTGAGTGACTGAACTGAACTCTAAGTGGTGGATTGAAAAAGATCTTGATGCAATTTATGTTATAGAGTGTTCTGCTTATGTTTTAAGAGTTTTATGGTAAATAGTCTTACATTTAAGTCTTTACTGTATTTTGAGTTTATTTTTGTATATGGTGTGAGGCAATGTTCTGATTTCATTCTTTTCCATGTAGCTGTCCAGTTTTCCCAGCACATCACTTATTGAAGAGACTTTTTTTTCTCCATTGTATATTCTTGCCTCCTTTGTTGTAGAATAATTGATTATAAGGATACAGGATTAACATACAGAAATCTATTGTATTTCTATACACTGACAATGAAAGAGAAATTAAATAAACAATCTCATTTACCATTGCATCAAAAAATAAAGTGGCTGGGAATAAACCTGCCTAAGGAGGTAAAGATCTGTGCTCAGAAAACTAAAGCACTGATGAAAGCAATTGAAGGTGATGCAAACAGATGGGAAGATGTACTGTGTTCATTGGTTGGAAGAATTAATATTGTTAAAATGACCACATTATCCTGAGGCAATCTACAGATTCAGTGCAATCCCTATCAAAACACCAAGGGTATTTTTCATAGAACTAGAACAAATAATTTTAAAATTTGCATGGGAAGACAGAAAACCCTGAATAGCCAAAACACTCTTGAAAAAGAACAGAGTTGGAGGAATCAGTGACTTCAGTCTATACTACAGAACTGCATTAATCCAAAGACTGTGGTACTGGCACAAAAACAGATACATACACCAACGAATCAGAATAGAAAGCCCAGGACTCACTTTGTTTTGGACATTTTTGCTGCTATGGAAAGATTGAGATTCTTCTTTAACATGAGTCACAAAATGATGATTTTTGTGGTAAGATTTGAATAATTAAAAAATAGCCTACAAAGCTCACTGTTGAATCATTTATACCAACTGATAAAATTTTTGTTATCATCATTAATTTTCACAGTAACCATTTAACAGAATGACTCATAATTTATATAAATAACATGTCACAAGTACTCAAAAAACAAGGAAATCCTATAAAAATTCTAGATTTATTTAACTGAAAAGGAATAAATGGGTTTTCAGAGGTGGGATAATTCTCGGATGTCAGAAACTGGAGAACATCAGCATGTGGACTCAAAGCAGAAATACCGATCTTCTCAGAATTTTCCTTATGCTTTGAAGCCTAAATAGCAAGAGCTTTACGGATAAGAACCTGTCTTCCCTACTTACAGGGGAAATCAAAGAATGATTGTGCATTCTTTCTTTCTAAAGAAGGCCTTATAAGTTTTTTTCCCATGAAGTATTGGGAGTGCATATTTGGGCACAGAGGGTACCAGGTACAATTCATTCATTGATCCAACAAGTGTTTACTGAGTCCTTACAAGGTGCCAGACATTTGCCATCCTCCAAATAGGATGGAGCATTGGGCAGGACATAGTTCCTGCACTGCTGGAAGGAAGAGAGGGACTGTAAACAGGAAGCACATCAGATCATGAGATGCGATGCACTACAGAGAGAATTAAAGTAGGGTGGTGTGGTAGAGACAGCTGACTGGTTCCTGCAGGTTGGATGACAGGAGAAGGCCCAGTGAGGAGTTGACAGTAAGATGAGAACTGAATGATGAGAAGCAGGGAGCTATGCAAAGACCTGGGAAAAGAAAAGACTTCCAGATGGAAGGAACAGCTCTGTAATGGAAAGCTAACTCTTCATTTATTTGCTGTAATATTCATCCCACTGACAACTCCTGCTCTTCCTTCAGGTCTGTAGTTGATATTCCATAGAATGAACTCCCAGGTTGGGAGTGATGTGACCACTACGACCCGGGATGTTAGAAACAGGGCTGGGACTAGCGTCAGGCAAGGAGACACCTGAGGCACAAAGTGGAAGGAGAAACTTGGAGAGGAAGCACCTCGTCATGGTTTGTGCTCTAGGCACATCACTTGCCTCATCCTAGTCACAGCCCTGGGAAGGAGGGAGAGGAAGTGAAGCTGCCAGAGATCCCAGAGCCTTGAACAGTCAGCAGGTTTGGATGTGGAGGGGGAGATAAAATGGAAAAAATTAAAACAGCCTGGAAGGCTGACCCCAAGAAGTGGACTCCCAGCTCCAGGACTCAGACCTCACACAGCAGCCCTCAGCCTTTCAGCACCTTCCACAGCTTCTACAGGTCACAGACTGTAGTTCCCCCAGTAAACTGGCTTGTGTTTCTCTAACTTCTTGTGTTCTTAACTTAACCAGCAGTATGAGAGAGGCAAGCATCTGTGACAGCACGTACCAGTTCAGGGTTAGCTGCTAAGACCCGAAGGATCCTACACCAGTTAGCTAGGACATGTTCATGGCAGAGGGACTTTGCTGCTACACCTTTTACACACAGGGACAGAGAAAAGGTGCCTGTGCTGGGAAGTTCCCAGAAGGGTAGTGGTCTGAGGATGAGTTCTTCCCAGCACCATGAGAAGCCAGTTTAAGGATAATCTGAAAAACAGTGGCAGGAACTAGTCATCTGAACCTGATGACGGGGAGTGGATTTTAAGGGTCCGTGTTGCAGTCGTTCGTGCTGGAATCAAAATGTCACAACTACTCTATTTTTGTAAGCCAAATTGTAAAGCATTATTACATCACTACCCTAAGGTATCTCTTCTGTTTGTTTACCCTAATAAAAATGTGCTTTCTTTTTTCTTTTTAATAGAATATGGATTGTGTTCAGTTCCATTTGAAAATAAGCTCTATCTAGTTGGTGGACAAACTACAATCACAGAATGCTATGACCCTGAACAGAATGAATGGAGAGAGATCGCTCCCATGATGGAAAGGAGGATGGAGTGTGGTGCCGTCATCATGAATGGATGCATTTATGTCACTGGGGGCTATTCCTACTCAAAGGGGACGTATCTTCAGAGCATTGAGAAATACGATCCAGATCTTAATAAGTGGGAAATTGTGGGTAATCTTCCAAGTGCCATGAGGTCCCATGGGTGTGTTTGTGTGTATAACGTCTGATCAAGTCCAAAGAAATGACCAAGTAATCACTGTTTCATGGTGTAGTAAGAAAAGAATGTAGGGTTTGGAGTCTCTTACTTGTTACTGTGGCCTGGAACATAATAGGTAAATTCTTATTCCTAACCCCCCACTCTGCACCTCAACCTAGTGATTAACGGTCAAGAAAAATCTTTTGTATATTTACAGTTGAATAAATCAATGTAGTCAACACCTATAATCTTTGCTCATCAAAGGTGATTTGGAATGCTGGACATTTGGTAAAAGGTGAAATGCCTTTGTAGCAAATTTTTTCTCCTGGTAGCAGCAACACTGGGTGTAGGTCAAAATCATTCTGTGGAATGAGATGTCTCTTATGATCCTGTAATGTAATAGTGTACATTGTTTCCACTTAGCTAGCAAGGAATTTGAAATATAAGGAGGACTATTCTCTACCTCTACAAAATCAACACTTAAGCTTTTTTTTTCACCTTTAGAATTATTTAGAATGGACTTAAGTCTAGTGTTTTTCCTTCGTAGTGTATATTATTTATTGTTATGATTATTTACTGACCACAGAGATATACAAGATACTGTGCAGAAGATTATTACTATTCATAGAGTTTACAAACTAAAAGAATGGAAAATATGAAAAACTGCAGAGAAAGTAGTTGAATCTGCTGATCCTAAGAGCTATTTTTTATTTTCAGCTTTGACGTAAATTGCTAGTTTAGGTATCTTTAATTTAAGCATGTTAGAAAATCCTCTTTGTTCATAAGTATAGATATGTGTCTGCATATGAAATTGAACTTTGAGCTGGAAAGCATGTAGAACATTGTAATATAGTAGAAAATACATTGATGAAGAGAAATTTGAATTCATTTTCCACTAACTAGATGTTGTGAATTGGATTGAGTCACTTAACCCACTGTTAGTTAGAGCTTCCCTTCCCAGGCACACTGGTACTTTGGGTGACAGAGGTGCCTAGACATGGATCCCGCATCTCTTGGGGTTGCCTGAGGTGGTCTGGGTGGCTGCAGCTTCTGGGCTAGAAACATCTTTGTCCATTTTCTCCATCGTACCTAACATATCACTTTCCAAGTGTGCTGTAACTTGAGAAAAGTTTGGAAGCTTTGCTTAACTCATCTAAACTTAGTAAAATCTGTTAGATAATCTACCCACGCTCATCATTTTTTAAGAGGCAATAATTATTTTTAACCTTAAATATGTAAGTGTAAAACTACCTAATTCTTCTGACTTATTTTTAAATTTTAGAAGGAACCTGTTTAATGCATTCATTTCAAAAGGCATTTTAAATAGATATAACCCTTTGGGAATAAATATGGTACTACATAGAAAGGGCCATAATAATGATCATATCTTTTCCTCATAAATTTTACTCCTTGATATTGTAACCTAAAGCATAACAAACAAACAGAAAGATAAATGCATGAGGTTGCTTATGTCTGCATTATTTTCAATAACAAAAAATTGGAAATAATCTAAATGTCAAAGAAGAAAGTGGGTTAATAAAAAGAGTGAAGTCTCATACTACCATTAAAATAATTGTTCAGAATACTGTGTAGAAACGTGGACATGTCTGTGATATAAGTAAAATAAGCACAATATAAAATGATACGCACACTATCATTATGACTATAAAATCTTCATGCATGTGGGAAGTAATATGCAGAACTGAAATTCACTGTGTTAGTGTAGGGGATATGGAATGATTTTTAAATTATTTAAATACTTTTCTTTAATATTACTTTGTATTTTCAATAAAAATAAATAAAGCACTGTATATATGGTAAAGCTGCTTGAATTGGGGCCAGTTGAATTGAAGAACAATTAAGCTTCTGAATTAATGAAACAACTGAATTATAGACTATTTCATCCTGTAACTGAATTATAGACAATTTTATTGCATTTGAGAATATCTGCACTTAATGCTGAACCAATTTTTTTTATCCAGTAGTACTTTAGAGAGCTCTTTTATGAATAGATGAGAACAGTTAGAATCGTCTTCACCTCATTTTCAGCTTGTCTAGATCTTATAAAATCCTGACTCAAGCCTAGCCACTGAAAATTCTTTCCTGTTTTAGCCACAGTATATCTCCCATTGTCACATTTAAAGAATTTTAACATTTATATGTACATATTATGTCTCTTGGCTAATTTTGAGATCATGAATCCCATCTTAGTCTTCTCAGGATCTAACATTTCATCTCTATATTCTGCATAATTTTTTTCTGAAGATGATGGTATCAGTTTTACAGAAAAGTATCTGGGGAAAAATAGTTTGTGATCTGAGATGTTTTATTTCCAGCTTCTGTTTTCCGCAAAATTTCTTTTTTTTTTGCTCTTGATATAAGTACCAAGAAAGGATTAAGAAAGATAAACATCTCAGTTGGAATTGTTCCAAGTTCCAAATCACTGTTGTATGACTGAGAAATATTTTATTGTAATTAAATGTAAGCCATTGCTTTGGGGGGTGGCAAACACTATTTTACAAAATAATTAAAGTTGTGGAGATGATTTTAAGTATGACTTAATTAAGACTCTAAATATAAAAATTTTGAAAGTTGCTGTTTCTCACAAATTTTATTTTTAAAATGCAAGTGAAATAGGATCAAGATCTAGGATACTTGCTTAAGGGCACATTAACCTTTATTTTCACATCCATGAAAAACTTTTTAAGGTCTCTTAATCTATAAGTTCCCCATCCAGCTCTTCTTTCTTTAACTCCTTGCAGTGTTTTTGTTGAAGAAGCTAGATCATTTATTCTGTTTTTTCCAGGGTTGACACTGTACTGATTGTGTTCCTATTGTGTAGTTTAGCATGTTCCTCTGTCCTACAAGTTTCCTGTAAGCTTGTAGTTAGATCCAGAAGCTTAATCAGATTCAGATTTCATTTTTTTTTTTTTTTTTTTTTGGTCAAAACTGCTTCACAGGTGGTAGTGTGTTCCTTCATCAAAAGACATAATTGTCTCTTTCAGATGTTCGCAGCCATAGATGCTCAATACCCAATCCTTAATTCATCAGGGGTTGCAAAATGGTGATTTCCAGTGCTCTCTCTTGTTGGTGTATTTGTTGAAATATTTCTATAAAGAGAAACCTTCCTTCACTTACTAGTTGTTTACCTGGAGATATAGTTTGTATAGGAAAGGTAGAAGAAATGGCTTGATTCCTAACTTGATGTATCAATTTGGAAAATGAATAGTTGTTAGCATCCTTCAAAGGTGATTTATTAGATTTATTGTTTTTTTTTAATCATTGTGAACTCATGGGTTTAAATACACAGCATCCTTCAGTCCATTGCAGTTACTCTTATTGATGCTCCGTTTATCATCATGAGCCAGTGAAAGGCTCTGCAGATTGCTTCCCAGTTCCTTTTGGCACAGCCCCAGTAGTTTTTGACGGTTCCTTTGCTATCTGGTGTGAGAAGATTCTCCTGGCTCATCTTGAACATTTCCCACCTCAGACCTGTAATCAGCCATTTCTCCAAGCAGCCCTGATTTCTTGCAGTGAAAACTGGTATTTCAAGACCATAGTCTGGATGCTACAGATGCTTATTGCTGCTAGATTGTCCCATGTTTCTAGGCCTAAAATTAAAATGCATAATAATAAAAAAGAGAAATAATTACAGTTAAAAATTTCTAAGGTCCCAGCATCGTCAGGAAGTGGTAAAAACTCCACAGGGTATTTACCTAGTCTTTTCTAGCCCAATATCTATATCCCTTTTTTCCACAGAAAGTATCCTGGTTCTCAAAGTCACCTGGCATAACAGGATTAAAAAATTACTTTATAATTCATTTTATTCCACTTCTTTCTCTCTCTCTCTCTCTCACACACACACATAGACACACGCACACACATCATTGTCAGAATAATAATACCAACAAGCATTTTGGGTATGAATTTTCAATAATTTTGGACCTCTTCAAAATTCCAAATAGAAAGTAAATGGGGAGGTGAGGTTGAAACTGACTACCACCTGAGACTTTACATCGGACAGAAGAAAAGAATGGTAACTAATCCCAGTCAGGAACTCTAAACATACATTGAAAGTGAAGTTTTAGAGCACTTTGTTCTTTATAATTTTTAAAAGTTTCAGAAATACAGTCCTTATTAGAGCTTCTTTCTGCTTTTATATCCTCTAATTTCTAGCAACAGACATTTATTTTTGGAGGCTCAGCCAAGAGCTTATAAGACTTTTTCAGATAACATTTCCCACTCAGCCTAACAGCAGGTCCAGAGAACACAAAGTTCAGTTCAGCTGCTCAGTTGTGTCTGACTCTCTGTGATCCCATGGATTGCAGCACGCCAGGCTTCCCTGTCCGTCACCAACTCCCAGAGCTTACTCAAACTCATGTCCATTAAGTTGGTGACGTCATCCAATCATCTCATCCTCTGTCGTCCCCTTCTCCTTCCACCTTCTATCTTTCGCAGCATCGGAGCCTTTTCCAATGAGTCACTTCTTTGCCAAAGTATCAGGTGGCCAAAGTATTGGAGCTTCAGCTTCAGCTTCAGTCCTTCCAATGAATATTCAGGATAGATTTCCTTTAGAATTGACTGGTTGGATCTCCTTGCAGTTCAAGGCACTCTCAAGAGTCTTCTCCAACACCACAAAGGACACATACAATTATTTTCCAGTGGGCGTTAAGTAGGAATGGAAACCCAAAGTTACTGGTTTAACAATGTATCTGGTTTTTTTTTTTTTTTTTTTAATCTTTGCTTTTAAAAGAAGTTAGGAAGGAAACATGATAGAGTCCATAACCTTGGTCTCTTAAACAAGAAGGAAGTTCTCTTAGAAGGTTTGGGGCTGAAATTGCCCACTGTTTAGAAGCCCCACTGTGTCCAGGCTTTTCCTCAGCTCCACCAAAATCACAGCACACACTTAGTTCACAGAATTGTTAGAAAGTTTAAATCAAAATTGTGCCCAATATAAATTATCATTATGCTCTTGGCTGGACACAACTTCAGTCTTCTAGTGCATTTTGTGGCTTTGTATTTCCTATTTGTGTTTTTCATCAGTGCGCCTGTAATGTTTTAAAAAGTAGTTCTAACTGGGCATCTTTCCATAATGACATCTGCCTTCTGTGAACCTACATTTTAAAAAATTTATTTATTTTTGAACCTGTGTTTTTACTCCATAAGTTATAAATAAAGATGTTCCTGGCCATTGCAGTGGAAGAGCTGAAGCTTTGAAATCTTTTTCAATGAGGAAGCTCAAAATTTTATGAGAAAACAACTGCCAGAAAGTAAAAAAAACAGCCTCTGGAAGCAGCACAGCATCCTGTCTCATAAATCTAAGATCCGAAACTCTCATCAGGCTCTTTCCCTTTCTGTAAAACCCAAACGTTTAGAAGAACTGGAGTGAAGCCAAGGGAGAGCCACCCACTCAGTTCTCGGTCATCCTAGTCTCAACTTGGAGAGCAGCTTTAGTTCTGGTCTGGTTCTATTTGAGAAATGCCTTGCCTTGTACTCACCAGGTTTTGCTGATGAGCAAATAAATCCCTGCTGACAACAGAAATACCCTGATCATGTCACTCCTCTGTGCAAATCCCTGTGATGACTCTGCATTTTATTTGGAGATAAAGTCTATGTCCTTCTAGTAGTACGCACATGTGCTGTTGTAGGTGGACACAAAGATGGAGAGTCACATACTCAGGTAGACGTTTAGAGTCTTGTTATAGACAGAAAGATGGAGAAGGCAATGGCACCCCATTCCAGTACTCTTGCCTGGAAAATCCCATGGATGGAGGAGCCTGGTGGGCTGCAGTCCATGGGGTCGCTGGAGTCGGACACGACTGAGCAACTTCACTTTCACTTCTCACTTTCATGCATTGGAGAAGGAAATGGCAACCCACTCCAGTGTTCTTGCCTGGAGAATCCCAGGGACGGGGGAACCTGGTGGGCTGCCGTCTATGGTGTTGCACAGAGTCGGACACGACTGAAGCGACTTAGCAGCAGCAGTAGCAGCATAGACAGAAAGAAGCGGGTAACAGATACTGGAACCATTAACAGTCTCTGCCAGATATTAAAATGCTATAAAGCTATTATAAGCTACTATAATTAAAATCTGGTGTGCTACATTTCAAGATAAAGAAGCAAGGTTAAAACCTCAGGTACTGAAATGTGAGTAGAAAACCAGATAATTGAAAAACTTTTATATTACATTTTCATATGTGTCTGGGCTTATACTGGTGCTCACCCAGAAGGAATTTTGTTGTTGTTCAGTCTCTCAGTCGTGTCCAACTCTGCAATGCCGTGGACTGCAGCACACCAGGATACCCGGTCCTTCACTACTTCCTGGAGTTTGCTCAAACCTATGTCCACTGAGTTGGTGATGCCATCCAACCATCTCATCCTCTTTTGTTCCCTTCTCCTGCCTTCGGTTTTTACCAGCATCAGGGTCTTTTCCATTGAGTCATCTCTTCGCATCTGGTGGCCAAAGTATTGGAGTTTCAGCTTCAGCGTCAGTCCTTCCAATGAATATTCAGGGTTGATTTCCTTTAGGATTGACTGTTTGGATCTCCTTGCAGTCCAAGGGACTCTCAAGAGTCTTCTCCAACACCACAGTTCGAAGGCATCAGTTCTTTGGCACTCGGCCTTTTTACGGTCCGCCTCTCACGTTGGTACCTGACTACTGGAAAAATCATAGCTTTGACTATATGGACCTTTGTCAGCAAAGTAATGTCTCTGCTTTTTTAATATGCTGTCTAGGTTTTTCATAGCTTTTCTTCCAAGGAGCAAGCGTCTTTTAATTTCCGGGCTGCAGTCACCATCCACGTTGATTGTGGATAAGAAAAAAATAGTCTGTCACTTTCTGTCACTGTCATTGTTTCCCCATCTATTTGCTTTTGGCCACCTCATGCGAAGAGTTGACTCATTGGAGAAGACTCTGATGCTGGGAGGGATTGAGGGCAGGAGGAGAAGGGGACGACAGAGGATGAGATGGCTGGATGGCATCACTGACTCGATAAATGTGAGTCTGGGTGACCTCCGAGAGCTGGTGATGGATAGGGAGGCCTGGCGTGCTGCAGTTCATGGGGTCGCAAAGAGTCGGACACGACTGAGTGACTGATCTGATCTGATCTGATGCTGGGAGGGATTGGGGGCAAGAGGAGAAGGAGACGACAGAGGATGAGATGGCTGGATGGCATCACTGACTTGATGGGTGTGAGTCTGGGTGACCTCCGGGAGCTGGTGATGGACAGGGAGGCCTGGCGTGCTGCGGTTCATGGGGTCGCAAAGAGTCGGACATGACTGAGCGACTGATCTGATCTGATCTGATGGACCTGGATGCCACAATCTTTGTTTTTTGAATGTTGAGTTTTAAGCCAGCTTTTGCATTGTCTTCTTTCACCTTCATCAAGAGGTGCTTTAATTTCTCTTCTCTTTCTGCCATTAGAGTGGTATCATCTGCATATCTGAGGTTATTGATATTTCTCCCAGCAATCTTTTTTTAAATTTATTTATTTTTAATTGAAGGATAATTGCTTTACAGAATTTTGTTTTTTCCTGTCAAACATCAAAAATATGGAATGCTTTACAAATTTGCATTCTTGGGCAGGGGCCTTGCTACTCTTCCCTGTATCACTTCAATTTTATTATATGTGCTGGAAGCAAGCACTCCCAGCAATCTTGATTCAGGCTAGTGCTTCATCCAGCCTGGCATTTCGCATGATATTCTCTGCATATAAGTTAAATAAGCATGATGACAATATACAGCCTTGATGTATTCCTTTCCCAATTTTGAACCAGGCCATTTAACCTTTCTTAAAAAGCAGAGACATTACTTTGTCCACAAAGGCCCGTCTAGTCAAGGCTATGGTTTTTCCAGTAGTCATGTATGGATGTGAGAGTTGAACTATAAAGAAAGCTGAACGCCGAAGAATTGATGCTTTTGAACTGTGGTGTTGGAGAAGACTCTTGAGGGTCCCGTGGACTGCAAGGAGATCCAACCAGTCCATCTTAAAGGAAATCAGTCCTGGGTGTTCATTGGAAGAACTGATGTTGAAGCTGAAACTCCAATACTTTAGCCACCTGATGCGAAGAGCTGACTCATTTGAAAAGACCCTGAGCTGGGAAAGATTGAAGGTGGGAGGAGAAGGGGACGACAGAGGATGAGATGGTTGGATGGCATCACTGACTCAATGGACATGGGTTTGGGTAGACTCCCGCAGTTGGTGATGGACAGGGAGGCCTGGCGTGCTGCGGTTCATGGGGTCTCAAAGAGTCAGACATGACTGAGCGACTGAACTGAACTGAGCTGAACCTGAAGTATATTTAATTTACTATGTGCTATTTTCAAGTGTACTGCAAAGTGATTTAGGATTCCCTGGGGGCTCAGATGGTAAAGAGTCTGCCTGCAATGCGGGAAACCTGAGTTCGATCCCTGGGTCCGGAAGATCCTATGGAGAAGGAAATGGCAACCCACTCTAGTATTCCTGCCTGGAAAATCCCATGGACAGAGGAACCTGGGAGGCTACAGCCCATAAGGGCACCAAGAGTCAGACACAACTGAGCAACTTCACTCTCACTCATCCTGTGCTATACAGTAGGGGCTTCCCAAGTGGCACTAGTGCTAAAGCACCCATCTGCCAACTGAGAAGTCATGAGACTTGGGTTTGATCCCTGGGTCGGGAAGAGCCCCTGGAGGAGGGCATGGCAACCCACTGCAGTATCCTTGTTTGGAGAATTCCATGGACAGAGGAGCCTGGTGGGCTACAGTCCTGGAGTTGCAAAGATTTGGGCACAACTGAAATGACAGCACTCAGGCATGCTATATAGTAGACCCTTGTTCATCTGCTTTATATATAGCTGCTGCTGCTGCTGCTAAGTCGCTTCAGTCGTGTCCGACTCTGTGCGACCCCATAGACGGCAGCCCATCAGGCTCCCCGTCCCTGGGATTCTCCAGGCAAGAACACTGGAGTGGGTTGCCATTTCCTCCTCCAATGCGTGAAAGTGAAGTCGCTCAGTTGTGTCCAACTCAGCGATCCCATGGACTGCAGCCCACCAGGCTCCTCCATCCATGGGATTTTCCAGGCAAGAGTACTGGAGTGGGTCCCCAGTGCCTTCTCCGTTATATATAGCAGTGTATATATATTAATCCCAAACTCCTAATTTGTCTCTACTCCTGCCTCCACACTATCCCAGTTGGTAGCCATAAGTTTGTTTTTTATGTCTGAATCTATTTCAGTTTTGTAAATAAGTTCATTTGTATCATTTTTTTAGATTTCACATGTAGTTGGTATCACAAGATATTTGTCTTTCTCTGTCTACTTACTTCATTTAATATGATTGTCTGTAGGTCCATCTTATGTTACTACAAATGTCATTAGTTCATTCTTTTTTGTGGCTGAGTAATATTCTATTGTATATATATCATGTCTTCTTTATCCATTCATCTGTAGATGGACATTTAAGTTGCTTCCATGTCTTGGCAGTTGTAAATAGTACCGCTAAGACCATTGGGGTGCATGTGTGTTTTTGAATTGGAGTTTTCTCCAGATACATGCCCAGCAGTAGGATTGCAGGATCACATGGTAACTCTTTCTGTAGTTGTTCAAGAAACCTCCATACTGTTTTCCATAGTGGCTGTACCAATTTACATTCCCACCAACAGTGTAGGAGGGCTCCTTTTTCTCCATACCCTCTTCAGCATTTATTATTTGTAGACTTTTAAAAAATAATTCTATTCATTGATTTATGGCTGGGCTGGATCTTTGTTGCTGTGCACACTTTTCTCTAGTTATGGCGCACGGGCTTCGCATTGCGGTGGCTTCTCATGCTGCAGAGCACGGGTTCTAGGGTGCACGGGCTTCAGTAGTTGCAGCACGTGGGCTCAGTTGTTGTGGCTCCCAGGTTCTAGAGCACATTCTTGATAGTTGTGGCACATGGGCTCATTTGCTCTGCAGCATGTGGGATATTCCCAGATTAGAGATCAAACCAGTGTCTCCTGCGTAGGCAGGTGGATTCTTTACCACATGACCCACTAGGGAAGCCCTGTAGACTTCTCAGTGATGGCCATTCTGACTGGTGTGAAGTGATATTTCATTGTAGTTTTAATTTGCATTTCTCTAATAATTAGCAATATTGAGCATCTTTTCATATGCCAGTTGACTATCTGTATGTCTCCTTTGGAGAAATGTCTATTTAAGTCTTCTGTCCATTTTTTTACTGGGTTATCTGTTTTTTTTTAATATTTTGTATATTTTGGAAATCAATCCCTTGTCAGTAGTATCTTTCAAATATTTTCTCACAGTCTGTAAGTTGTGTTCTCATTTTTTTATGGTTTCCTTTGCTGTACAGAAGCTTTTAAGTTTAATTAGGTTCCATTTGCTTATTTTTGCTCTTATTTCCATTACTCTAGGAGAAAATAAAAAAAAAATACTGCTGCAATTTATGTCAAAGAGTGTTCTGCCTATGTTTTCTTCTAGTAGTTTTATAGTATCTGGTTTTACATTTAGTTCTTTAATTCATTTTGAGCTTTTTGGTGTATGGTGAGAGAAAATATTCTAATTTCATTCTTTTCCATGTAGCTGTCCAGGTTTCCTAGCATCAATTACTTTTAAAAATATATTATCTTTTCTTTTTGAAAAATATTAATTAATTAATTGTATTCTTGTGTGTGTGTGCTGGATCTTCGCTGTTGCACTCGGGCTTTCTCTCGTTGGGGAGAGTGGAGGCTGCTCTTCGTTGCCATGCTCAGGCTCCTCACTGCAGTGCCTTCCCTTGTTGCAGAGCATAGGCTGGAGGCGCGTGGGCTTCAGTAGCTGCAGCACAAGGGCTTAATTGCTCCGTGGCGTGTGGAATCTTCCTGGACCAGGGATCAGACCTGTGTCCCCTGCATTGGCAGGCGGATTCTCATCCACTGAGCCCCCAGGGAAGTCCTCCAGCACCACTTATTGAAGAGACCGTCTTTTCTTTTTTGTATATTCTTGCCTTCTTTGTCACAGATTAGTTGACCATAAGTGTGTGGGTTTCTTTCTGAGTTTTCTGTCTCACTGATCTATAATATAAATGCAAATCCTTTCAGGTCAGAAGAGTTCCTTGTTGGGGGGAACACTTCTTACCCTCTCCCGATGGCCCTTCCACGTGGAAGTAGCTCTACTAGCTTAACACCCCCACCTTGCTTCCTCCTGGAGAAGGAGGAATGACTATCCTTTTGCTGTTGTTTGTTTCTTAATTCCTGTTTTTTTGAGATATGTGACATGTTACATACAGCACTGTGTAACATTAAGATCTACAACACAAAGATTTGACATACATCACAGAATGATCATCACAGTAAGTTTAGTGACCATCCATCATCTTATATAGATAAAAATTTAGAGAAATATATAAAACCTTTTCTTTGTGATGAGAACTCTTAGGATTTACTCTCCTAAAAATTTTCATATCTCACATACAACAGTGTTAATTATATTTATCATGTTGCACGTTGCACATTACATTCCTAGTACTTATTTACCTTATAAATTGAAGTTTGTATCTTTTAACTGTCTTCATGCAATTCCCCACCTCACCCCCTCTCTCTAGTAATTACAAATTTGACCTCTTTTTCTATGAGTTTGTTTTTGAAGTAAATTGACCCACAACACTTTATTACTTCCTGATAGACAACATAGTGATTCCATATTTCAAAATAATCACCACAATAAGTCTAGTTATATCACCATACAAAGTATTACATTTATTGACTATATTCCCCACACTGTATTTTTTATATCCATGACTCATTTAATTTGCAACTAGAAGTTTGTACCTCTTAATATCCTTCATCTATTTCTTTCCTCCTCTCACTTCCCCACCTTCTGGCAACCACCTGTTTGTTCTCTATATTTACAACCATTTCTGTTTTGCTACATTTATTCATTTGTTTCTTAGATTCCACATATAAGTGAAATCATACGGTATTTGTCCTTCTGTGATTTATTTCACTTAGCATACCCTCAAGGTCCATTCATGTTGTCACAAATGGCAAGATTTCATTCTTTTGGCTGAGTGATATTCCATTATATTAATATATACAAAATCTTCTTTATCCATTCATCTATTGATTGGCATTTAGATTGCTTCCATATCTTGGCTGTTGTAAATAATGCTTGTGTCCTTTCTAATTGATGTTTTCATTTTCTTCACATAAATACCTGCAAGTGAAATTTCTAGGTCTTACGGTCATTTTGTTTTTAATTTCTTGAGGTATCTCCATACTGTTTTCCATAATGACTGCACCAGGGATGACTTTTCTATTATAATTATTACATTTGTGAAGAATAAACAGGGAAGGCTCCACTCAGCCCTTTCTCTCTCCAAAACCTGTTCTGAGAGGCCTGTAGGTGACCAACATTACCTATGATTAAATGGAGAGATTCAGAATTAGGAAGCCCTCTTATGTAAGTAAATGTAAGTCACATTCTTTAGCACCAGATCTTATCAGTAATAAAGGTCATACTTTTGATCATCTATCTGTCTAATGCTTTTGATTTATGTCTCAACTGGCTCAGAAACCTGGGTGAAGATGAAGAGTGTTATTTATCATTCTAATATCTAAAGGCATATCTAGGGATTTATCTTACAGATGTATTTATGTATGTATGAAATAACACATATACAAGTTTATCCATTGCAAGATTGTTTGGAGCAGGAGAAGACTGAGAACAATCTACATGTCCATGTAAAATTATTCAGATTAAGATACTACTGCACAATGGAATATTATACAGCCATAATACTTGAGCAAGCTCCAAGATAAAGTTAAAAAAGTGTATTCTGGCAATCATTTCATGATATATGTAAGTCAAATCATTATGCTGTATACCTTAAACTTATACAGTGCTGTAGGTCAATTATATCTCAGTAAAACTGAAAAAGAAGTTGGTGATAAATGTTATGAAAAAATTAAATCTGGGTGAAGAAGATGGAATGGCAAAATTGTGAGAGAGGTTCTATTTATATATGGTGGTCAGCAAAGTTCTCTCTGATATGACATTTGTGCTCAGGCCTGAAGGAAGAAAGACTAGAACTTTGAAAACAAATAGTTCAAAGGCCCTGAGGTATGTATACTTAGAGATCTTTTGTATACTTACTATGTAAAAGGATTTTCCCTGGGCTTAGTTAATTCTTTTAGAATATTTTGTATCTACAAAATCCAGGAACAATTATAGAAAGAAGTATATGCACTCATTAAGCAATAAATTCATAAGAAATACAAAAGGTGAATTTTCATGAAAATAAATTCATTTTCTTCAGATTAATCTGGAATTTGAGATTGTACAAAGCCTACTACTGCTGGCTCACAGGTCCACATTTGATCTTCCACAATACACTCCTGAAATCCTAAAATGATGAAGTTCTGTCTGTCTCTGTCAGTGGTCCTTTCTAGCACTCTAAGAACTAGAATAAATCTCTGCATATTCTTGTGAGTCTCCCAAAGTTTGCTTTAGCTAGAGACAAAAGAGGAAGAATCTTTTTAGTTGATAACCCTCAGCTCTGTTTTCAGGGCTTCCCAGGTGGTTTGGTGGTAAAGAATCTGTATGCCAATACAGGAGCCTCAGGTTTGATCCCTGGGTCAGGAAGATCTCCTGAAGAAGAAAACAGCAACACACTCCAATATTTTTGCTTGGGAATTCCATGGACAGAGGAGCCTGGCGAGCTATAGTCTACTGGGTCTCAAAGAGTTGGACACGACTTAGCAACTGAGCATACACACAGCCTTGTTTTCAGAATAAACATATCGAGTTAATGAAAACAGACACTGAGTATTATTTCAGGGGAAATAGCAGAGGACAGAGGGATAGGGGAAAACCAAAAGAGATCAAAAGGTTATTAAACAACCTGGAATTAATGATAATAAACTTGAAAAAAAAGTTTCAAACCAGCATATCCTGTTTTTTTCCTGTCCACCCTCAGCAAAGTAAGGGTCTTAGAGAAAGGCACAATGAATTTAACAAGACTCCAAGCTTTCCTAATACAGGAGGCAGGGGCTGTTTCATTTACTTTTGTATCTTCAAACATATGGTAGGCGGGCCACGTATATTTGTGGAATTAACAATTCATGTTAAAACTAAGCAGTAGCAACCATAATTTTCTATATATTAATACACTGCTTGATGATGAAAGTGAAAGTGAAGTTGCTCAGTCATGTCTGACTCTTTGCGACCCCATGGACTGTAGCCTACTAGGCTCCTCCATCCATGGGATTTTCCAGGCAAGAGTACTGGAGTGTGCTGCCATCTCCTTCTCCAGGGGATTGTCCAAACCCAGGGATTGAACTTGGGTCTCTCACACTGCAGACAGATGCTTTACCATCTGAGCCATCAGGGAAGCCCTTGCTTGATGATACTTGAGTTCAATTTGGGTTTCCTATTGTTTTTCAAAAAGCCTGCCCACGAAAAACCCAAAAAGATGCAATGGAGCACTCCCAGGCCCTCCCTTGTACTCAGAGGAAATGAGAGACTGCATAAGAATTTCAAGGCCCAGAATGTGGCAGTTAGGCCTGGCCACACGGCTCGCTGAGTCTCAAGGAAATCACCTTCTATGATCGTCTAAGTTGTTCCTGAGGCTTTGACTTGAGGGGTATCCCACCTGCAGAATTGCTAAGAAATGCGAACTTTGGGTGCCTTCTGAAAGACACAAGAGAGGCTATGGGAAGACACATTCACTCTCTGGCATGTACATCTTATTTGTATCTTTCACTCTGCTTGTTACCTTATTCAGAACAAAATCAAAGTAACAGCAACTTGAGTGAAGGCCAAGTCCTTAGTCTCTGCTCCCTGAACCCAGGCCTGATTCAATGGTCCAGTTTTCAGCTTACCAAATTATATCATCCACCACTGTTTTTACAGTAAACATATTTAATGTGTGGTGGTGTGTGTGTGTGTGGTCAGTCATGTCTGTCTCTTTGCGATCCCCTGGACTGTAACCCACTAGGCTTCTTCGTCCGTGGGATTTTCTGGGCAAGAATACTGGAAAATATATTTAATAAAAGAAGACAATTTATGTACAGTCAGTATTACTTTAATAGAAGTTTGAGGAATATGTTTGTGTCCTCAAAGAGCTGACTTTCCAGTGAGAGAGACAAAAAGTATTGAAAGCTTTACTATTGAAAGCCATGTCAAATCTATGGGAACTGAGAACCCATATGATGAATCAGGAGGCATTCACTCCACTGAATGTAATAGTATATAAACCTGCCTTTTCAAGTTACTTATTTTTTAATAGAATTTTAAAACATAAAAGATTATCCAGTATAGAATTATTGAATCTATCTGAACCAGACCTTCTGAATGAGTATACCACAGTATGACACCCTTCTGCCTCTGATGCAATCTTTCTTTGGGGTCAGGACAGAGGGCCACAAGTACCTAAGCTTGCCATGGCACCTGCAGTGGCTCATTTGCCACCTTGTTAGGGTGGATTCTTTCTCCGGCAGCAGCGTAAGCTGTGCCCATGGCCTGGATGTGATAGGAGGGGTCTCATGGAAATGAGCCCTTTGTTAGACCAATCTCAAGGATATTTATCTTCTTTTTAGCTGATGACCTGGTTTCTTTAAAAATTTATAATGTGGAAATATACATATGACTTTACTATTTTAACCATTTTCTTTACTCTTTTTAAAATTGAGGTGTACTTGATATGTAACATTGTATTTGTTTCAGGTGTAGAACCTCATGATTTGATATTTATAATATATATTGCAAAATGTTTACCACAATAAATCTGGTTATCATTAGTCACCATGCTGCTGCTGCTAAGTCACTTCAGTTGTGTCCGACTCTGTGCAACCCCATAGACGGCAGCCCACCAGGCTTCCCTGTCCCTGGGATTCTCCAGGCAAGAACACTGGAGTGGGTTGCCATTTCCTTCTCCAATGCATGAAAGTGAAAAGTGAAAGTGAAGTCGCTCAGTCGTGTCCGACTCTTAGCGACCCCATGGACTGCAGCCTACCAGGCTCCTCCGTCCATGGGATTTTCCAGGCAAGAGTACTGGAGTGGGTTGTCATTGCCTTCTCCGATTAGTCACCATACATAGTTACAATTTTTCCCTTGTGATGAGAACTTTTAAGATTTGCTTTCTCAGTAACTTTCAAGGTTCAATACACTATTAATGCTATCCAATCAGGTTCATTTGTCAGACTGCAGCAAGCCAAACGTGGGGGCTCCAAGGTTTGCAGCAGAGAAAGGGTTTAGTCACAAAGCAGGCAAGCAAGGAGGAGGTGGGAGAACAAACCTAAAATTCGCCTATTCCAAGGGGAGAGACTCGGGATACTTACAGGATAAAGAAGCAGGGTGGTCTGGGGTATGAGAAAGACCATCAGAATCAGGAAAGAAGGGAAGTATACACCTGCACAGAAGGTGCAGGTGTATCTGTATGACAACCTTCTTCAGAGGATGTACATTCAGAAAATAGGGATGGTAGCATAATCTGAAGGTGGAGTTTTAACCCTTTGACATCAAAATGTCATCCACTGGACACTTATGCAGGGTTAGTTAAATGGTCAGTGGTCTAAAACGGCTTGAACTGGGCCATATAGGTCCATTTTACCTGAGAAACAACTTATGCAGCCATTACTATAGCAACCTATACGTCAGTGGTGGTGGTTTAGTCGCTAAGTTGTGTCTGACTCTTGTGACCCTATGGACTGTAGCCCATTAGGCTCCTCTGTCCATGAGATTCTCCAGGCAAGAATACTGGAGTGGGTTGCCATTTCCTTCTCCAAGGGATCTTCCCGACCCAGGAATTGAGCCCAGCTCTCCCACATTGCAGGCAGATTCTTTACCAACTGAGCCACCAGAGAAACCAATCTATGTCAGAGATGTTAGATAATATAGGGGATGGTTAAAGGAATCTTGAAAAATGTTATATAACCATGGTGAGGCTTGGAAAGTACACAATTTGTAGAAACAATCAAGGCAAGGTTAATCAGTGAAGGCAGGTTACAGGATACTATTTAATAAGTAAATTATAGTTGTAAGAGATCTAACTGATGATTGCCCTTAGTTTCATTACTCAGTGTAGTCACTATGCTGTATGTTGTATTCCCATGATTTATTTATTTTATAATTGAAAATTTGTACCTTTGACTCCTTCCACCCACTTTACTTATCTTGCACCCTGCCTCTGCCAACCATCAGTCTGTTCTCTGTACCATGAACTGGGTTTTTAAAAAATTATTTGTTTTGTTTTTTTAGATTCCACATTATTGAGATAATACATATCTGTCTATATCTATCTGACTTATTTCACTTGGCATAATGTTCTCAAGGTCCATCCATTTTCTCACCAATGTGAAGATTTCTTTTTATTTTGTGTGGCTGAGTAATATTCCATCTGTGTGTGTGTGTGTGTGTGTGTGTGTATGTGCGTGTGTGCATGCATGTGAGTGTGTGTATACAGTTGTCCCTTGGCATCTGCAGGGTAAATTGGTTCCAGAACCCCCAGTGGATACCAAAATCTACAGATGCTCAAGTCTGTTATAAAATTTCATAGTATTTGTATATAATCTACATACAATAGCACCCCACTCCAGCACTCTTGCCTGGAAAATCCCATGGACAGAGGAGCCTGGTAGGCGGCAGTCCCTGGGGTCGCTAAGAGTCAGACATGACTGAGCGACTTCACTTTCACTTTTCACTTTCATGCACTGGAGAAGGAAATGGCAACCCACTCCAGTGTTCTTGCCTGGAGAATCCCAGGGACAGGGAAGCCTGGTGGGCTGCCGTCTATGGGGTTGCACAGAGTTGGACATGACTGAAGCGACTTAGCAGCAGCAGCAGCAGCACACACACATCCTTTTATATACTTTAAGTCATGTCTAGATTAATTATAATACCCAATTCAATGTAAATACTATGTAAATAGTTTAAATACAATGTACTTGCCTAGGTGGGGCTCCCCTGGTAGTTCAGTGGTAAAGAATCCACCTGTCAATGCAAGAGACACAGGTTTGATCCCTGAGTTGGAAAGATCCTCTGGAGAAGGAAATGGTAACCCACTCCAATATTCTTGCCTGGCAAATCCCATGGACAGAGGAGCCTGGCAGGCTATAGTCAGAAATCATCAAGGAAATGCAAATTAAAGGCACAATGAGAAACCACCATCATTAGAATGGCCAAAATTAAAAAGAATGACAGGGTGTTGTCCAGAATACTTAGCAGATATATTGCTGGTCCAAGTGGAAAATGATCTGAGCACTTTAGTAAGCCATTTGGCAGTGCATGGTAAAGCTAAACATATGCCTGCCCAGTGACTCAGTAATTTCGTTCTCAGCTATAAATCACAGAAATGAGCACACACATCTACCCAAAGACATGCACAACACTGTTCAGATCAGCTTATTCATAACACCTATATATCCACCAACAGAAGAATAGGTAAATCAATTGTGGTACATTCATATACCACGTATATATTTACTACATGATTCCAGTTACATGACTTTCTGGACCAGGGAAAGCTAATCTGTGCTGGTTACTTTTAAGGAGGTATTGACTGGAAGAGGGAACTTTCTGGAGTGCTGAAAATGTTCTCTTGGTTTGAGTAGTGTTTACAAGGTAGTGTTCATTTGTGAAACTTCATCAACTCATATCCTTGAAATTCATGCACTTCACTGTTTGTATAATTTTTGTTTTTAAAGTTAAAAAAATTTTTTACAGCTACCTGCCCCCTGCCCACAAAAGCTCCTTCTTTTCCCATTATGTGTCACAAATATTTTATTTTAAACGAAATCTTAGTACAGAACCTGTGCTGTTTTATGAATTTCCATATGTTCGATCCCTGGGTCAGGAAAATTCCACTGGAGGAGAGCATGGTAACCCACTCCAGTATTCTTGCCTGGGAAATCCCATGGACAGAGGAGCCTGGTCGGATATGGTACATAGGGTTGCAAAGAGTTGGACAGAACTGAATGAATCTCTGTATGTCTCTTTCTGTTGCCTATATAAAGTCTACTTACAATTTACGTATATATCAACCTGTGCATTGGGTCAAATGTAACAAATGACTCAAGAAAACTTAGTTACTCACAATCAGTAGATAACTGAGGGGATATTAGAGGCCTCCAATTATCAGACATAGGGTAAGGCTCTAAGTTTCCCTCCAAGAATCTCATGCTCAGGTGATCTCTTATATATCTGTTATAATGGCAGGTCTCAGACAAGATTCTGTCATATATTAAAAAATCTATTAGCAGGAAGACAAAACAAAAACCCCCCAAAAAACAGTCCTACAACCTAGTCCCAAAGCTCAGAGAGACACTGGATTTCTGGCTTTTAGGCATTCTGATATACACCTTGCTGCTGCTAAGTCGCTTCAGTCATGTCCGACTCTGTGCGACCCCATAGACGGCAGCCCACCAGGCTCCCCCAACCCTGGGATTTTCCAGGCAAGAACATCTTGCTGCTGCTGCTGCTAAGTCGCTTCAGTCGTGTCCGACTCTGTGCGACCCCATAGACGGAAGTCCACCAGGCTCCCCCGTCCCCGGGATTCTCCAGGCAAGAACACTGGAGTGGGTTGCCATTTCCTTCTCCAATGCATGAAAGTGAAAATTGAAAGTGAAGTCGCTCAGTCGTGTCCGACTCTGTGCGACCCCATGGACCGGAGCCTACCAGGCTCTTCGGTCCATGGGATTTTCCAGGCAAAAGTACTGGGGTGGGGTGCCATTGCCTTCCCCTAAGAACATCTTACACACACACAAAAACATAAAGGTCTAGCACAAGCCAAGAAGCCTTAGAGTGGGGTTCTTGGCCTGGAGCTTTGATTTATTAGTGTATTCTGCCACTTAGTGACAGATCTGTTGCCTAACTCAGATCTAAAATCTAGCAATCTACCTTTTTGTGTCAATCTAGCAAAGACATATTTGCTTTTTATTTTTTTTTTATTTTTGAACTTTAATTAAAACTTGACATTTGGAGAGCTTGTCAAAATGTTTTAAAATACTGGGTTAAATAAGATCTTCAGGCACTGTGAAAGTGAAGTCACTCAGTCGTGTCCAACTCTTTGCGACCCCATGGACTGTAGCCTATCAGGCTCCTCCATCCATGGGATTTTCCAGGCAAGAGTACTGGAGTGGATTGCCATTTCCTTCTCCACATATCTGCTTTTTAAAAAATTTTGATTAAATGGTAAATCCATTCTAGGAGGCCGCCAGGGTTGGTTTGGCACTCTATGCTCTTAGGGACTTCAGCTCAGTTCAGTCGCTCAGTCGTGTCTGACTTTGCAACCCCATGAACCGCAGCACGTCAGGCCTGCCTGTCCATTACCCAGAGTTCACCCAAACTCATGTCTATTGAGTCAGTGATGCCATCCAGCCATCTCATTCTCTGCCGTCCCCTTTTCCTCCCACCCTCAATCTTTGCCAGCATCAGGGTCTTTTCAAATGAGTCAGCTCTTCGCATGAGGTGGCCAAAGTACTGGAGTTTCAGCTTCAACATCAGTCCTTCTAATGAACACCCAGGACTGATCTCCTTTAGGATGGATTGGTTGGATCTCCTTGCAGTCCAAGGGACTCTCAAGAGTCTTCTCCAACACCACAGTTCAAAAGCATCAATTCTTCGGCGCTCAGCCTTCTTCACAGTCCAACTCTCACATCCATACATGACCACAGGAAAAACCATAGCCTTGACTAGACGGACCTTTGTTGGCCAAGTAATGCCTCTGCTTTTGAATATGCTATCTAGGTTGGTCATAACTTTCCTACCAAGGAGTCAGCGTCTTTTAATTTCATGGCTGCAGTCACCATCTGCAGTGATTTTGGAGCCCAGAAAAATAAAATCTGACACTGTTTCCACTGTTTCCCCATCTATTTCCCATGAAGTGATGGGACCAGATGCCATGATCTTTGTTTTCTGAATGTTGAGCTTTAAGCCAACCCCTTCACTCTCCACTTTCACTTTCATCAAGAGGTTTTTTAGTTCCTCTTCACCTTCTGCCATAAGAGTGGTGTCATCTGCATATCTGAGGTTATTGATATTTCTCCCAGCAATCTTGATTCCAGCTTGTGTTTCTTCCAGTCCAGCATTTCTCATGATGTACTCTGCATATAAGTTAAATAAGCAGGGTGACAATATACAGCCTTGAAGAACTCCTTTTCCTATTTGGAACCAGTCTGTTGTTCCATGTCCAGTTCTAACTGTTGCTTCCTGACCTGCATATAGGTTTCTTAAGAGGCAGGTCAGGTGGTCTGGTATTCCTATCTCTTTCAGAATTTTCCACAGTTTATTGTGATCCACACAGTCAAAGGCTTTGGCATAGTCAATAAAGCAGAAATAGATGTTTTTCTGGAACTCTCTTGCTTTTTCCATGATCCAGCAGATGTTGGCAATTTGATCTCTGGTTCCTCTGCCTTTTCTAAAACCAGCTTGAACATCTGGAAGTTCACAGTTCACATATTGCTGAAGCCTGGCTTGGAGAATTTTGAGCATTTCTTTCCTAGCGTGGGAGATGAGTGCAATTGTGCAGTAGTTTGAGCATTCTTTGGCATTGCCTTTCTTTGGGATTGGAATGAAAACTGACCTTTTCCAGTCCTGTGGCCACTGCTGAGTTTTCCAAATTTGCTGGCATATTGAGTGCAGCACTTTCACAGCATCATCTTTCAGGATTTGGAATAGCTCCACTGGAATTCCATCACCTCCACTAGCTTTGTTCATAGTGATGCTTTCTAAGGCCCACTTGACTTCACATTCCAGCCATATCTTAGTGTTTAGAATGGAGAAGGCAATGGCACCCCACTCCAGTACTCTTGCCTGGAAAATCCCATGGGCAGAGGAGCCTGGTAGGCTGCAGTCCATGAGGTCGCTAAGAGTCGGATACAGCTGAGTGACTTCACTTTCACTTTTCACTTTCCTGCATTGGAGAAGGAAATGGCAAACCACTCCAGTGTTTTTGCCTGGAGAATCCCAGGGACGGGGGAGCGTGGTAGGCTGCTGTCTGTGGGATCGCACAGAGTTGGACATGACTGAAGCAACTTAGCAGCAGCAGCAGCAGCAGCGTTTAGAAATGTAGAGGGATTTTTCATTGCCACAATGGCTAGGGGTGCTACTTACATTTCTTCTAAAAATTTTTTTCTACTTAGCATCATGTTTGTGAATTTCATCAGTGTTAATGCATGTAGTTTGGTTTATGTGTTTTCATTACTGTGTAGTTTATTAGTTCATTGTTTAATTACACCACAATTTAGTTGCCATTCTTTTTTTGGTGGATCTTTAGTGTATTTCCAATTCTTTGCATTTATATATCATGCACTTTTGAATATTCTTGACCATACCTTCTTAAGCACATAAATAAAAACTTCCCTAGAATATACTTTTAGGAGTAGACTTTGGGGGCATCAACTATGCATATCATAAACTTTAGCACATCTTATTACCAAGTTACTCTCTAGAATATTTTTACTAAGTCGACACTCAAAAAGATGGTCTTTAATATACTATCCTACACAGTTATGGTATGAGAGAAATGGATATCAGCATGAGAGAGTCTTTTTGGTTCTTCATCTGAAAAAACAACTTTCCTCGTGTGCAGCCAGGAATCCATTTTCCCTGAAGGGTGGTAGCTGCATAGAGCTTGGCCCCTATAAGAGAAAGATAATGAAGAAGAAAGGAAGCGTAAAGGACCAGGGGCCTGATGGGAACAATAAATATATCTTCTGCAATAAGTGTGGTTTCTGGTAGTAGGCTGTATCTGTAGTTTACCCAGACATTGTGGGGGCATAAAGGAGCAGGGACATTTGTTCAGGTGTCACTGTCTCTAGGCAGAGTCTGGGTCTTCTTTTTATTCCCACTGCCAAGCTCCATTCCAGGACATTAGTAGGCATGGAGTAAACAATATTCAGAACCACTGAGTGGGGGTACCCTGACATGCATATGATTTGTCCTATTAAATACTTATATTCTAACTTGATCAAAAAGGGAATTGTTTTTATTTTGTCTGGCACAAAGTAGAGACTTGATTAAATATTTGTTGAGTGGATAAAAGTGAACATGATTAATCTGAATTTAAATTACCTCAGCATAACTCAATTTTTTCTCATTGACTTGATGTAATGTCTGGATTTGAATCTATAACTGAATTTTTTTTTTTTTTTTCCAGATAAATTCATTTGATCTCTTTTGGAACTGCCAAAAAACTCTGAACTCACTTAACAGACTATTTCACCAGATGTTTTAAATTTTCAAGAAAACGCTGGAAAGATTTGCTTTACCACAAGAAAAAAATCCTTTAAGTGACTAAAATTATTGTGCAAAAAGTATACTAATAGAAAGGGGCTCTTGGGAATTCCCTAGCAGTCCAGTGGTTAGGGTGCCGGATTTTCACTACTGAGGAACCAAGTTCAATCCCTGGTTGGGGAACTAAGGTCCCACAGTCTTTGCTGCTGCTGCTGCTGCTGCTAAGTCGCTTCAGTCGTGTCCGACTCTGTGCGACCCCATGGACGGCAGCCCACCAGGCTCCACCGTCCCTGGGGTTCTCCAGGCAAGAGTACTGGAGTGGGGTGCCATTGCAGCTGGTTCAAAAAAAAGGTGCTCTAATAGATCTTCCCTGGTGGCTTAGACGGTAAAGCGTCTGCCTACAATGCAGGAGACCTGGCTTCAATCTCTGGGTCAGGAAGATCTCCTGGAGAAGGAAATGGCAACCCACTCCAGGATTCTTACCTGGAAAATCCCATGGATGGAGGATCCTGGTTAGGCTACAGTCCATGGGGTCGCAAAGAGTCGGACACAACTGAACGACTTCATTCAATAGAGCAGTAGGTTTCTGCACTATTATGGATGGCATTTCGGTCTCTTTTGTTTCGTTTTTTTAGATTAATATATGCTGCTCCTATTATTATATGCCAGGCACAGTTCCCGACAAAAGGTATATGTTGTACCATGTTTTATACTCACGACAGCTATATAAAGTGTAAGATAGTTATCACTGGCCCCATTTTATATATGAAGGATAGAGAGGTTGAGTAACTTTCCCAAAGTCACACAACCTGTAAACTGGAGAACTGCTATTTGACCGCAGGCAGTCTGATTTCAAGAGTTCCAGCTCCTAACTCTCTACCGTGTTTTTTTTCTCAACTTTAAGATTCCATGAATTTTTCAGTTAAAAAGTGAAATGTTTTACTTGTCATTTTTTTAAAAAGAGTTAACTATTACGGATAATCGAAACAATTTTTTTTTAAAGTACAGAAAAAAGTCAACCACTTCATGTGAATGGAGAGCCCCAGGAAGGGCTGGAAATACAAATGCTGTCCAGAAATACTTAAAAATAAGTATTTATCCTAACACTTCCAAAGTGCTGCTGAACATTGTAACCCAATCTCACGGAAACAAGGCGCAGGACTTCTCAGACCTTGGCCGCTTGCAGCCGAGGCGCATGCTCACAGGGCGGAGCCGGCTCGGGTGCGCCGGAAGCCCGGCCCACTTTGACCGCAAGGGTTGCTGGGACGGCCCCCATCTTCTTTACGCGCCGTGGGCAAGCCGGCATCTCAGAGGAGAGCAGACGCTGCTGGTGATCCTGTGGCGCGTCTCTGTGGGGCCAGGAACTGAAAGGTGAGCAACTCTAGGTGGCTAAAGAGAAGAAAGTACAAAGTGCGTGTTGCGCGACGGCGCGTCCCTTTCATTGCTGCCTCACGCTGGGTGCGTCCGCTCCTCGCCTTCCTCGCGTTCTGGGCGAGCGCCGCGTGGGCCGCGCCGGTGGTGGCAAGCTGCGCTGGGGGCTAAGGGGCGCGGGCCGTTGCGAGGTGGGGAGCCGATCCTGCATTCTTCGCGGGAGCGAGGATTTCCTCGAACGTGGCTGGGGCCCAGGCGACCAATTGGTTGCTTTGGGATGGACTGTGGCGGATTATTTGGACGCACGCTGCCTGCATCCCCACTGCGTCTTTAAGGTTTCGTATCGTCAGCGTTCTGCAGTGTCGCCGAAATCGAATGTTTGGTTGGGCTGTATAAGATTCTGGGGAGGTTGATGTGGGTTAAACGCAGAAGGGTTTCTTGGATCATACGAGACAGACTGGGGTCAGGGAATCGGGGTCGCAGATGTTCTCCTGGCGTCACTCTCTTGGGTTTTAACGGTCATTATTCACTCGCATCAGGGCTTCTGAACGAAATTGAAAAACGTGGGTAGTATTTCAGTTGTACATTCTAAGAGTGTATCTCATGAAATGAAGTTCCAGTTTTGAGTAGGCCAAAGAAGTGTTACAGGGACTAAATAGTTCTTTTATTTCACCCTTTTCTTTATAGAAGGCTCTGGAGTACAGTAGGGCTTCCCTGGTCTCAGTGGAAAAGAACTCGCCTGCCAGTGCAGGAGACGCTGGTTCGATCCCTGAGTCTGGAAGATCCCCTGGACAAGGAAATAGAAACCCACTCCAGTATTCTTGCCTGGAAATTTCCGTGGACAGAGGAGCCTGGTAGGCTGCAGTCCATGGGATCGCAAAAGAGTCGAACACGACTAAGCGACTAAACAACAACAGATCACGGTAATAACTTATGAATTGTGGTGGAAAAACCATTGGGTAAGATTGACCAAATTTTGTCAGTAAGGTGTTGCACCATAGGAGAGCTTCCAGTGTGCATCCATGTTATTGCATAGTAATTACAAGTTATGAAGGGTTGCCTCCAAGAAGTGTATCACTAGAGTTAACTAATGGCAGATAGCCTTGATGAATTCTTATAAATATACTTTTATACAGTGTGTTTTGATGGCTTAATGGAGTACTAGAAGCAAATAATTTGAAGTCAGGAGACTGTTAGTCCTGGCAAACCAACTTCACAGACTTATGATTTTCTCACAATGTTATTGTGAGGGATGTGAAAACGGGAATGTGGCTGTAGGGTTAACCAGTGTTAGTAGGCATGTGTATGTGCATGCTCAGTCAGCTTCAGTCATGTCCGACTCTGCGACCCTATGGACAGTAGCCCAGAAAGCTGCTCTGTCCATGGGATTCTCTAGGCAAGAATACTGCAGTGGGCTGCCATGCCCTCCAGGGCTTCTTCCCCACCCAGGGATGGAACCCATCTCTATGTCTTCTGCATTGGTTGGCGGGTTCTTTACCACTAGTGCCGCCTGAGAAGCCCAAATAGTAGGCATACTCCAGTTTAATGTTGTTTTAGTGTTCTCAGGTTCTCAAATGATCATTTTCATATATTCCTTAATATTAGCATTTATTTATTTAACGCTGTGTAACATTTTAAAAATTTTGTTTCACCCAAAAGTTTTTATAACATAATCTTGTTTTTGGTAAATCAACTGTGGCTGATTTTAAGAAATTCAGCTCACACCAAACAAGACTGAGATCCATGATATTGACAACTGATATGCTTAAATACATGGAGTTTTTTCCCTCCGCTTTCTGGATCAGCTAAATGAAGATGACCCACTCACTTTGTTATAGAGGATAGAACAATGATTTACTGAAAGAAGTGAGGATCGTTGATAGTTTTTCATCACTTATTTCAAAATTTTTCTTTTGTTGAAATTAGAAAATTGAGTAGAGAAATTGAACCTGCGAAATTGTTTTTTATTTAGGAAAATAGTGGGATATTGATAATTAAAACATTCTTTTAAATGTCTTGAGTTCTATGTAAAAGGTAAATAACTTTTATGCCAATTTGGAAATTTTTGCAGATAGCCAGAATGGCTGAAAATGGTGATAATGAAAAAATGGCTGCTCTGGAGGCCAAAATCTGTCATCAAATTGAGGTATGATTCTTGTGGTATTACAATGTGAAAACAGATTCTTTGAGAGGAGATTTAGGACCTTAAAACAAAGAGCATTTAATTTTGATGTACTGACCTATCGAACATTTTGGTTTGTTTTTGATTCTTGGTGTTAAGGTAGATGTATAGGGGTGTACAGTTTTATATTGGTGGAGCCAGTTCTAAAACCCAAGGACAAAGACATTTCAAAAGGTAACACTATAGACCAGCGTAACTTTACTTCTTTACTGCTTTTGTTTCCTGGTCTATAAAATGAGGATAGAATTAGTACCCTCATAAGATGGTTGTGAGGTTTACAGTAGTTCATAAAATGTTAAACATTTTGGAATAATGCGTAGCACATAGAAGGATAATTTAAAAATTCTTTGTGAAATACCTTCCCTGTTAAATAGCACTGTATTCTTGAAGGTCCTGATAGTTTTTCTACTCAATTAGGTCTTCTCAGTCATCGTAACTTTAAAGTGTCTGTTCTCAAGGTTCTCTTAAACTTTTTTTTTAATTTAGGTATTGTAAAAAGTTGCACTTCTCTGTTATTTTAAATTTCCTGTTACAACTTTTTTTACTAATCTCTTTATAATTGTGAAGAAAAATTATAAATTATTCTATGTTCAGTATTTGGAATAATACAGAAATGTATGTGGAAAAGGTCAATAATGTCCCTTCCAACAACCTACCCCTTCCCAAATTTCATGCTGTTGAGGTAATCAAGGTTAAAAGACTGATGATCCTTTGACACATTGGTCAGTACTCACGATAACATAATTTTTTTCCCTTTCCCTCCCACCAAAAATAGGATGCATTTTGGGGTAGTAGTTTCATATCATCAATAATTTATACCATTTACTATTTGATATATAGGACATTTCCAATTTTTAACTGTAGTAGTTCTGTGATGAATATCTTTATAAAGAAATACTACTAAACATGTTTACTGATTTCTGCCTCAAGGGTATGCACGATTTTTCTTAATAACTTGATACTTAATATCAAATTAATATCTGGTTAATATCTCTACCTGCATGACCATTTCTCTGTGTTCAAGCCAATACTATGTATTCTTGTTTTTAGAATTTTTGGTGAACTTGTTAGGTGAAAATGTTTTTCATTGCTTTCAATTATAAGTTTTGATAAACTTTTTGTATCCTCTAAATATTGAACACAGAATAATTTGTAATTTTTCTTCACAATTGTAAAGAAATTAGTAAAGTTGTAACAGGGAATTTAAAATAACACAGGAAATTTAATAAACTTTTAGATTTTTCTAATTAAAAAAAAATTTAAATTAGTGATTAACAAGTTTATTCCAGTTTTTATAACAGTCTTTTCTTTCCACACTGAAATGAGGCTTTTCATCTATTAAATCCTTAAATTTGTTTCAAGGCTTTCTATTATATCTGCTAATTACATTGTTTCAATAGTCATTTTTAGTTTTAATTTGTATTATAAGTGTATTAAAGTGTATTTAAGGGAAAATGTTTATTGCCAGTTAACTTTTGACACATATTGCTACTTTTTAAAGACTAGAACTTGGTGATGTAATGGTAATTTTTAAAACTCCACAATTAGAGTCGATATTCTACAGTGCTCTGCAGTATATTGTAATTATCTTGCAGTATTATTTTGGAGACTTCAATTTGCCACGGGACAAATTTTTAAAGGAACAGATCAAACTGGATGAAGGCTGGGTACCTTTGGAGATAATGATAAAGTTTAATAGGTAAAAACATTTTTAAGTTATTAGATTTTCTGTTAACAGCAAGGGCTTTTCCTAAATCTTACAGTGCTTTTATATGTATTTGTTCAGGTTAAACCGTTTAACGACAGACTTTAATGTAATAGTAGAGGCCCTGAGCAAATCAAAGGCAGAACTCATGGAAATAAGTGAAGATAAAACTAAAATTAGAAGATCTCCAAGCAAACCCCTCCCTGAAGTGACTGATGAGTATAAAAATGATGTAAAAAACAGATCTGTTTATATTGTAAGTGGGCCTTTAATTGTATCTTAAAAGTTATTTAGAAATAACATAGATTCTTATTGGATAAGAATAAGGACTCAGGAATCATAGCTTCACCACTTGCTGTATATTCCTGGGCAATGTTCTTAACCTTTCTAAGCCTTATCTTCCTACATGGGGATAATATTTTTTACCTTATAGAACTGTTGTTAGAATTAAATGAAAAAGAAAAACCCATATAACATTGGACAAAATCTTTGACATACTGTAAGCACCCAGTGCATATCACCTGTTATTTATCAACAGTTAAACTCAATAGCTATTTTCTTTAACGTTAATTTTTAAGTAGATTTTTTATACTGCAAAAATTCAGACATACAAAAGTAGATTGAATATATAATGTACCATTATCCAACTTCAACAGTTATTAACGTGATTAATACTGCTTTATCTTTACCCTACCTAGATTATTTTGAAGTGGATCCCAGATAAATGGGTCACTTCTATTGCACTGGTCAATAACAGCTTTTAACTAGAGCTATTAAACATTTAAGAGACAGAAAGATAATATGTATATCCTGGCTTCATTTCAAGACACAGTAAATCAGAATTTCTGAGACATTGTTTATTTGAGCTGCCATTTGTGTGTTTCTTCTTTTCATAGAAAGGCTTCCCAACAGATGCAGCTCTTGATGACATAAAAGAATGGTTAGAAGATAAAGGTCAAGTACTAAATATTCAGATGAGAAGAACTTTGCACAAAGCATTTAAGGTATGCTTGTATGTTGTTACTTTTTCTGGTTGAAAACTACCTGGGATGTAACTTAAAAAAATTTTTTTTCTTCTTTTTTTCAAAGGGTTCAATATTTGCTGTATTTGATAGTATTGAATCAGCTAAAAAGTTTGTTGAGACCCCTGGCCAGAAGTACAAAGACACAGACCTGTTAATACTTTTCAAGTAAGTCTGTTTGCTGACTTTTTTGAGGGGAGGGCACTTAAGTTATCTAGAATTGAAACACTGGGGTAAGACACACCAGTATTTTTAGTATCCTTGGAGAAGGAAATGGCAATCCACTCCAGCACTCTTGCCTGGAAAATCCCATGGACCGAGGAGCCTGATAGGTTACAGGCTCTTTGGGGTCGCAAAGAGTCCGACACGACTGAGCGACTTCACTTTCTAGGCATTCTTTGAGAAATCCTTGAAGTTCTTTCAGTGGTACTATTAGTCCTTTGACTGTAAGGAAGGGTTTATTAGGAGGTTTTCACTGCTAGCAATGAATAAACAAGGTTA
The DNA here is from genome assembly GCA_935064755.1 of Tragelaphus eurycerus. Classification (NCBI taxonomy): domain Eukaryota; kingdom Metazoa; phylum Chordata; class Mammalia; order Artiodactyla; family Bovidae; genus Tragelaphus; species Tragelaphus eurycerus. The sequence goes on from CAKXYN010000060.1 coordinate 998,511, forward strand.
AGTTTCAGTACTTGTTTTGTATGTGAAACTTACAATTAGGCTTGATGGTAAAATCTGAGCTTTTGGTGTGGTTAGAGAATAGATCACTGGACAATTATTATCTATTTGTATTCCTCATAGTCTATATGCCTGTGTTTTCATACAGTACAGAGGATTAATAAATAGAGGTTTGAATCACATTCTTGTGTATCTCTCTTTGTGTCTAAAAACTAGCACAGACTGGACATTTTCATGATAAAGTGAATTGCAGGCCCATAATCTCCTACTTCTGCATTGTCCAGTCTTCTAAATACTAAGTACTTAGAATAAACCTGATGGACCTAGAGATGCATAGTGATAAATCATACTCTCAGTGTTATACTGAAAGTCATTGAATTATGTACTTTAAAAGGGTGAATTTTATGGCATGTGAATTGTTAGTCACGCTATTATTTTAAAAATAAGAGTAACTTCCTTAGTGTATTTTGAATTTATAGGTAATTATGTTGGTAGAAAATGTAACATTTATTCTTATGGGATATCTTAAATCATTCACTTTAACTGTTAGTCTTTGAAAGTTCTCATGAACTTAGCCTTTACATTTTTTGTCCTTAGGGAAGATTACTTCACAAAAAAAAATGAAGAAAGAAAGCAAAATAAAATGGAAGCTAAATTACGAGCTAAACAGTAAGTATGTTGAGCTAATCATATTTTAGTTCCTTAAAGCTTTGACAAAGGTTATTGGTTCTGGGATGTGAAGCTGATGATGCGCTCTGAGATATGAGTAGCAATAGACCTTTCTTCTGCTAAAGAAATATTGAGGTCCTAAGCTGCCTTGATAAACCTAGGGCCACATTCTGTTGCACTCTAGCATCAGACAGTCAGAAAACCCAAGGACTGGCTTTTGTTACTAAGTAGTAACATGATTAGTAATGATGATTAAGGTTAACTTTATCAGGGTTTAATTTTCTTATGCATAAAGTAGATGGAAATGGTCTAATGATATTTTTATTTGTAGAGAGCAAGAAGAAAAACAAAAGCTAGCAGAAAATGCTGAAATGGTAAGTATATATTACTACTCTCTTAAGAAATATGTAATTCAAAGTTAGAATAAAAAGCTCTGGAGACTTTTTAAAGAAAATATGTAAGCAAGTCTGCAGTTGTCAATGCACTGAAGTACTAGCCAAATATTGCCTAATATTACTACTTATCCAGAGCAATAAGATTTATATAAGGCAATGGCACCCCACCCCAGTACTTTTGCCTGGAAAATCCCATGGACAGAGGACCCTGGTAGGCTCCAGTCCATGGGGTCACTAAGAGTCGGACACGACTGAGCGACTTCACTTTCACTTTTCACTTTCATGCATTGGAGAAGGAAATGGCAACCCACTCCAGTGTTCTTGCCTGGAGAATCTCAGGGACGAGGGAGCCTGGTGAGCTTCCGTCTATGGGGTCGCACAGAGTCGGACACGACTGAAGCGACTTAGCAGCAGCAGCAGTGATTACTTGCTGGAGAAGTTAAAGTAAGTTAAAATCAGAAGCCATGTAGAACAAAGGATGATAAAAGAAAACACACCAACTACTTAAACTACTTCAAAACAGCATTTTAGCTTCTAGTTACTCTTTATACATGCCATTTCTGGTTTGTGGTTGCTTTTCAGTTCAGTCGCTCAGTCGTGTCCAACTCTGCGACCCCATGAATCGCAGCACGCCAGGCCTCTCTGTCCATCACCATCTCCCTTAGTTCACTCAAACTCACGTCCATCGAGTTGGTGATGCCATCCAGCCATCTCATCCTCTGTCGTCCCCTTTTCCTCCTGCCCCGAATCCCTCCCAGCATCAGTCTTTTCCAGTGAGTCAACTCTTCGCATGAGGTGGCCAAAGTACTGGAGTTTCAGCTTTAGCATCAGTCCTTCCAAAGAACACCCAGGGCTGATCTCCTTTAGAATGGACTGGTTGGATCTCCTTGTAGTCCAAGGGACTCTCAAGAGTCTTCTCCAACACCACAGTTCAAAAGCATCAATTCTTGGGCGCTCAGCTTTCTTCACAGTCCAACTCTCACATCCCTACATGACCACAGGAAAAACCATAGCCTTGACTAGACGGACCTTTGTTGGCAAAGTAATGTCTTTGCTTTTCAATATGCTGCCTAGGTTGGTCATCACTTTTCTTCCAGGGAGTAAGCATCTTTTAATTTCATGGCTGCAGTCACCATCTGCAGGGATTTTGGAGCCGAAAAAATAAAGTCTGACACTGTTTCCACTGTTTCCCCATCTATTTCCCATGAAGTGATGGGACCAGATGCCATGGTCTTCATTTTCTGAATGTTGAGCTTCAAGTCAACTTTTTCACTCTCCTCTTTCTCTTTCATCAAGAGGTTTTTTAGTTCCTCTTCACTTTCTGCCATAAGGGTGGTGTCATCTGCATATCTGAGGTTGTTGATATTTCTCCCTGCAATCTTGATTCCAGCTTGTTTTTAAGAAATTTTATATTACCTTGTATATTTTTACAGAAATCTCTAGAAGAAAAGATTGGCTGCTTGCTGAAATTTTCAGGAGACTTAGATGATCAGACGTGTAGAGAAGATTTGCACACCCTTTTCTCAAATCATGGTGAAATAAAATGGATACACTTTGTCAGAGGAGCCAAAGAGGTTTGGAAATATTCATATGCTTTTTACCAATCAATTAAAAAACCCATAGAAACTTTTAAGATGGCATTATAGAAGAAAGCAATTGTTTTATTACTGTTGTAACTGGACAGGATGTCTGATTGATATTTTTGAGATTGTGCTGTGAATAACTATTGGAAATTAGTGACGGCAAGTTTTTTAATAACTTCCTTCCTGATGTCCGATGTTCAGTAGAATTCCCTGGCTTTTGTTTTCTGTCTTTGGTGTAGGGAATAATTCTATTTAAAGAAAAAGCTAAGGAAGCACTTGATAAAGCAAAAGAGGCCAATAATGGTAACCTACAACTAAGGAACAAAGAAGTCACCTGGGAAGTACTAGAAGGAGATGTGGAAAAAGAAGCACTGAAAAAAATAATAGAAGATCAACAAGAATCTCTAAACAAATGGAAGTCAAAAGGTCATTAGTTCTGATTTTCTTTTACAATTTAACTCATTTACTTGGTTAAAAATTTATAATTGGTGTTAAAAGACATTGACAAGAGATTGAAAAGATTGATGATTTCTTAATTATGTCTCTACAGGTCGCAGATTTAAAGGAAAAGGAAAGGGAAATAAAGCTGCCCAGGCTGGGTCTGCTAAAGGAAAAGTACAGTTTCAGGGCAAGAAAACGAAATTTGATAGTGATGATGAACGTGATGAAAATGGTGCATCTGGTAAGCTTTTCTAAGTCCTTTGGTACTTTGATGAAAAATTATTTGGACGAGAACAGCAGTGTGGTTTTGTTTAAGTGATATTCTCAGATTGTGATTGACCCTGGTTATGATGTTGTTACATGTGGAAAACAAAATACCTGGAAGCTAAATTTAGAGAGCAGGTCTGTACTAAAGGAAAAGCCTTTCCTCGTTAGTGTAGGGAAGTTATTGCTAATCTTTTTAAACAAAATTATTTTTGATAATTATGCTCAAGAGTAATGCTTTCAGTGCCCTTAATCAAAGTTTTTATTGTACAGGAGCAGTAAAAAAAGCAAGAGAAGAAACAGACAAAGAAGAACCTCCAGCAAAACAACAGAAAACAGAAAACAGTGCCCTTAATCAAAGTTTTTATTGTAAGGGAGCAGTAAAAAGAGCAATAGAAGAAACAGACAAAGAAGAACCTCCAGCAAAACAACAGAAAACGGAAAACAGTGCCCTTAATCAAAGTGTTTATTGTACAGGAGCAGTAAAAACAGCAAGAGAAGAAACAGACAAAGAAGAACCTCCAGCAAAACAAAAGAAAACAGAAAACGGAGATCAGTAGTTTAATAAACAAATTTTTTATTCATTTAAATTAGATTTTAAGCTGCTTTTGTCTTTGGAGGCCGTTAAAAAGAAAACCGAATTAGATCCACTTCAATGTCTACCTGTAAGAAAGGAAGATTTTTTTGTTGTTGTTGAACTTGTCTTGTCTTTTGTTATCGAAATACATTTTTTAATGTGCAGTTCTGTTTGTGTTCTTTTGGATTATTCAACTATCAAAAGAAACATTCTTCCATTAAGTTGCCTTTGTTATATGAGACTGTATTAGTACAAAGTAATAAAATGTATACTGCATAAAAATAAACTAAGTTTATTTTTTTTTTAATTTTTGTGCCCAAAGTATTGGAGAAAGAATTCATGTTAAACCAGCATATTGGCTGTTGTGATTATAGGCCCATTCTGTTTTGGTTAGATATTTATCTTCTACGCTGGCTTTCTGTATTTACTCAAGCAACTTGATAACATTAGAAATAATTACTTATTGTGAAGTTTTTTAGTACTGAATGTGGATAAACCAGAATCAAGAGACTTACTGATTTTTTTTTATGAAACTTGTATGATGCTGGCAGGTCGTATCGCAGCTCTATAAAACAAAAGCCACCTAAGGATGAAAATTGTACTTCCACCTTGTACATTTACCACCCTTGACTTAAATATGGTAGTACCTTCCTATTTGTAATTTCCTAAATAATCTATAGGTACCAATTTCGTAATAATCATGATTATCTTTCAGGTCTGGATTTTAGTAACAGTAGTAAGTAGCTAATTATCTTCCTACTAAGCACTCTCTCTAAATCACAGCTCTCAAATTTTAATGTGCAAACAAATCACCTTCAAATCAAATCCTGTTCAAATGCAGATTGTAATTCAGTATGGGTGGAGCCTGAATCCTGCAAGTCTGACAAGCTCCCAAGGGATGTCAAGGTCGATGGTCCATACTTGACAACCACACTTGGAGTAGCAAGGCTCTGGCTTGGTATACTACTATTGGAACTGTTCTAAGGTCTCCATGTTGCATATTATATCTTAAACTAAGTAAGGAATGGTAGTACTGAATAGGAATACAGAAGGTGACAGTTCTAGTTATGTTGTTAAATCCAATCCAAAAAAAAAAAAAAATTCCCCCTTATTGTATTCTCTTATTTCAGACTTTTCAGAATTATTTGGGTTATAGTCAGCTTCTAGTTATATGCTTTTCCCATTTTGATGTCTGTGAGTATTATTATGCAATTTACTAATAAAAATGTATCAAACATGATTTACATAGTGTGGATGATTATATTCTGTTCCCCACTAAAAGAAAAAGCTTCATGTTATTTAACTCCAAGAACAATTAGAAAATTGAAATAGAAAAGTAATTCAAGCATAGTCTGGTGGTATGGACTTCAAACAAAGACCTGACAAACTCTTAAGCCCAAGCTCTTAGATCAGTTAAAAGTTCTCAGTAAAATGCATGCTATGCTATGCTAGGTCGCTTCAGTCGTGTCCGACTCTGTGCGACCCCATAGACAGCAGCCCACCAGGCTCTGCCATCCCTGGGATTCTCCAGGCAAGAATACTGGAGTGGGTTGCCATTTCCTTCTCCAGTGCATGAAAGAGAAAAGTGAAAGTGAAGTCGCTTAGTCCTGTCCGACTCTTCGCAACCCCATGGACTGCGGCCCATCAGGCTCCTCTGTCCATGGATTTTCCAGGCGAGAGTACTGGAGTGGGGTGCCATTGCCTTCTCCGAGCAAAATGCATAAATTGGGATAATCTTGAGCAAACACTGATACCCTCCCTTTACTCCACTTGCAACCCATTACCAAACATAGATAATTATGATTGAGATTTGTTTTGTGAGAAACTTAAAAATCATCTTACCTGCAATAATATCTATCTTGACCTTCCACTCTGCAGCTTTCTTTTGAATATGCTGAACATAAACATGTTAATGTGAGTTGGTCTTAAAACAGTTTTCAAAAAATTGCTTCTTACTAATACTTGATTGTAAGTTTTCAAGCTTTTAAAATTTCATTAGAATTTAGACCTTTAAAATTTTTTTCAACTGGATGGATAATATTTTAGTAAGAAGCCAAGCCATTTAATAATCTGAACTAAACTATATAATTCAAGTAATAAAGCTGTTACTTCAGAAGTCCTTTGATGGACTTTGATGTGCATAAAAATATTAAAGATAAATACACAGCTCTCCCAGAAACCAGCAGAGATCTGTGTCCATGGGCAATTCAGTGGCAGTATGGTATAGAAATTAAGGACATAGTTTCTGGAATCAGACACCCTGCATTTGAACTAAATCTCTGTTAGCTATGTAACCCTGAGAAAATGCTTTCTGTGCCTCAGGTCCCTCATCTGTTAAATGAAGATAGTAATGGTATCTCATCAGATTGTTGTAGACTGAAAAGTGCTTTGAACTGTGGTGGCACACAAAACAAGTACTAAATGCTGGTTTTAGCTATTTAAATTTCCCTAAATTTGAGGTTCACATATTTAACTATGAACCAAGAACTTAAGTTCTCATAATGCCTAATGAAAGAAGATAAGGCAACAACTTTTAGAGTCATCTAGCTTATTGGAGTCACTGATGATATTAAGGTTCTGTCTGAGCCTGCAAAGAACAAATACTTGGGTGCCAGTAGCAGTTTTCAGTAAATTGTATAAGTCTGCCAGGACATGGCTTTCTATCAAATTTTCTATCAAAAAGTTGTATTATGAATAGAGGGCCAAGTCCTTAAAAGAGACAACGGTCTATAGTTAAGGGGTCTGTCTGAAATAAGCTTCAATGATAATGATACTAGTTACAATAGAATACTTAAGTAAAATTATCACAAGGCTTATAGCAGATATATCTACAGCATAATCTAAGGACTGTTTAATAGTAGAAGTTCATCATTACACCTCCACAATATGCACATCACACACCAGATTAATTTCTCAAACTATTTACTCTGCTAATGGAAACACTTCTACATTGCCAAAATATAAAACTGTATTTAAGTAAATATTTGCTTCAGTTCACTCAGTCATGTCCAACTCTTCTCGACCTGATGGACTGCAGCACGCCAGGGTTCCCTGTCCATCACCAACTCCCAGAGATACTTGCTTAAAATTCTATTAAGCCAGCCAAGACAATGCTGATACTGCTGCCTCCTGGTGGTGGAACATGGCAATACCAAACAATAAAGACAGGCATTCCCTGGTAATGTGACTATAGGAATTTATTCAAGTTATTAGACTTTGCTGCTTAGTTGCACTCTTTATTGGCATATTTTACTTGGTTTTCATGAACTATGTATGAGTAATATAAGACCTATGCCAGGCTGTGCAGAAGAATCCACAGCAGGCCTGACTGCTTATCCTTGGAAGGTCTACATATTAGTCTGGCCTTTGGTTGGAGTATGGGAACTTAGATTTTTGAGAGTTTTCACTGCCCATTCCTTAATAACACCGGCTTACTGTACTTAAACTGTTTATGCTGAATACCTGTTTTGCTTTTGGGAGTCTGGCACCAGGTCTCCAGTGACCTTTCCGTGGTTAACAACATTTCATGTGCCTTGTCACAAAAATTCTTTGCTGGAAAAATTAAGTGCATCCCATATGACTCCACTGCGAGAGAACTCTGGAAGCTTGCATCTAGTTTCTCCTGGACTGTGACCTATACCAACCAACCAACCGACAGAGTCGCTCAGTCGTGTCTGACTCTTTGTGACCCCATGGACTGTAGCCTACCAGGCTCCGCCGTCCATGAGATTTTCCAGGCAATAGTACTGGAGTGGGGTGCCATTGCCTTCTCCGGCTTACCTACCTGTATCACTACTAATTGTTTAGCAGTATTCAGGTGTACCTCAGAGATATTACAGGCTTGGTAACAGACCAAAATAATAAAGTGAATATCACAAGACTAAGTAACCTGAATGATTGTTTTCCATGCATGTAAAAGTTCTGTTTCCACTATACTGTAGTCTTTTAAGTATGCAATAGCATTATGTCTTTAAAAAGTACTTTTTTGGGGGCTGGAACTCACAGCATGTGGGACCTTCGTTACCCAATCATGGATCAAACTATGCCCCCTGAAGTGGAAGCACAGATTCTTAAACACTGGACCACCAGGAAAGTCCCCCAAAAGTATATATTTTAATTAAAAACTACTTTATTGCTAAACCAGAGAAGGCAATGGCACACCACTCCAGTACTCTTGCCTGGAAAGTCCCATGGACAGAGGAGCCTGGTAGGCTGCAGTTCATGGGGACGCGAAAAGTCAGACACGACTGAGCGACTTCACTTTGACTTTTCACTTTCATGCATTGGAGAAGGCAATGGCAACCCACTCCAGTGTTCTTGCCTGGAGAATCCCAGGGACGGGGGAGCCTGGTGGGCTGCCGTCTATGGGGTCGCACAGTCGGACACTACTGAAGCGACTTAGTAGTGGTAGTAGTTATTGCTAAACAATGCCAAAAACAACTATAACAGTAGTATCAAAGAGCACCAACACCCAACAAATACAATAAAAAAGTTTGAAATATTGCCAGAATGACCAAAATGAGCAGAGACACAAAGTAAATGCTGTTGGGAAAATGGTGCTGACAGACTTGCTTGATGCAAGGTTGTCACAAACCTTAAACCTGCAAAAATGCATTATCTGTACAGTGCAATCCTATGCTATGCTTAGTGGCTCAGTTTTGTCTGCCTCTTTGTGACCCCAGGGACTGTAGCCCACCAAGCTCCTCTGTCCATGGACATTCTCCAGGCAAGAATATTGGGGTGGGTTGCCATGCCCTCCTCCAGGGGATCTTCCCAATCCAGGGATCGAACCCAGGTATCCTGCATTACAGGTGGATTCTTTACCATCCGAGCCATCAGGGGAAGCCCCACACAATAAAGGGCAATAAAATGAGGTATGCCTATATATATTTTTAGCTATGTGCTGCTGCTAAGTTGCTTCAGTTGTGTCGGACTCTGTGCGACCCCGTAGACGGCAGCCCACCAGGCTCCCCCGTCCCTGGGATTCTCCAGGCAAGAACACTGGAGTGGGTTGCCATTTCCTTCTCCAATGCATGAAAGTGAAAAGTGAAAGTGAAGTCACTCAGTCGTGTCCGACCCTCAGCGACCCCATGGACTGCAGCCTACCAGGCTCCTCTGTCCATGGGATTTTCCAGGCAAGAGTACTGGAGTGGTGTGCCACTGCCTTCTCCCTTTTAGCTATGCAATTTTATGTATTTTAAAGGTTATTAGATTACCATATAGTCATAATTTGTTTCCAACTGAATTCCAGTACACTGTATTTATACAAAAATTTTTCCTACAAAATCTTAAAATCTCTTAATACATATATCACTTAAAAATAACCACCAACATAGCAATTGCCATACACTATTCTAAGTACTTTGTAAACGTTTAACTCATTTAATCCTCACATCAACCCTACAAAGGTAAAGTACTCTTAGTTCCTTATGCTGTAAGAGTATAGGTGAGTACAGGGTAAGTGATGAAAGTGAACTCAAATGAACTCAAAATGAATCTTGACCAAGAGAAGACAGCTGTGAAGCAGCAGATTTGAACCTACCTAGGTAGTCTGGCTCTACAGTCTGTGTTCTTGATCACTATGTTAAACTAACACTAAAAAACTGTGCCACTCCATCCCCAGTTTTCTAGAATATGTCTTATGCATCTTCATGTGTCATGTGCTGACAGTAAAAAATAATGGAAGAAATGGGTTCTGAACTCAGATTAGTTTAGCTTCCCAGGCTCAGTGTTCTTAAAAACCAGGCTGTCCTTGCCTCTCTTAAGTACCCGAGGCCATACAGAGACACTGGAATTACAGGCATCAACCAGGACTTACCCAAGCAAACCAGGAGATACTGTAACCACAGTTACACCATACTTCTCTATTCCTGAATTATATAATCTCTTTCCTGTTAACAATTCCTGCCTGGACAAATCTTTGGCAAATAAAGCTACTCATAAATGCTAGTTAGTTAAGGAGAAAATTCAGTTTCTAAGTGCCAGATGTTTAAAAATTTCAGGAGAATTAGATACCTTGGTATTTAGTACTGATAGTAAATCCTTCAAACACTGTCATGAATTTAAAAATAAATGACACAGAATATTTTGATGATTTGAACTTACTTCTCTAGTTGAGGATTTGTGTAAAGAATATACTGCGGTTCTTGCCATTTCCAAAGCAGTCTTCAGAAACGCCATATCTGTCCCTGTTAAAAGTAGAAAAAACTGTTATCAAAATAGAAGATTAAAGGAATACTGGGGATTTGGAAACATTTTTTTTTGAACTCCAAAATAGCTGTTTCAAATTCTTTCTGTAACAAGACAGGGTACAAATATCTAAGATGTCTAAATATCTTTTAAGGTTGATGGAATAAAATCAGAATTATACTGTCTCATTTAAATGAGGCTAAAGTAAAAATTTTAATATATTCCAAATTAACAACTTTCAAAGAGGGCAGAAGAGAATAGGTAAAGTAGTAACCAGAATGGTGGGGGGAGGTGGAGGGAGGGCTTTTAAAACTATGTATATCTTTTCCTCTTGTTACTCACTCCCTACCCTCCTTGCCCACAAAACAGATAAAATAGCCACAGTAAGTCATTGTTACTGAAATCTTTGGATGTTGAGGCATTAAAAAGAAGTTTTAAAAGTATAAAACACTATAGGAAATCTTCAAAAGAGTTAGGTAAATCATTCTAGAAATCAGATGAAGAATAAATAATAAGTGAATAAATTTGTTCACTTAGCACAAATTTATGAAAACAAAGATTGAAAAATTCTCTAATCATGCATTAAACAAACTGAGATTGAAATTATCATAATTATACAGGTAAGAGACTGGTTTATTTAATGAACAGTGATAAAGTCACTTAACCAAACAATCCAAAGAGAAAATGGTTTTTAAAACTTGCTTTTTTACAGATACCAGCACAGATGATTCTTATTACTAACCTTTATTATTTTTGGTCCCAAAGGGAGGATTCATAATTACTGTATCAAATGACTTGGACATTCTGTTAGATAATGAGCATACATCACATTGAACCATGTCTACATTTGTTAACTCAAACTCTTCTACATTCCTATTAAATATTTCCAATGCATCTTCATCTATGTCAAATCCAAGGCACAACCTATAAATATAAAACACAAAGTAAATACTTACAGCTCCTAAATCAAAACAACAAAACCAAAACCATGCCCCATTTTAACCCAACTGGCCAAGTGACAGTGAGTGATGCCTTTCAACAGCATGATTTCCCAAACTGTCAGGGGTTGGAAACTCAGGTTCGTATAAAATGTAGGCTTCTAAATGCTGCTGTTACCATTTTTTTTTTAAGTTTGTTTTGATGTTCTGCCCATTCAAAATGTACTCAGTATTGGATTCTTCTCATCATGTACTGTAGAGTCTCATAAATATAATTCAGTTGATTTTATTTACTCTTATTTAAACTACGCCATACTAAAATAGAAATATAGTGGATCACATACCCTGCTCCTAGCAATGCAGTTCCAATGCTAAGCACTCCACAGCCACATCCTAGATCTGCAACCACTTTATTTTCAATGTCATCATATGTATTATGGATTGTATAGAGCATACATGCTGAAAGATCAAAAAATATATTAAAGAGTAAGTAGGTAAGTGGATGACCAAAATCCAATTTGTGCAAATGACCCTTTGTAAAACAATTTCTCCTCTTGCATTATTAAGCTCTCCCCCAAATTCGTGTTCCATGTTTAAAAATAATAACGTATAACCAAATTTTCTTTACACAAATCCTCAACTGGAGAAGAAAGTTCAAGTCGTCATAATATTCTGTGTTATTAAGCTAGAATAGGAAAGGAAAAGACCTACATCCACAATATAGCCTTTAGACACAAATATTCACACACATATACTTATGATCTACAGAAACAATATCTACTAATGAAACCTGATAAGAGAACTATTGAGGAGGAGAACAGAGCCTGCTAGGATGGGAAAGGGATCTTTTAAATATACGAAAGTGGGGAATATATGGAGGTTAAGCATGAATAATATCCACTGATACCTCCCTGCCTATCTCTGAACCTACCAAAAGTTGCTGGCCATCACTGATGCCCCAGGATCCAGAGGTTTCGTCAAAACACACAATTACAGGGATGTCTCAGAGTGACTGTGCTGTTGATTACTGCTGCAGGTGTTAATGTCTTTGGAGATAGTATCTCAAAGAACTAGCACAACTATGTGTATGTTACACACTCGGTTTGAAACAACTGATTGTTATGGGGGGGGGGTGGGGGGGAGATTCCACTACAGCCAGAAGACATTAAAGAAATCATTATCTACAATGGGAAACTGGTCTTACCCCAGACACAATTTTGTGCAACTTTTTATTGGAATTATGACAATATGTTGGAGTGAAGTGCGGGTACACACGTTTTTTCCCCTGTCTTTCTTTAGCAGCTTAGAAACAGAACTATGTCGAAGTTAAGAGATTCCTCCCTGCTGGTGTTCCCAACAACTTAATCTTCCAAAGACTCTCTCAATGACTTTGGTAATATGTTTATTAAATATAATGGTTTTTCCTGTGTTCTTTTACTTCCAGTACCAATCCTTCTTATTAAGCAACAGTGCTGATATTCTCAGATCATTTGTTAAAACTGAAATGCATCCTCATTTTTAATATCGCACCTATTCTGAATTTGTTAAAACTCAAGTCTTTCTACTACCAACTTTAGTATTCATTTCTAGGGCAGAGTATAATGCGTAGGACTCCTTGCACTGGCAAATTCGTTGCACTAGGAAATTGATCCTAATTTAGCAAATATTTACTGAGCTCCTAAGAAGTATAAGGAACTCTAGACACTGGCAATTGTGTAAACAAAAGCAGCACATTTTTGCCTTCAGGGAGTTAACTGTGTAATGAGATTAACAAACACTTTAAAAAGATGTCGAACACTATTAACGGGTATGCAGAAAACCAAACGGTAAAACGACAGTGCGTCCTGTGTGTGGGATGTTTTCAGCTGCACTGTCAAGAAGTCCTCTCCCACGAAACGTGAAATCTTAGAGCGAAATTTCCCTAGACATTCTTGTATCCAAATAACTGTCTTATTTTCGTTATAAGAAAGAGTAGACAGGACTAACCCGCAAAACAAGGGCGGGATCAGCAGCCGCCCTACCTGCAATGTGCGGCCTGGTTGGATACTGTTCTAGAAGGAGCTTGGGCTTTTCAAATCCATCCACTTGTTGCAGGCGACTCTCTAGTTCCTTAAGTCTTAATTTCTTCATTTTTAAAAAAGTGTGCGCAGGGTTTAAAGGCGCTGGATCTGTAAAAAACCTACTTCACCAGCATCTCCTCACCAACCCCTATCCCCCGTATCTTTTTCAGCGCCGCTGGCTGAGGGCCAAGCTGAGGACACCCAGCCCAGGAGGTTCCCGCTCTTCTCCTAGCGCCAGCGGCGGGTGGAGTCCGCGGCCAGGCTTCAACCCGCCTACAAGGTAGCCCGCACGGCTACTCGACTGGAATCGCCAAGGGATCCACAAGCCAGGTTCCTGCACTTCCAGAAGCTGCTCCTGCCTCTGCCCGGGCCGGAAGGGCCGCCACGCACGCGCACACGCGTCCGCCCCGCTGCGGCCCCGCGCCGAGCTGCAACAGCGGCCTCGCGCACGGGTTCCGCCGACTCCTGAGCGCCGCCGCCGCCGCCAATTCGGTGGAGTCCGCGCCACAAGGAGTGCTCGCCCTTCCCGCAGTCTAGGGGCCAGCCCCAGCCATCTCTCGAGTGGTCATTACCCTGTAGTTTTTCCTTGAGTACCGTCAGGCCCTTAAAGGAGGAGGGGAGAAAGTGGATGAAGGTGATGGTGAAAATCTCTCTCACTTTGTTTTAGCGCCCACGGTGGCCCTTTCTGCGTCCTGTGTCCCAAGCCCCCGCTCAAAAAGTAGCACCCTCCCGTCACCTTTTCTTTCTTTGCCAGTCTCTCGTCCTACTTTGTTTCCCTCTTTTTAGGTCAACTGTGTCACTTACTTCAGCTCTCACAGGGTGGTGATGTCAGAGAAGCCCAAACAAGAGACGATTTGGATTAAGGAATGGGAAGTGGTGTCAACTGCTTTCATGAGGTAGGAGCAGAAGCCAGTTTGTAGTGGATTAGGGACTAAAGTTATGGAAGTAGGAAGAATACATAGGAACAGTTTTTAAGAAAAGTGGCTGCAAGAAGAGTGAGAATGGTTGATGTTTAGTTAGGTTGCGGGAAGCTTTTTATTTATTTATTTAAATTTTATTTTGCTTAACTTTACAATATTGTATTGCTTTTGCCATTCATCAAGATGAATCCGACACAAATTGATGGGAGTATTCGTGAACATATCTAAATTAAGACGGAGTAGGAGTAGTTGAAAGGCAGGAGTTCAAAATGCAAGAACAAGGATATTGGATGAAGTCAGGATCCTGAGAGGGAAGGATACAGTGCTTACGTGAAAAGTTTGCCCTTAGTTTGGGGAGTGGACCCTTCTTTTTATTTTCAATGGAAGGAAAAAAAAGGTAGTGGAGTCATGCGGATGAAGTAGAGAGAGTGGTGTCTGAGGTTGCTACTTAATATGAAAAATAGAATTCGAAGTTATCTGTTATGAGGATTAAATGAGTAAAGTTCTTAGCAGGTAAAGGTAGAGCATAAAGTTTCTGCCACAGAACAAATGCCTAATAAATATTGATGGTGGTATCTGTTGAGAGAGAGGAGATAGAGTAAGCAGTTTGAGCTAAATAGATGATCCAGACTAGCCGGATACCTGGAAGAACAGTCCTGTCCGACTCTTTTACGACCCCATGGACGGTAGCCCGCCAGGCTCCTCTGTCCATGGGATTCTCTAGGCAAGAATACTGGAGTGGATTGCCATTTCCTTCTCCAGGAGATCTTCCAGACCCAGAAATTGAACCCAAGGCTCCTGTTTTCCTGCATTGGCAGGTGGGTTTTTTACCTCTAGTGCCAGCTGAGGTACTTTTTATTGTTGTTGTTCTATTTTTAAAAACTGAATTTAAAATTTTATTGTGAGGTAATTGTAAATTCATATGTAATCATGAAAAACAGCACATGGAGATACTGTGTATCTTTTACCATTTCCCCTTATAGTAACAGTTTGAAAAACTGCAAAAGTAGGTAGTCAGGAAACACCTGGAGTAACAGGCAAATTTGGCCTTGGAATACGGAATGAACCAGGGCAAAGGCTAATAGAGTTTTGCCAAGAGAACACACTGGTCATAGCAAACACCCTCTTCCAACAACACAAGAGAAGACTCTACACATGGACATCACCAGATGGTCAACACCGAAATCAGATTGATTATATTCTTTGCAGCCACAGATGGAGAAGCTCTATACAGTCAGCAAAAACAAGACTGGGAGCTAACTGTGGCTCAGATCATGAATTCCTTATTGCCAAATTCAGACTTAAATTGAAGAAAGTAGGCAAAACCACCAGACCATTCAGGTATGACCTGAATCAAATCCCTTAGGATTATACAGTGGAAGTGAGAAATAGATTTAAGGGATTAGATCTGATGGATAGAGTGCCTGATGAACTATGGACTGAGGTTCGTGACATTGTGCAGGAGACAGGGATCAAGACCATCCCCATGGAAAAGAAATGCAAAAAAGCAAAATGGCTGTCTGGGGAAGCCTTACAAATAGCTGTGAAAAGAAGAGAAGTGAAAAGCAAAGGAGAAAAGGAAAGATGTAAGCATCTGAATGCAGAGTTCCAAAGACTAGCAAGAAGAGATAAGAAGGCCTTCCTCAGCGATCAATGCAAAGAAATAGAGGAAAACAACAGAATGGGAAAGACAGAGATCTCTTCAAGAAAATTAGAGATACCAAGGGAACATTTCATGCAAAGATGGGCTCGATAAAGGACAGAAATGGTATGGACCTAACAGAAGCAGAAGATATTAAGAAGAGGTGGCAAGAATACACAGAAGAACTGTACAAAAAAGATCTTCATGACCCAGATAATCATGATGGTGTGATCACTCACCTAGAGCCAGACATCCTGGAATGTGAAGTCAAGTGGGTCTTAGAAAGCATCACTACGAACAAAGCTAGTGGAGGTGATGGAGTTCCAGTTGAGCTATTTCAAATCCTGAAAGATGATGCTGTGAAAGTGCTGCACTCAATTTCCCAGCAAATTTGGAAAACTCAGCAGTGGCCACAGAACTGGAAAAGGCCAGTTTTCATTTCAATCCCAAAGAAAGGCAATGCCAAATAGTGCTCAAACTACCACACAGTTGCACTCATCTCACACGCTAGTAAAGTAATGCTCAAAATTCTCCAAGCCAGGCTTCAGCAATATGTGAACCGTGAACTTCCAGATGTTTAAGCTGGTTTTAGAAAAGGCAGAGGAACCAGAGATCAAATTGCCAACATCTGCTGGATCATGGAAAAAGCAAGAGAGTTCCAGAAAAACATCTATTTCTGCTTTGTTGACTATGCCAAAGCCTTTGACTGTGTGGATCACAATAAACTGGAAAATTCGGAAAGAGATGGGACTACCAGACCACTTGACCTGCCTCTTGAGAAACCTATATGCAGGTCTGGAAGCAACAGTTAGAACTGGACATGGAACAACAGACTCGTTCCAAATAGGATAAGGAGTATGTCAAGCTGTATATTGTCACCCTGCTTATTTAACTTCAATGCAGAGTACATCATGAGAAATGCTGGGCTGGAAGAAGCATGAGCTGGAATCAAGATTGCTGGGAGAAATATCAATAACCTCAGATATGCAGATGACACCACCCTTGTGGCAGAAAGTGAAGAGGAACTAAAGAGCCTCTTGATGAAAGTGAAAGTGGAGAGTGAAAAGGTTGGCTTAAAGCTCAACATTCAGAAAACGAAGATCATGGCATCTGGTCCCATCACTTCATGGGAAATAGATGGGGAAACAGTGGAAACAGTGTCAGACTTTATTTTTTGGGCTCCAAAATCACTGCAGGTGGTGATTGCAGCCATGAAATTAAAAGACGCTTACTCCTTGGAAGGAAAGTTATGACCAGCCTAGACAGCATATTGAAAAGCAGAGACATTACCTTGCCAACAAAGGTCCATCTAGTCAGGGCTATGGTTTTTCCAGTGGCCATATATGGATGTGAGAGTTGGACTGTGAAGAAAGCTGAACGCTGAGGAATTGATGCTTTTGAACTGTGGTGTTGGAGAAGACTCTTGAGAGTCCCTTGGACTGCACGGAGATCAGCCCTGGAATTTCTTTGGAAGGACTGATGCTAAAGCTGCAACTCCAGTACTTTGGCCACCTCATGTGAAGAGTTGACTCATTGGAAAAGACTCTGATGCTGGGAGGGATTGGGGGCAGGAGGAGAAGGGGATGACAGAGGATGAGATGGCTGGATGGCATCACTGACTCAATGGACATGAGTTTGAGTGAACTCCGAGAATTGGTGATGGACAGGGAGGCCTGGCGTGCTGTGATTCATCGGATCGCAAAGAGTCAGACACGACTGAGGTACTGAACCTAACTGAACGGAGTACTGTATCACAACCAGGATTGACAGATACAGTCAAGACAGCATTCCCATGATCTCCAAGGTCCTTCCTGTTACTCTTTTGTGGCCATACCCACTTCATTCCAGTCCCCAGTAGTTTTTAACCCCTAACAACTATTAATCTGTTTTCCATTTTTAGAATCTTGTCATTTCAAGAATTTTATGTAAATGGAGGTATAGATATACAAACTTTTGAGAATGGCTTTTTTTAAATTTAGCATAATTTTCTGGAGATCGTTCTATTTGTGTGTATCAGTAGTTTGTACCTTTTTGCTGCTATGGTATGGATGTACCAATTTGTTTAAATGTTTGTTCATTAGAGAACATCTCGGTTGCTTCAAGTTTTCATTTATTACAAGTAAAATTGTAGAAACTTGTGTACAGAATCTCATGAACAGAGGAGCTTTGTGGGCTACAGTCCATAGCATTGCAAAGAGTTGGATGTGACTGAAGGGACTGAACACACACACATCGTATTTAGTTAGAAGCTTAACCCCCTTCCCTAGGAATGTCCATTTGCTTCTGCACCGTTTGTTTAAAAGGCTATACTTTCTCCAGTATTATTTTTGCACCTTTATGAAAATTCAATTGAATATATTTGTGTGGGTCAATTTCTGGATTTTCCTAATCTGTTCCATGTTTTATGTGTCCATACATCGTCTAGTACCATGCAGTCCTGATTACTGAAGCTATACAATGCATCTTGAAATTGGGTAGGCCAGTTCCTCCCACTTTATTCTTTTTATAAATTATTTTAGCTATTCTATTTCCTTTGCCATTTCATATAGATTTTAGAGTAATATTGTCTATATTACAGAAAATGGTGGCTATTAAGCATAATATTAGCTATGTATATTCTTTTCCATATAGATTGTTATATAATATTGAGTATAATTCGCTGTGCTCTACAGTAGGTACTTGTTGGTTGTCTATTTCATACGTAATAGTATATATATATGTTAATCCCAACCTTCTAATTTATCCCTCCCCTTAACCACCTTTCCTCTTTGGTAACCATAAATTTGTTTTCTGTGTCTGGGGGTATCTTTCTGTTTTGGAAATAAGATCATTTGTTGTTATATATAGTTTGCCACAATTTTTTAATATTTTTAAAGCTGCTAGTTCAGCTTACGACATTGCACATATGCTCTTTCCTGGAGACTACAAATATTTCAGTATACAATAAAAGTGCTGTATGTGAAATCACTAAGTAATTGAGAATTTTAAGGTGTATCCTCATGGATCAAAATGTAATAAAATTAATATTTTTACTGCTTTATTGAGGCCATTTTAGAGGGAATTGAGGCTATGGTTTTTCCAGTAGTCATGTATGGATGTGAGAGTTGGACTATAAAGAAAGCTGATCACCGAAGAATTGATGCTGTTGAACTGTGGTATTGGAGAAGACTCTTGAGAGTCCCTTGGACTGCAAGAAGATCCAACCAGTCCATTCTGAAGGAGATCAGTCCTGGGTGTTCACTGGAAGGACTGAAGTTGAAGCTGAAACTCCAATACTTTGGCCACCTGGTTGGGATTTATATATATATATATATATATATACTGCTGCTGCTGCTGCTGGTAAGTTGCTTCAGTCATGTCTGACTCTGTGCGACCCCATAGATGGCAACCCACCAGGCTTCCCCGTCCCTGGGATTCTCCAGGCAAGAACACTGGAGTGGGTTACCATTTCCTTCTCCAATGTGTGAAAGTGAAAAGTGAAAGTGGAGTCGCTCAGTCGTGTCTGACTCTTAGCGACCCCATGGACTGCAGCCTACCAGGCTCCTCCATCCATGGGATTTTCCAGGCAAGGGTACTGGAGTGGGTTGCCATTTCCTTCTCCAATATATATATATACACTACTATCAAATAGATAACCAACAAGGACCTACCGTAGAGCATAGGGAATTATACTCAATATTATATAAAAATCTATAGGTGATGCGAAGAGCTTCATTTGAAAAGACCCTGATTCTGGGAAAGATGGAGGTTGGGCGGAAGGGGACGACAGAGGATGAGATGGTTGGATGGCATCACCGACTCAATGAACATGGGTTTGGGTAGACTCCAGCAGTTGGTAATGGATAGGGAGGCCTGGTGTGCTGTGGTTCATGTGGTCGCAAAGAGTCAGACACGACTGAGCGACTGAACTGAACTGAATAGGTGTGTAGTGGGATCTCGTTATAGCATTAATTTGCATTTCCTTCATGACTGATGATATTGAACATATTTTCTTGTGCTTAGATGCCATTAATATCTCTTCTTTGGTAAAGTATTGATTCAACTATGTTGACTATTTTTTCCATGGGGTTACAAAGAGTAGGACACAACTGAACGACTGAACTGGAACTAGAGGCCATTTTAGAGGGAAGCTGGCTTGTTTTTCTGCAAGTATTTGAGAGAGACAAATACATGTCAACTAGATAGTGCAGTGCTATTTCCTTCATTTATATTAAGTTACAAACACATTTATTCATTGTTAGCTTTTGCAACATCAGTGCAAATGCAGTGCAGTTGTTGGAGGATAAATCATGAGATTCAGGAAAGTTATTCAATACTCAGTGTTTAACATGAAATGTACTTACTGCCTAACATTCACATTGAAGATCCTGTTTGATGATTATATGGCGCTGCTGCTGCTGCTGCTAAGTCACTTCAGTCGTGTCTGACTCTGTGCAACCCCATAGACGGCAGCTCACCAGGCTCCCCCGTTCCTGGGATTCTCGAAACAAGAACACTGAAGTGGGTTGCCATTTCCTTCTCCAATGCATGAAAGTAAAAAGTGAAAGTGAAGTTGTTCAGTCAAGTCTGACTCTTAGTGACCTCATAGACTGCAGCCTACCAGGCTCCTCTGTCCATAGGATTTTCCAGGCAAGAGTACTGGAGTGGGGTGCCATTGCCCTCTCCTTTATATGGCACTAAAATCTGGGAAACAGTAGAAACAGTGTCAGACTTTATTTTTTTGGGCTCCAAAATCACTGCAGATGGTGATTGCAGCCATGAAATTAAAAGACGCTTACTCCTTGGAAGGAAAGTTATGACCAACCTAGATAGCATATTGAAAAGCAGAGACATTACTTTGCCAACAAAGGTCCATCTAGTCAAGGCTATGGTTTTTCCAGTGGTCATGTATGGATGTGAGAGCTGGACTGTGAAGAAGGCTGAGTGCCCAAGACTTGATGCTTTTGAACTGTGGTGTTGGAGAAGACTCTTGAGAGTCCCTTGGACTGCAAGGAGATCCAACCAGTCCATTCTGAAGATCAGCCCTGGGTGTTCTTTGGAAGGACTGATGCTGAAGCTGAAACTCCAGTACTTAGGCCACCTCATGCAAAGAGTTGACTCATTGGAGAAGACTCTGATGCTGGGAGGGATTGGGGGCAGGAGGAGAAGGGGATGACAGAGGATGAGATGGCTGGATGGCATCACCAACTGGATGGACATGAGTTTGAGTGAACTCCAGGAGTTGGTGATGGACAGGGAGGCCTGGTGTACTGTGATTCATTGGGTCACAAAGAGTTGGACAGGACTGAGCAACTGAACTGAACTGAACTGAACTGAAATCTGCCCAAAATACAAGGAAAATAGCAAGTCTAGCCACTTGTAGATTTCATCTCCCCTCTTTTAAGCCAAAGAGTCATTCTTAAATGTAAATCTTCTATTTTATAAAAAAAATTATTAACTTCTTAAAAGCACCAGTTTTACATAAAATGAAAAATTTAGAAATGTTTTTAAATTAAAATTGTTAAAAACTGAGATAGCAAATAGAACTATTTTTTGTTTGCATGAGTGTGATAACTTCATAATTTCAAGGTAACAATTTAGTCCATGATAATGAGGTTGCAGAGACAATAGCAGAAATAACTGAATATAGCTAGTAAGAATATGGTAGAAGTACTGAGAAAAAAATTAATTAATCACTGAAAATATACATATTTAAGTTCTAATCCTACTAGTGTACTTCTGAACATTCTAAAAAACATAAGAATACAAAAGGACACGTTTCATGGCCAGAATGATGACATCATTATATATCCTGTAGCATTTGGAAAATTTTACTCTATGCTCCTGAAATAATGAGAATTTGAAAAGCAAATAATGTATTATTATTATTATTACAAAAATAATCTTGACTTCCTTCAAGGGTCTTGGTCCCCTTAAAAGTCTTCAGACTATACTTTGAGAATTGATTACTGACTGAAATTTAAGTATGAACTATTCTGATATTTCTAATATTAGAAAGTATATTTCCTAATATTTCAATTTAAGTGAATTCATAATCACATTTAACCTTCAAATCTGGAATGTTTCTTTTCCAGTGCTAAAGATCCACTTCAATTCAGTTCAGTCGCTCAGTTGTGTCCGACTCTTTGTGACCCCATGAATCGCAGCACACCAAGCAGGGTGATAATATACAGCCTTGATGTACTCCTTTTCCTATTTGGAACCAGTCTGTTCCATGTCCAGTTCTAACTGTTGCTTCCTGACCTGCATATAGGTTTCTCAAGAGGCAGGTCAGGTGGTCTGGTATTCCCATCTCTTTCAGAATTTTCCACAGTTTATTGTGATCTACACAGTCAAAGGCTTTGGCATTGTCAATAAAGCAGAAATAGATGTTTTTCTGGAACTCTCTTGCTTTTTTGATGAACCAGCGGATGTTGGCAATTTGATCTCTGGTTCCTCTCTCTGACTTTTCTAAAACCAGCTTGAACATCAGAAAGTTCATGGTTCATGTATTGTGAAGCCTGGCTTGGAGAATATTGAGCATTACTTTAGTAGCGTGTGAGATGAGTGCAATTGTGCGGTAGTCTGAACATTCTTTGGCATTGCCTTTCTTTGGGATTGGAATGAAAACTGATCTTTCCCGGTCCTGTGACCACTGCTGAGTTTTCCAAATTTGAAGATCCATTTGTTTATTCATAAATTATTAAGTGCAAAATATATATCTTCCTTACAAGTAGTACTAATTTTAAAAATTTGTTGACATGTAACATATATAGTTAAAAGACGCTTATTCGTTGGAAGGAAAGTTATGATCAACCTAGATAGCATATTCAAAAGCAGAGACATTACTTTGCCAACAAAGGTCCGTCTAGTCAAGGCTATGGTTTTTCCAGTGGTCACGTATGGATGTGACATGTATGACTGTGAAGAAAGCTGAGTGCCGAAGAATTGATGCTTTTGAACTGTGGTGTTGGTGAAGACTCTTGAGAATCCCTTGGACTGCAAGGAGATCCAACCAGTCCATCCTAAAGGAGACCAGTCCTGGGTGTTCATTGGAAGGACTGATGCTGAAGCTGAAACTCCAATACTTTGGCCACCTCATGTGAAGAGTTGACTCATTGGAAAAGCCCCTCATGCTGGGAGGGATTGGGGGCAGGAGGAGAAGGGGACAACAGAGGATGAGATGGCTGGATGACATCACCAACTTGATGCACATGAGTTTGGGTGAACTCCTGGAGTTGGTGATGGACATGGAGGCCTGGCGTGCTGTTGTTCATCGGGTTGCAAAGAGTTGGACACGACTGAGCGACTGAACTGAACTGAACATATTGTAGACACAAATTAAAGATGAACAGCTCACTGAACAAGTGAATACAGTGAACAGCTCTGTTTAGCCACCATCAAGATTAGAAAGGAAGAGATAGAATACTATCAACACCTGGAAAGCATCCTGCATAGGCTCCCCTCCAATCACTCCCCTGCCCCCCTCTCCAAAAGTAATAATTCTCCTGACTTTTAAAGCCAGAGATTAATTTTACTATTTTTATTTTACTTGATACAAGTGTTATCATATCCACTGTGTCATATTTCTTTTGCTCAACAGCATATATGCAAGATTCATCCATGTCTGCTCATTTTCATTATTGCATGCAGGCTGAGTGCTAAGTCCCTTCAGTCGTTCCGACTCTGTGTGACCCCACGAACTGTAGCCCACCAGGCTCCTCTATCCATGGGATTTCCCAGGCAAGAATACAGGTGTGGGTTGCCATCTCCTTCTCCAGGGAATCTTCCTGATCCAGGCATCCAATCCAAGTCTGCTGCATTGGCAGGCAGATTCTTTACTGCTGAACCATCTGGGAAGCCATTATAGGAATATACCATATTTATTTTACTTTAAAGAGTATTTAGTTTGTTTCCGTTTTTAAAATTAAGATATAGTTCACACAAAATGTGCAAATCTTGTGTATAGTTTGATATACACAAACTATATCAAATTGGAGTGATACTCTAATTAAGATATAGTTCCATTCATCCCAGTAATTTCCCTTCTGATCCTACCAGTCAATTACTGCCAGTCCACAGGCAACCACTGTTTTGATATTGATCATCATAGATTACTTTTGCTTGCTGTAAGACTTCATATATATCGAATCATGCAAACATACTTTCTTTTGCTTTATTTCACTTAGCATTAAGTTTTTGAGCTTCATACCTAATGTACATCATTCATTTCTTTTTATCATTGAGTAGTATTGTACTGCATGAAATATACTACAATTTGTTTATGCATTTATTTATTTATTTTAGCCACTCTCTGTAGCATACAGGATCTTAGTTCCCTGACCAGGGATCAAACTCACGTCCCTGTATTGGGAGTGAACCACCAAGGAAATCCAGGATTTATACATTCATTGTTGATGTACATTTGAATTGTTTCCAGTTTTTGGCTACTATGAATAACATTACTATGAATATTCTTGCATAGGTTTCTTCTGGATATGTATGTTTTTGTTTCTCTTAAGTGTAATTTTTGGATCATAGAGTAGATGTTTGTTTAACTTTATAAGAAGCTGTGGAAGTTTTTCCCAAAGTCGCTGAACCATTTTGTACTCCTGCTGATGCTAGTTGATAGTCCTAGTGCTCCACATCCTCACCCTTATTAGTATTTTAAATTGTAGCCATCTTGTTGAATGTATAGTAGTACACTCAATATGGTTTTAATTAGCAGTTCTCTGATTATTAATTTCATATGTTTATTTGTCATTTGGGTATCTTCCTTTATGAAATGTGTATTGAAGTCTCTTGTTCAATTTTCTGTTGGGATGATTCATTTCCTTTTTGATTGGTAGGAATTCGGTATATAGTCTAGAGGCACATCCTTTTTGGGTCAGACATGTTGCAAAAATTGTCTCCTACTCTTTAGCTTGCCTTGTTACTCTTAGTAATCTCATTTTATTAACAGCTTTCTTGAGATGTAATTCACATGCCATACAATTCACCAATTTCAAGTGTACAGTTCAGTGGTTTTTGTTATATTAAGCTATTACTTTTTAAAAATTATGCTAAGATACATATAACAATTTGCCATTTTAACCATTTTTTAGGGTAAAAATCAGTGGTAATAATTATGTTCATGATGTTGTTTAACCATCCATTTCCAATTTTTTTTTATCATCCCAAACAGAAACTCTCTTAACGGTATCTTTAAAGAACAGAAAGTTAAAATTTTGTAACCCATTTTTTCAGTCTTCTCTTTTGTTGTTAATACTTTTTGTGTCCATTACAAATGTTTTCTCATGTCAAGATCAGAAATAATAATTATAGCAACAGTAATAATGTATTTGTAGATTAGATAACAGTTCATAATACGCTTCCATCAGTCTATAAACTCTGTGTCAGAAGCACTGTGTTCTGTGTGAATGGTGGCCCCTGGAGTTGTGTCATGCCAGGCCATGCCATGGACCATGTCTGTTTTATTCACAGTACTGTCCTCAACTCTTGCAGAGAGCAACTGGTAGTGTCTCAACAGATATGTGTTGAATATTTTGTTGCATGAATAATGCAATGAATTTGTTGCATGGGTAAAAATCTTACAGTCTTTAGTAGAGGTGCATGGAAAGAAACTTTGCTTTGTTTAAAAAAAGAGGAGAGGGGAATTAGGACAACTTGTAATGGTACTAAGTGAAGTCAAGTCGCTCAGTTGTATCCGACTCTTTGCGACCCCATGGTCTGTAGCCTGCCAAGCTTCTCCATCCATGGGATTTTCCAGTCAAGAATACTGGAAAGAGTTGCCATTTCCTTCTCCAGGAGCTCTTCCCGACCCAGGGATTGAACCCAGGTCTGTAATGGTACTAAATGATAATAAAAAAGATCACAGAGAGTTGATAAGCATTTATAACCTTGGAAAAGACCAGTCTGTAGAGGAGCTAATATAGGTCAAACCCTTTATTTATGCTTTTTCCCCCAAAATATTTCTAAAGCATGAGTTTAGAAACTTGTTAAAAATGGCCTTGTTTCAGTATTAAGCAAATGAGAGAATCACAGTTACGTACAGTTGCAAAGTCTTCAAGGACTCGGTTTTGAAGGAAGGAAGGAAGGGAGGGAGAGAGGAGGGGCAGGGGGATAGAATGGGTGAAAGAGGAGAAGGGAGAGACAGGCACACGTAGGAACAATGAATGGATGCTCTCCCAGGGTTCTTTTTTATGTTTTGAAGTCTATGAAATGAAGGGTATCATTGCTATTTGTAAAATGGGGATAATGATAATTACTTCTCAGGGTTGTCATGAATCTTAAACATGATCAGCTGGCAGAATTCCTCGTACATGGTTGGCACAGTGTTTCTTATGGTGTGAATTTCAACAATTGTCATTAAAGCTGGTGAACTTGCTGTGCATATAGAGAAAGTTTGGTGTGTATTAAGATGATAGGCAGAAATTTAGAAGTTAATACAATTATACGTATCTTGTATGTTTTAATTTCCCAGCAGGTATCTCCTCCTCTTACTTCTGCTGATAAGGGTGGCTTCCGCCTTGAGTGGGCCATGAGTTCTTTCCCGGGGTTTTAAGTGGATCTGGCAAAGAAGAGACCCATTTTCTCTGTTGTGAGGTTGTGGAGATGTGACCTAGAACTGGGGACAATGGAGCTGATGCTCACTGAAAGTGAATGTGGACATGCATCCAAATTCACTTTTCCCTTCCCTCCATTGTTTATATGATCTAATATAATGCTTTTTTTGGATTAAGCTAATTCAAGTTTTTGTCTCTTGAAACCAAGAGAGTCTGGATAAATACGAAAATAACTTTGGAGGGCATTCCCTGGCAGTCCTGTGGTTAGGAGTCTGTGCTTCTACTGCAGGCAGCATGAAGTTAGTTCCCCTAATCGGGGAACTAAGATCTCGCATGTAGTGAAGCCAACAAACAAACAACAATAACAAAAACCAACTTTGGAGAGCTTACACTGATTTATAAATTCTTTTTCAAGGGTCCCTAATTTTGGAAGCAACTGTTGTTTATTATTTATAGCCTTTACCTTATATGTGTGTGGTTTATTTTGATTTGAAAAGCCAGTTTAGAAATAGCATAAGATTCTTATTCACACAAATTAAGGTGGGATATATAAATACACATAGTTTTTAAGATATTATTTTGTGGCTTTTTGTAATGCAGTATGTTGCATTGTTATTTATCAATGTCTTCTGTAGAGTAACAGCATGATTCAATGTAATCTCATAAGGTATAGCCTTTAAATGTATTTAAATGAGCAGAGAGTTTTTAGCTGAATTTCAATTGGCTTTCCCTCAAGGAAATATGATAGTTGTAGGAATTTCTCATGACACAGCACAGTGACTTTAGAGGTAATTTAGAAGAGTTTTTATTTTACACTAATGAGTTGAATAGCAAAGACTAGCAAGAAGAGATAAGAAAGCCTTCCTCAGCAATCAATGCAAAGAAATAGAGGAAGACAACAGAATGGGAAAGACTAGAGATCTCTTCAAGAAAATTAGAGATACCAAGGGAACATTTCATGCAAAGATGAGCTCGATAAAGGACAGAAATGGTATGGACCTAACAGAAGCAGAAGATATTATTAAGAAGAGGTGGCAGAATACACAGAAGAACTGTACAAAAAAGATCTTCACGACCCGGATAATCACGATGGTGTGATCACTCACCTAGAGCCAGACATCCTGGAATGTGAAGTCAAGTGGGCCTTAGAAAGCATCACTATGAACAAAGCTAGTGGAGGTGATGGAATTCCAGTAGAGCTATTCCAAATCCTGAAAGATGGTGCTGTGAAAGTGCTGCACTCAATATGCCAGCACATTTGGAAAACTCAGTAGTGGCCACAGGACTGGAAAAGGTCAGTTTTCATCCCAATCCCAAAGAAAGGCAATGCCAAAGAATGCTCAAACTACCACACAATGCACTCATCTCACATGCTAGGAAAGTAATGCTCAAAATTCTCCAAGCTAGGCTTCAGCAATATGTGAACTATGAACTTCCAGATGTTTAAGCTGGTTTTAGAAAAGGCAGAGGAACCAGAGATCAAATTGCCAACATCCACTGGATCATGGAAAAAGGAAGAGAGTTCCAGAAAAACATCTATTTCTGCTTTATTGACTATGCCAAAGCCTTTGACTGTGTGGATCACAATAAACTGTGGAAAATCCTGAAAGAGATGGAAATACCAGACCACCTGACGTACCTCTTGAGAAACCTATATGCAGGTCAGGAAGCAACAGTTATAACTGGACATGGAACAGACTGTTTCCAAATAGGAAAAGGATTCATATCAGATCAGATCAGATCAGTTGCTCAGTTGTGTCCGACTCTTTGCGACCCCATGAATTGAAGCACGCCAGGCCTCCCTGTCCATCAACAGCTCCCGGAGGTCACTCAGACTCACATCCAGCGAGTCAGTGATGCCATCCAGCCATCTCATCCTCTGTTGTCCCCTTCTCTTCCTGCCCTCAATTCCTCCCAGCATTAGAGTCTTCTCCAGTGAGTCAACTCTTCGCATGAGGTGGCTAAAGTACTGGAGTTTCAGCTTTAGCATCATTCCTTCCAAAGAAATCCCAGGGCTGATCTCCTTCAGAATGGACTGATTGGATCTCCTTGCAGTCCAAGGGACTCTCAAGAGTCTTCTCCAACACCACAGTTCAAAAGCATCAATTCTTTGGCGCTCAGCCTTCTTCAGAGTCCAGCTCTCACATCCCTACATGACCACAGGAAAAACCATAGCCTTGACTAGGCAAACCTTTGTTGGCAAAGTAATGTCTCTACTTTTCAATATGCTATCTAGATTGGTCATAACCTTCCTTCCAAGGAGTAAGCGTCTTTTAATTTCATGGCTGCAGTCACCATCTGTAGTGATTTTGGAGCCCAGAAAAATAAAGTCTGACACTGTTTCCACTGTTTCCCCATCTATTTCACATGAAGTGATGGGACCGGATGCCATGATCTTAGTTTTCTGAATGTTGAGCTTTAAGCCAACTTTTTCACTTTCCTCTTTCACTTTCATCAAGAGGCTTTTTAGTTCCTGTTCACTTTCTGCCATAAGGGTGATATCATCTGCATATCTGAGGTTATTGATATTTCTCCCAGCAATCTTGATTCCAACTTGTGTTTCTTCCAGTCCAGTGTTTCTCATGATGTACTTTGCATTGAAGTTAAATAAGCAGGGGGACAATATACAGCCTTGATGTACTCCTTTTCCTATTTGGAACCAGTCTGTTGTTCCATGTCCAGTTCTAACTGTTGCTTCCAGACCTGCATACAAATTTCTCAAGAGGCAGATCAGGTGGTCTGGTATTCCCATCTCTTTCAGAATTTTACACAGTTTATTGTGATCCACACAGTCAAAGGCGTCAAGGCTATATATTGTCACCCTGCTTATTTAACTTATATGCAGAGTACATCATGAGAAACGCTGGGCTGGAAGAAGCACAAGCTGGAATCAAGATTGCCGGGAGAAATATCAATAACCTCAGATATGCAGATGACACCACCCTTATGGCAGAAAGTGAAGAGGAACTAAAGAGCCTCTTGATGAAAGTGAAAGAGGAGAGTGAAAATGTTGGCTTAAAGCTCAATATTCAGAAAACTAAGATCATGGCATCTGGTCCCATCACTTCATGGCAAATAGATGAGGAAATAATGGAAACAGTGAGAGATACTATTTTTGGGGGCTCCAAAATGACTGCAGATGGTTACTGCAGCCATGAAATTAAAAGACGCTCGCTCCTTGGAAGAAAAGTTATGACCAACCTAGATAGCGCATTGAAAAGTAGAGACATTACTTTGCCAACAAAGGTCTGTCTAGGCAAGGCTATGGTTTTTCCAGTGGTCATGTATGGATGTGAGAGCTGGACTGTAAAGAAAGCTGAGCACCGAAGTATTGATGCTTTTGAACTGTGGTGTTGGAGAAGACTCTTGAGAGTCCCTTGGACTGCAAGGAGATCCAACCAGTCCATTCTGAAGGAGATCAGCCTTGGGATTTCTTTGGAAGGAATGAAGCTAAAGCTGAAACTCCAATATTTTGGCCACCTCATGCGAAGAGTTGACTCATTGGAAAAGACTCTGATGCTGGGAGGGATTGGAGGCAGGAGGAGAAGGGGACGACAGAGGATGAGATGGCTGGATGGCATCACTGACTCGATGGACGTTAGTCTGAGTGAACGCCGGGAGTTGGTGATGGACAGGGAGGCCTGGCGTGCTGCAATTCATGGGGTCGCATAGTTGGACACGACTGAGCGACTGAACTGAACTGAACTAAATGAGTTGAAAGAGTGAAATGGCAAACTTTCTGGATGCAAACAACCAAACCCCAGACATCCTAGGAGAGGCAAAGATTTGAGAGCCTGTCACACTGATTTTGAAAGCTAAATCAGTAATGTAGTTTCCACCTGGACAGAAATTTGATTATTTCATTCATCTCAAATAAGAAGTAATATTAATTATATTATGAACTTGTAATGAAGTATGATTTCATACCATAAAATCTACCTACTTAGAGTAGAAATAAATGATTTTTAGTAAATTCACATAGCTGTGCAACCATCAACATAATCCATCTTATAACATTCCTGTCATCCTAAAAAGATATCCCTATTCTTAACTCCCAGCTTAAGACAACTGTTAGTCTATCTTGTGTCTCTATAAATGTACCTTTCTGGACAGTTCAAATAAATGGGACAATACAATACATATTTTTTGTGTGTCTGATTTCTTTCATTGACATAAGATTTCTGAAATTCATCTGTATTGTAGCATGCACTTTGTTTCTTTGTATCGTTAAATAGTAACCATTATACGAAAACGTCACATTTGGTTTATCCCTTTACAAATTTATAGAGCCTTGGATTTCTTCCAGGGTTTTTTTTTTTTTTCTTTCTTTCTTTCCAACTGTGAATAATACTGCTGTGAGTATTCATCTACAAGTTTTTGTTTGGAATATATTTTAAATTCTCTTGGGTAGATTCCTAGAAGTGGAACTGTAGAGTTTTGTGGTAAAGTTATGTTTAACACTGTAAGTACATAACTGCCAAACTGTTTTCCCAAGAATCTGTACCATTTTACATTCCCATCAGTGTTGTATGAGGAGTCCTATTTTTCTATATCCTTGTCAACATTTGTTATTGTCTCTCTTTCTGATTGTTGCAAATTAGTGAATGTGTGTAGTAATATCTCATAATTTTGACTTGTATTTTCTTAATGAATAATGATGCTTAGAATCTTTTATATGTCTATTTTTAATGTCTATATTTTTTATATGTTACATATATTTTTATATGTCTGTAATCCCATAACAAATAAATTCAAGGGATTAGATCTGATTGTCCACTTATATATTTTCTTTGGTAAAATGTCTATTCACCTTTTTAGCCCATTTTTCACTTGGATTATTTCTATTTTGTTATTACTAGTTATTCTTAATGGCTCTCTGATGTTGAACATATCTGCTATCCTCACAAAGTAGGTGGGATATCTGGCAAATGTCCAGGTTTCTGTATATGCATGGCAATGTCTATGTAACTAAAATAGGGGGTGATATTCAAACTTTTTTTCATTTGTTTTTGTTACAGAAAAAAAGGAGGCACTGATGACAAGTGGTGGAATTTTGTAGAAATTTCGCAAAGCATGTGGAGACCACTGAGGCATGCTGAAAAGGCTTCATTTGCAAGCATGCATCATCATGGTCAAGCAGAACAGGTGCCCTTGTTAGTCTCCATGGGAAAGCCATCCTGGAGAAATAGCAGCACACTTCCTTTACTGCCAGAAACCAGAAACACTGATTAGTGAATACACACTAGTTCTACCTTCATTTGAAATGTTTTTGGATTTTATTTGGTTTACAATTTGGTGACTCATAAAGGGAATTATTGAATTATTTGTCACTGTTAAATGATTGTAAAATGCTTTATTAATGTAGAGTCTGGTCAAGACATGTGAAATTATATGTTTTTGTTATGTTAGATTCATTTATATCACTGTTTATGAATTGGAAATACTCATTCTGCTTCTTTGGATTGCTTCTCCTAGAGTTTTATTCATTCTTGGTTGTCCTTTGTTATATATTCCTAAATTACTTTTAATAATACATCCAGTTCTCTGGAGATGAGCTATGGAAACTTAATAAGCTGTGGTTTTTAGTTCTGGAAGGACTGTTAATGACAATCTCTTTTAAGATTCAGATTTTGCTTGATAGGACAGTGTAATTTCTGGAGATCTTGATACCTTGGGTCTGGAGTAGAGCCTGGGAATATATTTTGTGGGTAAGAACTTCAGGTAAGTCTTAGGATCAGGAAAGTTTGGGAAGCATTGATATGATAAAGTAGGACTTTGGATTCAGATGAACTTGGTTTCTAGTCATATTTAATTGCCAGTTGTGTGTTTTTGGGACACATAAACTACCTCTATAAGTTTAATTTCTTTATAGGATTATTGAGATAGTTAAAATAAATAACATACATAAAGAATGGGGCACAATAATTATGCAACAAGTTATCTATTCTAATTATATTCCGTTTAATGACAACAATCAGCCAAATATTTGAACACTTATAGACAATGATGAAGACTCATTCTTTGCCCACAAAAAACTTACCAATTAGTAGTGCGATGGGTAATGGCACCCCACTCCAGTACTCTTGCCTGGAAAATCCCATGGACAGAGGAGCCTGGTAGGCTGCAGGCCATGGGGTCGCGAAGAGTCGGATACGACTGAATGACTTCACTTTGACTTTTCACTTTCATGCATTGGAGAAGGAAATGGCAACCCAGTCCAGGGTTCTTGCCTGGAGAATCCCAGGGACGGGGGAGCCTGGTGGGCTGCCATCTATGGGGTCGCACAGAGTCGGACACGACTGAAGCGATTTAGCAGTAGTAGCAGCAGCAGTGCGGTGGGGATGATTTTTTTTTTTTTTTTTACAGTGAAAAGCAAGTTTATATCATCAAATAAGTTCAAAACCGTTTTCTTTGGAAGAAGGGAAACCAAACATTGCTAGGAGTGTAGGGTGATTTTATGGGGTGGAGCATGGGTGGCCCTAGGAGCAATACAGAGCAGGGGCAGGAAATAAGAAAGCATCTTTCAGAAAACACTGAGGAGTCCCATTGGTTTCTTTAAAATAGCTAAATTAGAGTAGCATCAGGAGATAATGATAGACAGGTTCGTGGTGGACTTTAACAGAAGATTCAAGTAGTGTTTGACTTTTGCTTCCACTAAAGATTTTGAACAGGAGAGATAGTAAGAATATACCCTAGTTCTCTAAAAAAATGTATTAGAAGTTTAAACTGATAATAGTGTGAAGGTAGGAATTGATTCGGGGAGGAGGGGAGTTAGTTTTTTTTTCAGTAATAATAGTAATTCAATAGTAATTAAGGGTTTGATAACTGGAAATCTGTATCTCAAAACGAAATGGAGATGCCTAAAATACATCTGAAAGATGCTCTTTTATAGTTCAGGTAGATATAGGGGAAAAAAGGTCCATATTAAAGGTTTTCCATATCAAATTTTTTAAAAAGTCGAGTCCCTTTTTTTTAGTGGCTTTCAACTACAAGAGAGCCAAAAGATTGAAGAAAGAAGCAAGAGGACTGTCCCAGACTAGAGGGTCGGGAAGCCCGCACCCCAGCGGGAGGGGGCGTGTGCATGGGCGGGGACGCAGGCGGAGGTGCGCGGCAGCCCCGGGGTATCGCGAGAGTTGGGCGGACCGAGCAATCGCAGCAGTCAATTCCCCCACCCTCCCGGGAGGAGCCGCCGGCCCTGGACTCTGCAAATTCTGAGCTCTCATCATGGCGGCGGCGGCCGCTGCGGCCGTCGGGGGGCCGCAGCCACCCCAAGCCGAGGTGCCTGCTCCCGGGCTGGCCCTGGACAAAGCAGCCACCGCCGCGCACCTGAAAGCGGCCCTCAGCCGGCCGGACAACCGGGCAGGTGCTGAGGAGCTGCAGGCGCTGCTGGAGCGGGTGCTGAGCGCCGAGCGGCCGCTGGCAGCGGCTGCGGACGGCGAGGAGGCGGCGGCGGCCGGCGGCGGGGGCGGTCCGGGGGCGGCCGAGGAGGAGGCTCTGGAGTGGTGTAAGTGCCTTCTGGCGGGCGGCGGAGGCTACGACGAGTTCTGCGCGGCAGTGCGGGCCTACGACCCCGCGGCGCTATGCGGCCTGGTCTGGACTGCCAACTTCGTGGCCTACCGCTGCCGGACGTGCGGCATCTCCCCCTGCATGTCGCTTTGCGCCGAGTGCTTCCACCAGGGTGACCACACCGGACACGACTTCAACATGTTCCGTAGCCAGGCCGGGGGTGCCTGCGACTGCGGAGACAGCAACGTGATGCGGGAGAGTGGGTGAGTGGAGCCTTTCCCCGGGGCGGGGGACACCGCGGGGTTGTCCAGGCCGAGTCTGGAGAGGCCTCGGGGAGGGGAAGCTCGGAGCCCACTCGGAGCTGTCAGGAGAAAGAAGTGGGGGAAGGTGCAGCCACATGGGAATGGAAGTGATTGAGCTGTCAGCGGTGGAAAGGGGATGGGGAGGAGGGGAGAGCGGAGAGCGTATTTAGAGAACGAGGCTGGGAATTTCGGGGAAGCTGGGGCGAACGAGTGATTGCGAGAAAGGAGCCAGTGCCTAGAGTAGGAGCGGAGAGAAGAGGAAAGGATACTTGGGGAATCTGGTGTCGAGCTGTCAATTGTGTACTTGCTGGAGAAGGCTTTAAAGCCGCCCGTTTCTTGGGAAGAAACTGATGATGTGATTTGGATTATTTGGGAGAGCGATGATAATGGGGACTAAATTGAGTCGCGGGATGATGAGAGTCGGGGAAGTGGTCTTGCAGGTGCAGAGGAGGACAGCTTGTGCAAAGGGACTTCTGAACTGTCAGTGTGTCAGTGTGAGGGAAGGAGCTCCTGAGCTGATGGGGGTTGAGGGAGGAGGGAAGGGGAGGGGCCTGAATGAAAAGTGACTGTTGAGCTGTCAGTGGGGTATGTGGTGTGCTGGAATGACAGCTAGAATTGAACTACTGAGCGAGCAGTCAGTTATCGAATACCCTCCATACCAGAACAAGAAAAACACTGAGCGAATTAGGAATCAAGTGCTAGGTCTTCTCTAGTTAAAAGGGCACTTTATTCACGGACTAATACGCGAACCTCTATCTTAAAGGAAACACTCAACAGATGCTTTTTCGATAGGAATGTTGTACCAGGATGTTGGGATTTGCCAAAAGACATTTCAGAGATTGCAGGGAGTTAAAGAGTTGGTACATGTTATGTCTTGGCTTGGGACATGATGTCTGGGGAAGTCCTGTGAGAAGAAAAAAGCTTAGTCAAAGAGAGCTTTTTGGTTGGGTAGTATCTGAAAGAATGTTAGCAAATCCAGTTATTCAAGTTTTTCGATTTTCAGGTCTTATAATTAATGATAGAGTATTAGAAATGGTTTCTGTTTTCTTTGGAGTAGGTTACTGTTACCTGTAGGTTACTGTTACTGCAAAATGTTTGTATCTATTAGGTAGATACATGACCTATGTCTTAAGCAGCTTATGCAAGAGTAGAAAATGGTAAGTTCCTTAAATAGTCTGGGAGTTAGAGGAGGCTTCTGTGCAGAGGGAGTAAGAAAAAGCTTCAGAAAGGAGCTTGCTAATAATGATAATACTTGTAATTCTGCTGCTGCTGGCAATGACAATAGTAATAATTGCAGCTAAAATTTGCTAACTTTAGAGTGTATGCCTGACACTTAAAAATACTTTCAAGATTGATAATTAAATAGGTAAAATTTTTTTAGGTAAAAAAGCAAACAAAAATAAAAATATAAACAGTTTAAAGTTTCCCTCTCATCCTATCTCCTGTCTGTCCAGTTTCTTTCCACCGTTTTTAGTTTCTCTTAGTGTGAAAACAAGGGTGAATATGTATTTTGACTTTTCAGTCTCTTTATATCATATACATTATATATGATATAAAAATGCATTTGCATTTTTCACTTAAGAGGTCTATGTCAGTAAATCAGTGTACTTTGTTAAAAAAAATCTGCATAGTGTTTCATGTCATAAATTTGCCATTCTTAGTCATCACTTTTGATGGACATTTTGGTTCCAATATGAAATTACAAGCTGATATACCTTCTTTTCACACTTGTGCAAGAATATCAATGGGATAAATAAAGTGAAATTTCCAGATCGCCCCCTCATAAGACTTAGTAGTAAGCAGAGCACGTGACTGTTTTACAACAGCCTCATCAACAGAGTGCTATTAAAATTTTGAATTTTTATCCACCTGTTTGGAAAATAATGATCAAATATTAAAACCCGCTTTACATGATTAGCTCATTTAATCAATAACTCCAAGACTGTTACTTGTTATCCCCATTGTACAGAAGAGGAAAGTGGGGCACAGGGTTTAAGACACTTGCTCAGGATTATACAAGTAGTTGGCTCTGTATCTTGATGCCAGAGCCTGACAGCTTCACCATTCTCTCTATTGCCTTTACAAATAACATTCTTATTGGTACTTCCATTTGTTACTACGTTCCTTTTTTTTTTTTTTTAATATGCCATTCTTAGGCCTTTTTATCTTTTTCTTTTTAAAATCTTACCTGTTAAAAACATTTAAGAGGGATTTCAAAACAGAGGAATTGGAACAGTGCCTTATTGATCCTTAGACATTTTTACTTCTTAGTCAAGGTTAACATTTAAGAAACCTGCAGAGTATGTGAAAGTAGAAGACAATATTCTTTCTTGAATTTTAGAACCAAATGGCATAATTAATTATCAGGTTCATTTGGATGAGATGCATATCTGATCTCTCATTGTGATGCTTCATTGTGGGAGCAGAAATATCTCAGTGAGTTTCTTTCAAGGTACTTGTATAGTTTTTGGGCATCTGGGCTGTAGCCGTTCCGTTTCTTAATCTCATAGCATGTGCCTTCACTGACATCTTGGAGATTCTTATTTTTCCCCTAATCAGGCAAGCCTCCCTTTATCAGATGATACATGCCTGCGTGCTCAGTCGCTTCAGTTGTGTCTGACTCTTTGTGACCCTATGGACTGTAGCCCATCAGGCTCCTCTGTCCATGGGGTTCTCCAGGCAAGAATATTGGATTGGGTTTTCCTGTCCTTCTCCAGGAGATCTCTAGTACTTAAATAATTATTGTGTGTCTAAAATGCATAGCTATTGTCTGTACGTGCCAGCAGTTGCCATGCCGTTTCACGATGGGCAAGAGTGAACAATAAACAATATTATGGCCATGTGATGAAATTTTTACAACTCTTTGGGTTGGACAGGATAATTCTTCTGGGCTACGCACATGGCAAGCCACTTCAGTACTCTTGCCTAGAAAATCCCATGGATGGAGGAGCCTGGTAGGCTGCAGTCCATGGGGTCGCTAAGAGTCGCCCGTGACTGAGCGACTTCACTTTCACTTTTCACTTTCATGCAATGGAGAAGGAAATGGCAACCCACTCCAGTGTTCTTGCCTGGAGAATCCCAGGGATGGCAGAGCCTGATGGGCTGCTGTCTATGGGGTCGCACAGAGTCGGACACGACTGGAGCGACTTAGCAGCAGCACACACCTAATTACTGCTTTGAGAGACACAGGATGTTAACCAGTGGTGTATGTTGAAAGGCTGCCTCTGGAATCTTTTTAGAACTGTGAATCATTAAAAAATTCCTGGTGGGCAAAGCTGGACTACCCTCACATGGATGGAATGTAACTTTTCTCAAGTTTTTGATATTTCTTAAAATTTTTTTGGTTGCTGAAGACTGAAGATGTGTTGATTTTAGTGTTGTTTGTTATTTTAATTGTCATAGAAGTTTGTATATCCTATTCAGTAAATTTTAAAGGAAGGATTCTATTGTTCTCTGTATCTTGTCCTTAATAAAAGAGAAGAAACCCTGCTGTGCCTTAATCCTTTCCCCAAGTGTCTGACTGTTGTGGGTAGGATGCTGTATGATTGGAGATGGGAAGAATCAAATATTTGGTCCATCACAACTTGTATTACTGTTTAATTTTCAGATTTATAATTATAGAAATATGCAAGGAGGATTCAGTTTTCTCCAATTAGTAGTAATAAATGTGGCATATTAACAGGTATACAAATCAAAGGAAGAAAACAGCTGAGAATTCATTTGTAGGAAGAGATTACAAAGCCTGTAGAAACTGTGTATTAGTAATTGTGTGTTTGGACTTCCCTGGTGGTCCAGTGGTTAAGACTCAGTGCTTCCAATGCTAGAGGTGTAAGTTTAATCCCTGGCCAGGGAATTAAGATTCCGAGCTTTGCAGCATGTCCAAAAAATAAATTTAAGTAAAAATTTAAAAGATAAATAAATTT
Organism: Tragelaphus eurycerus; assembly: GCA_935064755.1. NCBI lineage: Eukaryota > Metazoa > Chordata > Mammalia > Artiodactyla > Bovidae > Tragelaphus > Tragelaphus eurycerus. The sequence continues at coordinate 1,036,461 of CAKXYN010000060.1, forward strand.
TAAGAATAGTAATGGAAAATGTAAAATAATGTTTGGTTTGGGATTCTGATTTTACAAACCATAAATTGGAATTTTAAACATTTAGTTTTCAAATTTTGATGCAGAGGATGACCGTTTTCATATTCTATTCTGCATTACAGGTTTTTTTTTTGCTACCTTCCTTATTTCCCCTCACAGATTCTAAACTCTTTAAAAATTCGAAAATTCATCTTGCTATTATTAATCAAAGGCTCTTGTGCTTGCTTACTAGGTAGATAGTATGTGTTGAATTAAATTGGATAAACTAGTGTTTACCTTAAAATTTACCCTGAAGTCACATTGCTTTAGTTATTCAGGAGGTGGCATGAATTATTAAATCCACAGCATCTTTTTTTTTTTTTTTTTTTAGGAGAAGAAATTTTATTTTCAAGGATTTGTGCAGACAGTGGTGAATAAAATATTTTATTTCAGCTATAAAAAGCTGACTTCGTTCCACCCTGGCATACGGGATTTATGGTGTGCCAGCTTGAATCTGAGGCAGTACTGCTATACCCATTCTTCTACCCCTAACAGACTCTCTTAAAGGAACAACTTCCTATGATTTTCATTCAAAAATATGACATACCAACCAAAGCATCTTTTTTCAGTGTACTTCAGGAATTGTTATTATTTTTCAATTTCAAAAGTAATACTTACTGGTTATAACATAAAAATAGGTGAATAAAGTAAAAAGTAAAGTTTCCTCTTTCCTCCAGGATCCCACTTCTCAGTGAGAGATTTCCCTTTCTTTTGAGCTTAATTTTAACTAAATTATAATTTAAATTATAATTTAACTTATAACTAAAAAGATTTTAGTTATAACTTATTCAGCATTTCTAGATGTTTTGTTGTGGGAAGTTTTTAGGTTATTTGGTGTGTGGAAGTGCTAGAAATTCTTTGGCCACCTGATGCAAAGAGCTGACTCATTTGAAAAGACCGTGATGCTGGGAAAGATTGAGGGCAGAGGAGAAGGGGACAACAGAGGATAAGATGGTTGGATGGCATCACCGACTCAATGGACATGGATTTGGGTGAACTCTGGCAGTTGATGATGGACAGGGAGGCCTGGTGTGTGGTTCAGGGGTCACAAAGAGTTGGACATGACTGAGTAACCGAACTGAACTGAGTGCTAGAAATTGAGGCCGTGGATGTCTGGTTGAATAGTATTACACTCTCTGTACCTTGCTTTTCCCCCTGAACATACTTATTGAAACTGTCTCTTATTAGTACATGGAGAACAATTTGATTTTCTTTGTAAATTGTACTCTACTGCATTTTGATATTTTTGTATTTTACTGTAATTTATTCAGTCAATTCACTACTGATAGACATGTAAATTAAGTCTTGGGCTTAATACAAGCATAACCGTAGTCAGTATTCTTGTATACATGACTTTGTGTGTGAGTGTATGTGTGAAGATAAACTCCCTGAAGTAATATCTTGGTTAATGGAAATGTGCATTTTAAACTTTGATAGCACCCTCCAAAGAAATTAATTTACACTCTTACCAATAATGTATAAAAGAGCATGTTTCCCAACATCTTGGCCAGTGTATATGGTGTTACCAGTTTTTCTGATCTTTGTTAATCTGATAAGTAAGAAATGATATCTTTTTCATCTGTTATCCCTTCCCCCACTCCCCTTTCCTCCCAGACTGGAGTATTTTGAAGCAAATCTCAGGTATCTTATAATTCAACTTATAAATATTTATGTATTTCAGTAAAGAAATATGAATCCTTAAAAATAAAATAGAACCCAAATGTCCATTGACAGATGAATGGATAAACAAAATGTGGTATATTCATAAGGTGGAATATCATTCAGCTTTTACAAGGAATGACGTTCAGATATGAGCTACAATATGGATGAACCTTGAAAATCTTATGCTAAATGAATAAACATGACGTAAAAAGACAAATATTGTATGATCCTATTTATGTGAAGTTCTTGCAGTTGTTTAATTAAAAGAGAGAGAGTAGAATGGTGGTTGCCAGGGGCTTGGCAAGATGGAGGTGAGGAGTTGTTTAATGGGTAGAATTTCAGTTTGGGAAGATAAAAATGTTCTTGCGTTGTATGGTGGTGATGGTTGCATAACAATGTGAATATCCTTAATATCACTTAAAATGGTTAAAATGATAAATTTTATGTGTATTTTATCACAAAGGATTGTAGTACTGTTACCACAATTATAGTACCTAAAATATTCATAGTTATTTTTTAATATCTTCAACTATCCAGTGAGTGTTCAGATTTCCCCACTTGTCTCATAAATGATTTCTTAGGGTTGATTTAGGATTAGGATGCAGAGTTCTACTATTGTACTTGGTTTTCGTTTCTCTGAAGACTTTTAATTTATAGTTTTCTCCACTCCTCTTTTTTCCTTCTTTCAATTTATTAGTTGAAGAAATCAATGTTCTGGGATTTAATGACTGCAGCTCTGTGATATTTAACTTTTTCCTCTGCCCATTATTTCCTGTAAACTGGTAGTTGAATCTAGAGTTTTGATCAAATTTTAGGTTCTGTTTTTGGGGAGGTGGTGCAAGAAAACTTTATAATGGTGTCTTATACTTCCTGTTGAATTGTAGCAGGAGTCACAGGGTATCTCCTTGTCCCTTCTTTAGTAAATGTTAGGTTGATCAGTGTGTTCACATTTGTCAGCCCAATCCATATGTCGTAAAGTTCCATATCATGTCAAAGATTTTTGCAGCTATTGACTATCACTGTCTAGACCCATTATTTCATTATGGGCTGCAAAATTGTGATACTCTAATTGTATTATCCTTTCATATATCACTAAGTTCTTTCTAGAATACTCAAAGTTTCAAGGATCAGCTATATTTACTTATATCTATATCTCTAGACATGTTTTGGAGAAGGAAATGGCAACCCACTCCAGTGTTCTTGCCTGGAGAATCCCAGGGATGGGGGAGCCTGGTGGCTTGCCATCTATGGGGTCACACAGAGTCGGACACGACTGAAGCGACTCAGCAGCAGCAGCAGCAGACACATTTTACAGAGATCTTCTACTGAGGGGTGTATTGTGGTCAAACTTGGGAAATACTGCATGTTGTATATTCTTGGCTATCTGCAATGTATAACATTAAAAAAAAATCCTCTAGTAAAGAAATCTGTAAATTTGAACAATCAAAGTTTCATTGATTAAATCTAGGAAGCTATTATTTTTGAGTCATACCAGTTTGGAAAATTTTGTCCACTTGATTACCCTTCCATTACCTTAATGTCAGCATGTCTAAAACTGAATCAGCTATATATATCTCTCCAAAAAAGATTTTCCTTTTCTTTCTTTCTGTTTAAATTAGTTTAATTTCCCCTCCTCATCAGAAATCCCGGCTATTAGTGGCTTAAACTTTGAAGCATTTATTGTTTTGCATCCCAGGACTAGTTCAGTATTACAGGGACACAGTCTTTTTGTAAACTTTTGTTTCATCACTCAGTTTGTTTATATTTTGTCTTTTTTGTCTCATGGCTGGGGAAAAACAGAGGAATGGATTTGGGGTAGATATCTAACAGGGTCTGCTTGTATCATTATTGATTCTTTCCTTTTCCTCTCCTCACATGCCTGATACTAAGACCTGTTCTTTTGTTTTCTCTTAGATTTATTCTTTTCATTCTCTGCTGTTACCTTAGGCCAAGCCTTCATGACATAATAATCTATTCCATGATAATTACTATTGTCCTGTCTGTAATAATTTCACAGTTCAGTCTGACCTTCACTCATATAAAATTCTGCTTCACGTATGTCACAACTTTGCTTAAAATAACCTCTCATATTTTATAGGCTAATGTCTGAAGCCTTTAGCCTGGCGTCAGTGTTTTCCACAGCACGGCCTCTACGTACATCGCCAGCTTTATTGTCTCCATTGCAGTAGGATCCTCTGTTCCTTTTTTAAAAAATTTTAGTTCACTGTTTGTATTCCTGTTCTCGAAGTCTCAGTTGTATCCTGTGCTGCAAAGTCCGGTTGCAGGTTTTATTTTTACTGTCAAGCTCATGTGTAAGGGCAGCACTCCTATAGCATATGTACAGTGTGAATGGATTTGATTTTCTGAATTAACAGGTTTTTTTTTTCATTTTTAGTTTCTATCCCTACAAATAGCAAACTTTCAATAAAAATTTTATGATGAGGACCTTGCCATATATCTCTCTTTTATTTGTGTTTTCTTTGCTCATATTCAGAGTTTTATTTATGTATTTACATGGATTTCTTGTGAAATTTTCTTCCCTGTGAATCTGGAATTTTCTCCATAGTAGTATCCATCTAACTCAAGTCACAAATTCAAACAAAGGAGCACAACACTCCTGTACTGAGAGCTTGAAGGAAGAAGAGTTAGAGAAATCTTTGTTCTCTGTTCTTTGTTCATTGTACTTTTTGTCATTGCTAATTTACTAGAAATAATGTAGACAGATTCTGCTTAGTGGAGAAGATTCTACTTGAGCTGAGTGTAATTTCTAGTCATCTTTATTGTTATGAGGTTTAACTATAGCAGCAGTGTGCAAGTCTGGTTAAACTGTAATCTTTTTCTACTTTGTATTTCATGTTAAAGTCAAACTATTTTCAACTATGAAACATTTTCAACATACATCAAAGTATAAAAATATAATAAGTACTTTTGTACTCACCATTAAGATTAATAGAGGTCAAATTTGTTATATTTGCCTTTTTTCAGTCTGAAAACTGAAGGTCATCCTCTTCTCCCTATATCTTTTCCTCCCTAAGAATTACCATTATCCTGAAACTCCTGTGTCATATGCATGCATGTTTTACTTTTATATTTATTCAATATGTTTTACATTTGCTTAAATGTACTACATTTAAACTATATATGTGTGTATAATTCTTTAGTATGGAAAATTTACATAAATTTTATTTTTTTCATAAATTATTTTATATTAATCCTTCTGCATCTTGCCTTTTTCATTTACCATGTTGCTAAAATAGACTAGTTTATTAATTTCTAATTACTATTAAACATGCTGTAGTATGATTAAACCATAGTTTGCTTATCTGTTTCTTTGCTGAGGGGACAGTTAGATGCTTTACATTTTTCATTGTTTCCAAAAGGGCTTCAGTGAACATCTTTGTATGTGCCTCCTTGTGTAGATATACCAGAATTTTTTTTTAGGCTGGAGTCTGAGAAGAGGGATTGCTGGATCATAGGGTGTGCATTCTTCAGCACACCTTACTAGATAGCTGAGAATTGATTTCCATTGTTTTATCCAATTTACTCTTCCACCAGGAATTTGAGTTCCCATTTTTCTGTTTATCAAGAGTTGCTGATACATTAAAAAAATAAAGAATATATTTGAAAAATTTTGCCAATCTGTTGGTTATAAACAAGCATGTTTTCACATGTTTTTAGGCCATTTAATTTCTTTTTTTGTGAACTGCAGGCTTTTTTCTAGCTGTGGAGAGCAGGGGCCACTCTCTAGTTATGGTGTGTGAGCGTCTCATCGTGGTGGCTTTTCTTGTTGATGACGCGGATGGGCCCGCACAGCAGCAAGGACCCAGCACAGCCGAAAATAAATAAATAAATGAAATAAAATACAGTTACTATCAATTAAATTAAAAAAGAAAAGAAAATCTATAGGCATTTTTTAAAACAAAGGTAAAGAGGATTGCTTTAAAAAGACACAAATAATACAGATTAGAGTGGACATTTGTGTGGTTTTCTATTTTAAATATAACAGTGTGTTCCTGTTAGTCCCAAACTCCCAAAATGTCCTCCCCCCACCCTGTGCCTGTCTCTGGTAACCACAGGTTCATTCTCTAAGTCTGTGAATTTATTTTCCTTTTGTTAACAAGTTCATCTGTATTATTTTTTGTTTTCAGTTTCCACAAATAAGTGATATCCCATGGTATTTGTCTGTCTGTGTCTGACTGATTTCACTTAGTGTGATAATGTCCAGGTCCATCTGCATTGCTGCTGATGGCATTATTTCACTGTTTTTAGTGGCTGAGTATCACTCCATTGTGTGCACCACATCTTCTTTATCTATTCGTTTGTCAATGGACATTTAGGTTACTTTCATGTCTTGACCACTATAAATATCTGGCACCATTTATTAAACAATCATTTTTTTCTTCATTGATCTTACTGCCACTATATGACAGATCTCGTATCAGTTTCTTGTATATATCTTAAACTCTTGTATTGATATGTCTCTTGTAACAATATCATATGTTTTAATTATTACAACATTAGAATAAATCTCAACATGGTAAGATTTCCCTTATTGTTCTTCAAAAGAATTTTGGCTCTACTTGGTCTCAACTTTTTCATTTCAATATCAGGGTCATCTTGTCAAGTTCTGTGGAAAATTCTGTTAGTTATTTATTGGAATCACATTTTAGGGCACTGCAGAAGGAGGTTCTTACAAGGATATTAATTATACTATTTGTAATAGGAAAAAAAATAGAAACAATGAGATTAGTAAACTGGTTTAATCATGCAGTGGAATTCTTTTCAGTAGAAAACACACTTTGTTAAGAGTAGTATTAAATCTGCCTAACCATGAGAGTAATCCAAATTGTTTTTTATGTAAGTAAGGTATTCCTCCATAAATTGTGTAGCTTTTGTTATATTTATTGCTGGATAATTTATTTTTGTTTCTACTATTGATGATATCATTTTAAAAATTGCTTTTTCTAATTTCTTTTTTATTGCTTTTTCCTAATATTTTGTATTATAAAAGTATTCAAATGCTATTAATTTTTAAATATCGATCAAGCAATCTTTGAAGTCTCTTCTAATAGCTAATCTATGTATTGCAATAATGTGTGTGTATATATATAAATGTATTTAGAATTTCTTTATTTTTTGGGTGTGGTGGGTCTTCGTTGCTGCACATGGGCTTCCTCTGGTTGTGGTGAGTGAGGCCACTCCTCCTTGCAGTTGTGGGCTCCTTACTGCAGGGGCTTCTCTCCTGGAGCACCGGCTCTCGGTGCGCACGGGTTTCAGTAGTTGCAGCTCCTGGACTCTGGAGTGTGGGATCAGTGGTTGTGGCACACAGGCTTAGTTGCTCCGTGGCACGTGGGATCTTCCCAGACCAGGAGTTGAACAGGTGTCCTTTGCATTGCGAAACAGATTCTTAACCACTGGGCCACCAGGGAAGCCCCTCGAATAATATTTTAATTGAGTTGAAACTTTTAGTTGACATTTGTTTTCCCTTACACTTTGAATATACTTTTCTGTTGTCTTCTGGTCTCTGTTGCTGAGAGGTTATATTCCATCTAGTTGTTCTTTTGTAATTAATCTGCCTTTTTAATTGGTTGCTTTTAAAGTTTATTTTTTGGTAATCCGTAGTTTCACTGTGATGTGTCTATTTGTTGGGCTGGTTCTAGATGAGGATTTGTGCCTCTCATCAGTTCTGAAAATTCTCAATCATCATCTCCTTGAATTTTGAGTCTCTACTACCTTTATTTTCTGTTTTTGTATTTGTTGGATCTTCTCATTCTGTCTCCTAAAGAGAGCTCACTCACTTTCTATCCATTAATCTTTTTTTTTCCCCTCTGAATTGAGGGTAATTTCCTCAGATCTATCTTCTTGGTAATTCCTTCTTCAGTTCTATGTGATCTGCTGTCCAGTGTGTCTATTAAGTTTTTAATTTGAATGAATGGAAATTTCATTTCTAGAAAAATCTTTAAGGAAAATTTTACAGAGAATTTGAGTTTTATCATTGGTCCAGTGTTGATTTTAAAAATTAATTTTTAGTTTGGGGGTTCCAAAGCCGCAAGAATAATATAAATCCCAGACTTGCATGAAGCCTAGATTTGTGGTTTTGACTTCTTAAGGGAATTTTAAATCTTACCCATTGCTCAGGTAGAGATAATTCTGCTTGTAGGTGATTTTATTGGGAGAGTGGGGACAATTTAATGGCATATATTCTTTAAAGAATCTCGAGTAATCTAACCTATAATAATGAAAAGAATTCCTGGAATGCTGATTGGCATGAATATATTATTATATTTCTGATTTATTCACTACAATATTTTCATTATCACAAAACTCCAGTTAGCTTATCAGTCATCTCTGAAGAACCCTCATATTTTGACAGGGGACCTTTGATGTTGGTCTTGCTAATTTTCACTTTAGAATTTGTGAGAACATATCTGACTGTAAGGACATGTTTTGGTAGCTCCCAACGTTTTTTGTCTTTTTGTCCTTTGGTAAATCATTTAATTTTCCTAGGCTGTAGTTTTTCTCACATGTAAAATAGGGATGGTAGACAGATCAAAGCCTGCCTACTTCAGTTTTTTTCTTTTAAACTAAATGTGACACTAAACATATAGAATGATATTATTCCAATTGATTGCCCAGGACTATGAAACATTGGCATGCTGTAATAATATTCTATTATGCTAGTGCTCTTATAGATAGAACTGTTAAGCATACCCTTTTATCAAACTGTTGGATTGGAATGCTTGACCAAGGCAGTTGCATATGATTTTGAGGGCATGTTTTTGGAATAGCTTGAATAAGGAATAATTGGCTCAGTGGTAAAGAGTCTGCCTACCAGTGCAGGAGACTCAAGAGCCATGGCTGGGTTCTATCCCTGCGTTGGTAAAATTCCCTGGAGAAGGAAATGGCAACCCTCTCTAGTATTCTTGCCTGGGAAATCCTGGGGACAGAGAGGAGCCTGGTGGGCTACAGTCCATGGGGTACCAAAAAGTCAGACACGACTTAGTGGCTAAACAACAATGATAGCAATAAGTTGCACAATTTAAAGTACAGTAAGTTTTCATGTGTGTTTGTGTGTGTGTGTGTATATATATACACACACATAATTTTTTTTATATATATACACACACACATACCTGTAAAACTGTGACCTCAATCAGGATAGTAAACATAGCAACTACCTGCAAGGTAACGCCTACTTTCTGCCTTTTTCTGTGCCCCTTCCCTCAGCAACCACTGATCTACATTCTGTTGCTGTAGATTAATTTCCTTTTTCTAGAGCTTTATATAAGTGGAATGTGTGTGTGTGTGTGTATCTTGTGATGTTAAACCATATTTATAAGTATAAAAAATCGTTCACCAATAACACGCGTATATGATGGCTTTAAAACATTTTTCCCAAAACCTAATTCAGGGCATCATTTTTATTTGAAAATTAAAAAAAAATTATTTCATTTCATTTTTTGGACCCCTTCAAATAACTTTATTCATACAAACATCATTTAATGTACAAAGCCTCAGCAGGGCACCATTTTTAGATGGTCATTAGGAAAACAGCAATGCATAGAAATTGTAGCCTTTCTCAGTGATAACTTCACCATTTTATTTTTACCTTTTAACCTTGAATTATTCAAAAGCTGATACATTATTGCTTCAGTTATAGGAGAAAAACAGCTATTCTTTCCCCATTTTCATTTTTTTCTTACTTTGATTTCATGTTTATCAGAGCATCCAAAACACTCATTCTCTCTATTGTTAATTCAGCTTCTTATAAGGCATCCTCAAAGACAGGGCAGATTAAGTCATCCTGGCATGGAAATATGTATATACATGTATTTGATCTGGTGTTCTTCACTCAGCGTAACCATCTTAGGTTCATTCATCTTGTTGTATGTCACTAGTTCATTCTTTTATTGCTCAGTAGTATTTGACCATCAGGGTATAACACAATTTGTCTATCTGTTAATCTGTCAATGAACATTTGAGTAATTTCCAGTTTTAGACTACTGCAAATATAGCTGTTATGAAATATTCATATTCAAGTCTTTATGTGAATATTAACCAGTTTTTATATGGATACTTCCCTTTGGTAAATACCTAGGTGTGTAATGAGTGGATCATATGATAGATATTTTAAACATTTTTATTGTGGTTTTATATATTTATATAGAATAAACTTTGACATTTCACTTATTTAAAGTGTATAATTCAGTGGCATTAATTACATGATGTGTAGCTTTTAAAGAAACTTTCAAAATGTTTTCCTCTGTGGGTATTCCATTCTGCCTTCCGACCAGCAGTATGTGAGTTTCGATTCTTCTGCATTCTTGCAAATGATTGCTATGGTCAGTCTTTTTAATTTTAGCTGTTCTAATAGTTGTGCATCACTATGAACAAAGCTAGTGGAGGTGATGGAATTCCAGTTGAGTTATTTCAAATCCTAAAAGATGATGCTGTGAAAGTGCTGTAGTCAATATGTCAGCAAATTTGGAAAAGTCAGCAGTGGCCACAGGACTGGAAAAGGTCAGTTTTCATTCCAGTCCCAAAGAAAGGCAATGCCAAAGAGTGTTCAAGATCAGATCAGATCAGATCAGTCGCACAGTCGTGTCCGACTCTTTGTGACCCCATGAATCGCAGCACGCCAGGCCTCCCTGTCCATCACCAACTCCCGGAGGTCACTCAGACTCACATCCATCGAGTCAGTGATGCCATCCAGCCATCTCATCCTCTCTCGTCCCCTTCTCCTCCTGTCCCCAATCCCTCCCAGCATCAGAGTCTTCTCCAATGAGTCAACTCTTCATATGAGGTGGCCAAAATACTGGAGTTTCAGCTTTAGCATCATTCCTTCCAAAGAAATCCCAAGGCTGATCTCCTTCAGAATGGACTGGTTGGATCTCCTTGCAGTCCAAGGGACTCTCAAGAGTCTTCTCCAACACCACAGTTCAAAAGCATCAATTCTTCGGCGCTCAGCCTTCTTCACAGTCCAGCTCTCACATCCATACATGACCACAGGAAAGACCATAGCCTTGACTAGACGAACCTTTGTTGGCAAAGTAATGTCTCTGCTTTTGAAAATGCTATCTAGGTTGGTCATAACTTTCCTTCCAAGGAGTAAGCGTCTTTTAATTTCATGGCTGCATTCACCATCTGTAGTGATTTTGGAGCCCAGAAAAATAAAGTCTGACACTGTTTCCACTGTTTCCCCATCTATTTCCCATGAAGTGATGGGACCAGATGCCATGATCTTCGTTTTCTGAATGTTGAGCTTTAAGCCAACCTTTTCACTCTCCACTTTCACTTTCATCAGGAGGCTTTTGAGTTCCTCTTCACTTTCTGCCATAAGGGTGGTGTCATCTGCATATCTGAGGTTATTGATATTTCTCCCAGCAATCTTGATTCCAACTTGTGTTTCTTCCAATCCAGCGTTTCTCATGATGTACTCTGCATATAAGTTAAATAAACAGGGTGACAATATACAGCCTTGATGTACTCCTTTCACAATTACTTATTTGAAGAAATACTGAGTATTACTCACTATTATGAGTATCTGTATCAGTAAGTCTTAGGTTTTTTTTATGTTATCAAATTTGCATACACAGGAACTTATATATAAAGTGTATATATGCAATATGAATAATTTTAATGAGAACATTCATGTGCCACTGTCTACATTAAGACATAGATCTTCAAGTATTGATAAATATTTTATATTACTATAATTTTAATAGAAAATGAATTGAAGTTAATATGAAACTTAAAGGTGATGAATTTTTTTTTTTAAGACTAAAAAAGGCTATAAAGAGTTATTAGGGTATTAGGCATTGAGATTAGGAACAGGTTAGAGAGGATTAGCCTTAATCCTGATATTAAAATACTATATATAATAGATTCTTAAACCAATATAATTTCTTATTGTCATTTGATTAGAAGGACCATGAAGCCTGGTTTTTCCTCTCTAGCTTTATTGAGGTATAATTGACAAATAAAATTATATAAATTTAAAGTATATAACATGACAATTTGATACATGTATATATTACAAAATGATTATCACAGTAAAGTTAGTTAAGACATTGATCACCTCATATCCTTTTTTCATGTGTTAAGAACTTTTAAGATCTACTTTCTTAGCACATTTCAAGTATGTAATACAGTATTGTTAACTGTAGTCACCGTGCTATACATTAGATCCCCAGAACTTACTTATCTTGTAAGTGGAAGTTTGTACCCCGTGACCAACAATCCCTTTCCCCCATAGCAAACCCCTGACAACTGCCATTCTACTCTCTTTCTCTGAGTTCAGCTTTTTTAGATTCCACTTATAAGTGAGATCACGCAGTGTTTGTCTTTCTCTGACTTATCTTCCTTAGCATAAAGCCCTCTAAGTTCATCTATATTTTCACAAATGGCAAGACTTCCCTCTTTTTAAAGCAGAATAACTTTTCCCATTATATATATATATATATATATATATGTATATGTGTATGTATATGTATGTGTGTATATATATCTGTCTCACATTGTCTTTGTCCGTCATCTGTTGGCTGACACTTGTTTCCATGTCTTTGCTGTTGTGATAATGCTACAGTAAACATGGGGGTGCAGATATCTCTCTGAGATAGTGACTTAATTTACTTCAGATATATCCAGAAGTGAGGATTGCTGGATCATATGCTAGTTCTGTTTTTAATTTTTTGAGAAACCTCATACTGTTTTCCATAATGCTGTAGCAGTTTACATTTCCGCCAGTGAATGAGTCCTCGTTCTCTCTTGTCTTTTTGATAAAAGTCATCCTAACAGATGTGAGGTGATAATCTCTTTTTTTTTTTGTCTTTTTCTCTTTTTTTTTTCCTCTTTTTATTTTTTAAATTATAAAGGTATGATAGCACATTTACAGGAGACTTGGAAAATACAGAACAAAGTTGCATATACTTCCACTATACATTAGTTATTTTTTAAGTAAATTAAGATTTTTAGTTGGGTTACAATATCAAACTCTAAAAAATTAATAGAATGAATATACAGAAAAGTAGAAGGATGCAGTAGACCTGAAAAGCACCATGAACTAATTCAACATAATTAAGATTTATACAATTTTCACAAAACAGTAAGACAAAAATTCTATTCAAGTTCCCATAGACTGTAAACTAGAAGACACTGGAACATATCCAGGGATGTGAAACAACATGGAAAAATTTCATGGTCTGAAGGTATGGAAATCATACAGAGTCTGTTCTCTTATCACTATGGAATTATGTTAGAAATCAATATCAGAAGATACTTGAAACTAACACATATTTTCAAGTGCAATGTGACATTTACCAAGAGAGATCTTTGACTTAACCATTGAAAGCCTCAATAAAGTTAGAAGAGTAAAAAACACAGAGGATGATTACTGAGAAAAAAGCATTTAAATGAGAAATTAATATCCAAATAAGAAATTAATAGCAAAGTTACTTTTAAAATTCTATGTATTTGGAAATTAAATGTTCTCTTTTAAATGATGGATGTATCTAAGAAGCCATAACAAGGAAAATTAGAAAATATTTGTAACAGAATAAAAATGAAAAGAGAATTTACCAGAATTAGTTGCATGCAGCTGAAGCTGCTCAGCGCAACTAAATATAATTTGGAATCTTGAATAGGTATGAAAACGAATAATGGACACTAGCATAAAATTTTGTGAAATTTGAACAAAATTCACTTAAGTTAATAATACTATATCACATGTTAATTCCCTGTTGTTTTATTTTACAATGTAGTATTTCTTCATATTTTCAAAATTAGATTAGAAGTTTCAGGTCTCATTTTTTTTTAAATCTCTAATAAGCTTTCTAGGCTTTTAGCAGTAATAGAAAGAAAGAAAGAAAGAAAGAAAGTGGAGTCACTCAGTTGTGTCTGACTCTTTGCAACCCCATGGACTGTAGCCTACCAAGCTCCTCTGTCCATGGGATTTTCCAGGCAATAGTACTGCAGTGGGTAAAATACATGGAAATATATCAAAGTTTTGAATGAATATAAGTTAGAAATCTAGCATTCTATTCATACTAAGTCACATAAGTGGAACCAAAATGTCAAATTTTTTAGCTAGGCAAAAACTCATATGTTTTCTAAAATACATATTTTATATTATATTATACATACTATTTTTACATAAGTATACAAAAGCTTTTCTACTACTCTTGATAAAGGCTAGAGAAAGAACAACAACAACAACAAGAGATGGAGAAATTAGAAAACATAAACTAAATGAATTGGGAGCACTGAATATGAAATAGAAGAAGTGAAACAAACTAGATAAAAGTAAAAGATCATCATATAGTCCAATTGTTTTTAAACATGGCTGCCCATTAGGAACATATCTGGAGCTTTGGAGAAAAAAAAGCAATACATGGGCATTTGTATTTTTTTTTTAATTCCAAGATAATTCTGATATGCATCTGGATTTTAAAAAGTGATTATAAGTTTTTCTATTAAATGGTAGTTTTAGTCATATAGAATACTATTCTTTTCTGTTGACTAATCATGATACCATGCTATTAAGTGAATAATAGTTACATAATCACAATAGTAAAAATTTATCAGTTTTCACAATCAATAGCCAGACAAAAAGTAAGATAATTATAATTGCAAGCCATAATGGAAACATGATTGATCTAATAATATAAAATAATTACATACAACTTGGGGGGTTAAGTAGAGTTATGTGGTATGTGGAGGTGCATGCACGAATGTATTTTCATCCACTCAGCCAGTCTATATCTTTTGGTTGGTGCATTTAATCCATTTACATTTAAGGTAATTATCGATATCCATTTTCTTAATTGTTTTGGATTTATTTTGTGTAGGTCTTTTCCTTCTCTTGTGTTTCTTGCCTAGAGAAAGTCTTTTAGCATTTGTTGTAAAGCTGGTTTGGTGGTGCTGAATTCTCTTAATGTCTCTTTGTCTGGAAAGGTTTTGATTTCTCCATCAAATCGAAAGGAGAGTCTTGCTGGGTAGAGTATTCTTGGTTGTAGGTTCTTCCTTGTCATCACTATAAATATATCATGCCAGTCTCTTCTGGCTTGTAGAGTTTCTGTTGAGAAGTCATTTGATAACCTTATGGGAATTCCCTCGTACGTTATTTGTTGTTTTTCCCTTGCTGCTTTTAGTATTTTATCTTTGTCTTTAATTTTCATCAGTTTGATTACTATGTGTCTTGGTGTGTCCCTCCTTGGGTTTGTCCTGCCTGGGACTCTGTATGCTTCCTGGATGACTATTTCCTTTCCCATGTTAGGGAAGTTTTCAGCTATTATCTCCTCAAATATTTTCTCAGGTCCTTTCTCTCTCTCTTCTCCTTCTGGAATCCCTATAATGCGAATATTGGTGCATTTAACGTTGTCCCACAGGTGTCTTAAGCTGTCTTCATTCCTTTTCATTCTTTTTTCTATATACTGTTTTTCAGCAGTGATTTCCACCATTCTGTCTTCCAGGTCACTTATCCGTTCCTTTGCCTTAGTTATTCTGCTTTTGATTCCTTCAAGTGTATTGTTCATCTCTGTTTGTTTGTACTTTAGTGCTTCTAGGTCTTTGGTAAACATTTCTTGCATCTTTTCCATTCTTTTTCCGAGATCCTGGATTATCTTCACTATCATTATTCTGAATTCCTTTTCTGGAAGGCTGCCTATCTCCACTTCATTTAGTTGTTTTTCTGGGGTTTTATCTTCTCCCTTCATCTGGAACGTAACCCTTTGCTTTTTCATTCTGATTAACTTTCTGTGATGCGGTTTTTGTTCTAACTCTTGTGGGATTGTAGTTCTTCTTGCTTCTTCTGTGGCCCTTTGGTAGATGAGGTTAAGAGGCTTATGTAAGCTTTCTGATGGTAGAGACTGGCTATTGGAAAAACTGGGAACTTTTTCTTGTGAGCAGGTGCTCAGTAAAACTTTAATCCAGTTATCTGCTGATGGGTGGGATTGTGCTCCCTCCTCTTAGTTATTTGGCTTGAGGTGATCCAGTCCTGCCTGAGGTCTACTGGGGCTCTATGGTAGAAATAATGGTGACCTCTGAGAAAGCTTATGCCAAGGGCACTCTACAGGACTTTGCTGTTGCCAGTGCCTCCATCCCTGTTGTGAGCCCCTCCACAGGAAATACCCGCCCCAACACTAGCAGGTAGGTCTAATTCTATCTCTTATGTGGTCTCTGCTCCTTTCCCTTGGGTCTTAGTGCATGAAAAGCTTTGTTTGTGCCCTCCAAGAATGGAGTCTCTGCTTCCCTCAGTCCAGTGAAAGTCTGTAATCAAATCCCACTGGCCTTCAAAGTCAGACTCCTTGGGGATTCCCAGTCCCTTTCCCAGCCTGGGAAGGCTGATGTGGGGCTCAGAACCTTCACAATAGTGGGAGAACTTCTTTGGTATTATTGTTCTCCAATTTTTGGGTTGCCCACCTGGTGGGTATGGGATTTTTATTTTATTGTGACTTCTTCTTTGTCACAAGATGGCGGTATCTTTATCTTTCTTTGGTGGGTTCCAGCATCCTCCTATAAATGGTTGCTCAACAGCTAGTTGCAATTTTGGTGTTCTCACCAGAGGAGCTGAATGCACATTCTTCTACTCCATGATCTTGAACCAATCTCCAACAAGTAATGTGTCTTATCTGGATTTTCAATTTTCCAAGAGTTCCAAGGGTGCTTCTTCAGTGCAATGCTGACAAATATTCAAATGCCGGCTCTCTGGCAGTCCAGTGGTTAAGACTCCACACTCCCACTGCAGAGTTTGACCTCTGGTCCAGGAACTAAGATCCCATATGCCACGTGGCACAGCCAAAAAAAAAATCTGTTTGCTTTCAAGGGTTTTGAACAGGCACGTGTCCCACTCCATCCCCGGCCGTGCTATCACTTCTGTGGCAATAAGTCCCATGTCCAACAGGGCTCTCAGTGTACTAAAATCTTGGCAGGCTTGGGTCCTTTCTGGAGGTTCTAGAGGAGAATCCATTTCCTTTTCATTTCCTGTTTCTAGTGGCCAGCACATTCCTTGGCTCAAGAGCCCCTTCCTCCATTTTCAGTATTGGCAAGTTGAGTCCTCCTATCGCCTCACCCCAGCCTCCTCTACTGCCTCCCTCTTCTACTTGGAAGAAGCCTTCGTGAGGTGATAATCTCATTCTGGTTTTGATTTACAGTTCCCTCATGATTAGTGTCAAACCAGTGAATCCTAAGGGAAATCAGTCCTGACTATTCATTGGAAGGACTGATGCTGAAGCTCCAATCCTTTGGCCACCTGATGGGAAGAGCTGACTCACTGGAAAAGACCCTGATGCTGGGAAAGATGGAAGGCAGGAGGAGAAAGGGATGACAGAGGATGAGATGGTTGGATGACATCACTGACTCGATGGACATGAGTTTGAGCAAGTTCTGGGCACTGGTGATGGACAGGGAAGCCTGGTGTGCTGCAGTCCGTGGGGTTGCAAAGAGTTGAACATGACTGAGCGACTGAACTGAATAATTAATGATGTTTAGCACCTTTTAATGTACCTGTTTGTATGCTATCTTTGGAAAAACATGTATTCAAGTCCTCTGCTCATTTTAAAGTCAGAATAATTATTTTTTTGCTATTGTATGAGTTCTTTATATATTTTAAATATTAACCTTTAATTTCGTTTGCAAGTATTTTCTTCCATTCCTTATGAAACTTTTTACTTTGAGATAGTTCCACTTGTTTGTTTTTGTTGCTATATTTTTGGTTTCATATAAAAAAAATCATTTCCAAAGCCAATGTCAAGAAGTCCCCCCCCAAAAAAGTTTATGATGGCTTACATTTAAGGGTATATAATTCATTTAGAGTTAATTTTTCTGAGTATCTGAGTTAGGCATCCAGTTTTATTCTTTTGCATGTGAGTATCCAGTTTTCCCAGCACCATTTATTGAAGAGATTATCCTTTACCCCCTTGTGTTCTTGGCTCCTGTGTCACATTTTAGTTGACCAATATGCGTGAGTTTACTTCTGGAGTTTCTGTTCTGTTTCATTGATCCATGTGTCTGTTTTTATGTCAGTATCATTCTGTTTTGATTACTGTAACTGTATAACACAGTTTGAAATCAGGAAGTGAGATGCCTCTACCTGCCTTTTTTTCTCAAGGTTACTTTGGCTGTTTGGAATCTTTTGTTGTTCTGAATGAATTTTAGGATTGTATTTCTGTGAAAAATGCCTTTGGAATTTTGATGGGGATTGCATTGAATCTATAGATTGTTTTGGGTAGTTTGGATGTTTTACTATTAATTTTCATCCATGAACATGGAATATCTATTTATTTGAATTTTCTTCAGTTTCTTTCATTAGTATTTTGTAGCTTTTAGCACACAACTCTTTCATGTCCTTTGTTAGATTTATTCCTGTGTATTTTTTTTTATTGTTTTTGGTGCTTTTGTAAATGAGATTTCTTTCTTCATTTCTCTTTCAGGTAGTTTATTGTTAGTGGATAAAAATGCAGTTGATTTTTGTATGTTGATTTGTATCCAGTAACTAGTAGTATTAGTTTTAACAGTTTTTTAGGTGTAGTCTTTAGAGTTTTCTAAATATAATGGCATGTCATCTGTGTACAGAGTTTGTTTTATATCTTTCTTTCTGATTTGGACACCTTTCATTTCTTTCTGTTGTGCAGTTGTTCTAGTTAAGACTTCCAGTGCTATGTTGAATAGAAGTAATGAGACTGAGTATTCTCGTTCTTGGTCTCAGAGGAGGAACTTTCAGCTTTTCGCTATTCAGTATTATGTTTCTGGACTTGTCATTTATGGCCTTATTTATGTTGAGGTGCATTCCAGCTGTGCCCAGTTTGTTGAGAATTTTTATCAATGTTTACTGAATTTCATCAGATGCTGTTTTTGCATCTATTGAGATTATCATGAATTTAATCCTTCATTTGTTAATGTGGTATATCACATTGACTGTTTGTGTATATTGAATCATCTTTACATCACAAGGATAAACCTCACTTGATTCTGGTGTCTAATCTTGTGGTGTACTATTAATTTGGTTTGCTAGAATTTTTTTTGAGAATTTTTACATTGCTTTTAGGGTAATGCTGCTTCATAAAATGAATTTGGAAGTATTCTTTCCTTAAATACTTGTAAGAATTTGAGAAGGATTGATATTAATTCTTCTTTAACTGGTTGGTAGAATTTGGTAAGAGAATCTTAATCTTTTCTGCCTTTGTTAGGTCCTTACCATTTCTGTCCTTTATTGTGCTCATCTTTGCTTGAAATGTTCCTTGGTATCTCCAGTTTTGTTGAAGAGATCTTGTCTTTCTCATTTTATTGTCTTCCTCTATTTCTTTGTTTTATTCACTTAATGCTTTCTTATCTCTCCTTTCTATTCTCTGGAACTCTGCATTCAGTTGGGCATATCTTTCTCTTTCTCCCTTGCCTTTTGCTTCTCTTCTATTCTCAGCTATGTGTAAAGCCTCCTCAGACAACCGTTTTGCCTTCTTGCATGTCTTTTTCTTTGGGGTAGTTTTGGTCACTGCCTCCTGTACAGTGTTACAAACCTCTATCCATAGTTATTCAGGCACTCTGTTTACCAGGTCTAATCCCTTGAATCTATTCATAACCTCCTCTGTATAATCATAAAGGATTCAATTTAGATCATACCTGAATGGTCTAGTGGTTTTCTCTACTTTCTTCAATTTAAGCCTGAAGTTTGCAATAAGGAGCTTATGATCTGAGCCACAGTCAGCTCCAGGTCTTGTTTTTGCTGACTATATAGATCTTCCCTGCAAGAATATAATCAATCTGATTTTGATATTTTCCATCTGGTTAACAGTTACTAAAATTATGGTTATTTTTAATACACTTATTTTTTGAACTTTCATATGAGTTTAAAGTGATTTATACACCACTTTTGCAATATTAGAGAATATGACTTTGACTGTATAATTTACCTTAACTGGTGAATTTTACACATTTATATGTTTTTTAGGTTATTAGCATCTTTTCATTCCAGTTTAAGAATTCCTTTTAGCATTTTTTTGTAAGTTAAATCTACTGACGATCTCCTTCAGTTTTTGTCTGTTTGTTTGGGAATATCTTTCAGATCAGATCAGTCGCTCAGTCGTGTCCGACTCTTTGCGACCCCATGAACTGCAACACGCCAGGCCTCCCTATCCATCACCAGCCCTCGGAGGTCACTTAGACTCATATTCATCGAGTCAGTGATGCCATCCAGCCATCTCATCCTCTGTCGTCCCCTTCTCCTCCTGCCCCCAATCCCTCCCAGCATCAGAGTCTTCTCCAATGAGTCAACTCTTCACATGAGGTGGCCAAAATACTGGAGTTTCAGCTTTAGCATCATTCCTTCCAAAGAAATCCCAGGATTGATCTCCTTCAGAATGGACTGGTTGGATCTCCTTGCAGTCCAAGGGACTCTCAAGAGTCTTCTCCAACACCACAGTTCAAAAGCATCAATTCTTTGGCGCTCAGCCTTCTTCACAGTCCAACTCTCACATCCATACATGACCACAGGAAAGACCATAGCCTTGACTAGGCGAACCTTTGTTGGCAAAGTGATGTCTCTGCTTTTGAATATGCTATCTAGGTTGGTCATAACTTTCCTTCCAAGGAGTAAGCGTCTTTTAATTTCATGGCTGCAGTCACCATCTGCAGTGATTTTGGAGCCCAAAAAATAAAGTCTGACACTGTTTCCACTGTTTCCCCATCTATTTCCCATGCAGTGATGGGACCAGATGCCATGATCTTCGTTTTCTGAATGTTGAGCTTTAAGCCAACCTTTTCACTCTTCACTTTCACTTTCATCAAGAGGCTTTTTAGTTCCTCTCCACTTTCTGCCATGAGGGTGGTGTCATCTGCATATTTGAGGTTATTGATATTTCTCCCAGCAATCTTGATTCCAACTTGTGTTTCTTCCAGTCCAGCATTTCTCATGATGTACTCTGCATATAAGTTAAATAAACATGGTGACAATATACAGCCTTGACGTACTCCTTTTCCTATTTGGAACCAGTCTGTTGTTCCATGTCCAGTTCTAACTGTTGCTTCCTGACCTGCATACAGATTTCTCAAGAGGCAGATCAGGTGGTCTGGTATTCCCATCTCTCTCAGAATTTTCCACAGTTTATTGTGATCTACACAGTCAAAGGCTTTGGCATAGTCAATAAAGCAGAAATAGATGTTTTTCTGGAACTCTCTTGCTTTTTCCATGATCCAGCGGATGTTGGCAATTTGATCTCTGGTTCCTCTGCCTTTTCTAAAACCAGCTTGAACATCACGAAGTTCACGGTTCATGTATTGCTGAAGCCTGGCTTGGAGAATTTTGAGCATTACTTTACTAGCGTGTGAGATGAGTGCAATTGTGCGGTAGTTTGAGCATCCTTTGGCATTGCCTTTCTTTGGGATTGGGATGAAACTGACCTTTTCCAATCTTGTGGCCACTGCTGAGTTTTCCAGATTTGCTGGCATATTGAGTGCAGCACTTTCACAGCATCATCGTTCAGGATTTGGAATAGCTCCACTGGAATTCCATCACCTCCACTAGCTTTGTTTGTAGTGATGCTTTCTAAGGCCCACTTGGCTTCACATTCCAGGATGTCTGGCTCTAGGTCAGTGATCACACCCATCATGATTATCTGGGTCGTGAAGCTCTTTTTTGTACAGTTCTTCTGTGTATTCTTGCCACCTCTTCTTAACATCTTCTGCTTCCGTTAGGTCCATAGCATTTCTGTCCTTTATCAAGCCCATTTTTGCATGAAATGTTCCTTTGGTATCTTTGATTTTCTTGAATAGGTCCTTAGTCTTTCCCATTCTGTTGTTTTCCTCTATTTCTTTGCATTGATAGCTGAAGAAGGCTTTCTTATCTCTTCTTGCTATTCTTTGGAACTCTGCATTCAGATGTCTATATCTTTCCTTTTCTCCTTTGCTTTTCGCTTCTCTTCTTTTCACAGCTATTTGCAAGGCCTCCCCAGACAGCCATTTTGCTTTTTTGCATTTCTTTTCCATGGGGATGGTCTTGATCCCTGTCTCCTGTACAATGTCACGAACCTCATTCCATAGTTCATCAGGCACTCTGTCAGATCTAGGCCCTTAAATCTATTTCTCACTTCCACTGTATAATCATAAGGGATTTGATTTAGGTCATACCTGAATGGTCTAGTGGTTTTCCCTACTTTCTTCAATTTAAGTCTGAATTTGGCAATAAGGAGTTCATGGTCTGAGCCACAGTCAGCTCCTGGTCTTGTTTTTGCTGATTGTATAGAGCTTCTCCATCTTTGGCTGCAAAGAATATAATCGATCTGATTTCAGTGTTGACCATCTGGTG
Organism: Tragelaphus eurycerus; assembly: GCA_935064755.1. NCBI lineage: Eukaryota > Metazoa > Chordata > Mammalia > Artiodactyla > Bovidae > Tragelaphus > Tragelaphus eurycerus. The sequence goes on from CAKXYN010000060.1 coordinate 1,058,473, forward strand.
ATGTCTTTATCTCTCTTTAAATTCTGAAGGCAATTTTGCTGGGCATAGTTTCTTGGTTGGCAGTTTTTTCTCTCAGTATCTTGAGTATCTCACTCTACTTTTTCCTGGCTTGTGATATTTCTGTTGAGAAATCCCCTTGCAGATATGGGAACTCCCTTATGTGATGATTCACTTTTCTGTTGCAGCTTTCAGATTTCTCTCTTTGTCTTTGAGTAACTTAATTATAATGTGTCTCAATGTACCCCTTTTTGGGCTTAACCTATTTAGGACCTTTAGGGTCTCATGAATCTGAATGTCCATCTATTTCCCCAGCTTGGAAAGTTTTCAGCCATTGTATCTTTAAACTTTTGATCTCCTTCTCTCTCTTCTCTTTTGTGAGAGCTGGACTGTGAAGAAGGCTGAGCGCCGAAGAATTGATGCTTTTGAACTGTGGTGTTGGAGAAGACTCTTGAGAGTCCCTTGGACTGCAAGAAGATCCAACCAGTCCATTCTGAAGGAGATCAATCCTGGAATTTCTTTAGAAGGAATGATGCTAAAGCTGAAACTCCAGTATTTTGGCCACCTCATGCGAAGAGTTGACTCATTGGAGAAGACTCTGATGCTGGGAGGGATTGAGGGCAGGAGGAGAAGGGGACGACAGAGAATGAGATGGCTGGATGGCATCACTGACTTGATGGGTGTGAGTCTGGGTGACCTCCGGGAGCTGGTGATGGACAGGGAGGCCTGGCGTGCTGCGGTTCATGGGGTCACAAAGAGTCGGACACGACTGAGCGACTGATCTGATCTGATCTGATAATCCATATACTTGTTCTTTGAATGTTGTCCCATTCGTCCTTTTGACTTTCTTCATTAGTTCTCATTTCTTTTTGCACTTCTGACTGGGTAATTTCAGGTGACTTTTCTTCAAGTTCACTGATTTCTTTCTGCTCCATTGAAGTCTTCTGTTGAAGTTTTGTCTTAATTTTTTTTTAGTTCAATCATATTTAGCTCTAGGATTTCTGTTTATTTTAAAAAGTGGTTTCCACGTGTTTATTTACTTGGTTGTGTCAGATGTTAATTGCAGCACATGGGATCTTCGTCGCATCATACAGGATCTTTCATGGCAGCACACAGACTCTAGTAGGTGGCACATGTGTGGGCTCTCTGTGGTGCATGGGCAGTGGAGAATGTGGTTTTAGTAGTTACAACACACAGGCTTAGTTGGTCTGTGGCATGTGGGATCTTGATTTCTGGACCAGGGATCAAACTTATGTTATCTGCATTGCACAGAATATTCTTCACCATTGGACCATCAGTTATGGTTTCCATATCTTTTTTTTTTTTTAAGACTTCTTTATTTATTTTTATTTTTGGTTGCACTGAGTTTGTTGTGCACAGACTTTCTCTAGTTGTAGTGAGTAGGGGCTTCTCTTTCTTGGGGTGCACCGGCTCCTCATTGCCATGGCTTCTCTTGTGGCGGAACGTGGGCTCTGGGCATGTGGGCTTCAGAGTTGTGGCTCATGGGCTCCTGTGTGCTGGCTCAGTAGTTGTGGTACACAGGTTTAGTTGTCCTGTGGCATGTGGGATCTTCCTGGACCAGGGATTGAACCCATGACCCCTGCATTGGCAGGTATATTCTTTACCTTTGGTCCACAGGGGTGCCTTCCATATCTTTTTGAACTCATTTTATTCGTGTATTTCTCCCCTGTTTTCACTTAATTGTTTATTTGTATTTTCTATAGTTCACAAAACTTCTTTAAGAGTATTATTTTGAATTTCTTATTCAGTTCATAGATCTCCATTTCTTCAGGGTCCATTATTGTAGCTTTATTAACTTCCTTCAGTGGTATCAGATTTATTTGATTTCTTTCTGATCCTTCTGTCTTTGTGTTGGCATCTGTGCATTTGAGGAGGTGGTCTCCTTAGGTTCATTTTGACAGGAAATGACCTCTAGTCAACCCAGTTTGGGATTCTGGATGGGCCAATTGGTAGTGTATACTAGCAGGCAGCATTTGCTTTCAGCATGTCTAGTGAGGTAGGACCACTGTCCTTACTTTGAGGTTGGGAGGGGCCTGCTGGCTCAGTCCTGTGGTTGGATGAATTTACTAGCTAGGCTCCCTGGGTGGGTGGGGCTGCTGGCTGGGATTCATGGCCGAGCAGGACCACTGTCTGGGCTCCATGATTGCTTGTAGTAGGGCAGGGTCACAGACTGTGTTCCCTGGCTGGATGGTGGAACTGTTTGGTCACTGATTAGGTAGGGTCACAGGCTGGATTGTTAATCACCTCTGATTAAGTCGGTCCCAAGGCTGTGCTCCCTGGCCAGTTGCCAGTCTAGACTTCCTGTTGGATCAGACTTTTTGAATTAGCCCTGATTTTGATATTCTCTTTGTTTCTTAAAACCATTGAAAGCTAAGGGAATTACAGTATTTTATTATTTTGGCTGGCCTACATCTTCCAAATTATCTCTTTTACTTGGACAGCATATGAGAATTCTTTCTTTTAACTGTGGTTTGAGAAAATGTCTTCACAGGTATGGTGGATAAGAGCTCCAGATTAGAAACTAGACTGTCCTGATTCTAACCTGTGGATTACTGGATTGATGGTTGTGTGTTTATACTTTTAATAGTCCTCATATTTGTTGTGTTAATTTACACCTTTCCCAACAGTACAGTGAGGATGTCTGTTGCTTTACTACCTGACCAGGGCAGTATATCATCAAATTTTTGGCCTTTGCAAATACTATAGGTTTGAAAAAATTGTCCCAGTGTAGTTTTATTTCTTTTTTGGTCCATGCGTTACTTACAGGTGTGTTATTTAATTTCCAGATTTGGGGGACTTTTTTAGATATGTCTGTTACTGATTTCTAGTTTAATGTGTGGCCCGAGAGCATACTTTACATGCTGTAAGTTTAAAATGCTTCAATTCCACATAGTTGATAAGACTCATATATTCATTTTTGATATTTTCTGCTTGTCAGTATTGCCATGAGTCTTTGGTCTGGACTAATTTCAGTGCTGGCAATAAGCCTGGCTCCATCATGTGTTTAGAGAATCATGTCTTAATCAGGATGTATAGTAGTCTCACTGCTGTAACATGTTACCACAGACTAGGGGGCTTAAATAACAGAAATTTATTTCTTGAGGCTTGTTACCACAGACTAGGGGGCTTAAATAACAGAAGTTTATTTCTTGAGGCTAGATCAAGATGCTGGCGGGTTTGGGTTTGATTTCACCTGAAGCCTCTCTCTTTGGCTTGCAGATGCCCGCTTTCTCTCTGTGTCTTCTTATGGTCTTTCTTCTGTGTACCTGTATTACTGGTGTCTCTTTTTCTTCTTATAAGGACACCAGTCTTATTGGACTAGGGCCCTACCCTATGACTTCATTTAACTTTAATTACCTAGCTAAAGGTCCTATTTCCAAATACAGTCACACTGGAAATTAAGCCTTCAATGTATGAGTGTTAGGTGACCTCATTTCAGTTCATTACAGAAGGGGCATGGAGAGTGGGTATATGCATTAGAAATATATGCCTTGTGCTAATTGTGTGCAATGTAGTCAATGTATATGTTGATAAATATACATGATGGTTATTTAAAAATACTATCTGATGTTTAAGTTGGTTTCTGTGATCTGTTGGATCATAAGAAAAGCAAGAGAATTCCAGAAAAACATCTATTTCTGCTTTATTGACTATGCCAAAGCCTTTGACTATGTGGATCACAACAAACTGGAAAATTCTTAAAGAGATGGGAATACCAGACCACCTTACCTGCCTCCTGAAAAATCTTTATATAGGTCAAGAAGCAACAGTTAGAACCGGACATGGAACAATGGACTGGTTCCAAATTGGGAAAGGAGTACGTCAGGGCTGTCTATTGTCACCCTGTTTATTTAACTTCTATGCAGAGTACATCATGAGAAATGCTGGGCTGGATGAAGCATAAGCTGGAATCAAGACTGCCGGGAGAAATATCAATAACCTCAGATATGCAGATGAAACCACCCTTATGGCAGAAAGCAAAGAAGAACTAAAAAGCGTCTTGATGAAAGTGAAACAGGAGAGTGAAAAGACTGGCTTAAAACTCAACATTCAAAAAACTAAGATCACGGCACAGTCCATCACTTCACGGCAAATAGAAGGGAAAGCAGTGGAAACAGTGGGAGACTTTATGTCCTTGGTCTCCAAAATCACTGTGGACGGTGACTGAAGGCATGAAATTAAAAGACACTTGCTTCTTGGAAGAAAAGTTATGACCAACTTAGACAGCATATTAAAAAGCAGAGACATGACTTTGCCGAGAAAGGTCCATTTAGTCAAAGCTATGGTTTTTCCAGTAGTCATTCATATATAAATATGAGAGTTGAACCTCAAAGAAGGCTGAGCGCTGAAGAATTGATGCTTTTGAACTGTGGTATTGGAGAAGACTCTTGAGAGTCCCTTGGACTGCAAGGAGATCAAGTCAGTCCATCCTAAAGGAAATCAGTCCTGAATATTCATTGGAAGGACTCGTTCTGAAGCTGAAACTCTGGTACTTGGGCCACCTGATGCAAGCAGCTGACTCACTGGGAAAGACTCTGATGCTGGGAAAGATTGAAGGCAGAAGGAAAAGGGGACAACAGAGGATGAAATAATTGAATGGTATCACCGACTTGATGGACGTGAGTTGAGCAAGCTCCAGGAGTTGGTGAAGGACAGGGAAGCCTAGTGTGCTGCAGTCTGTGGGCTCACAAAGAGTCGGACACGACTGAGTGCCTGAACTGAACTGAAGTTGGTTATATAATTCTGTGAGTTAATAATATCCATTTGCTTCTTAAAAATCTAAAAAATTTTTGAGACACATTTTATGAGCAGTAAACTGAGTGTCCACCTGCTGTAGGGTGTAATGTTCTGTTAGATGTAATTGATTGATAGTATTTTAGTAGTTATCTATTGCTCTGTAACAAGTCACTTCTAAACTGAGCAGTTTAAAATGACAAACATTTATTATCTTATACTTTTTGTGTACAGATGATTCTGAAGTGGCCTAGGTGTGTGGTTATGACATTGTATGCATAGTATCTCTCAAGAGGTTGTAGTTAAGATTGTGACTAGGGTTATAGTCTTCTGAAGGCTTCTTGGGACTGAAGGGTCTACTTCCAAGATGAGTCACTCACATGCCTGTTGGTGGGAGGATAAGTTTTTCAAAATGTGGGCTTATCATAGGGCTGCTTGTAAAATTTAATTAATTTTATAATGACAATGTGAATTCTTCTAGACTTTGTCTGGAAAGTTTTTATTTCTCAGTTTTGAAAGTTATTTTATGTTAAGAATTCTGGATTTGCAGGGCTATTTTGTTTTAGCACTTTAAATGTGTCTCTCCATTGTGTTCTAGATTCTGTGATTTCTGATGAACAGTCTGCTTTTATATTTTGGTTGCTTTGTGAGTTCTTAGATCTGTAATATTACGATTTTCAATACATTTGGAAAAAATTTGACCATTCTTCACATATTTGTTCTGTTTCCCTCTCTCATTTTTTTGGGATTCCAGTGTAAGGCAATATTGCTTGTTTTTAACCCCACTCCTCACTGAGATGCTCTTTTTTCTCAGTCTTCATGCATTATTTTGCATAGTTTCTTATTGCTTTGCCAGTAAATTATTAATCTTCTCTTTCTAGTGTCTAATATACTATTATCCCATCAGGTGTATTTCTTTGTTACTAACGTTATTTTTCATCTGTAGAAGTTTGATATGGGTCTTATTTATTATCATGGGTAAGATGTTAGGAGATTCTGTTTCCTGCCCCTAAACTGTCTGGTTATTCAATTATCTCAATACCATTTCTCTGAATGAGCCAAGTTTTTCTCATAGATTTGAAATCTACCTATGTCATGAATTAAATTCCACATATATTTGATTCTGGAGAAGGCAGTGGCAACCCACTCCAGTACTCTTGCCTGGAAAATCCCATGGATGGAGGAGCCTGGTGGGCTGCAGTCCATAGGGTTGCTGAGGGTCGGACAGGACTGAGTGACTTCACTTTCACTTTCCACTTTCATGCATTGGAGAAGGAAATGGCAACCCACTCCAGTGTTCTTGCCTGGAGAATCCCAGGGACGGGGGAGCCTGGTGGGCTGCCGTCTTATGGGGTCGCACAGAGTCGGACACGACTGAAGTGACTTAGCAGCAGCAGCATATTTGATTCCATTTCGGGACTCACAGTAATTAATATGCCCATTGATAATATCTTTTCACGTACCAGTGCCACATTGTTTCTTTCTGCCTTCAGGCATTCAATTTATAATTTATTTGCTATCTTAAAAGTTAAATGTGTGTACATCTTTAATTTTACCTTTAAATCTTTTAATCTTATATACCTTCTGTAAGTAAATTAGAACTTTTTTGTTGCTCAGCCACTCAGTCCTGTCCGATTCTGTGACCCCATGGAATGCAGCATGCCAGGCTTCCCAGTCCTTCACTATCTCCTGGAGCTTGTTCAAACTCATGTCCATTGAGTCGGTGATGCCATCCAACCATCTCATCCTCTGTCGTCCCCTTCTCCTCCTGCCTTCAATCTTTCCCAGTCTCAGGGTCTTTTCCACTGAGTCAGCTCTTCGCATCAGGTGGCCAGAGTATTGGAGCTTCAGCTTGCATCAGTCCTTCCAATGAATATTTAGAGTTTATTTCCTTTAGGATTGACTGGTTTGATCTCCTTTCAGTACAAGGGGCTGTCAAGAGTCTTCTCTAGCATCAGTTCTTTGGTGCTCAGCGTTTTTTATTGTCCAGCTCTCACATCTGTACATGACTCCCAGAAAAATCATAGCCTTGACTAGATGGACCTTTGTTGGCAAAGTAACTATTCATGTAATATAACAGTTTTAGATATGAGGTTAATCTGTTCTTTACTCAAGCCATGCATGTGAAAGATGTAGAAATATAGAGATACAAGGTAAGAACACATATAGGTGAATTCCTGTCCCCACTCCTTCTTTGTTTATTTTATAGTTTACTTAATTGCATTTATCATTAATGTCTACTCTCTAGAATGTAAACTGCCTAAAGGCTGGATAGCAACACTGTTTTGATTATTCTAACCTTAAAATACATTAATACCTGATAAAACTACTCTACTCTCATTACATTTGGTTTACAGAAGATTCTTAGCTTTTAATTTTCCATTGGAACTTTAGAATCACCTTGTTTATTCTTTATTAATATTTTTACATATTATGTATGTAGATTTGTTGCATACCATATATATGTTTATGATATGCCTTTTGTGATCTTTAGGAATCTTTTAGCAATTTTATTAGATAGGTCATTTAGTGTTTCTGTTATTTCCCTATCTGTAAAATGAAGAGATTATTTCAGAGGCTTTTAATTTGAGATGCATGTCTTTCTAGGGATCTCTATAAATTGTCGTTGTTTAGTTGCTAAGTTGTGTCTCTCTTTTGTGACCCCATTTATTGTAGCCTGCCAGGCTACTCTGTCTATGTGGTTTTCCAGGCAAGAGTGCTGGAGTGGGTTGCCGTTTCCTTCTCTAGGAGGTATTCCAGGTCCAGGAATTCAGCCCGGCATCTCCTGCATTGTCAGGCAGATTCTTTACCACTGAACTACCAAGAAAGCCCTCTCTATGAATTACCTTAGATTATATGTGAAATTATTCTTTGTATGTAATTTGTGCTGAGTTAGGAATGTAATGTACATGCCAGTCTAAGTTTTAGGGGAGCTTATCTCAGATGCTTTTCTAATTTTTGAAATAATGTGGTTGAGTTATTTGAGCTGGCTTCTCCTTGCCCTTCTTCCCCCCAGCCAAATCTTAGTAATTTGCAAATGGATGACCAGAATCCTCTGGTCCTTTTTCTTTCTTGCCATCCTATCCCTTTCCTTCTTGTCCTCTTCTGCCCCCTCTTTTTTTCAGCGTATAGGAACTCTGTTTTCAGTCATTTAAATTTGGTATTAGGGGAATCAGATGGAGGCTTTCTGGGATGCTGATAATATTTTGTTGCTTGATCTGATTGCTGCTAGCATGAATGTGTTCAGTTTGTGATACTTCATTGAGCTGAGCACTTTGTTTTTGGGCAATTTTCTGTCAGTTCAATGAAGATTCTTTAAAAAGTTGAGGTAAAATAAAATTTGGAGATGCTATTTTATCAACTGATTCTACAGTTCTGTTTGACTATCCTATTTATTGCCATCACATCCTACTTCACTAAGAAATATTTGACCTTCTTACTCATTCAGAACTGTTGGGTTCCTTGAAGAAAAAAATCTGTGACCTGTGAATTGCAAATGCAAACACATTACTTCCTGCCATTTTTCCTTTCGAGCCATCAGATCAGATCAGATCAGATCAGATCAGTCGCTCAGTCGTGTCCGACTCTTTGCGACCCCATGAACTGCAGCACGCCAGGCCTCCCTGTCCATCACCAGCTCCCGGAGGTCACTCAGACTCGCATCCATCGAGTCAGTGATGCCATCCAGCCATCTCATCCTCTGTCGTCCCCTTCTCCTCCTGCCCTCAACCATTGTCTAAAAGCCCTCTCTATTCACCTGGGGAGAGATCTTTAGAACCTGATTGTATGTAATCTCATTTGTCATACCTCTTGACAATATGCTCAACCCACAGAGTTTTGCATGCCTAGCCTAGCTCCTTCATTTCATTTGGTCTGTAGCCCAGATGTCAAGCCTTCAGAAAGGCCTTCCCTGACAAACCCAATTTAAAGGTGCCTAATGGACCCGTTCTATAAATCATGCTGTGGTATTATTTTGTAGAGCTTATTTTTCATGTTAATTTGTTTCTTTAACCTCTGCCTCAACCCGCTTCTCCCCTCGATAGAAAGTTAGCTTCATGAGAGCAAGGCCTCTATTCCTAGGCCTAAGTGCCATGGAATATAGTGGTTCTTAAAAACATGTTTGAAAACTGGGATTATTAAATGAATTCTGTTTTTTCTTTAATTGGATGCCCTTGAAATAATTTTTGGAATTCTACTATTAGATTAAATCTTTGTTTCACCAAACCTTTATTGAGCACTTGCTGTGTAATATGTAAGATGCTTTAGTTCCTCATATTATTTCTCAGACTAAAATGCAAAAAACAACTTTGTTTGTCAGTCTCATAGTGTCTTATTGGAGAAGGAAATGGCAACCCACTCCAGTATTCTTGCCTGGAGAATTCCGTGGACAGAGGAGCCTGGTGGGCTACAGTCCATGGGGTTGCAAAGTCGGACACGACTGAAGTGACTTAGCACACACTCATAGTATCTTATAGTTATTTTTGTAACCTCAGTTTCCAAGTTGCTTAGACCATTCTTGCTGTTCCTTCACCTATGTTCCAGGTTGAGATGTTATTCCTCAAAGTCATTTGACACTGACCTGACCTGCCTCTTGAGAAAGCTGTATGCAGGTCAGGAAGCAACAGTTAGAACTGGACATGGAACAACAGACTGGTTCCAAATAGGAAAAGGAGTACGTCAAGGCTGCATATTGTCACCCTGCTTATTTAACGTATATGCAGAGTACATCATGAGAAACGCTGGGCTGTAGGAAGCACAAGCTGGAATCAAGATTGCTGGGAGAAATATCAATAACCTCAGATACATAGATGACACCACCCTTATGGCAGAAAGCAAAGAAGAACTAAAGAACCTCTTGGTGAAACTGAAAGAGGAGAGTGAAAAAGTTGGCTTAGAGCTCAGCATTCAGAAAACTAAGATCATGGCATCTGGTCCCATAACTTCATAGTAGATAGATGGGGAAACAGTGGAAACAGTGGCTGATTTTATTTTCCTGGGCTCCAAAATCACTGCAGATGGTGATTGTAGCAATGAAATTAAAAGATGCTTACTCCTGGGAAGGAAAGTTATGACCAACCTAGACAGCATATTCAAAAGCAGAGACATTACTTTGCCAACAAAAGTCCATCAAGTCAAGGCTATGGTTTTTCCAGCAGTCATGTATGGATGTGAGATTTGGACTGTGAAGAAAGCTGAGCGCCAAAGAATTGATGCTTTTGAACTGTGGTGTTGGAGAAGATTCTTGAGAGTCCCTTGGACTGCAAGGAGATCCAGCCAGTCCATTCTAAAGGAGATCAGTCCTGGGTGTTCTTTGGAAGGACTGATGTTGAAGCTGAAACTGCATTCCTTGGGCCATCTGATGCAAAGAGCTGACTCATTGGAAAAGACCCTGATACTGGGAAAGATTGAGGGCAGGAGGAGAAGGGGATGACAGAGGATGAAATGGTTGGATGGCATCACCGACTCAATGGACATGGGTTTGGAGGGACTCTGGGAGTTGGTGATGGACAGGGAGGCCTGGTGTGCTGCAATTCATGGGTTTGCAGAGTTGGACACAACTGAATGACTGAATGGTCATCCGAGTTAAATTCACCCGTTCCAGTCCATTTTAGTTCGCTAATTCCTAGAATGTCGACATTCACTCTTGCCATCTCTTGTTTGACCACTTCCAATTTGCCTTGATTCATGGACCTGACATTCCAGGTTCCTATGCAATATTGCTCTTTACAACATTGGACTTTGCTTCTATCACCAGACACATCCACAGCTGGGTATTCTTTTTGTTTTGGCTCCATCCTTTCATTCTTTCTGGAGTTATTTCTCCACTGATCTCCAGTAGCATATTGGGCCCCTACTGACCTGGGGAGTTTGTCTTTTAGTATCCTATCATTTTGTCTTTTCATACTGTTCATGGGGTTCTCAAGGCAAGAATACTGAAGTGGTTTGCCATTCCCTTCTCCAGCGGACCACACCCTGTCATATCTCTCCACCATGACACGCCCATCCCAGGTTGCCCCTCGGGCATGGCTTAATTTCATTGAGTTAGACAAGGGTGTGGTCCTTGTACTGCAGATGGTGACTGCAGCCATGAAATTAAAAGACGCTTACTCCTTGGAAGGAAAGTTATGACCAACCTAGATAGCATATTCAAAAGCAGAGACATTACTTTACCAACCAAGGTTCGCCTAGTCAAGGCTATGGTCTTTCCTGTGGTCATGTATGGATGTGAGAGCTGGACTGTGAAGAAGGCTGAGCGCCGAAGAATTGATGCTTTTGAACTGTGGTGTTGGAGAAGACTCTTGAGAGTCCCTTGGACTGCAAGGAGATCCAACCAGTCCATTCTGAAGGAGATCAATCCTGGAATTTCTTTGGAAGGAATGATGCTAAAGCTGAAACTCCAGTATTTTGGTCACCTCATGCGAAGAGTTGACTCATTGGAGAAGACTCTGATGCTGGGAGGGATTGGGGGCAAGAGGAGAAGGGGACGACAGAGGATGAGATGGCTGGATGGCATCACTGACTCTATGGACATGAGTCTGAGTGACCTCCGGGAGCTGTTGATGGACAGGGAGGCCTGGCGTGCTATGATTCATGGGGTCGCAAAGAGTCGGACACGACTGAGCGACTGATCTGATCTGATCTGATGCTGGGAGGGATTGAGGGCAGGAGGAGAAGGGGACGACAGAGGATGAGATGGCTGGATGGCATCACTGACTCGATGGATGCGAGTCTGAGTGACCTCCGGGAGCTGGTGATGGACAGGGAGGCCTGGCGTGCTGCGGTTCATGGGGTCGCAAAGAGTCGGACACGACTGAGCGACTGATCTGATCTGATCTGATCTGAATGACTGAACTGAACTGAAATGTTCTTCACTGTCCGTTCAGTAGCTCTTTTGAATTCCTTTCTTTCGTAAACAGAAAGCGTCTAAGAAAGCTTTCTGTTTCTACATTCATGCTTATAAGCACTTCAGTTAAATTATATTAGGTTTAGGGGAGAATTTTAAGTTTCTTTGATTTTACTTAGATTTTGTGTACCCCATCTGAAAGAAGTTCTTAAGTTCCTGCTGCTGCTGCTAAGTCACTTAAGTCGTGTGGGACTCCGTGCACCCGCATAGACGGCAGCCCACCAGGCTGCCCCATCCCTGGGATTCTCCAGGCAAGAACACTGGAGTGGGTTTCCATTTCCTTCTCCAATGCATAAAAGTGAAAAGTGAAAGGGAAGTTCCTCAGTCGTGTCCGACCCTTAGCAACCCCATGGACTGCATCCTACCTGGCTCCTCTATCCATGGGATTTGCCAGGCAAGAGTACTGGAGTGGGGTGCCATTGCTTTCTCCGTCTTAAATTGCTGCTGCTGCTGCTGCTAAGTCGCTTCAGTAACGTCCGACTCTGTGCGACCCCGTAGACGGCAGCCCACCAGGCTGCCTCGTCCCTGGGATTCTCCAGGCAAGAACACTGGAGTGGGTTTCCATTTCCTTCTCCAATGCATGAAAGTGAAAAGTGAAAGTGAAGTTGCTCAGTCGGACCCTTAGCGACCCCATGGACTGCAGCCTACCAGGCTCCTCTGTCCATGGGATTTTCCAGGCAAGAGTACTGGAGTGGGGTGCCATTGCCTTCTCCTTTAAGTTCCTATTTCCCTTTAAATAAAGATTTGGACTTTTAGGTGTAATGAACAGTGAAAGTGAAAAGTGAAAGTTGCTCAGCCCTGTGTGACTCTGCGACCCCATTGACTATCCGGTCCATGAAATTGTCCAGGCCAGAATACTGGACCAAGTAGCCATTCCCTTCTCCAGGGGATCTTCCCAACCCAGGGATTGAACCCAAGTCTCCCATATTGCCCGAGAATTCTGTACCAGCTGAGCTACCAGGGAAGCCCTTAGGGTGTAACTTATTTTTTTTCCTAACTTTTTTCATTCTCTGATAAATATGGAAATGATATTTGGATGGGAAACAGAAGCGGCTGAGGAGGCTGTTCAGACCCTGCGTGTCTATCTGTGTGAGGACTGAGGAAGTCTACCTATCTCTACACTATAATCTGTTGACCTGATGTTTGGAAGCTCTGCTTTAAGAGTAGATAGACTTAAGTAGTATGTGAGCACTCTGTTTTATTTTTGTATGTTTGTGTATTTTTTTTTTAAGAAAGAGTTATAACATTCATTAGATTCTGAAAAGGGTCTATTAGCCAAAAAAGGTTAAGAATGAATGTTCAAATTGTGGAACTAAAGCCAAATGAATGACATAACTTATTGTTCATTTTGGGGGTAGGTTTTTTCCTTTTGATTATACAGTTACACATATATTTATCTTACAGAATTTCAACATTGTAGGTGCAATTAATGTAGACAGTAAAAGTATGCTGTATCCCATTTTCAGTTAATTTCTACCAAGTTTGGTATACATTTCTCCTAAGTATTTTTCTTCTTACAGATGTCATTTTCTTTTCTGTTCTTTTTCCAAAATTTTATTTATAAAAGAGATTATTTTATATATATGTGCATATATATGTATGGTATGCAATTCTTTTCTCACTTATTTTAGATATAATTCCACCTCAGTACTCGTTGATCTCCCTCATTCTTTATAACAAATTCAGTGTTTTTATTGATCTACAAAATTTTGGTTAATCTTTATTCTATTACATGAGTAATTCCTAACTTTTTTGCATTGCAAACTATGGTACGGTGAATATATCTGTAGATATATTCTTGCAAATTTAGAATTATTTCTATCTAATTACAAGAAAGAGAAATGCTCGGCTAAAGTTATGAATACCTAAAGTGTTAATGCTGTGCTGTGCTTATTTGTTGCTCATTTGTTGCTCATTTGTGTCTGACTCTTTGTCACCCATAGAATGTAGTTTGCCAGGCTCTTCTGTCCATGAGATTCTCCAGGCAAGATTACTGGAGTGGATTGTCACGCCCTCCTCCAGGGGACCATCCCAACCCAGAGCTTGAACCCAGGTCTTCTGCATTGCAGGCAGATTCTTTACCGTCTGAGCCACCAGGGAAGCCCAGAGTATTAAAAGATATTGTTAAAATGTCATCCAAAACTGGATCTATTTACCCTTCCATGTGTATGATAACAAATTTCTGAACATACTTTCCAACGAGTTAATAAAGTGAATTTTCCCTAATCTGCAAGATGAAAAAACATTTTTATGTTATCAAAAATTTCAACCATACACAAAGGTAAAGATAGAACTTTGAACCTCCATAACTCATCATCGGACTCAATGTTTATCAAGATTTTTGACTCGTTTGCCTCCTTTGCCTTTTTTCTGTTTTTCCAAAATGTTTTGAAACAAATCCCAAACATATTTGATCACCCCCCGGTATGCTTCCGTATTGATCTTTTAAAAAATGTATTTTCTTTCTTAAAAAATTTTTTAGCCTTTTAGTGGAAAAAATTTCGCACAGGTCTAAAAGCAATGAGTGTCACTTAATTGATACAATATTTTATTAGGAAAAAACTGCTTTGATGATGTTTTGTTAAGGACCAATTAAAACTACATTCTTTTTTCTTGATGTCTTAAAAATCTGAAAGTGGTGGTACTTATTGGCTTTGACATTGGCCCACATTCTGGCCAATGGGCCCACAATGGGCCGCTTAATAAGTATAATATAACAAAACCCCTTATCAGTCTCCCAGTTTCTACAGTTAACAACTCAAGCTGGGCTTGGTGTATTCCTACTTCTTTTCCTTTACTCGACCAAATTATTTTGAAGCTAATCTCATACATTGTAGCATTTTATTCATAAACATTTATATTGCTAATTGTTAAGTCACTTCAGTTGTGTCCGACTCTGTGTGACCCCAGAGACGGCAGCCCACCAGGCTTCCCCATCCCTGGGATTCTCTAGGCAAGAACACTGGAGTGGGTTGCCATTTCCTTCTCCAATGCATGAAAGTGAAAAGTGAAAGTGAAGTTGCTCAGTCGTGTCTAGCGACCCCATGGACTGCAGCCTACCAGGCTCCTCCGTCCATGGGACTTTTAGGCAAAAGTACTGGAGTAGGGTGCCATTGCCTTCTCCGAAACATTTATATAGAGATGTAAAAGACAAGACTTTCCTATTCAGTGATAACCACAATGCTGTTTGTCATACCTAAAAAAGTTAATTCCTTATTACTGTTAAATATCCATGACCATTTACTTACATAACCACAATGCCATTATGTTACCTAATAAAATTATTTAACAAACTAGTACTCAGTTCTTAATTGGACTTCTGTTTTCTGCTGCTAAGTCACTTCAGTCGTGTCCGACTCTGTGCGACCCCATAGACGGCAGCCCACCAGGCTCGCCCGTCCCTGGGATTCTCCAGGCAAGAACACTGGAGTGGGTTGCCATTTCCTTCTCCAATGCATGAAGGTGAAAAGTGAAAGTGAAGTCGCTCAGTCGTGTCTGAAACCCCATGGACCGCAGCCCACCAGGCTCCTCCATCCATGGGATTTTCCAGGCAAGAGTACTAGAGTGGTTCAAGTTGGATTAGGTTAGAATCCGTTCACATGTTACATTTGGCTACTGGGCCTTTCAAGCTCTTTAACTGGTGCTCCTTCTACCTCCTTTTCCTCTCAGCCACTGACAGGTTGCAGTGATCAGTTGCAGTGGAGTCAGTTGTCCTATATAATGTTCTGCTTTGATGATTTTTCTATTTGCTTTCTTATGGTATCATTTAACTTATTTCTTTATCTCTTAGCTCTAGAGACTTCACTACTTAGCTCTAGTGTCATTTAGGTTCAACTTGTTTGGTAAAAACTCTTTGTAAATAGCACTGTGTACTTCAGAAGCATCATAGCATCTGATTTTTTTTTTTTCCCCCCTCCTCTGGTGATATATGCAGGTAATAGTCTGTTCTCTAAGTAGAAAATTTTTCTTTAAGCCTTTCTTTAATGACTCCATTGTGTGGGTCAGTTATTTTATAGGTATCACAAAATGGAGATTTTCTAATTGCTCATTTTTTGTTTTAATAAACTTAATTCATTTGATTACTGCAGAACTTGAACATCTTTTCATATGTTTGTTGGTCATTCACTTCTTTTGTGAATTGCCCATGGCCTTGGATGATTATTTTTTATGAATTATTTTCTTTTTAACCCATTTTTCAAGAGTTTAAAGATCATAGATATTAATCTTTTATATGTTATGAATGTTTTTTCCAGTTTGTAATTATTTTCTGCATAGAAACTTTTAATTTGTGTAGCCAATTTTTAGCTTTCTTCTATGACTTTTGTTTTTAAATCTTACTTTGACTTTTGTTCTTTGAGATAATATAAGTAATAGTTTATTTTCTTCCTGGTAAATTTTTTTCCTGCTTGATATTTCATCTATGTAGAATATAGTTTGTATATGGTATAAGATAAGGATCAAATTTATTTCCTACATGTAGTCAATTAGTCCTTTAGCAATTTATTGAAAATCTTCTCCCCGCCCCACATTAATTGACTTAGACATTACATAATCTGTTTCTGGAATCCATTGTGGTTTATTGATATCATAATATCACAGATTTTATTTTGTTTTTATTAAAAAATTCTTTTATTGGAGTATAGTTGACAGCAAAGTGAATCAGTTATATATATACATATATCCACTCTTTTTGATTCTTTTCTCATATGGGTCATTATAGAGACATTACACATATTTTAAATTATATTGGATTTGTCATATGTTTTAAAGTGTATGTCACTGTCATTAATCATTTTGTAAGATGTTTTACTTACTTTCACACATATGATTTTCCATTTGAACTTTAGAATTAGTTTGTGATTAGTCCCATTGAAATTTAAATCTAATGTCATTGTGTTTGGTGGGAGAGACTTTTTTTTTTTTTAAAGGTTTTTCCATTTGGGAATGTGGTTTTTCTCTATTCAGATTTTTTATGTTTTTCAGCTAAAATAGTTTCTCCATCTGTTGTAGTAAGTTTCTTTCTAGGTATGTTTTATGTTTAATGTGTTTATTTTGTGTTTGGTCACAAAATACCTTATTTATGACTATTCAGATTATAAATATAAAATAGTTTACTTCAGTTTTGCTCAAATATACCAGTCATACTTTAAAATTAATATAAGATCAGAAGAAATGTGCATACTCAAGTGTATATACTTTTCAAATAAACTTTAAGTATTTGTATCACTTATCTATTCATTAATGCAATAAGTTAAGGAATGAAAAATGCAAGTTTTTAAAATAATCCCAAGTTTATAATTCCCAAGTTTGGGAAATAATCAATTTGTACTTAATGATTTATAAAGAGTGAAAGTAATAAATTAATCCTTGAAACTAATAAATTGCGGTTAAAAAGTATAAAGTCGGTAATAAGATTTACTTTTTGTATTGTAGTTGAAATGTAACTGGTATGATGTTTTATTAGGAAGAAATCTTCCTCAGTGCCAATTTTTATTTAAACAATTAAAACTATATTGTTTTAACTTGCTGCCTTAAAATCATAAAAAGAGTAATACATTACTTTTGATATTGGCCCACATTCTTTTTATGGATATTGTAAATAGAATTAATATATTCTTAGCAGATTTGACAGCACCATTAATTTTTTTTTCTTTTTCCTATTACAGGTTTTGCAAAAGGCATCAAATTAAATCAAGTTCAAATATTCCTTGTGTCCCCAAAGACTTACTGATGATGTCTGAATTTGTTCTTCCAAGATTTATTTTTTGTCTTATTCAATATTTAAGAGAAGGCTATAATGAACCAGGTATGTTTAATCCACTTTTTGTTAGTACTCTTTTTAAGTTCTCAATTAACAAAGTTTAGCACTAACAATGAGGCGAATTTTTTCAGATACCTTTTTTTTTTGGCTTTATGTTTTTTATGTGATGACTATGATATACTAAATAAAAGCACACTAAATATCAATTATATGACCTGATAGATACCTTGTAGTAGGCAGAATGTGGCAATCTCTTTTGCTTGGTTGTAAATGTCTTTGATCAAACTTATTTGGCCTTCTGGAGAAGAGGAAATAATTATTTTATGGGATTGAAGTGATTTGATTTGTGATTGTATTGTGATAGAGCAGAATTAAGAAGTCCTGAAAGTGTTTGACTTTAGCTTAAATTTTTAGGAGATAAACTATTTCACCAATCTCTTTCCCTCCTCCTCTTTTGTAGAGGTATATATATTTATTTCCCTCTATATATAACAACTTAGGGAACAAATTGCTTATTCCCATATTGTTGGTAGAATGTATATCTGTGAGCATCCTGATTGTATTGAAAAGAGAAAAGAAACATGCAAATTACTGATATTATTCTTACTTTTTAAGATGTAGTCACAATCTTGATTAATATGCTTTAGTTAAATGTCTTGATTTAGATATCATTTATTAAAGTTCTTAATCTGACATCGTGAATTACGAATGTCAATTAGTGGTATGAACCAAACATTAACTTTTTATGATGTCTTTTGCCTTTCTAGAGATACTTGCATTTTTATCATTTAAGGGACTGCATTTGCATTACTTTTAGAGCTTTTAAATTATTTAATATTGTAAGTAACCTTGAATCCAATTTGAAACTATGGCACACATGTTTATCTTCTCTCTTGCATCTAGAAGTGTGAAGAATTACAGTATCGTCATCATTTCTAAAACTATTATGTTATTTTCATTGTGAGCAAATACTTATAGTTCCTCACTTCTACATTTTAAGCAGAATATACAGTCTTTGTCAAATACTTCTGGTATGCATTAAAATGGAGAAAGGAATATTGTTTTGATTTAGTCCCAAACTGCTTTCTCTTTGTAATGAAGGAACTGGAGACCAGCAGGGTTATTGAAATTTCCTTCCATTTTATATCACATGTTAACAGATTTTTTTGGATATTCACATTATATGCTGCAAGTGTCCTATTTTAGAAAAATAATAGGTAGAAATCACATTATGCAAATCTTAAAGCTTACCATTAGTTTAATCAAAGAGTAATTAATATGAATATATATATTCCTTGGTGACACTTAGCAGTTACAAGAGGTGGATGACATAGGTCCATAGCTTTGATAATTATGTTGCCATTATCCAAAAACATAAAGGAATGAATGGAAGCACTTTTTTTTGTTTTAAGATAAATTTTGTGAACTTAGGTTTCATAAAGTTTTTCTCTCTGTATTACTGCTTGTACTCAGCATTAATTTCTTATGTCTGTGCAAAAGTAAACTACTACATTCATTTGTGTATAGATCACTGTTTGAAATTAAAGAGAAAAAAAAGATAAAAGAGAGTACTTGAAATCATCTAATCTGAGATAATGGAAGCTGAGATAATTTCATGGTTGGACAGTTACCTGGAGTTCTGTTTTCCATTTCACCCTACCATCCTTTCTGTCAGAGCTTGTGTTAGAGCCCCTGGAAATAAAAAACAAATGTTAATTAAATTTCTACTAATAAGTCATTGGGGAGAATAGAAGAATAATACATAGTATGATTTTCCACTGAGAAAATAAGGTTTTTGGCTTGGATTCCATGACTCAGAGTTATCTGGAATTTTATTCACAGATTATCTTTGAACTAGATTGGCGGTTCCTTGGGGGTAGGAACTACATCTTACTTAGTTTTGCTTCTCAGTGCTTGTCATATAGTAGATACTCAATAAATGTTTAAAGAACTTGATGTCTCCTTTTTGGGTACAGAAGCCCTCTGTTAGCTCCCTTATATGCATTCTTCTTTTAACCAGTTATGATTAAGCTCTAAATCTCTCTCTTCATTCTTTCTTTTAGACCTCAGTTTTTCTAAGACATCTTTTTTTTCTTTTCCTCTTAACTATTCTTTTTAAGTTGCTGTCCAGATTTCTAGATTTCTTCTCTTCCCCTCTCCCAGCATATCTTGCCTGGTATTTTAAAATTGTTTTAGTAAAAACATCCATATTTTTCTAATTAGTTGTTTTGACCTTTAGCTAGCATGAGTCTGTATTTTTGGAATATGATAAAGGATGGGTTATACGCTACACAGATTTTAATTTAGAACTGACATTTTTTTCCCCTAATATTCTTATACTATCTGAATATATTTGATTTCTGTCTTGTTTTGTTTTAGAGAGTAATCTTAACTTTTTCTTGAACTCTGTTCATCTAATTTTGAGATGATTTTTAATTACATGTATATATTTGTAAGTATAGAACCCTAAGTTGAATGCATTTTACACAGATTAAGTGATTAATACTTTGTGAGTGAGTGAGTGAGTGAAAGTCTCTTAGTCATTTCTAACTCTTTGTGACCCCGTGGACTGTGGCCCACCAGGCTCCTCTCTCCATGGAATTCTTTAGGCAAGAATACTGGAGTAGGTTGCCATTTCCTTCTCCAGGGGATCATCCTGACCCAGGGATTGAACCTAGGTCTCCTGCATTGTAGACAGATTCTCTACTGTCTGAACCACTTGAGACATCTAGTACCTTATGAAGTCATCTCTTTTCTCCATCAGTCTTTTCTCAGAGGACTGAATTCCTAAACAAGTCTACCCTAGCTGGGTGCTGAGTAGGTGCCTGCTTTCTGAAGAGTTCTTAAATTAACTTTTTGATTATAAAATGCTGTTATCTAATTTACTGTGTTTTTAAGGAAATAAAATATTATTCTTAGCAAAATATTTTAAAGAAAATTGATTGCTTTTTTTTTTTTTTTTTAGCAGCTGATGTTCCATCAGAGAAAGACCTTAATAAAGTCCTTCAGCTTTTGGAACCTCAAATTTCCTTTTTAGAAGATCTAACTAAAATGGGAGGAGCAATGCGGTCTGTTCTTACTCAGGTTTTAACAAACCAACAAAACTACAAAGATCTGACTTCTGGTGAGTAAAATTTCAAAGAGAAGAAAGTTAAAATTTACTTACATTACTATAATAATGAAAAATTATGTATTTTAAAACTTAAAATGTAGATTATTTTAGTAGAATGCTAAAGCTAAAAGTTATTAAGGATACTTCTTATATTATGGATAAAGAAACTGAACCCCAGAAAAATTAAATGACCAATTCAAGACATCACAATTAACTGATTTTGGAGTTGGGACTAAAACCCAGACTTCCCAAGTTTGGTGTGACATATTTGTAATTATACTCTACCTCCCTTTCTCCAAACAATAACAGCCATCATTCTTGTGTCTTCATGTTCGGTATCCCTAAACTTTTGTGTGAGATTTTATAGTGATGTAGAAAAACCCTGGATTTTATAGTGATGTAGAATTTAAGTTATGAAACTTAAAGTTGTTAAATATGTTTGTACTGTATTGTAAAACAGTTTTTACATCTTGGTAACTTAGCTCAAATTTATAGTTTGGTAAATATATAAATTATTTAAAAATCTTATGAATACTTTAAATAATGTTCTTTGTGCTTTTAATAATGTTCTTTATGAACAGCATGTTTTGAAAATTGAAATTTATCTTCCTTCTTTAGAGTGGTGAAGTTTTTATGTGTCTTGTTAATCATGTGTTATTTATAGATAGTCTCATCTGATTGGCTTTGGGCTATATATTAGAGCTTGGGTGGGGAAGGTACATAGTAAACCAAATATTCCTATCCCTGCCCTTACAAAACTTATGGTCTAGTGCGGGGAGGTGACATTAACAAAACCTCCATACCAAAAATTGCTAGCCCTTATGTCATAACATAAAACTGGAAAAAAATGTGAGGCAATTGTTTTCAGACATTAGACAATAGGAAACACAAGACTGTAAACCTTTGAGAGAAATGAAAAGCAAAAGATGGGCCTCACAATTCTCTGAATCTCTGTCTGGGGAAAACTTTCTGACTGTCATGTGGAGGGCTGGCATTGAAGCAGAGTGTGGTGGTTCAGCTGAGTTAAGGGGGCAGAGGTCACAGTTTAGGGCAGCTGAAGCAGTTGGAGCCTGTGGAATCTTTGGGGCAGAATAGCAAGAGTTTGTGGGTCAGATGTGTGAGGAACCTGAAAGTGGTTGGCTAAGAACCGAGATACACATATACAGGATGAGACTACCTAAGACTTACTAAACAGTGCTGTGGGGTTAATGGCAGACAGTGAAGATAAATATAATAGAGATAATGGAAATTAGGCAGTGTTGGGAGACATTGGAGTATCAGCTCAACCGAACTGGAGAGACCTTATTAATACGCTAGGCATCCAGTTGACACACCAGAAGGCCATATACCTGAGAGTTCTACTCCAGGTCAGCCTTAATGAAGCCTAGAACCCTGACAGAGTTTGGAGATTATTCCTGCCAATTTACAGGGCTTTTAAATAATCTTGAAAGTGAAAGTGTGAGTTGTTCTGTCTTGTCCGACTCTTTGCGACTGCATGGACTGTCGTCTGCCAGGCTACTCTGTCTATGGAATTTTCCAGGCAAGAATACTTGGGAAAGAAAGGGATTGGGTTGCCATTCCCTTCTCCAGAGAGTCTTCTCAACCCAGGGATCAAACCTGGTTCTCCTGCATTATAGGCAGATTTTTTACCATCTGAGCTACCAGGGAAGCCCAAAGAATCTTGGGCTTTCCATAAATTTGCCCCTTCAGTTCAGTTCAGTCCAGTCACTCAGTCATGTCTGATTCTTTGCGACCCCATGGACTGCAGCACTCCAGGCTTCCCTGTCCATTACCAACTCCTGGATCCTACTCAAACTCATGTCCACCACGTTGGTGATGCCATCCAACCGTCTCATCCTCGGTCGTCCCCTTCTCCTCCCACCTTCAGTCTTTCCCAGCATTAGAGTCTTTTCCAGTGAGTCAGTTCTTCTCATCAGGTGGCCAAAGTATTGGAGTTTCAACTTCAACATCAGTTCTTCCAATAAATATTCAGGACTGATTTCCTTTAGGATGGACTGGTTGGATCTCCTTGCAGTTCAAGGGACTTTCAGGAGTCTTCTCCAACACCACAATTCAAAAGCATTAGTTCTCTGGTGCTCAGTATTCTTTATAGTCCAACTCTCATTTCAAACATGACTACTGGAAAAACCATAGCTTTGACTAGATGGGCCTTTGTTGGTAAAGTAATGTCTCTGCTTTTTAATATGCTGTCTAGGTTGGTCATAGCTTTTCTTCCAAGGAGCAAAGCATCTTTTACTTTCATAGCTGCAGTCACCATCTGCAGTGATTTTGGAGCCCAGAAAAATAAAGTCTGTCACTGTTTCCATTGTTTCTCCATCTATTTGCCATGAATTGATGGGACTGGATGCCACAATCTTAGTTTTCTGAATGTTGAGTTTTAAGCCGACTTTTTCACTCTCTTCTCTTTCACTTTCATCAAGGGGCTCTTTAGTTCTTCACTTTCTGCCATAAGAGTGGTGTCATCTGCATATCTGAGGTTATTGATTTTTCTCCTGGCAATTTTGATTCCAGCTTGTGCTTCATCCAGGCTGGCATTTCTCATTATATACTCTGCATATAAGTTAGATAAGCAGGATGACAGTATACAGCCTTGACGTACTCCTTTCCTGATTTGGAACCAATCTGTTGTTCCATGTCCAGTTTTAACTGTTGCTTCTTGACCCGCACGCAGATTTCTCAGGAGACAAGTAAGGTGGTCTGGTATTTCTGTCTCTTTAAGAATTTTCCACAGTTTGTTGTGATCTACACAGTCAAAGGCTTTGTTGTAATCAATAAAGCAAAAGTAGATGTTTTTCTGGGACTCTTTTGCTTTTTTGATGATCCAGCGGATGTTGGCAATTTCATCTCTGGTTCCTCTGCCTTTTCTAAATCCAGCTTGACTATCTGGAAGTTCTTGGTTCATGTACTATTGAAGCCTGGCTTGGAGAATTTTGAGCATTACTTTATTAGCGTGTGAGATGAGTGCAATTGTGTGGTAGTTTGAGCATTCTTTGACATTGTCTTTCTTAGGGATTGGAATGAAAACTGACCTTTTCCAGTCCTGTGGCCACTGCTGAGTTTTCCAAATTTGCTGGCATGTTGAGTGCAGCACTTTCACAGCATCATCTTTAAGGGTTTGAAATAGCTCAACTGGAATTCCATCACCTCCACTAGCTTTGTTCATAGTGATGCTTTCTAAGGCCCACTTGACTTCACATTCCAGGATGTCTGGCTCTAGGGGAGTGATCCCACCATTGTGGTTATCTGGGTCATGAAAATCTTTTTTGTACAGTTCTTCTGTGTATTCTTGCCACCTCTTCTTAATATCTTCTACTTCTGTTAGGTCCATGCCATTTCTGTCCTTTATTGTGCTCATGACTGCAGCCATGAAATTAAAAGACGCTTGCTCCTTGGAAGGAAAGTTATGACCAAACTAGATAGCATATTCAAAAGCAGAGACATTACTTTACCAACAAAGGTTCGCCTAGTCAAGGCTCTGGTCTTTCCTGTGGTCATGTATGGATGTGAGAGCTGGACTGTGAAGAAGGCTGAGCGCCGAAGAATTGATGCTTTTGAACTGTGGTGTTGGAGAAGACTCTTGAGAGTCCCTTGGACTGCAAGGAGATCCAACCAGTCCATTCTGAAGGAGATCAATCCTGGAATTTCTTTAGAAGGAATGATGCTAAAGCTGAAACTCCAGTACTTTGGCCACCTCATGCGAAGAGTTGACTCATTGGAGAAGACTCTGATGCTGGGAGGGATTGAGGGCAGGAAGAGAAGGGGACGACAGAGGATGAGATGGCTGGATGGCATCACTGACTCGATGGATGCGAGTCTGGGTGACCTCTGGGAGCTGGTGATGGACAGGGAGGCCTGGTGTGCTGCGGTTCATGGGGTGGCAAAGAGTCGGACACGACTGAGCGACTGATCTGATCTGATCTGATCTTGCATGAAATGTTCCATAGGTTATCTCTAATTTTCTTGAAGAGATCTCTAGTTTTTTCCATTCTAATGTTTTCCTCTATTTCTTTGCATTGATCACTGAGGAAGGCTTTCTTATCTCTCCTTGCTATTGTTTGGAGCTCTGCATTCAAATGGGTATATCTTTCCTTTTCTCCTTTGCCTTCTCTTCTCTTCTTTTATCAGCTCTTTGTAAAGCCTCATCAGACAGCCATTTTGCCTTTTTGCATTTCTTTTTCTTGGAGATGGCCTTGATTGCTGCCTCCTGTACAGTGTCATGAACCTCCGTCCATAGTTCTTCAGGCACTCTGTCTCTCAGATCTCCATCCATAGTTCTTCAGACACTCTGTCTCTCAGATCTAATCTGTTGAATCTGTTTGTTACTTCCACTGTATAATAGTAAGGGAGTTGCCCCTTACAAACTATAAAACCGAGTCTTCAGAAATTCTATGTGATCAGGCTGTAAGTCTTGCAGAATTAAAATTAACTCTCTTCAAAGGAAGATAGCAGAATCCAGAATCTTTGATAATTTGTCATCAGAATGTCCAGTATACAATAAAAACTGTTAGACATACAAAAAAATAAGAAATTGTGCAGTGTTACCAAGAAAAAGGACACTGATGGAAATTGAACTTGAAATGGCCTAGATGTTGGATTTAGCAGATAAAGAGATTAAAAAACTATTACATATATGTTCAAGAAGTTAAAGGAAAATATGTTCAACTAAATTAAGAAATAATTAAAGGAAAGTTTTGTGTTCTTTTGGCCACACTGCATGGGATGCGGGATCTTAGTTCCATGACCAGAGAGTGAACCTGCACTCCCTGCAGTGGAAGCAGCGATTCTTAACCACTGGACCACTAGGGAAGTCTCTGAAATATATTTTGTTAATTAAAAGTATTGCAAAAATTTCATTTATCGTTACTGAGATAAACACATGATTTTTATTGTTCAGGAGATATTTAGTCATTTCTTATGTTGGACCCTTGAAGTCCTTTATTTTTTATAAACTGTGGTTGTTTTTAATTTTGGACTTGAAAGATAGATGTATTCCTGTTTAATCTGTGCTGAAAGTTTTATTTTCATTTTTGTTTCTTGTTTTTTTTAAGTTAGGCCAGAGATTGGGCAGAGATTTAAATAAACAAAGCTATTCTGTTCTAATTATTGAGACTAGCAAAGAGAAGAAATTGAGGAAAGCTCAGCAAATATTAAAGAAACTCATTTACTATATATTTTTATAATCAGAGAGATTGAAACCTTAATTAAAGATATAGTCTTAATTATATAGTCTCCGTGTGTGTGTGTGTTTGCTTAGTCACTCAATTGTGTCTTGACTCTTTGTGACCCCATAGACAGTAGCCCGCCAGGCTTCTCAGCTTAAGAGGTGGCAAATGACATGGTAACTTGGCTTTCAGAAAATAATTTTTTCTTTTAAAGAACTTTCAAATGTCAGTATTTTTATTTTATTATTCTATTCTCCATAATATATTAGAAATTAAAATAGAAGACAGACTTGGCATTAATATGATCAAATGCTAAGTGAAATGTTTAGGATTGTTAATTCTAGAACCTAAACTTCTCAAAATTTTGGAATAAATTTGTTTTAAGTGATACTTCTGTACAAGTTATGTTTTTAATTACTTAAGTGTCATTATAAAAACATTTTATGCTTCGCAAAACAGAAATTAAGAATAGTCTCAGTTATAATATTTGAAAATTCCACTCTTTTTCCCTAGGAAGCCTTTCCAAAAACTTTGCTTTGGGTAAGTCTGGTTGCATGGTATTATAAGAGCACAGATTGTGAAACCAAATGGTGAAGTCTGCTGCAGATTTGTCATTTACCATATTATCTGCCTTTCTTTACAATAAAAGTTCCTTGAAGATAGGAATCATGTTTTATTAATCTTTGAACCCCCTGTGTTTTGTATATAATCTCTGGCATCTTTAAGATGCTCATTTGCTTACTGGATTTCATTATTTGCTATAAACATGCTGTACATTATTAATGCCAAACATGAGCACAGAAATGTCTGAAAGCTATTTTATATTATTCATTCTAGGGTTTCCCCTCCAATTAGAATAGTCATCTATTTTATATGTGTATACATTATTTATTGAGGTGGCTGTATTTATGTTTTGAATGGAATATTTTTTTTTCTGATTTTTGAATGTACTTTAAATATTAGGTCTTGGAGAAAATGCTTGTGCAAGGAAAAGTCATGAAAAATACCTTATAGCTTTGAAGAGCTCTGGACTTACGTATCCTGAGGATAAACTTGTATACGGTATACAAGAGCCATCTGCTGGTGC
The DNA here is from genome assembly GCA_935064755.1 of Tragelaphus eurycerus. Taxonomy (NCBI): domain Eukaryota; kingdom Metazoa; phylum Chordata; class Mammalia; order Artiodactyla; family Bovidae; genus Tragelaphus; species Tragelaphus eurycerus. The sequence continues at coordinate 1,085,272 of CAKXYN010000060.1, forward strand.
TAGCACTCTGGCAGTTCAAGGTTTGTTTAAATATTTAATTTGAACAATGATAACTTTTCTGTATTAAAACAAGAAACCCCTCAAGCTTTACTCATTGAAGAAATTTAAGTGCCATGTCATTCTTTGTAAGGAAAGTAATAAAAGTAGTAAAAATTGTAAGCAAGAAAGGATAGATCAGTCAAAGAAGATACTCTGTTTTTCTTCAAAGGGATTCAGTTAGTTTATCAAAGGTTCTAGTTTGAACTCATGAAAAATGTAGCAGTTGCTATTTAAGAGTAGCCCAAAACTTTAGTAGTTTAATATTTTAGTAAACCATGGTTTAGAAAGAAAAGAAAGCAATCCTTCTGAAACATTATTTGTGATTATTAAATCTGGGTTTTAGCTGGAGATTTCCTATTGAAATATAAACTGATTGGGCCCAGATTTATTAAAGATAAATGTTGAATTCTGCCAAGATAACTGTTAGCATGAGTTGTCTTAACAAAACTTTAGCTTTTGATATTGTTATGTTTTAAAGTAATTTTAAGGTTAAAGCAATATATAACAATTATGAAGGGCAACTTTTTTTCTCTTTTCCAAAGGCTTTGCAAGTGCAGCAGGAACATTGGGACAACTAGATTCTTCAGATGAGGTGAGTTAACATTTGAAACATTTAAAAAGTAGAATTTAAAAGTTTTAGAACTACCATACAAATTTGTGGATATTTTGTAGTTGAAATTCTTCATTTTGTAGACATGGACACTGAAGCCCAGAGTGGAATAACTTAGTCAATGTCACAGAATTACTTGGTGACAGGACGAGGACTGCAACTAGATTTTTACTTCTTATTCGTAAATTCATTTCTATTTTCATAGTTTAGAAACTAGAGCTAGAAAGGCATAGATATTTCTCCTATGAAAATATCCTCAGATTCATCCAAAAATTAGCTAAGTCTAGAATAATTTGCTACAAGAATATGAAATGTGCTTCTTTTCTAATCTCATAATAAACATATCTCATATCCCAAGAGTTATTAAAAAAAGCAAATTACTGAGAAATAGACTGTCAGTTTGAAATGTGAATTTTTATAGTTTATTAATAATATTTCCAATAAATTACATACAACATTCCTGTAGTTTGTTAGTATGCAATTTATAAGGAAAAATTCCTTTTTGATCTACATTTGTTTATAATCTTGGTTTTTATAAAACTTAAATTTCATATTTTTATTAATTTATACATTTAATGTTTGACGTTTTAAAAACTAAATTGTTTTTAAGCATTTACACTTTTTTCCTTTGAAAAAACCCATTTTGATGTGATAATGTCATATGAACTAAGCCAAATATCCTTCATTTGAAAGCACGATTTCTTTTATGGATATGTTACAATTGATCTGATGCCTTATAATTTAAAGTTTGTAGTAGCATATTTCCCCTGTAAGAAGGCTCCCACAAAATATACCATTTTGTGGAATCTCATTTAAGTAACAATTAACAGGAGCTTGTTAATTTTCGACAAATTGGATAGGCAGTTTAGTATACTACTTTTGAATAGCCAGTGTTGACTTTAATTGTACATAAGTACATTGTAGCATCACCGTATTTTATGGTAGGGTGCTGGAAAGAGATCCTTCTGTGTGAATGTGCACCCAGGGTGGGCCAGTGGTGCTTTTGAATTTCTTCTAGAGGTAACTTTGTGAGGGATATCAGAGGATTTGAAATAGGGCCTTTCTTTGTTCATTACCATTGCTTTTACTCTGTTCTTTAGTCCCTCTCTGTGTTCCTTCTGTTCATTTCTCTTGGATTCTTTGTTTCAGCAACTTCTATGTGTAATATAATTTATATAATCATTTACTCCTTAATTATGATTATATTTCAGTAAATACTTGTTGATGGTGACAACTTCAAAATACTTCAGTTCAATTTGCATTCTCATAAAATGCTGTTTTTGTGATAGTAGCTGAGACCACCTTGAGTTTGTAAATTATACTTTATATTTAAAGGCAGTAAGATTTTTTTGATCTTTAAATTGTATTTTATAATTAAACTTTTAGTTTATTTAAAAGTACTTTTTAACTAACAATAAAACCTATAACCCAGCAGTCCTGCTACTAGGCATATACCCTGAGAAAACGATAATTCAGAAAGACACATGCATCTCAATATTCATAACAGCACTATTTACAGTTGCCAGGACATGGAAGTGACCTAGATGCCCATGGACTGATCAATGGATAAAGATGTTGTGGTACATGTATACAATGGAATATTACTTAGCCATAAAAGGGATGAATGTGAGTCAGTTGAACTGAGGGGGATTAACATAGAGCCTGTTATACAAAATGGAGTAAGTCAGAAAGAGAAAAAACAAATATAGTATATGAACACATATATGGAATTTAGAAAAATGGTACTGATGATCCTCTTTGTAGGGCAGGAATAGAGATGCAGACAGAGAGAGTGGACTTGTGGACACAGCAGGGGAAGGAGAGGGAGGGCTGAACTGAGAGAGTAGCACTGACATACATACACTACCATTTAGTAAAACAGATGAGCTGCTGTATGACACAGGGAGCCCAGCCCGGTGCTCTGCCATCACCTTCGCGGGTGGCATGCCACTGCGGTGGGAGGGGTATATATATGTGTCTATACACTTACGGCTGATTCACTTTGTGTGGCAGAAACCAACACAACACTGTAAAGCAGTTACCCTCCAATTAAAAAAAAAGTACTTTTTATACTTTATGTATTTTTCATATTCTTTAAATGGGATGAAAATGGGGTCATTTGGACATCTGAAAACTTAAGAATTTGAAGTAGAGTTTTTCAGCTGGATGTAAGTTGAAGGGATACCCACTTTGGTTTTTCTTTAAAAGGGACTTGAGCTTTTGTTAGACAGATCTGAGTTTGAATATTGCCTCATAGTATCACAATGCTTTCTGCCAGGTTTTAAGGTTCTTAATATGAATTTTCTCATGAGAAAATGGTGATTATTCTAGTGTTAGTATTAAAGGGAATAGTATATGTATTACCTCTCATGAACCAGATACAAATTAGGCTCTTGATAAATGTTTTTGTCCTAGTTAGTGCTTTGTATGCAGAAGGGATTGAAATACTGAAATTTTTAGCTACCATGGGTCATATGATAGACATTTTTGCTTGTCTTTCCAGAGAAAATAAGTTTATTAAAGCATGGATTAAGAGTAATGAAGTTCATCTTTAAAATTTTAAATTGAAAGTTTACTCAAATATTATACATAGTAGTTGTTTTACCAGTATTCTGGAATATGAATAAGCTACAGTTTATCCAGTCATTTTTATAATTTCCAATTTTTTATTATAAGATACAGTACTTGTTTTTCTTTTCAAGCAGTTAACTCTCTAAGATACGGAATTGCTTGACTACAGGGTGAAAAGTGCAAGTGTTAGTTGTTTAGTCGTGTCTGACTCTTTGGGACTCCATGGACTATAGCCCACCAGGTTCCTCTGTCCATGGGATTTTCCAGGCAAAAATACTGGACTGTATTCCTTTCTGCAGGGTTCTTCCTGACCCGGGGATCAAACCTGGGTCTCTTCCATCTCCTGCATTGGGAGGCAGATTCTTTACTAGTGGCATCTGGAAAGCCCCAGCCTATAGGGTAGGCATATCTTAAATTTTACTAGATTGTGTTTTTCTCTTTAAAAAAGACATACCCACATATTTAAGATGACAAGTATGGGAAAGTACAAAGATAAGACCATTACCCAGGGCCAGTCATAGAAGGGTTTTAATGTTAGGAAATTTTCTATTTTAAGATTACGATCATAATTTTTTTAATCAAAAATTTCATATATATTTTATTGACTTACATACTAGCAAAGTGAGATCTTGAGCTAGAAATAGAAAAGTTGTGTAATAAAACAAAAATGAGAATCAGAAGGAGCCAATTTGAAGGTTTAAAAAATTATGAACTCTAGAGCATTCCTCTTGCCTAACTTTCTTATAGATGAGGAAGCTGAATTTCAAATAATAAACTGTTCCACTCGACAAGTGAATTCCATTTTGTTAGTAGTAGAGTTGCAAATGGGGAAGGCAATGGCACCCCAGCCCAGTACTTTTGCCTGGAAAATCCCATGGACGGAGGATCCTGGTAGGCTCCAGTCCATGGGGTCGCTAAGAGTTGGATACGACTGAGCGACTTCACTTTCACTTTTCACTTTCATGCATTGGAGAAGAAAATGGCAACCCACTCCAGTGTTCTTGCCTGGAGAATCCCAGGGACGGGGGAGCCTGGTGAGCTTCCGTCTATGGGGTCGCACAGAGTCGGACACGACTGAAGCGACTTAGCAGCAGCAGCAGAGTTGCAAATGGATGCTACGTCTCCTCTCTGCTGGTCTAGAGTTTTTAGTTTAAGGTGGATAAACTCAACCGTTCTTATTATTTCTGTGCAGCAAATTTGTCCTAAACTTTGTTGCTTACAATTACCATTTTTTGTTTTGTTAACAATTTCCAGTATTTTGGCCACCTCATGCGAAGAGTTGACTCATTGGAGAAGACTCTGATGCTGGGAGGGATTGAGGGCAGGAGGAGAAGGGGACGACAGAGGATGAGATGGCTGGATGGCATCACTGACTCAATGGATGCGAGTCTGAGTGACCTCCGGGAGCTGGTGATGGACAGGGAGGCCTGGTGTGCTGCGGTTCATGGGGTCTCAAAGAGTCGGACACGACTGAGCGACTGATCTGATCTGATCTGATCTGATGACTCAGAAATTTGGGAATGGCAGCTGGGCAGTTCTCACTTAGGTTATCTCACGAGATTCCTGTTATTTGTTGGCTGAGAAACTGCAGTCATCTAAAGGGTCAGCTGAATTTGAGATATAAGATGCTTGGACGGGGCTACCAGTTGATGCTGGCTGTGCACAGGGAGCTCAGCCTGCATGTGCTTTCTCCAGCAGGGTGGCCTCAAGTTGTTGGGCTTCTCATATAGTTGTGGCTTTTCCCAATGTGAGTAACTCGAGACCAGCAGCTGTGGAGCCTTTTCTGTGTTAGCCTTGGAATTTTACATACTATCACTTCCACTGCATTCTGTTCCTTATGAGTTGCTAAGGTGGGTTCCGTGCAGGAGGAGGCAAATTCCACCTCTCAGAAGGTAGGGATGTAAAAGAATTCATAAGCATGTTTCAAAATTTCCACAACCAGGATGTGAAATTTGCCATTCTTTTTCCTGGATTCTCTTGGTAGCCTAGAAATGACTGGTGATTATAGCTAAATACAATACAGTAATTGATTATGTATTTTCCTGTCTATTTAAGTGGTACTTGTCTGTTAGGAAAAACCATAATATGATAATGAAATACCACTTTAGCCAGAAATGGCAACTGTAGGGTTTTAAAAAAGGTCAAAGTTTTCCTTAGTATAATTGTTATATTATTATATCTCAAGAGAATGAAAGCTTATATTTAAAGTTGTAAGAGAGTTTTAAAAGAATTGATCTTTATTTACCTTGGTAGAATGAAAAGGGACATATTAAAATTTTACTAGGATTCATTGCAGCTTAAGGAACAGAATATAGTTTTGAATTTGATTAAAATGAAGACTAAAATTACCATAACTTTTGTGCTAATCTCTACTTGGGGTCTCTATTGTGCTTTTATTTCTTAATGAGAAACATTATTTTATTAGGACCAGTGATTTGGATGGAAAAAGCTTTCTTTTGTGCCTATGCTATGCTAAGTCGCTTCAGTTGTGTCCGACTCTGTGCGACCCCATAGATTGCACCCCACCAGGCTCCCCCGTCCCTGAGATTCTCCAGTCAAGAACACTGGAGTGGGTTGCCATTTCCTTTCCAATGCATGAAAGTGAAAAGCGAAAGTGAAGTCGCTCAGTCATGTCCGACTCTTAGCTACCCCATGGATTGCAGCCTAACAGGCTCCTCCATCCGTGGGATTTTCCAAGCAAGAGTACTGGAGTTGGGTGCCATTGTGCCTAGGTAATCATAAATAGGAAGTAAGTTAATTGAGTTTTAATGTGATATATTTAGAGGGAAAATATAAGAATTTCTACCCTCTTTCTTAAAAACTTTATTGTAGTATATTGCTTTACAATTTTATATTATTTTCTGCTGTACAGCAAGGTGAGTCAGCCATGTGTATATATGTATCCCCTCTTTTGGGGATTTACTTCCCATTTAAGGCACCTAGAGCATTAAGTAGAGTACCCTGTGCTGTACGTGTGCTCAGTTGCTCTGTCATGTCTGACTCTGTAATCCCATGGAATGCAGCTTTCCAGGCTTTTGAAAATTTCCAGGCCATGGAATTCTCCAGGCAAGAATACTTAAGTGGGTTGCCATTTCCTGCTCTAGGAGATCTTCCCGACCTAGGGATCAAATCCATGTCTCTTGCATTGTAGGCAGATTCTTTATCTATTGTGCCACCTGTGAAGCCTAATAATGTTTGAAAAAACTGATTTAAAACTATTTTAAATTTGTGTTATAGTTCTTTTCCAGAGAAGGCAATGGCACCCCACTCCAGTACTCTTGCCTGGAAAATCCCACGGACGGAGAAGCCTCATAGGCTGCAGTCCATGGGGTCGCTAAGAGTCGGACATGACTGAGCGACTTTACTTTCTCTTTTCACTTTCATGCATTGGAGAAGGAAATGGCAGCCCACTCCAGTGTTCTTGCCTGGAGAATCCCAGGGACAGGGAAGCCTGGTGGGCTGCCGTCTATGGGGTCACACAGAGTCGGACACGACTGAAGTGACTTAGCACATTTCTTTTCAAAAGAAATATGCTTTTCTTTTCTTAGCATAGTTCTTTTCAAAGCATTTTTACATATATAAATGATGAAAATGCAAGCAGTAATTTAATAAGGATGGAATAAATAAAGGAGAAAGTAGATGAAAGGATAAGGAGATGGAAAAATGTTAATAGAAGTGTACCAGAATTGATGCTTTTTAACTATGGTGTTAGAGAAGACTCTTGAGAGTCCCTTGGACTGCAGTGAGATCCACCCAGTCAATTCTAAAGGAGATCAGTCCTGAATATTCATTGGAAGAACTGTTGCTGAAGCTGAAGCTCCAATACTTTGGCCACCTGATACGAAGAACTGACTCATTAGAAAAGTCTCTGATTCTGGGAAAGACTGAAGGCTGGAGGAAAAGGGGATGATGGAGGATAAGATGGTTAGATGGCATCACCAAATCAATGAACATGAATTTGAGCAAGTTCTGAGAGTTGCTGATGGACAGGGAAGCCTGGTGTGGTGCAGTCCGTGGGGTCACAGAGTCAGACATGACTAAGTCACTGAACTGAACTGAGATATAGATGTTCTTGAACAAATATCTATTTTATGGCATTTAAAAATTTCGTTGAAGTTTTTAAAGCCATATTGCATTTTATTTTGCAACTGCAGTCACAAATTATATGTTTGCTTTTAGCATTTATATTTGAAATTTAGTGAAGAGCTGAGTATGGCTTAAGGATTGGAATTTCTACACCCTTACTCTACAGGCCCATAGGGTTGTTGAACAAACCCCTTTTGTGATTTCATTCTTATAATTTAGCGAAGTATATGAAAAGGGAGACAGGATGAGAAGAGGCCAAGGACATCTCAAGACATCTCATCTTATAGAGAGGGAGTTATAACAATTAAGAAAATGTTGTAAGTTAGAATTGGAAGAGATCCTAGGCATAGTCTAATTCTGCCAATTTGAAAAATAAAAAAACAGGTTTGAAACTCTTTAACAGCAGCAAGATTTTTCCTGTTTAAAGTTTTACTTGAATGAGCATACTGCTGTCTACTTAATTTTATTCATACAAGCTGTGTCAGATATTTGTCCCTGCTCTCCCTAGAGTAACAGAACATTATGTACTCAGCAGGGCTATTTATACACATGACATTCTTCATACTACTACTTCTTACTGTTTTTTTTTTTTTTTTTTGGTGTGTGTAGCTAATAGGTAATAAGAGTTGAAAATGTTCTTTGTGTTGAATGAAGCCAAAATAAAATAGAAACACATTTTAACTTTATGAAGTACTTTAAAATGTGAATTTATGTTTATTCATTTTTTATTTAGATTTGTTCAGTCATCAGATAATTCAGTTCAGAAGAAAATTATCTCCAGTATTATATGTACATGGGTGTAATAGAGAGTTTCTTAGAGAAACTAGGACTGTTTAAATCAAGATAAGTTTTCAAGGAGAGATTATTTTCACTGAGGCTATTACCATAAGCAGTCTCCATTTACCTATGTGTATTGACCAGATCATTTATCTTTGTGACTTTGATACATTTAGCTGTTAATTCAAATTTAATAAATAGATAAACACATTTTCCGCCCTGTGTAACCATAAAATTTGAATGTCCTTTGTGGAAAAATTGACAAATAGAAAAAAGAAAACATTTACCTCCAGCTGTGCTCTCCAGAGATTACCACTATTTATTAATTTGTTTGTTTGCCTCTAGTCTTCTCTATTTCATACTCTTACATAAGAGAAATAATCACTTAACAAGATAAGTTACCATGTAAATGTGTTGTCAATATTCTTGCTTTTATTCAAGAAAGAATCCAGTGAAGAGTTAAAACTAATTTGATCAAAACTTGTAGCAAAAGCAGGGTATTGCAATTGAAAGCTAAAATAACTTTTCATAAATGAATAGGTAAAAGAAAAATATGGCTTTACTTTTAGAGGTACAAGGTTTGACTTAAATTAGTTATAAATTACATTAATGGTAAAAGATAGAGTGGAGAATCACAGAAATTTTGGTGAGGAGGCCTTGGAAATATTTAAGACATTTCTTTGTCAGTTTAGTGTTTGATTTTATGACTTTCCTCACAAATGATCAGCCTCTGCATAAACACTTCCAGTGGTTGAGACCTGACCTAGCTTATGAGGCAACTCGTTCCTTTGTTTGATAGCTCTAATTATTAGGAATCTCTTCTTAATACCGTGTTAAATATTATAATTTTCCCACCTTTCTTCTTGTTTCTCCCTATGGAAACATTTTAATTTTACTTCCATTAGACACCCCTTTAACTTTTTAGCTTTAGTTATACAGTATTCTCTGGTATTCATAGCTCTTTCACCTCTTCATTCCCTTTTAAAATTATGATCTGATTTTGGTACAGAGTCACAAGGACAGCTTATCATGAAGCATGTTATGGCTTCCTTTGGGCCTAAGGTTTTTTGTTAGCATTTTAGCAGCAGTGCTAAACTGTGGAAGAAGCTCCAGTGATCAAATGAAATACTCAGGTCCCTCACTCACTTACCCCTTCAGATTTACCCCTGACAAGTTTGAGAGCTCCCTCTCTGCTTTGTATCTGTAAAATTGATTTAAAGCAAACAGTCTCATGTTACAGTGGCTTACATAAATGTTTTCATTTTATTCTAGTTTCTCAAGAACTCCTTTGGATTTTATTTTTATAATCTGCTATGTTAAATGTTAGTTTTAGCCTTGTGTATTTTGTATTAACATTGAGTATTGTTTTAACCAACTGTGAATTTAACTTGACTTCTTTTTATGGAGCTCATATTTTTTCATCTGTCCAGTAAATCCATCAAAGAAAGAAAGGTTAATTTGGGTTAAAAAACCACCTGTAAATTTTGCAGGCTAGGAGTTTGAATCTGTTTTCTGGGGAGTTGTTGGGGGCAAGGTGGGGTAAGGGTCTTCTCTGATATTGGACATAGATATCAAACTCAGCTAGGAAGGGAGTCTACCTGTGCTGGAAACACACACGCAGTGTTGTCTACCTCTCTACTCAGGAACCTAGTTAACAGTTTTTGAGAGTGTTTCTGAGAGCTGTATGAATGCTGTCTCAGTTGAGGTTGTTTATTTCCTCTCTTGTTCACTGGACATTATTTTCCCCCAGGGTTCTATACTGTTTTCTCGTGGATAAAAGGGGAAGAACTCTAACTCTCCATCTTGAGTTTGTGTTGTCAATGATAACTAAATTGTTTTCATCTTGTTGTCATGATAACTAAATTGTTTTCATCTTCCTTAATGCCTGAATACCCCAGCACTGGAAGTTACTCCTGTTTGTTGAAACTTTTGTTCTTGGTATTTGCCTGGCGGTCCAGTAGTTAGGAGTCCATGCTTCCCCAGCAGGGGTGGGTATTCCATCGCTGGTTGGTGAACTAAGATCGTACATGCTTCGAGGCGTGGCCCAAAAAAATAGAACTTGAAATAGATAACACACTAATCCATTATCTTGAGTAGATTGTTGTAGTTAGGATTGAAAATCATAATTAGTATTAAAAACATTCATTAGCTTAAAGCTATAATTCATTGTCATCATTGAATGAATAGACAATTAATATTAGCAAAAAGATGATGAAATTACCTATTACTCTATCACTTAGAGGTGACTTACTCTAATCATATATATTCTAACAGATTTTATATATGGTATATTTTAGAGACTCCATGCTATATATGCTATTCTGTAACCTGCTTTTCTTACTAATGGTAGTCTTAAACATCTGTAACAAAGAGTATATTTTAACATATTTTATTTGTGTGTGATATCACTACTTAAATGATTTCATACTCCATATGCTATCCTTCGGACTTCCCTGGTGGCTCAGACGGTAAAGCGTCTGTCTACGATGCGGGAGACCCAGGTTCGATCCCTGGGTTGGGAAGATCCTTTGGAGAAGGAAATGGCAATCCACTCCAGTACTATTGCCTGGAAAATCCCATGGACAGAGGAGCCTGATAGGCTACAGTCCATGGGGTCGCAAAGAGTCGGACACGACTGAGCGACTTTATGTGTGTGTATGTGTGTGTGTATGCTATCCTTCATAGCATGCTTTTTTTTTTTTTCTAATTTATAGTAACAGTTTTTGAACATTTACCTGGTCATAATGAATATGGAACTCTAGTCTTGCTTTTCTTTAAAGAGTATATTTGTGCTATAATTTATTTCCCTAATTCCCTGCTCTGCTGTTGGAAACCAAAGTTTGTTTTTTTTTTTTGCCATTGTAAATAACATTGTGATGAGTGTTATGCAGATAGTCCCTATTCACTTGTCTGATTATTTCTTTGAGACAAATTCTTAGAACTGGAATTTGTATTCCAGTGATAGATATACTTTAACGACTTTCCATATGTGTATTGACAAATCGCCATTCATGAAAATTGTTCTGTTATATACTCTCTCAAGTGTAGTACAAGACTACCCATTATCCCACCTGTTTAAATGGAGGTAGACTCCCTTACTAGCTGAGTTTGCTATCTATGATGATGTCAGGCTAGTCTTTGTTTCTAGACTTTTGTCTTTGTGCCTTCTTGGAATGACTTTCCTCTCCCTAGCTTGACTAATTTTACTTGTCCTTTAAAGTGTAAATTTGGCAAATTTTTAAAACTTTGTATTGTCATGGCCATTGCTTGACCAAGGATACACTTTTCATAGGAAGTTTTTATTTGAAATTATGAAATAATCCTAACCTGGAATATAATATCAAAAGTGTTTTTTTTTTTTTCGTCTTTGGCCAGAACAGTTTCATAAATGAGTATTAGCTAAAATCTCAAATTTTACAATCTTCTGGGTTTTGTGGCATGGTTTACGTTCATATATCTGTCTTTTATCACTCTGAATTTCATGCGGCTGAGTTTCTCTTTGGACAAGGTGAGGGTGGCAAAGGAAGAGGGAGTATAGTTTGTTTGACTGTCACTATTGCTGCCAAGTAGATGACCATAGAGGCCTGGCTTTGGTGGGGGTTATTGGAGGGTATATCGAAGTGCTTAGTCAGTGCTGAATGACTGAGCTATGAAGTATCTTTCGGAACCTCCAGACTGGTCCTTGGGGCTGATGCTGGACTTGTCAGAAACTTGCAGTTAAGTCTTGGTATGTAGGCCAAGAATACTACACCAGTGGGTTGAGCCATAGCGTAAAGCTGAGGCTTTTCTGCTTTGGAGGTTTGTTTTAATTGAGAAAATGTCTGGGAATTTGTACCATGGTTCTGTCCTGCCATCAGCATAATTGGTTAGCATAACAGACAGTATGACAAATACTACCACACATAGCTTTATAGTACTAGTTGCCTCATATATGTTTGGAAAATAGGAAAAAGATGTCAGTATAACATGGAAGTTTTGGTTTCCTGTGCAATCTTTCCTGAACTATGCAGTAGTTCAGGAGATCTGGGATAATGGGGTACAGTCATGTCCTTTTTCTGGAGAGAAACACACCTTCGTCTGCAAAGGGAACAGGAACCTTTTCAGCAACATTTGAAGAAAATTAGAACTGAGCACCTGCACCCATGGCTTCCTGCTTTAGAGGCACATTCCTAGCTTCACTGTTGGCTTCACTACTAGCACACTGCTTCCTTTGCTCCTCTTCCCTTTATGTTGTCTCAGCCAGCTAGCTTCCCACTCAGTTGTGGTAGTATGTTGTTAACATCCTGTGAGACATGCTCAGACCGCTCCAAGATGTTTGCCTGGGCATCCAAATGATCTCCCCAGGTACCAATTATTGCTTTTGTTATTTCTTTGGTTATACACTTTCTTGGTTACAGAATAGGCTGTGAATGTCCTTCACTCTTCTATTCCCTATAAGCCTTGTTATTTTTAATGTGAGGATTTTTTTTCAGAAATGGATATATCACATGTGAGCAGAAATACATATATTTTCTTCTTCGATTTTTTTTTCCTAGTCAAAGTGAAGTCGCTCAGTCGTGTCCGACTCTTTGTGACCCCATGGAGTGTAGCCTACCAGGCTCCTTAGTCCATGGAATTTTCCAGGCAAGAGTACTGGAGTGGGTTGCCATTTCCTTCTCCAGGGATCTTCCCAACCCAGAGATCGAACCCCAGTCTCCCGCATTGTGGGCAGATGCTTTACCATCTGAGTCACATAATAATTTGTTTTATTAATATTTTTTTGACCATCAACTCCAGCTTCTGACATACTGTGCTTATTTTTCAGAACTTGATCAATTGAACTCATTTGTTTGTATTAGACTCTTCAAAACTTTTCCACTATTCATTGCTTTAATCCCCTTCTCCTTCTCCTCTTCCTATGCTAATCTTTTCCCTCCTCCCCTTTAGCTTCTTTGTGCATTTAATATTTGGTTTATAAGTTAGGAAGACTTTTATTTTGGGATTTTGGGACATTTGAGAGTCTTTCATTAGAGGCATAGATTAAGAACTCTTACATTTTAATCCTAAGAATTTTCATGATATATTTAATTATAATGCTAATTTTAAATTTAATTTTCAATTAAAAGTTATCAGTATTAAAATACATTTTATTATAGCAAATACGTAAGAGTAAAATTATTGATTAATAATATGTAAGCACACCTGTATTTTATATTTAATATAATTTATAAGCATATTTAAATTTACATAAAACATATAAATTCATGACTAGGACTACAGATAATGCTAATTTTGTTTTTCTTCAGGAGGATCAGGATGGGAGTCAAGGTCTGGGCAAGAGAAAGAGGGTCAAACTAAGCAGTAACACCAAAGGTATTTATATTTTGTTTTTTTTTTTTCCTTGTGTTAAAAATGCTTAATTACTAAGAGCACTTGGTTGGGTGGCCATCAAAGCTCTTTGAAGAGAGAGTTATGTTATTAGATGTGTTCAATGTGGAGAAAGAGTTGTTAGGGGATGATTGTGGGAGACCTCAATAGCAGGTGAAACGCTTACTGTTGGGATTTTTATTCATTGTTTTCTTCATAAAATGAGCAATATTATATTTGAGCAAGAAAAATATTCTTTTCATTGAGTCTTTTGATTTGGATCCAGCGTTTTTGGTATAAAGCTTAAATTTGATTTGTATCTTTTTGTAATCCGGAGTATGCAATTTCTAGAATGAAAAAAGATGAGCAGTGTGGAAGTAGTGTGAATATGTATCAGAAAAAGTGACAAGAGTGAAAGAAAATGAGAATGAATGGCACTTAACACATATTAAGGGCTCATTAAGGACTCAGTATATATATTGATGCAAAGGAGAAGTAAATATGCCTGTGGTGAGGGAATAGATTAGTAATATTTATCAAACTTTTGTATACACTAGACATAGTGCTAATCACAGCATGTGCATTCTGTCATTTAATTCTCACAGTAACCATATGTAGTAGGTTTTATTGTTCCTACTGTTTTATGAATGAGGAATGAAGGCATGTTAGGCATAACAGCTAATGAGAGGTAGGTCCTTAATTCAAATTCCAGAGTTTAAATGCTTTATCACTATATTTTCTGGACCCTCCCTAAAAACTTTTCAAGAATACTTGTTATTAGTTGGTAGCCTGTGCTCCATTTTTGAAATGGATTTCTAAATCTTAGCGTAGTCTTATTTTCTGGGTTAGTATGATCTATTAGAAAGTCGTCAGAGGTTAAAATATTTTCATGAAAAGATTCTTTTTTCTACTGCCAAGTGTGTCTTTTGGAAAGTTTAAGACTGCTGGGAAAGGTGGAGCAAGCAGACAGTTTCAGTTAGGCTCATTTTGTAAGTCTGTTCTTAGTTACTCACGTTGCTGCATTCACCTTATGGACTGTTAGCTGCTGCTGCTAAGTCGCTTCAGTCGTGTCCGACTCTGTGCGACCCCATAGACGGCAGCCCACCAGGCTCCCCTGTCCCTGGGATTCTCTAGGCAAGAACACTGGAGTGGGTTGCCATTTCCTTCTCCAGTGCATGAAAGTGAAAAGTGAAAGTGAAGTCGCTCAGTCATGTCTGACTCTTAGCGACCCCATGGACTGCAGCCTACCAGGCTCCTCCATCCATGCAAAGGGCATGAAATTTGATTTGCTGTCCAAGACGCATGCCTGCAACATGTTTCCTTTTTCTTGGCCCTGCAGAAAATCTGTAATGCCTGAAAGAAATTAGAAACCCGTTTGGCTACCTTGCTCTTTGACTTAACCAGAATTATGCATGTGCTTACCTGAGTCCTTGAGATACATCTGAGTTGGAAGAGATTGTTAGGCATATACTTGAGTTCAAGCTTCAGGGATGTTCAGAAAATACCTCAGAAAACAATGTTAAGAGGTCATTGTTTTCCTTCAGCCTGGTCAAACTCTGGCTTAAGACATTTTTTATGTAGACTTCATATTGAAGTTTCTTTTATATCTGAATTTTTTTGCATTTGAGATAGATTGTTGTCTCTTCCTTTCTTTACTGGTAAGAAGTGGTAAAGAGATTTAAGACTTGATTAGTTATCATGTTTGGTTTGAGTATGTACATTGAAGAAATGGCTTTTTCAGTTAGTAGAAACTCTTTTCAAGAAGTGATTGTTGCTTTTGAAAATGCCTGAAGTCCAGAGTGGTTTAGTTTTTGTAAGAATTTGATTCAACAGTTTGAAACTGAGCTGAAAATAAAATGTGTAGTGATGGACAAGAGGAAAGGCACTGTGCTAACACATCACTGCCTATTTTCAAAAGTTCAGTTTTAAGGATGAAAAAGCTTAGGCCTAGAGGACTTCAGCTAACATGGCCAAGATGAGCTGGTGAGTTGCAGAGCCTGGACTCTACTGTCTAAATTAAAAGCTATCATTCATTTATACCACATACTAATTCAGAAATTTTGTTTTACAATTTCGCTTGAAGTGGTTTTAGGTGTTGTGAAGGTCATGATAGTTTAATCAAGATTTTAAAGGTAATAATCATGCATAACTAATGAAAGGGTTTCTAACCAGATTTCTATAACATAACGTATAAAACACATAACACATGCTTTAAATATCTTGGGAAACTGGTGTCTTTTAAGAATAACAGTGAAGACATTGTGGTTCACCCCCCACCCCCACTTTTATGTCTGAAGATAGAAAAATTGGATTGTACATAACACCAGCTATTTTCATTTTAATAGAAGGCACAGCTTTTCTGGGGTATTCAATTATTTTATTTATTTAAAACAAAGTTAGTATATCTTTAATTTTTAATGCTTGATATACAATTATGGTAGCTTCAGGCTTTTCTTTGGCTAATACAAATTTGCAGAGAGTTATAACTATGAATTTAAGAATAAATGCTACTAGTTAAAAAAAAAAAGAATAAATACTACTAGTTTTGTTCAGCTTTGTAATTATCTTCAGAAGCACTTATCTGGCAGGGATATTTTTTTGGTAGTCAGTGAAATTCTCAGTCATGTTAGTACCAAGTGAATTTTGAGAATTAAATTGGCTTCAGCAATGTGTGCTGTAAGTTATATTCTAATTTTTAATTATAATCCTTTTATTCCTGTCACCTAATTCATTTGGCCCCTCATTTTGTTACTTTTTGACTTTGAATCTGTCATTGTGACCATTGAAAATATTTTACCTCATTTCTTGCAAAACTGGTCATTTCTCTTTTAAATCATTGCCATATCCTGGAAGTGGCAGGAGGAAGAGATTTCAGTTTTACAAGTAGAAAATTGTGTGATTTGAAAAATAAAGAATTTTTATTTCCAAATAAGAGCTGTATAGTATAATTGTATTTCTATTTTTAGTCCTTCTGCATATGGCTTATACTGAAGGCTCCACTGAAAGGGAGTTAGATGGGGGGATTAGCAGATATTTTTGTCTCTGTATAGTTTAAATTATAGTGTTTCTAGATTAATGAATTTGTTATTCTGAAAATAGTGGTTGTTAATTATTAATGAAAAATTGAATTAAAGTTATATCTGATTTAAGTCTTATTAAACTCAGTGTTTTACGAAAAAAATCAAGAGAGTGATTAAATACTGAGGTTACTCTTTTAGACTCATTACCTGAGGAGATAATGATGTTATTGTTTAGTCGCTAAGTTGTATCTGGCTTTTTTGCCACCCCCTGGACTGTAGCCCGTCAGGCTCCTCTGTCTATGGGGTTTTCCAGATAAGAATACTGGAGTCAGTTGCCATTTCCTCCTCCAGAGGATCTTCCTGACCCTGGGACCAACTTGCCTCTCTTGAGTCTCCTGCATTGGCAGGCAGGTTCTTTACCACTGAGACACCTATGATATGAACACATTACTCAATAATAGAAGAACTGTAGCATGGGGATAGGATTGGGATAGGGTTAATTAAAAATTCTGCAAGATTACCCTGGAAGACTACTTGACATGTAATTAGTTAGCCACTCCAATGTTCTTGCCTGGAGAATCCCAGGGACGGGGGAACCTGGTGGGCTTCCGTCTATGGGGTCGCACAGAGTCGGACACGACTGAAGCGACTTAGCAGCAGCAGCAGCAGCAGCATACCTGAATATTTTGATTCATGTGATACTGGTTTTTCAGATCTCTCCTCTAACTCTAGTTCTTGCTTAAGCACTGAACCAGTCCATAGTTGACACTTAATGCCCTTTTATAGAGTTGATGATTCAGAGCAGTATCCCAGGATAGTTTGCTCTAATAAAGATTAATAGAATTTTCTAGTTCATTTTGAGGGGTAAAAGAGAACTAAAGTCTTAAAAACATTCAATTCACACTTTGCTGTACACCTTGAAACTAACACAGCATTGGTAATCAAATATACTCCAGTGTAAAATTTAAAAAAAATTCAGTTCCTCATGTACCAGTTGAGACCTTTCTGTTGATTCAGCAAGGCAAGGAGGCAGAGATAAGCAGGAGAGAGCCTAACCCTCAAGAAGTGGCACTTGGCTTTAGAAATAGGTTTTCCAGGAGATAATTTATTCCCCCTTTGAATACTTTTATTCAAAACGGACATCTGTTTCCTGTTTCCTCTATGTATGAAGAGGGCATCTTGAGTCCAATGCAAGTAAACATAGCTAACATTCTTTGTGTTTGCTGGTATGTTCCTACCAGAAGAGAGTAAATGCTTTTGTATGTTAGAGTAAGCCATGCACTAATGATTATTTTCTCTAATGAAGTTAACATTTCATTTATGAAGGATAATTTTAAAGAAATAGATAAATTATCCTATAAAGACTTTTCAAAACAAAATTGCAGCTTGTCCTTAATAATATGTTTTTAGTTTAAAATTATTACTATTTAAACTATGTGCCATGAATATTGTTCTTGTAAGATAATTGTTTTAAGTCATAGTAGAAGTTTTAGATAAAAGGGCTTATGCTTCAGTTCAGTCACTCAGTCGTGTCTGACTCTTTGTGACCCCATGGACTGCAGCACTCCAGGTGTCCCTGTCCATCACCAATTCACGGACCTTGCTCAAACTCATGTCCATTGAGTCGGTGATCCAACTTTCTCATCCTCTGTCATCCCCTTCTCCTGCCTTCAGTCTTTCCCAGCATCAGGGTCTTTTCAAATGAGTCAGCTCTTCGCATCAGGTGGCCAAAGTATTGGAGCTTCAGCTTCAGCATCAGTTCTTCCAATGAATATTCAAGATTGGTTTCCTTTAGGATTGACTGGTTTGATCTCCTTGCAGTCCAAGGGACTCTCAAGAGTCTTCTCCAACACCACAGTTTAAAAGCATCAATTCTTCGGCTCTCAGCTTTCTTTATGGTCCAACTCTCATATCCATACATGACTACTGGAAAAACCGTAGCTTTGACTAGATGGACTTTTGTTGGCAAAGTAATGTTTCTGTCTTTTAATATGCTGTCCAGGTTGGTCATAGCTTTTCTTCCAAGGAGTAAGCGTCTTTTAATTTCATGGCTGCAGTCACCATCTGCAGTCATTTTGGAGCCCAAGAAAAAAAAGTCTGTCACTGTTTCCATTGTTTCCCCATCTATTTGCCATGAAGTGATGGGACCGGATGCCATGATCTTAGTTTTTGAATGCTGATTTTTAAGCCAGCCTTTTCACTCTCTTCTCTTTCACTTTCATCAAGAGGCTCTTGTTCCTGTTCATTTTCTGCCGTAGAGGTGGTGTCATCTGCATATCTGAGGTTATTGATATTTCTCCCAGCAGTCTTTGATTCCAGCTTGTGCTTCATCCAGCCTGGCATTTTGCATGATGTACTCTGCATATAAGTTAAAATAGCAGGGTGACAATATACAGCTTTGACATACTCCTTTCCCAATTATGAACCAGTTCATTGTTTCATGTCTGGTTCTTATGTTTAAGGACAAGTAATTATTTTTCTAGTAACTACTTTATGTTGAATTATAAGGACTAAGTATTTTATTGTACTGTGGACATAATAGAAACAACTTGATATTGTTAGTATCATTTCAATTATTGAAAGGATAGCCTTGATTTTTAGGCATATTCAGATGTTTGAGGTTGCTGGGTTGTTATAGTAAGGTTTAAATGAGATGAACAACTTAAATCATTAGGGTGATAAATTTTATTTTTCTTATGTAGATCAATCCATAATGGATGTTTTGAAACATAAAAGTTTCTTAGAAGAGCTATTGTTTTGGACAATAAAGTATGAATTTCCCCAGAAGATGGTGACTTTCTTACTCAACATGCTTCCAGATCAAGAGTATAAGGTATCTACATTTTCTCCTTCTTTTCTGAACTTTGGTCACCTTTCTTTGCCTTGTCAACATTAAATCTTTTTGATGTATTTCTCAGCTCAGTTGCCAAAAGAGGGCCTATACAAAAAGCACAGTAATTTGGATCTGAGTCAAAGCACTTTTACAGAGCGGGATCCTTAGGGTTACCTTTCTGCATGAGACTTGGTCCAGAGAAATTGCTGGGGGACAAACAAAAGCACAATTACACAAATAGTTAAAAATTGTAGTAAATTCTCTAAAGGAGAAAGATGCAACATGCTTTCAGAAAATGGTTAATGGGGACAACTGAATTTAGATTTTGAGATTCAGCATGGGAAAAGCACAGAGTTAGTAGCTTCTGGCCATAACTGTTAAAGACACAATAGTATTGACTCATGTACACATGTAGATGAGTGAAGTCTCTAGTCTCAGAGGGTGTGGACCCACCAGTTACTCTTGTACGGTTATGGCAAAGTTATACAGCCTTGTGTCTGAAAAGACAGTGAATCATGGGTTAGTTGTTCTTATGGTTTAAAAAGTAAAGCCTCTTTAGGAGTGACACTTTAATAATGCTGTTTTGTGTGTTTATGTCTCCTTAAGATAATAATAGATAAAGTATATATGGTACACAAAAAAGAAAACTTAAATATTGGTTGGCTTTCAGATCAAGTAGCAAAAAATATCATTTCTTTTGGAGTAGTCACATTGACTCACTTATTGTTTAGTTGTGTAAACAACTCGATGATTTTCAAATGAGACTTTAGATTTTATTGCTAAAGCAGTTAGCACAGAACAAAGACATACTTTGACATTAGTGAATTGATACCTTGTGCAAAGTGAAGATTTGTGTTTTTAAACCATCTTTGTAATTGCTTTAAAATTTTAATAATTTAAAATGCATATTGAATATTTTTTTAGCTATCAAACTATTTTGCAAATTTTCAAAAAAGGGACAAAAGTAAGACTACCATCATTGAAATTACTTTTCCAATTGTCTTGAACATTGTCATAAGCTAATCATAGCTTAGCTTTATAAATTTTCTACTTTATGATTTATACTTTTTATACTTTATACCATTTTTTACTTTAAAATGCTAATATAATATGTTGAAAATGTGCCAGCAAACTTAAACAGTGTTTTTTTCTTCCTGTTTAAAACATTTTACAGGTTGCTTTTACAAAAACTTTTGTTCAGCATTATGCTTTCATTATGAAGACACTGAAGAAAAGTCATGAATCGGACACTATGTCTAACAGAATTGTGCATATTAGTGTTCAGTTGTTCAGCAATGAAGAGCTAGCCAGACAGGTAACAGAAGAATGTCAGCTGCTGGATATTATGGTCACTGTGCTGTTATACATGATGGAAAGTTGCCTTATTAAAAGTGAGCTACAAGGTAAACTCAGAATTATTTTCACTGGTTTTATAAGTACACTTTGCATAACTAGCCTTAAAAACTCTTTTTATGCCTAAAAGTAGTTTTTAAAAATATTATACAATAATACATATTTGTTAAAGCTTGAAAAATTTTTAGCAAAATTTAAAGAAAAAACTTTAAATACTATTCTGTTATTCACAAATAACTTGTTAACATCTTGAGATGTTTCGTTTCTTTTTATGAGCTGAGTATTTTTATAGATAAGAATATGTACTTTAAAATATTCTGTCAAGTATACACATTAAGAACATGATTTTTAATGATTGCAGATAGTAATATTGGGGAAGGCAATGGCACCCCACCCCAGTACTCTTGCCTGGAAAATCCCATGGATGGAGGAGCCTGGTAGGCTCCAGTCCATGGGGTCGCTAAGAGTCAGATACAACTGAGCGACTTCACTTTGACTTTTCACTTTCATGCATTGGAGAAGGAAATGGCAACCCACTCCAGTGTTCTTGCCTGGAGACTCCCAAGGACAGAGGACCCTAGTGGGTTGCTGTCTATGGGATCGCACAGAGTCGGACACGACTGAAGCGACTTAGCAGCAGCAGCAGCAGATAGTAATATCATATGACTTTACTGTAACTTTTTAACCATTTTCTTATTAGATATATTTATATTTTTGCAGTCATGAATTTGTTGCTGTCAGCTTTAGACATTTTATATGTATATACTTTTATAATTTAAAAGTTGAAATAAATCTTGCCTTATATGTTCCTTTAGTGTGATCTTTAATTTTCTTCTTTATGCCTTTTCATATTGCCATAACATTTCTAGGAATTCCTCCCATTCTTATTTCTTTGTGGTCTTTCATCTTGACTTTACCTTCTCATAATAATTTGTATTCTTTGAGTATTTGCTATGTACTAGGCACTGTGTTAGTATTATTTATACATTGTTTCAATTAAATTTCTGAACGACTCTCTGTGTATGCTCAGTCTTTCAGTTGTGTCCAACTCTGTGACCCCATGGACTGCATTCTGCCAGGCTCCTCTGTCCATGGGATTTTCCAGGCAACATACTGGAGTGGGTTGCCATTTCCTATTCCAGGAACAACTCTCTAAATTGGTGTTATTATTATTTCCACTTTAAAGATGAGTAAATTGAGGCTTAGAGAAATTGAGTCATTTGTTGTAGAATACATAGTTAGTAGATGACAGAACCAAGAAGGACTTTGTATCTCCTGATGTCAGAATCTTTGTTCTTAGTCACGGTATAGCCTGGCCAATTTTAATAGGACTTTGTCTTCACTTGTTGGCACTTGGAGCTAAATTTAAAAAATAATAACAAATAATGCATCAAATTTAATTTAGGACCTTTGTATTCTCTGTGAATGGGAGATCTTATGCTTGAAACGTGCCTTCTACTGATGTCTCCTTTTGCATACCAGCTCCTGTTTTCTCTTTATACTGATAGTCTGCCTATTCTCAGGTGCAGTACGATAGCAGTCTGCCTATTCTCAGGTGCAGTACGATAGCCTGAAAATTTATGTAGGGATCAGTGCAGGCATGGTGCCTCCTATGTAATAATAACTACTACTAATGATGATGGCTGCCATCTTTTGAGCACTCACTGTATACCATGGTTTCTTTCCCAGTGCTTTAATGTGTTTTATCTAATTTAACCATCAGAAATTCTGGGGAGTAGATACTGTTTTTTCCATTTTATAGGTGAGGCAACGATGAGGCAGCTGTGGCTTACGAGTTGAGAAGTCAGTGATCTATGGTTTAGCTGTGAGTGTAAGTCTAGGTGTCTGACTTCAAAACTCATACTCCGCCTCACTATGTACAATAACTCTGACTTCCCATTGTAAGTATAATGGGAGAATAATATATTATTTACATAAAGCAGTATACTTCCTTACCTTTTTAATGGAAATATTAAAAACTGCTTTGTATTATTTTTCTATCTTTGTGTAGGATGCCCTTTTATTAGATACTTAGCTGTGTATATTCAGTTCAGTTCGGTCGTTCATTTGTGTCCAACTCTTTGCAACCCCATGGACTGCAGCATGCCAGCTCCCTGTCCATCAGCTGTGTATATTACTCTTTTTCTTTTTTGAAATAGTATCTGTCATCATTGAACTGTATCAATGATATTCTTATACATAGAATTATATAATTAGAAAAGGACTTTTCACAAATATACCATTTTTAATTTATAAACTGACAAACTTGGAAAAATGAAAAGTATCTACTCTTTTCGAAAGAACTGAACCTTTTTTCTTGACTAAGTGGTTTAGCTATGCTTATTATGTATGGCTTGCGTCTTAGAGAAGAATGTTTGGGAAGAGGATGTATATGAGTCTGCCTCCCACTTTTTTTTTCTAGCCAGCTTTCCTGAGAGAGTTTTTGTATTTGTTTCCTTAACTTTTAGTTACTCTTTAACCCACCTCCATCTAGTGTTTGTTTCCGTTGTTCTGTTGCTTCTCCAGAATTGTCCAGGACTCCATTAGCCACATGTCCTACTTTTCCTAGAACTGCTCCAGGTTATGCCTATTATTTTGACATTAATTTTAATACAGTCTTTTTTACTTTCAAAAGTGTTCCAGTTTGTAAAATTAATTATATGGTCACCCTTTCTATGACTACATGATAAGGCAGCTGGTGATAAAACATTGGACCTTATCTTGCTTGATTTTCATTAGCATTTCACACTGTTGATTCTCTGTTGTTTGTGTGGTGTGAAATTATTTTCTGCTTATTCTGTCAATGTTGGTGTTTCCTGGCACTTGGTCTTGCTATCTCTGTGTTTCTTACTTTTCCCGTATTTTCTGAAATTGTATTACATAGTCTTCAATGCTTTCTATGTATACTTTCTTCTGTTAGTCTGTCCTGGAAATTCTTACACAGATTAAATATTCCAAAAGCTAAATAGCTATAAGTAGCATTGCTAAGATCTTTAAATATAAATGTATTTTTTTCTAGCAACAAATTACATTGTTTCTAAGCCAAGTCTAACACTATCTTTAGCTTCAATGTTGTTTTTGTTTCCTCTTTCTAAAGTATGTAACATTTCATGGTACATATTTACTGGTTTTCTAAAAACACCATATGTTTTCCTTGTTTTTACATGAAGAGTATTGGAATGAGCTTTAAATATATTGAATTAGCTAGAGATATTACCCAAATTCTCTATGCTTTTTAGTTTGTAACAGCCTCTGTCTAGCCTTTGTATGCATTGTCATTAGACAGTGTTTGAGAATTTTGTCTATACTGTTAGTAAATGTAGGAGCTGATACAATGAGTATTCACATGGCCACAGCAATAACTGAAGATTAAAAGGAAAAAGCCTCTAGTAGTACCTGACCCCTTCCTTATACTTTTACTTCTTATACTTTTCCATATCCCTGAAATTTTACAGTTTGTCCTGTGAAATTGTCTGTGTAGAATGGAACTTTAAACCATGTGTTGCATAACTGTCGTAATGTCTATGATGATGATGATGATGTTGATGTATCACTTCAGTCGTGTCCGACTCTGTGTGACCCCATAGACGGCAGCCCACCAGGCTCCCCCGTCTCTGGGATTCTCCAGGCAAGAACACTGGAGTGGGTTGCCATTTCCTTCTCCAATGCGTGAAAGTGAGAAGTCAAAGTGAAGTCGCTCAGTTGTATCTGACTCTTAGCGACCCCATGGACTGCAGCCTACCAGGCTCTTCCATCCATGGGATTTTCCAGGCAAGAGTACTGGAGTGGGGTGCCATTGCCTTCTCCCAGTAATGTCTATAGTTGCTCATAATGCCAGATTGATCATCCTTCCTGAATATCATATTATTTATTGAACTATATTCTTTGGATGTCTGCAGTTACCTCATACACACAATGTCAACACCAAAAACTCATTTTCTGTCTATGAAGTTCTGCTTCTTTCCTATTATATGTGTGTGTGTGTCTATAAGTTTGTGTGTGTTAGTGCTCAGGTTGCTGTTTTGGCACCACACTAACCATCTACAGAGCTGCCCAACCTAAAACCTAGGAGTCAGTTTTGACTTCTTACTCTTTGTAGATATAGTGACCATCACCAGGTCTGTCATTTAAATCCTTCTAAATGTATTAGAATAACCAGTTCTTTTCATCTCTGCTCTTTATGCCAGCACCGTAGTTCAAGCCATTGCCATCTCTAGGCCTTCTATTACTAGTCATCAGCACTCTTCTATAATCACTCTCCACACTAAACATCTATTCATGTCCTTTCTTGCTTAAAACCCCCTCTCTAGCTTGCCATTCTCATCTCATGAACTGCAAACTCCTAAAGCTGATTTATAAGGCCATCTAGACTCACTGGTGCCACTTAACCTCTGCATTCTTTGTCCAGTAGTTCCAATCTTTTTTATACTGCTTCCTCTACCTAGAATACCTTTTCCTCCTTGTGTCTAGTTTGTTTGGCTAATCACAATTTCTACATCATTCGGTAGAATCATGTATAATCTCAGTATAAACATCACTTCCTCAAGAAACTCTTTTTCCTAAATTGAAGACCAGCTTTATTTGTTCTTAGAACTTCTTGTACTCTTTCTATTACAGCCCTACCATGCTGTGTCTTCTTATATTAATCTCAGCAGAGTAAGAGACTGTATAAAATCTTGATTTACTTTCCACTTTATTTTCAGAGCTTACTAGAATGCTGGACTCTTAGTAGGAACTCAGTAAATATTTGTTGCTGAGTGACTGCAAGGAGATCCAACCAGTCCATTCTAAAGGAGATCAGTCCTGGGTGTTTTTTGGAAGGAATGATGCTAAAGCTGAAACTCCAGTACTTTGGCCACCTCATGCGAAGAGTTGACACTCTGATGCTGGGAGGGATTGGGGGTAGGAGGAGAAGGGGACAACAGAGGATGAGATGGCTGGATGGCATCACTGACTGATGGGCGTGAGTTTGAGTGAACTCCGGGAGTTGGTGATGGACAGGGAGGCCTGGTGTGCTGCGATTCATGGGGTCGCAAAGAGTCGGACACGACTGAGCGACTGAACTGAATTGAACTGAACTGAATATCATCTAACACTGAATCACTGCTCTCTCTGTATCTATATTTGGAAAAGTATCAGTTGGATAAAAATAGAAGTTCTAGTCATTTTGTTTCATTATAGATTCCAAGGTATTTTTCACAAGGACAGTAGTATTTAAAGCAGTGTCAGGAAAATAGTGATTTTGATTAATTGTATTTTGCTTATTCATCCTCTGATTTCAATTAAACAGTGATTCTCAGTGTTTATAAAAGTTAAAAAAATCTCGGCATCCCTAAGCACTGTCCCATCAAAATCAACTGCTCACTCACTTATAATGCCTGTAGTTGTCAGAGAACATTTCCAAATCTTCATTTCAGTTCAGTTGCTCAGTCATGTCTGACTCTTTGTGACCCCATGAACTGCAGCACGCCAGGCCTCCCTGTCCATCACCAACTCCCGGAGTTTACTCAAACTCATGTCCATTGAGTCAGTGGTGCCATCCAGCCGTCTCATCCTCTGTTGTGCCCTTCTCCTTCAGCCCTCAATCTTTTCCAGCATCAGGGTCTTTTCAAATGAGTCAGCTCTTTGCATCAGGTGGCCAAAGTACTGGAGTTTCAGCTTCAACATTAGTCCTTCCAAAGTACACCCAGGACTGATTTCCTTTAGGATGGACGAGTTGGATCTCCTTGCAGTCCAAGGGACTCTCAAGAGTCTTCTCCAGCACCACGGTTCAAAAGCATCAATTCTTCAGTGCTCAGCTTTCTTTATAGTCCAACTCTCACATCCATACATGACCACTGGAAAAACCATAGCCTTAACTAGACGGACCTTTGTTGGCAAAATAATGTCTGCTTTTTAATATGCTGTCTAGGTTGGTCCTTCCAAGGAGTAAGCGTCTTTTAATTTCATGGCTGCAGTCACCATCTGCAGTGATTTTGGAGCCCCCCAAAATAAAGTCTGTCACTGTTTCCAAATCTTAGGTGTAGGTAATTTGTAAAACTTCCCTTATCTCCATTTCCTCATTCAGCTATACCCTCTCTCATTCTATTGTGGGTCCTGTTTCATATGTTGTTAAGTTTGAGTTCGGTGAAATAATTTCATGGACTGAAACCTAAATTTAATTTATAGAAATGTGGAGTCCAGTAGAAGCCCTCTTCACTGATGAGTTTGACAATAGGGTGGTTAGTTAGAAAGTTGATTAGAGTGAGGAATTGTTAAAAAATGATACATAGATATCTGAAACAGAGGATTTTAACTTAAATCACAAGAATGGTTGTTTGTTCTCCAGTTTTTTCATTTTGGGCAAAGCATTTGTAAGTTATTGTATTCTTTACTGAATTCTCTTTTATCCTCCTTGTATATACTACATTTGTAAAGCAGCACTTGTGATTTCTTCAGTTTCTTTAAAGTAGAATAAGAACATAAAAATTTTTATGAAACAGTCTGAGTTTTGAAAATCTTCTGTATTCTTATGATTTTTCTCCTCCAAGATTTTCTTAAGCACTTTTATTATCTTTCAAAAGCTTATGATCCAATTTTTATAATAGCTCTATTTATGCATTCGTGTTTTATCAGATTATATACTTGTGATTTAAATTTTATAATTATAATACAAAGAACAATTAGTATGAACAGAAACAAAAACAGACTCTGGATAAGCATATACCTTGGGTCTTGTGTAGTCTGGAATAGGCTCAACTTTGAGCATTCTGTGTATTATGGGTATTAATGTGTTTTACAGTAGGAATGGGGGGCTTGTTTGTCCAGTGAATCAGTTAAGCTGGAATAGGGAAATAGGTCAAGAGAGCTAATACGTATTGTACATGCTATAACTTCTAATAGTAAAGATTTTATACAAGCCTAATCCTCCCCATCGCTTCCTCCCAATGATGTGTTTAAACTTTGAGGCTTTTTTTTTTTAAGGCTTAAGAAGTTGATGTATATATTTTATAGTTTCATAACTCAATATTGTGTAATATGTTTGACAGGTAGTAATAATAATTGTAATGATGTGCTAAGTGTTATGTTAACGTTTCATTTAATTCCCGTAATATATGTGTTTTTTCCCCATTTTTATAGGTGAGGAAATTGATTCAGAGTTATGTAATATACCTGAAGCCATATAGGTATTAAATGTCAGGTTGGGGTTTGAATTTAGGTGACTCTGATTCTAAAATATATAATCTTTATCATTGGTAAGGCTATATTTTTTAAGCTGATTTTTTTCTGGGTATATGTGTTTGTGTCTGTTTTAGATGAAGAAAATAGTTTACATGTTGTAGTGAATTGTGGAGAAGCATTGCTGAAGAATAACACTTATTGGCCTCTTGTCAGTGATTTTATTAATATCCTTTCTCATCAAAGTGTGGCAAAGAGATTTTTGGAGGACCATGGTTTGTTAGTGACATGGATGAACTTTGTATCTTTCTTTCAAGGTATGAATTTCAGTTTTTTTCTTATTTATTTATTTTTAGTTTGCAAAATTACTAATAGTAAATTATCAGACACTAATTAAAAGATGATAAATAGCACATCATTCAGTTACATGTGAAATGTCTCATTTTAATTGATATTTGTAAGTATTTAATAAAGTGCTCATGAAACATATCAAAGTTATGAAAAAAGTCAAACTATTATATAGGAAATAGCAGTGTAATTTTAAAAGCATTTTAAAGCATTAATCTAGAAATTTTCTTATAAGAAAGATTGTTAACCCTTCCATAAAAAGTCCAACCAGTGCCAATTAAAATAGTTTTGAGTTTATTTAATATATTCAGTTATGTTACATAAGAAAGAGATAATTCACAAAATGTTTTTAAGAAAGTCTAATTTATAAAGAATTCCAAAAGGACCAGACTATTTTATTTTTAATAATTTATTAATTTCTGTACATATTTTGTCATTTATGCCATTTGTGAACCTTAAAATCTGTTTGGTATAAGGAAGTATTTTACTTGATTTTGAGTATGGGTGTTTGTTTCCATTCGGCATGGTTTATATCTGTTTTAATTTTTGTAAGGTATGAACTTAAATAAGCGAGAACTAAATGAACATGTGGAGTTTGAATCTCAGACCTACTATGCTGCCTTTGCTGCTGAACTTGAAGCCTGTGCACAGCCAATGTGGGGTCTCTTATCACACTGTAAAGTTAGGGTATGTTGAAAATATTTTTGTTAATTTCTGTATTTACCTTTAAAATAATTTTAAGAAGATTATTTGTGGAAACATTGACTTGTTTACTTGTATCTAATAATATGCAGTGTTTAATTTTGAATTCAGCTCTGTGAAAGTTGACCTAAGACAGTAATTATTATTCTTAGGTAGGTTGGACTTGATTTATGTAAATGAATTATCAGATCTTTCTAGCCTTCCCTTACTGTAAATAGTCTTTGTAGCTTCACATTCATCTTTATTGTTTCATTTTATCCATTATCAGTTACCTAATGTTTTTTATCTTTCAAGGGATGAGGATAAACTGCAATAAAGTTTACACTTTTAAGATTCCAAGAACAAAATCAATATACATTTCATACAATTTCTGTTTGTTTGTGAAAAGAACCTAAGAGTATATAACTACAACATAAATTCTTATAATTGGTTAAGAAACGAGAAGTCCCGTGTGACTCTTTGAGACCCCATGGACTGTAGCCTACTAGGCTCCTCAGTCCATGGAATTTTCCAGGCAAGAGTACCGGAGTGGGTTGCCATTTCCTTCTCCAGGGGATCTTCCCAACCCAGGGATCAAACCCAGGTCTCCCTCACTGCAGGCAGATGCTTTACAGTCTGAGCCACCAGGGAAGCCCAGCTCACTTATAATTGCATGTGTTTTTGTCTTTCTATAAAAACACATATTTTTACCTTTGCATTTTAAAGTATTGGTTTGATGGGTCTCCAGAATCCTTGGATAGTTCAGAAAAATGTTATCTCCTGGCCCTATGAAACTAAGGACTTAAGATTTTGCTGTATGGATCCCATGAAGTCCTACCTGCTAGCCTGTACCAGTAAGTGTGCTGCAAAGGATTGTATAGTGCTTTTGGTTCTGCCTCTTTCAACTTAGGTGACTTGGTCAACTCATTTAAAACTATTTGAACTTCTCAGACTTTTTCTTTTAAAAACCTAAAGGGAACAAAACAGAAATGGGACAAAACAGAAATGGGACAGCAAAGCCTGCTCTTACTCACAGGGTTATTATGAGACTCTTCTACGTATATTCTTTAAATGTATGTGTTTCTTTAAGTGGCTTTCTATTTTCTCTTATGACTCCAGCTTTCTCTTAATGCAGATGACTCACAACTTTGTTACAGGCTAGCCAGGTTCAAATTTCCAGTAGCTCTGGCTCTTCAGTGTAGAATGTCAGAATATTCTGGTAGTCTCCTTATAGGTACATGAGTTTTCTCAGGTTCCTAACTAACTTTTTAAAAACATGTGTCTGTACTGTGTCCTTTATGTCATTTTATGTATGGTGTTATAAATGATGCAGCTTTCCAATATAGAAACCTCCCCAGCTGTGTTCAAACTATTATCAGATACCATGAATTCTCTTTTGTCCAAAATGTCTCTCTGCCACTTCTTTTCTCTGTTTTATTTATGTCAGTATTTAAAAAATCTGGGTTGTTAAGGTAACTTCTTAACTGATTTTTCTGCCTCTAGGGTCTTCCTACTTCTGTCTTTGTTAATATCTAAGTTACTTCTGAGCTCTGTGCTTATTTTTCCTTTGCTTAAAAATCATTCACATTCCTTTCCGTCTACAGGATAATGTCCATATTTCCTGTAGAGGGATTTAAGAACTTCCACAATTTGTCTTCAACATATTTGTCATAATTTGCCTTCCTATACCCCATCTACCTCCATGCTTTCATTGGCTTGATTACTATTCCTCAGCATGCAGTTCCTTTCTTGATTTCAGTGCTTTTGTTCAAATTAGTCCCCCCTTTTTTTTGACATATGGGCTCATTTTTTGTGCTTAGTCCAGTGCTTCTCTTACATGAGAATCATCTGGGAAGCTTAAAAATATATGTGCTTAAGTGTCACTGCTAGAGATTCTGACTTGTTTGTTGTACAGCAGGATCTTGGCAGCAGTTCTAACCGGTATGAAAAGCCATTACTGTTAGCTTTTCAAAGGTTGTATTCAAAGACTCAGCTGACATGTAATCTGCTCATTTTAACTTCTTTCAGATTTATGATTCTAGTTTCTGTTTTTATAGTACCTCCTTTAATCTCCATTGTAGCATTTATTAAAAAAAAACCTGTAATCTAATATGAGATTTGTTTGTTCATTTATTTGAAAAAAAAAGTCCATTGAACGCTGTTCTATGCCAGATGCTACCTAGATGTTTGGGTTTTGGATGTCAGACAAATCACATAGATGTGGTTCTTGCTCTACGGAGCAGTCTAGTAGCGGAGATAGACGTTAAGTAAGTAAGCACTTGTTTTGTGAGCGTTTGTAAATATTCTACAGGAAAATGTCAGGTTACTGTGAGAATGATGAGTGTGGAGACTGATGGATTTGAGGATCAGGGAAGGCCTTTTTGAAGAAAGAATATGAAGAAGCCAGTTATATGAATAAAAGTGGGATTAGGGATGGTAGTAGGGGAGATGGTATGAAATAACCTACGCCCAATAAGAAAGTGATTGGTCTTTTTAAGGAGTTTGTGGCTGGAGCCAGAGAATAAGATGGAATTGGAGAGATAGGAAGAGAGTAGATTATTAATGCAGGTTCTTATAGATCATGTTAATGAGCCTTGGATTTAATTTTAAGGAGAAGCCAGTGAATATTTTAAAGTAGGGGTTTGATGTGATCAGACTTATATTTAAAAGTTCCTTCTGTTTGTTTGGAAAGACTGGATTGAGGAGAGTATGGGGAGCATCAAGAATAGTAGCAAATAGACCAGTTAAGATGTTGTGGTAATATTCTAGAAGTTTCAGGTTTGAAATTCAAGATGTATTAAAGGTGCATTTTGAATGTTAAAGATGTATTTTGAAGGTAAAACCAAAAGGGTTGGTGATGGATTGTATGTTATTGATGAGTTAGATAAATTTTTGAGTAGCTATATATGGAGATAATTTTACAGAGGTGAAAAAGATAATAGAAAAGCAGGTTTAGAGTTTTCAGAGTTAGATATGTTAAGTTTGAGATGCCTCTGAAACATCAAAGTGGAAATAGTGAATAAGCAGTTGGATATATGAGTTTTGTACTCAAAGAAGTCTGGGCTAGGGTATAAATTTTAGACCCTTGGGAATAAAAATGGCATTTATTGCCAGGGGATGGAACGCAGTCAAGTTGGGAGAAAAGGGAAATGGACTTTGAAGAAAAAGTTAACATTTAATGTCAGGAAGGGAAAGGAGAAAAAAAAAAACAGAAGAGTGCAGCATCATATAAGCCAACAGAAAAGATGCTGCCTTTGGAGAGAGGATTGATCTGATGTTGATATGAAAAGATCAGTATTTTAGGAAGATTATTCTGACAACTGTTTAGGATGAATTTGGGTTATAAGACTGAAGCTATGTTTCTCTGTGGTGAAGAGAAATCATTATTTTCAGGCAGTAGTAATTTTTCATTTTTGAAGGCCAGGATTTCATTGTATTTTTGGTCCCTTAATCTAAGAAGTGAAGATGACAGAGAGAAAAATGAGCTCATGTTATCTTATAATACTTAAGAGAGGAGTTTGTCAGCTAAAGGGACATCTGGGTCCTAGATAAGATGTTCTCTTGTTGAGAGCCTATACTATGCCAGACTTTATTCTTATACTATATTACTTATGTTATGTTCTTATCTAATCTTCATAGCATCTCTTAAAAGTAAATAGTATCATCCCTTTTTTTTTCAGAGGTTGAACAACTCGTCCACATTTACACAACTACAAGTAGAAGCTTGAGTTTGAAAACAAATCCATCTGATTTCAGAACCAGTGTTTTTTATCACTTTGCTGTAATTGTCTTTTAAAGAGGAATGTCTAGAGTTTTTAGCAGCAGTGTTGTGAGGTTTTAGAACTGTAGACTAGAAAAAAAAGTATTTGAAAAGCTGTTTCTTTATATTTTTTAATTATAAAATGTAAAACTAAAGGATTAGCAATAAAAAAGGGATCTTCACCTAATAGCTTACTTTCTTTGTATGATTGCCTTGTATGCTGTTTGGTTCTTAAAAGTGCTAAGGGATCATTGAACAAGTTATACTAAATTAATAATAGATAGCTTGGATAAAGGGATGGCGTATTTCTAGAATGTCACTAATTTTTGTTTTCTAAACAGGAACAAATAAGCTATGAAATTTCTATCTAGTGGCAAGCTTTAGATTACTGTAAGCTAGACACAAGTTGAGGACTCTTTGGAGCACTTAACCAGCACTTGTCAGATACAGTGCTAGAGTGTGACATAGAGCATTGTAAGCACGTTGTTTTCATTTGGTTCTTCACAACAGTAACCTGTTTGACAGTGATGGTACCTTTTGTTGACTTTGATGCCCCAAAATGTTTTTCTAAAAACTTTTTATTGAGATAAAATTCTCATAACACGAAGTTCCCCATTTTAATCTTCTTAAACTATACAGTTACGTAGTTTAGAGTATATTCACAAAGTCGTGCTGCTGTCACCACTAATTCCAGAACATTTTAAACTCTGTGCCCCTACCCCCTGCCAAAAAAGAAAACTCAGCCTCTCAGTTCCAACCTTGTCTCATTTCCTGGAAGCCACTAATCTCCTAAATAGTATTCCATAGCATAGATATATTACACTAATTTGTCCATTCATGGGTTGATTTCAGTTTTTGGCTGCTGTGGGTAATGTTGCTGTGAACATTTGTATAGGTTTTTGTGTAAATACATGTTTTCAACTCTCTTGGGTATATGAGAGTAGCCTTGCTTGGTCATGTGGTAACTCTGTGGGCTTCCCTGGTGACTCAGCTGGTAAAGAATCCACCTGCAGTGTGGAGACCTGGGTTATACCCCTGGGTTGGGAAGATGCGCTGGAGAAGGGGAACAGCTCCCCACTCCAGTATTCTGGCCTGGAGAATTCCATGGACCATATAGTCCATGGGGTCGCAAAGAGTCGGACACGACTGAGCACCTTTCATTTTCTCTTTCATGGTAACTCTGTTTAACTTAAAAACCATTTTATATTTCTACCAGCTATGTGTGAGAGTTTGTTGCTCTATATTCTTGCCAACAGTTATTTTACATTAAAAAAATTAAAACCATCCAAGTAGGTATAAAGTGGTATCTCATTGTGACTTTGATTTGCATTTTCCTAAAGACTGATAGTGTTGGCATCTTTTCTTGTGCTTATTTGTCATTTGTAGATCCTCTTTGGAGAAATGTCTGTTCAAATCCTTTGCCTAATTTTTTAAAGAGAGGCTATCATGATTTATTTTTCCATGTAACTTAATACTTTCCCATTTCACTGAATCACTTTCTCCATAAACATTACAATATTCTTTCATGTGCGTGTGCTAAATCACTTCAGTCATGTCCGACTCTTTGCGACCCTATGAACTGTAGCCCGCCAGGCTCCTTAGTCCAAGGGATTCTCTAGGGAAGAATACTGGAACGGGTTGCCATGCCCTCCCCCAAGGAATTTTCCCGACCCTGGGTGGAACTTGAGTCTCTTTACTTTTCTTGCACTGGCAGGCAGGTTCTTTACCGTTAGCACCACCCAGGAAGCCCACAATATTCTTCCACAGTACCCTTAGTTTAAGGGGAACATAGTCATTTGCAAGCTAAGATATTCACAGGCTGTTTATAGTACTCATATGTTCTGCCCTCTTTTTTGTATTGTGGCAAAATATGCATAACATAATTTTTCTTTTTTACTGCTTTAATCCATTTTTAGGTATGCAATTCAGTGACATTAAGTATATACATTCTCAGTGTTGTGCAACCATCTATTTCGGGAACTTTTATTTTTATCATTCCAAAAGAAACTGTACCCAATAATAACAGTAGGGAACTTACATTTTTAGGATCTCTTGAAATGGAATCCAATTTACATCACATAAATTTATTTTAGCTTTGATTCATTTTCAGGAATATATTGTATAGAGGGTGATATATTGTGTTCTTTAATTTTTATGACTATCACTAATTGTTACTATTAGTTTGTGAAATGATGATTCTTGAAATGGTAAAGGTGGTTATTTTGAAAATATGTATATTTTATTATTTTACATATATATATAATACACATAACCATTTTTATACATTGCATATACTTTGAAGTTGAGCATTTATATATTTATATGCTGTAAATTTATAAAGCTTATTATTTTAGGAAACTCAAGAATATACCCGAAATGTGGTTAGATATTGCCTTGAAGCTCTTCAAGACTGGTTTGATGCTATTAACTTCGTAGATGAGGTATGTATATTTTGATTATGTAAAAGCATTTAAGAAAAGAAGTGTTAGATCTCATTTAACCTTGAAAATAATGAATGTCTTTTCATGGGATAAGGGAAAGATGTCAGAATAAGCATAAAATCACTAGGCTTTACAAAAGTGGGAAGTAAGAGACCAGTCGTTTGTTAATTTAGGGGATTCTACAGTACATTAACTGTATTTGCTTATTTCCTAGAGAAGGATATATTTTTTAATGTTACTAAATGTATATTTCTCAGGAGTGAATATCAGTTTCTTTCAGGGAGGAAAAAATGACAGTGAAAATGTGAATAGAATAGAGGAGATTGATGGGAAAGGTACCACAACTTTATTAATCGGTCAGTGTTCTGTGAGCATGAATAAAAGTAATTGTTATTGATAATGAACTGAGAAGAATTAAATAAAGAATTAAAAAAGAATAAAAGATTAAATAGAATTTGGGAATCAAACAATATGTCTTTTACGATGTTTAAAAGTTTCTTGTTTCTTAAAGTGCTTTGACATATTTGTTTCTGAAAACAACCCTGGTTAAGTAGGGAAGATATTATTATCCTTTCCTTTTTCATAGATGTAAAAATGGAGATACAGAGATATTAAATGACTTGCCTGTAATTTTATGGCAAAGTACTAATAATTCTGGGTCCAGAGCCTACATCTCTCAACTGCTTGTCTGGTAGTATTTCAGCTATACTAGCTGTTGGCAATGGAAAGGGCTTTAGAGTTAGGCATACCTGTGTAAAAATTGTTACTCTGCCACAAATCAAATAGCTGTGTCTTCTTGACAGTGTTTTTGTTTAAACAGTTTTAAAGCATTACGGAGTCTCTCTACTCATTTCTTTAAGATAATACTATTAGCCAATGAGGATTGACTAAGAGGCATGTATTTCATATGTGATAAATATTTGTTCTGTCAGCCTGAGAATGGAGGTCAGAAGTTATTGCAGTAATCCAGCACAGATGAAGTAAATAATAATTTTTGAACTGAATTAAGACAAATCAAACAATCACTTAGAACACAGGATGAAATAAATTTTTCCAAAAGAGTAGGCCATTTAAGAATCCTGAAATTCTAAATATCATTTATGAGTGTATAGCAGAGCAACATTTATTGGTGTATAGCAGAGTAGTTAGAGTCTTCTCTGATGAGAGGAAAGTAGAACATGTGTTCACCCAGCAAATATTTATTGAATGTTTACTATGTTCTAAACACTGGGGATACAGTGATGAAAGGGTTCCTAATTTGAGGAAATGGAAGACAAGTAAATGGCTAATTTGATCAGAACGCTTCTGTATAAAATTCTGACCAGGGTGCTGTAGGGGAGAATAGAGTGGAGCATCTGATTTACCCTGAGGGACTCAGGAAAAACTTCCTTGTAGAAATGTCATTTCAGCAAAGTCTCATGGTATGTTAATTCAGTGGGAGCAAGTGTATATAGCATTTGAGGCAAAGGGAAAAGCATATACAAAGGCTCTACTTATCGTGTATGAGTTTATATGACAAGATAAGGCCTAAGAGTCCTATCTCTCAAGAGTTGGACAGTTAAAGGAGGTTAAAACTACAGGGAGCCATTAAAAGATGATAAATGGAGAAGTACAAGGTTAAAGTAATGTTTCAGTAAGACTACCTCCTGGCAGTATGAAGATTTAATATGCATTTAAAAACAAATTTGAGTGAGTGAAGTTGCTCAGTTGTGTCCGACTCTTTGAGACCCCATGGACTGCAGCCTACCAGGCTCTGAGGAGCCTCTCAGTCCATGGAATTTTCCAGGCAACAGTACTGGAGTGGGTTGCCATTTCCTTCTCCAGGGGATCTTCCCAACCCAGGGATCGAACCTGGGTGTCCCACACTGCAGGCAGACGCTTTACTGTCTGAGCCACCAGGGAAGCCTTAAAAAAAACAAATTTAAGTAGATGTATTAAGCTTCTTTTTAAAACACTTTTAAGGCAGTCTGATTTAAAGGAGGGATACTTTATTATGAGTACAGAGAGATCATTCAGGGATCTTATGGCATTCTGGACTTAAAGAACTAAGTGGAAAGCTGAACAGGAGCTCTTGTCTGTTGCTTTTCCTTGCTCTTTCTGCCTCATTCTTTTCTTCTCTTTCTGTAGATTGTTTTTTCTGGGCTTTTTTTTTTTTTTTTTTCCCTTTTGTTAAACAATATCATCCTATAATTGCCTTATATTGCAGTTTCAGCCGTATTCCAAGAATCTCCACAGATGTCTTAAATCCCAGTTCAGTTTTCAAGTGAGAGAGAACCTCATTGCCCATGATGGGATAGGGATCCCCTGCCCTGATCTAATCAGATGTGACTACTCTAAACTTGACTGGCAGGCTCCAATTCCTGTGTGTATGTATTTGGGAAGTGGGGAGGAAGGGACATTCTGAGAAGAGGGAGGTTTGTGAGCTCGGCAGGTACCACAAAAAGCTTCTTATAGAGGGTAAGAATAGAAGCAAAGGTTAGCACTGAAATCTGGACACTAAATGTTGAGAGCCTGAGCTAAGGTTGGTTAGAGGCAATGTGGAAAGAGAGGAAAAAGTAGAGTTAAGAGGTACTTAGAAAATCAAACACACTTTGACGCCTTATCAAGTAGAGGAGATTTGAGAGAAGGAAAGAGTCTACATTTCAGATTTATATTACTGGGAATTTGCAGAAGAAACATTGAGAAAGATTGAGTTATAGGGCAAAGATGCTGAGTTTGGTCTGGACACAGTATATTTGTGGTCCCCACGGGATGTTAATTAAGTGTTGATATTCAGTAGATACTTGAATGTAGAGTTTGGAGTTCAGGAGTGAGATTTCTGCTGAGATTTAGTAGTCATCTTGTGTTGGCAGCTGAAGCTATAAACTGAACAAAGTGTCTCAGATGAGAAGAATAGAAAACTGAGAATGGAATCTGAGAAACACCTCAGTATATTTGGAAGGAGTATTAAAAGACTTTTTCAAGTAGCTTATTTGTGACATTGGACAAAGGGAGATTATGGAGTGTAGAACTGCAGAAGAATGTGTGTTTAGCATATGCTCAAGCCTTAAAAGACAAGATAGAGCCTATGGCTTAGCAATTAATAGAAATGTGTGTTGGGTACTGTGTTCTTTTACTTGATCCTCACAATTGTCCATCTGCTTATTATCTTCACTTTATGGATGAGGCAGCTTAGGCACAGAGAAGTAACTTGCTCTCAGTTTTATAGCTATAGGTGGCAGAGTCAGGATTTGAGTGCATGCAAACCCAGCTTTTAAGAGCCTGCTCTTCACCTCTGTTCTTGATGCCTTCAAAGGAAATTGAAGAAGATTCTGATTTAGCTAGTTAGTATATGTTATGTTACTTAAATGATGATAGTAAAATAGGGCAAACTTGTTTGATTTTTATTTTTGATTATGGTGAAATGCACATAAGATTTACCACCTTTTAAACCTTTTTTTAAGTATAGTTATTCACATTGTTGTGCAACCTCCAGAACTTTGTTTAGTAAAACTGAAACTGTTCCCAACAAACCTAATAATCTCATTTTCCCTTACCCCCAGCATCTGGCGGCCATCATTATACTTTGTGTCTCTGCTTGGCATACCTAAGTGAAATCATACAATATATGTATTTTTGTGACTAGTTTATTTCACTTAGCATA
This sequence comes from Tragelaphus eurycerus, assembly GCA_935064755.1. Taxonomy (NCBI): domain Eukaryota; kingdom Metazoa; phylum Chordata; class Mammalia; order Artiodactyla; family Bovidae; genus Tragelaphus; species Tragelaphus eurycerus. The sequence goes on from CAKXYN010000060.1 coordinate 1,123,938, forward strand.
ATGTCCTCGAAGGTTCATCCACATTGCAGCATGTGTCAGAAATTCCTTCATTTTTCTGGAAGTCAAACATTTATTAGAACAACTTTCTATAGATGTTTATTCACATGTTAAAGAGGATTTTATTCGCATACTGGTTTTGGAAAAAACTCTTTCAGGGATGGTGACATATTTCAAATCTTTATGACTCAATATGATACTATATTAGCATAATCATGAGAATGTTTTGGCTAGATTTTTTTTCAACAGGAGAAAACTTTACTAAAAATTTATAGAAGCATTAAAAACAAATGATACCTTTTAATGTTTCATTTTTCTTGTTTGTTTAAGAAAGACAACTATTTGTGTTTGCCCTTTAGCAATAGTGTGACCCATGGGAGTCACAGATTTAAAATACACTTTTTATAATATCCACAAGGATATCAAATTTCTTTGACATGTACTGTACTAAGCTTTCCTATAGAGACTGTGTGTTCACCACTGGTATGGGGAGCATCTCATCCAGCTAGGTAAGCCTTTTAACTGCACTTGAGGATAGAGCTGTAGTCAGACCCTCAGATAATTCTGAATATAGCAGACTAGCTTCTCAGTTCACTACTTGTTAGCTTTAGGAAGTTACGTAAGTTTTTAAAAATTGAATTTCCCTATTCATAAAATTGGAATATTCAATTTCTACCCCATAGGGGTCTCCTAGGATTAAATTAAATATGAATAAAGTGATTGTCACCACAGTGACCGGCACAGTCAGTGAATATTAGCTGTGATTATTGTTTTTGTTATTATCATCACATTTGTTGTGCATGCATTTGAAGATTCTGAAATGGCTGACTGTAAAGGGAAATGTCTTCCATCCCTTGTTCTGTACGAGATGCGTCAGAGGATTGAGTATATAGTTTGAGTATATAGTTTCTGCCTTTAAGGAACTTGCATTTGGGTCTTTAAATTGGAATAATTTTTTCTACAGTGGGTTTTTAAACTATAACTTCTAAAATCTTACTTTTTGATTAAAAAAAATTGTAGGCCAGTAAATCAAGGTGAAAGTAGTAAATCAAGGTGGAAGTGATGTTTTAGCATTTAAAACCTTTGGATTCGGTAAAGTATTATTTGACTTTGGATTTTCTTTCTTTCCAGCCAGCACCTAACCAAGTTACTTTTCATCTGCCACTACATCGTTATTATGCTATGTTTTTGAGTAAGGTAAAAGTTTTCATTAAATACTCTGTTCATCTGTTTTATGAACATTGGGAAATATGTATTGAATTAGTAACCTTTTTTATAACAATTTTTAGGCTGTGAAATGTCAAGAACTAGATTTGGATTCTGTTTTGCCAGATCAGGAAATGTTAATGAAACTAATGATTCACCCACTCCAAATTCAGGTATGTATTTAGGCTTTTGGGCTGGCTGGAGTCCCTAGTGGCTCAGATGGTAAAGAATCTGTCTGCAATGCAGGAGATTTCATTTAAGGATTCAGTGAATATTATTATAAATGTACCCAGGAGTCATTATGGAAACTTAGCTCATATATAAGCTCCAAAAGAAGAAGTATATAAAATATAGTGATTATTTTAAAATTATATATTTGAGCTGAATGTCCTAAATACTGGATAGAATATCAGGCTTATGCTATGATTAAGCTGTAAAATATTTTGAAATGATTGTTTATCATAACATGATTTTATAAAGGTTGACTTTAGATGACTTCTTTGTTCAATTAATTTTTGTTTTACTAGGCAAGTCTTGCTGAAATCCATAGCAATATGTGGGTAAGAAATGGTCTGCAGATCAAAGGACAAGCCATGACCTATGTCCAGTCTCATTTCTGTAATTCCATGATTGATCCTGACATTTACCTGTTACAGGTAAGCCAATCTAGTGATGCAGATACTGAACTTCAGAAGTATCTCCTTTGTACCTGTGGGATTTTAATTTATAGAGGTGACTAAATGAGGACACAGAGGTCAGTGCTATTGAAAGAAGAATTTTATTACTTAACGTTTTCCAAAGGAAGAGAGGCGTGCCATGCCACACAGGACCAAAGCGGAAGCATTAGATTTTTGTCAGGAGACAGAAGGAATGAGGGGCAATCCTAGATCAGAAGCTTTATTGGGGTTTCAGAAGCTTTATTGGGGTTTCCATAGGAAAGGTAAGTCAGGGCTAGGGAAGTAGTTTAGCATTGGCTGGTTTGAATCATCTTGGTGGGCTTTGGGGCATAAAGGCTATCCCCCAGCTATCTGGTACCTGCCCTGGCCAAGGGGCCTGGGGTATATTGGCTTGGTCTGTGAGTTAAATAAAGGACAAGAGTGACTTGCATATACAAGACTTGCTTCCAGGTAAGCTGTTGAACAGATATGATACAGAAAATAAGAGGAATGATAAACACAAGAAATAAAACTGGGGAATTCCCTCATGGTCCAGTGCTTAGGACTTGGTACTTTCACTGTCAAGGGCCCAGGTTTAATCCCTAGTTGGGGAACTAAGATCCTGCAAGCCCTGTGCATACCCAGAGGGGGAAAAAGGAAGAAAAAAAGAAAAAGAATACTGAATAAATAAATACTGACTACTGAGAAATAAACTTTGTGGGTTTTATTTTTATTTATTTATTTATTGATCTTTTAAAGGTTTGTGCATCTAGACTTGATCCGGATTATTTTATTTCATCTGTCTTTGAAAGGTAAGCATAGTTTTATTAATACAGGTATTAGGAAGTATTTGGAATTTAAGTTAATTTTGTCTTAACTTTAAAAAAATCTGTCTCAAATATTTTTTTAATAGATTTAAGGTAGTGGATTTGTTGACAATGGCTTCACAACATCAAAACACAGTACTTGATGCAGAGCATGAGAGATCCATGTTAGAAGGCGCTCTTACATTTCTTGTGATTCTTTTGAGTCTTCGTTTACATTTAGGTAAAAAGCACTAATACAAATACTTGGGTACCTCCCTTTCCTCCCCTTACCCTGTGGTAGTAACTGGTTTATGGAAAAAAAAAAGGAAAGGATGCATTTCAAACTCTTGACACGATATGTTTTACCATTAATACTCCTTTTAGAATATTCTTTGAACCCTTACTTAAGGGAACTGCAAACAGCAGGGTAGTTAAATGCAGTTATATTGGGGCATTGTTTTCTTTGCCCTGTGATTTTTGAAGCATCTCATTTTGGTAAAATAACTTAATTGTGTGGTAAGTTGTTTCTTTATAATATATAAATATTCAGATATATTAATTCTGTTTTTAATTTTAGGAATGTCTGATGATGAGATTCTCAGAGCAGAGATGGTAGCCCAGCTGTGTATGAATGACAGAACACACAGTTCATTGCTGGACCTCATATCCTTTCAAGAGTTTAATTTTATTTTAGTTGCAGGATCTAAATTACAAGTAATATTTATGGATTAAAGATATATCACTTTCTGATTAAAACTTTTTTTTTTGAGGTTGGAAAATAATATGGAAAAAAACTCACAATTTTTTGTTCAATTCTGTGTTCAAGACCAGTGGCGGATTTGCCTCTAATCATCATCTCTCAGGGTGCTCTTGTTAGGCTTTGTTTAAGCATCAGGACTGTTTGCTCTGGGCATCCCGGAACCTGACCTTCTAGGATAGCAGTAGTAGAAGGGAGCTGGACACTTGGTAAAAGGCAGCTAGGTCTACTGTATTTGTATAACCAGGCTGAAATTCATCATTAAAATTTAGAGTTATGTCTTATAATTATCAGAGTTTTAAACATTCTGAGTATTTTTTCCTGAGAATTCAGTTTTAAACCAAGAGGCTTTGAAGGGCAAAGGCTATTGTCTACAAACTTTAAAACCTCAAGGTTCTCTGTATAGGACTGAGGATTCAGTGGACACTTTATTATGTTTTTAAGGTATTGTTAATAAAGTTTTAGACAAAGGTTATCATGTTATTTAGTGGTAAACTTTGCTTTGTGAATTGTTGACTAAGTTTACTTTGTACATTATGATTTTGTTTGAAATAACTGACTAAAATTTTATGAACTGGCTCCTATTAGAAGGTCTATTTGATAACCTTGAAGATTTTCTTAAGCAGACAACAACTTGATACTGTTTGATGATTTCATTCAGCCTTTATGTACTGTGTATCAGTGCTGTAAAAGAGCAAAAGAATTCTACGTAACTTTGAATTTAGAAAAAATTATATTAGCTTTAATGTGAAACCAATAGGAAAGAATCTAGGGTTTTCTGGTTTTCTTCTTTTTGAAAAATTTGCTTAGTATTTTTTCATTCTTATTTTGAGAATATTTTGTGTCTTTTATGAAATAATCTTTGCTCATAAAAATCTGGGCTGATATTTAGTATACTGTCTTTGATTTTCGAAGACGAAGTATATAACATTATTTGCAAATTGTTGAAAATGGAGATTAATTTTAAAAGGTTTTTTTTTTTTTTTCATTTCCTGAAACTGTATTCATTTGTTTTGGGGGAAATATACATCAGAACTACTTCAGCATATAATTTATTAGTAGGCTATTAATTAAGCTATCTTAAAAATAAGCTATTTTAAAAATTAAGCTGCCTTAAGCTATTTTTAAAAAAAAAAATCACAGTTAATAAAGTTATTGAACTGTTGTATTATATAGCCCTCTTGTGGCCAGCTTTATATATTACAGCCGAATCAGTTCAGTTGAGTTCAGGCTCGGTCATGTCACACTCTGCGACCCCATGGACTGCAGCACACCAGGCTTCCCTGTCCATCACCAACTCACGCAGATTGCTCAAACTCATGTCAGTCGAGTCGATGATGCCATCCGACCATCTCATCCTCTGTCATCCCCTTCTTCTCCTGCCTTCCATCTTTCCTGGCATCAGGGTCTTTTCCAGTGAGTCAGTTCTTAGCATCAGGTGGCCAAAGTATTGGAGCTTCAGCTTCAGCATCAGTTCTTCCAGTGAATACTTAGGACTGATTTCCTTTAGGATTGACTTTTTAGATCTCCTTTCAGTCCAAGGGACTCTGAAGAGTCTTCTTCAACTCCACAGTTCAAAAGCATCAATTTTTCAGTGCTCAGCTTTCTTTATGGTTCAACTCTCATATCCATACGTGATTACTGGGAAAACCATATCTTTGACTAGATGGACCTTTGTTGGCAAAGTAATGTCTCTGTTTTTTAATATACTGTCTAGGTTGGTCATGGCTTTCCTTCCAAGGAGTAAGCGTCTTTTAATTTCATGGCTGCAGTCACTATCTGCAGTCATTTTGGAGCCCAAAAAATAAAGTCTGTCACTGTTTCTATTGTTTCCCTATTTGTTTGCCATGAAGTGATGGGACTGGATGCCATGATCTTAGTTTTCTGAATGTTGTTTTAAAAAGTTTTAAGCCAACTTTTTCACTCGCCTCTTTCACTTTCATCAAGAGGCTCTTGAGTACTTCTTTGCTTTCTGCCATAAGGATGGTGTCATCTGCATATCTGAGGTTATGGATATTTCTCCCAGCAATCTTGATTCTAGCTTGTGCATCATCCAGCCTGGCATTTCGCATGATGTACTCTACATATAAGTTATATAAGCAGGGTGACAATATACAGCCGCGACTCCTTTCCCTATTTGGAAACAGTCTGTTGTTCCACGTACTGTTCTGACTGTTGCTTCTTGACCTGCATACAGATTTCTCAGGAGGCATTAAGGTGGTCTGGTATTCCCATCTCTTTAACAATTTTCCATAGTTTATTGTGATCCACACAGTCAAAGGCTTTGGTGTAGTCAGTAAAACAGAAGTAGATGTTTTTCTGGAACTCTATTGCTTTTTTGATGATCCAGCAGATGTTGGCAGTTTGCTCTCTGGTTCCTCTGCCTTTTCTAAATTCAGCTTGTCCCTCTGGAAGTTCACTGTTCACATACTGTTGAAGCCTGGCTTAGAGAATTTTGAGCATTACTTTGCTAGCTTGTGAGATGAATGCAATTGTGTGGTAGTTTGAACATTCTTTGGCATTGCCTTTCTTTGGGGTTGTTTGGAAAGAAAACTGACTTTTTCCAATCCTGTGGCCACTGCTGAGTTTTCCAAATTTGCTGGCATATTGAGTGCAGCACTGTCACAGCATCATCATTTAGGATTTGAAATAGTTCACCTGCAATCCCATCACCTCCACTAGCTTTGTTTGTAGTGATGCTTCCTAAGGGCCACTTGACTTTGCTTCCCAGGATGTCTGATTCTAGTCCAGTGATCACACCATCGTGGTTATCTGGGTCATGAAGATCTTTTTTGTATAGTTCTTCTGTGTATTCTTGCCACCTCTTCTTAATCTCTTCTGCTTCTGTTAGGTCCATACCATTTCTGTCCTTTATTGAGCCCATCTTTGCATGAAATGTTCCCTTGGAACATTTCTAATTTTCTTGAAGAGATCTCTAATCTTTCCCATTCTGTTGTTTTCCTCTGTTTTTGTGCATTGATCACTGAGGAAGGCTTTCTTATCTCTTTTTGCTATTCTTCGGAACTCTGCATTCAAATGAGTGTATCTTTCCTTCTCTCCTTTGCCTTTTGCTTCTCTTCTTTTCATAGTGATTTGTAAGGCCTCCCCAGACAACCATTTTGCCTTTTTGCATTTCTTTTTCTTGGGGATGGTCTTGATCATTGCCTCCTATACAGTGTCACGAACCTCCATCCATTGTTCTTCAGGCACTCTATCAGATCTAATCCCTTGAATCTATTTGTCACTTCCAGTGTATAATTGTAGGGGATTTGATTTAGGTCATACCTGAATGGTCTAGTGGTTTCCCCCTCTTTCTTCAATTTAAGTCTGAATTTGGCAATAAGAAGTTCATGATCTGAGCCACAGTCAGCTCCCAGTCTTGTTTTTGCTGACTGTATAGAACTTCTCCATCTTTGCGTGCAAAGGATATAGTCAGTCTGATTTCAGTATTGACCATCTGGTGATGTCCATCTGTAGAGTCTTCTCTTGTGTTGTAGGAAGAGGGTGTTTGCTGTGACCAGTGCATTCTTTTAGCAAAAGTCTGTTAGCCCTTGCCCTGCTTCATTTTGTACTCCAGGGCCAAACTTGCCTGTTACTCCAGTTATCTCTTGACTTCCTACTTTTGCATTTCAGTACCTTGTTATGAAAAGGACATCTTTTTTGGGTGTTAGTTCTAGAAGATCTTGTAGGTCTTTATAGAACCGTTCAGCTTCTTTAGCATTACTGGTCGGAGCATAGACTTGGATTACTGTGATACTGAATGGTTTGTCTTGGAAACGAACAGAGATCATTCTGTCATTTTTGAGATTGCACCCAAGTACTGCATTACAGACTCTTTTGTTGACTATGAGGGCTACTCCATTTCTTCTAAGGGATTCTTGCCCGTAGTAGTAGATACAATGGTCATCTGAGTTAAATTAGCCCATTCCAGTCCTTTTAAGTTCATTGATTCCTGAGATGTCGACATTCACTATCTCCTGTTTGACCACTTGCAATTTACCTTGATTCATGGACCTAACATTCCAGGTTCTTAGGCAATACTGTTCTTTATAGCATTGGACTTTACTTTCATCACCAATCACGTCCACAGTTGAATGTTGTTTTTGCTTTGGCTCCGTCTCTTCATTCTTTCTGGAGTTATTTCTCCACTGACCTCCAGTAGCATATTGGGCACCTTCTGACCTGGGGCGTTCCTCTTTCAGTGTCCTATCTTTTTGCCTTTTCATAGTGTTCTTGGGGTTCTCAAGACAAGAATATTTTAGCAACGAAAGTTGGAAACTAATACCTTAATATTATAAATCTTTTAGCTATTAATTGTTTTTCTTGACACATGCATCATATTCCAGAAAATCCAAATCCTAAAAGTGGTATTATTCCAGGAAGTTATAGCTTTGAATCAGTTTTATCAGCGGTAGCTGATTTTAAGGCTCCTGTTTTTGAACCTGGAGGTTCTATGCAACAAGGCATGTATACTCCTAAAGGTACGTTTATATCTATGAATGTATTTTTTAAAATATCAGGTTTTTTTTGAAGGTTTGTTGTGTATACTAAAACAAAATGTTTGCCTTTTATTTCCTTAGCGTTGGTTTTCCCCCTCAACTTTCTTATACATGTGCGTTTGTCTTTTTCAATATACTGTGATATTGATTCCTTTTATTTAAAAATCTATGATTTATGTTATAGTAAGACTTCTGAGATGAGTCTAAATTATAAAAGGAACTTTTATCTATGAACACCAGTTTATGTTTGTAAGTTTATGAACTTGAAATTATGAAATTATACTTAAAAACACTCGAGTGTATTTGCCCTTTAAATTTGATTTTGAAATAGTTGTCACTATCCTAAGTTTAATTTGAAACAGTTAAAAATCTATATGGAATACTGATAATGTTCTCATATGTTTTAAACCTTTGTAAATACATAGAAACCTTTTCCTTAAATGATTGGTTTTCTAAGGTTTTCCCCTTAGAGAAGAGACATGCTTGACAAAAGCCAGAAGTAGGTGAAATTTTGATCCATGATTTTTTCTTCTTCACTTTCACATATTCATTAAATTAAAACTTTGAAGAAAGTAGAGGTTACAGGTTTCTTGCACCCCTGACTCCTGACATTTGTTGTCTAAGTGAAAAAATGGTGCCCACTTTGAAGTTGTAAATAACATGTATTGTGTTTGATAAAAGGCACCAAAATAAGCCTTATCATGTGGGAATTTTCAGAGCGTTCACAAAGGTAGCAAGAAAAATCCAGGATCTCTGGTTGGAATGTATTCCATTAAAGGAAAAGCACAGTATTTCTTTATTGTTAGAGAATACTTTGTATCTAAAATTTAGGTGTGCTTAGAAGTAGAATGATGTTCTTGTATAGTGCTATGCTTATTAATAACGTGTGATGTGAGCATTTCCTTTGTCAGACTTATTCATGTTGGGGTCCTTATTAAAATACAATTTTCTATCCCTAAACCCCAGTCTGCTCCTGTCTAGATTTCTGGGGATAGATTCTGGAAATCTGCTTTTTTACCAATTGCTGGGGACCAGCCCCAGCTGATCCAGGGAGTTCAAGGTGTAGACGGTGTCGGTGAGGATCAGGATACAATAGTTATAATTAGAGAGATAAAGAATAATAGAACGAGGATAGCTCAGTAGGAAAATTCAGTGGAGAAAAGAGGCTGAGTAGCTTGGTTTACGCGGGGGACCAATAAAACTTAAAGACAAGAAGTTTGCACCACTTACGTAGGCTGCAGGCATCTTTCCGTTCTCCCGAAGGAGAGGAGACACTGAGGCCTCCCCGGTCCGATCTTAGAAGCCCAGGCATAATTAGTAAGCATGGTGGGTTCCGCGCTCCAGATGGAGACTCAGTCAGAATTTGAGAGAGAGCGAGCGACATGGGGAGACCAGTCTTTCCAGGAACTGATCCCAATTCTTTATTTTCCATTGTCTACTTTTATACACTGAGATGGTATACAAAAGTCACGTGTGGTCAGCAGCCCTGACTTTTATCAAAGTCAGGTGCTTCATACAAATGTATACAGAGGTTTTAGGTGTGTTACATCATCTTCTGGCCAGGGGGCCTGCTGACAATTTATGACCTTCTCCTTGTGATAGCGGTCAGTCAACCAGGACATTTATTTCTCCAGGGGTGATTATTCTTAAAACAGACTCCACCAGATAAATTTACATTCCTATAGGGTGAGGGTGTAGTGGGTTTTAGTCAGGGAAAGAATTTACTTAGCCTAAGGTCTAACGTGATTAGTATCAAAGGTTAATACTTATTTCTTCTATATATTCATTAATGTGTGCAAGGGTAGGCGATGTGGAGACTTAGCAGCAAACATTGGCTCAACAAATGAAAAACCCTTCACCAATACAATTTCTAATCAGCCCACTAATAGTTTCCTAACTTCTCTAAAGAACCTGTTTTTAGAAGCACATGTGGCCGGACAAGCCTGTCAGGTGGGCTAGAGAACCTTCAGAGGAGTTTGTAGGGTAAAACACTCCTGTCACGCCCAGGAATTTTTATTAACTGAAGCTTTAAGTTAACTCTTTTTTCAGAGAGAGGTAGTGGGGGACAGCCCCCCGTAAAGTCAGAGGTGTAGGTGAGAGCACAAGTAGTAAAGCAGGCAGGCTCTGGTTTTGGGGGTAGATGCTCGAGAACCTCCAAGGGGCTCCTGAGGCTCAATCTTGCCCTTGTGTTATTGAGCCTCCTTCCTCAACGACCTTTGTCGTGGGCGGAGCGCTAATTCAAACCGGCTCCCAACAACCAATCTCTAGGATGATTGTCACACACAGTAAATTTTGAGACACTGAGGCAGAGCACTGGACATTTGAAATGAGAATCAAGAAATTGAGTGTCACATTCACTATAATACTGAATTGTATCAGCTAGTTGTGTGATGTTGAGAAAGTCAGTTTTTTATCTTTGGATTTGACTTCTTTGTAAAATAAGAGTTGGAATGGATGAGTTGTTTTTAACCTTTTTTAAAAAAAGTGTTTAAAATAAATTTGTAGTTTGGGGGAATTAAGCCTTAAATGAATTTATTATACAAAAGCAATAAAAGCAGACCTACTCTTGTTAAAATGAGTGTGGGTAGTGAACATAGCTTCTCATCTGTTTTACTATTTCCTTGCTCCAGAAGTTGTTGTTTGGTTGCTAAGTTGTGTCCTACTCCATTGTGATCCCATGAACTGTAGCCTGCCAAACTCCTCTGTTCATGGGATTTCCAAGGCAAGAATACTGGAGTGGGTTGCAGTTTCCTTCTGTAAGAGATCTTCTCAACCCAGGGTTGAACCTGTGTCTTCTGCATTGGTAGGCAGATTCTTTACCCTTGAGCCATATTAGAAGTTCAGTCACATTAAACTTTACCGTCTTTTAAATTTAAGATATACTGAAATGTAATTAGTCATCAGAGACTCAATGGTAAAGAATCACCTGCCAGTGCAGGAGACGCAGGAGACATGGGTTTGACTCTGGGGAGATCCCCTGGAGGAGGAAATGGCAACCCACTCCAGTATTCTTGCCTGGAAAATTCCACGGACAAAGAAGCCTGGTGGGTTACAGTCCATGGAGCTGCAGAAAAGTCAGATACTACTGAGCGACTGAACATGCACGCACAGCTAGTCATTAGAAATTGCCTTGATTCCTAAGAAGTCATCAGTATATTCTTTCTACTCTTTTGAATGATAGCTGAAGTCTGGGATCACGAATTTGACCCCGTCATGGTCATTCTTCGAACAGTTTACCGTAGAGATGTGCAGTCTGCAATGGACAGATACACAGCATTGTAAGTCTGTTATATTGATTAGTATAATAATGGATATCTTCTGTTTATTAAAAAAAATTCAGTTATAACACAAATGTGATAATGCTGTCATTAAAGTATACTTAAAATCTTTATAGGCAATAAATATTTTAAGATTAAAAACGAATATGGCTGAGATTTATATTCTCTAGATCTTGATCCAAAATCAGACATTAATCTGATAAAAATAAATTATAGAAAACTTATTTAGTTGCTATTTGACCAGTGGATTGCAAAGCTTGATTTTGTGTTGTTCTACTTTTAAACCAGTAGAGGAGGCACAAGTTAAAAGAATAAAATGGTCTCATATCAGAGATGATGGTTAACTACAAAAAGTGTGGTAACATTGCTGTGTTCTTAACAACTGGGAAAATAGCCAAAGTAAAATGAATTTTCTATGTAAATGTTTAACAAAATAGTTAAAATGTTGATGATTGCAAAAAAGTTTTGAGGATATCTTTTTAATGGAGAATTTTATATATATTAAAATATATATAATTTTATATATTATTATTGTAGATTGCTTTTTAATGTATTATTATATTGGCCAAAAAGTTCATACAGGGTCTTCACTGCTGATCACTAGTTGAGAATCTGTCTCCAGTGCAGGAGATGTGGAGACGTGGGTTCAATCCCTAAGTCAGGAAGATCCCCGGAGGAGGAAGTGGCATCCCCCTATATAGTATTCTTGCCTGGGTAATCCCATGGGCAGAGGAGCCTGGTAGGCTATAGTCCATGGGTTGGCACAGAGTTGAACATGACTGAGCAACTAAACAACAGCAACAACAAAAAGTTTGTACAGGTTCTTCCATAAGAGTTTACAGAAAGACCCGAATCAGTGTTTTGGCCAACCCAATATTTGCTCCTGTTTTTAAACATTAAATGGTTAATGTATTGCTGAGCATTATAGAATATCATTTTTTATTTGTGCTCAGTTCATTTGTGCGCAAACATTTTGAAAACAAGTTTAAAATGATTTAAATGTATTTGATCTTGAGAAAGTATTTGTTCATATAACTATCAAAGTGTAAATACAGATATTGGGTATAATTGAAACTTCTCTTTGCCAAGATTTTGCAGTAATAGATATATGTTTAATTTAAGAACCATCATAGATACATCTGAAGAAAGTTTATAGTGTAGAATTTTAGCATGCTCTCCACTCCCCTACCCCCACCCCAAGAAAGACAAAAACAAAAAACAAAACTTAGTTTGGCATTTCTCTCTACTTTTCTGTAAAACTCTTGGGGAGATAGCCTTAGATTCTCCTTTCTTAGCAACCTCTTTATATAGTTTTTGTATAGTTGTATAACTATTTGTTTGCTTTTTACAACTATTATTTTTGTTTGTTTGTTTTCTTATTACTTGAAGGAAGTTATTTTTGTCTCTCTCTCTCTTATATCTTCAGAATCTGTCTCACTGCTGGCTTCACAGTATAGTTCATTGAGTAAATAAATTTGAAATTGTTCATGCTGACAATGAAAGATGGGTGGGAGGAAGCATTTCCATGGAAAACCTAGTCTGGCCTTCATAAATACTGTTTGTTGTCTTAAGTGGCTCTGCCTTTTTTCAGGGGGAGTGTGTGATAGCTTGTCATTGAATATATAACAATTAAATATATAGTTAATTTTATTATTCTGCTTTACTTTGTAATACATAGCAATTTGGACTAGGATTGGCCTGAAGCTTTCCAGGCCCTGAAAGAGTCATTAAATACTTAATGTAATCAGTTTTAAAAGTGAAATTCAATTTGACAATACACATTTATTGAGTAAGGGCTTCCCAGGGGGCTCTGTGGTAAGGAATCCATATGCCAGTGCAGGAGACACAGGGCATGTGGGTTTGAATCTGGGGTTGGGAATATCCTGTTAAGAAAGAAATGGCTACTTATTCCAGTACTCTTGCCTAGAAAATTCCATGAACACAGGATCCTGGCAGGCTACAGCCACTGGATCGCAAAGAGTCAGACGTGACTGAACACACACACATGCATTTACTGAGTGTATTATTATATACCAGGCACTCTGTAAGGCAAAGAGAACTGTGGTCTTTTATTTTTCAAATAGAAAATTTTTACTTGAGCTTTGAGAAGTTAATTTCCTTCATTTAGACCAGTTGTTCCCAGTCAGAATGAATTTTGTTCTCCAGGGGACTTTTGCCATTGTCTACAGACTTCAGAGGGCTAAAACTGACATGTAGCATAGGCTAAGTCTGGTCCCCACAACTAAGAATTTCTGGCCTCGAATGTCATTAGTGTCAAGGTTGAGAAAGCTGGTTTAAACCTATACTGATATACAGGTTACCTTTTCTGTTTGTAGGTACTTTGTATTTTCTGACTTATTTTGTGTTATTAGTTGTGTAGAACTATGTTGTATTTTGACTTGTAACTGCTTTGCATAGAGAACACCATATTCTTAGAACTGTTTTTATTAAATTTCCTCTCTCCTATTTTGCTTTATATTTTTTCTCATTCTCTCACTCGCCTCATTTTGCTTTTGAATTCCTGTACAGTGCCTTTATAGTTTCTTAGAAATATTTCTCAAATGTTGTGATGTTTCTTGACAGTTTGAAAATCTTTGTTTTAAAAAGTGTGTATTTAAAATGAAAGAATAATAACAGAGAAATACATGTTAGCTTCATAGTAAAATCATTTTCATGTAAATCTGTGAAATTTTAAGCACAAACTATAGTAATTCAATAATATTTTGTATATTTAAAATAAGTATGGATATGAAGAATATATTTGTTTCTATGTAAAACTTGTTTTGAAATGTATTTTGTATATGAAATATAACATCTCTTTCTTTTATTGGTATGTCTTATATGATGGCATAATTGACTGGTTCACTTCTTATTATACACAACTGGGAAATAACCCTTAAGTGTGGGGCTTATTGGCTGTTGGTCATTTTCATCTTCTTTTAGTTTTAAGGAACAAAAGTGGTAAAACTGATTTTACTTGGTGTGATCTTTTTTTATCTCAAGGTAATAGAAAGGTGTTTTGAAGAATTATGGAGAAAATGAGTAGGTAAATTAAGGGTGTTGTGTCTCCAGAATCTGCCTGGATACTAGGCACTTTGTGGATAATCAGTAATTGCTAAATGAATGACAAGTAATTTTCTTAAATTTTTTTGTGCCGAGAGTTTAAGTGAAAATAGGTCATTTTCTTTGTGTGATGCTTAGATCTTTGCTGGAAAATTGCTGGAAAAGCCCTTCAAGATCTCTCCAGCTTCTGTAGAAATGTCTTGGGGGCCATCACTGAAAGAGGGAGCTGGGCAGTAGCAAGAGAAGGGCTGAGAGAGTGAAGGTGGCTCATCCCGCTTTCCCTGCTCCCCTCCAGAGTACCCTCTCATGGACAGTGTAGCTTTCAAAGTGAAAAATAAAACAGAACCCAACAAGAACAAAACAAACCAACGGTTGGAAAGCCAGTTATTCAATTTAGTATTATATTTTATAGACAAGGACATTGTGATCCAGAGATGTTCAGTGGAATATTTGTTAATGGCAGTGTTGGAACTATTATCTAGGCCATTTCCAAAAGACGAATGTGGTTTTTATATAGTGGTTATTTTAAATTCAGCTGGAAAGCAATTTTTTTTGAATTCTAATTTCTGATACTTCTGTTGCTTCCAATCTTGAAGGTTAATGGTTGTTGGCCCATGCATTAACATATCAACATAATACATCAACATACATTAACAAAGTATGTTGTATGAGTTTATATGTGTCATTTTTGTCTCAAACTAGTCAGTAAATAGGTGTTGGTTTGAGTCACTTAAAATTCTTTTTTTCTGTCATGTAGCTTTTTGTTTACATTATTCCATTAATGATTTTGAAAAGAACAGTCAAATGATGTTACCTGCTGTCTTAAACAAATATATAACCTTTATGTCAGAACACTTTATTAATCTAGGCATTGCATATTTAGGGGCCTAGTGCTTTAAGCAAACAAGTAAAAGCTAAAAATTGCTTTTCTATGCTAAATGAAATATAATAATTAAAACATTTTATTATATACTATTGGAATTGTTTTAAAAATTATGCTTATATGTAGCCACTATAGTATTAAATAGAAACCAGGTTTTTCTTTTTTAAGCAATGTAATGACACCCTCTTCTTGAATCATAGATGCAACTTATTTCTCTGGTATGTTAATGGTAATTTTTTTTTTTTTTTTAAGCAGAGAAGGGTTTATTTCAGGACCAAGCAAAAAGAACAAGAGGCTTATGCTCTAGAAAACCCCGAATTCCCCCATGGTTTTTAGGGAGAAGTTTTTATAGGCAAAATTTGGGGGGAGGGCTACAGGGTATTTGACTTTTTTCTGATTGGTTGGTGGTAAGGTAATAGGATGGTGCCCCAGAAATCTTGAGCTCATCCTGAAGTCACCATTCTCCGCTTGGGTGGTGGCCCCAGTTCTGATGTATGGCTGTTGTCTCCATTTCCTTCACATCCCAGGGATCCTTCTTTTGCTCCATAAAGGTAACCACGTCTGGCTTACAGACAGGACCCGGGGAGACCAAGTATAATTCCCATTGAATGATGTCCATAAATTCCCACTCATCCTGAGTAAATTCTATGGCCACATCCTGGAATATCAGCAGTTTCCTGAGAAGCTGCCATTTCCTCTTCTTTCTCTTGTCTGTATTGTTTTTTCTCATCAATATTATGTTGAGGAATCACATCAGCATCTTAAGAGTGTGCCTTTGCTCTCAACATACCCACAGACAGAAGGATCTTGAAATGCTTAAAGCGCCAGCTTAGCCTATCCTTGTCTCAGAAGATATTCAGGAAAAATCACCTCCTGTATGGAGACCAGACTATGAATTAGTTCTTTCCTTTTTATAGTGTTCTTGCCTCATTCAGATGTCAGGAAATTCTGCTAATATGGGTATATGGGCTGCAACAGTTTTCCCCTTCCAAACCTATGTTATATAGGTTTAACAGGAAACCATTTTGCCTCTTGTAATTTTTTATTTTTAAGATTTTCTTTTCCCTACTTACATAATATCCTTTTCCCTTTAGATGAGTCTTCTACTGTTAAGTCTCTAGCTTTCATGTTAGAGGCATTCTTAGGATATCTGTAATTTTGGCTGCTTGTGATGAAGAGCTAGCTCTCAGTGCCTTGGTGGATGTTGTGGATCCTGAGCTTTACTCTGGGGTGATTTGAGCAAGCAGGTTTGTTGAGACACCCCTATGTTAGTCTCTTTGAAACTTTCTTTTTGGTTTTGTAAGATTTCTCAAAGAAGTATTTTCAAATATTGCCCAGAATATAGTGGTCTGACTGCCATTATTCTGTAAATGAAATGGAGTCAGAGCCTAAGTACTCTGAATCAAAATGCATTGGATGACTTTAACCGCATATCCTGCTACCCTAAACCGTGCTTGTGTTTTACCTTCTTCAGAGATGAATTCTCCAGCCAGAATTCTATGGGGATGGGGTGAAGCAATTTTCATCCAGTCCTCATTTTAGCCTCCCATCACCTCAACTCCAGCTTCCTAGGGGCTCAGTGGTAAAGAATCCACCTGCCAGAGCAGGAGACAGAGGAGATGCGGGTTTGATCCCTGTGTTGGGAAGATCCCCTAGAGGAGGAAACGGCAACGCCCTCCAGTATTCTTGCTAGGATAATCCCATGGACAGAGAAGCCTGGCGGGCTACATACAATCTGTGGGGTCGCAGAGAGTCAGACATGACTGAGCACGCAAGCACACGCTCACCTCCCAGTTACTGAACTACCGGGTGCTTCCAGTTTCTGAGCCTTTTAAGGCTTCTGCAGAGTAATTGGGGTTGATTTTCAGCCTTTCCCCTTGCCGCCTTGTGATTTGGCTTTCTTAGGCTTACTAGAATCATCCACATACCCATTGCTTTCCGATTAACAAAATTTTCATTTTCTTTCCCTTTTTGGATTTTCCTCATCCTGTGCTTTTCATTAAAAAAAATATTGTTACTATATTGTCATTGGAGTTTTGAGTGAAAGTAAAATTAAATATTTATGTTTATTATGTCATTTTAACTTTGAATGCTGAATGTATGACTTACATTCTCTGGATTACGGGGTGAAATTGAGCCTTTAAAAAAAAACTTCTTAATTTCCCTTCATGATTCTTGCATTGAAAGTGGTGTATGGATTATCTTTGATGGTTTTTTGGTTAGATTGTCTAAATTTTATTAGTTCTCAAGTTTTATTTTTTTATATTTGGATCTTTAATCTGCCTGGAGTTGATTTTTATAGAGTGAAGTAGTGATTTATTTGTTTTTTCCCCCTGCAGAAAACCAGCTCTAGGACTATTTACTGAAGAATCCATGCTTTTCTCACTGATTTGTAATGCTAATTCTGTCATATACAATTGGTCCTCATTTTCAAATTCTATATTTGCTAATTTGACTGCTTGGTAAATTTATTTGTAAACCTTGAATCAATACTCAGAGCACCTTACTGGTTATTTACAGATTTGAGTGGATGTGCAGAGGGCACCTAGATTCAAGTGGGAAAAAGCAAAACTCTGCCCTCTTGTTTCAGCTCATACTATAGACAAGTGTCCTTTTCATGGTCAGTTCAGTGCTGTGTTTTTGAATTTTTGTTCTTTGGTGATTTTGCTATTTAAAATGTCTCCCACATGGAGCACCAGAGTACCGTGTAGTGTTACTGAGGGCAAGAAGGCTTTGATGTGCCTTACAGAGAAGATTTGTTGTTAGATAAGCTTTGTCCAGGCTGTTACAGTGCTCTTGGCTGTGAGTCCAATAGTAATGAATCAATAGTATGGTATATCCAGAAAAAGGTAGAGGAAATTTACTGGTCTGTATGTAAAGTTATTACAAAAAGTGCTAAAGTAGCATGTATCGTATGTGATTGAATCTATGGAATCACCATTTAAATCACAGTTTAATCTTGTATCTACCATCTAATTTTGGTTTTATTTTATTTTTATAGTTTAAAACAGTGTGGAAAATTCCCTGGAAATCCTTGGCCACCGTATAAGAAAAGGACACCACTCCATCCCAGCTATAAAGGTCTCATGAGACTTTTGCACTGTAAAACTTTACACATTGTGCTATTCACTCTGCTTTACAAGGTACAGTAGTAATTTGACTAAGAAGACTAGATTAGAGTTTATTACCATAATTCTTAAATAAAACTGCCAAAAGATTATATGAACATAAAAGTACCATTTATAAAGCAAAGTGTATTTATATATATTTAAGATGTGTGAAGATATGTCATAATCACATGCATGTAAATTGTATTCTTGTAATTTCAAATCTAAGTTGGAAAATAATAGAGCCACACCATTTGTTATGGGAAACTATTCATCTTATCAGTTTCAGACAGGAATTATTACACAATTAGATATAAAGAAAAAAACTATTGTTTCTTCTAATTAGAATTTGAAAAATTAAAAATTAACTTAAAAACTATGCCTATCTGTTAACAAATTTCCAATCACTACATATATATTATTTAAATTGTTTAAGAAAATTAATATACTAAATTTACTTAGCAGATATTTTTGTTTTTTTCTTAATGTTTGAGATACAAATACAGCTTTTAGATTTCTGTACCTTCTATTCTTTTTAACTCTACCCCATGATCAGTTTTTCATTTTACTTGCAAAAATTACTCCTATTAAAATTTTAGACATGAGCCTCAAAAAAACCAATTGAATGCTTTTTCATTAATTTCTAAGAAAATTATTCAGTAAAATAATTTAAAATGTTCTTTTTTAAATTAAAATAGTAGAATATTTTTCTTATTAAAAGGATATTTATAGTTTTGATCTTTTATAGACATTTTTCAATGTTTACTTAGTCCCAGATTTTGTTTCAAATGCTTTGTGTACACATATATACATTATTTTAATTCTAGTGGAAATCCTTATGATTTTTTATTTTTTATTTTTATTTTTTATTTTAGTTCTATTTTTATTCTTATCTTTCAGATACGTTTTTTAAAACATTTTATTATGTAGTTTTGGTGGCCCTGGGTCTTCGTTGCTGCATTGGGCTTTCTCTAGTTGGGGCAAGTGGGGACTGTTGGTTGCGATGTGTGGGCTCCTCATTGTGGGGGCTTCTCTTGTTGCAGAGCACAGGCTCAGTAGTTGTGGCTCATGGGCCTAGCTGCTCCACAGCATGTGGGAGGAATCCTCCTGGACCAGGGATCGAACCTGTGCCCCTGCATTGGCAGGCGGATTCCCAGCCACTGTACTACCAGGGAAGACCTCAGATATGTTTTTTGAGTTTTAGAGGTTAAATAAGTGAGTAAGGTTAAATAAGTGAATAAGTCAGTGAATCCTGATTTAAAAATTAAAGAAGACTACTGCAAATGATTTGTGTCCTTTCAAGTTATATTTTTTCAACATTTTTGTTTGCTTACTATAAGAATAATATTTCCTCAAAAATAGGCAGTATTTAGTTGTTACAAGATTACTATGAATGAGTTTTTTAAAATCTCAATTTTGTAATAGCATTCCTGACTTTATGATAATAGAAGAACCTTTAATTGGCACTGCATTGGCAGGTGAACTTTCTAAAAATCAATGTCAGTAAACCATTTCATCTCCTGCCATGTTTAATATTAAAAAACTTTAATATAGAACATGTTAATGAAACTCCCCTGAAACCATCCTCTCTTTTATTGTAGTACCTAAAAAAGTTTTTTTTGCTTCCTTAACCTTAAATTTACGCATTTGAAGCTGTAAGATGTAATACCACAGGTTTTCAAGCTAAAATTTATTTAATTTTAGCTAATAATGCTTTATTTATTAAAAGGAGGCAGAGTAGTAATGGTATGCAGTCATTTGAAGTCTGAAATCTGTGTTCTAGTGTTGCTTGCACTAGCTGAGTGTGTGGCTGAACCTTGGTTTCCTCCCTGTAAAGTCTTGTCTTAGAAGGATTACCTCTATTGCCTGTCAACCTTCAGTCCCCTCTTACTGCTCTCCTGTTCTTTCCACCATCTGTCTATACCACCTCCCTACTATTTGTTGAACACCAGTTGCTAGATACTATTTGAAGCAAATTAAAGATGTTAATCGTATAATCCTCACAATAATTCTGGGCTATTATTCCAGTTTTAAAGATGAGGAAACTTAAGACCAGATGTTGTTCAATATCAAATAGCTTAAGTGTATACAAAATTTGTATAAAAAATCAGGTTTTTAAAAGATTTTGAAAGTCTGTTCTCACCATTGTGCCACACAAAATATGAATGGAAAAGTCTTCTCAGTAGTTAGATTGAACATTAGAAAATCAGTGAACTGGAAGTCTTAATTTTTTAGTCACGGTAGATTCGCTCCTAAGTGACTAAGGCCTTTCCAAGCCCTCTCTGCCGTTTGGGCAGTTTCTAGGAGGCTCAGCCTAGACTGGCCTCTCTTTGTTTCCGAGTCTCCCCTGCAGCTGACAGTGCCACTCCCCACAGGATCTCTCGTTTGACTGGCTGGCTTTTTTTTTTTAATAATGAAGAAAACAAGACTACCAGGCTGTTTTTTCCACGGTATTTTATGTGTCTTCTGGTTAATAGTTTGTTGCATCATACTGAATGAGTGATTGGTATAGGTTAGCCCACCGAGTCCTGCATAAAATGTGTAAGGATTGCATAATCCATTTATAAGGTCAGATTTGTCAGTATTTCCTCAGCGCAACCTGTCTCTTAACCACTTTATTCCTTTTTCCTTTCTTGTATAAACCACACATTGCATACACGTGTACACAGTGTATGCACAGAACTGAACACTGAACACTGAGTGCAGAACACCCAAGCTCAGGACTGTAATTTTAGAGACAGATTTTAAGAATATTAATGTTTCATAAACAATTATTTTGTTCCCAATTATATACCAGGTGCTATGCTAAACACATTTGCATGAACTATCCTATTTAACAAACATTTATCTGATATCCTTGTAATCAGGAGAAAAGTGTCCGTAACTTAGGATATAAAATATTCCTGTTAAAGTACTTTATTAGATACTGGTATTTTTATAATAATTGTTTTAGTGGATTATTTAATGTGTTAAACTTTAGGTGATCAGTAAATGAATGATTCTGAGTATTGCCTAAAATACTATGTAATCCTGGGAGGGAAACCTGTTTTTTTGGTTTTAGTTTGTCTTTTCACCAAGGTATATGTTTACTTACTTACATATCTGATTATGATATGTATAACACACACATGTATATATGATATGTATAACGTGTATATATGATATGTATAACACATATGTATAAATAACATATATATTATGTTACATTGGTCTATAAGGTTAAAATACTTTTTGATATTTAAGTGAAATATGTTTTATGGAAAAAAGTAATATGGGGCATTTTTCTCCTTTTTTAAAGATTTTGATGGATCATCAAAATCTTTCAGAACATGTACTCTGTATGGTTTTATATCTGATTGAATTAGGACTTGAAAATTCAGCTGAAGAGGAATCAGATGAAGAGGTAAGTAGTTTCTTATATTTTTAAATGTTAAAGTTATGATATGCCTTAATAAAAGGTTGCATGTCATCTTGAAGGTATTTATTTTGTCTGAGTGTTATACTTAGAAAAAAAATCTTAGGAACTTGGAAAAGGCCCTTTTAAATCTTCAACTACATATGTTCTTTTAGAGATTTCACTAATATATAAAACTCCCATTTATAGAATTATTGAATTTGAAATTTGTAATTCATAATATGTAGATCCAAGAAAAGTTGTTAGTGCATTTTTGTGCTGTGCTCAGATGCTCAATTATGTCCAACTCTTTGTGACCCTATGGGCTGTAGTGTGCCAGGCTCCTCTGTGCTTGGGATTCTCCCAGCAAGAGTACTGGCTTGGGGTGCCATTTCCTCCTCTAGGTGATCTTCCCAACCCAGAGATTGAACCTGCATATACTGTGTTGGCAGGCAGGTTCTTTACCATTAGTGCCATTTTTGTAGTTACTGGTCAGGAAGATCCCCTGAAGAAGGAAATAGAAACCCACTCCAGTACTCTTGCCTGGAAAATCACATGAACAGAGGAGTCTGGCAGACTACAGTCCATGAGGTCAGAAAGAGTGGGACATGACTGAGCAATTGAACTCACACACACACACACACACACACACACACACACACATTGGTAAATAATTATATTAGGACTTCAGTCTAGAAATTCTAATAATTTGATTAGGGATTTTATTTTTGAATAGCAAATTCTGTCTGTAAAGATTTTAAGTTAATGGAGTAAGATTTGTTGTAAAGGAGAATGTTTACTTGAGAATATAAGTTGTTAATGTGTTTCAGGACTTTATAAGTATCATTTCCATGAAAGTAATTGTTAGTTATTACAAATTGATTTTACAGTTAATTGATATTTTTCTCATTCCCTCCATACAAAAAGACAACAGCAATAGACAGACAAGTGAAAAGGCTAGGCAGTACTTGGTAATCTTAAGCTGAGTCAACATATATTCTTTCATAGATATTAAAAAGATCATTAATATTCCTCTAAGAATAAGTCAGACTTTTGATAGATTTTTCAGACTTCCTTCTACGGTTAGTCCAAATTAGCGTTATTTGACTGTATTATGAGTTATTTTTAATGGGTGGTGAAAAGTATCCTGTACTGCATATTTCCAAATTGAAAAATGTATTTTCTTCTGGAGAAATTTAGCTGACTTCCATATTAGCATTGAGCAGTTTGTTTTTAAATTTTATGTTTGCATTTGGTTTTATTCACACTTCATATTTTGTAAATGTGACTTTAAGGGATTAAAGGATATAACAGGCAGTGAACTATTATTTGGGCTTATTACATCTCCATTGGACCTGACTGACAAGATTTGTATTCATTATGTTTATGTTTCAGACATCAGCATGTGGACCTGAACGTTGTCATGACAGTTGGTTTCCTGGTAGTAACTTAGTATCCAATATGCGACATTTTATAAATTATGTTAGAGTGAGAGTTCCAGAGACTGCTCCAGAAGTGAAGAGAGACTCACTTGCAAGTACCAGCTCTGATAGCTTGGGATCTTTACAAGTAAGTGTAAAAGTGAGAACAAAAAAGGCAAAGCCTTCATTATTTTAGGATGTGTCATTTAGATCATATTGTCATATCCTAGGGCTTCCCTGGCGGCTCAGTGTAAAGAATCCGCCTGTAGTGCAGGAGGTGCAGGTTTAACCCCTGGGTTGGGAAGATTCCCTGAGGAAGGAAATGGCAACCACTCCAGTATGCTTGCCTGGGAAATCCCATGGACAGAGGAGCCTGGCAGGCTGTGGTCTATAGGGTTGAAAAGAGTTGAACACGATTTAGCAACAAAACAACAACAAAAACAGTCATATCCAAAAGAAGCATAAATGTTAAGGTTATAGATAACTTTAAATTGTCCTTTATATCTAAGCAACTCTGATAAGCAACTTCTGCCTCACCCATCTTTTTCCTTTAATCTGCCAGAGTTCACGTCGGCCTAAAGTTCTTCAAAGAGAGGTAGATGTATGTGATACTTGCATTAACTAGCAATGTGGCTTTAATTGGAAATGGAGACAAATGCTGAAGTATTTGTGTGTATATGTGTGTGTTTAATTAATATGGTTAGAATAAAAAAAATTTAATGTATGTGTGCATTATTTTTAAAATGCAGTAATTTAGGCTTTATTTTTAAAGAAAATCCACATTATTGAACTTAAAAAATAATGCTGCATATTTAATAGTGAGCTTTTTTTTAGTAGTGTTGGTATTTTGGGCCAATTATAAGAAGCACATTTTGTTCTGTTTACATTTAGCATAATTACTAACATCTTAAAAATGAATGTTTCTGAAACCAAAATAAATTTCATCTTTAGTTACTGGTGGCATGCCATTCACAACTCCCCCCTCTTTTTTTTTGCTTATATTATAGTTAATTAACTGATAAAATAAGCCCACAAAAAGCTTAAACTTCTTATGTTGTGTATTTGAACTCATTTAAAAAATAAGCTTTCTTATTGCATGTCGCTTAATTAATTAATAAAAAGCAGAAATGAAAAATCTTGAAATGACATGGCAAATAACTAAACTTAAATACTTCTAATTCCTACAATCTAGATTTTTACAAGAACATTGAATAGTACATTTCTTATTGAAAGAGTTCATTTGTAGGAACTTTATCTTTGACAGTATGCTTTTTCTGTGAACACCATAAAGAATTTTGAATAAAATATTGCAGTCTGTAAGAGGCAGCTTTTGCCTCTAATGCTGGTAAAGGGAACTTTGACAAACAACTTGGACGTTAAAAAAAAAATAATGTATATTAAGCCCATAAAAGCTCAGCTGATTGAAGCATTGTTTCTATGCTTGCTTTAAAAAATTTAGTGAAATCTGTTAAACTGACTTGTATCTTAATTAAAAGATGATTTTTAAGAGCCCTAATGTAGTTTGACTGCTTTAGCAAAAAGACTATTTTGAAGATAAATTATTGAGAAAAACAGTTTTAAAAAATCTGTTCAAATAAATATAGTTATATTAAATATGAAAGATTAATTTTTCATCTTTTTATTTCATTTTAGTAACTTAAAGCATTTTTGTTAGAAGTAATTTTCAAACTTTTAAAGTTCTTTAAAAATGAAATTAATTAGCAGTTGAGATTCATTAACTTGGAAAAAATTAATTTATAATTTTCTTAAGTGGACGATATCATGGTCTTCTAGAAGTGAGTCAGGAGTGTAGTATTCTTGATGAATGTCAGATAGCTTTGATTCCTATAAACTGATGAAAGACTTAGTTTATGATTCCTTTTGAATATGGCTGTAGATACTACTGAAGCTTTGTCTATTTTCCCTGATAGGCTTAGGAGGGCTTGCAAAAGAAGTGTTACTATGGATAATCTCCTTTTTCCTCATTGTTGTTTCCAGATTGAGTGGGACTAAGTATATTTGAGAGAAGTCAAGGGACAAATTTACTTAAAGAACAAATCTATTAAATAAATCTTTGGATGAAACTTTGAACATATCCTTTGAAAAATGTAATTAATGCTAATGTATTTTAAAACTGACCCTGAATAACCTTCTCTTGATTTTTCTTTCTTTCTTGTTTGAATGGTAGAATTCTGGTACAGCTCAGGTTTTCAGCTTAGTAGCAGAGCGCAGAAAGAAGTTTCAAGAGATCATCAATCGCAGTAACAGTGAAGCAAATCAAGTGGTTCGTCCTAAAACTTCAAGTAAATGGTCTGCACCTGGTTCAGCTCCACAGTTAACTACAGCCATTTTGGAAATTAAAGAAAGTATATTGTCTTTGTTAATTAAACTTCACCACAAACTCTCAGGAAAACAAAATTCCTACTATCCTCCTTGGCTTGATGACATAGAAATTTTAATCCAACCAGAAATTCCTAAATATAGTCATGGAGATGGTATAACTGCAGTAGAAAGAATTTTACTAAAAGCTGCATTGCAAAGCAGAATGAACAAACGCATAATTGAAGAGATATGTAGAAAAGTGACCCCTCCTGTACCACCCAAAAAGATTACTGCAGCAGAGAAGAAAACACTGGACAAAGAAGAAAGGTAATTTTTATTTTTAGTGCTTTAAACTAATGTATGATGCAGTTGAAGATTTTATATTACCACCCTACTTTTGGTCATCTGAGGCTAGCTATAATCATAACTGAATAGTTTGTAAGAAGAGGAGAATCAAAGATAGTCAGTGCTTGTATGTTTAACATGCTTGAATTGGTTGAGTTTCTGTTCAGTGGCTCAGTTGTGTCTGACTCTTTGTGACCCCATGGACTGCAGCATGCCAGGCTTCCCTATTCATCGCCAGCTGCTGGAGCTTGCTCAGACTCATGTCCATTGAGTTGGTGATGCCATCCAACCATCTCATCCTCTCGTCCCCTTCTCCTCCTGCCCTCAATCTTTCCCAGCATCAGGGTCTTTTCCAATGAGCCAGTTCTTCACATCAGGTGGCCAAAGTATTGAAGTTTCAACTTCAGCATCGGCCCTTCCAATGAATATTTCCTTTAGGAAATATTTAGGAAAAAAAAAAATTTAGAAGAGGACTGATTTCCTTTAGGATTGACTGGTTTGATCTCCTTGCAGTCCAAGGGAATCTCAGGAGTCTTCTCCAACTTCACAGTTCAAAAACATCAATTCTTCGGTGCTCAGCTTTCTTTATAATCCCCTCTCTCACATCCATACATGACTACTGGAAAAACCATAGCTTTGACTAGATGGACCTTTGTCAGCAAAGTAATGTCTCTGCTTTTTAATATGCTGTCTAGGTTGGTCATAACTTTTCTTCCAAGGAGCAAACGTCTTTGTATTTCATGGCTGCAGTCACCATCTGCAGTCATTTTGGAGCCCCCGAAAATAATCTCTCTCACTGTTTACATTATTTCCCCATCTATTTGCCATGAAGTGATGGGACTGGATGCCATGATCTTAGTTTTCTGAATGTTGAGTTTTAAGCCAGCTTTTTCACTCTCCTCTTTCACTTTCTTCAAGAGGCTCTTTAGTTCCTCTTCACTCTCTGCCATAAGGGTGGTGTCATCTGGGTATCTGAGGTTATTGATATTTCTCCTGACAATCTTGATATCCTCATCCAGCTTCATCCAGGCTGGGACTGACCCTGACATTAAGTTACTACTCTAAACGTGTAGACCCCTTTGGAAAAGTTGCTGTTATTTCTGTGGGGAACCTAATAATTCTCCTGCTATTTTTTTTTAAAGTATTAATTCAACTTTAAGATCTTCCTTGGTAGCTCAGACAGTAAAGTATCTGCCTGCAATGCAGGAGACCCAGGTTCGATCTCTGGGTTGGAAAGATCCCCTGGAGAAGAGAATAGCAACCCACTCCAGTATTCTTGCTTGGAAAATCCCATAGACAGAGGAGCCTGGTGCGCTATAGTTCATGGGGTCACGAAAAGTCAGATACAAGTGAGCAACTAAGCATGCATGCACAAACCTGTAGACCCCTTTGGAAAAGTTGCTGTCTGTTACTACTGTGGGAAATCTAATAATTCTCTTGCTATTTAAAAAAATATTAATTCACCTTTAAATGATAGTAGAAAATAAAAAGAAAAAATTTAATAATCCTTAAAAATTTGTTTTAGTTTCTTTTAGTGCTTTCCAGTCTTTCCTATATATGATCACAAATTGTTAAACAAGCAGTTTTTTAAAACTTTGATGGTTTTAGCTTTTGAAGCTTTAAGTTGCTTTTAATTTGTTGTTAAATCATAATATTTATAAAACCTCTCCATTTTTCTTTGGACAGTGTTCTGTTTACCAAGATAAAGGAGAATAGGTGGCTCAGGATTAGTGGTAAAATTGACTTGCTCAGTTTTGTATGTTACTGAGTTTAAGGAAGGCATCCAGGTGAAGATGTCCAGTTAGATACAGGGTTAGAGACTTAGGTGAGAATTCTGAGTTAGAGCTACAGATTTAGGCATATAGGTAATAGAGCCTTGTGTATGGAAGAATATGGACAATAAAAAGATGAGAACACTTAGTATAAAACTCAAGGGAAAAACATAAAAGAAATTAACTGAGGAAGGAACCCCTATAAAGGTGACTCAAAACGGGATGGTTAGAGTGAAATAAGAGGACAACTGCAGAGAATGGCATAGAGAGGCATAAGAGGAGGAGGTTCAGAAAGGAAGAAAGATTGTTAAATGCTACAAAGGTTTAGTTAAGATTGGCAGTCCCATTTGATTAGTTAGGAGGTCATCTTTTGGTAACTGTAACAGAAGCAGATTTAATCATACGTAGCTGTTCTTTTTTGCCATAATTTTGTTACAGATAATTTATAATAAAAGTATACACAAAACTTTTAGTACATTAAAAATTTAGAAGAGTTCTTATTTCTCACAATACTTTATAAATAGAAGTTGTTATATAATAACATAATTTAGGTGAAAGTTCATTAACTTTGAATTGGTAGACACCTAGAATTTAATAGATAAAATCGGAAAGTTAAAAATGAGGTAAATTTTTTTTGTTGTTAACTAAAATTAGTCCTCTTCTAAATTGTTCATCTTTTGTTTTGGTTATAGAATAATGTCTATTTTTTAAGGAAGATAAAAACATTCAGTGAATCAAAACTTATTCTATTTGGTTAAAGGCATTTTGTAATTATTATTCATAACAGATATAGATACTAGAGGACATAGTTCAGATGCTATTTTTTTTTTTTTACAAAGGCTCTAATGCTGTTGTAATAAATAGTGACCTAAAAATTTAAGGCTTTTTTTGTTGTTACGGGCTTGTTTCCTTTGAGCAATGGTAGTATTGACAAGGACTTGAAACTAATTCTGTAGCAGACAGGTAACGATTAAAATGAATCAGTTTGAATCTCGCTATGCGTCTCACATTTTTTTCTCAATTTATTTTGGGTTTGGGCTTAAATTTCACAATAAAGGCAGAATAGTATATGTACACTTAATGATCTATTCCCAGGTACCTCAGCTATAGACAAACTTGACATCACTTTCATAATAGATTGATGGTGGTTTAATCCCTAAGTCATGTCCCACTCTTTGCAACCCCATGGACTATAGCCCACCAGGCTCCTCTGCCCATGGAATTTCCCAGGCAAGAATACTGGAATGGGTTGCCATTTCCTTCTCCAGGGGATCTTCCCAACCCAGGGATCGAACTCAAGTTTCTTCCATCTCTTGCACTGGCAAATGGATTCTTTACCACTGCACTGCCTGGGAAGCCCTCATAACCGATTAACTCCATAGAAAACTAGATACAAATAGAAAACTCTAGAAGTTCTAGAACTCTGAAGTTCTGGCTTCAAGAGAAATAAGAAAATTAAATGGGTATCGTTTTAAATTGTGTTCTTAATGCATTTCTGTAGTAGTTGTCTATGATTTCTAGAAAAGGAGTGCTGTTATTTTTCCCTTGTGAATTTTTTCATAATTTAGGTTATTCCTTTCTAAACTTGGACATAAATGTGCATAAAGACCATTAACAAAAAGACACAAGTTCTAGCACATTCATACAACTCAGCAATTTTCCATTATGACCTAAGAAGTGGACATACTAAGGGTGCATATGGTTACAAGCAATTTTCTTAAGAAAACCTCAAATATAATTGATTGGCACTGGTATTAAAATTCATTTCTAGGACTTTCATGGTGTCACAGTGGATAAGATTCTGCTTGCCAGTGCAGGTGAGATGAGTTTGGTATTCAGATTTGTTACTTGAAACAGTATTTTGTGAACCTATATATTCTAAATGTAAATGTACATGTACATATTTAAAGGTCCGCTGTAGAGTGCATAACTCATTGTTTTAATTAAAGAAACAGTGAAACTTACTAGTTTATAAAGGAGTAGGATGAAGACCAAACATATATTCTATCACTGCTATTATTATTATTTAAATATTTTTGGAGGTCTCATAGGTCTTT
This sequence comes from Tragelaphus eurycerus, assembly GCA_935064755.1. NCBI lineage: Eukaryota > Metazoa > Chordata > Mammalia > Artiodactyla > Bovidae > Tragelaphus > Tragelaphus eurycerus. The sequence continues at coordinate 1,153,501 of CAKXYN010000060.1, forward strand.
GAGCATCTACAGTACCTTTTTGTTCGTTTCCGTTTTTTACTTAGTGACAAATTTTAGTCCTTTGCTAATGGGTTTAATTTTTAAAACCTTTTTATTTTGAAGAAATCTTAAACTTACAGAAGTGTTTCAAGGTTAATACAAAGAACTTTCAGGATCATTTCAGAGTAAGTTGTTTTACAGTGGAATGTTTTAGTGTAATACTTTAGTGCATAGTTTTTAGAAATAAGGGCATTTTCTTATATAATCACAATATACCTTTCAAAATAAAGGAATTAGCAGTTTACTTAGTATGATAAAATTCTTAGATCCCAAGTTTTGACAGTTGTTCCAGTAATGTTGGTTATAGCAGAAAGATTCTGTCCAGAATCACTCATCATATTTTGTTGTTGTATCTCTTTGATTTCCTTCAGTATGGAATAGTCTTACCTTTTTCCTTTATTTTCTTGACCTTGGCACGTTGGAAAGTTACAGAGCAGTAAGCACTGTAGAATATCCCTCAATTTGGGCTTGTCTACTTTTCCATTATGCTTGGATTTGGATGATACATCTTTGGGAGCAATATCAAAAAAGTGTTGCTGGGGAGTTTCCTCGTGGTTTAGTGGTTAGGATTCTCGGCTTTCATTGCTGTGGCCCAGGTTCAATTCCTGGTTAGGGAACTAAGATAACACAGCCCATGTGGCCCAGCCAAAAAAAAAAAAAAAAAAGGCAGAGGGGGAGTGTTGCTGTTTTGTTTTGACTGCATCCCATCAGGTTGTCACATGATTTTAATTTGTTTAATGACTACTGATTAACTTTGATCACTTGATTATGGGGGTATCTGTTAGACTCTACTGTCAAGTTTCTCTTTGTAAATATCCTCCCCTTCCTCATCTTTGTAATTAGTATGTGTTAATAATTTGTGGAGAGATACTTTGAGATGCTACAGTATTCTATTCTTCATCATTTCAGTTCATTCATTTATCTGCTTGTATCAGTTTAGAGTTACAGATTTCTATTTTACTTTATGAGCTATAATCTGCTCATTACTCATTTTGATGCTCAGATCGTTTTAGATTTGACCAGCGGGAATTCCTTGAAGCTGGTTTCTGTATTCTTTGTATTTCTCTCCCCACCATTCTTTGAGCATTTTCTTATTTTCTGGGCCAAGAAGATAGCCCAGGTTCATCTTGTGTTTTATATTAGACATTTGTGCAGAGTCTTGGTTACTTTTAGTAGAGAATGTTACTTAGAAACCAGTCTATGCACTTATTCTAATGAGCTCATTCACAGACTCTCTTAGTGGGCAAAAAGTGTGTGCACAAGAATGGGATATAGTGAGGGGAGAGAGAGGTATTAAAAACTATGACTGTGAGTTCAACCTGATAATCCCAATTCTAATCCAACACCATAGGATTTATTCATCTTTTCTCTCTTTTCATAATTATAATCTCTAATCCCACAGTGAGAAACCTGACCCCTATAATCCTTAATAGTATTAATTTTTTATTAGTTCCCTCATATGTAACCAATTTCTTAAAACTTTTCCCTGCATAAATGCCCTCCTGTGCCAGGCTGTTGGGTCTTGACACCCTGTCCTAGGCCACAGGCTTCCTGGGGAAGCCTATCTCTTGTCTTTATTAGTTTACTTTTTTTTTTTTATACTTATGTTACACTCTTTTTCTTTTGCAGTTAACCTCAGGTTAAAATGCTATTTGGAAGTAGATAAGGGATAATTAATAAATAAAATAAACTGAATTTATTGATTTTCTTTTACTTCAAACAAAATAAGCCAAATTTGTGCTATTGCATAGTAGAAACTAGAAAACTTCCTGGCTTTTTGTTAATCCTCTTTTAGGAGAGACCTTTTCTTAAGGTAACAGTAAATCTGACTGTTTTTACCTTTTAGATTCTATTCATAGCTTAACATAATAGTTTCTTCTAGCAATGAGCTTGCTATTATTTGTACCTGGGATTAAATTATGAGTTTTAGCTAAAGCTCTTTTTGCTCTTGCTATGAACTGACATATACTTAGGAAATTGTGTAGTTGGAAAATTTTTTGTCTAATTATTATTTCACATTTTAAAGTAAATTTTTTCTTTAATTTTTACCTGTTTACGCCTAGTGATTTTCAGACCATTTTAAAGCAGCAGAATCCTTTAAGGACAATAAAACTTTACATGAAATTTAAAACATAGTACAAAAATTTGGTTGTTCTTAACTGTGTGTCAGGGACCCTTTCATACATTATATACTCCTGAAAGATAGTCAGATCAGATCAGATCAGATCAGTCGCTCAGTCGTGTCCGACTCTTTGCGACCCCATGAACCGCAGCACGCCAGGCCTCCCTGTCCATCACCAGCTCCCGGAGGTCACTCAGACTCGCATCCATCGAGTCAGTGATGCCATCCAGCCATCTCATCCTCTGTCGTCCCCTTCTCCTCCTGCCCTCAATCCCTCCCAGCATCAGAGTCTTCTCCAATGAGTCAGCTCTTCGCATGAGGTGGCCAAAATACTGGAGTTTCAGCTTTAGCATCATTCCTTCCAAAGAAATTCCAGGATTGATCTCCTTCAGAATGGACTGGTTGGATCTTCTTGCAGTCCAAGGGACTCTTGAAAGATAGTAGATATGTCTTAAGTATGTCTGGTACTTAACACTTTATTTCTGTTTAATCTAGGCGACAAAAAGCTAGAGAAAGACAGCAGAAATTGCTTGCAGAGTTTGCATCACGACAGAAAAGCTTCATGGAAACTGCCATGGATGTTGGTAAGTCAAAATTTATTAGTTTAGAACACTCATACTTACAGTTATTACCATAGTACTTATCCAGTCCAATCATCCATCAGTTTTTAACATTCTAGACAGATGATTTCTGGTCTTTATTTAAACAATGGAGTGATGGAAGATCAGACCGAGGTGGTCCATTCTGTTGTTGAGTTAGCTGCAGTTGTTAGAAAGTTCTTGATGGTAGTAATACAGTAGTATTCTGCTGCTCTCTTCTGTTAAACTGCCCTTTAGATTTATAAGGTTCATCAATATGAACTTACTTATTTTGATTTTTTCCTGTGAAATTATTCTAAGATCCTTAAAAAATAGTTTTCAGATACTTTGAGTTTTTCTTGCTGTTTATACGTTCACTGTTTCTTAAGATCAGGTGCACCTCTCATTTCCATTAGGATTAGTATTCATCTTTTACAATGAGAGAGGATGCCATTTTCCTGTGTGATAGTAGATTGCTGTGAGTAATCTTTTACAAACATAGGAGAAATAGATTAAATCTTGATTAATCTGTCTTCAGTTAACAGTATAATCCTTTGCCTGATTACTTCTTGCATTTCAGTGATTTCCCTCTCTCTTTTTTTCAATTTTAGACAAAAATGCTGAAATAAAATATAAGAATGTATGTTCAAACATGCAAATACATTCTCATGCACATAAGCACACATAACTGATGTTCAGAAGAGGAGGGTCAGTCCAGATTTAGCATAATGTGTTCTAAACCATCAACAGTGGAGTTTATGTACTTTGATGTAAAGTATACTAAGTTCTGTTTGTTGGATTAACTGATAGCAAATTGGTTGACTTTCTTGTATGAAAGATGATGATTTAGTTCATGATACTGCTTTTCCTTTTTCTATGTTTTCTCTTCCTCCTTCTTTCCAAAAATGGATACTTACAATTGTTTGGTGTTTACACATTAAAGATAATTATAATGTCTATTAAGTGTTCTATCTATAGCCAGTTTCTTCATATCTCTTCATTTAAAATGAACTAATAAGCACCCCTATCTTTCATTTTTCTTTTCATCATCACTACCTTCTGCTTTTTAGCAGTTACTTGTTTTCTTTTTTAACATATCTTTTTATTTATTTATGATTTTTCATTGTGCTGGGGCTTTGTTGCTGTGTGCTGGCTGTTCTCTAGTTGCAGTGAGTGGGGTCTACACTACAGTGCATAGGCTTCTCTGTGTGGTGGCTTATCTTGTGAAGCATGGGCTGTAGGCACACAGACTTCAGTAGCAGACTCAGTAGTTGCGACCTGGCAGGCTCCAGAGCGTGAACTCAGTAGTTCCTGTTCACAGACTTAGTTGCTCTGCGGAATGTGGAATCTTCCTGGCTGCTGCTGCTGCTGCGTCGCTTCAGTCGTGTCCGACTCTGTGCGACCCCAGAGACAGCAGTCCACCAGGCTCCCCTGTCCCTGGGATTCTCCAGGCAAGAACACTGGAGTGGGTTGCCATTTCCTTCTCCAATGCATGAAAGTGAAAAGTGAAAGTGAAGTCGCTCAGTCATGCCTTAGCGACCCCATGGACTGCAGCCTACCAGCCTTTTCCATCCATGGGATTTTCCAGCCAAGAGTACTGGAGTGGGGTGCCATTGGACCAGGGATCAAACCTATGTGCCTTGAGCGGGTGGATTCTTATCGACTCTACCACCAGGGAAGTCAACTTGTTTTCTTTTAAATTAACATTGCTAACATTTTATTTTGCAGTTGGAGTCAAGTCTTCCATTCAAAGGTTTATTCTAAATGTTGAAAAACATTCAAGATAACTTTTTGAATGCTGTTGACTTGAGGGCTAAATAATAGCCTGCTGCTGCTGCTGCTAAGTCACATCAGTCGTGTCCGAATCTGTGCGACCCCATAGACGGCAGCCCACCAGGCTTCCATCCCTGGGATTCTCCAGGCAAGAACACTGGAGTGGGTTGCCATTTCCTTCTCCAGTGCATGAAAATGAAAAGTGAAAGTGAAGTCGCTCAGTCATGTCTGACTCTTCACGATCCTATGGACTGTAGTCTACCAGGCTCCTCCATCCATGGGATTTCCCAGGCATGAGTACTGGAGTGGGGTGCCATTGCCTTTGAATAAATAATAGCTTAGTATTCATTTATTTTTTTTGACTCCAGTGACCTGACTCCTAGACTGCATTAAGGAGATTGTATTTAGTAAATAGCCTCTTTTCTTACAGTCTTGGAATTGCTTAAACTATACCACCCTTTACTCATTTCTATTTGTTATATTGTCTTTTGTTTTTCCTGAAGTTTCCAACTACCTTTTTTTTTTTCTAACTAACATGCCTTTATGAGATCCCTGTTATTATGCCCACTTAATCATACTGTCCTTTGCATAGAATTCTGTTCCAGTCTGGTCCATTTGCTCCCTAGGCATGCTGTACAGCTATTACCTTGGAATTTTCCTCTTACAGTATTCATCTGGTGTTTCCTGCATCTTATCTCTTTTAGGAGGTCTTGTGTTATTGGAGTGCAAGTATATTACCAGAAATGCTTGTGCTGGAAGTTAAACTTTCTGATTCTTTTTATTTCCAGATGGGACCCTGGTTTGCTCTCGTGCTTGATTGTTTATTTGAATGAATGTAATACACCTGTTAATATACATTTTTTGTTACACCTGATAAAGGACTACTCCCTTGTCTTTTACCATTAATTTGATAAGAAGTGTGGTGGTAATTCAGAGAAGGCAATGGCACCCCACTCCAGTACTCTTGCCTGGAAAATCCCATGGATGAAGGAGCCTGGTAGGCTGCAGTCCATGGGGTCGCTAAGAGTTGGACACGACTGAGCGACTTCCCTTTCACTTTTCGCTTTCATGCATTGGAGAAGGAAATGGCAACCCACTCCAGTGTTCTTGCCTGGAGAATCCCAGGGACAGGGGAGCCTGGTGGATTGCCGTCTATGGGGTCGCACAGAGTCGGACACAACTGAAGCGACTTAGTAGTAGCAGCAGCAGCAGTGGTGGTGGTAATTAGGAGAAGGCAATGGCAACCCACTCTAGTACTTCTTGCCTGGCAAATCCCATGGACGGAGGAGGCTGGTAGGCTGCAGTCCATGGGGTCACTAAGAGTCAGACATGACTGAGCGACTTCCCTTTCACTTTTCACTTTCATGCTTTGGAGAAGGAAATGACAACCCACTCCAATATTCTTGTCTGGAAAATACCAGGGACGGGGGAGCCTGGTGGGCTGCTGTCTATAGGGTCTCACAGAGTCGGACACGACTGAAGCAACTTAGCAGCAGCAGCAGTAGCAGTGGTGGTAATTTGATTCTTATTTTTTTGTGAGTTAGCATTTTTTTCCCTTTCCTGTGACACTTTTATAACTGTTTGATTCTTAGAGATATGAAGTTTTATGATATGTATGTAGGTGGATCTTTTTCATTCTCCTTAGTACTTAATGGACCTTTTCAGGCTGAAAAGTTGTGTATCAGAAGCTCTGAGAAAAATATTTCCTATGATTTTCTTCACAACTAGTATAGCCACCTTCCAAGATGACCCTCCATGGTCCATACTACCTCATTTTTATGCCCTGTGTGCTCTCCTCTGACGTTGTGTCAGAATTGGTATTCATGATCACTGGGGCATGGCAGAAGTGATGATATGTCATTTCTGAGATTAGGTTATGAAAGATATGGTGACTTCTGTCTTGACTGCTTTTTGTCTCTCAAATTACGTATTCTGGGGAAAGCCAGCTGCCATGTTGTTAGCAGCCCAGTGGAGAAGCCTATGTGGGTAGAGACTGAGGCCTCTGGCCAACAGTCCTGTAAATGAGCCTGAATGTGAATCTGCCAGCCCCATTCAAATTTTTAGATGATACTGTCTAGCTGTTTGTTTAATAGCAATCTCGTGAGAGATCCTGAGCCAGAACCATCGAGCTAAATTGCTTGCAAATTCCTGACCCTCAGAAAACTATTGTTTTAGGCCACTGAATTTTTGGTAATTTGTTAAACAGCAATAGAAAACTATTACAATACTTTTCTCCATATATTTTCTTTATTCTCTTTGATGGGACTCTGATTATTTGGATATTAGATCTCTTAGGTTGATGTTTTAATCTTCTGTGTCTTTTTTATATCTTTTTGCTTTACATGCTTAGAGGTTTCTTCTCTTTAATATCTTGGTCTTTGTCAGAAGAATTTGTTCTAAAATCTTTCTGAATGTGTTAGCGCTCTCTCAATTATCCTTTATCCTTCTGAACTGCTTAGAAATTTAAGTTACTCTTTTATGTTGTTGATTTCCCTCGTTTGCCTGATAATTCTTGATTCCTCTGGAAAGATCGTCTTTTACCCTGCTGAGGCCTAAATAGGTTTGATCTAGTAATTTCTTTTTAGCCAATGTATGGATGAGGGGGGTTGATCCTCAGACTTAGATCTGGGTAGGCAATGGCACCCCACCCCAGTACTTTTGCCTGGAAAATCCCATGGACGGAGGAGCCTGGTAGGTTCCAGTCCGTGGGGTCGCTAAGAGTCGGACACGACTGAGCGACTTCACTTTGACTTTTCACTTTCATGCATTGGAGAAGGAAATGGCAACCCACTCCAGTATTCTTGCCTGGAGAATCCCAGGGACAGGGGAGCCTGGTGAGCTTCCGTCTATGGGGTCGCACAGAGTCGGACACGACTGAAGCGACTTAGCAGCAGCAGGAGGATTGTGGACTACTCTGTTTGGGCCCCTAGACGTTAACACAATTAGAAAACCCTCTTACTCTCCAAGCAGCATATTCAGTTCCTTTGGAGAAAGACAGTCATTTTTTTTTCTCCTTAGGGTAAATGCCAAATTACCTGAGTGCTCTATCAGTCAAAGTTGGGGAGGGAATGGGGTGCTGAGTAGTGAAGTTTTGTACATAGACTTCTGATTATTCTGTTTTCAGAATCACTTAATACTTAAGACTCCTGTCCTCTGCCTCACTGACTGATTCTTAGTCCAGATTTGACATTCTTCTAACGGACCTATCAGTTCTTCCTTTCTGTAACTTTCTCATAATACATACGTGGTTGTAGCTATTATGACTTTCTTGCATTGTCAGCGTGTCTCCATCTTCTCTAATTTTTTAGAAATTTTACTGACACCTCTTATTTGTTGGTTGGTGAAACTCTTTCACAACGCCATCATTTTTCTGTATTATTATGGGAATATTTCTTTATGTATATCTTTACTTTTATTTCAGTGATTTTTTTAAAAGGAGTGGAGATAAAAGTATGTTCTCAGTCTTCAGCTTGATTAGCCACTCACTAATATTTGCTATTATAATGTATAAAGTTAAAATTTCTGTTATTATAAAAGCATTAAATTTTTATTATGGAAACTTAGAAAACACGTATAATCAAAAATAAAATAATACTATATTTTTACTATCAGATTTCCTATTCTAGGCTATATCCTTATAAATCTTTTTCTGAGTATATTTGTGTACAAAGGCATTTTTTAACCAAAATGAATTAATTTCATACATGCTGTTTATTCTTATGAAAAATTTCAAATATACAGAAAAACTGAAGGAATAGTATTACAAATTACTATGTACCATGTCACCTAGTTAACATTTTTCTTAATTTGTTCTTTCACTCACTCTCTTCCTCTACTAGATGAAGTAAGTTATAGACGTGATGATACTTTACTCCTAAATATGTCAACTTACATATCCTAGAATTTAGAATATTCTCCTACTCAAACACAATACACCATATGTAAGCAAATTACTTTTTCTTTCCAGTTAAAGAAAATAGCTTCAAAATATCAACCTGGGTATTATATTAAACAATGAAATCATTGAATTAAAATTTAAAATTGTTTACAGACCATTTTATCCTTTGGTAATTCTACTAAGGGTAATAGTCAAAAGCTCTGTGTTCTGAAGTCACTTGAGAGCAGCATTTTTGGGGGAGTTAATGTAATGGTTTGATAAACAGTTTGATTTGTTTCTTTGCAACCTTAGGAGCTAAGAAAAAATGCTTAGTGAATACTGTTTTTAGAAATTGTTTTTATCTGTTGCCTCCCACTCCCAAATGAGATAAAACAAAAACAATTTTCTGAGTAATTGATTAAGCAAAGTATCCAGAAGAGGTTAGGTAATATTGTCTTGAATAGGAGAATGGCCACCTCATTCCCTGAGCAGACGGGAGAGGAGAGGGAAAGCGTGGATGGAGATAGAGGTAAGTTCCTTTAGGGGTAGGGAAAGTGGGAACTTCAGGTGATCACTCAGTTGCTTCAGTTCACAGGGCCAAGTAAAAGGTGAGTTTTGCTTAGTGAAAAGAATACCATCTGAAGTTTGGAGAAGTTGCTAATGAAAGTGGGAGATGTTGCTCATCCAGGCTAAGTATAAAAATTGATAAGCAATGCTTAGGGTCCAGTTATGTTCAAGATCATAAATTTGAATGTCATTAGTCTGCAAAGTTATTGACTTGCTGTCCTAAATCTTACTACTTTTTGGAAGATTTGATCTTTTTTTGGCAGTAGCCAGGGCAAAGGAACAACAATTGAGGGATCAGGCAGACATGATTGCTAGCAAACAGAGGCAATTCACAGAAGCCATCAGGATAAAGGGCTCCGCTCTCTCCTAGTCCCGGTTCTTGCATGCTGCAGTGGTGACAGGTGAGGTAATAGAGATTCATGAGCATTTGGTTTATTTATGTTGATTATGGCCATGCCAATGGGATTCTGGACCATTCAGATTTGTATATGCCTTTTATTTATAACTCATTCCCTTCCCAGAGAGATCTGTTTGACCCCTAAAACCTGTTTGAGATCTCATTTTCATACTTTGCCCAAGATAAAATGGAGAAGGTAGTGGCACCCCACTCCAGTACTCTTGCCTGGAAAATCCCATGGATGGAGGAGCCTGGAAGGCTGCAGTCCATGGGGTCGCTGAGGGTTGGACACGACTGAGCGACTTCACTTTCACTTTTCACTTTTGTGCATTGGAGAAGGAAACGGCAACCCACTCCAGTGTTCTTGCCTGGAGAATCCCAGGGACGGGGGAGCCTTGTGGGCTGCCGTCTCTGGGGTCGCACAGAGTTGGACATGACTGAAGCGACTTAGTAGCAAGATAAAAATTGTAGTTATACATCTCATTGCCTCTGATTACTCTTCTCGTTTACATGTGACATATATATTATTATTAACACATGAAGCAGGGTCCACACCTGAGGTAATATTTATCTTTAATATAGACACAATTTAATCTCAGTCCATTTCTCTGCTTTGTCAGATGCCTTTTGTCTTTTTGCCTTATTTCCCATCTGTGTTACTAATGTAAGCATTCTGTAGTTGTTTCTTTCTTATTTTGGCTTTATTTTTGTGTGTGAGAGATCTTCTCCTAAGATTTCTAGTCTCGTAACTTCGTATTTAAAGTATTTCAAACTTATAACGTACAGTACTTTATAAATCCTCAAATCAGTATTGTACATTAGTAGGTAAAAATGTAAGGACACTTTTCTTTCTGAATGCAACAGATTTCTACTTTGTGATTAGTATTCTTACTTCTCTGTTGATAATTCCTTTTTGCAGCTATCAAGTTTCCTATATGAAAAGACTCAACCTCTGCAGTTTCTTCTCTCCTGATCACCATCCCCCATTGTTTATTTTTACTCGCCATCTAGGTATAGAAGTCATGGGCTTCCCAGGTGGCACGGTAGTAAAGAATCTGTCTGCCAGTGCAGGAGGTGCAAGAGACATGGGTTCAATCCCTGAGTTGTGAAGATCCCCTGGAGCATGAAGTGGCAACCCACTCCAGTATTCTTGCCTGGAAAATTCCATGGACAGAGGAACCTGGCGGGGGGGGGTGGGGGGTGGTGGTGCGGTCTGTAGTCCATGGAATCACAAAGAGTTGGACATGATCTGAGCACCATTACCACCACATGTGTAGAAGTCAGGATGTTAGACCTTGATTCATTAAGGTTTATCAGACAGATATGGCTGAAATCCAACATATTGTTCAAGGGAGAGTTTAGATGCTTAATATATAGTAAGAATGTATTTTGGAAGTTATTTTCTGATCTTGAAGTGAAAGTTGCTCAGTCATGTCTGACTCTTTGCAACCCCATGGACTATACAGTCCCTGGAATTCTCCAGGCCAGAATACTGGAGTGGGTAGCCTTTCCCTTCTCCAGGAGATCTTCCTGACCCAGGAATCAAACTAGGGTCCCCTGCATAGCAAGCACTTTCTTTACCAACTGAGCTGTGAGGGATCTTAAACATACAACATTTAATTGTACAAGTTATATGGTACAGAAAAACACGAAGACAGATGAATTTTATCCCTAATCTCACCATCTAGAAGACATATGTATTACAGATGATACTGTGTAATACAGTTTTTTATCATGTCTTTTTGCTCGACATTTTAGCATAAACATGTTCCTATATTGTTATTAAAATTCCTAGTAACTGTGGTTTTACTTCATTGGAGAGGTAGCATGTAGTGGTTATGATCATGGACTCTGGAGCATTACTGCCAAGTTCATATCACAGCCATTCCATTATCTGGAGTAATTTACTCTCTGCATTAGTTTCCACATAGTTAAAAAGAGATCATTATACTACCTGCCTCATAGGGTTGTGGTGAAGATTGAATGTAATGGTACACATTTCAAACATTTAAAATAGAGTGCTTGGTGCATAAGTGTTTTTAAGCATTGGTTATTACTATTATTACTTTTATTCTATAATTTATTTAATCATCCCATCATAATTGAACTTTAGTTTTTAAAAAAATGTAATTATTATAAACATTGTGTACACAAAACCTTTTCTGTATTTGAGTCTGGGTCTTATAGTATGCATTTGGGATAATGATGATGATGATATATATATATATATGTATGTTAACTATGTAACCAGCACTGTGCTAAACACATTCTGTTTATTGACTTATTTGTCTTAATAGACACATGAGATAGATGGCAGTATTCCATACCTAAATTTAAGTTAAGAAATTTGTCTGAGGTTATACAGTAGTTAAATGGTAGAGTCTGGGCTATTGATCAACAGCCTACTCTTTATTATTTCTCATATGTGAAGCAAACTGAGGAGAGTGAAGTCTCTCCCCTCCTTACTCCCCCAAGTTGGTAGCCTGGAGACAGAAAGGGACAGTTATGAGAACAGTTGCAAAGTGAGAATTAATAGACTGATGATTGATTGATTGAGCCTTAAGGAATAAGATAGAAGGATAGTCATTGTGTTTGGCAAGTTTTATTTATTTTTAAATTAGAATGAAAAGAATACTTCTTTTCAAATAACTGAAACAAAAATCCTTGGTGTGACTCTATTAGTCTAGCCTGATTATAAGGTTAGCTCCAATCCAGTCATACGAATCAAAAGTGGTGATGGTATGATTCTCTAAGCAAAAATTGAGTCCTGCTGTTAACAGATGAGATAATAAATACCAAGTAGATAGGCTTCCCTGGTGGCTCAGATGGTAAAGAATCTGCCTTCAGTGTAGGAGACCCAGGTTCTATCCATTCAATCCCTGGGTTGGGAAGATCCCCTGGAGAAGAGAATGGCTACCACTCATATTCTTGCCTGGAAAGTCACATGGACAGAGGAGCATGGCGGTTAGAGTCCTTGGGGGGTCACAAGGAGTCCCACATGGCTGAGTGACTAACACTTTCACTTCAGATAGAAATAGTAACTGTCTATAGTACCCTGAGATTTCTTTGGAAGGAATGATGCTAAAGCTGAAACTCCAGTATTTTGGCCACCTCATGCGAAGAGTTGACTCATTGGAGAAGACTCTGATGCTGGGAGGGGTTGGGGGCAGGAGGAGAAGGGGACGACAGAGGATGAGATGGCTGGATGGCATCACTGACTCGATGAATGTGAGTCTGAGTGACCTCCGAGAGCTGGTGATGGATAGGGAGGCCTGGCATGCTGCAGTTCATGGGGTCGCAAAGAGTCGGACACGACTGAGCGACTGATCTGATCTGATCTGATAGTACCCATCCTTTAAGATTTCATTTGGAAAATGGGGTAGTCTAAGCTTGAGCTGGCATGTGTCAGGATTTGGTTGACTTTTATTGTTCTTAGTTATGGAAGGAGCTGTTTGTTTCATTATTTAATAATACAGTTTAATTTGAGGTTTATCCTTTCATTTTTTTAAACAATTTACATAAAAAGAGATGGTTGGGGATATAAATATATATATTGAAATATAAAAATATTTACATCCCTAGTGTCCCCTTCTTAGGTAGATGATAACATACTATATACACTTCTTCTGCCTTGCTTTCTTCACTCAATGTTTTATCCTGGAGATCCTATCATGCAGCATATAGAGATATTCTTTATTCTTTTTCTACCTGTATCGTAGATCCCCACCCCCACCTCCCCCATCAATAGTTTATTCAAATGGTCTTCTATTATTGGACATTTGGGTTGTTTCCAGTTTTTTGCAATATAAGTTGTACTGCAGTAAATATCTTGTGGCATGTATCTTTATATATTTTGGTAATATATATGTAAGATACATTTCTATATGTGGGATTGCTGGGTCAGGGTAAACACATATGTAATTTTGCTACACATTGCTAAATTACCCTTTTAAGGGTTGTACCATTTAGTATTCCCATCAACAATGTGTCAGAACAGCAATTTACCTAAATCCTTGTCATTAGAATATGTTGTCAAACTTTTGTATTTTTGCTAATCTTGTTGGTGAAAAGAAATGGTATCTGGTTTAGTTTTAATTATCATTTCTCTTATTATGAAAAAGAATGCTCTTTACATCTTTAACTGCTTCTTTTTCCCTGACACTTTTTTTTTTTTTTTTTTTTGCTACTTTAGAGTTTGGTTGTATCATAAACTAGCCTCTTTTATATTCTTATATTTCCTTGGAATCAGGCACAGTTGTAGACTTCCTTTCTTTTAGGTAAGACCGATCTACTTGTGGCATTGGAATGCATATAGTGCACTAGTCCTATGTATCTATTGCTATGTTATTATGTTAATATGTTATTATTTTATAAATTACTATAAACTTTGCCGTGTCACCTTGTGAAATTCTTATTCTCTCAAATGAATAGAAACAAATTGAATTTCTTTTCACTTAAATTAGAATGCAGATCTTGTGGATAGAATACTTTTCTGTGTTGGTTGTTCTGATCATAAATTTGTTCACTTTTGAGGGATAGTGCTGTATCTGTCATTTTAAGTCAGTCATCTGTGATGTGGTGTATTAAAAAATACAACCCACAAATATAAATTATGTTTTGGTTATTTGTTCCATAAATAAAACACACACTTATATCAAGCCAAAACCTTTAAAAATGTATATGCTTAACATATACAAAGCTGTACGAAAGCAAAGCTGATCATTTCTTCCTACTTTCTCTTTTAAATCTCAACCCTTTGGGATAAACCATTATAAATAGGCTTTCTTGCTTCATATGAATACATATAAAAATTATAGAAATGGATTTTTTTTTCTATTTGTCTTTCCTGAAATAAAATTTTACTATATATAATGCTATGCAGTTTGCTCTCCCCACCCCACCTTCTTTTTTTCTCCAAGAGGCAGAGCATGTGGGATCTTAGTTCCCTAACCACAGATTGAACTGCTGCCTGCATCAGAAGCAAGGAGTTTTAACCACTGGATCACCAAGGGAGTCCCATGTTTCCTTTCTAAAATAATTGAAATATAGTTGGTGTACAGTATCATATTAGTTTCACATCTGTGTATGTGTGTGCATGCTCAGTCACTCAGTCATGTCCAGCTCTTTGTGACCCCATGGACTGTAGCCCGCCAGCTTCCTTTGTCGATGGGATTTTCCAGATAAGAATACCTGAGTGGGTTGCTGTTTACTCTTCCAGGGGATCTTTCTGGCCCAGAGATTGAACCCACATCTCCTGTGTCTCCTGCATTAGCAGGGAGATTCTTTACCACTGAGCCACCTGGGAAGCTCAGTTTCAGATGTACTACTTAGTAATTTGGTATTTGCATACATTATGAAATGATCATAATGCTACCCAAATGAGATGATCAACGTCCATATAAGCAATAATTGATCATATTGATATTATATACCATTGATATGATGTTGATGAGAATGGTACTTTACCTTAGTGGTCCTCCTCACTCCCTGATCAGTATTCCTCAAAACTTTTAAGGTCATCAAAAACAACAGTTTCTTGAGAAACTGCCACAGCTAAGAGTAGACTAAGGAGACATGACAACTAAATGTAATACGCTGTTCTGGATGGGATCCTCAAAAAAAATAAAGGGCTTTAGGTAGAAACTAAGGAAATCTGAGGAAAATATGAACTTTAATTTATCAATATTATATCAATAAAATTGCTCACTAATATATCAATATTAGTTCATTGTGACAGTCATACCATGCTAATGTAAGATTTAAGGGGAAACTGGGTGTGAGGTTTATGAAAACTCTTTGTAGTGGCTTCAAAACTTTTCTGCAAAACTAAAATTATATTTAAATGATATATTTTTTAAAAGGAATGAGAAGTCCCTCTCTGTACTAAGTTAAAAAAAAAAACAACAGAGGAAAGCAAGAATGTTAGTAGTAAAAATGATGACCAGGTCAGGACAGTACTGTACATCTTTACCAGAATTAATGATCTTGCTCTGCAGGAGTTTTGCAATTGTGGCCGTTGTCACAGGCTTCTTAGCGGAAAGCAGTAAGCGCCAGTAACGTGTTTAGTTTGAGTAGTAATTCACCTAGTAGGATACGAGCAAATACTCAGTTGTAGTTAAAAATTAAAGTGTATTATATGTTCTTAAAACCAAGGATCAATTTATGCAGTAAAGAAGATTCTCTGTGCCTACCCCTAGGCTGCAGACCGTACTTGGCCCTGTGATACTTTTTTTTTTAATTGGAAGACAATTGCTTTACAATATTGTGTTGGTCTCTACTATACATCAACATGAATCAGCCATAGGTATACATACGTCTCCCTCCCTCTTGAATCTCCCTCCCACCTCCCATCCCATCCTACCCCTCTATGTTGTCACAGAGCACCTGATTTGAGTTCCCTGCGTCATACAGCAAATTTCCACTGGCTAGCTATTTTACATATGGTAATGTATATGTTTCCATGCTGCACTCAGTTCATCCCAGCCTCTCCTTCCCCGACTGTGTCCACAAGTCTGTTCTTTTTGTCTGTATGTCCATTGCCATCCTGCAAATAGATTCCGTATATATGCGTTAATGTACAATATTTGTTTTTCTCTTTGTGACTTACTTCACTCTGTTTAACAGGCTCTAGATTCATCCACTTCATTAGGACTGACTCAAATGTGGTCTTTTTATGGCTGAGTAATATTCCATCGTATATATGTACTACAGCTTCTTTATGCATGAACATGGGTTGTTTCCATGTCCTAGCTACAGGGAACATGTGTCTCTTTCAGTTATGGTTATCTCAATGTCTGTGCCCCATAGTGGGATTGTTGGGGCATATGGCAGTTTTATTTTTAGTTTTTTAAACAATCTCCATACTGTTCTTCATAGTGGCTGCATCAATTTACATTCCCATCAACAGTGCAAGAGATTTCCTTTTCTCCAGATACTTGTGTTTTGCAGTTGTCTGTTCCCAGCGTAGGCATAATGTTTCCAAGCAAAAACATATTTCCCATGATTCTGAGGGCACTAAATATATCATCCCTACATCATTTTCCCATTCTTTTCTCCTTTCATCCACAAAACTCCATAAACACAAAAACAAAGCGTGTTCCAAGGATGATCTGATGGTTGGTTGGGACTGGCCTGAGCTGGGAGGACTGCTGGGGTCTGTTCCAGGTGGGCTGTCTCCTTGTCCAGTAGGCAATCCCAGACTTATTCTCAAATAAGTGGTATGATTGAGAGGGAGAGATAGAGAGATACTAGGGGAGAGATATTGAGGGAGAATATACAAGACCACTTTAAGCTTTAGATCTCTTCATTGGCTTATTTAAAATTTCCATTAATTTTGAGCATTATCCAAAGTGCTATTTTAGGATTCACCCCTTTTCCTCTCAGTCTTAATAAATATCTGATATATGTTTATCTGCATGAAATCTTACTAAAACATATATAAACTTGACACCTTTCTTTTTCTATTTCTGTCTTTTTTTTAACATATTTATTTAGATATGCCTCCATCTCTTAAACATGCTGTAAATAATTTCTGCTTCTTTGATCTTCCCAGTCCCCTCTACTCCTTTCTTTTGCCACTATGAATGCCTCTATGAATTTTTATCTGAAATGATTATTGGCTCAGTATTTTATTTCTAGCTGTTAATAACATATCACCAAAGGATTGCTGTTATTTTCTATTATAGTTTTGTTTTATTATATGTATGGTCATATCGAAATGGTTATCCTACATAAATACATATTGATAATTATTATCACTAAGATATAATCACTACAATTAAAAGAAAAAAGAAAAAAATTTTTTACCCTTTTATCTCCTAGTAAATATTGCCGTTTCTTTCCAAGAGCTGCCATGTTATTATAAATTTTCCCTCTGAAGTGCTTCAAAGAAAACTAAAGCAAATGACCTCCCCCTTGTTTCCTTAAATTATAATATTAAAACAATATTTTTAGATACAAATACCTTTGCATCTGTGTTTTTAGTTTTAATTTTACGTATGATACAACATTAGAAGAGTTGTTTTAGTTGCTAAGTCACATCCAACTCTTTGTGACCCCATGGACTGTAGCATACCAGGCTTCTCTATCCATGGGATTTCCTAGTCAAGAATACTGGAGTAGGTTACCATTTCCTCTTCAAGGGGATCTTCCCAACCCAGGAATCGGAAGTCTTTCATAAATCCATTCTTTGTAATTTTGTCTTTTATGAGTAAACATTTTACTTTAGCAAGATAATTTTCCCATAGTTTTATTACTATATAATTTATTGATACCGAAGTTCCAAATTATTTGAGCTTGCTTTTTTTTTTTCATAATTTTATTAAAGAGAGATTTTCTTTTCAGGAATTAAGATTGCAACTTTTTCTCCTCAGATTCTCCAGAGAGTGATATTCCTATGGAGATCACCACAGCAGAACCTCAAGTTTCTGAGGCAGTATATGATTGTGTTATTTGTGGACAGAGTGGGCCCTCCTCTGAAGACAGACCTACGGGATTGGTTGTCCTGTTACAAGCATCCTCAGGTAAAAATCAAAGTAATTTTTAGTGGGAACATTTTTAGAGATGAAGTATTTGCAGCAGATTAGTAAATCCCTCAAATAAAAGCTAGATTTTTGTTTAGGTATAACTGTAGATCTGTATAGCGAGGATCTTTATAGGTTTGTTTTTTTTTTAGCAAAGATTCTTAATCTGGTTATCTCACTTTCTTGGAGTGTTGAAAGAAGCCTTTAAGAGAGAGATCTCTGTATGTTACATAGTCTTTTTCTTTAGAGTGTGATGGAATCTTACCAATGCTGGGTGGCCAAAAACTGAGTTCAACTTTCTTGGCAACTTGATTGTTCTAATATCTAGAAACATTGAAGTCCAAAAATAGTTTAAATATTTTAATTATATAAGACATATTCAGGTTGCTTTGCCCTTGTTTCTTGAGCATAGAAGCAGTCATTCTTGTAACAGCCTGCCAGTTGACGTTTGCAAATCTTAGAGTTAAAATAATGTTTTTAAAAATTTGAAGTATTTGTCTGAATATTCTCTATTCTCTGCCATACTGAAATATTTTGAGGTAGTGATAAATATTACACTCCAGTTCCAAGGAATGTAATCCCTTTTCAATAAGAGTATGTGTGAAGCAAAGTAAATAAAACACTTACGTATTTCTCCAGGGCATTTTTTTTTCTAGGGTGTTTACTCTGAATTAGTAGAGTAGAAAGAGAGTTAGATACAAGAAATTTCTCTGAATTCAGATACAGGTTCAGTTCAGTTCAGTTCAGTTCAGTCGCTAGTCATGTCTGACTCTTTGCAACCCTGTGGACCACAGCATGCCAGGCCTCCCTGTCCATCACCAACTCCCAGAGTTTACCCAAACTCATGTCCATTGAGTCAGTGATACCATCCAACCATCTAATCCTCTGTCATATGCTTCAGTCTTTCCCAGCATCAGGGTCTTTTCAAATGAGTCACCTCTTCGCATCAGGTAGCTAAAGGATTAGAGTTTCAGTTTCAACATCAGTCCTTCCAGTGAACACTCAGGACTAATTTCATTTAGGATGGACTGGTTGGATCTCCTTGCAGTCCAAGGGACTCTCAAGAGTCTTCTGCAACACCACAGTTCAAAAGCATCAATTCTTTGGCGCTCAGCTTTCTTTATAGTCCAACTCTCACATCCATACATGACTACTGGAAAAACCATAGGTTTGACTAGATGGACCTTTTGTTGACAAAGTAATGTCTCTGCTTTTTAATAAGCTATCTAAGTTGGTCATAACTTTTCTCTCAAGGAGTAAGCATCTTTTAATTTCATGGCTGCAGACACCATCTGCAGTGATTTTGGAGCCCCAAAATATAAAGTCTGTCACTGTTTCCTCATCTATTTGCCTTGAAGTGATGGGACCAGATGCCGTGATCTTAGTTTTCTGAATGTTGAGCTTTAAGCCAACTTTTTCACTCTCCTCTTTCACTTTCATCAAGAGGCTCTTTAGTTCTTCTTCACTTCCTGCCATAAGTGTGGTGGTATCTGCATATCTGAGGTTATTGATATTTCTCCGGGCAATCTTGATTCCAGCTTGTGCTTCATCCAGCACAAGCTGGATCCATTCTAGCTTGTGCTTCATTTCTCACGATGTCCTCTGCATAGAAGTTAAATAAGCATGGTGACAACACACAGCCTTGATGTACTCCTTTTCCTATTTGGAACCAGTCTGTTGCTCAATGTCCAGTTCTAACTGGTGCTTCCTGACCTGCATACAGATTTCTCAAGAGGCAGGTCAGGTAGTCTGGTATTCCCATCTTTTTCAGAATTTTCCAGAGTTTATTGTGATCCACACAATCAAAGGCTTTGGCATAGTCAATAAAGCAGAAATAGATGTTTTTCTAGACCATTCCGGTATGACCTAAATCAAATCCCTTACAATTATACAGTGGAAGTGAGAAATAGATTTAAGGGACTAGATGTGATAGACAGAGTGCCTGATGAACTATGGACAGAGGTTCGTGACATTGTACAGGAGACAGGGATCAAGATCATCCCCAAGAAAAAGAAATGCAAAAAAGCAAAATGGCTGTCTGAGGAGGACTTACAAATAGCTGTGAAGAGAAAAGAAGCCTAAAGCAAAGGAGAAAAGGAAAGATCTCCCCATTTGAATGCAGAATTCCAAAAAATAGCAAGGAGAGATAAGAAGGCCTTCCTCAGTGATCAGTGCAAAGAAATAGAGGAAAACAATAGAATGAGAAAGACTAGAGATCTCTTCAAGAAAATTAGAGATACCAAGGGAACATTTCATGCAAAGATGGACTCGATAAAGGACAGAAATGGTATGGACCTAAAAGAAGCAGAAGATATTAAGAAGAGGCGGCAAGAATATACAGACAAACTGTACAAAACAGATCTTCACGACCTAGATAATCACGATGGTGTGATCACTGACCTAGAGCCAGACATCCTGGAATGTGAAGTCAAATGGGACTTAGGAAGCATCACTACAAACAAAGCTAGTGAATTCCAGTTGAGCTATTTCAAATCCTGAAAGATGATGCTGTGAAAGTGCTGCACTCAATATGCCAGCAAATTTGGAAAACTCAGCAGTGGCCACAGGACTGGAAAAGGTCAGTATTCATTCCAGTCCCAAAGAAAGGCAATGCCAAAGAATGCTCAAACTACTGCACAATTGCACTCATCTCACAGGCTAGCAAAGTAATGCTCAACATTCTCCAAGCCAGGCTTCAGCCATACATGAACCGTGAACTTCCTGATGTTCAAGCTGGTTTTATAAAAGGCAGAGGAACCAGAGATCAAATTGCCAACATCCGCTGGGTCATCGAAAAAGCAAGAGAGTTCCAGAAAAACATCTACTGCTTGACTTAATCTGGCCAAGTTTGTTGCTTTCTTTTAAATATAGTGATAATAGTGACTTTTGAGGATTGTCATGTTGGTTAAGTAATGTAATATAGGTAAAAGGGTCTAATATGTTGCCTGGTAGATTAGTTTTTTTGTCTTATTACTCTTGTTTAAATATGAAATTGATCTGTGAAACCCTTACTGAATAGGACAATAGAGCCGTCTAGATGAGAAATACCTACTGTAATTAAAAGGAAATGTGTTGGAGTACTGACCAATTTCACAGCTGCTTATCTTTTTCTGTTCTTTTAAGGAATTCAGTTTATTAGATTGTTGCCACTTACTTGTCCCTCTATAACTTCTTCACCAAGTACTGTATAATCATCGACTTAATGTTTTATTTTATCCATTCATTCATTTCACATGTATTTATTGATCATCGCTATTACAATAAGAAGCAAAATAATATCTCTGTCCCAGTGAAGCTTATGTTATTATTTTGGACTGTTATTTGTTCATTGTTTTATATTTTAAAGTTGCTTTGACTTGTTACTTCATTTAATTCCCTTATAGAAATTTTTTACACTAAACCAGTTAATATTAGATAATTCCACTGTTCCAGAGCTCTTTTGTCATTTCAAGATAGGACAAAAAATATAAGAAACTAGTATTAAAAGCTATTAAATCTCAAGAGTGATTTTAATTAGGAATTGTAGCAGGGAAAATCTCTGGCTGTTTCCTTTCTTTCTGAGCTGCATCACCCTCCTCTCACCTTTTACCCCTCTTTACTTTTTTCTTCTGAATTCTTTATTTTTTCTCTTCTCTCTTTCTTTGTGGTGATGTAAAGAGACTAGTAAAATGTACCTCCATGTCCCCATCAATTTCTAATGACCCCGTCAATCTCTAACAGTGATTAAGTTGTGACTAGTTTTTCCTCCTAGAATTATTTGGAAGCAGATTCCAGACATCATTTTATTTCATCTATAAATATTTCACCATATCTGCTGAATAGAAAAGACTTTATTTTTTAAAGACTTATTTTTTAAAACCACAGTCACTCCTGAATAACTTAATTCCTCAATATCATCAACTATCTAGTCAGAGTTCAAAATTCCCCAATTGTTTCTCATTTATTTTATTTATTTATTTATAGTTGTAGAGCCTCCTTATAGTCTTTTAATTAATAGAGTCCCTTCTTATCTTTTCCTGTGCCTGTCATTTTCACCCCCTCCCCCCACCCCAAATGCATTTTGCTATTTGAAGAAATTGGGTCATTGAACATTTTTTTATTAGTATCTTTAATTGAAGTATAGTTGATTTACAATGTTATGTTAATTTCTGTTGTACAGCAAAATGGTTCAGTTATACACACACACACACACACACATACACACACATATATATGCACACATTCTTTTTTAAAAAATATTCTTTATGTTATGATTTATCATGGGATATTGAATATATAGTTCTTTGTGCTATACAGTAGGACCTTGTTGTTTATCCATTCTGTATATAAAAGCTCGTATGTGCTCACCCCAGCCTCCCTCTGCAGCCTTCCTTCAGCTCTCCCCCTTGGCAACCACCAGTCTGTTCTGTTTCTCTTTCATAGACAGGTTCATTTGTGTCATATTTTAGATTCCATATATAAGTAGTATCATATGGTTTTGTCTTTGTCTTTCTGACATGCTATATACTTAGCATAATAATCTCTGATTGCATCCATATTGCTGTAAATGGCATTATTTTGTTCTTTTTTTATGACTGAGTAGTATTCCTTTGATTATATGTACCACATCTTATTATCCATTCATCTGTTGATGAACATGTAGATTGCTGCCACATCTTGGCTATTGTGAATACTGCTGGTATGAACACAGGGCTGCATGTATCTTTTAGAATGACAGTTTTGTCTGGGTATATGCCCAGGAGTGGGATTGTTGGATCATAGTGTAATTGTACTTTTAGTTTTCTGAGGACCTTCATAGTGTTTTCCACAGTGGTTTTAGCAGTATAGGACTTCCCTGGTGGCTCAGATGGTAAAGTGTCTGTCTAGAATGTGGGAAACCTGGGTTCTATCCTTGGGTCGGGAAGATCCCCTGGAGAAGGAAATGGCAACCCACTCTAGTACTGTTGCCTGGAAAATCCCATGGACAGAGGAGTCTGGTAGGCTACAGTCCATGGGGTCGCAAAGAGTCGGACATGACTGAGCGACTTAACTTTTCACTTATAGCAGTATAACTATACTATGTATAGCAGTATACTACTGCTGCTGCTAAATCACTTTAGTCGTGTCCGACCCTGTGCGACCCCATATATGGCAGCCCACCATGCTCCCCTGTCCCTGGGATTCTCCAGGCAAGAACACTGGAGTGGGTTGCTATTGCCTTCTCCAAGGCATGAAAGTGAAAAGTGAAAGTGAAGTCGCTCAGTCGTGTCCGACTCCTAGCAACCCCATGGACTGCAGCCTACCAGGCTCCTCCATCCATGGGATTTTCCAGGCAGAATACTGGAGTGGGTTGCCGTTGCCTTCTCCAGTATACTGCTATTATGGTGTACTTATATATATATATATATATATATATAGCACTATACCACCAACCTTGTAGGAGAGACCCTTTTCTCCACACCCTTTCCAGCATTTGTTATTTGTAGACTTTTTAATGATGGCCATTCTGACTGGTTTGAGATAGTACCTCACTGCAATTTTGATTTGCATTTCTCTAATAGTTAGGGATCTTGAGCATCTTTTCATATGCCTGTTGGCCGGTCTTTGAATAAATGTCTGTTTCGGTCTTCTGCCATTTAAAGAATTAAGACTATTCCTCCTTAGATTTGTCCAAAAGAAAAAAAAAAATGAAAAGAGAGAAGGGAACACTTCTTAACTCATTCTCTGAGGTCAGCACTACCTTGATACCAAAGCCAGATAAGGATTTCAAAAGAAAAGAAAATGATAGACATGTATCCCTTATGAATAGAGATTTAAAAGTCCTTAACAAAATCCTAGCTAACCAAGTTTGCAGTTTATTAAGAGGATTATACATCATGGCTAATTATATTTTAGTTTCTAGCATCTACTTGCTTTTGTCTATTCGTTCTGCTGCTGCTGCTGCTGTTATAAATCTCCCCAGAACTTGGGGCCCACAGCTCTGTGCCTGATATTTCCTTCTCTAAGAATGACTTATTGAGTCTTAGACTAATGTGTGGCACTTTATGCTTATACCCCAACTTCTTTTTGTGTGGTATGTGTTTTACAACTATAAAAATACCTCTTTTCCCAACTTTTCATTTTGACTGACTTTTACATCTACAGAAAGTTGAAAAGCCTTCACCTATACTTGCTGATGGCTAGCATACTTCCATGTTTATGTTTTCTTTCCCATACTTGTCTAGACACAGACACACACACTTGTCAGAGGTAGACATCTTGGACAATTTTATCCCTAAATACTTCAGGATGTATCACCTAAGAATAAAGATATTCTTTTATACAACCTTAGTACCAATCATACTGAATAAATTTAATAAGAATAAAATCAAATATTCTGTGTTCAAAGTCTCCCAATAATATTTTATATACCAGATATATATTTTCTTGTTCCAAGAGCCAACTGAAGATCGTGTGTTGCAGTTAGTTGTCATTTCTTGTTAGTCTCCTTTAATCCGAAACAGTTTCTCCAGGCATTTTAAAAAATTTTGAAGAGTTCAAGTCTTTTCTGTAGACTGTCTCTTTTTCTGGATTTATATGATTGTTTCCCTGTTATTGGGCTTCCCTTGTGGCTTAACTGGTAAAGAATCTGCCTGCAGTGCGGGAGACCTCGGTTCGATCCCTGGGTTGGGGAGATCCCCTAGAGAAGGGAACGGCTATCATCCACTCCAGTATTCTTGCCTGGAGAATTCCATGGATTGTATAGTCCATGTGGTTGCAAATAGTCAGACATGACTGAGTGACTTTGACTTTTGCTTTCCCTGTTATTAGATTAAAGTTAAACATTTTTGGCAGTATTATGATGCTGTTCCTTCCCGTTGCATCACATCAAGAGACTCATAGTGATAGTTTGTTCCATTATTGGTGATGTTAGCCAAGTTTAATCACTTGGTTGGTATTCTGAGAGTCTAACATTATACCCTTTTACTTCATGTTCCCTGCCTCAGTCAATGAACGTGTTATCTGTTATTGTCATTATTCTTGAATTTGGCTAGTCAGAATTCCTTTAGGTCCCCGCTCAATGCTTGAATACCTCTTTGCTCTTTACACACAATTCCAGGCTTACTTTGCCCTTCTCGCCAACCCTGATGTTATTTTAAAAAAATAAACATTCACATATTAAAAGTTTATTTGCTCTGTAGAAGAAAATTAGAATATCACTTTTTTTAGGTCTTTAAAAATATTGTAATAGTGAAAAATTAAGAAGCTTATGGTAAATAACTCCTCTTTTCTTCGTGAATAAAGTCCACATGTTAGTGTTTTTAATGGGCTCTTATCTCTGTTGTTAATATAGTTTTGGGGCAGTGCCGTGACAATATTGAGCCAAAAAAGTTGCCTATTTCTGAAGAGGAGCAGATATACCCCTGGGATACATGTGCAGCAGTTCATGACGTGAGGCTTTCATTATTACAACGTTATTTTAAGGATGTAAGTATTCTTTTTATTAAATGGCATTTTTGTCTGTAAAATTGATGGATATTTCTCTCCAAAGTTTTATATTTTTCTTCAACCAAATATCTTTCTGACTTGGAATTTGGAAGTTTATTAGAAAAAAATTAGTATGTGGATAGTAATAAATAGAAGTCAGTTAACACATAAAAATTTCAGTTTCAAATATTATACCTTTGTTTTAAATGTTTATTATAAGATATACAAATTCAGTTCAGTGGAATGATAAGTTTATATTATCATTTTATACACTTTTATATATTATTTTATATATGTTATAAAAACTTTTAGATGTGGCACTTATGTTTTATGAAGATTTTTGCTTCTGTCTTTTTCATTTAAAGATACACAATGAAGTCTCATGATGCTCTGATATGTAAAGTAGGGGCAGATTTATCATGACTTCTGTGATCTCTTGTTGTGAACTTGGTAGATATTTTCTCTGGCTCTTCATACTTTGTGGCTCTAGCTCTCAGGTATTCATAAGACTTAGATCAACTCAGTTTATTTAGTAGCGGCAACATTATTAACTTTGTAAAATTTTGATACTGTTTTTTAAATTTCCTGAGGGGTTATCAAATGGGGATTCCTTTCACCTGTTGTTGTTTGACTCTGCTGTATTTTGAGTTACGTAACATCTGTTAATAACTTAAAATACAAAATGAAGCATTATTTTTAGTTATATATATATATATACACATACACACATATATAAAAATGTATATTAGTAGATTTCCAAATATAATTTCTTCATGTACATAATGTACTAAGTTAAATGGAAGCAGCTAGTAGGGTATGTGGCAGACAGAATACCTATATAGAATAAACAGTAACTGATCTAATGTGGTAAGAGTCAGAGCAGAGTGTCGTTCAGTAGTCTGGATTTAGGATGTTTCCAGTGGATTCTGGAGGAGATGGTAACTCTAGATAGGGAGGTGTTACGTGGAGTAGAAAGAATTTCAGATGAGGAAAACTGGGGTTTGGTTCTGATTCTGCCATTTCTTAGCAATGTGAGTGTGACCAAACACTCTAAGTCTCAGTTACCTCATCTGTAAAATAGGGCTTATAATGCTTTCATGCAGTAACCCAAAAGATCATTTTACATGTTATAAAGGTCAGTATAAATGTCAAGTGGTATTTTTAATTTTTAAGTTACCTATTTAGGAGGGCTCATTAGGCCTTATTAAGCAGTTTGGGTTAGGTAATGAGGATACCGCTTCCATATATTTTCAGACTTTAAAATGAAATTATTTGGAAATAAGACGTCTTTACGTTTGTATATATACATGCATACATATATGTATACACAGACACACTTTCATACTTTTTCTTTATTGTTTCTTCAGGTTTTCTGCAGCATGTGTATATATGTATATTAGATCAGTTACTAATTGGAGACCAATTAATATCTTCATTTTGGAGAAAATTGTGCTGAATTCTACTTTTGCAGAAATTTACTGCCAACCTTATTTAGTTTTTTTTTTTCCTGATGTAATCCTGGTTTTAATGTCAGCATTTTGAATCACTTTAGAGTAAATGAGTAAAGATGAATCCTAAGGCCAAATAGAAAATAAAAATAACTTAGTCAAAATATAACTCAGACCTGAGGACATAATAATTTGAGGAAAGGGGAGATCTAATAAATGAGAGAAAAAGTAGTGTATCTCTTCTTGCAGTCAGAATAGCTATTCATTTCTAAGAAAGAAAACAAAAAACTTTTTTTTTTAAAAAAGCTCTGAACTGATACTTGAACTGGACTGAATCTGTTTTGTTTTTGTGAGTGGTTATGAGGTTTTATTTCTACGTAAGTACTTTTGTGTACTTCATAATGGCTATTTTACTTATAAATAGTATAAATGTGGTCGTAAGAGAATCATATGTGATTTAGTGACTAAACAACAACAGGTGTGAAGGTGTGGAAGTTGCTCAGTCGTGTCCAACGCTTTGTGACCCCATGGACTGTGTAGCCCGCCAGGCTCCTCTGTCCATGGAATTCTCCAGGCAGGAATACTGGAGTGGGTTGCCATTTCCTTCTCCAGGGCATCTAACACATGCTTGGGTATTGTGGATGCTTACTGGATTTCAGTTTTGTAGCCAGACTACACAAAGAAGAGTTGTTATCAGTAGACACTGTTAGTGATTATAGAATTAAACTGCATAAATTCTGCTCTCTTCATATCAAATGCATGCTTTTCATAAAGTTGACCTGTAGAATTTCAGTCATAGAAGATAGTGTGTTTACTAGTGAAGTTGGAAGTGTTATATATGAGAGCTATAACACTCATATATAAATAGGGAAGGAGGGAACCTGAGCTTTGGAGCCAGATAGATCTGGGTTGAACTTGGGCTTTACCACTTTTAACTGAGTGCTCTTGGTCAGCTTTCAGTCCCTTTTTATTAAAAGAAATAAGACAGCTTACTGCATAAAGTTTTAATAAATATTGAGGTGAAGGTTCAGTGTTAAACAGTACAGAAATGGGCACATTGTTGAATGTTGATCTTTCTGAAATGTAGGTCTCATATTAGTAAATGATCTCTTGCTTTTTTTGACTCTAGCAAATTAGAAAAAAGACATCTAACAGTTACATAGACAAATGACATACTATTTTCAGTTTTAAAACTAACAGCTTATCTATTAAAAGGAAAGATTAATTACATTTTATAGTACATTGTCAAAGAGAATAGCTTATTAGCTGCCTACCAACCATTCTAAAATGATCTGATACCCAAATCTGCTTCTACTTAAAGTGGCTCCAAAACATAAAACAGAGATGAGCAGGTCTCCTGTTGTTTTTCTGATGTGTAACAGTAGAAACCAGCTCACCTGCTGTGAGAATTTGATTTGTGCTGTTGCACATCTTCAAATCGGCTAGAAAGGCATTTTATACTGTGTGATGCTTTTAACTTTCAGATGCTCGTGAAGAGTCTTGATTTAATATTAGACTTCTGTTTACTGTTATTTAAGATGGTTTGCTCGTCTAATAGGCTATTTTCCAACATAAAAGTAAAATTTAATAGTTTGCTCTGTTTTGATGGCTCTCAGATTTTTCATCATGTGCTGTCACTCATGTTAGACCTCATACCTAATATTGCCCTGACTTGGCCATCTATTTGCTGTAGACTCTAGAGGGCTTCCAGGGTGCCTCGGATGGTAAAAAATCCACCTGCAATCCCTGGGTCAGGAAAATCCCCTGGAAAAGGGAATGGCTACCCACTCCAGTGTTCTGACCTGGAGAATTCCCTGGACAGAGGAGCCTGACAGTCTGCAGTCCATGGGGTTGCAAAAAGTTGGACACAACTGAATGACTTTCACTAGAGGGTAAACCCAAGGTCAGGCTGAAATGCTGTTTGGCAGAGGCCAAATGAGAATTTAAAGAAACTTACTTTAGGAGGTAAAATCTAGACTATTTATAGGTTGAAAAGAAGGTATTAGCAGAGAAGTTTAAAGAGAAAGAGAAGATGAAAGCAATTAACTTTAAAAATGCATTTCCAAAGGGTATGTAGTTTGCTTATATAATCTGGGTTCCTTTTTGTATTGTTTAGACCCATGTCAGTGTTTAGGCACTTTTAAAATTCTCATGAGCAGATTTGTACTTTAGAAAGATGTGTGCAAGATGCATCATGGAGACCAGTTAAGAAAATTTATTTAAAAACTCTCTCCCCCACAACAGATCACATAGGCTTGACTGTTACAGTAGGAATAAAGAGAGAGAGGCCAAAATCATGAATTATATAGGAGATAGATTTCATATAGTTTGGGAACTAATTCTGTGGTGTGAAGGAAAGGGTGTAATGTAAATAACTTTTAGCTTTCTGATTTGGTGACTAAACAGATGTAGAGTTTTTAAGCCAAGAGGGAGAGAAAGATTCATAGAGAAAATGAACATATTTGGCACATTGATTTTATTTTATCTGAGGGACCTCAAATTGGAGATTTCTGGTTGCCAACTGAGTAATTGTATCTGGCATGCAGGCAAGAGACCCAACTTGGAGAATAGTTGAATATACTGATTAAGTTCACTCAGGGAGAATAGTTTTAATAAGAGAAAAGCATTAAGAATTGAACCTTGAGGAATTTAAATATTGAAAGGGCAGACGACCGGGAAAAAAAGTCTTAAAAGGAGGCTTAAACCAAATGGTTAAAGAGACAGGAGAGAAACCAAAAGATAGTGCCATTAGGGAAACAAGAGGGAAGTAGACATTTGAAGAAGGCAGATGTTAGGGTTAGATGTCACAGAAGAATCCAGAACCATGTAGAACAGGCAAAATAATCAGTAGCAGTATACTTTATTATATTTTATGAGGTAGAGAAAGGCTAATTCACAGTTTTTCTCTTTTATTACAAGTATAATTATTTGGAAGCTAAAACTGTCTTCCAAATTTAAAGATATTGCCTCAGGGTTATCAAGTCAAGTGTTCCTTTATATCACAGAAATACAAAGCCCACATAGGTATAACAATATGAAATGATTGAGAGGCTTATGTAGATTTGTTTAGGTATGTTTCTGCTTCTTTAAAATTAATTATATTTTGTCTTTTTTTTTTTTTAAGAGTTCTTGTCTCTTGGCAGTGTCAATTGGCTGGGAAGGAGGTGTTTATGTACAAACCTGTGGCCACACATTGCATATTGATTGCCATAAATCTTATATGGAATCATTACGGGTAAGTTGATTGAAACATGTTAAATAAAGATGTTTGTGTCTTTCAAGGTATTAAATATATTTTACAGCTTATACATCCTAATTCATCTTGGGTGATTATGATTGCCATTTAAACTATTCAGCTTCACAGTTCCTTGACCTCTTCAACTTTAGGGATTTCATTTTTTTACTTCATATTGGCAACTGACTTCCATGACTGTAATTTTAGATTTTGCTACTTTAGCTCTAAAGTAGTAAGCTTTAATATCCTACCATACCATTATGATAGAGCACTTGTCAGAGTCTCTATCTTTATTCTTATTAGTGTGTTTTACTTCTGACCTCAGCATCTCTAGTCCTTTGTTGTTTAGTTGCTAAGCTGTGTCCAGCTCTTTGCGACTCCATGTACTGCAGCCTACCCAGTCCCTCCCTGTCCCTCACTATCTCCTGGAGTTTGTCCTTCTCTCCTTCCCTGTCCTTCACTGTCTCCCAGAGTTTGTCCTTCTCTCCTTCACTGTCCTTCACTGTCTCCTGGAGTTTGCTCAGATTCATGTCCACTGAGCTGGTGATACTATTTAACTACCTCATCTTCTGCTGCCCTCTTCTCCTTTATGCTTTCAGTCTTTCCCAGCATCAGGGTCTTTTCCAGTGAGGGGGGTGCTCTTCACATCAGGTGGCCAAAATACTGGAGCTTCAGCTTCAGCATCAGTCCTTCTCATGAATATTCAGAGTTGATTTCCTTTAGGATTGACTTGGTTTGATCTCTTTGCAGTCCAAGGGACCACAGGAATCTTCTCCAGCACCACAATTTGAAAGCATCTATTCTTTTCGCCCCTTGCATTTGCCTAGTACACTAGCACTTTCCTCGCCTCATTTTCTTGTACTATGTCCATTGTGCTCTTAATACTTGTCATTTAATCCACCTCCTTTGACTTCATACCCAGGTAGCTGGCACTGTTAGAAAAATTGTAAAACTAAGCAGACTAGTATATATACACATCTGTGATTTCTTAAGATAGTGGCTCAGTTGGGGTCATGGACTGTGGATATTACTTATCAATTAATTTACCTGTCTGATCAGTTCCCTCTCCTAGTCTCCTTAGCAACTATTCCAAACCTTTGCCTCCTCTATCCCAGACTTTTTGCCTAAATCCCAAGATGCCTTTCCCCTCATCAGAGTCTGTTTCTTCCTAACTTGAGAATTTTTAAAGTGATAGATCATGGTGTGTGGTAGGATAGGAAAGGCCATATAAACTGAGGGAAAAGGGAGGGACTAAAAGAGATAGGAGTTGACAGTCAAAATGTAAGGTGTTTGAATTTACTATTTTCTGATATGGACAGTTCTTTGTCTTTACAAGATAAGGGTGTGTCATGGTAACAGGTGCTAGGATAGAGTAGAGGTCAAAGCCATTGGAGTTGCTGACATCAAGTAGCTGATGAGGTCATTAAATTATGTATGATTGGCTGTCAACATGCACATTGAAATTGTATAAGAGGATGGCAAAAGTTGAAGTGATGAAGAACACGAATCTAGTTACTGAAGTCTTCAGATATTAAGGGCAATGAATGACAGTAAAAAGGAAGGAAAAGGGGTGATCTCTTTAAATGACCTGAACCACACAGGGAATGCAAAAATAATGCTCTTGAGCCAGCACTGGAGGTGAGAAGGATACTGATGTTTGAGGGATGTGAGAAAATGAGCAGTGCCTTTTTGAGAGGGCTTCTGGGGGTGCTTTAGGAAGGAACGTAGTTTCAGTCGAGACTATGATGAAGACCTAGCAGTTTTAAAAATTATAGCAACAGAGAAGCTTATCAAAGAATGTCCTTCAATTACCAGTACCTTGTCCCAAACCTTTTAGTACACTCTTCTTGTATATCTTTAAAAGTTAACTCACAAGTCTCCTTCTCTGGGAAGCCTTGTTTGTTGGATTTATCACACTGTTGTTGTTTCTATTTGCTTTTAAATTGTCAGTACCTTAAATGAAGATGTCTCTTAACTCTTTTTGCAGTAGCATGGTACAACATTTGACACATGATAGCAGTTTAGTATGTGTTTCTAGAATTGGATTTAAGAAAACATAGTGTTAGATTTTTAAGGTCTTGAAGAAATGAATGTCACAAAGTAAAAAAGGTGGAATTCAGTTCTTTGGCCTAAGTATTTGAGATCCAAGATACAGTGAAATGAATAATACGTTAAAGAATTGGGAAACCTAAGTTCATTTGGACGTTGTCATTAACTATCTTTGTGAAAGTCTTTCAGTTGTATCCAACTCATTGCAACCCCGTGGACTATACAGTCATGGAATTCTCCAGGCCAGAATACTGGAGTGGGTAGCCTATCCCTTCTCCAGGTGTTCTTCCCGACCCAGGAATCAAACTGGGGTCTCTTACATTGCAGGCAGATTCTTTTTATCAGCTGAGCTACCAGGGAAGCCCAAATATCTTTGTAACCGTGGGCAAATAAATTCATTTTTTTCTTTTTTGTATCCTTTTTTCTCATTATTTTTGTCTTGTTAGTAATAATGTTTATATTGTAGCATTCATGCATTTATTTTAGTACATTAAAAACATTTTGAAATTAAATCATTAGGATAGTGGCAAAACAAGAGAGACTACTGGAAAAAAGAGTAAGATAGTGGTTAGAACTACAAGATAGCAATGGCCTAAAAGAACAGAATAGATGAGGATGGTATCAGTCAAAAGAAGGAAACAAATGTAGCTGCCTGGATTCCTTCCTTAAATTCTGGTTGGCTAGCATATGTTGTAATCTCTCATGAGCAAGAGTTTCCTCCTAGGCATATTTGCATTATGTATGTTTGTTTCAACTAATTTTTCTTCCCCCTCCTATCAGAAACATCTGAAGGATGCTGAATTAATTCCCCTCCTTATCACTTTTCTGAGTAGTCTAACTAAATCTTTTCCCTACCTGTTAAACCTAAATAAACCTAATGCATCAAGACCAGTCAGTTTTGTTCAACTGTTAGACACGTTAGAAGGTATATCACATTTTTTTTTAGACTTCAGTCAGTTCAGTTGCTCAGTCGTATCCAACTCTTTGCAACTCCATGGATTGCAGCACGCCTGGCTCCCCTGTCCATCACCAACTCCTGAAGCCTGCTCAAGCTCATGTCTATCAAGTCGGTGATGCCATCCAACCATCTCATCCTCTGTCGTCCCCTTCTCCTCCCACCTTCAATCTTTCCCAGCATCAGGATCTTTTCAAATGAGTCAGTTCTTTGCATCAAGTGGCCCAAGTACTGGAGCTTCAGCTTCAGCATCAGTCCTTCCAATGAATATTCAGGACTGATTTCCTTTAGGATTGACTGGTTTGATCTTCTTGCAGTTGATCAGTTCAACACCACAGTTCAAAAGCATCAGTTCTTCGGCACTCGGTCTTCTTTATGGTCCAACTCTCACATCCGTACATGACTACTGGGAAAACCAGAGGTTTGACTAGATGGACCTTTGTCGGCAAAGTAATATCTCTGCTTTTTAATATGCTATCTAGGTTGATCATAGCTTTTCTTCCAAGGAGCAGGTGTCTTTTAATTTCATGGCTGCAGACACCATCTGCAGTGATTTTGGAGCCCAAAAAATAAAGTCTGTCACTCTTTTCATTATTTCCCCAACTATTTGCCATGTAGTGATAGGACCAGATGCCATGATCTTCGTTTTCTGAATGTTGAGCTTTAAGCCAACTTTTTCACTCTCCTCTTTCACTTTCATCAAGAGGCTCTTTAGTTCTTCACTTTCTGCCATAAGTGTGGTGGTATCTGCATATCTGAGGTTATTGATATTTCTCCTGGCAGTCTTGATTCCAGCTTGTGCTTCATCCAACCTGGCATTTTTAGGCCTATGTACTCTCAAAAGCTTGTCTGTTCTGCCTCCAGTGACATGAACACTGGGCTAATCTTTCCAATAGTCACTTATAGATGATGAAAACAGGGCATGGGAGTAAGTGGAAGGTGATTCACTCTAATGTGACCAGCTTTTGAGTTATTCTTTATCTTAAATTCACATTTCACATTGATTGCATCATTATTTGAATGTTTCCTCCTGAGAGAAAAGTAGGATACTCAAGCAGTTCATTGGTGATGGCAAGTGTTGCATGATTGCTATGATTGTAAGAAGCGATTTGATAAGCTCAAGAGTTAAGTGACTTTGTTTTTATGACGTGCAGTTTATTTATTTACTCTAAAATGTAGAGATGCTAATTTTGTTTTCTGTAAAAGTATGCATCATTAACTGTATGTTTGTTTCATCTTTTAGAATGACCAGGTTCTCCAGGGCTTCTCAGTGGACAAAGGAGAATTCACATGTCCTCTCTGTAGGCAGTTTGCTAACAGTGTTCTTCCTTGTTATCCTGGAAGCAATGTTGAAAACAACCCTTGGCAGCGTCCTAGTAACAAAAGCATACAAGATCTCATAAAGGAAGTGGAGGAGCTGCAAGGACGTCCGGGAGCTTTCCCAGTAAGCATCAGTGTAAGGCAGAAATATCCTGCTTAACTTAGCTCTGCTTTTCAGCTTTAATTTTTGTTCCATTTCTAAGTTACTCTGGACCTTCATACATTTAGTAGAAATTGCTTTTAGAGGTTTTTCTTTTCTGTTGGTGGTTATTAAAAACAAAAATGAGAGTAATAGAACAAATTATTGCTAAAGGATATACTTTTCCTTAATATCAGTTGTTATAATTTTAGTATATGCCTTCCAGATCATGAAATTCTATAAGCTTAGATATGATTATGTTGAAATATTTAAAAATGAAATTAAACCTTATATATATCTTGCAGTGTAAAGCACAATCTAATCTTTTAAAAATATGCCCATTAGGTATATTAGATTCAAGGTGATATATTTATACACATACACACTTTGTGTGTAAGTATAGATTTACACACATATTTCTGTGCATTAGAGAGGTCAAATATTGTGTATATGATCAAAGCATCTACCATAAGTCAGTCTGTTTTACTGTGAAATTTGGTATTAGTGAACCCATCTTTTATCTCTTCCAGTAGGATTTATTTTTTTGATTTAAATTCTTGAATATTTCACTTTTATCACAGATTTATGTTGTGATACCTGAGAGAAGTAAGAGCTATGCACAGTAAATGCAGTAAATTTGTGAAACCTATTTATATCTGACTTTTTAAACAAATTCATATTTCAAAGCTACTCCCTTTTCTCAATTGAAGACTAAGATTTGCATCTGTGTGGTTTTTTCTTTTGCAAATCCAAATTTTTATGTGTTTAAAATATGCGTAAAGTAAGGCACATTAGTATTAGTCCTGAAAAAAATGTGCTTAAATGAAAGATTTTTTATAAGCATGGAAACTGTTCTATGGTTCAGTTCAGTCGCTCAGTTGTGTCTGACTCTTTGCAACCCCATGGCCTGCAGCACACCAGGTCTCCTGTCCTTCACCAACTCCCAGAGTTTACTCAAACTTAAGTCCATTGAGTTGGTGATGCCATCCAACCATCTCATCCTCTGTTGTCCCCTTCTCTTCCCACCTTCAATCTTTCCCAGCATCAGGGTCTTTTCAAATGAGTCAATTCTTCACATCAGGTGGCCAAAGGATTAGAATCAGTCCTTCCAATGAATATTCAGAACTGATTTCCTTTAGGATGTATTGGTTGAATCTCCTTGCAGTCCAAGGGACTCTCAAGAGTCTTCTCCAACACCACAGTTCAAAAGCATCAATTCTTTGGCGGTCAGCTTTCTTTATAGTCCAGCTCTCATATCCATACCTGACTACTGGAAAAACCATAGCCTTGACTAGACGGACCTTTGTTGGCAAAGTAATGTCTCTGCTTTTTAATAAGCTATCTAGGTTGGTCATAACTTTCCTTCTAAGGAGTAAGCATCTTTTAATTTCATGGGTGTGGTCACCATCTGCAGTGATTTCGGAGCCCCCCAAAATAAAGTCAGTCACTGTTTCCTCATCTGTTTGCCATGAAGTGATGGGACCAGATGCCATGATCTTAGTTTTCTGAATGTTGAGCTTTAAGCCAACTTTTTTCACTCTCCTCTTTCACTTTCATCAAGAGGCTTTAAAATGTCTCTAAGATAAGGAAAATATTTCTTGATCTGTTTTATTTTGGTATACTAAATATATTTTTAGCTGATAGCTAATATATATCTGCTTTGATTTTTAAACCTTAATTTCTTAGTGTGTTTAAACAATAAACACTGTAGTGTTAGACTATTATTAGAGAAAATGAATATACATAAACTTTTTATATGTGTTTGTGTTTTTTTTACAGTCAGAAACCAACTTAAGTAAAGAAATGGAATCTGTAATGAAAGATATAAAAAATACCACTCAGAAGAAATATAGAGATTATAGTAAGACTCCAGGCTCACCAGATAATGATTTTCTCTTTATGTATTCTGTTGCTAGGTAGGTATATATAGTATATACTCTTACATTTACTTAGTAATAATAGTTGATTTTATTGTTTTGTCATTCATATTTATATGAAGAAAGGTTGCATATTTTTAATGTGGTTGACGTTATGGCTAGTTTTAGAACCTCCTAGGAAGTCTATAGAAGTACAGTTTTCATTTCCTTGGGTGTTTTTTTTTAATAAAATATTAGTTTAAGTGTTATTAATTGTTATAGGGTATGTGAGGAAAAGTATATGGGGACAGATATATACCTCATATATAATACTCATGTGAGTATTATATATGAAATATGAAATATATGAAATATGTTGTTAAGAAATCACTGTTCAAGTCCTGTCAAAAAGCAATAATAATAATAACTGAAGAATTATAATATGTTAAGTATTTTTAATTTCAAAAAAAAAGAAGTAAGAACAGAAAAAGAACTTGGTTTGTTTTAAGCTTGTGAAAAATCTAGTAATGTTCTGGAAGACTATAGGTTGTTTAGAAAGTCAGATAAAGGAGAGGAAACTCTTGTTTCCTGATCTCTTGATCAGACATGTTCTAAACCTCTATGAGTAGCTACCAGAGACTCAAGGAAATGGAGGCAAATACTTCTTATCTTTCAGATTAGGGGGAAATAGTCTAATTGACTGAGTAGATGTTCAGTACCTAAAAAGTAATTCTAAATAGGAATTTTAGAAAACTTGGTTGAATGAAAATAGAGACACATAAAAAAAAGATAGGAGAGCTGCAAGTACAGTTAGGAACTTGTAAACACATTCTGCTGGATCTGATTTTGTCGACCCTTGACTATCTCTAGAAGCATACTTGGTATTTTGCCGAAGTAATATTGTAATAGGTAAATTTAGAGAAGTAATGTGACTTGAAGTCATGCAACAAATTAGTGGTAGAATAGGACTAGAACTCAGGGATAGCATTCTTTGTTCAGCTTCTATAAGTCATATATGCATGCAGTTCATCATGGCCATTCTCTGCTCCATTCCTGAGTAGAGGGTAAGGAAAGAGTGAATGGTCTCTGTACTCTTTTGAACCTACGAAAAATGGAGCCAGATTTAAGAAAATTGCAACAAGTGAGTTAGACCTCAAGATAAGGAAACATTAGTTTTTGGTCTAAGAATGCAAATATTGGACAGGGATTGATATAAAGGGATCTGATGGTTTGGGAAGTAACTTTCTAGTCTGCCATTCTTAAGCTGTTGTTGATATTTATTCTGAATGCTTTCAGAAGAGAGAGAACAGTTAATCTAACATTTTCTCTCTGAAGGGTTACCGATTGCATACTTGCAGTAAAGTATACTTTATGTGGAAACTAAATTGAATGTAATTTAATTTTGCTGTGTTTCAAGGTTTTATAAAACTTCTGTATGATATTGTGGTAATAATGTTGTAGGAGATTGGGATGGATGTAGACTTTATGCTCTCTCTCTATATATACATATAAACATACATACATATTTATGTTACTTGTGTGTTCATGCCTTTGATTTTATTAGGATTGATCTTAAAAGAAAATCCTGGTTCAGTGGGAATGATCTGTATGTGGAATTTTGCCGTATTATGATAAATCAAATAATTTGATTTAAATTAATTTGGTAGATTTTGGGATTCCTATTTCTTGGTTTTAAATATATGCAGTATTTATAGAATATATTTTCATAATTTTTAATAGGAATATTTAGAAAGCTTACTGTGATAATGGGAGACTTTTGGAATCAACATATTTTTGTTTTTCTTTTTTATATAGAAGCAGGGACAGATATCAAAGGTTGTTTCCTAAGGCTGCATGTAGAGAAATGTAGAAAATATACTCTCCTATCTCCCCTTCCTTTTCTGATCCTTAGTGATAAACTCTAAAGCAACATTATATTGATTCCAAAAGTGAAAGTATATAACCTTTAAAAACTTTATCTTTTGGTTAAAATTACCCAAGCTGTTGTTGTAGTCTCACAGTGAGATTGCATGCCTTCTCTACGTTTTACTTAATCATTAAAAAGAAACACATAAAATGAAGTGACTGAAAAATTAACAAAAACATGAACTGAAGGAACAAAGCATGTTGTATTCTATTTGAATAAGATGTAACTTTTTCAAGGTAGTAAACCAGATCTTTACAGTTATCTTCTGCCTAGTGTATAATCTTGGTTCATTAAATACTTATGATTATAGATTATGATCATTTTTATGCCTAAAAGGTAAGCATTGAAATATTTAGCAGATTTAAAATAGTTTAAAAAATGTTTAGAAATAAAATTAATTTCAGTTATTTAACTTTTGAATTAAATGTTGTGATTCTTAAATGTATAGTCATTGTATAGTGTCTAGTGTGAATGTATTTGTTTTTGACATTTGTAATTTGAATGAGATACAAACGAACTCAGTTTCTTCTATCTACATAAGAAATTTTGTTTGCTCTTTGGGGAGCTTAAAGTTTTTGATGTTTAGAAACAAAATATTTCTAGTAGGTAACTAGCATGTAAAGCTTTTTCTTTTAATAATTGTTTTCAAGCTTTTTTTTTTGATAGGACCATATGTTTCTCTTTGTTTTCAATTTTATTTGTATGGTAAAGCCTTGGAGGATTTTCTGAGGGCAGCAGAGAAGAAATTGTTGGAATGGTCTCTTGTTGCATTGAAATTAGTCAAAATTACTGTATTCAAATTTTAGTGTATTTCTAAGAAGCATTTTGTTGCAGTTATCAGTCATTCAGATGGATTATGGAAATTTAATTTTGGGGAAGAAAGCTTTCTTCATTTCAATGTCAATTTATTATTTCATTATTGAAACAATGAATCACACTAATTTGAATAATTGATTTTTCTAAAGATTTTGGACCCAAAGTTATATTTAGCTTAGAGTTATTAGTGAGTAGTACTTAGCCTGTATATAGTGAGAAACATGGAAAGAAAGTGATATATGAGTAGCTGCAATGTAGATGGACAGATATCTTTAAGATTTGAGTGGATAAACTGTTCA
The DNA here is from genome assembly GCA_935064755.1 of Tragelaphus eurycerus. Classification (NCBI taxonomy): domain Eukaryota; kingdom Metazoa; phylum Chordata; class Mammalia; order Artiodactyla; family Bovidae; genus Tragelaphus; species Tragelaphus eurycerus. The sequence continues at coordinate 1,192,866 of CAKXYN010000060.1, forward strand.
GTAGAGTGAATGCACCTTGCTTTATACATTTGGTTGCATTGTAAGTTTAAACTTTATAAACTAATTATATTTGAAATAAAAAGAATGATGACTAAAACACAAAATTGTGAATACTTTTTATTTTTAATTGGAAGCATTAAAAAATTTTTATTTTTCTCTGAGTATAGTTGCTTTACAGTGTTGTTAGTTTCTGCTATATAGCAAAGTGAATCAGCGATATGTTTACATATATCCCCTCTCTTTTGGATTTCCTCCCATAAATCCTTTTAAAACAAAAGGAAGGATCAACAAGATAGAGAATAAATTACAGAGACTAGAGAATATTATCATTGGTTACATATCAAAACAAAGTGAGGGGCAGTTCCTGGGAATTTTTTGAACACTTTCCTAGGTACCATGAGGGATTTAGAAGCTGCATTTGAAATGGCTCCTGCTCTCCAGGAATTTACAGTTTAGTTGGACAGACAACTGTTTAAAATGGAATGTATCTTGTTTAAAAATATATATCATATTGAGAAAGTGCTGTAGAACTTCAAAAGGGAAGATGAGCTGATTGAAATATAAAGTATGTAGAAATGCTTCCTTCCTGTTCCAAGAAAAGGGAGTTAGTTCTCCCTGACTCCTGCAGAAGTTAGAGCTTGAGCTGAGTATTCGATAATATAGGCCATGCCATGGTATGGATGAAGATGTTTTCTTCTCTGAAAAATTGAATTACCTGGTCAACTAGTAGGAGTAGGCCCAGGCCTTGAACCCACATTATATGAGTATGTATTTCAGTGTCTCTCTGTGTGTATGTGTTCATACACACATTTATTTTTCAAATTATAGCTCCAAAAATATGTTAGTGCCAAAAACACTAAAAGGGGTAAAAGGGAAAGCATACCTGGAGAAGCAAAAAGAAACTGGAGCATAGTTGGAATTTTTGTATGGGTATGTCTCTAGGTGGCCACCCTGATAGGCTTTAAGCAGTCTTTCTCATTTTTTTTTTAAATACAGAGATTTTCTCTTTTTTTTTCCTCCCTTCCAAACTAATTTGAATGTGTTTGTGTTAGGAAATATAGAAAGTTGTATCTGCTTCTCTCCAGGAGCAAAAAGGCTTGAAAAACTTCTGCATCCAATACATCTTTATTTTTATATCATCCATTCAGGATGGCAGAAACAGAATACTGTTTTGATTTTCAGCAGTGAGGGAAGGGCAGACATGGGGCATGTGACACACTTGTGTGTTCTTTTGTCTAGCAAGACTTAAGGGGCCAATTTTGTTATAAATTAGATAAGGAAAAGCTGATTGCTAGGGCTTCTGACATAGTGATTTTTAAAAATTCTAGATACTATACTAACCCTTTGGATAGGTAGTTTTTGTTTTTTTTAACTCAGAAGAAATGTTGTACAGGAGATCTTACAACCATAATCTGAAGTTAACTAATTACATTTGGCAGTTTTCTTTCAAGTATCCTTTAAAAATCAAATTTCTGGTAACATGTTTATCATCCTTTAAAATATCTTATTTGATGATAGAATAAATAGACTTGTTCTTGTACTTATTTTTTAATGAATACTTTTGCAAATTATGCTGAAATAAAAGTTGACATTCTGGTATGACTTTCATTTGTAAGAATTAATTGTGTTTCTGGTTAGCTCTGTTAAAAATACTAACTAGGAAATCTTAGTTTTTATAAGAGAATATAGCCATTAATTTTTTTCTACAGATTAGGCAACTGAAGATTTGTGAAAACAAAATGTATTGATCTCATTTATATTCCCTTGATGAAGGAACACATGCTGGTCTCCGCTCGCTTTCTGTCCACTAATATGAAATCCTTGTCCCTGCTTCCTTGCTGGTAGGTTTTTAGAAGTTCAGTGAGCAATGCAAATCGCCTGAAGGGTGGAAAATTCCCTTGTCACACAGATGCCCTTATCAGCAGCAACCAGATGGAGCTCTGAGCAGGAACATTATCAATGTTAAATTGCTTTTTCTCCCCCCTGAGTAGAAAGGATTAAAGCATTTCTTTAGAAATGAGTGGCAAATATACAGATTTAGAAATATTAATATTTTTAACAGTTGCATTTATAAGTTAATACATGAAAATAATGTTTCAAAGCATTCTATGTTCAAGATACAGCCAAAACCATCTCAAAATGTTTTGTTTTAAATAAAACAGGGTACTATTCTTTCCTGAATTCACTTGTAAAGAGTAAGCTTGAAATGTTGCCTTTTTTTTTTTTTTAAGATAAAGGATATCTCACTATTAGTGTCAAATACATATCTTGGATATAAACTTCGTTTATTCAGTTTTAGTTGTGGCAAGTAAAGGTGTGTTTAAGTTTGTTAATAATGTTGAAGTAAAAATACACACAATCACTCAGAATTTTCATTTATTATCAAAATTAATTGGCTATTTTACTGTTACTGCCTTTGAGTAAATCTTTAGATTCTGCATCAGTTTGATTTTTGAAATGTCAATCTACTAATGTTATTCTTTAAGCTCATAGTTGCTAAATATATTGTAATTGCAGATCTATATGAACAATACTGTTGTTTAGCAGTGTTGATATATATTTTAATAAAACTATAATTTTAGAAGTCTATAAAAGAAACTGCTGTTAATTATATGTGTTGTTCATATCCACTTTGATGTTAGTGATTTTGTTTCTTAATATTGGTTTCTATATGCCATCCAAGCTCCAATGAGTGATAACCATTTCTCTGATAGAAAAAATTGGTATGCCCTTGTGTTTTATATGCCAGTAACCACCTAATCAGAGGCTGACAGAGTACAGATTCTTTCATCAGATTCATATGCAGGTTTTTGAAATGTGTTTCACTTTTTTCCCTTAAGGCATAGTTTTTAGTATTTGCCAACAGCTGGGATTTTGCAACAATTATACTGTGACGTGTGCAGTTTTGCAGGTATAAATATGAACATATGAGTAAGGGTAGATAAACTGTTCCCCTTTTTTATTTCTAAGAATCAGATAAAATATGATTGTTACTGATATTGCATAAACCATAATTTTGCAAATAAAGTTGAAGAACTTTATTTAGGTTAATTCAGACATGTCAATAAAACGAAAGTATTGCTTTAACCTAATGACCAAGATGCATTTTAATGCTTTGCTTACAGAACCAACTTGGAACTTGAATTAATTCATCGAGGAGGGAATTTATGTTCAGGTGGCGCAAGTACAGCTGGTAAAAGGTCCTGTTTAAGTAAGTATTAAGCAGTGCTCACTTAAAAAAAATTCTAATTATGTCATGAAAGCACATGCAGGCAAAGTGGTCTTTTAGTGTATTTTCAGATTCTTTTTATGTTTTGTATAATCACTTTTAATAGTGATTCTGTGCTTTAAATCATTAATCTTGTACTTAGAAGAATCATGAATATTTAGCTATTTCTATACTGTGATTACTCAGTAAGTAAATGTGATTAATTAGAATTACATTGGTTTAAAATTAAAAGTGTGTTATTCTCAACTATAAATTGTCCTCTAACTTAAATTCTTTTAAAGAATTTTTATGTTGTGTGAACTTAAGAAAAACTTTTTATAAAGACAATTTGTGTCGCCTATGGATTATAGCTGCTATTAATCAGTAAACAGATTTGTACTGTATTTTGATGTATACAAATATATTAAAATGGAAGATGTTTGCTCTTATTTATGAATATGTTAAAATACTAGTAATTATTTAAAAACCAATATAAGTTTTTAAAAAATATGTATATTATTTTAGAAAGATACATATGTAATTTTGGAATTATTTCAAAGCAAAGGACTAATCAAAAATACCTTGCAATTTCTAATAAAAAGATACCAACTTGTGTGAAATTTAAACCAAGTTAATTTTGAAATTCTTACTAGTTGTATTAGATTTTTGTGTTATCACTTTGTACTTAGAAGTTTAAGGTTTAAAAATTATTGTTTACTAAGTATTTAATCTTTATTAACCCCTTGACATAGGCATTTAAACACTTGATTTAATATGTTTTATGGGGGAAAAAAATCGGAGTTTTTTGTTGATAAATCGGAGTACTAGCTTCTAGTCTGTTTGAATTGGTAGAAACTATAATTTCACTTTTATTCTTTCTTGTTAATTTGTTGTTTGTTATTGGTTGATTTAATAGTCCAGAAACTGTTATATTAGAAAGTGTTTAGTAAAGGAATTTTAGTTTTATGTTCAAAATCTACTTTTTTCCCCGAGGTACTTAAATTTATACAGAGGCTTGTAAATGGTGAATTTATCCAGAATGCTAAAATTAGCACTACTAAAATTAGTAGTAAAAGTCTAACAGCATCCACTTCAATAATCACTGTCAATTTTGCTTTGAATTATTAAGTTGATAGTTACTTCCAGGCTTTTATTCTTTTTATTTTCTAATTTAGTGAATATGAAATTTCAATGTGACAGTATAGAAGCGGTCATGATGAAGCTTATCCTAAATATAAGTTAATACTGTTTTTAGTTTTCTTCTTTTCCTTATCAATTGTGTTAGCTTCCCTCCCAACTTTATTAAGATATGATTGACAAATAAAACAATTTATGTATTTAGGTTGTGCAACATGATGGTTTTGATTTTAGTTTTCATATGACTTCTTATTGTGCAGCTACTTATGCATTACTTATCCTATTTATTTGTAAAAGCAGCTCTGTGAATTATGTGTGCAGAAAGTTATATGTTCTATAAAATCCCACTATATTGCAAGTATATAAACTTAATGTATTTATTATTTACTCAAGCCTAACTCAAACCTAATTTAACACAAGAACATATTGATGGTGTTTCATAGATTCCTATGAAATATTAGATCAAATATCTCATTTTTTCATCTTCTAGTAGTTCTCTAATGGTATTAGTATATAAAAATTCTCATTTCTCTGGAGTCTGCTCATAAGTCGATATTTTCCTTTTCCCATTCATTAGTTTCTATCTATCCCATCTTTCCCATTCATTAGTTTATATCCCATTCATTAGTTTCCTTCTTAAATATATCATTTTAAAAAGTCTTGTCTTTTTTTCATAATATTTTGGTGAAAGAGAAAATGCTCCACTAATTAAGCAAATGATAAGGAAAGTTACACTTTTGGAATAATGTTCGATCACAAATTCCTGATGAAATTGAAGTTTAGTTTAGTCAAAAAAAATTTAATAAATTTTATGTGGAATGGTTTGTGTAATGCCTGATATATAATTGGGCTTCCCTGGTGACTCAGATGGTAAAGAATCTTGCCTGCAGTGTGAGAGACCTGGGTTCAATTCGTGGGTCAGGACAATTCCCTGGAGAAGGGAATGGCTACCCACTCCAGTATTCTTGCTGGAGAAACCCATGGACAGAGGAGCCCGGCAGATTACAGTCCATGGGGTTGCAGAATTGGACACAAGTAAGCAACTAACACAGTGAGAGATAAATATGAATGGAGACACACACACACACACACACACACACACACGGGGTTGCAGAATTGGACACAAGTAAGCAACTAACACAGTGAGAGATAAATATGAATGGAGACACACACACACACACACACACACGGGGTTGCAGAATTGGACACAAGTAAGCAACTAACACAGTGAGAGATAAATATGAATGGAGACACACACACACACACACACACACACCCCACACAGTGGGAGTAGGTGGAGAATAAGATTGTTCTGTTAACAACAATGAAAGAAGAAAATATTATCGGCAAAATTTATACTGAAAAATCAAATTGTCTTGGAATAATGCTTTCAGCACTTCCATATTCAAATAAGTTTTTTAGTATTGAGCTAAAATGACCAGTACCCAATCAGAGTAAAGGTTCCTAAATACGTATCTGGGAAATCTTCCATAGTAAAAAATGAGCATTATTAATTCACATAGCAATGTACTATGGTATTTTCATAATACTTTACATTTGTAGTTTTAAGGTTTATAAAGTACTTTCACATAAATTATTGTCTTTAGAATGATCATGTGAAATAGATGTTATCTCTTTTTCATAGAAAAGGAAACTGAACTTCAGAGTGATTGCATTGCCAAGTCATACAGCGGAAAATGTCAAAGCTTGCAGTTGAACTCAGCTCTCTGACATTAAATTCAATTATGTAAGACATATCTCTTACCCTTAAGTGTCCCAAAGGATGCAGTACCTTTACAAACATTCATCCATGGGCTTAGTCACTGCACACTGTTACTGCACACTGTTGCCTTGGGATCTTTTCAGGCTCTGCCATGCTGTCTGTCCTGTTACCTTGCTTATCTTTGCCAGCCTTTCACTCTGATTCTTATTTTGTTTTGGACCACTCATTTAGACATTTTTTCAAATCCTTGTTCCTCCTTTGGATACCAGTTGGTTCTCCTTTATTTTTCACCAGTTTGCTGGCTGGTTCCCTCTTACTCCTTCCCCCTTGATCCATCTGGATCAGCTCGCGCATATAGCTCTGCTCCTGATTCTTAGGTCAGAACTCTGGACTGCCTCTTTATCCACTGGAAGCTCTGGCATTAAGGACCTTGTATTCAGCAGATAAACTGGTTCTAGATAATGTAAGATATAAAGTGTTAAGTTCTAAAGTAGAGTATAGAAAAAGTTCTAGAAAATTTGGAAGTTTGGGATCATATCTAGCTTGTAAAATCAGTGAAGCTTTTGGTGTTTCTGAACAAGATTTTGAAAAATAAGTGAATTTGGAGTTTTTGTTACAAATTAGTGTATTTACAGATCAGATCAGATCAGTCGCTCAGTTGTGTCCGACTCTTTGCGACCCCATGAATCGCAGCACACCAGGCCTCCCTGTCCATCACCAACTCCCGGAGTTCACCCAGACTCATGTCCATCGAGTCGGTGATACCATCCAGCCATCTCATCCTCTGTTGTCCCCTTCTCCTCCTGCCCCCAATCCCTCCCAGCATCAGAGTCTTTTCCAGTGAGTCAACTCTTCACATGAGGTGGCCAAAGTACTGGAGTACCACCAATTTGGTTAGCAATAGATGTAGGACAAAGCAGATGTAAAATTGAAGGCATAACTTTCTTATTAAGAATAATGTTTTATTAAAGTTACGAGGTTAATTTATTCATTCAAGTGATTTGAAAAGAGACATGAAACTCCATAGATTCCAATGAAGTTCACAGGCTTTCAATACTTTTTTGCCATGATATTCTTAGTGTATTTCTCAAGTAGAAATTGTTAGAACAGTGACTGTGGTGGAGGGGTGGGAGGAAGCGGCATCATTGATAAATTGTTAATATTGGATAATTTTTAAAAATTATCTTTAGTTAGATCAACATTTTCCTAAGGGTCTTAGCTTTCTGCTTATTACTGTAGTTTAAGCTACAGTTCATATCACAAATGGATTTCATGATTTAATAGAAATAAAAATTAAACTTCAGTCAAGAAAGCTTAAGGCAAACCCTTGCTTTGACATTTTCATTTGAGGAGCTTTAACTTAATCTTGACATAATATATAATCTTTTCAAGAAATGATGCATACTGTGGGGGACTGCCTCCTGTGTGTGTTATTCCTAGAAAGTGATCCAACTTAGATGGTGTGCATGCAGCATGCAGCTCAAAATAGTTGCTCAAAGATAAATTTTTGGTGAATTCAGAGTTAAAATTATTTTGCTGTTAATTTCACCCTGCAGTAATACTCCATAAGGATATTTTTAAATACTATCACAAAATTGCTGTTCAGTAGTCTCATCTTATTTTTTAACAGTGGTAAAATCTTGATATCTATGGCTTAGTAAGGTCTTTTTCAGATTGAAAAACTATGAATTCTACAAATAGGTTGAATCACAACTTTTGTTCTATTCTTTTTTGTTACCTTGTAACAAGAAGAAAATTTGGCCACCAGATTATTATAATGGTCAAAATGCATAAATGAATGTAAAAATGTAGAAATTGCCTTCAGAATCCATTCTTCATGAGTAAGCAGATAGTTTAATGGCTGCTGCTGCTGCTGCGAAGTCGCTTCAGTCGTGTCTGACTCTGTGCGACCCCATAGACGGAAGCTCACCAGGCTCCCCTGTCCCTGGGATTCTCCAGGCAAGAACACTGGAGTGGGTTGCCATTTCCTTCTCCAATGCATGAAAGTGAAAGGTGAAAGTGAAGTCGCTCAGTCGTGTCCGACTCTTAGCGGCCCCACGGACTGGAGCCTACCAGGCTCCTCCGTCCATGGGATTTTCCAGGCAAAAGTACTGGGGTGGGGTGCCATTGCCTTCCCCGAGTTTAATGGCAGCCTCCTTTAATCTCATGGATTCTGTTCCTCATAGTATCCAACCAGAGAATTGTTGTAAGAACCTAGTTTTACCATAGCCTATAAATCTCAACACTACTGTTTCTACTACTTCAATACTACCATTATCAAATTGGGGATGGGGGTGGTTAAGGAGACCGGAAGCAAGAAAAAGTTAATTTTCAGCCTAGTCTTTTCTATTTTAAGCACCTAATTTATTCTCTTGGCCTGTTAAAAGGTGGGGTTAGAGGGAGAAATGGAATTTATTCCCAAAGATTGATACAACTTCTTTATTGAAAACTAAATACATTATTAACGTGGGGAGGCCTGGGTTAGAGACGTGGTTTAAGATTTTGGGCTAAGAGCCTTAGAGTGATTTCAGCTGTCCTTTAAAGTCTTTCTGCAGGTCCTGTACTTTGTGGCGCAAGTAGCTAGGCCTTTCTGTGTTAATGGTATGGTTATTTCAGGAACTAAGTACCACAGATAATCATTTCCACTATCAGGCCATAGGAGTCCTAAGATCTTGCTTGGCTTAGGGCAGGGCAGTTCCTCTTCAGCAGTGCAATTAGAACCCTCTCCCCTGTCCCTCATCTTGAAATGGGATGCTTAAATCAGATGTGGATTCATGGAGTATGTCTTCTTTGGTAAGGAAGAGATTAGGAGTCCTAAGAACTGACCTTTTTTTTTACCCTTCGTAGGACTACCTATGTGTGGAGGCAGAATTGTGCACCTCTTCATATTGTCCTATGCCATGCTGTAAAGGTGAAGGGGGAGGCTGGTCACTTAAACCTGAAAGCAGGAGAAGAAAATTCCATGAAACTAATACTATGATGCTTGAGGTAACCAGAGAACAGTGGCATAATATGCCTGGGAGTGGAGGCATAGTAACTGCAGGAGAAGAACCCAGCATGAAAAGTTGAAGTACTCAACACAGCCTTTTCTTTTGGTAGTTTTGAATTTTCACAAGGGGTAATTAAAGCAAAGCTCATCTACTTTAACTTGTAATTGTATATTCCTTTATTAACTAGGAGCCACAGAGAAATAAAGAGGTGGGGGTGCAAAGGAGCAACATAGAATACAGTGTTGGAAGGAACACTGGATTGGAATTAGAAGATCTGAATTCTAGTCCTGTTTGTTATCTGTAGGACTTCAGGAACCTTGCCTGACTTTTTACCTTGCGGTAGAAATGGGTATTATGACACCTGTGCTGACCATCTACCATATCTGTCATGTTAATGACAGATGGTATTAAATACCAAATGTTATTAGATACGTGAGCTAAAGTATTTTATATATGTGTTTGTGTATAATACATACACACATATATATAATTTTATTATTATTGATTTTTTTTCCTCAATCCTTTAAAATTCCTAACATAACTGCCACTTTATTCCCTGTCTGCCTTGGCTGAATTGCTGAGTGATGGGGCAGGAAAAGCTGAGTCAGCTCCTGTTACTCAGTGGCATGAATTGCCTGTTTTTAACAAATCAGAGCTATAGATCTTCATCTTAAAGTTGTTCCCAGACCTCACCTACAAGTTCTCTCCATCTTTCCATGGGTAATTTCTCAGGACTGTGTAAAGGAACCAGGGGAGTCTGATTCTTGTTTGAAGCATATACCCACACCAATTACATTCATCCCAGGATAAATGGGTCAGAACCATTTCCTCACTTTGATTATTCAATTACAGAGAAACTGAGATTTATTTTTCATGGTAATATAGTGTCATTTGGCTATTAAAATTTTTTTTGTTCAGTTCAGTTCAGTTGCTCAGTCGTGTCTGACTCTTTGCGTCCCGTGAACTGCAGCGTGGCAGGCCTCCCTGTCCATCACCAGCTCCCAGAGTTCACCCAAACCCATGTCCATTGAGTCGGTGATGCCATCCAACCATCTCATCCTCTGTCGTCCCCTTCTCCTCCCACCCTCAATCTTTCCCAGCATCAGGGTCTTTTCAAATGAGTCAGGTCTTCGCATGAGGTGGCCAAAGTATTGGAGTTTCAGCTTCAGCATCAGTACTTCCAGTGAATATTCAGGACTGATTTCCTTTAGGATGGACTGGTTGAATCTCCTTGCAGTCCAAGGGACTCTCAAGAGTCTTCTCCAACACCATAGTTCAAAAGCATCAATTCTTTGACGCTCAGTGTTCTTTATAGTCCAACTCTCATATCCATACATGACTACTGGAAAACCATAGCCTTGACTAGACAGACCTTTGTTCACAAAGTAATTAATGTCTCTGCTTTTTAATATGCTGTCAGATCAGATCAGATCAGTCGCTCAGTCGCTTCCGACTCTTTGCAACCCCATGAATGGCAGCACGCCAGGCCTCCCTGTCCATCACCAACTCCCGGAGGTCACTCAGACTCACATCCATCTAGTCAGTGATGCCATCCAGCCATCTCATCCTCTGTCGTCCCCTTCTCCTCCTGCCCCCAATCCCTCCCAGCATCAGAGTCTTCTCCAATGAGTCAACTCTTCGCATGAGGTGGCCAAAATAATGGAGTTTCAGCTTTAGCATCATTCCTTCCAAAGAAATCCCAGGGTTGATCTCCTTCAGAATGGACTGGTTGGATCTCCTTGCAGTCCAAGGGACTCTCAAGAGTCTTCTCCAACACCACAGTTCAAAAGCATCAATTCTTCGGCGCTCAGCCTTCTTCACAGTCCAGCTCTCACATCCATACATGACCACAGGAAAAACCATAGCCTTGACTAGACGAACCTTTGTTGGCAAAGTAATGTCTCTGCTTTTGAATATGCTATCTAGGTTGGTCATAACTTTCCTTCCAAGGAGTAAGCGTCTTTTAATTTCATGGCTGCAGTCACCGTCTGTAGTGATTTTGGAGCCCAGAAAAATAAAGTCTGACACTGTTCCCACTGTTTCCCCATCTATTTCCCATGAAGTGATGGGACCAGATGCCATGATCTTAGTTTTCTGAATGTTGAGCTTTAAGCCAACCATTTCACTCTCCACTTTCACTTTCATCAAGAATCTTTTTAGTTCCTCTTCACTTTCTGCCATAAGGGTGGTGTCATTTACATATCTGAGGTTATTGATATTTCTCCCAGCAATCTTGATTCCAGCTTGTGTTTCTTCCAGTCCAGCGTTTCTCATGATGTACTCTGCATATAAGTTATATAAACAGGGTGACAATATATATAGCCTTGACGTACTCCTTTTCCTATTTGGAAGCAGTCTGTCGTTCCATGTCCAGTTCTAACTGTTGCTTCCTGACCTGCATACAGGTTTCTCAAGAGGCAGGTCAGGTGGTCTGGTATTCCCATCTCTTTGAGAATTTTCCACAGTTTATTGTGATCCACACAGTCAAAGGCTTTGGCATAGTCAATAAAGCAGAAATAGATGCTTTTTTTTTCATTGACAAGTATTTAAACAGTGATAACTGCAGTGATAGAATGAAAATCTTGAATGATCTAGAAATGCAGGCAGTTAAGTTTACCTTAGGTAAATTTTATCCGTGGTACATTTTTAAACAGAAGCAGTTTATAAAAGTCATTACGATAACTCTTCCCTTTAATATGTATTTCCATCTTAATTCTTTTAATTTCATGGCTGCAGTCACCATCTGCAGTGATTTTGGAGCCCAGAAAAAGTCTGACACTGTTTCCACTGTTTCTCCATCTATTTCCCATGTAGTGATGGGACCAGATGCCATGATCTTCGTTTTCTGAATGTTGAGCTTTAAGCCAACCTTTTCACTCTCCACTTTCACTTTCATCAAGAGGCTTTTTAGCCCCTCTTCACTTTCTGCCATAAGAGTGGTGTCATCTGCATATCTGAGGTTATTGATATTTCTCCCAGCAATCTTGATTCCAGCTTGTGTTTCTTCCAGTCCAGCATTTCTCATGATGTACTCTGCATATAAGTTAAATAAACATGGTGACAGTATACAGCCTTGACGTACTCCTTTTCCTATTTGGATCCAGTCTTTTGTTCCATGACCAGTTCTAACTGTTGCTTCCTGACCTGCATACAGATTTCTCAAGAGGCAGATCAGGTGGTCTGGTATTCCCATCTCTTTCAGAATTTTCCATAGTTTATTGTGATCTACACAGTCAAAGGCTTTGACATAGTCAATAAAGCAGAAATAGATGTTTTTTTGAAACTCTCTTGCTTTTTCCATGATCCAGCGGATGTTGGCAATTTGATTTAATTTGATGTTGGCAATTTGATTGAATTTATTTTTCTGGGCTCCCAAATCACTGCAGATGGTGACTGCAGCCATGAAATTAAAAGACGCTTACTCTTTGGAAGGAAAGTTATGACTAACCTAGATAGCATATTCAAAAGCAGGGACATTACTTTGGCAACAAAGGTTCGCCTAGTCAAGGCTATGGTCTTTCCTGTGGTCATGTATGGATGTGAGAGCTGGACTGTGAAGAAGGCTGAGCGCCGAAGAATTGATGCTTTTGAACTGTGGTGTTGGAGAAGACTCTTGAGAGTCCCTTGGACTGCAAGAAGATCCAACCAGTCCATTCTGAAGGAGATCAATCCTGGAATTTCTTTGGAAGGAATGATGCTAAAGCTGAAACTCCAGTATTTTGGCCACTTCATGCGAAGAGTTGACTCATTGGAGAAGACTCTGATGCTGGGAGGGATTGAGGGCAGGAGGAGAAGGGGACGACAGAGGATGAGATGGCTGGATGGCATCACTGACTTGATGGGTGTGAGTCTGAGTGACCTCCCTGAGCTGGTGATGGACAGGGAGGCCTGGCGTGCTGCGGTTCATGGGGTCGCAAAGAGTCGGACACGACTGAGCGACTGATCTGATCTTAATTCAGACTTAAATTGAAGAAAGTAAGGAAATCCACTAGACCATTCAGGTATTACCTGAATCAATCACTAATACCGTGGAAGTGAGAAATATATTTAAGGAACTAGATCTGATAGATAGAGTACCTGATGAACTATGGATGGAGGTTCATGACATTGTACAGGAGTCAGGGAGCAAGACCATTCCAAAGAAAAAGAAATGCAAAAGAGCAAAATGGCTGTCTGAGGAGGCCTTACAAATAGCTGTGAAAAGAAGAGAGGTGAAAAGGAAAGATATACCCATTTGAATGGAGAGTTCCAATGAATAGCAAGGAGAGATAAGAAAGCCTTCCTCGGTGATCAGTGCAAAGAAATAGAGGAAACAACAGAATGGGGAAGACTGAGATCTCTTCTAGATAATTAGAGATACCAAAGGAACATTTTATGCAAAATGGGCTCAATAAAGGACAGAAAAGGTATGGACTCAACAGAAGCAGAAGAGATTAAAGAGAGGTGGCAAGAATACACAGAAGAACTGTACAAAAAAGAACTTCATGACCCAGATAATCATGATGGTGTGATCACTCACCTAGAGCCAGACATCCTGGAAAGTGAAGTCAAGTGGGCCTTAGGAAGCATCACTACGAACAAAGCTAATGGAGGTGATGGAATTCCAGTCGAGCTATTTCAAATCCTAAAAGATGATGCTGTGAAAGTGCTGCATTCAGTATGCCAGCAAATTTGGAAAACTCAGCAGTGGCCACAGAATGAGAAAAGATCAGTTTTCATTCTAATCCCTAAGAAAGGCAATGCCAAAGAATGTTCAAATTACCCCACAATTGCACTCATCTCACATGCTAGTAAAGTAATGCTCAACATTCTCCAAGCCAGGCTTCAGCAATACGTGAACCACGAACTTCCAGATGTTATAGCTGGCTTTAGAAAAGGCAGAGGAACCAGAGATCAGATTGACAACAAATGCTGGGTCATCGAAAAAGCAAGAGAGTTCCAGAAAAACATCTTCTTCTGCTTTATTGCCTATGCCAAAGCCTTTGACTGTGTGGATCACAATAAATTGTGGAAAATTCTGAAAGAGATGGGAATACCAGACCACCTGACCTGCCTCCTGAGAAATCTGTATGAGGGTCAGGAAGCAACAGTCAGAACTGGACATGGAACAACAGACTGGTTCCAAATAGAAAAAGGAGTACGTCAAGGCTGTATATTGTGACCCTGCTTATTTAACTTATATGCAGAGTACATCATGAGAAACGCTGGGCTGGAGGAAGCACAAGCTAGAATCAAGATTGCTGAGAGAAATATCAATAACTTCAGATATGCAGATGACACCATCCTTATGGCAGAAAGTGAAGAAGAACTAAAGAGCCTCTTGATGAAAGTGAAAGAGGAGAATGAAAAGTTGGCTTAAAGCTCAACATTTAGAAAACAAAGATGATGGCATCCAGTCCCATCACTTCATGGGAAGTAGATGGAGAAACAGTGGAAACAGTGAGAGACTTTATATTTTGGGGCTCCAAAATGACTGCACATGGTGACTGCAGCCATGAAATTAAAAGATGCTTGCTCCTTGGAAGAAAATTTATGACCAACCTAGCCAGCATATTAAAAAGCAGAGACATTACTTTGCCAACAAAGGTCCGTCTAGTCAAGGCTGTGGTTTTTCCAGTGGTCATGTATGGATATGAGAGTTGGGACTATAAGGAAAGCTGAGAGTTGAAGAATTGATGCTTTTGAACTGTGGTGTTGGAGAAGACTCTTGAGAGTCCCTTGGACTGCAAGGAGATCCAACCAGTCCATCCTAAAGGAAATCAGTCTTGAATATTCATTGGAAGGACTGATGCTGAAGCTGAAACTCCAATCCTTTGGCCACCTGATGCGAAGAGCTGACTCATTTGAACAGACCCTCATGCTTGGGAAGATTGAAGATGGGAGGAGAAGGGGACGACAGAGGATGAGATGGTTGATTGGCATCACCGACCTAATGGACATGAGTTTGAGTAAACTCTGTCAGTTGGTCATGGACTGGGAGTGTGTGCTGCAGTCCATGGGGTTGCAAAGAGTTGTACAGGACTGAGCGACTGAACTGAAGTTAACTGTCTTAATGACTGCTGCTGCTGCTGCTAAGTTGCTTCAGTTTTGTCTGACTATTCTCCAGGCAAGAACACTGGAGTGGGTTGCCATTTCCTTATCCAATGCATAAAAGTGAAAAGTGAAAGTGAAGTCGCTCAGTCGTGTCCGAGTCTTAGTGACCCCATGGACTGTGGCCCACCAGGGTCCTCCGTCCATGGGATTTTCTAGGCAAGAGTACTGGTGTGGGGTGCCATTGCCTTCCCCGGTCTTAATGACTAGTATGAGTTATACTAAGAAATAATCTTCCAGTTTAGAATTCTTAGGTGTTTAGAAATAACTCACAGAGACACTGAATTTCCAAGCCGGTGCTGAGCTCTTTGTGTTCAGTTTCCTTAACTGGATACTTCTCAAGTCATAAAAATTGTTTATGGTATCTTGTGTATATGTTTTCATACTGTTCATGGGGTTCTCAAGGCAAGAATACTGAAGTGGTTTGCCATTCCCTTCTCCAGCGGACCACACCCTGTCAGATCTCTCCACCATGACCCGCCCATCCTGGGTTGTCCCACGGGCATGGCTTAATTTCATTGAGTTAGACAAGGCTGTGGTCCTGGTGTGATTAGACTGACTAGTTTTCTGTGAGTATGGTTTCAGTGTATTTGCCCTCTGATGCCCTCTTGCAAGACCTACCGTCTTACTTGGGTTTCTCTTACCTTGAGCGTGGGGTATCTCTTCCCGGCTGCTCCAGCAAAGCACAGCCATTGCACCTTACCTTGGATGAGGGGTCTCTCCTCACCGCCGCCCTTCCTGACCTTGGTCGTGGGGTAGCTCCTCTCGGCCGTGCTTAGTGCGCCAGTCCTCACCGCCGTCCTTCCTCGGTCGATGGGTAGCTCCTCTCAGGCGTGCTCTCAGTGCGCCGCGCGGCCAGGCCGGGAGCTCTCAGTGCGGTGCTCGCGGGTAGGCCGGGAGCTCTCAGTGCGGCACTCGCGGGTAGGCCGGGAGCTCTCAGTATGAAAAGGCAAAATGATAGGATACTGAAAGAGAAACTCCCCAGGTCAGTAAGGGCCCAATATGCTACTGGAGATCAGTGGAGAAATAACTCCAGAAAGAGTGAAGGGATGGAACCAAAGCAGAAAGAATACCCAGCTGTAGATGTGTCTGATGATAGAAGTAAAGTCCGATGCTGTAAAGAACAATATTGCATAGGAACCTGGAATGTCAGATCCATGAATCAAGGCAAATTGGAAGTGGTCAAACAAGAGATGGCAAGAGTAAATGTTGACATTCTAGGAATTAGCGAACTAAAATGGACTGGAATGGGTGAATTTAACTCAGAGGACCATTATATCTACTACTGTGGGCAGGAATCCCTCAGAAGAAACGGTGTGGCCATCATGGTCAACAAAAGAGTCCGAAATGCAGTACTTGATTGCAATCTCAAAAACTACAGAATGATCTCTGTTCGTTTCCAAGGCAAACCATTCAGTGTCCCAGTAATCCAAGTCTATGCCCCAACCAGTAACGCTGAAGAAACTGAAGTTGAACGGTTCTATGAAGACCTACAAGACCTTTTAGAACTAACACCCAAAAAAGATGTCCTTTTCATTATAGGGGACTGGAATGCAAAAGTAGGAAGTCAAGAAACACCTGGAGTAACAGGCAAATTTGGCCTTGGAACACGGAATGACAAGCAGGGCAAACAAGCAGGGCAAAGACTAACAGAGTTTTGCCAAGAAAATGCACTGGTCATAGCAAATACCCTCTTCCAACAACACAAGAGAAGACTTTATACATGGACATCACCAGATGGTCAACACCGAAATCAGATCGATTATATTCTTTGCAGCCAAAGATGGAGAAGCTCTATACAATCAGCAAAAACAAGACCAGGAGCTGACTGTGGCTCAGACCATGAACTCCTTATTGCCAAATTCAGACTTAAATTGAAGAAAGTAGGGAAAACCACTAGACCATTCAGGTATGACCTAAATCAAATCCCTTATGATTATACAGTGGAAGTGAGAAATAGATTTAAGGGCCTAGATCTGATAGATAGAGTGCCTGATGAACTATGGAATGAGGTTCGTGACATTGTACAGGAGACAGGGATCAAGACCATCCCCATGGAAAAGAAATGCAAAAAAGCAAAATGGCTGTCTGGGGAGGCCTTGCAAATAGCTGCAAAAAGAAGAGAAGCGAAAAGCAAAGGAGAAAAGGAAAGATATAAACATCTGAATGCAGAGTTCCAAAGAATAGCAAGAAGAGATAAGAAAGCCTTCTTCAGCGATCAGTGCAAAGAAATAGAGGAAAACAACAGAATGGGAAAGACTAAGGGTCTATTCAAGAAAATCAGAGATACCAAAGGAACATTTCATGCAAAGATGGGCTCGATAAAGGACAGAAATGGTATGGACCTAACGGAAGCAGAAGACATTAAGAAGAGGTGGCAAGAATACACAGAAGAACTGTACAAAAAAGAGCTTCATGACCCAGATAATCATGATGGTGTGATCACTGACCTAGAGCCAGACATACTGGAATGTGAAGTCAAGTGGGCCTTAGAAAGCATCACTAGGAACAAAGCTAGTGGAGGTGATGGAATTCCAGTGGAGCTGTTCCAAATCCTGAAAGATGATGCTGTGAAAGTGCTGCACTCAATATGCCAGCAAATTTGGAAAACTGAGCAGTGGCCACGAGATTGGAAAAGGTCAGTTTTCATCCCAATCCCAAAGAAAGGCAATGCCAAAGAGTGCTCAAACTACCGCACAATTGCACTCATCTCACACGCTAGTAAAGTAATGCTCAAAATTCTCCAAGCCAGGCTTCAGCAATATGTGAACCGTGAACTTCCTGATGTTCAAGCAGGTTTTAGACAAGGCAGAGGAACCAGAGATCAAATTGCCAACATCTGCTGGATCATGCAAAAAGCAAGAGAGTTCCAGAAAAACATCTATTTCTGCTTTATTGACTATGCCAAAGCCTTTGACTGTGTAGATCACAATAAACTATGGAAAATTCTGAGAGAGATGGGAATACCAGACCACCTGATCTGCCTCTTGAGAAATCTGTATGCAGGTCAGGAAGCAACAGTTAGAACTGGTCATGGAACAACAGACTGGTTCCAAATAGGAAAAGGAGTACGTCAAGGCTGTATATTGTCACCATGTTTATATAACTTATATGCAGAGTACATCATGAGAAATGCTGGATGGGAGAAAACACAAGCTGGAATCAAGATTGCCGGGAGAAATATCAATAACCTCAGATATGCAGATGACACCACCCTTATGGCAGAAAGTGAAGAGGAACTGAAAAGCCTCTTGATGAAAGTGAAAGTGGAGAGTGAAAAGGTTGGCTTAAAGCTCAACATTCAGAAAACGAAGATCATGGCATCTGGTCCCATCACTATATGGGAAATAGATGGGGAAACAGTGGGAACAGTGTCAGACTTTATTTTTCTGGGCTCCAAAATCACTGCAGATGGTGACTGCAGCCATGAAATTAAAAGACGCTTACTCCTTGGAAGGAAGGTTATGGCCAACCTAGATAGCATATTCAAAAGCGGAGACATCACTTTGCCAACAAAGGTTCGCCTAGTCAAGGCTATGGTGTTTCCTGTGGTCACGTATGGATGTGAGAGCTGGACTGTGAAGAAGGCTGAGCGCCGAAGAATTGATGCTTTTGAACTGTGGTGTTGGAGAAGACTCTTGAGAGTCCCTTGGACTGCAAGGAGATCCAACCGGTCCATTCTGAAGGAGATCAGCCCTGGGATTTCTTTGGAAGGAATGATGCTGAAGCTGAAACTCCAGTATTTTGGCCACCTCATGCGAAGAGTTGACTCATTGGAGAAGACTCTGATGCTGGGAGGGATTGAGGGCAGGAGGAGAAGGGGACGACAGAGGATGAGATGGCTGGATGGCATCACTGACTAGATGAATGTCAGTCTGGGTGACCTCCGAGAGCTGGTGATGGATAGGGAGGCCTGGCGTGCTGCAGTTCATGGGGTTGCAAAGAGTCGGACACGACTGAGCGACTGATCTGATCTGTGTATATGTATGGTATTCTTAGCCATACATGTGAAGCTCTAATTTTATAGTAAAGTGGAGTTATATTTTTAATTTGTAGATTTTTTGTATTATAATCTTACTTTTAATATTGTTAAAGATAGAATAGATTGCTAAATCTTACCTTTTGTTCCAGCTGAGAGTTCTTATAATTAAATCTTTGGTTTTTTCCAAGGACAAACTAGTCTTTCAGTGGTGTTTCCTGTTTTAGTAATGATATGTTTCTCTTGTGACTAAACACATTTCAGTACCTTAGACTTGTCTCAGTTGTAAAGAATTTGATTAGGTGTTGCAGAAAATAGAGTTCATTTTCCCAGATGAGTTGTCACAGCAACCAGCGTTGTGAAGGAAATAGTGGCAGCAAGTAAGTCAACCACTGCTTTAGTAGTCAGAGTTGAGAGGTCACTTCTTTGGGGAAGTGAAATTAGGGCTGATAAATTGGCCTCCTTCTTGGTTAGTAAGCCAGTGTGTCATTACAGCAGAAAAGAGCATAAGTCCATCATGAATATTAATGCTTATATTGTATTATTTTTTAAAAAAAGATTATTGACATATTCATGAAATATTCAGTATACTTAAAAAATACTGTTAAATGTCAAACACTGTGCTAGCCTGGGAAGTACAAAGAGGAAAAAAAGTTATCTTTTTAGGGAGATTTCACTGTCTAATAGGAGAGGAAAATGTGAAAAAATAATTACAAGGCTGTATTAGAAGTGCTAAAATAGAGGTAACTCAAGTGTAGAGAATGCTTAAAGCAAGGGATGATCACATCTGTCTCAGGTATGTATTAGAGAAGACTTTGCAGAGGAGCCCTTGAACCTGGAAAGATGAATCAGGTTTGCTTGGAGAACAGGAAGATGCCATTCTAGGCTGAGAGGACACCTTGTGAAGACATGTGGGGGAATACTTGCTAAAGGAAAGGAGGAAGGAAGTGTAATAAACCTGAAAAAGAAGATAGGGGTTATCTCTCTTTCAGTGACTTTTAAGGACTTTCTACAACTCTTCTTTCAGTGGTTCACCAACCAATTACAAGACAATATGAATAGATTTATTGTTTACAGGAATTGAAAGTGGTTGAAACAAAAGACTTGAAGCTAAATGAGGACTTTGTCGAGTTATCTACTTGAGAAATGATACGGGGGTAGAGTGGAATAAAAGAGGATGGGTCACAGGAGCCAGAACCAATAGGATTAATTGGTTTTTTAATTAAACCAGTAGGCCAAGTTTTTCCTTGGATGTTTGCATGGGCAGTAATGTCATTCACTCAAATGGAATTGTAAGAGGAAATGAATATCAGAGCTAGGCTGGGCTATATAATCAGTTTAGTTTTGCATATATAGATTTTTGTGGTGCCTGTCAAACATTGGAAATGCTAGAGAAATCTGTGAATTGTTAACTTGCAGGTAGAAGTGGAAGTTGAGCTTAAATGAAGTAGTGTATGGAGAATGAGAGGGAAAGAAGGCTAAGAAGAGATCCTTTTCCTTTCTTATGGAGAATGCCACCTTTTAGGGCTCAGCAGAGGGAGAACACTTACAGGTGACTGAGAAGAAGCTGGGCGAGAACCAAGGAAGCATAGTACCAAAAGTTCAGGGGAGGAGAAAGGTGAAGGTGAAAAATATATGTTAATATTTGTGTAGAGTGGTAGTTTTATGTGGAGACCTAATGTTTCTTATGTAGTTGTAATCTCTAATTTTGGCTGTATTATCTCAAGTTTATAAATATTAAATTTATTATTTGGAATTTACCCATAGAAACCATATGTGTATGTACATGTATTTAAGCACACTATCTGCACACTACAGATATGTGTTCCTACTCTAACTACTCATCACATAAAACAGCCCAGAGAGTTGAAATTATCCTCAGTTTACAGATAATAAAACTAGGATAATTTGCCCAAGGACACATGGCCAGTACAGAGCTTGAATTCAAATCTAGGACTTCCTTAGTCCTACTGGACAGTGTTGGCCTGTTTATTGAAATCACAGTTTACTTCATTTCAGTTCAATCACTCAGTCATGTCTGACTCTTTGCCACCCCATGAATCACAGCATGCCAGGCCTCCCTGTCCATCACCAACTCCCAGAGTTCACCCAAACTCATGTGCATCGAGTCGGTGATGCCATCCAGCCATCTCATCCTGTGTTGTCCCCTTCTCCTCCTGTCCTCAGTCCCTCCCAGCCTCAGGGTCTTTTCCAATGAGTCAACTCTTTGCATGAGGTGGAGAAAGTATTGGAGTTTCAGCCTCAGCATCAGTCCTTCCAATGAACACGCAGGACTGGTCTCCTTTAGGATGGACTGGTTGGATCTCCTTGCAGTCTAAGGGACTCGTAAGAGTCTTCTCCAGCACCACAGTTCAAAAGCATCAATTCTTCGGTGCTCAGCTTTCTTCACAGTCCAACTCTCACATCCATACATGACCACTGGAAAAACCATAGCCTTGACTAGGCTAGAAGCACAAGCTGGAATCAAGATTGTCGGGAGAAATGTCAATAACCTCAGATATGCAGATAACACCACCCTTATGGCAGAAAGTGAAGAGGAACTAAAAAGCCTCTTGATGAAAGTGAAAGAGGAGAGTGAAAAAGTTGGCTTAAAGCTCAACATTCAGAAAACGAAGATCATGGCATCTGGTCCCATCACTTCATGGGAAATAGATGGGGGAAACAGTGGAATAGTGCCAGACTTTATATTTTGGGCTCCAAAGTCACTGCAGATGGTGATTGTAGCCATGAAATTAAAAGACGCTTACTCTTTGGAAGGAAAGTTATGACCAACCTAGATAACATATTCGGAGAAGGCAATGGCACCCCCACTCCAGTACTCTTGCTTGGAAAATCCCATGGACGGAGGAACCTGGAAGGCTGCAGTCCATGGGGTCGCTGAGGGTTGGACACAACTGAGCGACTTCCCTTTCACTTTTCACTTTCATGCATTGGAGAAGGAAATGGCAACCCACTCCAGTGTTCTTGCCTGGAGAATCCCAGGGACGGGGGAGCCTGGTGGCTTGCCGTCTATGGGGTCACACAGAGTCGGACACAACTGAAGCGACTTAGCAGCAGATAACATATTACAAAGCAGAGATATTACTTTGCCAACAAAGGTCCATCTAGTCAAGGCTATGTTTTTTCCAGTGGTCAGCACACCTATAAATGAGTGATTTTCTCAGTTCTACACCCTTTTATAAATGTAGGTGTAACTTTAGAACTTTAAAATGTGTCATTCCAGAAAAAATTGTCTATTCCTTTTGCTGTTGTTATTCAAAATTTTAAAAATATTCTTTGTTGGTATAATTGCTTTTCAGCTTTTAAAATCTCATGCACATGTGTGTGTGTGCTGAGTCACTTCAGTCGTGTCTGACTCTGTGACCCCAGAGGTGACCCGCCAGGTTCCTCTGTCCATAGGATTTTCCAGGCAAGATTACTGGAGTGGTTGTCATGCCCTCCTCCAGGGATCTTCCTGACCCATGGATCAGACGCTTGTCTCCTGCATCACAGGTGGATTCTTTACCACTTAGCTACCAGGGAAGCCTGTCATGAGCATATATTGTGTTCATTACATTTTCCATTATTTTTTAGTTTTTAACTTTTTGATATGATCAAAGGTTCTCCTCATCCTGCATCTGCTAATGTCAATATTCATTGCCTTGGCAGTGAAGAGCATGGTCTCCTAACCAGTGGACCACCAGAGAATTCTCAAAGATATTTTTATTGCTTTTTACTCTTATTGATATACCTCAGACTGAATTTTGTAAACACAGTGAATTAAATAAACATAGTGAAAAGTATTGATTGTTATTGGCTTGTTCTGCTTCCTATTGAAGTTATCTGCAATTTCCAGGATTGTTTCTGAAAGATAGATGCACCTCCTTAGATATGTTATCATCCTTTAGTTCTCGTTAAAGCTAATACCAATGACTCTTGTCATATATTATATTAATACCTTTAGAAGATGCAACAGGGTTATAATCTCAGTTCTTTGTAGGAATGGAAAAGGGATGTGTGTTACAAAAGGAATTTTATACTTTTCTTTTAATCATTAAAACCTCAAGGAGAACTGAAGTGGTAGAAAAAACTAAGAAGTAGGAAATCTTGAAGTCCGATTCCCTGGTGGCTCATATGGTAAAGAATCTGCCGGCATTGTGGGAAACCCAGGTTTGATCCCTGGGTTGGGAAGATCCCCTGAAGAAGAGAATGGCAACCCACTCTAGTATTCTTGCCTGGGGAGTCCCATGGACAGAAGAGCCTATCAGGCTACAAATCCCCTGGAGAGAGGAGCCTGGCGGGCTACTCCAGGGGGTGGCAAAGACATGTGGCAAAGTCACACGACTGAGTGACTGTCAGTGTCATCAGGAATCTTGAATTCTGTTCTTAGCTTTGCAAATAAATATTTAGGGTGACCTGGCAAGGTACTTCCTTTCTCTGGGCCTACTTCCTCATCTGTAGAATAAGGGAATATGAGAAAATGAAGTTTTCTTCTAACGTTTGTGTTTCTTTAATTATGATAAAGTCTAGGAAATTAGACATTTGCAGCATTACTTTTATGCTGGCCATGGTTTCAGTGTAAAGCAGGTTAGTAAAATTGCCATGTCTATGCTTTTGATTAAATCAAAGCTTCAAGTTAATTGACTTTTGTCTTGAAAAGAGATAGTAAAAAGAGACCTTTTATTCACTTAAAAACTTACATAAGAATGCAAAACTCCCCACTTGTTAACTCCCCAGAGTTAATATTTCTGCTAGAGGATTTTTTTTTAAACACTTCTCGGTTTTAGACACTTTTTTAAAAAAATGATGAATTATATATATCAGATCAGATCAGTCACTCAGTCGTGTCCAACTCTTTGCGACCCCATGAATCGCAGCACGCCAGGCCTCCCTGTCCATCACCAACTCCTGGAGTTCACTCAAACTCACGTCCATCGAGTCAGTGATGCCATCCAGCCATCTCATCCTCTGTCGTCCCCTTCTCCTCTTGCTCCCAATTCCTCCCAGCATCAGAGTCTTTTCCAATGAGTGAGCTCTTTGCATGAGGTGGCCAAAATACTGGAGTTTCAGCTTGAGCATCATTCCTTCCAAAGAAATCCCAGGGCTTATCTCCTTCAGAATGGACTGGTTGGATCTCCTTGCAGTCCAAGGGACTCTCAAGAATCTTCTCCAACACCACAGTTCAAAAGCATCAATTCTTCGGCGCTCAGCCTTCTTCACAGTCCAACTCTCACATCCATACATGACCACAGGAAAAACCATAGCCTTGACTAGACGAACCTTTGTTGGCAAAGTAATGTCTCTGCTTTTGAATATGCTATCTAGGTTGGTCATAACTTTCCTTCCAAGGAGTGTCTTTTAATTTCATGGCTGCAGTCACCATCTGTAGTGATTTTAGAGCGCAGAAAAATAAAGTCTGACACTGTTTCCACTGTTTCCCCCCATCTATTTCCCATGAAGTGATGGGACCAGATGCCATGATCTTTGTTTTCTGAATGTTGAGCTTTAAGCCAACTTTTTCACTCTCCACTTTCACTTTCATCAAGAGGCTTTTAGTTCCTCTTCACTTTCTGCCTTAAGGGTGATGTCATCTGCATATCTGAGGTTATTGATATTTCTCCCGGCAATCTTGATTCCAGCTTGTGCTTCTTCCAGTCCAATTATATTATATATTACTTATATATATATAATATACTTATATATTTATAAGTATATACTTATACAATTATAATATATAAGTATATTATATGTTATATATATACTTCATAAAAATCTTATGTAAAATTGAGTTGAAATAAAATAATAACCAATATATCTTTATCATATTATTTCACTGCTAAAAATGTCTCTTGTTCTTGTTACCAATGGAACCAGGTTACTAGAAAAACTGAAAATTTGGGAAACTTGTCTCAAAACAGGGGATAACTGTATTATCTACCTTACAGTTTTTGTGAAAATAAATTGGGATAAATCTATGTAGGTGATTTAAATAGTGCTGGCACTAATAAATACTCAGCTAATCTTAACCATTAATAGGATGAAGAAATTTTAAGAAAAGATTTAGACTATATATTGACTTATAGGAAGAAGATGAATAAGAATAAGGTGTTTAAATTCTTCTGTTTGTTATACAGAGATTAGATTGAAACAGTTGTAGGTACAGTGTTCAGCTCCTCCCTGACCTCCCATTTTTTCTACAGTGCCCCACAGAATGGAACGTTTATTTTGTTTGTCTTATAGCTTCATGTCTTACAGATGATTTCTTCAAACTACTACCCCCACTAATATTACTAAAATACTTACATGGATGGATCTCAAGTTATCCTAAAGTATAGCTAATTTCTAAGTCACTTGCTCAGAGATACAAAATATTTAGTTTTGAGTATTTTAATTTAGAGAGTAAGTGACAACAGTATGTTTATGTCATTTGGCTTTTTTCTTTCTGGCTTTAGGAATTAATTCTAATCACATGTCAAAAAGTATTATCTGACTTTCTAGAAAGGGACTGTTGATTTATTTTAATTCAAATATTTTGAGTATTTAAGAGAGTAATTTAGTCCAGTCCTTGTCATTTATACCAGAAAAATGACATGTGATATGAAAGCAAAATTTAATTTTTTTCCCAAATAATTAAAAAATTTTAAACAATTCTTTTTCTAAATGTTGTAGTAGAATTTTGTCAAAAGTTGAGACTGATTATTGTCATGGTATCTATAATAGATTATTGTCAGAAGAAATGAAAATAGCAGAATAATTTTTCTGAATATTATTCTCATTTCCATTATTTTTTCCTTCATGTTGAATCTAAGATGAAATCACAATTAAATCTAAAGAATATTTAGGAGAAAAAAATTAGATAAAGGAAGAACTTTACCTAACAGTGGTTTATATGGATGTTATTCTTCATATTACTCAGAGTAGGGTATTGAAGATAATAGTGAATTTTGGTTAGGAGATCACAGCAGTGAAAACTACAGGTTACCAAGATCAAGGCATAAAGCCACGGAAACGTAGATCTCTGACAGAAGATGAGGAATACAAACCACTTCTGTATTAAGACTGAGCATAAAAGAACAGCCCAAGTTCTGAATTTATTTGGATATGTATCTCAGTGAAAGTGAAAGTTGTGTCTGACTCTTTGTGACTCTATATAGCCCATGGAATTCTCCAGGCCAGAATACTGGAATGGGTACCCTTTCCTTTCTCCAGGGGATCTTCCCAACCCAGGGATCGAACCCAAGTCCCCTGCATTGCAGGAGGATTCTTTGCCAGCTAAGCCACAAGGGAAGCCCAAGAATACTGGATTGGGTAGCGTATCCCCTCTCCAGGGGATCTTCCTGACTCAGAAATTGAACCGGGGTCTCCTGCATTGCAGGTGGATTTTTTACCAACTGAACAATCAGGGAAGCCCTCAGAGTTTACCTTAAAAGAAAGCATGAAGTTGTTGGTACTTATACTTGGTGAATTATAAGGAAAGGAAACATTTCTTTAAAAATTACTAGAAATTTTACCTGAATATTGTTCTGGACAAATTGTGTGAACTTTCTAATTACTTTTCCTTCAATTTATTTAGATCAGCTGTTCCATGTATTAGCCTTGCACATGCGACTTTATAGCATTGATTCTGAGTATAATCCTTGGAGAAAGCTCACACAGTTACTAGAAGAGATGAGTTCGCAGTAAGTATTGTTGAAAGATTAAATTCAGTTAAAACTTTTTTGAAAATGATTAAGTATAAAAATAAGATTGAAGTTCTTTTTAATATGTGAATTTTCCTTATGAGACAAAACCATTTATATTACTATTATTATTATTACTATTTATACTATTATACTTTGTTAAATTTGCATAAAAATTCCTACTAAGTGAGAAAATCTTTTAAAGAATTTCATTGGTTTTTATGTAGACAAAACATTCAGAGGCACACGATGGTTGTTCTTTTCATGTCATAATTTATCAAAGAGTTCAAGTAACCTTAGACTTATTCCTTCGTTGTAAAGTTCCCCACAGCCTTTCTCATGATGATGTTTGAAACCTATAATCAGTCTTGCCTTCATTAGGTACTACAGAATAGTGGTTTAAAAAAAGACACAAAAACCTGCTTTATGATTTATTAGCTAGAAACACACTAGTTTTAGAATCTGCTTTTTAAAAATAACACATGACAACCAAATTCCTACATCATTAAAATTTTTGAAATGATATACCTAATTTATTTACTCCTTATTTACAGAAATACAGAATCTGTACTTTATGCTACCACTTGTGTAATCAGTGATAAACCGTTTCTGAGGGAATTTGAATAATAGATGAGGAAGTGGTGACCCTTAAATTTTTTTCTTCTTAAGAACTTTGGGCTTGTTAAGAAGAGATGCCAGGGAGACTTAAGAGACAATAATAAGATTCATAGCATTAATGGAAGTTTATCTTTGGAGAGAAAGACAAGTATTAAAGAGATATTTGTAGAGAATGGAGATATTCAAAGAGCTGTCTTCCTTTGGCAGTTCCATAAGCATCATAGAAGCAGGGATTGTTTACTCACATGTATCCAATGCCTAGCCAACAGTTAAGTAATCGCCATTTTGCTGAATGACGAAGCCTTATAAAAGATTTCAGCAGTTTTTATTTATCCCAAATCTAGTCTGACATGTAGCTTCAGAATTTAGCTGATTCTGAATGCTTAAGATTTACTTTTGTTCTCTGACATGAAAAATTAAACCTGTGATCAAAAAATTTAAGTTTCTAAAGGAGTTTTAATTCTTTTAGAATGAAAAGAGCTACTCTATAATATATTCTGTGTATTTTATTGTACTATACATACCTTCAGTTCAGTTCAGTTCAGTTCAGTTCAGTCGCTCAGTCGTGTCCGACTCTTTGCGACCCAATGAATCGCAGCACACCAGGCCTCCCTGTCCATCACCAACTCCCGGAGGTCACTCAGACTCCCGTTCATCGAGTCAGTGATGCCATCCAGCCATCTCATCCTCTGTCGTCCTCTTCTCCTTCTGCCCCCAATCCCTCCCAGAATCAGGGTCTTTTCCAGTGAGTCAGCTCTTCACATGAGGTGGCCAAAGTATTGGAGTTTCAGCTTGAGCATCAGTTCTTCCAAAGAACGCCCCGGACTGATCTTTAGAATGGACTGGTTGGACCTCCTTGCAGTCCAAGGGACTCTCAAGAGTCTTCTCTAACACTTAGGTTTACTGTTTTGTCTTTTATAGTATATTTTAAGTTCTGCTTTGGTTATTATATCTTTTTTTTAAACTTTGAAAATGTTAAAAGATTTTCTTTGAATATTATATTAGTCCTAAAGTTGAAACAACTTTTAACAAGAGATATTAACCATGCCTTTTCAATTTAACTTGTTTGTGAATTGATTTTTTTTTGTAACATGAATATTTATTCTTTAATATGAAGTTTGTGATAGCAGGTATCCTAAGTGCCACCCCATTTATAGTGAAGCTAATTCTCTTAAATTCCATTTAATATTTTGTTTGATTTCTGTAATCTGAGAGATCAGAAAGATTCACAATCAAGTTAATACGTCACAGTTGTTTAAGTTAGGAAGACCTAATAAATTTTCTAGGTAATTTTTTCCTATTAGGCAGAATCAAAGAAATATGTGCCTAGAATATTATATTTTTAGGTAAAAATGTGGTCCTAACTTTTTCTTTTGAGATTTCTTAGTTGCTTACAAAAGTTTGGTTTGTGTTTCACATATATGTGAAATATAAAGTGAGTTAGAAAGAAAATACAATACTATCTAAAATGATTATGCATTTTTCTTTTAGACTGGGAAATGAGGAACAACAGCCTGAGGTTCCAATTCTTTATCATGATGTTACATCCCTTTTGCTCATCCAGATCTTAATGATGCCTCAACCCTTACACAAAGGTATGTCTTTACAATTTATTCTTAGATTATATTTTATATATAATGAATATTCTAAAAATTACAGGCATAAATATAACATTCAGTCTGATGGAAATATTCTGAGATAAATAATATTGTAATCATGTATTTCTAAAGATGAGTGAAATAAAGAATTTTTCTTCCTTGTGGGTCTGTTTTTAGCTCTTTAGTCAATATTTAGGTAAAGATATGGGGGAGTCACTGAAAATCTTTAAGAAATTAAAATGATAGTACAGAAATGTGAAAAATAGAGCAAACTGTCAGCTTTAATGCCTTTACCTATCTACATGCATAGATATTTTGATATAGGAGTATCATAGAGTTATTAAAAATGTGATGACCCATTATTTTTAATTAGTGTTAATATCGTACTATTAATTTTTACATACTAATTTTTACTAGTATGATATTGATAGCATTCATAATTATTGCTCCCTAGTTGTATTAGTTTTAGAGTTTTTAATTTATTTTGGATATTAAACTTTTCTGGATATATTACCTTCTTTCATTCAGTAGGCTACCTTTTTTGTTTTATTGGTAATTTATTTGCTGTACAAAAGCTTTTTAGTTTGATGGAGTCCCATTTATTTTTGCTTTTGTTTCTCTTGCCCAAGGAGACATATCCAAAAAAATATCGCTAAGAGTGATATCAAAGAATGTACTTACCTTTGTTTTCTTCTAGAAGTTTAATGGTTTCAGGTCTTACATTTAAATCTTTAATCCATTTTCAAGTTTATTTTTGTATATGGTCTGAGAAGGTGGTCCACTCTAATACTTTGGCATGTAGCTGTTTTCCTTTTCCCAGCACTGTTTGTTAAAAGAAGCTGTCTTTTCCCCAATCTTATATTCTTGCCTCCTTTGTCATAAGTTAATTAACCATATACATGTGGGTTTATTTCTGGGCAGGGAAGTCAGTTTAAATGCTTGATTTGTTTACCAGTTTTCAGAAAAATAAGTAGGTTTTTTTTTTCTTAGCATCCTCCAAAGGTGATTGCTTTTTTGTTTTTTATAATTATTATGAACTAATGAATTTTAGCAAATGAGATGTCTTTTAGTTCTTGCGTAGACTAATAACTGTTTAAACACTTGTGTTTGGTTTTAGTTGGCTTGTGTCATGATATGACCCAAGCAATCTTTGGTAGCTTCTTCAAACCAAGGCATTTTAATCTGTGGTTTAGGTGTTCATTGGAAAAAACACATATTTAAATAAAACACTCACACCATTAGGTGATGTGCACAATTATTGAAAGTATGAAAAAACTCCTTGTAAGTCAGAATGCTTTTATCCTAGACAAGTAGAGTTGAAAATTAATTTTTATTAAAATAGGCTAATATTTGATTAAGTAGAATCTGTTTACTTGATTGAAAACAAATTCTATCTCATATTAGGAAAGTATTTTGAACTCCAGAGTATTGGAGAATGTTTACTGGAGTGCTGAAATTAGTTGTGTTCTTAGACTTCCTGGAAACCATTCTAGTAAAGATTATTAAGGTAGCCTTTTGTTTTGATCATAGACTTCCATAGTGACTCAGAATATCACATTCACATGATCTTTCTACTTCCATTATTCCTTGAACATACCGTACTGAAAAGGCAACTTTATCGTTGCTACACATACCTTAAAAACATATTTGACATTGTCTTTAAGCAGTTAATCTATAGTTTGCACACAGAAATAAAGATTTCTTTCAGGTAATTTCACTGTTTTTGAAATGTCCCTTTTCCTCATTTCAAACGTCTCAAAATAGCTTTGGTGGCCTAAAATGTTTAAAAAGTGTTTTTTGAATGGATTCAAGATAAAGACTGTTGGAGCTTTTATTCGTTTCTCCACATCCTTCCTTACTTTATTAAAAGAGCTTAATTTGGAACTCCCTGCTGGCCTAGTGGGCTTCCCTGGTGGCTCAGATGGTAAAAAATCCGCCTGCGATGTGGGAGACCTGGGTTGATCCCTGGGTTGAGAAGATCCCCTGGAGGAGGAAATGGCAACCCACTCCAGTATTCTTGCCTGGAGAATCCCCATGGGCAGAGGAGCCTGGTGGGTTACAGTCCATGGGGTTGCAAAGAGTCAGATACGACTGAGTGACTAAGCACAGCACAGTGGCCTTCAAGGAATTCATGAATCTCTTTAAATAATGTAAAAAAATGTCCTATGTATATGTACATTTTTTATGAGAAGTTCCATAGCTCCTACCATATTTTCAAATGAATCTTGACCTCTAAAACTGAGCTATTTATAAATTCTCATGAGAACTCTTGGTCATAAAGCAAATAAATAGTTCTGTAATAAGGAATGGCAGAAAGAAAATTGCTTTTGAATAGTTGTAGAATCAGATACAGATTTTAATGGGATGAGAAATGAGAGGGAGATGAGAGAACAGACATAGTGAGCAGAGAGTGATCAAGAGTGAATGTGGGGAGAGAATAGAGGCTGTATGTGGATATAATTCAGAGTTTTTTTCTTCTTTTTTTTGAGCAGGTTTTGAGCATGTTTAAATGTTTGCCATTTCTCCCTTATTCACCTGATAACATCTGGTGCTCCTTTACTGGGAAGCCATTTTCTTGGCTGTCTCTTTTCCCCTTTCTCAAGTAGCTTGTTCATAGTTCTATTTTAATACTTGTTTCTTTGTCATAATAGTAGATTTTCTTTAATATTACTCTCTCGAGACTATCACTTCCTCCAGGACTTGCACCATTTTGTGTGTCCCTTGTGCCTGCCTGGTACATAAGGTACTCAGTGATGTGCAATGAAGGTGTTAAATATCCAGTTATCTTATTTTCTGGTAAATTGCTTATTTCCTCTTGAAATTTAAGAAAACTGTTACTTTAGTTGAAATCTTTGTATCTTAAATTGTGATCACTTCTGTATAATGTTCTTTAGTAATGTTGGCAGTTTATTAAACCTAAACCTCAATTGCCCTGAATGATGCTAAAGCTGAAACTCCATTATTTTGGCAACCTCATGCGAAGAGTTGACTCATTGGAGAAGACTCTGATGCTGGGAGGGATTGGGGGCAGGAGGAGAAGGGGACGACAGAGGATGAGATGGCTGGATGGCATCACTGACTCAATGGATGTGAGTCTGAGTGACCAGAGCTGGTGATGGACAGGGAGGCCTGGTGTGCTGCAGTTCATGGGGTCGCAAAGAGTCGGACACGACTGAGCGACTGATCTAATCTGATACCCAAGGAAACAGCATTAACTACCTTATTCATTGTTAGATGGATGTGGGATCTTTTCCTAGTTCTGTGTTGATTAAGGCAAAGAAAGTCTTATTAAGCTGTTTGTGTTCATTACTTGTCAGAGGCAAAGTAGGCTGAAGCTTATCACATGGAAAACCATATCACAAATTGTTTTTTGTTGTAGACTAGACATTTTGAAGAGGATCAGAGCACATTAGTAACTCAGATCATAAAATGGAAGACTAAGAAGATTTGATATTTTCATGGATATGTGCAAAATGCTTTATGGAAGAGTATAATTTTTTTTACCAAAAATATTCATGGTTTAGGAAAAGAATAAGTGTCTGATACTGTCTTCATTATGTCGTGTTTATTCTATGGTTTTTCACATTTGGGTTTTATTATTTTATATTTACTCTATCTTGTCCTTAAAGAAACTTGGAGCATTTGGTATCACCTTAACTCTAAAACAGTTTATGGAAAGAAACTTTTGCAAACACTGCAGTCCTCTTTGTCTTCTTGTTTATCATCTACCCTAAGCCTGGTACTTGTAGGCAAGCCAGTAAATAAATAGGTGTTAGTTGAATAACTGTACCTTTCCAGGAGAGTATAGTTTCCCTGGATTACTTTTGCAAAACACAGTGCAAATACCGTTGGATAGAGTGCATACTCACTAAATACTTAGTTGTCAGATTTTTTAAAATTTATTGTGTATTTTTGCCTTACCCACTGAAGAAAATCTGATGTACTCATATTTTGTTTGTATCATTCCATAGTCAAGCTGTCATTTCAGCTTAATGTCAGTATTCCTTGAAGTATATTACTGTTTCAGGATCTTTGTCTTGATGAAAAAAATCAGAAATATGGATAAAGATTTACATGTGATGTCTATTTAAAAAGTTGCTTCGTTGCCTTCCCTGGCGGCACAATGGTTAGGAAACTTGTGCTTCTATGCAGGAGGCGTGGGTTTGATTCCTGGCCAGGACACTAGGACCCCACATGCCACACGGTGTAGCCAAAAGAAAAAAATAAAATTGTATGTTTCAGTTTTTTTAACAATGATGAATTGCATGCTGATAACAAAATGATGGCTTCATCTTCTGAAATAGCGTGATGAGATAGATGTGGCAGCTACTTAGTAGTTCAATTCTCACACCAGTTTAAGTAAATAATTCATTTTCATTTGTGATGCTAAGGAAACATTCACTTTTTAAAGAGCTTCAGGCTTACATTTCTACCTTACCAAACTTATCTCAATGTGATCAGTAGGGGCAACTTTAATTACTGAACCCTTGAAAGTGCCTTGTCTCCCCAACTCCTTCCCTTTTTCCTGTCATGCACTATAAAACTTAAAATATGTACTGTTGTTTAAGGTCTGCTTGCTTCTAACACATTTTAAATTAATATCAGTCTTTCTTTGTTTACTCTCAGGTGGTTTGATAGTGGATTTTTGTTTTTCTAAAAAAAAAACATTGAGAATAGATGTCCAGTTCTTTTTTCCTCCATTTTAAATTTTGGTTATTATATTTGAAGGGCTTTGCTGTCTATTTTCAGAGAGGGCAGTGGCACCCCACTCCAGTATTTTTGCCTGGAGAATCCCATGGATGGAGGAGCCTGGTGGGCTGCAGTCCATGGGGTCGCGAAGGGTCAGACACGACTGAATGACTTCACTTTCACTTTTCACTTTCATGCATTGGAGAAGGAAATGGCAACCCACTCCAGTGTTCTTGCCTGGAGAATCCCAGGGACGGCAGAGCCTGGTGGGCTTGCTGTCTATGGGGTTTGAGAGTCAAACATGACTGAAGTGACTTAGCAGCAGCAGCAGCAGCTCTCTATTTTAACTTTGGAAGATAATAACCTGTTGACTTAATATACACCTCAAATGAGCGATTCCTTTG
Source organism: Tragelaphus eurycerus (assembly GCA_935064755.1). Classification (NCBI taxonomy): domain Eukaryota; kingdom Metazoa; phylum Chordata; class Mammalia; order Artiodactyla; family Bovidae; genus Tragelaphus; species Tragelaphus eurycerus. The sequence goes on from CAKXYN010000060.1 coordinate 1,226,981, forward strand.
TTTTTTCCCTAAGTCTCTAAAAGACATTGATTTCACACATGGCAAGTATTCAGTAAATAAATATTTCTTAAATGAATGAGTGAGAACTTAAGTTTAATCTGTAACTTTAAACTGCCAGTTTAAATATTTTAGATATGATTATAATCAAGGTAGACAAAATAACTTAAAAAATGGTACTTTGCTATAACAAGAAGCTAAAATTATGCTGAAAGTGGCTGTTGTTTCTTTAAGTACATCATTTCTTTTAAATTAAAAATTAATTTCTGTAGTTTATACTGAGAAAAAACTATATGTGAATAGTGTTTCTAGGCAGTATACTTGACTTCCTGGTTAAAATCATTTTGTTTGTGCTTAGTAGACAAATTCTGTTATTTTTATCTTTCTATTAAAACATTTAATCATTATGAATTTTTAAAATTTTGATGATACCATCCTTTCCTATTCTTTGATGATTCCAAATATCTCCTGCCAGTCAACAGCTCCCTGGTGAGCTTCAGACTTATACACTTGTACACGTAATGTTACATATTCCTCAAACTCAACATATATAACATTAATTCATCTTCTTCCCATCCATGCTTGCTCTCTTCCTCCATTTTCTATTTTACTCAATACTACTACTGTTGATGTTTACCCTATGTAGAATGAGAGACTATCATTATTTTCTACCTCGAAAGCTGTACCAAATTCTATAATTTCTGTCATTTAAATATTTCTCTAATTCAGCCCATTCTTTTCAACAGGGCTCTAATTTGACATGTGCTAGAGTGCTTTTGCTGTCTGCTAATAGGTATTCTTGCCTCTAGTCTTGTTTTAGTGCCTTTCTCCTAAGAAGCAGCAGTGAGTATTTTAAAATTCAAATCTAATATTATCATTGTACTGATTAAAATTACTTCTCATTGCCCAGTCTAAGTTCTGTAAATAAAAAACTTAACAGATACCAAACAAGTAACATAGATAGTAATAATAATAACAACAGATATTTACTTATTGCCACTGCCAATCCCCTATTTTAAGCTGAACCATCATTTCACTTAACCCCTTTAAAGTAGGTGTTATTATCCACCTACTTTAACAGATGAAAAAGCAGAGTGTTTAACTAACTTCCCTAAGATTAGAAGAGTCAGAATTTAAACCTAAACAATTTAGGCTTCATAGCCGAAATCCATTAACAATGATGTCTTTGGTTTGATATAATTGGGGACTGGGGACTGTGGCAAGTATGCTTGGCCCAAGAGGGCAGTTACTATTCATCTCCAGATAATTGTCGGCATGTAAGAATGTGGGCCCAATACTGTCAGATCTTCCTATAAGTGGAAATCTGGACTTTTACAAGAAGTGTCCAATGTGTCCAGTTTTTAAATGTCAGTAACTAAAAACAAAGCAAGATAAACATCTCTGCAGGTTGCATTCAGACAAGTAGCCTTCAGTTTACAACCTTCGGTCTGCAGCATACAGGTTACATTTCTAGCTTCATCTCTCATGGATCACTACTTATAGTCTAGTTACACTGGGCAGTTTACAGTACTCTTTGTATTGCTCACATCGCACGCTGAATATACATATAGCCATCTGTCTCTCTCACTATCCAGACCCTAAGTCCTTATTGTCTGTAACCTGGCATGTGTTAGCTACCTAGGCATTGGGGTGTTTAGAAACCCATTTAGAGCTAGCTTATAAGCACAAAGAGAGCACGAATGGACTCACATAACCATACTATAGGAATTGGAGTTCTAAGGATGATCAGAACCAGGGCTTCAGATGCTGGCAGAGTTCTTGCCATCTTGGATCTATCCTTCTAACTCTGTAGCTCTGCTTCATTCACTTTGGCCTTAGACAGTCTCTACAGTAGACTAGGAACATGATGCTTGATATTTCCAGACTCACATCTTTACACCTTCCCTTTACCTCCAGTTTAAAAATCCCAAATAGGTACTCTAACTGGCTCAGCTTACATCAAGTTCCCACCCCAACCCATCAATATTGGTAAGAGACAGCGTGTGTGTGTATGTATGCATATGTGTGCAGGCACACTGCACACATACACAGAAACACACACAGATTTAAAATCAGGCAAGATTCTTCCTTAGGGCATGATTTTAAGGTGTCATCTGACTAAGTGAAGAGTTACCTGGGCTCCAAAGAGGAAATGTTTTCATTTGTACAGAGACCCTGTGGAAGGATGCTGAATACTTCTTTTTAAAAGATCCATCTTGCTATAATAAACAAACAAAAAAGATTACCAGGGGCAGGTCATGCAGATAAACTGCTGTGCAGAAAAGAGTTCAGAAAGGAGAAGGCCTGACCGCTATCCTTTGAAAGACCTGCTTCCAAGGTCAGCCCTTGACTGGTGTCTGGGATCTTTGATTTCAGGAGGGTTTCCATCATCCCACTGATAAAACTGGCTCTCTATGCCCAAACTGTACAGACAGTGTAGTTTATGATGAACGTACTTGTTTTCTTCCTGGGAGGTATGTGCCAGGCTGTGGGTACCTCTGTATGATCAGCTCCCAATAAAAGTCGGGCAGAGCCTCTTAGTGAATTCGTGGGTTTGTATTTCAGACATACTGTCCCAGCACATTGATGGACATATCCTATGTGACTCTGCAAGGAGAGGACTCCTGAAAGTTTCCTCTGAACTTCACCCAATACACCTTTTTCTTTTCCTTTGTATTTATTGCTGTAATAAATCATAAGACTATCTGCTGTCTTGTGAGTCTTCTAGTGAATCGTCAAGTCTCAAAGTGGTCTTAGGAACCCCTGACACAACTATTTAGGCTGAAATTAATAGGTCTGGGCAAGAAATGATGGACGCATGGTCCACCATGTTGGGACTCATTTGAAAGATATTTAAAAAGAATTGATGGGATTTGGTGATTGTTTTACTGTGGGGAGAAAGACATAGGAAAGTATCAAGGATGTCTACAAGTTTCTTAATTTAACAACTGATTAAGTGGTAGTAGCTGTTTACTAGGGTAGTAGCATAATATAATAGGAATAACTGAAGGATTCAAGTTCAGATGTGAGTGATTATTAGCTTTGTTATCACAAGCACATCTTTCGAAGCTCAGTTATCCAGCTGAGACTGTTATGAAGATTGAAAGGAGACATTTGAAGAAATTTTTTATGTTATTAGGTGTATATAAATGTTCGTTATGATGGTTAAGTTACCATTTTTTAAAGTATCTAATGTGTGCCAGGCATTTTGTGTATTGTTACCACTATTTTTGCATTATAACAGTTTTCATTGTTTTAAAATTCAGAATAGTTAAAATATTGGGATTTTTTTCTTTTCTTTTTTACTTTAGAAGTTCTGTATTGTACTCCTCTTCATATGATATTGGAAGCAGGTAAATGATTGGTTTTCAGACTCCCAGGCCTGTTTATTAAGCACACGATGTGGAGTGAGCAGATTTGCCAAGATTATAGCATTATTCTGAGGTTGAAACAGAGCACACTTCCCACTGTGCTAAAAGCCTCTTATTTGTATATTATGTAGATGAATAAAGGAAATTTGATTCCATAATTTCAGGTCTATTGGGTCACAAATACAATACCACATTTTATTGTTGAACAACCGCCAGTTACACATGCAAAGAAAGGCATGTATTTGTGAGGTTATCTTGAGTATAAGATGTCTAGATTTCAAAGAAATAATGATCTTCTCTTTCTCTCATAGACCACTTCACCTGCATTGTGAAGGTGCTTTTTACCCTACTGTATACACAAGGTCTTGTGGCACTTTCAGTTAAATGCAATGAGGAAGATAGGTCAGCCTGGAAACACACAGGAGCCCTCAAAAAGGTTAGTGTCTTGTCTGAATTTATCATTTAGTAGTTTGGTGAACTCATTTAAATTGGTGGTGTGAATGAATGAGATTAGGTGTTTGAAAAGCAAAATGAATTGTTAACAGTATTTTAATTGGAAATGGAGCACCGTCAGGCTAAAAAAGTTAAAAATGTTTTCCTTGCAGAGTGAGGTCTTTTTTATCTATCTATAAACCTTGGCCTTTCCCTTTTTATATCTGGACAGTTTTGTTTTGCTTTTGCTGCCAGCCTTAAACTTCCAGAAGTTATAAAACTTACATTATCATAGTTGGCAAGTAATAAAATGTATGTAGGCTTAACTGTTTTACTTATCTGTCATCTTTTCTTCTCCTTGCCTCATTCCCAGTCACAATCCAAAGATCACTTTTGACTCACTACTTCTAGATTTAAAAATCCTTCCCTTTTCTTAGGGCTTCCCCTCAGGCTCAGAGGATAAAGAATCCACCTGCAATGCAGGAGACACAGGAGATGCAAGTTCTATCCCTGGGTCTGGAAGATCCTCTGGAGTTCAGTTCAGTCCAGTCACTCAGTCGTGTCCCACTCTTTGCGACCCCATGGATTGTAGCATGCCAGGCCTCCCTGTCCATCGCCAACTCCCAGAGTTTACTCAAACTCATGTCCATTGAGTTGGTGATGCCATCCAACCATCTCATCCTCTGGCATCCCCTTCTCCTCCCACCTTCAATCTTTCCCAGCATCTAGGTCTTTTCCAGTAGTCAGTTCTTCGCATCAGGTAGCCAAAGGATTGGAGATTCAGCTCTGGCTTCAGCATCAGTCCTTCCAGTGAATATTCAGGACTGATTTCCTTTAAGATGTACTCGTTGGATCTCCTTGCAGTCTGAGGACTTTCAAGAGTCTTCTCCAACACCACAGTTCAAAAGCATCAGTTCTTTGGCACTCAGCTTTCTTTTAGTCCAACTTTCACATCCATACATGACTACTAGAAAAACCATAGCTTTGACTAGATGGACCTTTGTTGGCAAAGTAATGTCTCTGCTTTTTAAATGCTGTCTAGGTTGGTCATAACTTTTGTTCCAAGGAGCAAGCATCTTTTAATTTCATGGCTGCAGTGACCACCTGCAATCATTTTGGAGCCCCCCAAAATAAAGTCTCTTACTGTTTCCACTGTTTCCCCATCTATTTCCCATAAAGTGATGGGACTGGATGCCATGATCTTAGTTTTCTGAATGTTGAGCTTTAAGCCAACTTTTTCACTCTCCTCTTTCACTTTCTTCAAGAGGCTCTTTAGTTCCTCTTCACTCTCTGCCATAAGGGTGGTGTCATCTGCATATCTTAGGTGATTGATTTTTCTCTTGGCAATCTTGATTCCAGCTTGTGCTACATCCAACCTGGCATTTCTCATTTTGTACTCTGCATATAAGTTAAATAAGCAGGGTGACAGTATACAGCCTTGATGTACTCCTTTCCCGATTTAGAACCAGTCTGTTGTTCTATGTCCAGTTCTAACCATTGCTTCCTTACTTGCATACAGATTTCTCAGGAGGCAGGTCAGGTGGTCTGGTATTCCCATCTCTTTAAGAATTTCCACAGTTTGTTGTGATCCACACAGTCAAAGGCTTTGGCGTAGTCAATAAAGCAGAAGTAGATGTTTTTCTGGAACTCTTTTGCTTTTTCAATGATCCAAGGGATGTTGGCAATTTGAACTCTGGCTCCTTTGCCTTTTCTAAATCCAGCTTGAATATCTGGAAGTTCACGGTTCACATACTGTTGAAGCCTGGCTTGAGGAATTTTGAGTATTAGTTTACTAGTGTGTGAGATGAATGCAGTTGTGCAGTAGTTTGAGCATTCTTTGGCATTGCCTTTCTTTGGGATCCCTCTCCTGGAGTTATACCTTTTTAAAAACTACTTTTTCCCCATGTTTAAGAATTATGTGAACAATTTAGAAAAATTGTGCAAGTTTAGTTAAATGTAAGTATTTTCAATGGCTTGAAAACAAATGAGATGTGTTCTGTTGAACCAAAAAACTGAGTGAGTAGCTTGACTTACACGGGTGAAATAAGAAGAATGCACGCTCAGTCACTAAGTTCTGTCTCACTCCTGCGACCTACTTCCTGGTTTATTTGGGAAAGTTGGCAGGAAAAAATAATAAGTGTAGTGAAAATTGAAACTTTTCTTTGTTCTGTAGACTCTTTTTTTAAAAAAAGTATTTTTAGTTGGTTTATAGGCTTTTTAGAGAAGTTTTAAATCACATTGAAAAGTTTATGTTAAAGTCATATCTACTGGTATTAAAGAAGAGAAAAACCAGTTATAGATATATGAAATATATTCAATATAACCTTCACTTTTATCACTAGTCTTCCTAAATCATGATGATATATCCAGAAATTTACTGTAGTATCATCACGAAGTTTATTATATCTTAATTTAGAAATACTGGTTGTTGGATATTGAACCTGAGTACAAGGCTAAGCTTCTGCCACTGAATAGAGATACTACTTTTTTGTTCAAGACATAAAACTCTGAGAACCTCAACCTTCTCATAGGTAAATGAGAAGTTTATAACATATGATATATAAGGGCCCCTCTGTTTCTAAAATTCTCTTTAAAATTCTTAAATAACAAAATGAGTTTTTGTCTTGTCCTTCAGTGTTTTTCCCTTCTTGCTTCTAGCTGATTCTTGGATAATTTTGCCTCCTGCAGTTCTTTCTTTCTTCTAAATATTTTGTTTCCCTAAATGTACTCTAATCTGATATTTTGGATTATTTATATTCAAATTAGATATAACTGGTTTCTATGCTGTGCCATTGTTTAAATTTTTTTCAGTAAGTTTTCTAATCATGAAAATGTATAAATTTAAATATTTTCTGATATAATTTGGTTCTAAATCTGTTCATCTGACTTTTCTCTAAAATGAGACCTGTTGCTGCTGCTAAGTTGCTTCAGTCGTGTCCGACTCTGTGCGACCCCATAAACAGCAGCCCACCAGACTCCCCCTTCCCTGGGATTCTCCAGGCAAGAACACTGGAGTGGGTTGCCATTTCCTTCTCCAATGCATGAAAGTGAAAAGTAAAAGTGAAGTCAGTCAGTCGTGTCTGACTCTTATCGACCCCATGGACTGCAGCCTACCAGGCTCCTCCATCCATGGGATTTTCCAAGAAGAGTACTGGAGTGGGGTGCCATTGCCTTCTCCAAAAATGAGACGTGCTGACAGAAAATTAGACAATTGTAAATCTGTGATGAAAGGAACATGAAGTGATTTAGGTAACTGTTCTGTCAGTTTTCTTTCTCAATTTGATCATTGATAGCTGTTTTTAAAAATGCTTAATAAAACATTTAATATGGAGCAGATTCTTATCAGAACATAAATTAGAAATTTATAGCCATATAAATTGCTTTTGGTTTGCCACATTATTGGCTTTTCCTACCATAGATCTAAGCATTTATGCTTAGATATCTAAGCATATCTAAGTATATCTAAGTATATTTAGTATATCTAAGCATATCTAAGTATATCTAAGTATATTTAGTATATCTAAGCATATCTAAGTATATCTACAGGATCGTAAATTACAGCAGCAATAATATTTATGAATAATGAGATATCACTATGATTTCTGTAATTATTTTGTATTGTTCGTTCCTCCTTTAAAAAATTTCCTTCTTTCTTTAGCTCTTCTTTCCTCTTTTAATCTCTTCCTTCTTTTCTTTCTTCATTGAATCTTCATTCATTTCATCCTTGTAATTCCTTATCGTCAGGTGTGATAATTCCAATGAAAAACAGATCTAATTTGGTAAATAAAATACATAGCTCTTGTGTATTTTTCAAAGAGATTTTAGAGTTAATTTGATAATGAGGTTTAGTTGGGAAAAAAATGATTATTACAATCAGTATAAATTGTGTTGTTTTGGTTAGTGGACTTTCTGTTAAGAGTATTTATACCAAGATTTCTTAGTCTGGGCTTCTTTCCCTTTGATTTGCTTTTGGGTTTAGGACCATGGCTTCCCTGGTGGCTCAGAGGTTAAAGTGTCTGCCCGCAATTCAGGAGACCTGGGTTCGATCCCTGGGTCAGGAAGATCCCCTGGAGAAGGAAATGGCAACCCACTCCAGTATTCTTGCCTGGAGAATCCCATGGACGGAGGAGCCTGGTGGGCTACAGTCCATGGGGTCGCAAAGAGTCGGACACGACTGAGTGACTTCACTTCACTTTAGGACCATAGCATGTAGCATATATTCAAAGGGCCTGTCACCCCCAAAAGTTTAGACAAAGCATCTACCCGGCAAAGCATCTGTTGCATCTCTCAACCCTTAAATTCTTTTCTTTATTTAATTCATATACATTTGCCACTTCTCCCATAGGATTCTTCTGATCATGATCCTGTCTTTCATCCTTGGTCTCAGAAATACTCTTCTTAAGCTTTACTTCTTAAAAAATTAAAGCTTTACTTATTAAAGCTTATCTTCTTAGCTTTACCAAAGAGCCTACTCTTTTCTTTATTCAGATATTGCTGATGTAAAATATGATTTCCTAAGACTTCTTATGCATGAAATAATTTTCTTACCTAATACTCTTCTGGTGAGAGAGTTCTCAATACAAAACAATGACTACTACATTATATTTGGCTTTCTGATCTGATATAGTATTTCTTGTTTGTAAAAAAAAATACTTAAAATGATTTTGATAATAATTTAAAAGCTAGTTATCACTCAATAACTTGCTTGGGTGATATGAGTATCATTGGGGGGGAGTATTTTCCCCCTAAGTAGGAAAGTATTTTACTTGAAATACATTTCTGTTGTTAGGCTATATAAATCTTTTACTCAGAGGAGTGTGTTTTTGAATTAGACTTTTAGGCTGTCTTGTATATATTCACAACATTAAATATGTCACATTAATTAACAAAATGCAAAATTGTGGTAATATTTTCTTTTGAGTTGCTTATTCAAGAGCTACTCTTATTAAATCAATTCTGAAAACATAGTATGTTGCTGTTTTGATATCCAGTGGGATATGGATTCTTGCAAATTATATGTAAACTATAAATCACATATTTGATAAGTGATCAAGAATCCTGTTGATTAATTTAGGCAAGGGTGAAGTGGGTCATATGATATCAGGATAGCAGTTGCTGCATCAGAGACTTTTATAGTTTATCAAGACATGATAATACTACCTGGCTGCAACATGGCAGAAAGCAGAGGGGTAATTAAAGATAATGCAAATAATTGATTATAAAAAGAGAGACATCCAGTCAAGTTCCAAGGTCAAAAACTCCACTACCAAAATCCAAAATAAACCCTATCAGTTAGCCAGCAAGTGTTTATTACTCAGATTTTTGTTATGTAAATGGTGACATAGAAGATATAAAGCATAGTTTCTGACATTTTGGAATTTACAGTCTAATTGAAGAGAGCACAGTAACATGTGAGAAAGGATGTATCGTCAAATGATAAATTCTGTGGTCCTATCAGCGCCTTAAAAATTCAGGATAAACGTATATCCCGCAATGCTTGCTCAGTTCTTATATTAAGTTCTACTCGAGGAATTTGAAAGAAAATAATTTGGGGTCCATATTATATTTCATGCATATATGATTTGTATCATTATAATAATTGTATCATTATAACAATAATTTCTATTAGCTTTTTTCATATCACACCATAAACACTTTTTTATGTAGCTCAAATTTGTTATATTTGCTGCCTGTAAAATAGTCTGATATGTCATAATTTAGGTAACTGCTTCCTTTTGTTCAGTTCAGTTGCTCAGTAGTGTCCAACTCTTTTCGACCCCATGAATCGCAGCACGCCAGGCCTCCCTGACCATCACCAACTCCCAGAATTTACTCAGACTCACGTCCAGCGAGTCAGTGATGCCATCCAGCCATCTCATCCTCTGTCGTCCCCTTCTTCTCTTGCCCCCAATCCCTCCCAGCATCAGAGTCTTTTCCAATGAGTCAACCCTTCGCATGAAGTGGCCAAAGTACTGGAGTTTCAGCTTTAGCATCATTCCTTCCAAAGGAATCCCAGGGCTGATCTCCTTCAGAATGGACTGGTTGGATCTCCTTGCAGTCCAAGGGACTCTCAAGAGTCTTCTCCAACACCACAGTTCAAAAGCATCAATTCTTCGGCACTCAGCCTTCTTCACAGTCCAACTTTCACATCCGTACATGACCACAGGAAAAACCATAGCCTTGACTAGGCGAACCTTTGTTGGCAAAGTAATGTCTCTGCTTTTGAATATGCTATCTAGGTTGGCCATAACTTTCCTTGCAAAGAGTAAGCATCTTTTAATTTCATGGCTGCAGTCATCATCTGCAGTGATTTTGGAGCCCCCAAAAATAAAGTCTGACACTGTTTCCACTGTATCTCCATCTGTTTCCCATGAAGTGATGGGACCAGATGCCATGATCTTCGTTTTCTGAATGTTGAGCTTTAAGCCAACTTTTTCACTCTCCTCTTTCACTTTTATCAAGAGGCTTTTTAGTTCCTCTTCACTTTCTGCCATAAGGGTGGTATCATCTACTGTTATAATGCTTTGGTGATTGTCATGGGCATAAAGTTATTTTTTTCTTTTGAGATTATTTCCTTAGGAAAGAATTTCCAGGAGTGAGAATTCCTGGGACAAAAGATATGACTTAGATATGTTCATTTACACATATATTTTGTAACTTATATTCCAAGGAAGTATTGGAATAGCTTTAATACCCTACCTGATTTCATTATGAATCCAGAGGTATGCTGTTGTGATTTTGAGAAAGAGAACTTTACATGCTTGAGAAGTAATGTAAAGAAATGAGAACTGTACATGCTTGAGAAGTAATATAGTCATGATTATACTCATTAAAAAGTATTTTTTCCAGTGTAAATGTTTTGTAATTTTCAGTGACTAATGAAATTATTTTTTAATTTTTCCAGAATACTTGTGATGCAGAAAAGTCTTATGAAGTGTTACTGAGCTTTGTAATAAGTGAACTGTCTAAAGGAAAGTTATACCATGAAGAAGGAACTCAGGAGTGTGCAACGGTATGCTCTAAGACCAGATATAGTGGTTATTTAAAAATTTAGATTTTCTTGACATTATGAACATGACTTTTTAAGCTATGTCTATTACATTGCTAATGCTAAGTCGCTTCAGTCGTGTCGGACTCTGTGCGACCCTATAGACGGCAGCCCACCAGGCTCCGACATCCCTGGGATTCTCCAGGCAAGAAGAATGAATTGTTCTGATTTTCTTTTTTAACTTTAGATTATCCCTGTTGCTTGGTCTCCTGAATCCATGGAAAAATACTTACAGGACTTCTGCTTACCGTTTCTCAGAATCACCAGCCTTCTTCAGCACCACCTTTTTGGGGAAGATTTACCTAGCTGCCAGGTATAAATTTGGATAGAGAGTAGGGAACCTTTTTTTTTAAACTTAACTAATTTTTAAAAATATGCTGATACAATATTATGCTTATATCAATATCCAGAACTGCCATACAAAGATGAAGGTGAGCGCATTAGGTCACTCAGTCTTGTCTAACTCTTTGTGACCCCGTGATCTGTAGCCTGCCAGGCTCCTCTGTCCGTGGAGTTCTTCAGTCAAGAATACTGTAGTGGGTAACCATTCCCTTCTCCAGGGGATCTTCCCCACTCAGGGGTCAAACCTGGGTCTCTTGCATTGCAGGCAGATTTCTTTACTGTCGAGCCACCAGGGAAACCCCCCATACAAGAATATGTTACTCCAACTCAAAGGAGTAGATATTTAGAATAGTTACTATTATTGTTACTTTTTTATTTGTTAGTATCCATCCATTTTTATGGTAATATTACTAATATTTTATGTTATAGGAGTTTTTGATTAGGTCTGTGATAATAAATCCCTAGTACTTGAACAAAAGATAGTATTCATATTGATATATTTTTCATATTGATATATTTATCACTAAACATCACTGGCTTTTAATGTCCTTTTTAAAGGGTATTATGTTGACCAGCAAGCTGGTTGTTTAAAGATCTGATGGCATTTATGTAATTTTAGAATTTAAAAATATTCAATTTGTAGCCAATTAAAACTTGAATGAATGATCACTGATTTAATCTATTTTATAAAAGTTTGGGTCAGTATGAGTAGGCAAGAAAGTGGAAAAGAAAGTAGGAAACTAGAAGGTAAGTAAATCGAGCTGTGTTTATAGGATTATGACCCTGCCACCATTTGTCATTCATTTTCAGGGAATTTTCTGTGAGAGTTAAGTTACTTATCATATTTATGGTCTTTGAAGCCTGCATGCAGTGTAGCAGAATTAAGCCGTTGATTATTCCTTCTCTCTTAAATAATTGACCATTGCATTAAATAGTTTGGATTCATTTTTTTTAATCAATAGAACAGGAAGGTAGAACAGTTAATAAATATATATGCATGAAACAACAGAACCTCAAATTACATAAAAATTGACAGAATTGAAAGAAGAAATAGACAGTCCACAATTATAGCTGCAAGAAGCTTCAGTGTTCTTTCTTAGTAATCAATAACAAATAGACAGAAAATCAACTGGGATAAATGAGACTTGAACCATACTATTATTCAACTTGATATAACTGACATCTATAGGATATTTCACCAGACAGTAATAACAGAATGCATATTTTTAAAAATGCATGTGGCCCATTCACTAGAATATACCATATGCCAACCCATAAAGCAAGTAACAATAAATTTAAAAGAATTGAAATCACAAAACAGTTTTCTTACCACACAGAATTAAATTAGAAAATCAACAGAAAGAAATATACAAATCCCCAAGTATGTGAGAATTAAGTAGTATAATTCTAAATAACTTAAGTGTCAAAGTAGAAATCACATGGAAACCAGGGAACATTTAAACTGAGTGAAAATGAAAATGCAGCATAGAAAAATTGTGAAATGGCACTAAAATATTTCTTGGAGAGATACAGCTTTCTTGGAGAGATTTCAGCTTATATTTGAAAAGAAGAAAGGTCTAAAATCATTTATCTAAATTTTTACTTCATGAAAAAAGGAATGCTGCTGCTGCTAAGTTGCTTCAGTCGTGTCCGACTCTGTGCGACCCCATAGACAGAAGCTCACCAGGCTCCCCTGTCCCTGGGATTCTCCAGGCAAGAACACTGGAGTGGGTTGCCATTTCCTTCTCCAGTGCATGAAAGTGAAAAGTGAAAGTGAGCAAATTAAATCCAAAGCAAGTTTAAAAAAATTACAAAAATCAGAGCAGAAATCAATGACATAGTGGTGAAACAGTAGAGAAAATCAGTGAGTTCAGACAAGATGGGGCACGTTCAGGGTGATATGGCCGTAGACCATCAATGAGTTCAAAATCTGGTTCTTTGCAAAAATCAAGAAGATTGATACACGTAAATGTCAGGAGCTCAGCTAAGCTGGGAGAGAGAACTGAGTTGCTAGGTACTAGACTGGCTGATTAAAGCTGCAAGCCACAGATGAGTTAAGCCTTTAAATCACTTACCATGATAGTATAAGCAAGAGGTTAAAACCAGAGAAAATGCTGATTCCTCATTCATCACCTCATAGGATGAAATGGTGTACCAGTTGAGGGTCAAATGGATCAGCACAGATGTTAAGGGAGTTTCAAACAAAAGGCTCTTTCAGTGTTATGTACTCTGAGGTGGAGAGTGGGTGAGGGGTCGGGACAGGAGTGGAAAAGTGCTGGGTACTGAGTCAGAGTGGGGAAAAGTTTCTTCAGGGTCTCACCTTTTTCCCTTCATAAGTTGCCCTTGGCAGAAGTGTCAAAGTGACCCCTGTCAGAGGCCTCAGATAAAGAAGCCTAGGAATAAAGGCACCAGGGCTAGAAATATAACTATGTGAAAGAGCATGACTCACCAGGGGGCCTGAGACCATGACTGCAAATCCCTTCAGAGACTGCAGAGCACTATTTATTGTGAATTCTATGTTTTCACTATTCTTCTTTATCCACACTGACAGTCTATGTCTTTTTAACCAAAAGTCACTATCCTTTTGCTCCATATTAACATTTGACTTCCTAGTGTAGCTAGATTCTATAAACTATCAGATAGTCTATAGATAACTGATGGTACTATTTTTAAAATATGTAAATATATAAATGAAGCAGATGCTATGGTACTTAGGAGTTAAATTTCAAAAAGAAATATTATGGAATATTGGCTATAACAGCTTGGAGCCTTTTTCTTTCTTTGCTCCTCTTACTCCCTTTATTTAGTTGAATAAGTTAAGAAAGTTTTCGTACTATGCAAAAGTAATTGATGAGAATGACAAAGTATCTATAGTGGGAAATGCTTATGAGAAATGTCTTGAGAATTTTCTGTTTTATATCTAAAAGGAAGAAGAAGAATTTTCAGTTCTTTGCAGCTGCCTGGGACTTTTGCCAGCATTCTACCAAACAGAACATCCATTCGTCAGTGCCTCCTGTCTGGATTGGCCAGTTCCGGCATTTGATATTATATCTCAGTGGTGTTTTGAGATAAATTCTTTTACTGAAAGACATGCTGAACAAGGAAAGGTATGTAAAAAGAGTTACACTCACTTGCTATAGTGGTGATATGCTAACAGGTAACGGAATACTTAATTCATACTTCCTAATGGTCTAGGGAACCTAGAATGGTCAAAGACATTTAGTTTTTTATTCAGTAGAACTGTTAAGATGTCCTTTGATGGAGGATAGAACACGGTTTCCTTATGACAGTACTAAAACCACAGAAGAATCCAGAATATCAGGGAAACAAAAATTAAAGACCAAAATCTTAGGTCTAATTATGAGAGATGGCACTCCCTGGTTCCCAAATCTGTGCATTCCATCTATAAAGGAGCAATCATCCTTATGTACTGGTGCTTGTTTAGCTCATATACCTCATTCTGTAGGACCATATACCTCATTCTATAGGTGTTTTCTTCTAGTTGGTACCATCTAAAAATTCATCAGCAAAGTAGTTGATTATTTAAAAGGCCAGTGAGTTTTTCAGATGATTGACTACCAGTTAAGATCGATTAATTCATAGACATCCACCTCTTGCTTTACATCTTTCTGTATGAAGAAAATCCTTTTTGACTAGAGACCATGTGGTGTATGCTGCTGGACAATTTACAACCTAATCTAGGTAAGTATCAAGGTCAGTGAGGACAAATTGCTGTTCTTTCCACTGATGGAAGGGTTCCATATTTAATCAGCTCATCACAGAATATGCAGTCTTTGGAGTCAAGAGTTGGGCACTGAGTATGACAAATGCATATTGTAAACACATATGTTGTCCTTATCCTTGCTTCCATGGCCACTTTATCTATGAACTTACTGATAAACACCAAGCTGGATACTTGGTTATTGCACTGATTAAGATGTATTGTGGCTGTTAGTACTGTGAGAAGATCACCAGGTAAACTGCCAACCTGTATACAGTTTCTTAAAATATAGATTCATACTACATTTTATCTGTTTTAAGTGTTAAGGAAGTAGCATTTAGAAAAAACATAAATGCTATTTCCAGTATTTTTGTATAACTACAAAAAAATGAACAAAATATCCTATAGGGAAATTTAACTGATTTGTTATTTTTTTTTCATACTTCCTGACAACATTTATGAAAAGAATTGTAGCCCTAGCACTGACAGATACAAAAGCTCTCAACAGCTTGAGGTGTAAGATTTTTCATCTTCTAGAAAAGAAACTCCAGATGATAAAGTACTGAAATAGAAATGTAAATTATAACCATGATCTTCCCCAAAAGAAAAAGCCAATGAATTGTTTAATCACATCGGGTCTCCTGCATGGCAGGCGGATTCTTTACCATTTGAGCCACCAAGTGTCCTTTTGCTTATCTAAGAAAGGTCCAAAACTTAGTTTTGAAAAATGTGTAACTGTTTAAAATTATGCATCAAGAATATTTAAAAACAAATAACATCTGCATATATTTTCCTTGCATCCTTAGTTATATTTCATATTTTTCTTCTAAAGTAGTAAGACATTTAAATGTTCGAGGGTGCTTAATCTAAAATTTACATCATGTAGTAATTGAAAAAGCGTGAAAGTATTAGTTGCTCAGTCGTGTCTCACTTTTTGCTACCCATGGACTGTAGCCCGCCAGGCTCCTCTGTCCATGGGATTCTCCAGGCAAGAATACTGGAGTAGGTAGCCATTCACTTCTCTTCTCCAGGGGATCTTTCCGACCCAGGTATCAAACCCTCATCTCTTTATGTCTCCTGCATTGGCAGATGGGTTCTTTACCACTGGTGCCAAAAAGGGACTTAAATTAAAATCAGATCAGATCAAATCATTCACTCAGTCGTGTCCAACTCTGCGACCCCATGAATTGCAGCACACCAGGCCTCCCTGTCTATCACCAACTCCCAGAATTCACTCAGACTCACGTCCGTCGAGTCAGTGATGCCATCCAGCCATCTCATCCTCTGTCGTCCCCTTCTCCTCTTGCCCCCAATCCCTCCCAGCATCAGAGTCTCCTCCAATGAGTCAACTCTTCACATGAGGTGGCCAAAGTACTGGAGTTTCAGCTTTAGCATCATTCCTTCCAAAGAAATCCCAGGGCTGATCTCCTTCAGAATGGACTGTTGGATCTCCTTGCAGTCCAGGGGACTCTCAAGAGTCTTCTCCAACACCACAGTTCAAAAGCATCAATTCTTCAGTGCTCAGCCTTCTTCACAGTCCAACTCTCACATCCATACATGACCACTGGAAAAACCATAGCCTTGACTAGATGAACCTTTGATGGCAAAGTAATGTCTCTGCTTTTGAATATGCTATCTAGTTTGGTCATAACTTTCCTTCCAAAGAGTAAGCATCTTTTAATTTCATGGCTGCAGTCACCATCTGCAGTGATTTTGGAGCTCAGAAAAATAAAGTCAGCCACTGTTTCCATTGTTTCCCCATCTATTTCCCATGAAGTGATGGGACCAAATCTTCGTTTTCTGAATGTTGAGCTTTAAGCCAACTTTTTCACTCTCCACTTTCACTTTCATCAAGAGGCTTTTTAGTTATATTAAAATAGAGAATGGTAATTCTTGAAGGACTATTTTAATCTTTTGTAAAATGGAAATGGCAAGAGTGTTAATAAAAAAAAAAAAGCCACATTCTTGGAGACAGATTTCTTAAAAAAGAAAAGAAAAAACAGCCTTTAAAAAACAAATATTTTGTATAAGTAACTTAAATACATAGGACTAATGAATATTTTTGAATAATGTTTTAGGCATTGCTTATCCAAGAGTCAAAATGGAAATTGCCACACCTTCTGCAGTTGCCTGAAAATTATAACACCATTTTCCAGTACTACCACAGAAAAACCTGTAGTGTCTGTACCAAGGTTCCTAAAGACCCTGCTGTTTGCCTTGTTTGTGGTACTTTTGTATGCCTCAAAGGACTTTGCTGCAAGCAACAAAGTTACTGTGAATGTGTATTGGTAAGCAAGAGTAAATAGTATAAAATTTATGGAAACTCAAATCTCATATCACATGGAAATGTGGTTTTTTTACATACAATGCAGTGTGTATTACATACAAAAATACGGTCAAACCAACTTCAGAATTAACTATTCTTTGAGTTAAATACATGATACATATAAGGATCTTGATTTTGTTGTTTTACATCCTGTAGAAGGATAAAAACAAAACAACAACAACAAAAAAACCCACTTAAGGTTTTTATGAGTAAAACCTTTCATAAGTGCAGCTCCAGTTCCTCTCCCTACCCCCGTCTCCTGCCCTTTAATGAAATATATGTTTAGATGTTATGCTGTGGAACAACCGTTAGATATGCTGTTATAGACACTAGCTTCTGAATTAGATTTAAGTTAGCTCTTAATTGATTTCCTGGATAATCTTTATCCAAATTCTTCCTAATGTATTGTTAATAAAGGATTAAGAATGAGATTATAAATTGAATTTAGATGAAATCTGATTTTAAAAAATTTAAGTATTTCTGTATTATTTAGAAGAAAATTAGGGCATTATTCATTTTCTTGTGAAGTCCATTTACATTTTTTTATTTTTTAGCATTCTCAGAACTGTGGTGCTGGAACAGGGATTTTCCTTTTGATCAATGCATCAGTGATTATCATCATTCGAGGCCACCGCTTCTGCCTCTGGGGTTCTGTGTATTTGGATGCTCATGGAGAGGAAGACCGAGATCTTAGGTTAGATGTTCATGGATATATCCTCGTGTTTTATTCAGCTTTGGCCAGTAAGAATAATGTGCCATTCCTGGCTTTGTAATTGTGTTGATAATAATAATTATTCTGTATTTTAAGAAATTCTGGCAGTCATTAATTTAGAGCTGTTTCTATTTGGGGGGATATTTTCCCCATATGATGTTAAGGAAATATAAAATAAACCAATTTCCTAGGTGAGATTTTTTGCCATAGAGTTTTTCAAACGTGTGTGAAAGCTTCATTGTATTATATTATTTTAATGCTTTTTTTTTTTCTTTTCATTCTAGGCGAGGCAAGCCTCTCTACATTTGTAAAGAAAGATACAAAGTTCTTGAACAACAGTGGATTTCTCATACTTTTGATCATATCAATAAAAGATGGGGTCCACATTACAATGGGCTGTGACTCACCACCTTGGCATTGCATTATATCGTTTTCATTAAGAATTTATCAACAATAAGCTTTAACTTAATCTGGGGGATTAACGCTTTTGCTGAGGGAAAAAAAGAAAACATACATTATAAAGCCTTTCCAAAATTAGGTGCTTGGTAATCACATTAATGGTCTAATAATTTTTTTTTTTTTTTTAAATATCTGGAGAGCATAACAAGTAACAAGTTAAACCATTCTTTAGTGGTCCTTTTTTTGTTTAAATCCACAATTGATAAGAAGCACAACTTGTTGACAAAATCATTTTAAAATGATTCTCCCAACAGTGCATATCTGCTTTTCATTGATATTTAGAGTGGGTGTGATTTATTTAAAGTTTTACTGCTTCTTTATATCTGTGTGTTTTAATTTGCATCTGCTAAACATAATGCATCCTTTCCCTCTGCCATTCTTGTGTTGATTTGAGATTTTTGCTGTATGTAATTAGAAAAAAATGTAAAACATGATTTATGTGAAATATTGTATAGTAAAAGTTGGTCTAATAGTAGAACTTTACAAGTTTTTCTTATTGTGAGGAATCTGTTAAAAGTTTAAGGCTTTGCTGAAAACTTAATTCATTCTCAGGAATTTCATAAATATTCTCCCCAGGTAAATAATTGACATAGTTGTAAAATAAGTAGATAGCTGCTGTTAATATAATACAGTACATTTAGGGGGGCATTTGTGTGGTTGGGGGAGTCCCTAAAAATCAAAATTTGCCATTTCACTTGGATAAATTACTTGAGGTAATAGCAAATAAATTTTATTATAAGATCAAAAGTTTTAGGAACATACACATGGCAGATTTTGATTCTGTGCATGCCCACCTTTTATTACCAACCAAGTTTTTGTTTAAATGATTGGATTGGAGAAAAGCTCTGACTTCCCCACAAATGGAGCATAGTTTTGGAACTTTCCTTCTCAGCTCAAGAGGTTCATCTGTATTGTATTTGTGCAGTGTAATCATTGTTATTTCTGCTTGGATTCCTAAAAGGGAAAAAAAAAGGCTCGATGATGATGATCCTCATGAGTGAGCTGTACACCTGCATTCTTGTTTGAAGCTGCTGGGAAAAGCAGTTTATGTTTGTAGGATTTTTAAGTCAGTAAGAATGGAAATGATTGAGCTAAAACCCACTCTGTACTTACAGAAGGAAGATTAGAGAAAAGCATGTTATATATTGCTGCCACAATTTTTCTTCCAAATGATTCAATAATTTGATGATTATTTAATATATATAGTACTATCAAGCAGTTCCTGGTACTTTGGACTTCCATGGCTTGTTATATAAAATTACATTTTTATGTGTAAAAATAAACTAAAAAACATCTAATGGTAAAGTAAAATCACAGATCTGTGTTCTAAAAATTGTTGAATGACATGCTATTACAGGATATAAAAATGGACTTTAAATGATGGCCTTGCATTAAAATAGAACAGTAAATATTCAAGTATGTTCAAAAAATCAAAAGATTACCTATGAACCTACAATAAAACACATGGAAATAGCTTGCTATTTTTATATACATTTCCAAAATATTAAGATAACTTTCTGAAAGATTAGAATGATTCTGTTTAATTAAGTAGCTGTCCTTTCCAACACATTGCTACTTTTTAAAATACTGTATCATAAGTTCAGCCTGTCATATTTTTTGCCTTGGTCATTATGGATACCAGACCATTTGTAAGTGTGATTAAAGAACAAAATGCTAATTTACATCTCTAGTAAATACTGTTACAGGATTCATGAACTTGGATAATTCTACAGTTTGAAACTCCGATGCTATATATACATGGTATAATGTATTCAGACTTTGATTACTACATATTTAAAATGGAATGTTTTATGGTTGTGCATATGGATGTGAAGTGAAAATATTAGCCTTAACATTAAAATTTGGGTATTTGATAGTGTTTATTTTGATATTGGTGAATTAGTCACCAGTAAAATTTTAAAAAGCACTTGGTTGAAAATTGTACTTGAATTACATACATGCATGCTGCTAAACTAGAACTTTAATTTTTCCCCATAACTTTTATAAGTCCCATTTATAAACCTACTTTTAAAAATAACAGGTCCAAGGTAGAGTGATGTGTGTATATTATTCAAGAAAATGTCCTGGTGTGATATCTTGTATGAATGATCATTTAAATACAGTACATTACTGTAGAAGCTAAATCAATCTTTATAATTCAGCAGAAATTACAAAACTAGGAATAATCAACATTGTAAGATATGTTAATAAAAACCTACTGTCACTTGGTTTGTGAAAGGTCCTTAACATGCTTATTCTTACATGTTTTTATTTTTTCAAAGATATTGACAATAATATATGTGAGCGAGCATAAATGAAAAGATCAAAGCATAACACAACTAATAGTTGCTGTAAGGTGGAGTTAATATAAAGGGTTTGCTTTTCCATTAACCTTTTATTTACAGAGCTAGTTCCTGTTCCTTCTTTGTCTCGTAACTAATGTAAAACCTTTGCTAGGTGCAGTGTGTGTTTTTAGAAGCAGAAAATGGGTGAAAGGAGAGGAAATGGATTTTTGGAGAAGCAAATGGATGTGCTGATCTGAACAACACTACTGTGGTCCCTGTTGCTCCCTGATAATTCCCAACTAGACTTTAGGAATCTAAAGTGCTTTAGTTCAGTTTAGTTGCTCAGTCATGTCCGTCTCTTTGCAACCCCATTGACGGCAACATGCCAGGCCTCCCTGTCCATCACTAACTCCCGGAGTTTACTCAAACTCACCTCCTTGAGTCCGTGATGCCATCCAACCATCTCATCCTCTGTCGTCCCCTTCTCTTCCAGCCCTCAATCTTTCCCAGCATCAGGGTCTTTTCAAATGAGTCAGCTCTTACCATCAAGTAGCCAAAGGATTGGAGTTTTAGCTTCAACATCAGTCCTTCCAATGAGTACTCAGGACTGATTTCCTTTAGGAAGGACTGGTTTGATCTCCCAGCAGTCCAAGGTTCTCCAACACCACGGTTCAAAAGCATCAATTCTTTGGCATTCAGCTTTATTTATAGTCCAACTCTCACATGCATACATGACTACTGGAAAAACCATAGCTTTGACTAGACGGACCTTTGTTGGCAAAGTAATATCTGGTGCTTTTTAATCTGCTTTCTAGGTTGGTCATAGCTTTTCTTCCAAGGAGTAAGCGTCTTTTAATTTCATGGCTGCAGTCACCATCTGCAGTCATTTTGGAGCCCCCCAAAATGAAGTCTCTCACTGTTTCCACTGTTTCCCAGTCTATTTGCCATGAAATGATGGGACCAGATGTCATGATCTTAGTTTTCTGAATATTGAGTTTTCAGCTAACTTTTTCAGTCTCCTCTTTCACTTGCATCAAGAAGCTTTTTAGTTCTTCTTCTGTCATAAGGGTGGTGTCATCTGCATATCTGAGGTGATTGATATTTTAGCAATCTTGATTCCAGCTTGTGCTTCCTCCAGCCCAGCATTTCTCATGATGTACTCTGCATATAAGTTAAATAAACATGGTGACAATATACAGCCTTGATGTACTCCTTTTCCTATTTGGAACCAGTCTGTTGTTCCATGTCCAGTTCTAACTGTTGCTTCCTGACCTGCATACAGGTTTCTCAAGAGGCAGGTCAGGTGTTCTGGTATTCCCATCTCTTTCAGAATTTTCCACAGTTTATTGTAATCCACACAGTCAAAGGCTTTGGCATAGGCAATAAAGCAGAAGTAGATATTTTTCTGGAACTCTCTTGCTTTTTCCATGATCCAGAAGATGCTGGCAATTTGATCTCTGGTTCCTCTGCCTTTCTAAATCTAGCTATAACATCTGGAAGTTCGCGGTTCACGTATTGCTGAAGCCTGGCTTGGAGAATTTTGAGCATTACTTTCCTAGCGTGTGAGATGAGTGCAATTGTGCAGTAGTTTAAGCATTCTTTGGCATTGCCTTTATTAGGGATTGGAATGAAAATTGACCTTTTCCAGTGCTGTGGCCACTGCTGAGTTTTCCAAATTTGCTGGCAAATTGAGTGCAGCACCTTCACAGCATCATCTTTCAGCATTTGAAATAGTTCACCTGGAATTCCATCACCTCCACTAGCTTTGTTCATAGTGATGCTTTCTAAGGCCTCCTTGACTTCACATTCCAGGATGTCTGGTTCTAGGTGAGCGATCACACCATCATGATTATCTGGGTCATGAAGATCTGTTTTGTATAATTCTTCTGTGTATTCTTGCCACCTCTTCTTAGTATCTTCTGCTTCTGTTAGGTCCATACCATTTCTGTCCTTTATTGAGCCCATCTTTGCATGAAATATTCCCTTGGTATCTCTAATTTTCTTGAAGAGATCTCAGTCTTTCCTGTTCTATTGTTTTCCTTTCTTTGCATTGATTGCTGAGGAAGGCTTTCTTCTCTCTCCTTGTTGTGCTTTGGAACTCTGCATTCAAATGGGTATATCTTTCCTTTGCTCCTTTGCTTTTGGCTTCTCTTTTCACAGCTATTTGTAAGGCTTCCTCAGACAGCCATTTTGCTTTTTTGCATTTTGTGGACCACTGGAGAAGGGAATGGCAAACCACTTCAGTATTCTTGCCTTGAGAACCCCATGAACAGTATGAAAAGGCAAAAAGATAGGACACTGAAAGATGAACTTCCCAGGTCAGTATGTGCCCAATATGCTACTGGAGATCAGTGGAGAAATAACTCCAGAAAGAATGAAGGGATGGAGCCAAGGCAAAAACAAGACCCAGTTGTGGATGTGACTGGTGATAGAAGCAAAATCTGATCCTGTAAAGAGCAATATTGCATAGGAACCTGAAATGTTAGGTCCATGAATAAAGGCAAATTGAAAGTGGTCAAACAGGAGATGGCAAGAGTGAACGTCAACATTCTAGGAATCAGCAAACTAAGATGGACTGGAATGGGTGAATTTAACTCAGATGACCATTATATCTATTACTGTGGGCCGGAATCCTTAGAAGAAATGGAGTATCCATCATAGTCAACAAAAGAGTCCAAAGTGCAGTACTTGGATGCAATCTCAAAAACGACAATGATTTCTGTTCATTTCCAAGGCAGACCATTCAGTATCACGGTAATCCAAGTCTGTGACCCGACCAGTAATGCTGAAGAAGCTGAAGTTGAACAGTTCTGTGAAGACCTACAAGACCTTTTAGAACTAACACCCGAAAAAGATGTCATTTTCATTATAGGGGACTGGAATGCAAAAGTAGGAAGTCAAGAAACACCTGGAGTAACAGGCAAATTTGGCCTTGGAGTACAGAATGAAGCAGGGCAAAGCTAATAGAGTTTTGCCAAGAGAACGTATTGGTCATAGCAAACACCCTCTTCCAACAAGACAAGAGAAGATTCTACACATGAACATCACCAGATGGTCAACACCAAAATCAGATTGATTATAATCTTTGCAGCCAAAGATGGAGAAGCTCTATACAGTCAGCAAAAACAAGACCAGGAGCTGACTGTGGCTCAGATCATGAACTCCTTATTGCCAAATTCAGACTTAAATTGAAGAAAGAGGGGGAAACCACTAGACCATTCAGGTATGACCTAAATCAAATCCCTTATGATTATACAGTGGAAGTGAGAAATAGATTTAAGGGACTAGATCTGATAGAGTGCCTGATTAAGTATGGACTGAGGTTGGTGACATTGATTGAGCTGTACCTTGTTTGACTTGACAGTCCTTGCCCCTGCTCCTCCATCCTGTAGCTCACCTGTCAGTTATCAGCTAGGAATCCATTTGTGTTCACAAACCTTTTTTCTGTTTTATGTATTTTTATATTTATTGATTTCTGTGACTTAGATGCTGACTGAAACCACCAAAGGCTTGGAGGTTACAATAGTGTTAGAGGAGATGTGGCCCAAGGGTTTCTGTAACAACTCTAGGATTGTAACTGCTGTCAAATTCCTGTTGTTGGCTTGTAGTTGAGGTCATGTTAGCAACAACAAATAAAATATAGTATTAACCACTAGAATCAAAACACGAAATATTCACTGGTGGTTATGCCCGACACTTGATGGTTAGTGGGAGTCATCACTAGACTTGTGACTGCTTCAGCCCCATGTACAGCACATAATTCTTTCCTTTAACTTTATGATCTGGCTAGATGATACCAAGCACTACTTAGGTCCTCAAGGGTGAGCTGAATGGCAGCATGATCACTTCTCTATTCGTGGCACTTCAGGCTCGTAATAGTAAGGTATATTAACTGGGGAAGAACTGTGTTTACCATCCTAGTTTGCAGTGCTCAACCAGCAGCGGAATGAAAGTGACTTCAACTGATGCAACACAATGAGAAGGCATCATCGGACATTATATAGAGCTGCCTTTGTGTGAGTTAAATCAATGTAAGATGCAGCCATACCAAAAGTGATGCAGCTGAGCCCAAGATTGGGCTAGAGAAGGGGTCAAGAGCACAAATAAAAGCTCAAGGGGAAGGAAAAAGGACAAGAGAAAGGAAAAAGTCTAGAGCAAAGAAGAGTCTGATCGGATTACCTCTCATCAATGTACAGGAGCAGAATAAATGTTGGTATTGAACAAGTCTGGTCTATCTGGGAGCTTGAGGTAAATGATAAATGTTTAGACATATGGTAGGGGAGAATGGTAGGGGAGAATAGAGACACCACAGAAATTATACTGAGAGTTCAGTCAGTTAGAAGCCATACCATTCAAATGGAGGCAGTTAGAAAGGTTCTTTGACTTTATAGTGGCTCCTGAGATCAACAGGGCTTTTGTCTCATGATCTGTTTATATTTATGTAGTACATTTTAAGGCAACAGCTACATTCATCATACATACTAGAAACCATAAAAAAGCATCAAGAACTAAAATGTACATCATACACTTGTATGTGTGTGTGTGTGTATTTTACAAAGAGGTGGAAAAATAAACATCGTGTCCAACTCTGTGACCCACATGGAGTGTAGCCCACCAGGCTCCTCCTTCCATGGGATTCTCCAGGCAAGAATACTGGAGTGGGTTGCCATTCCCTTCTCCAGGGGATCTTCCCAACCCAGGAATCCAACCCGTTCTCCTGCATCACAGAGGTAAAAAGGCCTCTTATTAAAAAAATCAGTACAGTGGGGTTTTTAGTATACACGTGAAGAATGAATTACCATCTGCAAGATGATAGGACCAGATTGAAAAGGAGAAAAGAGGCCAATCGGGAGGAAGGAAAAAAAGTGAAATCCTAGAAGAAAGGATATTTTAAGAGAAACTAGTAACCATTAAGTGCTATGGAGACATTAAGTGACATACAAGCTACAAAAGAACTCATATTTTGGACTAACTGATACGTGTGATGAGTATAGCTTTGATGAACTGGTAGCTGCAGAAGTCAAGGTGTGGCTTCTGGAGTAAAGAAATGGAAAACTGACCAACGAAGTGAAGGAGTAGGACACCATTTTCTGACTCCCAGCATGTCTACGACCTGCCTGTGTCTACAGGACACCTGCTCGTGCTTGCATCAAAATTCACTTCCCGTTTGTTTCTGCTTGTATTCAGATGGTGTGTTACTATCTGAGTTTAAAGCATAAAATCAGCAGACCTGGGTTTGAATTACCTCTCTATCTCAATATATTTGTTAGGAATGTGCCTTTTTTTCTAACAACAAAAACCCTGGCTAAGCAATGGCTCGAAGAAGGAAAAGGTTTATTAGTTTCGAGTAAAAGGAACTCTGAAGGTAGCAGACCAGGAAGGGGCATCTGCACAAGGAAATTGCTATGGATTTAGGTCCCTCCTGTTTTTCTTTTCTACACTGTTAGACTGTGTTATTCAACCTTATGGCAACTGTGAGGTTGAAAGCAAGATGACTGCTCACTTTGTTTTCCAGGTAGGAAAAAAGGCTGAAAGCTTCTCCTGAAGCTTCATCCTTTGTTTAGCAAGAAAAGTCCTTTCCTAACACACTTTTACATATATCTCATTAGTCAGTACTGTCAGATGTCCACAACCAAGTGCAAAGAGATCTGGGAAGGGAAATATTTTAGCTTTTGATCCTCTGTGCTAGAGGAATGCAACGGGGAAAAACAGATTGTGCGTGGCTTTTTGATAGCTAGTTAAGTGCCTGCCACACTGGTTTTTCATCTGTGCAAGGAAGACAGTAGCTAATACTATGATTAAATGAACACAGACACTTAACAGATTCTAGTAGTGGCAGGTTAAATGATTCAGACTATATTAGTTGTCTATTTCTGTGTAACAAATTACTCAAAAGATAAATGCAGTAAAACAGTATTCATTACATCACAGCTCTGTGAATTGGAAACCCAGGAGAAGCTTTGCTGAGTAGTTCTGGCTCAGAGTCTCTTAGGGTTGCAGTTCAGGTGTCAGCCAGGGAAGCAGTACATCTAAGGCTTGCATCATATGGATACTCTAAAGGAATCAAAATTATGTAACCTTCTCTCCAAGCTTCTCTTCTATGATATTTGGGGTTTATAAGCTTATATATTTTTAAAATGACCTTTGCATTGCTTCAGATCAATGCCCTTTAGTTTTAGTTTTTCTAAAGGGAATATCCATGGTGAACAACTACATAGAGATAATGCCATCACCTTGGAGACGCAGATCTATACATATTTGTTGCTTGCTTAAAATTCAATTTTAAGCAATTTCTCCTAAATGTTCTTGTTGCTTTAAAGGAATAGTTGCTTCAATGAAATTACTTTCTAATTTTCCACTGTTAATCCAATCAAGCTCTGTAAAAATGCAAACCTATAATTCTCATCTATGATATTATTACCATAAAATAACTCTGTTAAAAAAATTTATCACCCATAATTTATTTCTTTGTAAGATGATTAAACAGTAAGGTTCTCAGATTTGTGGGGAAATTAAACTCTTGGCTCAATGTCTTTTCTCCTACTTGTTGCTGGGGACACTGATCTTATTTTTTAGAGGAAAATAAGCAAGAATACATGGTAGCTAGCAGGTATGTCTCCTGTTACACATGTTTTTAAGCATTTTCCCAACCCTCTTTAGTAAGCTCACTGATATTTAGTCTGGGAGGTTGGGGAATTTTTTACAGCACAAAGATCCTTTAACTCTGGAGTTTCAAGAATCCCATAGTTCTTTTTACCAACTCCACTAGAGGGCACAGTTGAGCAGGCACTAGATCAAAACCCTGAGTTGCTGGAAAAGGAAAGCAAAGCCTGTGAACCAATTACCCTTGTGATGGAGAAAAGCATTTGTGAAAAGTATTTGCTCCTGTTGCATATAATCTGAAATGGATGAATAGAGTTGAGTGGGCATTTTTGACAAAATAGAAAGATGGGAGAACATTTGAAAATGTGAGTGCAATTTGAACAAATGTCTCTAACACACACACACACACACACACAGCCCTCCTCCCCTGACAGAAATCCTTGTTGATCAGTCTACTTCCTTTTTTTTTCTCTCTCTCTCTGAAAAAAGTTTCTAAGCGAGGTCAGTTTTCAGCCAGTTTGTGGCTCTAGTTATAATCCCTTAACAGCCTAATGTTCATAAAGCTTCACCTTAGATGTTAGGATTGATATAGCGTGGTGAATTGAGCTAATGACTATGAGAGGACATTGTGCTTGGCATTTTGTCCACGGTATATTAGTTTTTACAGCAACTCTTTTGGACAGACATTATATCCCCATTTTCTGATGAAGAAATTAGGCTGAAAGGCTGATTGATGCAATATCATACAGTCAATAAAGGGACTGGAATTCAAATGCTAGTTTAAAACTGTCTTTAGTATTTTGCAATATCAAAAATGATTAAGGTGGCCACTGGCCACAGTGCTAGAAATGTGCACGAACCATATTTCTAGGCAGACTTAAATAATTGTTACAGTGAAGTGCCATGAGAATGCCAAGAAGGATTCATTCCATCTGAGAGATCAAAGAAGGCTCAACTAAGAAGATGGCTTTGAAAGTGGCCTTGAAGGATGCATAGGATTTTATTAAACAGGTAAAAGGGATTGGGGCCATCCAGGCTGATAAGGCACGGCAGAAGCAAAGGCAGGTTAGCTGTAGGGCACACGCTGTATCTGGGGAGTGAAGTCCTTTAAATGTCAAAAGGAGTGTCCCATTAGAAGTGGAGTAGGTGTCGGATTAGGGGAGTGATTTGTTTCATTCAGAGGTTTGAGGGAAAGAGTGCTGTGGCACTGTGGAGGAGGGATTAAATCGTTGATTTAGTGGTTCATCTGAGAAATAATCAGGATCTGAGGGAAATGGAAAGAAAACTAAGAAACTGCCAAAAGGTGCCCAAAAGCCCAATCTATTGGATACTGGAGTGAAGGACATGGGAGTTGAGTTACTGAGGCTTCTAAACTCTTACATCTTAAAAATTACTTTAAATTACTTATTTTTAAAAGTTATTAAATTACCGAGTGGGTAATGATTCTAGTCACAACAATGGGGAGCATGGTGGGGGACACTTTTTGTTGGCATGCAGAGTTGAGTTCAGGCCAGTTCTGGGGTACCATGGAGTTATCTTACGGTAAATTGTCTGCAGCTTGTGATGCAAACCTGGAATGAGTTCTGTGAGGCCACGAGGAGAGGGCACAGTGGATGAGGGCTGAGTATTGGGAATACTTCCATTTACAGGGAAATGTGGGGTCTGGTTACTGAGGGGTACGTGGTAGTACATGATAGATTAGGCAAGTCGATGTCACTGACTAAGGGACTAAGGAGCTTGAGGATTGCAACTTGTCTCTTAGTGAATAAGAGGCCAGAGAGAAGTGTCTGGGCCAGAGTGAGGGAGATGCAGAGTAGAAGGTGAGGAAGACTGTGCAGGAGTTCTGGGGGCAATGTAGCAGGAAATTAAAATGTCTTTCTGCTTAAGAGCTCTGCCTCTCATGGGAGCTACCAGCAAATGTGGGAGGTCCCCAACCAAGATTTCCTGACACACTGAAAATTCTGGCTTATTGACAATTAAATCTTCTTCCACTTCTTCACACCCACCTCCCTGGGTGTGCTCCCAGACAAGGCTTTTAATTCACTCTTTATTTACTGTTATCTTTCTTAAAAGCAATCTCTGACTACAAAGGGTAGCAAGAGGTAGATCTTTGTGGTGATGGAATAGTTCTGTATTTGTAGTAGCAGTTACACAAATCCACATGAGATAGTGACACCCACACATTTACCAATCTTTGTTTCCTAGTATTGATATCATACTATTGTTTGGGGTGAAGGATATTGGGTTGTCTCTGTACTAGCTTTGCAACTTCTTATAAATCTCTATTTTTTAAGGCAAGTGATTCTGTTCAGTCCATCTCTATTTGATATCTTTGTTTTAGACCTATTGACAACAAATTTGAGGCCCTTCTCAATACCCTTTAATTGTGTTTAAACATCAACCTGTAAGTTTTTTTTTTTTTTTTAATTCCTTGGATTCAGTTCCGTTTGCTTCCAGATCTGACTGGCTAGCCTCCAACTCTAATGATAGTCTATCTCCCACCATTATACTTATTTTACTATTTTGAAAAAGAAAAATATACGATCAAAAAGGTATACTTGCATTTGTCCACATATATAAGTTTATAGGACAATGTTCACCAGTTAAGGGGTTTAACAATGGCTAGATGGGCTTTTTTTTTTTTTTTTTTAACTCATCCATCCACCATGTTGATGTATGTTCTATGTTCTTGTATTCCATCCAAAAGATCCTTACTCAGACAATCTTCCACCTTTTACTGTAAGAAAAGTAGAACAGTAACAGAAATAACTGCCCCAAGATGATTCAACCAGTGAATTAGGCCAAAGGTGAAATTAAATCTTTCAGATCTTTCAACTGTAACTGTTTACTAAATTAGCCACTTTAAAAAAAGAGCTTACCAATACTTAGATAAGGACCAAATGAAAACCAGATGGTGCGCCTGAAAGAACTATCAGACATTTCTATATTCTCTGTGGGGATTGATGATAGGAAGTAGGATGGAGTATTATAGAGGTGTTTCACGTATTTATTTACGTTAAAGCAACGTGTATTTATTGAGGGCCTTAAATTCAAGACCCTGTGTTAGCTGTTCCTGGGAAAACAAGTAAAATGTCCATGTTCTCATGGAGGTTATAGTGTGGTTGGTGAAACATTAATTTTCCTATAAACAGTAATTAGCAATGCAATTATAGTATGAATTACAAATGGCTAGTACAGTAAAAACAGACAATTATAATGTAGTATAGTAAAAAATAATCTTTAAAAGCTTCCTAAGATTGGAGACACTGATGTTGAGGAATATGGACCTTGAAGGAGGAGAAAGGGAACAAGAGATATTTAATACAAGAGAGGAAAGGAAAGTGGAAGACTAATGTTCTCAATCTCCTGGGAGGAAAGAGAAAGTAATTGTTAAAAGCACAGATGTTTCTTCTGCTTACTTTGGAGTTAATTTACTCTTCTTTTTTTAGTTTCCTAGGATGGAAACTTAAATTATCAATTTTAGATCTTTCTTCTTTTCTAATAAACAGTCAATGCTGTAAATTCCTCTCTAAGCACTGCTTTTGCTGTGTCCCAGAAGTTTTGATAAGTTGTGTTTCCATTTTCTTTAAAATGGAATATAATACTTTAAAATTTCTCTTGAGACTTCTCTGAATAATGTGTTACTTTGAACTGTGTTGTTTAATTTCTACATATTTTGGGATTTTCTGATTGTCTTTCTGTTACTGCTTTCTAGTTTAATTCCCTGGAGTCTGAGGGAAACCTTGTATGATTTCTGGTCTTTTACAATTATTGAAGTGTGTTTTATGGCCCAGAATGTGGTCTGGTAAATGTTCCATAGGAGCTTGAGAAGATTGTGTCTTCTGCTGTGGTTGGGTGCAGCAGTATGAGATGTCAGTTATAGCCAGGTGATCAATGGTGGTGTTGAGTTCAGCTGTGTCCTGACTTTCTGCTGGCTGGTCCTGTCTGTATCTGAGAGAGGGGTTGAAGTTTCCAGCTGCGATAGTGTGTTCGAACATTTCTCCTTGCGGTTCTACTAGTTTTTTTTGTTTATCTACTGTTAGGCAGGACACATTAAAAATTGTTACATCTTCTTAAAGCATTAACCCTTTTACCATCATATAATGCTCTTCTTTATCCCTGATCGCTTTCCTTAGCTCGAAAACTGCTCTGTCTGAAATTAGTAGAGCTACTCCTGCTTTCTTTTCATAAGTGTTAGTTAGCATGGGATCTTCTCCATCCATTTACTTTTAATCTACACATCCTTATATTTAAGGGGAGTATCTTATAGACAATATATAGGTAGATGGGTTGTGTTTTCTGATCCAGTCTGACAATCCCTTTTAATTGGTTCATTTAGACCATTGGCATTCAAAGTGACTATTGATGTAACTGGATTAATGTTTACCATATTTGTTACTATTTCTATTTGTTGACTTTGTTCTTTATTCCTATTTTTGTCTTCCATTCTTCCTGCTTTTTGTGGTTTTAATTGAGCATTTGCTATGATTCTATTTTTTTTCCTTTCTTAGTGTATCAGTTATCCTTCTTTTTAAAAAAAATCTTTAAAAAATGATTGCCCTAGAGTTTGCGATATACATTTACAATTAATCCAAGTCCATTCTCAAATAACACTTACCATTTTATGGGTGGTATGGTACCTTATATTAACAAAATAATCCTAATTCCTTCCTCCCCACCTTGTACCACGGCTGTCATTCTTCACTTATATGTAAGTATACAAAAGCCTGTGTGTGTGTAAAATCTAATACACATTGTTGCTATTATTATTTCAAACACTGTTCTCTGTTAGCTCAATTAAGAAGCATAAAAATTTTTAATTTTATCTTCACTTATCCCTTCTTTGAAGTTCATCCTTTCTTTATGTAGGTCTAAGTTTCTGACCTGTATTATTTTTCTGAAGAACTTTTAACATTTCTGGCAAGCCAGGTTTACTAGACAACAAATTTCTTTTTGTTTGTTTGAGAAAGTATTTCTCTTTCACTTTTGAAAAATAATTTGACAAGATACAGAGTTCTAGGCTGATGGTTTGTTTTTGTGTCTGCCTTTCAACACTAAACATTTCACTCCATTCTCTTCTTGCTTGAATGGTTTCTGAGGAGAAGTCAGAGGTTAATTCTTACCTTTGCTCCTCTATAGGTAAGGGTTTTTTCCCTTCTGGCTTCTTTCAGGATTTTTCCTTTATGTTTAATTTTCTGTAATTTCTGAAGATGACATGCGGTGTAGTTTCTTTGTTTTGTTTGTTTGCATTTGGCATTTATCGTGGTTGGTGTTCTTAAGCTTATTGGATTTGTGGTTTGGAGTCTGATGCTAATTTGAAGAAATCCTCAGTCATTACTGTTTGAGACATTTCCTCCCTTCCTTTCTCTCTTTCTCCCTCTTGTACCCCATTTGTATGTGTTTCACCTTTTGTAAACTGTCCCACAGTCCTTGGATGGTCCTGTCTTTTCCCTCAGTCTTTATTCTCTTTGCTTTCTGGCTTTTGAGGATTCTATTGCTATATCCTCTAGCTCAGAGTTTCTTTCCCCAACTGTATCCAGTCTACTAAATGCCTATCAAATGCCTACTTCATTGCTGGTTTTTTTTTTTTTTAAATCTCTAGTATTTCTTTTTGGTGCTTTCATGTTGTGTGTGTGTTTTCATCTTTTGGTATATCTTATTTTTTTCTTGATAGCCAGACATAATGTATTTGGTTAAAAGAAGTAATGTGAACAGGTGTAAGCAATGTGGTAGTGAGATATTGGGAGAGGGGAAGCACGCTAGTCCTGTGATTGGGTTTTGGTCTTTCCGCGAGCCTTTCAGCTATGGACTTCACAAGTGTTTCTTTAGTTGTTTTTTTTTTTTTTCCCTCCCCCTTGAGGTGGGACATGATGGCATAGAGCTGGCTGGAGTTGGGTATTTCCCTTCCTCTGGTCTTAGACTCTGAAAATACCCCAGCAGATGAGGCTCTGGTAACTAGTCTCACTTGCTGGGGCTTTTCCAATGACTCGGCGGGTAAAGAACCGCCTGCAATGCAGAAGACACAGAAGGCGCGGGTTCGATACCTGAGTGAGGAAGATGCATTGGCGGAGGAAATGACAACCTACTCCACTATTCTTGCCCGGAGAATCCCATGGGCTGAGGACCCCAGCGGGCTACAGCCCAAAGAGTCAGAAAGATTCGGAGAGGACTGAACACCTAAGCAGCACACAAAGGACTTGTTAAAGAGGGTAGAGTACTCTGGCGCATTTCAAAATAGTTCCTCTTCCTTCCCCTGCCAACCGTATGAGGGATTTTTCTCCTGTAGTTCCGGTGGGAACCAGGTCAAACTTCTGGAGGTAAGTCTCACAGTATTGCGGGCCCCCCATAACAAGGTCCCATTGGAGTTTTAACTCTCAGCGTTGAGGTGCACGCTGAGCCTCCAGCGATTGTCGATTGCATTCAGGTTTTCCTGCCCCCACACTGGCGCCCGCAGATGTTTCCAATGGTGAGTCTCAGTTTCACTAAATGGCAGCTCTCGGTCTTTGCTCCTCTCTTCAATCTTGGAGACAGCAGTTTACCTTATGTCCTCCCCTCTCTTATGGATCCAAGAGGGTTGGTTTTTCAGTCTGTTAGCTTTTTACTTCTTAGGACTGAGTGACTGCTTCAAGCTCCTTAATTGTGGAAATGGAAACCAGAAGTCCCAGAGGATAGATTTTTGAATGGAAGAATCTTCTAATTAGCTATTTCATCATGGGTGAGTTATACAGAGTCTCTGGTCTCAGTTTTGTAGTCTATAAAATGAGTGTTTTAAGGGCACGGACTTCTGGGCTCATTGGGAGGATTAAATAAGTTAGAATGGAGACACTCTTAATGTTTTAGATGCTGCAAATATTTTCCTGTATTTGGTTATCTGTTCCTTTCCTTTGAATTCTGCCCATAGTGTTATTCATGGAAGAGAAATGCTTAATATCAAAATTATCAACTGCTTACTTTGTGCTTTGTGGAGGACTTATTTAAATCAGTTGAAGGTACTTAAAAGCCTAATAGGAAAATGGGAAAAAGATATGAATAGGCAATTCACAAAACCAGTTGACTTGGATGAGTAACATCTCTATGAAAGAAATAACCTCACTGACAATCAAGTAATTACAAACTAAAAGCATGGTGAGATATTTTTTCTAGACTGGTGTTCTGGCAGTACCTTGTTATTTAGTCAATAAGTCGTATCCTTCGGTTTTGCGACTAGATGGCCTGTAGCCCATCAGGCTCCTCTGTCCATGGGACTTCCCAGGCAAGGATAATGGACCGGGTTGCCTTTTCCTTCTCCAGGGGATCTTCCCAAACCAGGAATGGAACCTGCATCTCCTGTATTCGCAGGCGGATTCTTTACCACAGAGCCGTCAGGGAAGCCTAGCAAAGAGTAGTATGCATAATTTATAACCCAACTATACCAACCCTGAATGTTTATTACGGAGAATCATTTTACACAGAACATAGGTATAAGGTTTCCAGTGTGGTTTTGGTTGTTGTTATCCATCACAGAAGTAGTAGATACGAATTGAGAAAGCTCTGTAGCAGCCAGAAATAATTAAAAGTGTACACCGTTAGGGAGAGGATTGTTCAAAACCATGGTGTTGGGTAAAAAAAATAATATTTATGATACAATCATTTGTATAATTTAAAAATGTATACACTTTAAAATATACAACTTTTCCAGCTTTATTCAGGCATGATTGACATATAATAAAAATTATGTATATATTCATGGTGTACAATGTGATGTTTTGATATAGGTATACATTGTGAAATGACTAGTAATAGTTGATGTCATTGATGGGTAATAAGGTGAGGGAAATATGGGTGAGAGTGAGGAAAATTTCATGAAGCAAAAAGATTTTCTGGAGATATAGTGATCTTTGTAGATTAGGTAAGGTTAAATTAAATCAACATATTTCTCAGATCATTCGTAGTTAATGCCAGATGCAAACTGTAGTTTCAAAATGCAGTTTACAAATGTCTCAACAACTGCTAGTCCTCTGTATTTTCTCTTTATGTTTATCATTACTATTAAAAATTGATGTTATTGGAAGTAAAAGCAAAAATAAACAAATAGGACCTAATTAAAATTAAAAGCGTCTGCACAACAAAGGAAAGTATAAACAAGGCGAAAAGACAGCCTTCAGAATGGGAGAAAATGATAGCAAATGAAGCAATTGACAAACAACTAATCTCAAAAATATACAAGCAACTCCTGCAGCTCAATTCCAGAAAAATAAACGACCCAATCAAAAAATGGGCCAAAGAACTAAATAGACATTTCTCCAAAGAAGACATACAGATGGCTAACAAACACATGAAAAGATGCTCAATGTCACTCATTATCAGAGAAATGCAAATCAAAACCACAATGAGGTACCATTTCAAGCCAGTCAGAATGGCTGCAATCCAAAAGTCTACAAGCAATAAATGCTGGAGAGGGTGTGGAGAAAAGGGAATCCTCTTACACTGTTGGTGGGAATGCAAACTAGTACAGGCACTATGGAGAACAGTGTGGAGATCCCTTAAAAAACTGGAAATAGAACTACCATACGACCCAGCAATCCCACTGCTGGGCATACACACAGAGGAAACCAGAATTGAAAGAGACAAGTGTACCCCAATGTTCATCACAGCACTGTTTATAATAGCCAGAACATGGAAGCAACCTAGATGTCCATCAGCAGATGAATGGATAAGAAAGCTGTGGTACATATACACAATGGACTATTACTCAGTCATTAAAAAGAATACATTTGAATCGGTTCTAATGAGGTAGGTGAAACTGGAGCCTATTATACAGAGTGAAGTAAGCCAGAAAGAAAAACACCAATACAGTATACTAATGCATATATATGGAATTTAGAAAGATGGTAATGATAACCCTGTATGAGAGACAGCAAAAGAGACACAGATGTATAGAACAGTCTTTTGGACTCTGGGAGAGCGCGAGGGTGGGATGATTTGGGAGAATGGCATTAAAACATGTATAATTCATATACATACATATACATATGAATGTATAATTCATATAACATAATTAAAACATGTATAATTCATATAAGAAATGAATCGGCAGTCCAGGTTCAATGCAGGATACAGGATACTTGGGGCTGGTGCACTGGGATGAACCAGACGGATGGTATAGGGAGGGACGTGGGAGTGGGGTTCAGGATGGGGAACACGTGTACACCCACGGCAGATTCATGTTGATGTATGGCAAAACCAATACAATATTGTAAAGTAATTAGCCTCCAATTAAAATAAATTTAAAAAATAAATAAAAAAATTGATGTTGAGTGAACATTCAGAAAAGTACACAATTTGTAGTTGTTTATTTTAGTGAATTATCACAAAGGTATATCATCATCCAAGTCAAGAAATGGAACAATACCTTAGAAACCAAAAACCCTCCTAGGTCCTGCCCCAGATGTTACATCCTTTCTCCCCCCAAACCTATTGTCTTCTAACACCATGGCTTAGTTTTCTCTGTTTTTGAATTTTAAAACTTTTAAATGCCTTTGTATGGTAGGAGTTTGAAAAACAATCTAAGATTGAATATTATATTTGTACTTGAGAATTTATTTTGTAAGTAGTATTTTTAAAAAAAATTAGTTTCCAGTTGTTCATTGCTAATATACAGAAGTTTAATTGTTTTTTGTGTGTTGATTTTGTGATCTGTCAGACTCATTTTAGTTCTAGGAGCTTTTTGTAGCTTTCTCAGATTCTTTAATAAGGAAAATCGTAATGTCTGTGAATGGGGACATTTTCTTACTTTCTAACTTGTAAGCCTTTTATTACTTTTTATAGCCTCATGGCAGTAGCTACAATGTCAAGTGTGATATTGAATAGGAATGGTAAGGGGGCAGTCCTAAGATGGTGGAGGAATAGGATGGGGAGACCACTTTCTCTCCCACAAACTCATTGAAAGAACATTTAAACGCTGAGTAAATTCCATAAACAACGTCTGAATGCTGGCAGAGGACATCAGGCACCCAGAAAGGCAGCCCATTGTCTTTGAAAGGAGGTAGTAAAAAAATATAAAAGATAAAAAGAGAGACAAAAGAAGTAGGGACAGAGATCCGTCCTGGGAAGGGAGTCTTGAAAAAGA
Organism: Tragelaphus eurycerus; assembly: GCA_935064755.1. NCBI lineage: Eukaryota > Metazoa > Chordata > Mammalia > Artiodactyla > Bovidae > Tragelaphus > Tragelaphus eurycerus. The sequence goes on from CAKXYN010000060.1 coordinate 1,264,385, forward strand.
GAGAAGTTTCCAAACACCAGGAAATACTCTCACTGGCGAATCTGTGGCAAGCCTTGGAACCTCAGAGGGCAACATAACTGGGAGGAAAAATAAATAATTAAAACCCACAGATTATGTGCCTAACGGCAACTCCCAGTGGAGAAGCAGTGCAGATGCTCGCATCCGCCACTAGCAAGCCAGGGCTGGACAAGGAGGCATGGGCTGCATTGCATAGGGTAAGGACCGGGCCTGAATGCCCTGAGGGCAATCTGAGGGAACTAACTTGAGAGAGCAACCCAGACTGTGGGATAGCTATCCCACAAAAAGCCCTAACCTAAGACACTGCCAGGCCCACTCACAGAACAAAGGACTGAGCAGATGTAGCCAGCTGTGGACCAGACCATTCCCCACCAGAGACAGGCAGGTGAGGGCAGCCAGAGCCAGAAGCGGGCAATCACAGCTAACAGGCTTCATTGCTAACCAAGACTTCTTGGGATTCTGGATGGTCGACATCTTCCGGGGGGGGGGGGGGGGTTTGCAGCTAGAGATCAGCTCCCAGAAGAGACACATGGCACACCTGAGAAGGCGCACCGGGTTGTACACCCTGAAAACCAAGTGGCAGGGATGGGGGAAGCGACAAGTCACAGCCCCCACCTGAGGGTGACTGTGCTTGCCAAGCATCTGGTCACCTGAGCTGCTCGGACCTGGGAAGGGCACAAAACACAGGCCCAACCAAGTCCGTGCCTCTGTGGCATACCCAAGAAGCTGAACTTGAGGTGCTTAGACCTGGGAAGTGCATACAACTCAGAACCCACCTCACACATGTCCTGGCAGAGAAGTCTAGAGCCTAAGCAGTATAGACTGGGAAAGCACACACGCCGTGAGCGGGGGCAAACCCAATGTGGCCGAGACACTGCGAACACATGCTAGTGATATTGTTTGCAGTGTTCCTCCCTCCCCACAGCACGACTGAACAAGTGAGCCTAAAAAAGTGACCACTACCTCCCCCTTGTGTCAGGGCGGAAATTAGACACTGAAGAGACCGGCAAACAGAAGAAGATAAAACAGAAGGAACTGCCTTGGAAGTGACAGGTGCAATAGATTAAAACCCTGTAGTTAGCACGGACTACATAAGAAGGGGCCTATAGATCTTGAGAAGTATAAGACGGATCAAGGAACTATCTGAAAATGAACTGAACCCCCACTGTCCACAACAACACCAGAGAAAGTCCTAGATAAATTTTTATTATTATCTTTTTTTAAATTAAAAAATGTTTTTTAAAATTTTAAGTTCTCTATTACTCCTTTAATTTTTCATTTTTATAACCTACTATTACTTTGCAAAAAAAGACCCTATTTTTTAAAACAAACTTCATATATATATATTTTGTAAGTTTTGTGACTTTGTTTTTTTCTTTAATATTGTATTTTTGAGAATCCAATCTCTACTCTAGATTTTTAATCTTTGCTTTTTGGTATTTGTTATAAATTTTGTACCTTTAAGAACCCAATCTTCAGTACTCATTTTTACTTGGAGCGAGATTACTGGTTTGACTGCTCTCTTCCACTTTGGACTCTCCTTTTTCTCCACCAGGTCCCCTCTATCTCCTCCCTCCCCCTTTTCTTCTCTACTCAACTCTGCGAATCTCTTTGTGTTTTCCAGGCTGTGGAGAACACTTAGGGAACTGATTACTGGCTATGTCTCGCTCCTTTTGATTCCCCCTTTTATTCTCCTGGGCACCTCTGTCTCCTACCTCCCTCTTCTCTTCTCTGTGTAACATCTCTGAGGGATCCAGACTGTGGAGAGTACATAGGGAAGTGATTACTGGCTAGCTTGCTCTCGCCTCTTTTGATTCCCCCTCTTCTCCTCCTGGTCACCTCTATCTCCCTCCTCCCTCTTCTCTTCTCCATATAACACTCTGTACCTCCCTGGGTGTCCCTCACCATGGAGAAACTTTCATCTTTAACCTAGATGTTTTATCATCGGTGCTTTATAGATGGAGAAGTCTTGAGGCTACTGTAAGAATAAGACTGAAAACCAGAGGCAGGAGGCTTAAGTCCAAATCCGGGGAACACCAGAGAAATCCTGACTCCAGGGAACGTTAATCAACAGGAGCTCATCAAACACCTCCATACCTACACTGAAACCAAGCACCACCCAAGGACCAACAAGTTCCAGAGCAAGACATACCATGCAAATTCTCCAGCAACACAGAAACATAGCCTTGAGCTTCAATATACAGGCTGCCCAAAGTCACTCCAAGCCCACTGACATCTCATAATTAATTACTGGACACTTCATTGCACTCCAGAGAGAAGAAATCCAGCTCCACCCACCAGAACACCGACACAAGCTTCCCTAACTAGGAAACCTTGTCAAGCCACCTGTACAACCCCACCCACAGGGAGGAACCTCCACAATAAAGAGGAACCACAAACTGCCAGAATATGGAAAGGCCACCCCAAACAGCAATATAAACAAGATGAAAAGGCAGATAAATATCCAGCAGGTAAAGGAACATATCCAGTCTGGATCCCTCAGAGATGTTCACTGTGTTACACAGAGAAGAGAAGAGGGAGAAAGGAGACAGAGGTGCCCAGCAGGTAAAGGAAATATCCAGCAGATAAATGCCCACCAAACCAAACCAAAGAGGAAGAGATAGGTAACCTACCTGACAAAAAGAATTCCAAATAATGATAGTGAAAATGATCCAAAATCTTGAAAACAAAATGGAGTTACAGATAAATAGCCTGGAGACAAGGATTGAGAAGATGCAAGAAAGGTTTAACAAGGACCTAGAAGAACAGAGAAGGCAATGGCACCCCACTCCAGTACTCTTGCCTGGAAAGTCCCATGGACGGAGGAGCCTGGTAGGCTGCAGTCCATGGGGTCGCTAGGAGTCAGACATGACTGAGCGATTTCACTTTCACTTTTCACTTTCATGCATTGGAGAAGGAAATGGCAACCCACTCCAGTGTTCTTGCCTGGAGAATCCCAGGGACGGGGGAGCCTGGTGGGCTGCCGTCTATGGGGTCACACAGAGTCAGACATGACTGGAGTGACTTAGCAGCAGAAGAAATAAAAAAGAGTCAATATATAATGAATAATGCAATAAATAAGATCAAAAACACTCTGGAGGGAACCAACAGTAGAATAATGGAGGCACAAGATAGGATAAGTGAGGTAGAAGATAGAATGGGAGAAATAAATGAAACAGAGGGAAACAGAAAAACGAATTAAAAGAAATGAGGACAACCTCAGAGACCTCTGGGACAATGTTAAACACCCCAACATTCAAATCATAGGAGTCCCAGAAGAAGAAGACAAAAAGAAAGACCATGAGAAAATACTTGAGGAGATAATAGTTGAAAACTTCCCTAAAATGGGGAAGGAAATAATCACCCAAGTCCAAGAAACCCAGAGAGTTCCAAACAGGATAAACCCAAAGCAAAACACCCCAAGACACATTAATCAAGTTAACAAAGATCAAACACAAAGAACAAATATTAAAAGCAGCAAGGGAAAAACAACAAATAACACATAAGGGGATTCCCATAAGGATAACAGCTGATCTTTCAATAGAAACTCTTTAGGCCAGGATGGAATGGCAGGACATACTTAAAGTGATGAAAGAAAATAAACTACAGCCCAGATGACTTTACCCAGCGAGGATCTCATTCAAATATGAAGGAGAAATCAAAAGCTTTACAGACAAGCAGAAGCTGAGAGAATTCACCACCACCAAACCAGCTCTCCAACAAATGCTAAAGGATCTTCTCTAGTCAGGAAACACAGAAAGGGTGTATAAACTCGAACCCAAAACAATAAAGTAAATGACAATGGGATCATACTTATCAATAATTACCTTAAATGTAAATGGGTTGAATGCCCCAACCAAAAGACAAAGACTGACTGAATGGACACAAAAACAAGACCCCTATATATGCTGTCTACAAGAGACCCACCCCAAAACAAGGAACACATACAGACTGAAAGTGAAGGGCTGGAAAAAGATATTCCATGCAAATAGAGACCAAAAGAAAGCAGGAGTAGCAATACTCATATCAGATAAAATAGACTAAAACAAAGCCTGTGAAAAGAGACAAAGAAGGTCACTACATAATGCTCAAAGGATCAATCCAAGAAGAAGATATAACAGTTATAAATATATATGCACCCAACATAGGAGCACCGCAATATATAAGACAAATGCTAACAAGTATGAAAGGGGAAATTAATAATAACGCAATACTAGTGGGAGACTTTAATACCCCACTCACACTTATGGATAGACCAACTAAACAGAAAATTAACAAGGAAACACAAACTTTAAATGATACAACAGAGCAGTTAGACCTAATTGATATCTATAGGACATTTCACCCCAAAATAATGAATTTCACCTTTTTCTCAAGTGCACACAGAAACTTCTCTAGGATAGATCATATCCTGGGCCATAATCTAGCCTTGGTAAATTAAAAAAAAATTAAAATCATTCCACGCATCTTTTCTGACCACAATGCAGTAAGATTAGATCTCAATAACAGGAGAAAAACTATTTAAAATTCCAACATATGGAGGCTGAACAACACGCTGCTGAATAACCAACAAATCACAGAAGAAATCAAAAAGAAATCAAAATATACATAGAAATGAATGAAAATGAAAACACAACAATCTAAAACCTGTGGGACACTGTAAAAGCAGTGCTAAGGGGAAGGTTCATAGCAATACAGGCATACCACAGGAAACAATAAAAAAGTCAAATAAATATGAACCTAACTCTACACCTAAAGCAACTAGAAAAGGAAGAAATGAAGAACCCCAGCGTTAGTAGAAGGAAAGAAATCTTAAAAATTAGGGCAGAAATATATGCAAAAGAAACAAAGAGACCATAGCAAAAATTAACAAAGCCAAAAGCTGGTTCTTTGAGAAGATAAATAAAATTGACAAACCATTAGCCAGACTCATCAAGAAACAAAGGGAGAAAAATAAAATCAATAAAATTAGAAATGAAAATGGAGAGATCACAACAGACAACACAGAAATACAAAGGATCATAAGAGACTACTATCAGCAACTATATGCCAATAAAATGGACAACTTGGAAGAAATAGACAAATTCATAGAAAAGTACAACTTTCCAAAACTGAGCCAGGAAGAAATAGAAAATCTTAACAGACCCATCACAAGCACAGAAATTGAAACTGTAATCAGAAATCTTCCAGCAAACAAAAGCCCAGGTCCAGATGGCTTCACAGCTGAATTCTACCAAAAATTTAGAGAAGAGCTAACACCTATCCTACTCAAACTCTTCCAGAAAATTGCAGAGGAAGGTAAACTTCCAAACTCATTCTATGGGGCCACCATCACCCTAATACCAAAACCTGACAAAGATGCCACAAAAAAAGAAAACTACAGGCCAATATCACTGATGAACATAGATGCAAAAATCCTTAACAAAATTCTAGCAAACAGAATCTAACAACATATTCAAAAGATCATACACCATGACCAAGTGGGTTTTATCCTAGGGATGCAAGGATTCTTCAATATCTGCAAATCAATCAATGTTTGCAGATGACATGATCCTCTACATAGAAAACCCTGAAGACTCCATCAGAAAATTACTAGAGCTAATCAATGAATATAGTAAAGTTACAGGATATAAAATCAACACACAGAAATCCCTTGCATTCCTATATACTAATAATGAGAAAATAGAGAAATTAAGGAAACAATTCCATTCACCATTGCAATGAAAAGAATAAAATACTTAGGAATATATCTACCTAAAGAAACAAAAGACCTATCTATAGAAAACTATAAAACATTGGTGAAATAAATCAAAGAGGACACAGATGGAGAAATATACCATGTTCATGGATCGGAAGAATCAATATAGTGAGTATACTAACCAAAGCAATCTATAGATTCAGTGCAATCCCTATCTAGCTACCAATGGTATTTTTCACAGAGCTAGAAAAAATAATTTCACAATTTTTATGGAAATACAAAAAACCTTGAATAGCTTTCATGCATTGGAGAAGGAAATTGCAAGCCACTCCAGTGTTCTTGCCTGGAGAATCCCAGGGACGGGGGAGCCTGGTGGGCTGCCATCTATGGGGTCAGACAGAGTTGGACACAACTGAAGTGACTTAGCAGCAGCAGCAGCAGCCAAAGCAATCTTGAGAAAGAAGAATGTAACTGGAGGAATCAACCTGCCTGACTTCAGGCTCTACTACAAAGCCACAGTCATCAAGACAGTATGGTACTGGCACAAAGACAGAAATATAGATCAATGGAACAAAATAGAAAGCCCAGAGATAAATCCATGCACTTACGGACACCTTATCTTTGACAAAGGAGGCAAGAATATACAATGGAGAAAAGACAATCTCTTTAACAAGTGGTGCTGGGAAAACTGGTCAACCACTTGTAAAGGAATGAAACTAGAACACTTTCTAACACCATACACAAAAATAAACTCAAAATGGATTAAAGGTCTAAACATAAGACCAGAAACTATAAAACTCCTAGAGGAGAACATAGGCAAAACACTCTCCAACATAAATCCCAGCAGGATCCTCTGTGACCCACCTCCCAGAATATTGGAAATAGAAGCAAAAATAAACAAATGGGACCTAATTAAAATTAAAAGCTTCTGCACAACAACGGAACCTATAAGCAAGGTGAAAAGACAGCCTTCAGAATGGGAGAAAATAATAGCAAATGAAGCAACTGACAAAGAATCTCAAAAAATATACAAGCAGCTCCTGCAGCTCAATTCCAGAAAAATCAGCAACCCAATCAAAAAATGGGCCAAAGAACTAAATAGACATATCTCCAAAGAAGACATACAGATGGCTAACAAACAGATGAAAAGATGCTCAATGTCACTCATTATCAGAGAAATGCAAAAAAACACAATGAGGTACCATTTCATGCCAGTCAGAATGGCTGCTATCCAAACGTCTACAAACAATAAATGCTGGAGAGGGTGTGGAGAAAAGGGAACCCTCTTACACTGTTGGTGGGAATGCAAACTAGTACAGCCACCATGGAGAACAGTGGTGAGATTCCTTAAAAAACTGGAAATAGAACTGCCATATGACCAAGGAATCCCACTGCTGGGCATACACACAGAGGAAACCAGAATTGAAAGAGACAAGTGTACCCCAATGTTCATCACAGCACTGTTTATAATAGCCAGAACATGGAAGCAACCTAGATGTCCATCAGCAGATGAATGGATAAGAAAGCTGTGGTACATATACACAATGGACTATTACTCAGTCATTAAAAAGAATACATTTGAATCAGTTCTAATGAGGTAGGTGAAACTGGAGCCTATTATACAGAGTGAAGTAAGCCAGAAAGAAAAACACCAATACAGTATTAGTTCAGTTCAGTTCAGTCACTCAGTCGTGTCCGACTCTTTGCGACCCCATGAATCGCAGCACGCCAGGCCTCCTTGTCCATCACCAACTCCCGGATTTCACTAAGACTCATGTCCATCGAGCCAGTGATGCCAACCAGCCATCTCATCCTTTGTTGTCCCCTTATCCTCCTGCCCCCAATCCCTCCCAGCATCAGAGTCTTTTCCAATGAGTCAACTCTTTGCATGAGGTGGCCAAAATACTGAAGTTTCAGCTTCAGCATCATTCCTTCCAAAGAAATCCCAGGGCTGATCTCCTTCAGAATGGACTGGTTGGATCTCCTTGCAGTCCAAGGGACTTTCAAGAGTCTTCTCCAACACCACAGTTCAAAAGCATCAATTCTTCGGTGCTCAGCCTTCTTCACAGTCCAACTCTCACATCCATACATGACCACAGGGAAAACCATAACCTTGACTAGACGGACCTTTGTTAGTAAAGTCATGCTAATGCATATATATGGAATTTAGAAAGATGGTAACGATAACCCTGTATGAGAGACAGCAAAAGAAACACAAATGTATAGAACAGTCTTTTGGACTCTGTGGGAGAGGGAGAGGTTGGGATGATTTGGGAGAATGGCATTGAAACATGTATATTATCAAATGTGAAATGAATCGCCAGTCTAGGTTTGATGCATGATACAGGGTGCTCGGGGCTGGTGCACTGGGATGACCCAGAGGGATGGGATGGGAAGGGAGGTGGCAGGGGGGTTCAGGATGGGGAACACATGTACACCCGTGGCTGATTCATGTCATTGTATGGCAAAACCAATACAATGTTGTAAAGTAATTAGCCTACAATTAAAATAAATAAATTTATATTAAAAAAGGGAATGATAAGAGCAGACATCCTTAACCTTCCCTTGTTCTTGATCTAAGGGGAGAGAACTCAGCTTTCACCACTAGGCATGATGTTAGGCAGAGGTCTTTTTTTGTAGAGATCCTTTAGAAGTTCTTTTCTCTTTCTAGTCTGCTAACAGTTTTAATCGTGAATAGATGTAAAATTTTGTTACGTTCATTTTCTGCCTCAAATGGTACTGCTTTATGAATGTTGATAGAATGGATTACAGTGATTGATTTTTGATAATTAATGCCAGTCTTGTATTTCTACCATAAGTCCCATTTGGTGATGGTGTATTAACATTATTAATTTTTTATATTGCTGAATTTGATTATCTAATATTTCACTGAAGATTTTGCATGTATGTTAATGAGATGTGTTAGTCTATACTCTTCTTGTACTGTTGTTGGGTTTTGGTATCAGGTAGCTCTAGTGTCATAAAGTAAGTTGGAAAGTATTCCTTCCTTTTCTGTTTTCTGGAACAACATTGTACAGCATTTGTGCTATTTATACTTTAAGTATTTGGTGGAATTTACCAGCGAACAGTCTGGGCCTGGGAATTTCTTTTTCAGAATATTTTAACCATGGATTGAATTTATTTAAGATTCAGTTCAGTTCAGTCGCTCAGTTGTGTCCAACTCTTTGCGACCCCATGAATCTCAGCACACCAGGCCTCCCTGTCCATCACAAACTCCCGGAGTTCACTGAGACTCATGTCCATCAAGTCAATGATGCCATCCAGCCATCTCATCCTCTGTCGTCCCCTTCTCCTCCTGCCCTCAATCCCTCCCAGCATCAGAGTCTTTTCCAATGAGTCAACTCTTTGCATGAGGTGGCCAAAGTACTGGAGTTTCAGCTTCAGCGTCATTCCCTCCAAAGAAATCCCAGGGCTGATCTTCAAAATGGACTGGCTGGATCTCCTTGCAGTCCAAGGGACTCGCAAGAGTCTTCTCCAAACCCCAGTTCAAAAGCATCAATTCTTCAGTGCTCAGCTTTCTTCACAGTCCAACTCTCACATCCATACATGACCACTGGAAAAACCATAGCCTTGACTAGACGGACCTTTGTTGGCAAAGTAATGTCTCTGCTTTTGAATATGCTATCTAGGTTGGTCATAACTTTCCTTCCAAGGAGTAAGCGTCTTTTAATTTCATGGCTGAATCACCATCTGCAGTGATTTTGGAGCCCCCCAAAATAAAGTCTGACACTGTTTCCACTGTTTCCCCATCTATTTCCCATGAAGTGATGGGACTGGATGCCATGATCTTAGTTTTCTGAATGTTGAGCTTTAAGCCAACTTTTTCACTCTCCACTTTTACTTTCATCAAGAGGCTCTTTAGGTCCTCTTCACTTTCTGCCATAAGGGTGGTGTCATCTGCATATCTGAGGTTATTGATTCTCCCGGCAATCTTGATTCCAGCTTGTGTTTCTTCCAGCCCAGCATTTCTCATGATGTACTCTGCATATAAGTTAAATAAGGGGGGTGACAATATACAGCCTTGACGTACTCCTTTTCCTATTTGGAACCAGTCTGTTGTTCCATGTCCAGTTCTAACTGTTGCTTTCTGACCTGCATACAGATTTCTCAGGAGGCAGATCAGGTGGTCTGGTATTCCCATCTCCTTCAGAATTTTCCACAGTTGATTGTGATCTACACAGTCAAAGGCTTTGGCATAGTCAATAAAGCAGAAATAGGTGTTTTTCTGGAACTCTCTTGCTTTTTCAATGATCCAGCAGATGCTGGCAATTTGATCTCTGGTTCCTCTGCCTTTTCTAAAACCAGCTTGAACATCTGGAAGTTCATGGTTCAAGTATTGTTGAAGCCTGACTTGGAAAATGTTGAGCATTACTTTACTAGCATATGAGATGAGTGCAATTGTGCAGTAGTTTGAGCATTCTTCGGCATTGCCTTTCTTTGGGATTGGAATGAAAACTGACCTTTTGCAGTCCTGTGGCCACTGCTGAGTTTTCCAAATTTGCTGGCATATTGAGTGCAGCACTTTCGCAGCATCATCTTTCAGGATTTGGAATAGCTCCACTGGAATTCCATCACCTCCACTAGCTTTGTTCATAGTGATGCTTTCTAAGGCCCTCTTGACTTCACATTCTAGGATATCTGGCTCTAGGTCAGTGATCATACCATCGTGATTATCTGGGTCATGAAGATCTTTTTTGTACAGTTCTTCTGTGTTTTCTTGCCACCTCTTCTTAATATCTTCTGCTGCTCTTAGGTCCATACCATTTCTGTCCTTTATTGAGCCCATCTTTGCATGAAATGTTCCCTTGGTATCTCTGATTTTCTTGAAGAGATCTCTAGTCTTTCCCATCCTGTTGTTTTCCTCTATTTCTTTGCAGTGATTGCTGAGGAAGGCTTTCTTATCTCTTCTTGCTATTCTTTGGAACTCTGCATTCAGATGCTTATATCTTTCCTTCTCTCCTTTGCTTTGCTTCACTTCTCTTCTTTTCACAGCTATTTGTAAGGCCTCCCCAGACAGCCATTTTGCTTTTTTGCATTTCTTTTCCATGGGGATGGTCTTGATCCCTGTCTCCTGTACAATGTCACGAACCTCATTCCATAGTTCATCAGGCACTCTATCAGATCTAGGCCCTTAAATCTATTTCTCACTTCCACTGTATAATCATAAGGGATTTGATTTAGGTCATACCTGAATGGTCTAGTGGTTTTCCCTAATGCAGTACTTGGATGCAATCTCAAAAACAACAGAATGATCTCTGTTCATTTCCAAGGCAAACCATTCAATGTCACAGTAATCCAAGTCTATGCCCCAATCAGTAACGCTGCAGAAGCTGAAGTTGAACAGTTCTGTGAAGACCTACAAGACCTTTTAGAACTAACACCCAAAAAAAGATGTCCTTTTCATTATAGGGGACTGGAATGCAAAAGTAGGAAGTCAAGAAACACCTGGAGCAACAGGCAAATTTGGCCTTGGAATACGGAATGAAGCAGGGCAAAAGCTAACAGAGTTTTGCCAAGAAAATGCACTGGTCATAGCAAACACCCTCTTCCAACAACACAAGAGAAGACTATACACATGGACATCACTAGATGGTCAACACTGAAATCAGATTGATTATGTTCTTTGCAGCCAAAGATGGAGAAGCTCTATACCGTCAGCAAAAACAAACCAGGAGCTGACTGTGGCTCAGATCATGAACTCCTTATTACCAAATTCAGTTTTAAGATTACATAGGTTATTTATTTCATTTGGGGTGAATTTTGATAGTTTTTTTTAAGTTGGTTCATTTTATCTAATTTTTAAAATTTTTGAGCATGGAGATTTTCATAGTATTCACTTGTTATCCTATCCATGCATAATTGACTCTATAGTGATATACCCTCATTCCTGATATTGGGAATTTGTGTCTTTTATCTTTTTTTCAGTCTTTCATGATGTTCAGAAATTTTATTGTTATTTTCAAAGAACTGGCTTTTGGTTTTGTGATTTTTTTCCCCCTATTCTTTTCCTGCTTTCCATTTTATTAATTTATATTTTTTATTATTTTCTTCCTTCTGTTTCTTTTGGTTTATTTTCTCCTCTTTTTCTAGTTTATTAAAGTGAAAGCTTAGATTATTAATGAGTTTTTTTCTAATGTAAATATTTAATGTTTGGAGATTTTCCTGGTTTTTCTTTCTGTTATTGACTTCTAGTTTAATGCCATTATTGTCAAACAGCATATATTGTATCAGTTGAAGATTTCCTTTATGACCCAGTATATGGTCTATCAGGTAAATGATCTATATGTACTTGAAAAAACTACACATTCTGCTGTTGTTGTGGGAGAATTCTATGAACATCAGTTAGATGCCAGTGGCCAGTGGTGCTGTTCAATCACCAATGGTGATTGTTCAAACCAGCAATTCCATGATCTTGTTGATTTTCTGTGTACTTCAGTCAATAACTGAGGATGGTCAAGTCTCCAGCTACAATTGTGGATTTATACATTTCTTTTTTCAGTTCTTTAGGTTTTGCTTCATGTTTGAAGCTCTATTGCCTGGTGCGTACATGCTTAGAGTTGTTTTCTTGGTGAAATGATCATTGTATCACTCCACAATGTACCTCTTTGTGCCTGGTCATTTTATTTGTTCTGAAGTTTACCTTGTCTACAATTAATATAACCACTCGGTTTTTTTTTTTTTTTTCTTTTTTTGAATATGTGTGCATGGTAGATCTTTTTTCATCCTTTTTCTTTGAAGTTACTTTCTTGGGTACAGCATATAGTTGGGGCATTTTAAAAATTCACTTGGATAACATATTTTTTAACTGGCATATTCAGACCACTTACATTTAATTATTATATTTAGATTTGTGTCTGTAATTTTAGAATTTGTTTTCTCTTTGTGCATATATGTTTCTGTTTTCAATCTTGTGAGACTCTAAAACTTATAAAACTGTGAGATAACAGATTTGTGTGATTTGAAGCTGCTACTTTTGTGGTGATCTGTTATGCAACAGTAAAAAACAAATATACGTCTCTTCCTATGTTGACTAATAGAATATGAAGGAAGTGTGTGACAACCTCCTTACACAGGCACCATAGTAACCTTGAGAAGAGGCTGGCATGGATAGGAATTGAACTCTCCTGCCAAGAGCCAGCATGATCTTCCAGCTACATGAATGAGCCACATTGGCAGTGGATTTACTAGCCCCAAACAAGTTTTCAGATATCTTTAGCTTTAGCCAACATCTGATCATAACTTCATGAGAGACTCTTGGCCAGAACCACTTAGCCAAGCAACTCCCAAGTTCCTGACTGTTCAGGAACAGTAAGAGATAATAAATGATTATTGTTTAAGCCAGTAAACTTTGGGGCACTTTTAAATGCAGCATTAAATAGCTAATACATAGACCTTTTGTGTGTGAGGCACTGTTCTACCTGTTAAGAGTGTGTGTGTGTGTGTGTGTGTGTGTGTGTGTGTGTGTGTGTTAGTCACTCAACCAACCGTGTCTGACTCTTTACGACCGCATGGACTGTAGAGTGACAGGCTCCTCTCCTTGTAGAGTTCTCCAGCCAAGAATCCTGGAGTGGGTAGCCATTCCCTTCTCCAGGGGTCTTCCTGACCCGAGGATCAAACCCAGGTCTTGTGCATTGCAAGCAGATTCCTTACTGTCTGAGCCACCAGGGAAACCTGTTAAGGGTATAGCAGTGAATAAAACCAAGTGCCTACTGTCATGGAGTTCATATTCTACTTTAAGGGAGAAGATGAAAACTATATAAGTAGATGTATTTAACAAAGTATAAACATATACTTTGCTAGGGGATAAAAGTCAATCAGAAGAAGGTTGAAAAGTGATGCTGAGGTTTCTGTAAGATGGCCAAATAACACACTTCTTTGATAAGTAGAAATTTGAACAGTGTTCTGAAGTGGGGAATCAAACTACACAGATATTTGGAAAAGAACACTTTAGCAGTTTGGAGAAGGAAATGGCAACCCACTCCAGTATTCTTGCCTAGAGAATCCCATGGACAGAGGAGTCTGGCAGGCTACACAGTCCATGGGGTCACAGAAATTGGATACAACTTAGAGACTAAACAATCAGGGCCACTGTAGCAGGGGGAACTTCAAATGGAAACACCAGGAGGTGGGAGTGTCCTTAGTGACTAAGGTGAATTGCTAAAGATAGGAAGAGTTCTGTGTCTGGTTTTAATTAATATATGTCTAGGATGTTTGAATGAGAGTTGCCAGATACTAGAATCTTGGTAAAAATTGAATATTATATTAACACTACTTTTTTAGTGTAAACATATCTCAAGTAGTGCATGGAGTATGTTTACTAAAAATTATTAGCTGTTTAGAGCTCAGGTGATTTTAGAGCTGGGAAAGATTGAAGGCAGGAGGAGAAGGGGATAATGGAGGACAAGATGGTTGGATGGCATCACTGACTCGATGGGCATGAGTTTGAGCAAACTCAGGGAGATGGTGAAGCACAGGGAGGCCTGGTGTGCTGCTGTCCATGGGGTCGCAGAATCAGACATGACTGAGTGACTGAACAATGACAATTAGTTATTTACCTGAACTTCAAATTTAACTAGTTATCCTGTTTTATTTGCTATATCAAATAGCAAATAAAGGTAACCCTACTTGCAACAAAGGTAACCCGACTTGCAACAAAGAAAAAATCTGAAAAAAAATGGCTAAAATCACAAGAATGGAAAATACGTTTTTTGGAAAAATAATGAAGGAATTTATTTGTATTCAGAAGCAGAAAAGGCAAAGAGGATGCTTCTACCCCCAAATTAAGGCAATACAATAGGATAGAAAATGCAGAGTATTGGGGGCTAGTAAAGCTATCTACTTCCTTTCAATATTTGAGGGACTGGAAACTAAAACCCATTGAATATATGCATGTTTTTGAACAAGCATTCTCATAGGTAGCATAAAAGGGTGGTGCAAGATAATATCTGCAGTTTCTTTGGCTTCAAAACTCTGTGATTCAATGAAGGGTTGGAAGTTGTACACTAACTTGTTCTCCACAGAGAACAGAGCAAGAGTTGATGAGTCTTGCAATGACAGAGTTGATTAAATGTAAAGAACTGAACTGAAGGGTGATTAAACACTGGCATGTCTTTGCCTTGGAGGCTGTGGAATCTTGCTCTTTTGTGATCCTTAAAGGGAGACAACAGCTGTTGTGGGTAACAGAGTTCACAGAGGGCCATCTTGGGGAGGGAGGATTGGTCCAGGTGGACTCTTGAGGGTCTAGATCCTGGGAATCACTGCTTTTTGGTCCAGAGAAATGGAGGGAAATGATCCTTTACTCCTCTTAGTAGTTGGTACCTGTTCTCTAAGTTCACTGACATTATGCTGAAGTAGCCTTAAAACAGGCTTTCAAACATGTCTTCTTTATACCTGAATCAGAATTATCCAGAGTGATTTAATACTAGAATTTAAAAAATACATATTCTTGAGACCCACCCAAGACCTACTGAACCTGAAAGAAGGGCCTTGGAAGATGCATTTTTAACAAGTTCCCCAAGTGGTCCATATGCATACCGTAGTTGGAGAACCATGGTCATTGGGGAATGAGAGTCTTCCTTGCTCTGTCTAGAGGCAGACCTTTAATGACTTAAATAATCTTACACTGGTGACTGAGGTCCTTGTCCAAGCTTATTTCCTGGAGGGGAGATAAATGTGCTAAGAGTAAAACTGGAGAATGGAGATGCTAAAGAATTTAAAGATGATTTTGGTCAGGTTATTCTAGACCAAGCGAAGGAGTAGAGGAGAGGGAAAGAAACTGGGATTTACTGGACCCTTTTGCCAAACACTTGCATTACAGTGAAAACCTATGTTTTGAAACCATTCTGTCCCTCTTTGTTTTATCTTCCTGAAATCTACCAATTTTTTTCTTTTTTTAAAAAAATGGGATGATACCTTTATTAAACCAAAAAGAAGGATGTTTTCCATCCAGAGGATAGATTGAGGATCCAGAATATCCCAAGCAGCTATGGGTGGACAACCATCCTACTTGAAGTTTCTGAAAAGAACCAATGAAGCTGGTAAAAATATAACAGAGGAAGAGCTTGGGGTCATCTAAGTAATTTAATATTATAAAAGGAATCTGAAGCTGCCCAGAATTCCCAAGTTCCACTCTGACCTCGTATTTCAAGAGTTGTTGGGTAAGAATCCTTGACAGGGAAGAACTATGAAGGGTGGACCCAGAGGATAACAGAATCTGCTATCCCTGCCAAGGTAACTGGAGATTCTCCTGGAGTGGGGCCCTCCAGCCAGTGGTGTAGGTCACATCTCAGCTCTGGGACACTTTTGGGGTCCTCTCCAGACTTCTGCCAAGCTCTGACTTGCATCTCCCTCTCCCCCTCAGTGCTTCTGTGTATCTCTATGTCAAGTTCTGTCTTCAGATCACCTCTAGCTGGTTGATGACTCTGTTATTGCTAAGATGCCCCACACTTCCAACTCCTCTACTTTCTGAGGCTCTTTGGCCTCCTTTCTACGTTGATAAACCTGGAGAAGGAAATGGCAACCCACTCCACTACTCTTGCCTAGAAAATTCCATGGATGGTGGAGCCTGGTGGGCTACAGTCCCTGGGGTCGCAGGGTTGGACACAACTGAGAGACTTCACTTTCACTTTCTAGGTTGATGCAGGGCAGGTAACTGGCTTTCATAGACTTTGACTCCTCTGCCTTAGACACACATCCTGAACCTGTCTGTGTGTGATGATCGACTTGGGCTCAGGGGGATAGCCAGCTTCTTGCACACTGTGGGCTCTGAAACATGTCACTGTTTACTGTTTGAACATCTCAACAAGCCATTTCAGCCCAAAGGGAATAAACTCACTTCTTAGCCCAGGTCCACAAAACTTGCCTCAGAGTGCCTGGGGTGATTCCAAACTGATAGTAGACATTTCTTCCAGTAGAGTCACACAAAATAAATTATTCCCCTGGCAGAGCAGCTTGGTTTGATTTGGATTATTTGATTACAAAAGCCCAGAGGCCAAGTATTTATTTAGAAATATTAGGAATCAGCACAAATGAGATTGAGTTTTTGTGAAAAGTTAAAGATTTCTCATTTAGGGAGGGAGTTCATGAAAGACCCTATTAGGCAAGCCTCACCAGTAATTATTTTGATTTCTCAGGCAAGAGGCAGGCTAATTGTCTGCCATCCATTCCAGAAGGCCTAGAGTCACTTTAAAACCTACCACCCATTTATCTCTGGAGGATTTCCTGCTGTGTCTTTTCTATTAACTAAATGTTCAAACTGAGATCAATATATGAAAATATGAACAAAATGACTGATTATAAATGTGTCTTTTCAAATGGCAAATCGTGGGTCTATTGCTGATGACACACAACTCTGGAGAAGTGGCAAAGGAATGAAACTGATTAAGCAACACTATGATATACATGTTGTTATCCAAGTTTAATAGAAGAAGCAGCTGGAACTCAAAGAAGGTAAGTAACATTCTCAAAGTCACACAGTGAGTTGGTGGCAGAGCTGGGCTTCCATGGATTAAATGAATGTAGTTTCCATAAGCAGAGACGGCAATGGCACCCCACTCCAGTACTCTTGCTTGGGAAATCCCATGGACGGAGGAGCCTGGTAGGCTGCAGTCCATGGGGCCGCTAAGAGTCGGACACGACTGAGCGACTTCATGTTCCCTTTTCACTTTCATGCATTGGAGAAGGAAATGCAACCCACTCCAGTGTTCTTGCCTGGAGAATCCCAGGGACAGAGGGCCTGGTGGGCTGCCGTCTATGGGGTCGCACAGAGTCGGACACGACTGATGCAAATTAGCAGCAGCAGCAGCAGCAGTTTCCATAAGCCAGTCCAGAGGTTGAGAAAAAAAGAAAAGCAGCATTGAATTGGGATTGTTGGAGGTTGATTGTCAAGAGCCAGGATGAAGTAATTGTAACCCTGTGATATCTTAGGGATAGAATCCATTAATCAAGTGTATACTATGAGGCCAATGTTGAAGCTGGTGTAGATGGCTTGGCTTGAGTCTAATATGTACTCACCTAGGCATTTGGACTTGTCTCACTAGTGGTGCTTCTGAGACCCATATACAGAAGCACACAGCATGTGACCCTGTAACAGAGTCCTTTGGGGAAGAGGCTACAATCAAACTCTAGATCAGGAAACCTGCAGCAGCCTTGGTGCCTAACACTTCAGAAATGCCCAGAAAGGTTCCTCTCTGTGAGAGTAGACAACTCTCAGAGACATTGGCAGCTTCGGTGCAGACAGCTCACCTGACTCCCACTCCTTGCAGTTTCCTTTAGATGTGTTCAGAGGGCTCCAGCTCACAGTGCTGTGATGCCAGACACAACACACTGACCTAGGCTGCTTCTTCCTCTCCTGATGCTGGAGGGCGGTGTCATTGGCCCAAGATCGCCCACTGACTTCTGCTCCTGCCCCTCCATTCCTGTGTGTGATGGCCTCTGTCACTTCTACCCAGGGGTCTCCTAGCAGTCACAGTGCTGGGGTGGGGTGAATCCCCCTCACCCTCTCTTATGTTCCCAGATCTCCAGGCCACCTGTTTCTTAAAAGAACTTTCAGAGACTGCTAGTTTGTTGATCCTCCTCCAGTCCTGTGGGCTCCTTTTTGGAACCTCGCCCAGATAGATCCCCAATGGGCCTGTGCCTTTCATCAACCCTTCAAAATTGGAGTGTCTAATATTCCATTATTAAAGTGCTGATTTCAAAGCCTTACCCTGGAGACTGATTTGGTAGGTCTGGAGTTTGGGGCCTGGATGCTGTGTCTTCAATCTACTACTCATGGATTCTGCACTGGAGTGGGGTTGAGAAAAGGTGGTGTTGGAACCATGGTGCTCCCCTGCCTCGGCCATCATATTCACCTGACTGGCTGGATGCCCAGCTCTGGTGGGCAGGGATGGTGGCTCATTCACATCCACACTGTAGTGTTAAATCCAGGACTTGGCACCCAGTACAGTGTCAGAAGATAGCTGGGGCATGAAAGAGTTGGAGGTGCTGTGTGAGCAGACTTTCCTTTATCAAGTTAAAGAGCTGGCCCAAAGGGCTTCCTGTCCTTGATGCTCTGTGTCGACAGTGGGCTATCCCAGCGTCCCACGTGCTGATGGCAGAATTTAGACAGAAGGCAACGGGCAGAGAATTTTAGCCACAGAGAGAACCAGCTCCCAACAGGCAAACGATGGCCAGGCACCAAGAACTTAGGCCCCAGATCAGAATCTACGTGTGGCTCAGGTGTCTCTGAAATGGTAACAGAAAGGCAATCAGGCACCTCCAGAAACGAGGGTGACAGAGCCAGGCTGGGTGATGACCAGGATGCAAGGACAGAGGTGCTGCCCTCTCTCCCACCCCGACTCTGCTTTCTTCATACCTTCCAGATTTCTTAGAGGCAAGTCAATTCCTTAAAGGCACGTTTTACTTTTTGAAGGATTTTTGGAGCGCAAAAAGTTTGACCTAAATGGAGAAATTGGTTATTTCTCTGAGTAGAGATTCAGTTCAGTTCAGTTCAGTCACTCAGTGATGTCTGACTCTCTGTGACCCCATGAATTGCAACACGCCAGGCCTCCCTGTCCATCACCAACTCCCAGAGTTCACTCATACTCACATCCATCGAGTCAGTGATGCCATCCAGCCATCTCATCCTCTGTCGTCCCCTTCTCCTCCTGCCCCCAATCCCTCCCAGCATCAGAGTCTTTTCCAATGAGTCAACTCTTCGTATGAGGTGGCCAAAGTACTGGAGTTTCAGCTTCAGCATCATTCCTTCCAAAGAAATCTCAGGGCTGATCTCCTTCAGAATGGACTGGCTGGATCTCCTTGTAGTCCAAGGGACTCTCAAGAGTCTTCTCCAACACCACAGTTCAAAAGCATCAATTCTTCAGCACTCAGCTTTCTTCACAGTCCAACTCTCACATCCATACATGACCACAGGAAAAACCATAGCCTTGACTAGACGGACCTTTGTTGGCAAAGTAATGTCTCTGCTTTTGAATATGCTATCTAGGTTGGTCATAACTTTCCTTCTAAAGAGTAAGCGTCTTTTAATTTCATGGCTGCAGTCACCATCTGTGGTGATTCTGGAGCCAAAAAATAAAGTCAGTCACTGTTTCCACTGGTCCCCATCTATTTGCCATGAAGTGATGGGACCAGATGCCATGGTCTTCATTTTCTGAATGTTGAGTAGAGATTAGGCTTTTTTTAAAAAATTTTATTTATTATTATTTTACATTACAATATTGTATTGGTTTTGCCATACATCAACATGCATCTGCCACGGGTGTACACGTGTTCCCCATCCTGAACCCCTCCTCCCACCTCCCTCACCATACCATACCTCTGGGTCATCCCAGTGCACCAGCCCCAAGCTTCCTGTATCCTGCATCGAACCTGGACTGGCGATTCATTTCTTATATTATACATGTGTTAATGCCATTCTCCCAAATCATCCCCCCTCCCTCTCCCACAGAGTCCAAAAGACTGTTCTATACATCAGTGTCTCTTTTGCTGATGTATAGAGATTAGGTTTTGATGGTAAAATCGTCTAGCCAGCACAGCACTTTGATCAAGTAAAGCATGTGTGGACAAACAATGGACAAAGCCCTGAGCAGACCATGGCTTTAGTCCTAGAAGCCCCTCGGGGCAAATGCCACGTGGTTTAGGAGCTCTCTTGGTGAGCTTTCTCCCGATGAGGGACTCTTCGCACCCTGCAGAACCCATGTATCTAGGACCATGGCAACCCCCCCACGCGAGCCATGTGCTCTGACCCAGTGGAGCCTTTGTATTAACAACTGCAGCTGACGGTGTTACAGAGTCAGGGGAGAAAACCATCCTAATAATAATACTACCTCGTGGTTGCTGCTCTGTGACTGCACTTGAGCTTCCACATGCCTGGCATTTGGCCTGTACTGCCTCGCTGGTACCATGTAACAAGCCTTTGAGGACTCTTGCTCTACCGAGAAGAAAACTGAGCCTGGGGGTGGGGGTGGGGGGACGAACCTGCCTCAGGAATCACAGCTGGTAGTCCCCTAGGTGCCCAAGCCATACTCAGTCTCTGTGCTATGCTCGTCTCTACTTTTTGGCTCCCCAAATGAAATTTTAAATTAATCTGTGTTTTCGTTGATCATGACAGCAGGGCAGTGTTTATTTTCTGAACTGGACTTGGGATGAGGTTGTATCTTCCTGTTTTGATTTTGATGCTTTTCCTCATAGTGGCCCCCTGTCCTTCAAAGTGATAGCCATCATCAAACACTTGCTTCAGAATTATAGGTAAATTCAAATGCTTCCCAGTTCAGGAGCCTCTCTCTATAAGCCTAAATGGCTTCACACAGAGTTACCTCATGTCCTATTTTTTCTCATTCAGAAGGTTCAGACCCTAAGAATATTAAGAATCAGAAGTACAACAGCTGTATTTTTGAGCTTTGTATTTGGGAATAATTTCAAACTTACAAAAAAGGATGCAAAAATAGAAAAATAATACAAGAGCACCTGTATTATCATCATTGTACTCCACTTGCTTTATTATTTGCATGTTTTTCCCCATTCCATATATATATATATATGAAAGAAAGTGAAAGTCGCTCAATCGTGTCCAATTCTTTGCGACTCCATGGACTATACAGTCTACAGAATTCTCCAGGCAAGAATACTGGAGTGGGTAGCCTTTCCTTTCTCCAAGGGATCTTCCCAACCCAGGGATAGAACCCAGGGCTCCTGCATTGTAGGTGAACTCTTTACCAGCTGAGCCACAAGGGAAGCCCATATGTATGTGCACACAAAATTATATATAACAGGTAGATAATATACATCTCTATTTCTATTATAATAATATATTTTTTCTGAACAGTTTGAAAATAAGTTAGCAGCTTCATGGCCCTTTACCCCTGAGTGTGAATTTCCTAAGAATGACAGTGTTCTACAACATAACAATAATACTTGGCAAAGTACATTTATCTAATTTCCCTTCCATATATCAATTTTGTTAGGTGACTTATCAGTGTCTTTCCAAGCATCCCCGCTTCCAATACAGGATCCGGTGCAAAGTCAGGTCTTGGATTTTGTTGTCGTGCTTTTTACCTCCTTTAATCTGGCTTTCATGATGTCAATCCCCACTTTCCCATCATATGCACATTTTTTTTTTCTTCAGGTATCTGTGTGTCATCTTTGTGCAGGGGCAGTGTTGATCTTTTTTCATATTGTTTCAATTTTAGTGTATTTGCTGCCGAAGTGAGCACTCCACACCATTTTGTTTCGATGGCATGTTTCTCATTGTATGCATGCTTGTGGGTGTTTCATACTGGTTAGATTGAGGTTATGCGACCTCAGCCCAATTACTGCCCAGTGATGTGAGTCCTGTCCAGGTATTTGGAGCTGCATGACGATGTGATCTGCCCCACACAGATGATATTAAGTTGGACTTGGTCAAGGTGTTGTACAGTTTCTTTATCCTGGCTGTTTTCTGGGTCTTTTTTCCCCTTGCCACTAATAAGCAATGTGTGGGGAGTCACTTTAAGACTATGTAATTAATATTCCAACAGCAGCTATTGTGAGGGGACTTCTCTGTGAGTTACAGGCATGACTTCTTTTCATCCCAGGGATGCTCCTCCTGCTCCTCATGACCACAAACCCATCTTCTCTTGGCTCAAAGCCCTCTCAGGTACGCCGTATCAGAAGCGGGATCAGATCTGTGGTTTTTAATGCTGTGAGTAGGAAGCTGTGAATAGAACTGGAGCAGAGAAAAAAAGGAAAGAATTGTTAATTAGGGAATCTGTGGAGAGGGAAAAACTGCCTCCAGAACCAGGAAAGGGGAAAATGGACTGGAGGGGCTGGGAGATCAGGGAAGTTACAATCACTGAGCCGTAATAGTGAAGTTTGGCCTGGTTTTGTAAAACTGAGCCCCTGTCCTCCCACACTCTGGGGTCAGTAGCCCAGGATCCTGTTTTTGTGGAGTTCACAGTTGGGAGTGGCATCCTGGACCATCTGAGGAAAGATGGCTTCTAGAGCTGGCTAGCAGTTGCCAAGGCTTCTAAAAAGACCACAAATCCAACAGCCTCATAACAAAGAAGAGCCCTGGAGGAGTCATTTGAACTCCTGTTTGGTCCCCAGCCATGCACAGCCATTCCAGGACCAAGTGGATGCCAAGGTGCTGGAAACACAAAACTGTCTAACCATTCATGGAGAAATTCTACCGGGCCTCAGGGAGGTCAGGTTTTCATTCAGCTCTCTGTAAAACAAAGAAGTAAATAATAGTCTGCATTATTAAATTCTATTGTATGATCTCAAAACAGGCTTAAGAGGGGCCCATTCGATTAGTGGGTCCTTGAAGAAGAGCTGCCAGGAAGCAGTGTGAAAGTTCTCCCTCCAGCTGGGAAGGCATCCAGATGGATGATGATGCAAAGACACTTTTCCATCTGTCCATTCATCCATTCATTCATTCTCTTAATGAATAGTTCCTGAGTAACTACCATATACCTAGAGATCCAGGGCACTGAGCTGGAGTTGGAGAGGGGAGAAAACTCTTTAATAATGAAAGGACAAGTAGCTCTGTCCTGGTTGGGTGAATAGAGGAACTTGACTTTTCCTGTCATTAAGAAAATGTTTAACCTCTAATGATATTTATAAATACAGAATCTACTGAAAGAAAATAACTTTTTTTCCTCTTACTCCAGAGAAAGGAAAGAAACACAAGCTGATCATTAATTTGAACCAACCATTAAATCTGTGAGGTGTGGGGCTGCTAAAAGGTGGTAATTTGCTTTGCAGTCAGGTTTTGCAACTGGGAAACGGCACAGCACCCAGAGTGTTTCAATGCCTTTCTATGCCCTCTGTCTTGAGCTTTTGGAAAATAGGTCAAGTGAGCCAGAAGCTGCCCCGAGAGAAAAGCCTGGAAAGAAGCTCATGAGCCAATCTCTCTAGGGAGCAGAGAGTGGGAACTTGAGATGCAGGTTCCGAGGACAGGAGTCCTGGCCTCCCTGGGGAATTCCCCATAGACTGGAGAGGATGCTGAGGGATGAACGGCTATCTTGTGACTGAATATCTGGGGGGAATGGAAGCAGTAGGGCCCTTCTCTGAGCCATTGCACAGACTCCTGGGAACAGTTGAGATTTCTGCTGTTTAAGGAATGAAATGATTGGAAACTCACTCACCCGTTGAAAATGCTCCCTAGGATGATACTGAAGGGTTAGGTAGGGGTTTCTCTGGGCACGGAGAAATTCTGAGGCTGGATGGTATGCAGCAGGGAGCAGTGCCATGAAAGAAGCCCCCTTGGGAGCCGTTTCTGCAGTATGGGGAGTGTGGTGTGTGACAGTTGCCTGTTCCCAGTGGGGAATTGGCTCACTTGAAGACAGACCTAGAAGGACAAAGGTTTTTCTTCCAGTTGAAACCTAAGGCTGGGGCAAGACTACGTGCTTTTATAATTCTTTGTAAGGAATGAGGAAATCATTGTGA
Source organism: Tragelaphus eurycerus (assembly GCA_935064755.1). Classification (NCBI taxonomy): domain Eukaryota; kingdom Metazoa; phylum Chordata; class Mammalia; order Artiodactyla; family Bovidae; genus Tragelaphus; species Tragelaphus eurycerus. The sequence continues at coordinate 1,288,542 of CAKXYN010000060.1, forward strand.
AATAACTTTTGACTGTGTCTAGCCTTTCTGTCTCTGATCATAACAACTGACAAGCTTTTCTGGGAGATATTTCAATTATTTGCTTATCCAAGTGACTGGTTATATTTCTAACCAAGCTGATGCCCAAGACTAGACAGAAGGAAGCATACCTGAAGCCTAGTCTCCATGGTGGAAATCTACCACAGGTCACCCTCACCAATATAGGACGGGGCCAAGAATCACAAAGTAAGAAGAACAAAGCAAGCCAACAAACCATCTGAGGTTCTGAAGTCGATGTCGCAAGATGTTCCATTGATTTTATTTATTTATACCGTACCTATTTTCAAAAGAGTGTGTCAGAGCAAGTTTAGATTACTCATATGTGAAATCTCTCAGGGCCCCATTCTGAATCCATTCACATGAACTTTATAAAGTAATTCACACAAGTTGTCTTAGCTGTCAGGTATAAAAAGCAACAGATAGTTAAATGTGGAAGAAACTACTGCTAAGTCGCTTCAGTCGTGTCCAACTCTGTGAGACCCCAGAGACAGCAGCCTACCAGGCTCCCCTGTCCCTGGGATTCTCCAGGAAAGAACACTGGAGTGGGTGGCCATTTCCTTCTCCAATGCATGAAAGTGAAAAGTGAAAGTGAAGTCGCTCAGCCATGTTCAACTCTTAGCGACCCCATGGACTGCAGCCCACCAGGCTTCTACATCCATGGGATTTTCCAGGCAAGAGTACAAGAGTGGGGTGCCATTGCCTTCTTCAGGAAGAAACTACTGTACATAGGTAAAATGATAACAGTAAATGAGTGTCAACAATAGAGGAGCCAGAAAAACTACTATAAGAATCCAAATAATTCAAAACTATCTATCTAGATCCCCTTAGTGTAAAGTTAAAGAACCCTTAGAATCTTACATCTACTCTAGACTGGACAATTTATTGACGTTTTTATGAGTGACCCTAAATCTCTAAGAGAAGGTAAAATTATGTTCATTATGTAACAGAGCTCGGGGAGTGCAGCCCTTAGCGTGTAGCTATTGCTGTGTGCCATTACTCCGCTCCCTATTGTTAGGCAACAGGTCCCACTCAGCCATTGGCTGGCAGTGCAGTGGGCCCCTCCCACCAGCTCCCAACTGTCAATGAGTGACAGTAGTGCAGGATGCAGCCAATGGTTGGGGGAGTGGTAGTCGTCAGGTGGAGAATGAGTTATGAGGCAGGTCCTGGCCTTCTGCCTGGGGCCTCCAGCTCACTGGGCCTTGGTCCAGCAGGTGAGCTGGAGGGGCCCAGGGAGCAAGCTGGGGGCTGTGCCCTGCAGGGCTCAGGAGGCCTTCTCAGGGCCACGCACTGGCCAGGTCCGGGTGGTGAGGCAGCGATGAACCTCTTCCCCATCCCCGTTTCTGCAACATATTGGACCATCTGCCTGGGTCACAGTCTGTGGGACCTGCTACTACCCTGCACCACCATTTGGGCGGCCTGAGGAGTCTCAAGGTGAGTTAGGTCCTGAGTGCCTGGCTGCCTCAGCGATGACAGGGTCTGGGGATCCGACCCTGAAGGAGCTGTCAGTTGAAATCTGCCTCCTCTTAGGACCTGGACTTAGACGGGAAAAGATGTGCCTTGGGACCTTACCCTTTCTTGTCAGAGCAGAGAATAGCATTCATTTGGTAGAGATTTACAGGAAGATTGTGACCTGACCATGACCTGACACCAAGAAGTTTGCAACAACTAACCATGGCACAACCCTCCCTCACTTTTCCTACAAAAGGTCTTTGCTGACAGCTTTTGGGAAGTTCAGGGTTTTTCAAGTCATGAGCCACCTGTCTCCTTGCATGGCCCTGCAACAAATCTTTCTTTGTTCCATACTCTGATGTTTTGGTATTGTTTGGCCTCACTGTGTGTTGGGCACATAGACTTGCAATTTGGTGACAACTACATCTTGTTTAGGAAGTTTGAATATATTTCTTAAGAAGATTTTTATCTCATATTACTAAAATTCTAAAATTTTTTGATCAAATAATTAAACTTTCAAGTATTGGAGCACTTAGTTATCTTGATTGACTCATGGTGCAAGGTTCAGAGAAGCCCAGGTAGCATAGGTGCATCTTTAAACACAGGTGTGTTTAGGGTTTAAATCAGTTGCCTTTTGATACAAGTTATACTTTTCATCTTGAAAGATGTAATTTGGGACTTCACACAGACCTTTACAAATGGCACTAATGTGACTCATACAGCAGTGAATCAGAGCCACAGGACCAAATTTTCACTTGGAATCCATGAGATTACAAACAAAGGACTGAACAGATGTGTTGCCTCCCCAAATTAAAAAAAAAGTTTAGAAATATCATTCAAGATGTTTGATCTGCTAGAACCATGTAATTTTGTGGTTTGGTGGGTATTTTCTGGCCCCCTGGAATTGGCTGGGTGTAGGCACTGTGGCCACTGGTTTTTGGATGCTGAGAATACATTCTCCTTATGTGGAGGGAATCTTGATGGAGAATGAGCTCTACTTCTCATATAAAAAGTCAGAGGGGCCCAGGTATCTTTTCTAGCTCCAACAGGGTGTGGGCATGAGACTCAGGATTGAACCAGAATTGGCCTTGGCTTTTGAATCCAGAGAGTGCTAACCATTGATGATGTATACACTACTTTAAAGTTAGGGAGAAGTATCAGGGTAGGGTGAAATGACTGCTCTTGGACAAAAGCAAGGCTTTTTAGTAGGATAGTCTGTGTGTGTGTGTGTGTGTGATAGAGAGAGAGAGAGAGAAGTACCTAGTGTCATACTTTGAGGTGCGGGTGATAACGAACCAAGAAGAATGGAAACAGAATCTGAAACTGCCCTGACATTTATAAACTAGAGTGAGACATGGCCTGGATCCAGTGATGCAAAAAGTAAACATAATATTGCTAATTATAGTAATAAAATAACTTAAAAAAAATATTTCACAGATCAAATCCATGTTGCTCGAGTGTCACCTGTATATAAACACAGAGAATTCTGCATTTTGGTTTCTTATATAAAAATCTTGTATTTGGTTTCCTATATCAGTTTATATTTTTTAAAATTTTTTGTTGTAGTTGCTATACAATGTTGTGTTAAATAACTTAAATTTTTTGAATACTTAATATATGCTAAGTACTGTGCTAAGTGAAAGTGAAGTGAAAGTGAAGTGGCTCAGTCGTGTCCGACCTTTTGTGACCCCCTGGACTGTATGTAGCCTATCAGGCTCCTCCGTCCATGGGATTTTCCAGGCAAGAGTGCTGGAGTGGATGGCCATTTCCTTCTCCAGGGGATCTTCCCAACCCAGGGATCGAACCTCGGTCTCCCGCATTGCGGGCAGATGCAAGACGTTAGATAAATTCTCATTTAACGCTGATTGTTACCATATATGGCAAAGTGAAAGTCATTCAGTCGTGTTTGACTCTCTGTGATTCCATGGACTGTAGCCTACCAGGCTCCTTATCCATGGAATTCTCTAGGCCAAAATATTGGCCATTCCCTTCTCTAGGGGATATTCCAAACCCAGGGATTTAACCCAGGTCTTCTGAATTGTGGGCGAATTCTTTACCATCTGAGCCACCAGGGAAGCCCACCATAAATGGCGGGTCCTGTTCATATCCTCATTTTACAACATTAGGCATGACTGCTATGTCACCAAACCAGGGGTCATGTTTAAGTCCCTATCTTGATTTCTAGTGCCTTAGACCATATTCACCTCTTCCTCTTTTTGAACTTTGCCCTACTTTTTCCCCTAGGACACTACAGTGTATTATTTTGGTTATCTCACACTCTGGCCATTACGCTATTTCTTTTGTGACCTACTCTTCCTCTAGTCTCATCTATTATATTATATTCCATCCTAAGACATCACACTCTCTATAGCTATTACATAAATTATAGCACCACCTGTATATTGATAATATTAAAATAAAAATAAGTGTAATAACTAACATGTATAGAGTGGCTTCTGTGTTCTAGGTTACTTTCTAAGTGTTGTATGTGAACTTTTGCAGTACTCAACACTCTGAAGCAGGTCCTATTAACATCCTGGTTTTATAGATGAAGAAACTTAAGTACACAGGCTTGTCAAGGTCACAACGGTAGTCAGTGGTGGAGGCAGAATTCCAACCCAGGTGGTTTACCTCAAGAACCTGAGTATGGGGCCCTTTTTAAGAAAAAGAATACAAAATGACAAATTAAAAAATAAAGTAGGAAAGTGAATATTTATTGAGAATGAGAAAAGAAATCACAGCAGTTGAAAATCTTAAAGAGATGACAGAAGCTTCCATTTTTGGCTAAGATGGAGTAACAGGGGCCATGTTTACTGATACAATCAACACCACCACCAAAAAAAGTCGGCAAATATATGAAACAGTGATTTTCAAGACACTGAATGTCAAGCAGCAAAGGACAATGATTCCTAAGAAATGGGAAACAAATGAAACACACCTTACACTCTCCCTAACTTACTTCATTTATATGCTATAGTGTAAAGAAGGAAATCCACGTGTAACTTGTTGGACTACTTGAATTGGGATGTTGAGCTGAGAGTCTGAGGAAAAGATAGCTAGAGTTCATTAAACAGAGTACTAGAGAAGAAACAGCTGCAGAGAGAGAGAATTCAGAGATCTGTGGAGGCTTCCATGTAAGTATTTCACAGAGCACTCATCAATGCATGTGTGTGAGGAACAATACCTAGTGTTTGTACAAGGTCAAGAATAATGCCGCTTCCCACCTCTTGGACTGGAAACCTTCACAATTCCTGAAACATAGGGTAGAATACTCAGAAGTATATTGCCTCAGTAGTAAGAAATAATTAGCTTTAGACTAAAGACTGGTCTGCTCCCACCAAAAAAAAAAAAAAAACAAAACAAAAAACCCACAAAAAACCCCTTAAAAACAAGGTGAGAAAGAATCAAACTATTTCCTAGTAAATTAACTGATCCCAGGAAAGAAGTCGAAAATATTTACAACACAAAAATACACAAAAGCCAACAAGAAAAATGCATAATGACTGGCATCCAATAAAAAAAAAATCACCAGGTATGCAAATAAGCAGGAAAATATGACCATAATAAGGAGAAACATCAATCAGACTCCAACTAGAACTCACACAGAATTAGTAGGCAAGGGCATAAGAACAGCTATTATAACTGTATTACACATGTTTAAGGTAAATAGGAGCTTGCAAGTTATTTTAAAAATACAAATTAAATCTCTACAGATGAAAAGTATTGAAGGCTGAGGAACAGAGGAGCTTCTATATGGGGAAGAAGGTGAGAGCAGTCAGAGGGGAAATAGAGCAGTGGGGCATCCAGGTCGTGTAGGAGTGGAGCTCTTACTCAGGGTAGGATGGAACATTGGAGGATTTGAGCAGAGCGGTGACCAGATCTGATTTGTTTTAATACAGTCAGTGTAATGGGTTGAAGTCTTACCCTCGTATCAGTGAGTGAGAATGTAGTAGGGAATAGAATCTTTGTAGATGTAGTAAAGGATCTTGAAATGATATCATGCTGGATTTAGGACAGGCTCCAAATCCAGTGCTGGTGTCCTTAGGAGGATTAGACACAGAAGCATCCAGAGACATGGAGAAGGCAGTGAGAAGACAGAAGCAGAGATTGGGGTGATGCGTCTATTAGACCAAAGGATGCTAAAGATGGCCAGCAGCCACCAGGATCTAGGGGAGAGGTATGTGGCATCCACATTCTCTCTCGAGTCTGTAGAAGTAAGGGACCCCGCTGACACCTTGATTTCAGAGTTCTGGCCTCCCAAACTGTTGAGACAATAAATTTCTATTGTTTCAACATGCCAAGCTTGTGGCAGTTTGTTTCAGCAGCCCTAGCAGTGTTCTTGCCTGGAGAATCCCAGGGATGGGGGAGCCTGGTGGGCTGCCGTCTCTGGGGTCGCAGAGTCGGACACAACTGAAGCAACTTGCAGCAGCAGCAGCTAACTAATACAATCATGATGGCTTCTGTGTGGAGAATGAACTCTGGAGAAAGTGAAAGAGTCCGCTTGGGAGGCTATTGTGATGATCCAGGTGAGATCCAGGCGTGCTCAGACCAGAACAGTGGCAGTGCAGTGAGGAGAAGCTGTGAAGTCATGGAGATTTTTGACAGGTAGAGCTGGGAGGATTTGGTGGCAGGTTGGAGGTGGGGTATGAGAGAAAGAAGTTTTGTGTTAAGGTGATAGAGGCGAAATAGCCAAAGAGATGGACTATGCTGATTCTTAAGTTCGTGTTTCCCTGCAGACTGCCCTTCAGCTTTGCCAGTGCGGTCCATGTTAAGCTCTGCTGGCAGGGGGTAACAGAGGACGCTAGAAGGCTGGGGCGGGGGAGTCCATTCGCGTCAATGACACCACAGTGGTAGCTGGTTCCAGTGTCTCACTTTTCTTCATGCTCCCAGAGCCAGCTTCACTGGGCCCCACAGAGGTCACTGCATCTGCTGGCTGTGGCTCCCACCTCAGAGATCCAGCTGTGTGCCCCTCCTCACAGACTGCGGGTTCAGATGAACCCAACACGTCTGTCTGTGCCCTCAGTTGAGGGTGGGTGGCTGCTTCCTATACTGACCTCTTCTACCTTCTGCCTTTTCAGTTCCCCAGTACCTGGTTAACAGTGATTTATATTAAACTCTGTTAAAATAACTGATGGGACTTCCCTGGTGGTCCAGTGGTTAGGATTGTGCTTCCATTGCAGGGGCATTGGGTTCTATCCCTGGTCTGGGAACTGAGATCCCGCATGCCACACAGCCCCGCAAAAGCAAGAACAAGAACATGGCTCTGGTTTTTAGTTCCCAAACGGACTCTAACTGATCCATGCTGAAAGCACGGATGACTCCAAGAAAAATGCAGGTAAGAGAAAGAATGGAGGTGCCTCAGTGGAGATGGACAAGGCTGTGGGAGGGATGGGTTTGAAGTCTGGATCTGGACAAAGTCCAATCAGATGCCTCTTGGATGGCATGAGATTTCTAGGAGAGATGCTACGTGTGGTCTTGGCTCTGTGAATTCTGAGTTCTGGGAAGAAGTCTGGGCTGGAGATGACTGTGTGGAGTTCACCAATGCACACAGGCATTTAAAACAACAGACCACAAGCCTGTCTCGAGATGCTCCAGGTTTCAGTACAGAGCTTGGCACAGAAAGTAGCTTCATAAGTGTTTGTTGAATGAAGGACACATGGGTAGAAGAATCAGTGAATGGTATTAGTTGGGCCATCACACCTGTAATAGTAAACTGTTTTGAAAACAACAAGAAAATTTCCTAGGAATGGAACTAATATGACAGGGAAGAATGTGTTGATGGGTTCCTCAGAATCAGCTGGCCTCTCAAGCCACATGCAGGAACCAGGGTGACTGGGCTCCAGAGAGCCTTTTCTCTGCAAGCATCCCCTGGGAAATTTTTGGCATCCAAGCCTGGTTTCTTTTCATCCAAAACTCGTGAGTGGAAACCGAGACTCTGGTTCTTAACAGTTGAATAAAACATCCCATCTCTGAGCTTTCTGATGAATGAAACGTGGCCTTTTTGTTTAGCGTTTCTTTCTTTTATTCACTCTGACCTCACACTTACCATCCGCTTCGGGTTCCAGTGAATTATTAATCATTCATCTCATCTACTTCTATAGCTCGGGAGCAGGACTTCCTCAGGGTTAGTCTCAACTTTGGTCAGGTCAAATAATGGCAGGTAAGGCCCATTCTCCTCTGGCCAGGAGCTGAGTGAGTGAAAAGTACTGCCTGGACCCCAGTGTTCCTGGTGGCCACCGAGGGCCGCAGGTGTCAGGTGGCTGTCACGATTCTGCTTTTTTGCTTGTTCATTACAGCAGCGTCGGAGGTGAGCAGTGAAAGCGCTGAAGGAAACAAATCCCGGTAAGAGAATGACTTCCCAAAGCTGCATCCTTCACCTCAGACTGGTCTGTGGGCTTGACTGATATGCAGAAGCTGGGCTTAATCTTTCCAGCATGTGTTGTTTTCATGCCAAAGAAGACTTTCCTTTTTAAAAAATAAAACAGCTGCATCTGTGAATCATGTGATGATGCTTGTCAGCTGTAGCACATGAAGAGTTAAAATTTGCAAAGTTTAGGTAAATTTGATTTAAATATGATTAAAAGCTATTTGCTATGCACCCTGCCCTCCAGCATATATTTTTGTTTAACATGTTCTTGTCAGAAAAATGTTAAGCAGCAGCTGTGAATTTTAGCACAACTGTGTGCGGAGTAAACATGAAAATGTTGCCTTCTACTAAGGTCTTCTGGTAAAACTGTTCTTTCCACATGCCTCTTCGGCTGTCCGGCCTCCTCTGCCCTGGGCTGTGGGAGAACTTCCCGGGCTTAGAGGAGCCCAGTCCACGCAGGTGGCCACAGTGCAGATGCAGACTATACCCTGCTAAGTGGGAACTTTGGAGGCAGGAGGCTGCTGAATTGCTCAGACCTTCTTGCTTTTTTTTTCGGACTTAGCAGAAATGATCTATCAGATTTTGTACCTATAGTTCAAAAGTGTTAGCCTGCCATCAGACTCTGATATTCTGGGAAAGCTCTGGGGTTCTGAGCACAGGTAGGCGGTAGGAGGAATGGTCTTATCCCCTTTCTCCCCATCAGAAGCTGAGGACTCTCCCTTCTTTCCAGCCTCCCAGGGCTGGCCTCCAGGGAGGCTGATGGAAGGCCAGTTGGTGTTATCCTGAGATGAAGACAAGGTTATGGGGCTGAGGGTGGTGCAGAGGGACCAGAGAGGTATGTGGCTTTCCTCCCCTTGTTATAATCACTGCTCTTTAGTTGATTTATGCAGCTCATTAGCCAAAAAGCTGGACCTGGAGCACTTTCCCTGGCACTCTGTCTTCAGACGGTAGAGATAAGGGGGATCCGAGAGCCAGTCACCAGGAAGCATTAAAAAAATTGTCTGCCCTCTCAGTGCCATGTTTTAAGTCTTACACAGCCCACCAGCAGACACTGGCTTTTGAGAGCTGTATTAGGATTTTTGTGTGATCATAGAGCATGGTGTGTGACCGCAAATGAGTCAGAGGCTCAGTGTGTTCACCTTGGGTAATGCTTAACCAAAAACTAGTAACTGGACTGCTCTCCCTTCCTCACGACGAGGCAGAAATTGGTTGGGTGAGCACATTTTCTGCAGAAGCGATGGGCTTTGTGACTGCTAGGAACTGGACTGCAGTGTCACCCACATGCTTCTGTCATCTCAGCCCCACTGGTCCCAGATGATGCCCAGACCCCTGGCGTTGGTTGCTTGTGCTTTGAGAGTAATCTGGTGTTGTCAGACCCTCTGCTGGAAACACAGGGAATGCTTTCTGGAAGGATATCCTGGAGGGCAGAGGACCCCTTGATGGGGATCATCAAAGACTTTGCTCCCTTTTTCTAATGAGAATGAAAATGTCATTCTCCATATGACATTAAAACCCCATGTAAAGAGAAACACATTCAGTTACCATAGATAGTTTTAAACAGGACCCCGGAGAAGGCAATGGCAACCCACTCCAGTACTCTTGCCTGGAAAATCCCATGGATGGAGGTGCCTGGTAGGCTGCAGTCCATGGGGTCGCTGGAAGTTGGACACAACTGAGTGACTTCACTTTCACTTTTCACTTTCACACATTGGAGAAGGAAATGGCAACCCATTCCAGTGTTCTTGCCTGGAGAATCCCAGGGACGGGGAGCCTGGTGGGCTGCCATCTATGAGGTTGCACAGAGTTGGATACTTAGCAGCAGCAGCAGCAGCATGTATCAAAATACATGATATCTTGGTTCTGACATGTGGCTTGGGTGTATTTTTAATCAGAAACCATTTGCTCTAGAACTTTTGAATACAGGGTCCGCTTTTCTTCAGTGATGACGTTGGACTAGACCAGAATCTTTGGCTGGATTTTGAATAGGCATTTTCTTTGTCTTTTTGCAAAGAAAATATATAGTGGAAGTGACAAATAGATTCAAAGGATTAGATCTGATAGACAGAGTGCCTGAAGAACTATGGATGGAGGTTTGTGGAGGTTTGTGACATTGTACAGGAGGCAGTATTCAAGACCATCACCAAGAAAAAGAAATGTGAAAAGGCAAAATAGTTGTCTGAGGAGGCCATATAAATACCTTAGAAAAGAAGAGAAGCTAAAGGCAAAGGAGAAAAGGAAAGATATACCCATTTGAATGCAGAGTTCCAAAGAATAGCAAGGAGAGATAAGAAAGCCTTTCTCAGCGATCAATGTAAAGAAATAGAGGAAAACAATAGAATGGGAAAGACTAGAGATCTCAAGAAAATCAGAGATACCAAGGGAACATTTCATGCAAAGATGGGCACAATAAAGGACAGAAATGGAACAGACTTAACAGAAGCAGAAGACATTAAGAAGAGGTGGCAAGGATACACAGAAGAACTATACAAAAAAGATCTTCATGACCCAGATAACCACGATGGTGTGATCAGTCACCTAGAGCCAGACATCCTGGAATGCAAAATCAAGTGGGCCTTAGGAAGCATCACTACAAACAAAGCTAGTAGAGGTGATGGAATCCAGTTGAGCTATTTCAAATCCTAAAAGATGATGCTGTGAAAGTGCTGCACTCAATATGCCAACAAATTTGGAAAACTCAGCAGTGGCTGAGTTTTCCAAAACCTGAGCAGTGGTCAGGTTTCATTCCAATCCCAAAGAAAGGCAATGCCAAAGAATGCTCAAACTACCGAACAATTGCACTTATCTCACATGCTAGTAAAGTAGTGCTCAAAATTCTCCAAGCCAGGCTTCAATAGTACATGAACTGTGAACAGTACATGAACATGCATCCAGATGTTCAAGCTTAATTTAGAAAAGTCAGAGGAACCAGAGATCATATTGCCAACATCCGTTGGATCATCAAAAAAGAGTTCCAGAAAAATATCTGCTTCTACTTTATTGACAACACCAAAGCCTTAGACTGTGTGGATCACAACAAACTGGAAAATTCTGAAAGAGATGGTAATACCAGAACACCTGACCTGCCTCCTAAGAAATCTGTATGCAGGTCAAGAAGCAACAGTTAGAACTGGACATGGAACAACAGACTGGTTCCAAATAGGAAAAGGAGTACATCAAGGCTGTATATTGTCACCTTGCTTATTTAACTTATCTGCAGAATACATCATGAGAAATGCCAGGTTGGATGTAGCACAAGCTGGAATCAAGATTGCTGAAATATCAATAACTTTAGATATGGAGATGATACCACCCTTATGGCAGACAGTGAAGAAGAAATAAAGAGACTTTTGATGAAAGTAAAAGAGCATGAAAAAGTTGGCTTAAAACTCAATGTTCAGAAAACTAAGATCTTGGCATCCAGTCCCATTACTTAATGGCACATAGATGGGGAGACAATGGAAACAGTGAGAGACTTAATTTTTGGGGGCTCCCAAATGACTGCAGATAGTGACTGCAGCCATGAAATTAAAAGATGTTTGCTCCTTGGAAGAAAAGCTATGACCAACCTAGACAGCATATTAAGAAGCAGAGACATTGCTTTACCGACACAGGTCCGTATAGTCAAAGCTATGGTTTTTACAGTAGTCATGTATGCATGTGAGAGTTGGACTGTAAAGAAAGTTGAGGGCCAAAGAATTGATGCTTTTGAACTGTAGTGTTGGAGAAGACTCTTGAGAGTCCTTTGGACTGCAAGGAAAGCCAACTAGTCCATCCTAAAGGAGATCAGTCCTGAATATTCATTGGAAGGACTGATGCTGAAGCTGAAAGTCCAGTACTTTGGCTACCTCATACAAAGAACTGACTCACTGGAAAAGACCCTGAGGCTGGGAAAGATTGAAGGTGGGAGAAGAAGGGGAGGACATGGGATGGGATGAGATGGTTGGATGGCATCATCAACTCGATGGACTTGAGTTTGAGCAAGCTCTGGGAGTGGGTAATGGACAGGGAGGCCTGGCGTGTTGTGGTCCATGGGGTCACAAAGAGTCGGACACAGCTAAGCCACTGAACTGAATTGAATTTGCCTTTTTGCCAAATAAACTCTTTTAATGTCAAAAGAGATGGTGTGACAATTTAATCAGATACCAAATATAAGCATAAAGAAGGCAGGAAAAAGTGGTATCAAAAATACATGATAGAAATTATTAATATTTCCCCAGTATTTTATGTACTGCTTAACCTGTGTTCTTTAAATATTAAAAAATATTTCTTAAACCAGTAGTCAGGAAATAGTGATACGTTTTTACTGTTTTTAATTGAAATATAATTTTCATACAATATTGTGTTATTTCAGGTGTATAGCAAAGTGATTCATTTACATGTAATATGTGTATTTTTTCAGATTATTTTCCCTTATAGGTTATTACAAAATATTGAATATTGTTCCCTGTTCTATACAGTAAGTCCTTGTGGTTTATCTATTTTATGTGTAGTTTGTATCTATTATTTCTGTGCTCCCAATTTATCCTTTTTTATTATTAATATGTCCTGTGTAAATTTTCAGTGACCTTGAACATAGGGCAGGGGGGCTATACTTGAGCTTATATAGCAGAATTGGGTTAGTTTATAGATACAGCGTGCATGGAAAGAGAAGTAGCATAAAGGCTTTTTTGCTCATTTGTTTGGCTGGCCGCAGACCCTGAGACTGGTTACTCTTCCTGGTGAGGAAGGAGACCTAAACTATTTAAAGGAAAAGTGCCTTTCTTTCCTTGTGTCTCTCCCTCTTTCTCTGCCTCTGTTTCTTTGCGTCAGTATGTCTTAGTTTCAACTTAGAAAATAAACGTATGGTTACCAAAGGGGATAAGGTAGGGGGGCGCTGATGGGAAGGAAGATAAACTAAGGAGTCGGAATTAACATATGCATATTACTGTATATAAAATAGATAATCAACAAGATAATCAATATTCTACTGTATAGCACAGGAAATTACTCAATACTCTGTTATAACATGTGGGAAAAGAATCTGAAAAAGAATTGATACATGTATATGTATAACTGAATCACTTTACTGTATACCTAAAACTAACACAGTGTTGTAAATCAAGTTTACGCCAATATAAAATAAAAATATAAAAATCTGTCTCTGTTTCTTTCTGTTTCTCTCTCTCTTCTTTGTCCTCTCTTGTACCTTTTTTTAAAATCCATTAACTAACAAAACAGTGTACATAATTGCAGAAGTACGCAGGCACACACACATGCACTGAAAAAGGCCTGGAAATATATTCCTCTCTGATGTTTTCAATTTTAAAAAATTTTATTGAAGTATAGTTGATTTACAGTGTTGTGTGAATTTCTACTCTATACAAAGTGATTGTTACACGTATGTATACATTCTTTCTCATATTCTTTTCCATTATGGCTTATCACAGGATACTGAATATAGTTTACTATGCTAGACAGTAGGATCTTGTTTAACCATTCTCTATAAAATAGTTTGTATCTGCTGCTGCTGCTGCTAAGTTGCTTCAGTCATGTCCGACTCTGTGTGACCCCATAGACGGCAGCCCACTAGGCTCACCCGTCTCTGGGATTCTCCAGGCAAGAACACTGGAGTGGGTTGCCATTTCCTTCTCCAATGCGTAAAATTGAAAAATGGAACTGAAGTTGTTCAGTCGTGTCCGACTCTAGCGACCCCACAGACTGCAGCCTACCAGGCTCTTCCGATAATGGGATTTTCCAGGCAAGAGTACTGGAGTGGGGTGCCATTGCCGGATAATCCCCAACTCCCAACCCATCCCTCCCCCCCCCCTCCCCTTGGCAACCACAAGTCTCTATGTCTGTGAGTCTCTTTTTGTTCGGTAGATAAACTCATTTGTGTCATATTTTTAGATTCCACACATAAGTGATATCACATGGTATTTGTCTTTCTCTTTCTGACTTCACTTAGTATGGTGATTTCTAGGCCTATCCCTGTTGCTGCAAATGGCAGTGTTTAATTTTTTTTATAGCTGAGTAGTATTCCATTGTGTGTGTATATACATTTTCTTTATCCATTCATCTTTTGATGGTCATTTAGGTTGTTTCCATATCTTGGCTATTGTGCGTAGTGCTGCCATGAACATTGCCTCCTTGATGTTTTAACAGTTATCTCTGAGAGGATTGTGTATGATTTTACTTTTCTCTTTCCTACATGTTAATATTTTTCAACATTTTTGGTGAGGATGTTTGCCTTTCCTAATCAAAAGGTTTTAATAAGAAAGAGAAGTACGGTACTCAGTTTCACATAAGATGGAGGGAGAAGGCCACTTTCTTTGGAATGTGAAAAAGCGGTTTGTATAGGGTCTCCCCATCTTGACTGTAGTATCTGTTGGGGGTGGGAATGGTGTTTTGTTTACTCTCACGGCCCCAGGCCTGGCACAGCAGCTTCCCCAGACTAACCTTTGCCAAGTGTTTGTGGAGTGAATAATCAGAGAAGAATCTGTGGTGAAAAGAAGACGACTTTGGAAGAGGTGACTGTTCGGTATTCAAATGCTACTATCTAAGATTCAGTCTGTTTGACTAAGTAAAAATTTTTAGGACAATGAATTGGAACTAAAATGCTCTGATTGGATATAACTGAAACAGGATCTAATAAAACTCTCATTTTAAACACCAGTAATCTTTCATTAGAATATTGCAAAAAAGAGCCCAGAAGGGGTTGTCTGAATGGAAAAATGGATCTGGCGTATATATTTTAACATAGAGACTCCATTGTGGGAATCCTAAATACTGGTATTTGGCCACTTGCTAAAAATGTCTACAACAGCAGTTATGGGATGTGGTGCAAGCTCTGTCCTCTCTGTGTTTGACAAGACTGTTTCTTTCAAGGGGAAATATTAATGGATTTATCTGGTGCCAAACCTGCTGGTGGAGGGAGGAAGTTGACCTTACAGTCTCCACACTGCACGTAATCTGGGTGCTCAGCCAGCCGGGACTGGAGGCGTCTGCCAGCCTCAGCAAAGTGCCCTTGTAGGCAGCTTCCAAAGTCCCTCGAAGCAACCGCCTACAGGCATACGGTCTGAAGACTACAAAAGTTTAGCGAGTTTAGAAATGCTTGCCGACTGCAAATGGTAGATTCACCCCAGCTGTAGCTTTGATGGCAGAAGTTAAAGCTATGCTAAAATGATTTTTCCAGAAACTTCAGCTCTAAGAGCACTCTGGGACTCCCATTGTGGAGAACCCACAATCGTAGTCTTTCTCCTCAAATCGCGTATCTAGTTGTCATGTCTCTCAGGACTCAGTTCTATCACTCTGATGTTTTTGGAATATTTTCTGCAGAGTGAGCTGCTTAGGGAAAAAAAGGGCAATCAAGAGTAACTAACAGAGCTTGTATTGGGAATGGTTATTTAAGGACTTGAGGTATCATTTTTGCTTATTGAGTAGTCACTTCATCTGCTTGGCTGGTTGAAAGAGGAATCTTCGTTTATTTTGCTCCCATAAAAGGATCGGTGTTGTTTTTTTTTTTCCTATATAATAAGAAAAAGACTGAAATTAAACAAGTGGATTTCTCAAGCACATTTTCTGCTCCACTTAACTGTGTTTGCTTTTCTGGGCAGACTGTGGACTGCTGTTAAGTCCAGAAACTGGTGTGTCTAAGGTCTCATTAGCACTTGTGAAAACAAGACTGTTTGTGAATGGTCTCTCTCCTGAAGCAGGATACCAGCCTGGTATGCATGGCTGTCCTTGTGCATCCCTGCTGCCATCTCCCTGTGCTTACCCTATCCTTTACTTCAACCTTTCAGGCCCATTTGAAAAACCAGAGACAGATAACTCCAGGTATGCCCTGACCTTCTCAAGCCTCTGTGGCCATTCCTGGCCACCTGTGAACTGTGAGAAACATCTCTTCATCTTCCCTGCCTCCCATACACTCCCTGTCTCTCAAATATAAATATTGCTAAAATAATTAAAGAGTAAATAAGTAAAAACAGTATTGCTTCCTGTGAAGAAATTACATGGTTGTTTTGAGGAGGGCCATTTATTTATTCAGTGATTTGCAGCATGGGATATTATCTTTGCAGTCTGCTAAGCCACCTTGATTGGATACTAGGAGATCATTTCTTAATGTAATTTTATGCTGAATTCATAGGTTGGATGCCTATATCTTTTTTTATCATTATTTCTGGTAGGTTTTAAAATGCTATATACCTTAATTATGAATTTTCCTGGTTTTTATAGCCTAAGGCTATTTGATAGGCAGGCAGAGTTTTATAATTTAAAGAAGCATAAGGTTCACTTACAGAGAAAAAGAAGAAAATAATCAGAGAAAGTAAACTCTTTGGGGGAGTGACTATAATCAGTTCCCTAATTTAAACAAAGATCTGCCGACAGCACAGAGCATTGGAGATTTGAGAAGATCATGCCTTCTTGAGATAATGGAGTCTCTTCTGTCCCTCACATGGGAAACCTTTCAACTATCACGTGCATCTGATGGTACAGAAACCCGAAGTCCAGATTAGAACTTGGGGAAGGCCGAGGAGACTAAAGCCTTTTTTTCTACAAACAATGGGGGACACAGAGGGGCTTTTGTACCTGAGAAGACCCTACAGGGTCTTGCTCAGTTTCATTACCACAATGATATGTAACAAACAACCACAATGGTCTCGGTGACCTGTAGCAATAAAGCCTTATTTTTGCTTATGAGTTAATAAGCTGGGTAGGTGGCTCTGTTGATCTTCGTTGAGACAGCTATGCCAACTCAGCCCTTTCCATGTGTCTCATCCTCTAGCAGGCTAGCCTGAGCTCATCCTTATGGCAGAGCCAGAGGAATAAGAGACAGAAGGTGAAAATGTGCACGTACTTTTTCAAGCATTTGTTTGTGCTATATTAGCTAATACCTAATGACCATAGTTAGTTCCATAGCTGAACCCAGAGTCAGGGGATGGGACAGAAAACCCCAGCCAAAATGGGCAGGTACTGCAAAGTAATATTTTAAAAAAGAGATCCAGGGAGGAGTGAGGATTTGGGACCATTTTTGCTACCAATCTGCCTCAGATAGGGTAAGATAAACTGCTGAACACATTTCCAAAGCATATAATGGCTCAAATACAGTAGAAATGCATTTCTCATTCATTTAACAGCATATGACCTGGATTGGAGGGGATGATTCAGAATCCCAGGCATTTCCCACTCTCTAGCTCCATTATCACCCAGGTCCCATCACTGTCACTGTCAATCTCAGGATACTGGGGGTTGACAAATAAGGACCAGGTAGTATATATTTTAAACTTTGGGGTCCACAGGAGCTCTCTTAAAAATACTCAACACTTCCCTTATAGTGCAAAGGCAACCACAGGCAATATGTGAGGGAATGCATATGACTATGTTCCAGTAAAACTTTATTCACAAAACCAGACAGCAGGCCCATGAGCCGTAGTTTGCTAACTCCTGCCATGAAGCTCTAGGCCTTATGGGCCTTACTGGAGTAACCTTATCAGTTAACGCAGGGGAGAGTTTTATCAAATATTTTACCCATGGTATAAGAGGAATTTTCAGCTTTCTGAGCTGCTATATCTGTTTCTTGCTATCTGGCTCCAAACCACCAAGCCAATTCTCATGAACACAGTTTTAAATAGTAGCTCCCCACTTTGAGATACCAGTTTCTATGTCAGGGTAGCCTAACTGCTAAAAAAAAGAAAAAAAGAAGAAGTCCCCCAAAGCTGTGTCATGGCACAAATGTAATAGGACTGTACATATGTACTATTAGTTGATGAGTGGCTTTCCTTCGGATTCAGGAGCTTCAATCTACTTTCTTTCTTGGGGCTTTGCTGCCTTGTCATTTTGACCTGTATCCAGTGGGTAGAAGAGGAAAGAGCATGGAGGAAACACATCCACTTTTTAAAAGATTAATTTTTAAACTGAAGTATGGCACCCCACTCCAGTACTCTTGCCTGGAAAATCCCATGGATGGAGGAGCCTGGTTGGCTGCAGTCCATGGGGTCGCTAAGAGTCGGGCACGACTGAGCGACTTCCCTTTCACTTTTCACTTTCATGCATTGGAGAAGGAAATGCAACCCACTCCAGTGTTCTTGCCTGGAGAATCCCAGGGATGAGGGAACCTGGTGGGCTGCTGTCTATGGGGTTGCACAGAGTCGGACATGACTGAAGCAACTTAGCAGCAGCAGCAGCAGCAGCATAGTCATTTTAGAATGTTGTGTTAGTTTCTGATGTACAGCACAGTGATTCAGTTATACATTTATACATATACATATGTTCTTTTTCAGATTTTTTTTCCATTTTAGGGTGTTACAAGATATTGAATTTAGTTCCCTTTGCTATACAGTAGGCTTTTGTTGTTTCTGTTCAGTGGTGTGTATCTGTTTACCACAAAGTCCTAATTTATCCCTCCCCGACTCCTTTCCCCCTTTGGTATGCATACGCTTGTTTCCTATGTCTGTGAGTTTATTTCTTTTTGTAAATAAGTTCATTTGTATAGATTCCACATATAACTAATATCATATGATATTTGTCTTTCTCTGTCTGACTTAATTTACTCAGTATGATAATCTCTAGGTTCATCCATGTTGTTGAAAATGGCATTATTTTGTTCATTCTTAGGGCTGAGTAGGGTTCCATTATATGTACATATACATCTTCTTTAGCCATTCCTCTGTCAATGGACATTTAGATTGTTCCAAGTCTTAACTATTGTAAATAGTGCTGCTGTGGGCACTAGGGTGCATGTATCTTTCTGAATTAGAGTTTTCCCTGGATATATGCCCAGGGGTGGGATCGCAGGATCATATGGTAACTCTCTTTTTAGTTTCTTAAGGAGCCTCTTTACTGTTCTTTTTTTTTTTTTAATTTTATTTTGCTTAACTTTACAATATTGTATTGCTTTTGCCATTCATCAAAATGAATCCGCCACAAGTATACATGTGTTCCCCATCCTGAACCCTCCTCCCTCCCCATACCATCCCTCTGGGTCGTCCCAGTGCGCCAGCCCCAGGCATCCGTTATTAGGCATCGTACCTGGAGTGGCGACTAGTTTCAGAAATGATATTATACATATTTCAATGCTATTCTCCCAAATCATCTCACCCTCTCCCTCTCCCAGAGTCCAAAAGTCTGTTCTATACATCAGTGTCTCTTTTGCTGTCTTGTAAACAGGGTTATTGTTACCATCTTTCTAAATTCCGTATATATGCGTTAGTATACTGTATTGGTGTTTTTCTTTCTGGCTTACTTCACTCTGTATAATAGGCTCCAGTTCCATCCACCTCATTAGAACTGATTCAAATGTATTCTTTTTAATGGCTGAGTAATACTCCATTGTGTATATGTACCACAGCTTTCTTATCCATTCATCTGCGGATGGACATCTAGGTTGCTTCCAAGTCCTGGCTATTGTAAACAGTGCTGCTATGGACATTGGGGTACAAAGGTGAAAAGGCAGCCTTCAGAATGGGAGAAAATAATAGTAAATGAAGCAACAGACAAACAACTAATCTCAAAAATATATAAGCAACTCCTACAGCTCAATTCCAGAAAAATAAATGACCCAGTCAAAAAGTGGGCCAAAGAACTAAATAGACATTTCTCCAAAGAAGACATACAGATGGCTAACAAACACATGAAAAGATGATCAACATCACTCATTATCAGAGAAATGCAAATCAAAACCACTATGAGGTACCATTACACACCAGTCAGAATGGCTGCGATCCAAAAGTCCACAAGCAATAAATGCTGGAGAGGGTGTGGAGAAAAGGGAACCCTCTTACACTGTTGGTGGGAATGCAAACTAGTACAGCCACTATAGAGAACAATATGGAGATTCCTCAAAAAACTGGGAATAGAACTGCCTTATGATCCAACAATCCCACTGCTGGGCATACACACTGAGAAAACCAGAATTTACTGTTCTTTATAGTGGCTATGCCAATTTACATTCCCACCAACAGACAAATGTACTCCTTAAAAGCTTTGTCGTGAGTGTCACACATTACTTCTCATTTTCCATTGGGGATAATGTGGACATGATGTACCCAGCTACAGTCACATACACATGCCAAGAAAAGATGGACAGTAGTGTTCTGTAACTCTTACAGCATGATTCTTCTACTGCAAATGTCCCAGTGCCTAACACAGCACCAGGTATGGAGTGCATATTTGATAAATACTTACTGAAGGAAGGAAGATAGGATGGAAAAAAGAAGAGATAAGGAAGGAAGACAGGATGGAAAAAGAAAGGATGGAGGGAGAGAGGGAAGGAAGGGAGGAAAAGAAATGCTAACCATGTGTATGCCTGCCCATTTACAGACAGAAAAAAATATAAAGGATTGTGTTTCCCCACCTGAGCTTAATCTTTTCAGTCTAAGTAATTATTTGTGTCCCTTGGATTCTGTAAATAGTATGCCAGAATTGTACTCATGTCCTCTTTGATGTTTGTAGACCTAAGGGGAAGAGAATTAAAGTCAATGGAAAAGACTGAGGAAGAAACAAGATAAGAGCACTTGTAACACAACCTTCCTAAGCATTGAGGCTCAGCGTCATCAGAGGTTCACAAAACAGTGAGAAAGTGGACCTCCCCCCTCCCCCCTTCCAAATATATCTAAATGGACTTAAGGTCTCCTTCATCACAGGACTTTAAAATAATCTACAAGGTGCTCTCCAGGTGCTGCCTGTGTCTGGCTGAGGTGAGTCCTCTAAGTTCTCTCTATGGCTGCACACAGGGCACTCCTCTGTTTAAGACCACACACATCTATTATCTCACAGTTTCTGTAGGTCAGAAGTCTGGGCATGACTTAGCTGGATTTCCTACTTTGGGAGTCACCAGGCTGCTTCTATCGCCTGATCAGAGGCTCATGAGGGAAGAACTTGCTTAGGTTGTTTGGCATACTTTTTTCCTTGAGGCTGTAGGACTGGGGCTTCAGTTTCTAACACACATAAATTTGTCAGCTTAGATGAAATGGACCAATTTCTCAAAAAACCAAAAACTACCCAGACTAACCCAAGATGAAGTGGATAACCTGAGTAGTCTTATAAATATCAAAAGTAATTGATTTCATAACCAAAAGCCTTCCAAAAACCAGATAATTTCACTAGCTAAGTCTACCAAATATTCAAAGAAGAAATCAATCTAACATAATCTTTCAGAAAATAAGAATAAACACTTCCTAACCAATTTTATGAAGCAAATACTACCCTGATACCAAAATTAGATTTACACAATATGAGAATATTCCAGATCTATATCCTCATTGACACAAAAATCCCCAACAGAATATCAGCACATCAAATCCAATACATAAAAAAAAAAAAATGCTACATCATGACCAAGAGGAGTTTGTCCTGGGAATGCAAGGCATTCAGTGTTTGAAAATCAATCAACATAATCCACCATATTAACAGTTCTAGAAAGAAAAAGTCTGTGATCATATCAATTGATGCATAAAAAGTTTTTCAAAACAAAATTGAACATTGATTCATGATTAATAGCTTACAACAGACTCGGAATAGAGGGGAACTTTCCTCCACCTGATAGCATCTACAAAAGCCTTGACTGTGTTAAAACCACTGAAGACTGCTTAGATCCCAGGCCACAATGCTTGACAACTGCTTTCTTTGCTGTAGGTTGGTCCTGCAATAAAATCCCAGGCAACATCATTCCCACAATGACACTTGTTAGTTCTGACAACCTGGAGGCCAGCAGTTGGTGAAAGCAGAAGTCCAACCAAAGTGAGCTCTGTGTCTTGTACGGTGTGGCCATCACATGAGGAACACATGCTGGCTGTCTTACCATGACAATCACATTGTGCAGGTCCAGCATGGTGAGAAGACCCTGAGCTTGGTGGAGACGCAGTTTGCTGATCAAGGACAGAGGCTCTGAGAACAAAGCTGTGTGGTGGGAAGCTGGCAGTTTGTCTCAGCTGGGGCGCCTCCTGGGAACAAGAAGTGGCAATCAGCCTCATGCAGGAAAACAGCAGGGACCTGGAGATGAGATTTCTGAAAGTCAGAAAGTAGTTGGCCGTTGAGTCAGACCAAGCTGGAATGAGAACCTTTAGCTATCGGCACCAAGCAGCAAAGCAGCAAGAAAGAGCTCACTAAGGAGACCACGGAGAATTTTTTTTTAATGAAGGGACTTGCAAAGAGCTTTGCTTAATTGATGTTACAGCTTGCTAGAGATTCCAAACAGCAGAGTCATAAAGAGAAATGTCTCATGAAGGTTATTCTCTTGTGTAGATGGTCATGCTTGAATCTGTAGGCAGGCCCTTGTGCTTTGGAGCTTATTTCTGTCAACCCAATTTCCCATCCTTTCTTCTTAATGACCTGGAACTTCGTTTTCAAACTCTTCCACGAGAAGTTTGGTTCTCTCAATCATTTCAAGCAGAAAAAAATGGAAAGTTCAACGTTGAGGCAAAGTTGGAAGTATAATTCTCGTATTCAGCACATTCAGCAGTGGGTGTGTGATATCTTTTTCCTTCTAGCCCTAATGGAACTGCTAATGTATGCAGCAATTTAATTGCCCAAAGAATGTATCAGTTAAATTGAAGCCTACTTGATGCTCTGAAGTTGAGCTCCTCTAACTCTCAAGATCCTCTAAGCAAAGAGAAGTGTAGAATGTTGCAGAGGAAGAGAAGTGATATGGGCAAGTCTCCAAAATAAGCCAGCTCTTCCCAGAAGGAAGAATAACTGAAGCTCTCAGGGCCAACATAAGAACTCCCAAGTCCTTACTTGAGAATCACAGCCTTTGAGGTAGTGTGGTATGGTGGAGACTGCAACAGCCTGGGAGTTGGAAAACCTGAGTAAGTTAGTTCAGCTGCTCAGTTGTGCTTGACTCTTTGTGACTCCATGGACTGCAGCATGCCAAGCTTTCCTATCTATCACCAACTCCCAGAACTTGCTCAGACTAATGTCCATTGAGTTGGTGATGCCATTTGACCATCTCATCCTCTGTCGTCCCCTTCTTCTCCTGCCTCCAGTCTTTCCCAGCATCAGGGTCTTTTCCAATGAGTCAGTTCTTTGCATCAGATGGCCAAAGTGTTGGAGCTTCAGTTTTAGCAATAGTCCTTCCAATGAATATTCAGGACTGATTTCCTTTAGGATTGACTTTTTTGATCCCTTTGCTGTCCAAGGGACTCTCAAGAGTCTTCTCTAACACCACAGTTCAAAAGCATCAGTTCTTCGGTGCTCAGCTTTCTTTATGGTCCAACCTTCACATTCCTACATGACTACTGGAAAAATCATAGCTTTGACTAGACAGATCTTTGCTGGCAAAGTAATATCTCTGCTTTTTAATATGCAGTCTAGGTTGGTGATAGCTTTTCTTCCAAGGAGCAAGCATCTTTTAATTTCATGGCTGCAAGTTGGACAACCTCGGTTCTGACATTTGCCCAGTGGGGTAGAGGTTATGGTGGGCTCTGGAGTCAAGCAGTCTAGGGTGCAAAGGCTAGATTTGATATTTTCTCACTGTGTGCAACTTAGTTCACTTTTCTGTGCCTTATTTGTTAAAAAAAAAAAAAAAAGAAAGAAAGAAAGAAAAGAAACTTACATTTGCCTTAGAGATTTGTGAGGATTGAAGGAACTGTTTCTGCATATGTAAAACATCTGGAACCGCACCTGTTCATATGGAGTGCTGTTTAAGTCTTTGCTGTTTATATGCTACTTGGGTCAATTACCTCTCTGGTTTCAGTGTCCTTGATTATAAAGCTAGAAAGCTGGGTTAGGCTATATTTCTCAAAATTTGGTTTGATGACTTCTAGCATCAAAATAATCTAGTAGGTTATCAGTTTAAACAGTCTTTTAGACTCTGTAGGAGAGGGAGAGGGTGGAATGATTTGGGAGAATGGCATTGAAATATGTATAATATCATATATGAAACGAATCGCCAGTCCAGGTTCGATGCATGATACTGGATGCTTGGGGCTGGTGCACTGGGATGACCCAGAGGGATGGTATGGGGAGGGAGGAGGGAGGAGGGTTCAGGATGGGGAACACATGTATACCTGTGGCGGATTCATTTTGATATATGGCAAAACCAATACAATATTGTAAAGTTTTAAAAAAAATCTCTTACAGAGGAGTCTGGAGGGCCTTTAAAAATGCTTCCAAAGTGATTTATACACACTGATTTAATTATAGTAGAGTGTGTATGTGTGCGTGCGTGTGCACGCATGTGTGTGTGTGTGTGTTTGTGAATGTGCACGCTCAGTTATGTCTGACTCTTTTGTGACCCCCTGGACTGTAGCCCACCAGGCTTCTCTGTCCATAGGATTTTCTAGACAAGCATGCTGGAGTGTGTTGCCATTTCCTCCTCCAGGGGATCTTCCTAACCCAGGGGTCGAACCTGAGACTCCTGCTGCATCTCCTGCATTGGCAGGTGGATTCTTTTCCACTGCACTACTTGGGAAGCCCCAATTATAGCAGTACATATATAATTAAATGAGCAACACTGGCATTGAGCTACTTTGGGAGGAAGGAAGAAATTATGTCCTACAAGGTACAGACACTGACCGCCTGACCAATGAGGGGAAAACCAAGCCAGAGTCACATACAGGCTATGCTGGTCTCTGCTCCCTGCCGAGGGGGAACTGTGGCTGGGTATGGATGGGGCTGCTTCTTCATGAAACTCCAGTCTGGCCATGTAATTAACCAATAAAAATTCCTTTCCTTGTTGTATGACTTGAGGGTGAGCTTTTGAACCTTTGTGACAATAAGCATTTTAAAAAATCACTTGTTGGAAATCAGAACTAATTGTTCCATTTTCTGTGCTCCTATTCACATTCAGTTCAGTTGCTCAGTCGTATCCGATTCTTTGCAACCCCATGGACTGCAGCACACCAGGCTTCCCTGTCCATCACCAACTCCCAGAGCTTGCTCATATTCATGTCCATGGAGCCGGTGATGCCATCCAACCACCTCATCCTCTGTCACCCCCTTCTCCTGTCTTTAGTCTTTCCCAGCATCAGGGTCTTTTCCAACAAGTCAGTTCTTTGTATCAGGTGGCCAAAGTATTGGAGCTTCAGCATCAGTCTTTCCAATGAATATTCGGGACTGATTTCCTTTAGGATTGACTTTTTTTGATCCCCTTGCTGTCCAAGGGACTCTCAAGAGTCTTCTCCACCACCACAGTTCAAAAGCATTAATTCTTTGGTGCTCAGCTTTCTTTATAGTCCAACTCTCACATCCATAAATGACTATTGGAAAAACCATAGCATTAACTATATAGACCTGTGTTGGTAAAGTAATGTCTCTGCTTTTTAATATGCTGTCTAGGTTGGTCATAGCTTTTCTTCCATGGAGCAAACATCTTTTAATTTAATGGCTGCAGTCACCATCTGCAGTGATTTTGGAGCCCAAGAAAATAAAGTCTGTCACTGTTTCCATTGTTTCCCCATCTATTTGCCATGAAGTGATGGGACCACATGTCATGATCTTCATTTTTTGAATGTTGGGTTTTCACATTATTTCTAGCCTATTATAATTTTCATTCTGCTTTGTTATGGTGAGTACCCAGTGTGTGTATCCTCCAGAAATGATGAGCTTCTTAAATTCAGGGTGAGTGCCTTTTTCACCTTGGTATTCCTTTCTCTCCTCCACCCATGTCCTGGCATTTAGCTCAGTGATTTGCATGTGGTTGTCCTTTTATAAACATTTCTTGGATGAATCAGCAGAGGATCCAGTTTGAAATGAGTCCTGGGATGGAGTTTATAAGTCTGTGGTCTCAGAGTGTCTACACTATAACTAGTGAGACCTACAGACACAAAGGCAGTGGAAAAACGCCACCTCCATCACAAAGGCTTTTGCAATATTAATTCAGTGGAAGATATAAATCTTAATTAGTAGCAGGAAAAAGTAATGATGTATCAAGGTTCTCAAAATGTCAGCTGGTGGCTGGGCAATCAATTCATTTATAGCCGCCAACTATTGCACTGTGATACTGAAACCAGTATTGCTAATTAAAGGTGTAATGACAATCAGCCAGATCACTGTTAATTGATTCTTAATACTTCAATTACTGCGTTTCATGCCAGTCGAATTTAATCAAAAGGGGTCAGAGAGTCCTACAAGGCTTATAATTTTAAAAGGATTTGCATATATTAGTTTTTATGTGCATCATTTTTAAATGCAAAAATCCAAGTGAAAGAGTATCTATATTTATATACACTTTACTTGCTCATTAAAGCTTTTGGAAAGTGAAGTTAATTCTTGATGACAAATAGAAATATTTCATCAACAAGAAGGAAGTTTTATTGCACCTTAGACTTTGGTTTCATATTATATTTTTTTATTCTCTGCTGGAAAATAGCCCTAGGTTTTTTTCCTATCTTGAGAAAAAGTTTCAGTTGGCCATATAGCACCCCCTTTCTCTTTACCCTGTTTTTCCCTTCCAGAGTGTTGGTGGGGGGAAATGGTTTACAGCTCGTCTGTTCTTCACTCCTGAAATGTAGCTTCTGCCTCTGTTGCTTAGCATCTTTGGAAACTACCTTTAGCTCTCACTGCTGCTGCTAAGTCACATCAGTTGTGTCCTACTCTGTGCGACCCCATAGACTGCAGCCCACCAGGCTCCTCTGTCCCTGGGATTCTCTAGGCAAGAACACTGGAGTGGGTTGCCATTTCCTTCTCCAGTAAAAGATAGTGAAAACTGAAAACGAGGTCGCTTAGTTGTGTCCGATTCTTCGCGACCCTATGGACTATAGCCTACCAGGCTCCTCCATCCATGGGATTTCCCAGGCAAGAGTACTGGAGTGGGTTGCCATTAGCTCTCACTAGCTAAGTCAAATGGCTTTTCCTAGTCTTCAGTCTTCTGGTGGCCTATAAGACTACTGATTACTTGAAACTCTGCTCTCTTTGAATGGATCCCAACTAACCTCTCTGCCACAGATATTTTCCAGAAAGGGATTAACATAGCCTACAAAACATGTAGGGAAAGAGTGTGGGCGTAAGAGGGTAAGAGAAACCCTGGGCAGAAGTGGTGGCCCTTTCCCAGATAAAAACCAATAGCTAGCATGTTAGAACACCCAGACCAAAAGGCAGTGGAAAATTCCAGTCCAATTCCAGGGCTATCTCAGTTAAGGCGGTAGGATGGGAGTGTGTCTCTGAGAGAGTAGTGTGCAGTAATATACAGATCCGGGGTTTTTAATGCAGAACAAGACTGTGTTTGATGGAAGTGAAAGAGACACAGAAACCACACCTAGTCTTGGAAATAGGATTAGCAGGAAGATGGGAAAGCAGGCAACCAGGTGACTGACTGGGTATTGTACTGGGCTTTTCCTGGGATAAGTCCAACATATACCATTGACTGGAGAGTTCTCGCTTGGGGTAGTTACTTGGACAAACTCCTTGATTCTCCTTTACTTTTGTACTATTACCACACTCACAACATTTCTGGTGCCAGATATGTGAGTTTTCCACACCAAGAAGTTCTAACACTCACTGCCTAGAGTTAGTGCTGACCCCACAGCTTAAGGGTTCAGTCTCACAAGACTGCCTTTCAGCCTCAGTTCAGATGCCAGTCACAAGTAGTAGATCCCCAGGTTACCCAGAGTTTCTCTCTGACGTGGCTATGAATCAGAGATTCCATGACCTTCTTCTTGGATTAGATCACTTGTTAGAACAGCTCACAGAGGCTAGGGTAACACTTACTTATGTTTACTGTTTACTGGCTAATAAAAAATATAATAAAGGATATAGATGAAGAACCAGATGGAGAGAAACAGTGTGGGATCTGGAAGAGTCCCAAGTGCCGAGCTCCTATCCCTGTAGAGTTGGAATACACCACCCTCCCAGCATGTAGATGTCTTCATCAACCTTTGAAGCACTCCAAAGCCCATACTTTGGGGGTTTTCATGAAGGCTTCATCACATAGACATGATCAATCATTAATTCAGTCTCCAATTCCTTTTCCCCTTTTCAGGGAATATAGACTGGGGCTGAGAATTCCACATTTCTAAACATGATTCGATATTTCTGGTGACCAGCCTCCACCCAGGAGCCCACCAAAAGTTGCTTCATTAGAACTAAAGACATTACTATCACCCAGTAAATTCCAAGGAATTTAACAGCTCCAAGGAATTTGTCAGAAACAAAAGGCAATGCCAAAGACCAAATATTAGAACAAAAGATGCTCCCAGTGCTCTTAACATTTAGGAAATTACAAGAGGCATGGACCAGGAACAAGGTGGAGACCAATATATATATATTTTCTTCTGTTATTTCACAGGCAGGCTGTGTGGACAAGGTCACAGCTGCCTAGGGTCTCCTTTTTTGACTTTTAGATGTTTGAAGAACAACTGTGCTTGACAGCTTATAACAATGGTTTGCAGATGACAGTTATGACTACAAGATGCTGGTGCTCCCTCTTGGTCTCCTTTCCTCCAGTGTTCAGTCCTCATCCCTCTTCCTCATCTCTGATATTGTTCAGCTTGGTGATAGCTCTCCATATATCCACAGTTGTTGGGGAGGCAATAGGCTGTGGGGTTAGAGGGCTTTGGAGATTTGACAGATCCAATCTAGGAAAGCTTCCTCCCTCTCCATTTTCCTAATCTACATTGTAAATGACCTCATTGGATTGTTGTGAGAATTACATACAATAAGGTGTTTAAAGAACGGACCTAGCACAGAGGCAGTCTCATTTCTGGTCCTTGATTATTTTAAGCCCTTCCTCTCCTCTATCCCCAAATCCACATTCTACAGCCAGGAACTCATCCCCACTGAGTGCCCTGCTCCCAGTGTCTCAAGGGCATCAAACAAAAGGCTTTCTCCTTGTCAAAGACTATGCTATGCCCCCTGATTTATAGGATCTCAGTTGCTGAAATTGTTCCTATTACAGATGAAGAAAAAGAAGCACACAGAGATTGTGTAACTTACCCAGAGTCACACAGTTAGTTTCAAAGCCAGGTTTGTTTAACATCAAGAAGCTCATACATTTCGTGCCTACATTGGGACCCATTTTCCCTGACCAGAACTGGATCTCTCTTGGGGAAGCATAAAAATAAAAAATTCCAAGTTCTCTTTGACTTTTCCTCTCTTACCATTTTTAACCCTGTCCCCTGACCCCCCACACCTGCCCATACTCAACCAATCATTATCTTGTCTGATTCCTCCACAGAGTCCCTTTTCCTCTCCTCTCACTATGGCCTGACCCAACACTTAGATCCTGGGTGGAGATTTCTGATCTGCTTCTGGGAGGCCCACTCCTTCCTGGTTGTCCTCTGCAGGGTGTACATAGCACAATGATGGGCAGGATGGACTCTGGAGCCAGACTACTGCTGTGAACACTGCCCCCAACTCCCGATAGCTGGGTGGCCACAGGCAAGTGTCGGTGACCTCTCTGTGCTTTAGCATCCTAGTATTTACCATAATGGGTCGTCATGAGGAGTAAATGTGTCCATATTTTTCAAGCACTTCAGCTGTATCTGCAACATAATAAGCAGTGTATAA
Source organism: Tragelaphus eurycerus (assembly GCA_935064755.1). Classification (NCBI taxonomy): domain Eukaryota; kingdom Metazoa; phylum Chordata; class Mammalia; order Artiodactyla; family Bovidae; genus Tragelaphus; species Tragelaphus eurycerus. The sequence continues at coordinate 1,317,814 of CAKXYN010000060.1, forward strand.
AAATAAATTGTGAATAGATCAATGGTCCTAAAATGCTTATTTAGGAATTCCCTTAAGAATCTTCTTAACTCCCAAGTATTTAAGGCCAAAGTTATCCCCAAATATTTACCCAGCAAATATTTACCCATGCCTCCCCAAGAGAAACCCTACGCTGGTTCTCATCTGGTCAAGTGTACCTTGTGCTTTCCAAATCCCAGTCCTCTCTCTCCTCTTCTTACTGGTATCTCTGGTCCTCTTCAGGACCATCTCCTTGCAAACCCCAAGCTTACAGCAGTTTCCCCTGACTGGGACTTAGGGTTTGTTGCACTCAGTTTGTAATAAATTATGACCTGCCATATGATATTTCATATCTTGCATTCTTCTGCATTTTTGGTTTAACTTTTCACAATATTTATGCTTTATCCACACAACTTAATTACTGTTTCATGAAGGTAGAAAACTGCCCTTTGTTTCTGTGTTCCCTACCATGTCTGGGATAATACTTTGCACATCAGAGATGTCTTGTAAACATTAATTGATTGTATCATAAACCACTTTAAACCTAAATAACTCATGTGGATTTAAATATAACAAGACTAAGGGTTATGTAGTTTCTTAGTGAAATTTTTGTTTCATTTTGAAAGTTTGAAAGACCTGAGTTAACAGTGCATTTATTTGGTACTTGGAAATAAGAGGTATTAGGGTTACACCACTTTATTGTTTTCTTGAAGTGTTAAGTGATGTATAAATAGAATATTGTTTGACCAAATTATTTATTTACATTTGGATATTTTTATGTGTGTGTGTTAGTCGCTCAGTCATGTCCGACTCTTTGTTACTCCATGGATTGTAGCCTGCCAGGCTCCTCTGTCCATGGGATTCTGCAGGCAAGAGTACTGGAGTGGGTTGCTATTTCCTTCTTCAGGATATTTTTATATGGAGGGTTTAAACATTTTTTTGAAACATAGCCCAAAGTCAAGTGAAAAGAATATAAATTATCACCTAATTTAATTTTAAATCTAGATAGAATGTCAAGAAACCTCAGCATCTTAGTTCTCATTGCCTTTGGAAAGAACCAGACATCTCAAACTGTCCATACAGTCTATGGGCTTCTTTCCTTCCTTCACTCTCAGCTTACTTTAGTAACTATTCGAATTTCCAGTACCTTTTCAGTATATAAAAATATATCTATCATTTTAAGATATCCCAAATTCTTCATATCAAAAGGCAGAGTGGGAAAAGAGGAAGAAATAATTAGTTATTTCTATGTCTAGTACAGTTCTATAATATTGGAGATAGGGACCATGTCACCTTGCTGGTACATTTATTTAATATTCTTAATCTTTTCTTCGTGCTCAAAAAAATCCTAGATCCTTAAGTCTTTTTCAGGAGCTTATTTTCTATGACTTAATTTTGTAGCTCTCTTTTAAATCCTCTCTAGTTTCACAATGAACAATATATATATATATATATATATATATATATATATATATTTTTTTTTTTTTTTTTTTTCCCCCTTTGGTTGCATAGGGCCTTAGTTATAGCATGTGGGATCTAGTTCCCTGACCAGGAATGGAACCAGGGCCCCCCTCCATCAAGAGCATAGTGTCTCAGCCACTGGACCACTGGGGAAATCCCCACAATGAACATTACTAAATCGAATTTGTTATTTGGTGTTTCTTAAAGGGAACTTGCTTCACTGAAATCTGTTCTCCTTTCTTTTCTTTTAGTGTGAAGATGAATTGTATGAGAACTAAAGAACATCAGTTTCTGTTCATTATTTGCCATTAGCACATGTCTGTATGTATGTATAATCTAAAGAGACCAAACTTTCACCAATATCAGTAAGAGATGTCTAAACTTCCTCCTGGACTGAGGCGTGGCTCTGAGAGCCTGGCAGGATGGAGAAGGGAAATGATATACTGAAAATATGGCTTAGAGTGTGGGGATTGTAGACTATTTGGTATAATCTCTTCTAGAGGACATCTGTCATTTTTGCCAACTCAATATCTATTCTTTTTTCATCTGAGAGTAGCAATCCCTTTTCCTATGCGGAACTCATTCCATGTGGCCTGAATGGGGTAGACCTGTCCGCATCTTACTGAAGTGGGTATTGACTCAGGCCTGGCCAATCAGGGCACGCCATTTCCTGATTCATAGTGATTGGTTCAGGGTTGGACACATGACCCAAGCCAGACCAATCAGAGTCTTTTCTGGGACCTTTTTTTTTTTTTTTTTGGAGCTGTTAGGTACTCTTGCCTGGAAAATCCCATGGATGGAGGAGCCTGGTAGGCTGTAGTCCATGGGGTCGCTAAGAATCGGACACAACTGAGGCGACTTCACTTTCACTTTTCACTTTCATGCATTGGAGAAGGAAATGGCAACCCACTCCAGTGTTCTTGCCTGGAGAATCCCAGGGACAGGGGAGCCTGGTGGGATGCCGTCTATGGGGTCACACAGAGTCAGACACGACTGAAGTGACTTAGCAGTCTACTGGAGGAGCTATAAATTACACACTGAGTGAAGAGCCTCTTGATGAAAGTGAGAGAGAAGAGTGAAAAAGTTGGCTTAAAACTCAGCATTCATAAAACTAAGATCATGGCATCTTGTTCCATCAGATCAGATCAGTCGCTCAGTCGTGTCTGACTCTTTGCGACCCCATGAACCGCAGCACGCCAGGCCTCCCTGTCCATCACCAGCTCCCGGAGGTCACTCAGACTCACACCCATCAAGTCAGTGATGCCATCCAGCCATCTCATCCTCTGTCGTCCCCTTCTCCTCCTGCCCTCAATCCCTCCCAGCATCAGAGTCTTCTCCAATGAGTCAACTCTTCGCATGAGGTGGCCAAAATACTGGAGTTTCAGCTTTAGCATCATTCCTTCCAAAGAAATCCCAGGGCTGATCTCCTTCAGAATGGACTGGTTGGATCTCCTTGCAGTCCAAGGGACTCTCAAGAGTCTTCTCCAACACCACAGTTCAAAAGCATCAATTCTTCGGTGCTCAGCCTTCTTCACAGTCCAGCTCTCACATCCATACATGACCACAGGAAAGACCATAGCCTTGACTAGGCGAACCTTTGTTGGCAAAGTAATGTCTCTGCTTTTGAATATGCTATCTAGGTTGGTCATAACTTTCCTTCCAAGGAGTAAGCGTCTTTTAATTTCATGGCTGCAGTCACCATCTGCAGTGAGTTTGGAGCCCAGAAAAATAAATTCTGACACTGTTTTCACTGTTTCTCCATCTATTTCCCATGTAGTGATGGGACCAGATGCCATGATCTTCGTTTTCTGAATGTTGAGCTTTAAGCCAACCTTTTCACTCTCCTCTTTCACTTTCATCAAGAGGCTTTTTAGCCCCTCTTCACTTTCTGCCATAAGAGTGGTGTCATCTGCATATCTGAGGTTATTGATATTTCTCCCAGCAATCTTGATTCCAGCTTGTGTTTCTTCCAGTCCAGCATTTCTCATGATGTACTCTGCATATAAGTTAAATAAACATGGTGACAATATGCATCCTCGACGTACTCCTTTTCCTATTTGGAACCAGTCTGTTGTTCCATGACCAGTTCTAACTGTTGCTTCCTGACCTGCATACAGATTTCTCAAGAGGCAGATCAGGTGGTCTGGTATTCCCATCTCTTTCAGAATTTTCCATAGTTTATTGTGATCCACACAGTCAAAGGCTTTGGCATAGTCAATAAAGCAGAAATAGATGTTTTTCTGGAACTCTCTTGCTTTTTCCATGATCCAGCGGAGGGCAAATAGCTGGGGAAACAATGGAAACAGTGACAGACTTCATATTGGCGGGGGTTCGGGGAGGGGGGGATGGGGGTTGAAAATCACTGCCAATGGTGACTTCAGTCATGAAATTAAAAAAAAAAAGACTTGCTCCTTGGAAGAAAAGCGCTGACAAACCTGAACAGCATATTAAAAAGCAGAGACATTACTTTGCCGACATAGGTCCATCTACTCAAAGCTATGGTTTTTCTAGTAGTCATGTATGGATGTGAGAGTTGGACTATAAAAAAAGCTGAGCACCAAAGAATTGATGCTTTTAAACTGTGGTGTTGGAGAAGACTCTTGAGAGTCCCTTGGACTGAAAGGAGATGAAACCAATCAATCCTAAAGGAAATCAGTCTTCAATATTCATTGGAAACACTGATGCTGAAGCTGAAGCTCCAATACTTTGGCCACCTGATGCAAAGAACTGACTCACTGGAAAAGATCCTGATTCTGGGAAAGCTTGAAGGCAGGAGGAGAAGGGGACGAGAGGATAAGATGGTTGGATGACATCACCAACTCTATGGATATCAGTTTGAGCAAGCTCTGGGAGTTGGTGATGGACAGGGAAGCCTGTTGTGCTGCTGTCTGTGGGGTCACAAAGAGTTGGACACGACTGAGCAGCTGAACTGAACTGATGGGTGGCTGGTAGCCATCTGGTTTCTCATGTAGAAAGGTCCTGTTAGAAAGATGGAGAGAACTCTGATTAAATCCTTTGAGTGATGACTGAAATCCATTAATTCCTGGATATTTCTAGGAATGTGAGCCAAGAAACTACCTTTTTAAAAAAGCTTGTTTGAAAAAAGGCTAGTTGAAGTTACATTTCGGTCATTTATAATTAACATCCTAATACACTGCCCATTTTATACACGAGAACCTGAGAGCAGAGAAGCAAAGTGATTGAAGGAGTCTTTTAATTTGAATTCTTGCCATTGGGTTTGGATTGCTCCCTTTCCTCCACTCTTTTTTTCTGGTGCCAGAGTGATTTTTCTAAACACACTATTATTGTGATGGTGTTATTGTGCTCTTTATTTTAACTCTTTGATGATTCTCTAGTTGCCTGTGCTGAGTGCGGCTGAAGCTTCCAGGCATGACATACAGTGAGACACATGGCACACTCAGGAACAGGTCTGCCTGAGTCTCCACATCCTGCCTCTCCTTGATTTTTATGCTCTGGCTAAGCTGAGGTACTTGTAGTTTTCCAAGCATGTCATGGCATTTTATGTCTCCTTCTTTTGCCACCTAAATTGCCTCTGCCTGGAATGCTCTTTATGTCCTATGCAAAGTTTGAGACATTATTTGTCCTTCAAAATAAATCCAATAAAGAAATCAACCTAGTCACCACCCTCTTCCCTGAAGGGGCTTAGTACTTAACTTGAATTCAAGATGATAAGGCAGATAGCCAGAAATAGAACTCAAGTCTCCTGACTGCCAGTCCGGCGCTCTCTTTTGGCCCCACAATGATTTTGACTTGGAAAAAGTTCAGGGGCCCCTTAATTCTACACAGTTTACAAAAGCACATCAGTTGCACTGGGTCTGTACTGCCATCATCTCCCACCCTGGCATCTACGTGGGAGCAGTGACTACATTGTACAGGATTTTTAATGTGCCATCAATTGTATGCTCTCTTTTGGGCTATGCCAAGAGTATAAAATGCATGATTCTGCTCTTTTTTCTCTAATCTTTTCCTGCATAATATTAGCTCCCAGCTCTAAGCATCTGGCTTGCTAACTGCATAGTAAATAATAGTAAACATGGTGTAGGTCTTAATGAACTACTTGAATACGATCATTGCTGTATAATCATGATACTGTTGTTGTTATTAATCACACCAGCAGTTGTGGACAGGTGCCTGGGTTCCACTCTGGCCCAATTAAATAAAAATTGCTAATGCTAAAGTCAGGTCTTATGTTTTTGAAAAGCTCAGTGTGCGACCTGGGGGTGGGGTGGGAAGACAGTGGACTTGAAAAGTGAGCATATGTGACTTGAAAAGAGCTATGATCATTTTCCTCAAGTCTCTATTCTTGCTAAGATGGTTGGGGAAAGTGATTTGAGAGTTGAAGGAGTAGTTGCTGCTTGATGGCAGGATCAAAGATGGTAGAATCGTTTAGGTGCTGTTTAGTTCCAGCTCCTCTTTTGGTCCAGCCCACTATTCATTCCTTCATTTATTTACCAGAATTTTACCAAGTGCCTCTCATGTGCCAGATGTTGTATTAAGCAAACAGATTATAAAGGTAGATATCAAACAAAAACAAAACATTAGCAACTTTATTTTGAACTATGGACAATGTGATTTATCCAAAAAAGAAAACAGTTCAGTTCAGTTCAGTTGCTCAGTCGTGTCCGACTCTTTGAGACCCCATGCATCGCAGCACACCAGGCCTCCCTGTCCATCACCAACTCCCAGAGTTCACTCAGACTCACGTCCATCGAGTCAGTGATGCCATCCAGCCATCTCATCCTCTGTCGTCCCCTTCTCCTCCTGCCCAATCCCTCCCAGCATCAGAGTCTTTTCCAGTGAGTCAACTCTTCGCATGAGGTGGGCAAAGTACTGGAGTTTCAGCTTTAGCATCATTCCTTCCAAAGAAATCCCAGGGCTAATCTCCTTCAGAATGGACTGGTTGGATCTCCTTGCAGTCCAAGGGACTCTCAAGAGTCTTCTCCAACACCACAGTTCAAAAGCATTAATTCTTCTGTGCTCAGCTTTCTCCACAGTCCAACTCTCTCATTCATACATGACCACTGGAAAAACCATAGCCTTGACTAGACGGACCTTTGTTGGCAAAGTAATGTCTCTGCTTTTGAATATGCTATCTAGGTTGATCATAACTTTCTTTCCAAGGAGTAAGTGTCTTTTAATTTCATGGCTGTAGTCACCATCCGCAGTGATTTTGGAGCCCCCCAAAATAAAGTCTGACACTGTTTCCACTATTTCCCCATCTCTTTGCCATGAAGTGATGGGACCAGATGCCATGATCTTCGTTTTCTGAATGTTGAGCTTTAAGCCAACTTTTTCACTCTCCACTTTCACTTTGATAAGGAATAGTATAGAGCAAAGCACACTAACAAATCAACCAATCAAAAACAAACGAACTACTAATAAGTTGACAGTATGGGTCTATATAAAAATATATGCTGAATGAAAGAATCCTAACACACAAAAATACATACTGGATGATTCCACTTTATGAAATTTTGGAACTGGGAAAACTAAACTATGATGATAGAGGTCTGATCAGTTGTTGCTTAAGAAAGGAGTGTGGATTGACCAGGAAGGTGCACAAGGGAACTTTCTAGGGTGATGGAAATATATTGTTTCTTGACATGTACTTGACAAAATTAGACTGAATAGTGCACATAAGATATGAGCATTTTACTCTAAGTAAATTATATAAAAACTAAAAAATAACATTAAAGGAGAAATTTTATAGAAAAATAACATGTTTCTGTCCCTTTGCCTGTTAGCTTGAAAGAGCCTGGAGGTCAGGCACCAGAATCTTATTGATTTTTCATTTTCTTTTCATTTTAGTATCTATCACAGTGTAAAGATAAAATAAATATGGAATGAATAAAGAAAAAAATATCTAACCTGAAATCTAATACTTTAACATCCCAAATGGTGACATTCAAATAGTTATTGCATTTTTTCTTTGATCAGGTTTGTCAACTCAACATATATTATGCATATATAACTTCTGAATTTTAAAAATATAATAAATATTATTTAGAAACTTGGCATTTAAAAATGCCCTCTAATATGAACTCCACTATAATATTATCATTTTCTATAGATGTAAAACATGATTTGGTAAATCCTGGCTATAAGTATCTTCTCTAGGAGGTAATTGAGAACTGGAGATAAAGAGAAATCCTTTCCATTGCCTTAAATCAGGCTGACATTTAAGTTACGGAGTAGAACAAGTTTTCAGGAGGCCCTGCTGATACTTAACACTGTTTGCTAACAAAGAAAAGCCTGTAATTGACTGTTTATTCTCAACTTTCTGGGCCAGAGAAATCCTCTCTACACTGAATTTAATAGTAATTAACTTCATGTCAATCTAATACAGGTCAGCATGCTGTGGTTGTGTTGTTCAGGCACTCAGTTGTGTCTGACTCTTTGTGACCCCATGGACTGTAGCAAGCCAGGCTTCCTTGTCCATCACCATCTCCCAGAACTTGCTCAAACTCATATCCATCAAGTCGGTGATGCCATCCAACCATCTCATCCTCTGTCATCCCCTTCTCCTCCTGCCTTCAGTCTTTCCCAGCATCAGGGTCTTTTCCAGTGAGTTGGCTCTTTGCATCAGGTGGCTAAAGTATTGGAGCTTCAGTTTCAGCATCAGTTCTTCCAATGAATATTCAAGGTTAATTTCCTTTAGGATTGACTGGTTTGATCTCTTTGCTGTCCAAGAGACTCTCAAGAGTCTTCTTCGAACATCACAGTTCAAAAACATCAGTTATTTGTTGTTCAGCCTTCTTTATGGCCCAACTCTCACATCCATACATGACTACTGGAAAAATCATAGGTTTGACCATATGGACCTTTGTCAGCAAAGTAATGTCTCTGCTTTTTAATACCCTGTCTAGGTTTGTCATAGCTTTTCTTCCAAGGAACAAGCGTCTTTTAATTTCATGGCTATAGTCACTAGTCATTAGTTGGTTTAATGTTGCTGTGCCCTTTTAGTGTGGAAGCAAGAGAAGTTGACTCAAATTTATTCAACACCCACTGTGGATTGGGAGCCAGCTGGTTTATGTTTGTTTTCTCCTTAATCCTTATAGCAACAAAACAAAGTAGGTACTGTGGCCCCATTTTTCAAGTGAAAAAACTGAGGCACATATGATTCGAATATACTGGCCAAGGCCATATAGCTAGTGGTGGTGGTGGTTTAGTCTCTAAGTCATGTCCGACTCTGGGACCCCATGGACTGTAGCCTGCAAGACTCCTCTGTCTGGGATTTTCCAGGCAAGAAGACTAAAGTAGGTTGCCATTTCCTCCTCCAGTATAGCTAGTAAATGGTCAAAAGTGAAAGTTGCTCAGTTGTGTCCGACTCTTTGTGACTCCATGGACTGTAGCCTGCCAGGCTCCTCGGTCCATGAAATTTTCCAGGCAAGAATACTGGAATGGGTTGCCATGAATTTCTCCAGGGATCTTTCTGACCCAGGGATCAAACTCAGGTCTCTCACACTGCAGGCAGATTCTTTACCATTTGAGCTACTTAGGAATCTGAGTAAATTGTTAAAGCCAGAATCCAAACCCTAGTCTTCTTCACTGCCAAAATGTATCTTATTCATTACTTCTGTGTTGCCTCCCTAGGGCACTGCTCAATGCTAAATGCCAGCCATGATTTTGGGACGGGGGTAGCCAGAATAATCTGCCTCCACCCCCTAATATGTGCATACCCTAATCCCCAGAACCTGTGACTATATTACCTTATATGGCAAAAGAAACTTTGCAGTCTGATTAAATTAGTAATCAAGATAGGAGTATTACCTGGATTACCTGTGGGTCTGATATAAACACATAGATCCTTATGAATGAAAGAGGGAGGCAGGACAGTCAGGGGTCAGAGTCTAAGAGAGACTTGAAGATGCTATTTTTCTAGCTTTGAAGATGAAGAAGAGACTACAAGCTGAGGAAGGCTAGTGGCCTCTAGAAGCTGAAAAGACCAAGAAATAGATTCTCTGCCCAGTTCAGTCCCTCAGTTGTGTCTGATTCTTTGCGATCCTGTGGACTGCAGCATACCAGGCTTCTTTGTCCATCACCAACTCCTGGAGTTCGCTTAAACTCATGTCCATCGAATCAGTGATGTCATACAACTGTCTCATCCTCTGTCGTCCCCTTCTCCTCCTGCCTTCAGTCTTTCCCAGCATCAGCTCTGCTACTACAGAGCTTTTAGGAGGAATATAGCCCTACTATCACATTGAATTTAGCCCACTAATACTGCTTCCCACGTGACTCAGCAATAAAGAATCTGCCTGCAATGTAGGAGAGGTGAGTTAGATCCCCAGGTCAGGAAGATCCTTTAGAGAAGGAAATGGCAGCCCATTCCATTATTCTTGCCTGGGAAATCCCATGGACAGAGGAGTCTGGTGGGTTGCAGTCCATAGGGTTGCAAAGAGTTTGACATGACTTAGCACTAAACAACAACCACCTATTTCAGGCTTCTGACCTCCAAAACTATAAGGTAATAATGTATGTTATTTTAAGCTACTAGGTTTGTGTTAATTTATAGCAACAATAGGAAGCACAAGCTGAAATCAAGATTGCTGGGAGAAATATCAATAACCCCAGATATGCAGATGACACCACCCTTATGGCAGAAAACAAAGAAGAACTAAAGAGCCTTTTGATGAAAGTGAAAGACGAGAATGAAAAAGTTGGCTTCGAACTCAACATTCAGAAAACTAAGATCATGGCATCTGGTCTCATCACTTCATGGCAAATAGATGGGAAAACAATGGAAACAGTGAGAGACTTTATTTTTCGGCTCCAAAATGACTGCAGATGGTGACTGCAGCCATGAAACTCAAAAAAGGCTTGCTCCTTGTAAGAAAAGTTATGGCCAACCTAGACGCTACATGGTAGCATTTTGAGCCTATTAAAAAGCAAAGACATTACTTTGCCAACAAAGGTCCATCTAGTCAAAGCTATGGTTTTTCCAGTGGTCATGTATGGATGTGAGAATTGGACTGGTGGGGGGGGGGGGGATATAAAGAAAGCTGAGCACCAAAGAATTGATGCTTTTGAACTGTGGTGTTGGAGAAGACTCTCTAGAGTCCCTTGCACTGCAAGTAGATCCAGCCAGTCCACCCAAAGGAAATCAGTCCTGAATGTTCATTGGAAGGACTGATGCTGAAGCTGAAACTCCAATCATTTGGCCACCTGATATGAAGAACTGACTCATTTAAAAGACCCTGATGTTGGGAAAGATTGAGGGCAGGAGGAAAAGGGGATGACAGAGGATGAGATGGTTGGATGGCATCACTGACTCAATGGACATGATTTTGGGTAAACTCTGGGAGTTGGTGATGGACAGGGAGGCCTGGCGTGCTGCAGTCCACAGGATAGCAAAGAGTTGGACATGACTGAGCAACTGAACTGAGGAAACTAATACAGAAAGTAAGAACAGATAAGCAATGTGTAAACTGTCTTCTTTTGACACTTTAAAGGAGCAAATTTAATTCTCTTTTTTAAAAGTTCATGTCTTGATTAGGTGGAAAAAGCAATGACAACCCACTCCAGTATTTCTGCCTCTAGAATCCCATGACCACAGGAGCCTGGTAGGCTACAGTCCATGGGATTGCAAAGAGTGGGACGCTACTGAGTGACTAACACACATACATCTTGATTAGGAGTTCTTATGGCTGATACCAAATTAAAATATGCTTGTATTATGAGAGTCTTAGTATTATAGGATAGTAGTCCAGACCTTTTTGGCACCAGGGACTAGATTCATGGAAGACAGTTTTTCCACAGACAGGACAGGGTGGGCATGATTCAAAAGGTAATGTGAGTGATGGGAGGGATGGGGAACAGCAGATGAAGATTTGCTCACCCCCTGCTGTACAGTACTGGTTCATGGTCCAGGGATACAGTATTGCTGGGGACCAGCCCCAGCTGATCCAGGGAGTTCAAGGTGTAGACAGCATCGGTGAGGATCAGGATACAATAGTTATAATTAGAGATATAAAGAATAATAGAACGAGGATAGCTCAGTAGGAAAATTCAGTGGAGAAAAGAGGCTGAGTAGCTTGGTTTACGCGGGGGACCAATAAAACTTCAAGACAAGAAGTTTGCACCACTTACGTAGGCCGCAGGCGTCTTTCCGTTCTCCCGAAGGAGAGGAGACACTGAGGCCTCCCTGGTCCGATCTTAGAAGCCCAGGCATAATTAGTAAGCATGGTGGGTTCCGCGCTCCAGATGGAGACTCAGCCAGAATTTGAGAGAGAGAGCGACATGGGGAGACCAGTCTTTCCAGGAACTGATCCCAATTCTTTATTTTCCATGGTCTACTTTTATACACTGAGATGTCATACAAAAGTCACGTGGGGTCAGCAGCCCTGACTTTTATCAAAGTCAGGTGCTTAAATGTATACAGAGGTTTTAGGTGTGTTACATCATCTTCTGGCCAGGGTGATTATTCTTAAAACAGACTCCACTAGATAAATTTACATTCCTATAGGGTGAGGGTGTAGTGGGTTTTAGTCAGGGAAATAATTTACTTAGCCTAAGGTCTAATGTGATTAATATCAAAGGTTAATACTTATCTCTTCTCAGATCAGATCAGATCAGATCAGTCGCTCAGTCGTGTCCGACTCTCTGCGACCCCATGAACCGCAGCACGCCAGGCCTCCCTGTCCATCACCAGCTCCCGGAGGTCACTCAGACTCGCATCCATCGAGTCAGTGATGCCATCCAGCCATCTCATCCTCTGTCGTCCCCTTCTCCTCCTGCCCTCAATCCCTCCCAGCATCAGAGTCTTCTCCAATGAGTCAACTCTTCGCATGAGGTGGCCAAAATACTGGAGTTTCAGCTTTAGCATCATTCCTTCTAAAGAAATTCCAGGATTGATCTCCTTCAGAATGGACTGGTTGGATCTTCTTGCAGTCCAAGGGACTCTCAAGAGTCTTCTCCAACACCACAGTTCAAAAGCATCAATTCTTCGGCGCTCAGCCTTCTTCACAGTCCAGCTCTCACATCCATACATGACCACAGGAAAGACCATAGCCTTGACTAGGCGAACCTTTGTTGGTAAAGTAATGTCTCTGCTTTTGAATATGCTATCTAGGTTGGTCATAACTTTCCTTCCAAGGAGCAAGCGTCTTTTAATTTCATGGCTGCAGTCACCATCTGCAGTGATTTTGGAGCCCAGAAAAACAAAGTCTGACACTGTTTCCACTGTTTCCCCATCTATTTCCCATGCAGTGATGGGACCAGATGCCATGATCTTCGTTTTCTGAATGTTGAGCTTTAAGCCAACCTTTTCACTCTCCACTTTCACTTTCATCAAGAGGCTTTTTAGCCCCTCTTCACTTTCTGCCATAAGAGTGGTGTCATCTGCATATCTGAGGTTATTGATATTTCTCCCAGCAATCTTGATTCCAGCTTCTGTGTTTCTTCCAGTCCAGCATTTCTCATGATGTACTCTGCATATAAGTTAAATAAACATGGTGACAATATGCATCCTTGACGTACTCCTTTTCCTATTTGGAACCAGTCTGTTGTTCCATGACCAGTTCTAACTGTTGCTTCCTGACCTGCATACAGATTTCTTAAGAGGCAGATCAGGTATTCATTAATGTGTATAAGGGCAGGGGAAGAAGTGGAGACTTAGCAACAATCATGGGCTCAACAAATGAGAAACCCTTCACCAATACAATTTCTAATCAGCCCACTATACTTATCCTAATAGTTTTCTGACTTCTCTAAAGAACCTGTTTTTAGAAGCACATGTGGCCGGACAAGCCTGTCAGGTGGGCTAGAGAACCTTCAGAGGAGTTTGTAGGTTAAAACACTCCTGTCACGCCCAGGAATTTTTATTAACTGAAGCTTTAAGTTAACTCTTTTTTCAGAGAGAGGTGGTGGGGGACAGCCCCCCGTAAAGTCAGAGGTGTAGGTGAGAGCACAAGTAGTAAAGCAGGCAGGCTCTGGTTTTGGGGGTAGATGCTCGAGAACCTCCAAGGGGCTCCTGAGGCTCGACCCCACCTTTGTGTATGTCAAGCCTCCTTCCTCATGACCTTTGCCACGGGCGGAGCACTAATTCAAACCGGCTCCCAACACAGTATAGGTTGGCCCCTGCTATATGAGAAATCCAATATCAAGACTTTTCATGTACCCTAAATTTTGCAGCACTATTTACAATGGAAGAAACCTATATGTTCATCGAGAGATGAAGGGATAAAGATATGGTACATATATAATGGAGCATTACTTAGCCATAAAAATGAAATGTTGTATATTAACACATATATGTGGAATCTAGAAAACCAGTACTGATGAACCTATTTGCAGGGAAGGAAGGGAGACACACATGTAGAGAATGGGCTTGTGGACACAGCAAAGGAGTGAGAGGGTGGGGCAAATTGAGAAAGTAGTGTTGACATATATACACTACCCTGGGTGAAATAGATGGCTTGAGGGAAGCTGCTATGTAACACAGGGGGCCCAGTCTGAGGCTCTGGGATGACCTAGAGGGTTGGGATGGGGGGGGAGAGTAGGGAGGCTCAAGAGTGAGGAGCTATTTATATATATATATATAAATATATTTGTATATATATGTATGAAATTATGACTGATTTGCATTTTATGACAGAAACAAACACAGCATTGTAAAGCAATTTTCCTCCAATTAAAAAAAAAAAGACTTTTCTATAGAAATGACAATAACAAACAAGGTAGTGTGCATTAAAATTCACAAAGTGCTGAAATAGTGGTAATATATTATCTTATCTACTATTGTGGACATTATCTGACTTGCCATCTTAAGTCACAATATTTATTATGTTTATTCATCATTCATTTAGTGATGACTGGGTACCTATTATGCAGGCGTGTGTGTAGGGATATAGGTAAGTAGATAAAGAAACATGCAGAAATTCTGTACTGCTCTGAATTCTGACAGGTGGATTTTCATTTTCAATATTAGTTCACTTATCATCTTTGAATTAGGTAGGTGTATAAATGTTTAAAAGTTTATCAGATATCTGATTACAAGAGAATATAAATAATTCAATATAGAAAATTACTCCTTTCAAGTTGATAGAAGAGGCAAGTAATATAAATTTAATATAATATAAATGAGGAACTTCAATTTTATACTAAGTTGCTTTGATGATTAATCTTTTTTTTCAAAAAAAGAATTAGAAATTCTGCCAAGGAATGAACATTCTGACATCTATTAGATCTTATAAAAGTTTGATTTATTTCTTTTCTATCAGAGTTCATTTTGAAAGTTAGAATATCTTGATGTTATGAAAAAATAATTCATGCAATATAACAACCCAGCCAAAATTCAAAGTCCCAGTCGAATTGCAAAGCTGCTCACTTATCATGAGACTTGCTTAGCTGGGAACTGAGGGTTGGTCCTTCTGGAGGGGTTTTTTACAGTTTAGATTCATGGAGGATTTAATATGTATCTGGGCTGCCCTGACAGTGCTATGCTAAGAATCCAGTAGTCTAAATGACTCTTACAGCCTCCTTTTTTCCTATTAAGTGAGAAGGACATGTTTGCTGAATTTTCTTCAATTGCTAAAATGGTATTTGATCCCAAAGTGAGTGAACCACTATTCTGCTGGGATGTTTCCTTCTTCAGAATTGTCTTAATAAAATTATGAATTAATTATCAGTGAACACCATATTAACTCAATCTAGTAGTGTATGTTGATGGAGTGCCTGCCATATTTAAGAACTTTGCTACATGTGGTTGAGGAATATGAATAAATGTAAGAAACAAAGAACCCATCTAGTGCTGTTGTGTGAATTACAAAATGCTGTACAACTTGGTGAGTGATGGTGCCTTTGTGATCATTGGAAAAAGCTGCCTTTTTCTTTGAGTATATGCAGCACCACGCCATGGCACATATATTAATGAGTAGAGCCTGAGCTAGATTTTGGCTCCACTCATCTCCTTGGCTGGTTAACTTTGGGCAGTGTACAACCTCCCCAACCATATTCAGCAGCTGTGGTAAGAACAGTTCTCACTTTATAATCTGGTTGGGGTAATAGTACATCTACTGTGTATTCAGGTCTTATAAGTTGGTTCTAATGAGTACACTGCAGATTCAGTTCAGATCAAATTAGAGGAAGTAGGGTATTTTCATTCTTAACATCTCTTGTGAGGAAACCACCATATGGCTGTTTGCAAACTGTTTTGTCAAGTTGGTTTTGTTTCTAAATATTCAAAATGCTTGTGAGTTTCACAAGTCTTACATATAAAACGGAGGTTGCTAAATCTTATCTATTCATTTAGCAAATATGTTTTGAGATCTATTGCCAAGCTCTGGGAGATCAGTGGTTGATGATAAACACGACAGCTACCATTTCTGCCCATGTGGAGAAATGCTCTTGGGGGACAAAGCAGTAAAATCTATAGAGAAAGAGTCTTGTTCTTTGCTAATATCAGGGACATACTGAGCAGGAGGCGTTCAGGCAGTGATGTAGATGGTTGCCAAGGAAACCTTTTCTGGTTGAAAAGAAATAACACATGTGGGGCTGTGTGTATGCAGACATGCGTATCATCATAGTTAGCCTTTACATTCTGACTTTGAAAGAAAAGGAAGCTGAAGGTTTCCCAGTGAAGAGACTGGATAGGCAGTTAGTACCAGAAAAAATTCATTCTTACGAGAATTAAGAAGGCTGATTAATGAGTCTTTCCAAGAAGGTATAAGCAGGTAGTTAAGACTTCAGAGGCCAAAGCATCTCTGAAGTCACAGTGGAGGCAGATGTGGGAGCTTCCCTGGGAGCTTTGTGCATACTTGAAATCTAGAGTGTTTGGACACCTAAGTAAAAGTCTATGGATGCATTTTGCTTAGAAGAACCAGTGATTGAAAACAACTCATTCAGTGTGAGAACTATTCTTTGTGTATTTAAATATTTCTATTTTTGAGGGGATCATTCTCAAATGTAGGCCATATCTTTACCCTCAAAGCTATGCATAAACCTTAGAAATATTCAACTCCTTTAGTCCAAGACTTTAGCCTAAAATCATCAGGTATGTATACAAGAATTCATTCAAGAATGTGAAGATGTTATTGTGTATGCTAAGTCCCTTCAGTCGTGTCCAACTCTTTGTGACCCTATGGACTGTAGCCTGTCAGGATCCTCTGTCCATGGAATTCTCAAAGCAAGAATAGAGGATTGGGTTGCCATGACCTTTTCCAGGGGATCTTCCTGACCCAAAGATCTAACCTGCACTTCTTAAGTCTCCTGCATCGGCAGGCAGGTTCTTTACCACTCGTGCCCCCTGGGAAACCCTGAAAATGTTATTGTAATAGTTCTTAAATGTGGAAAAATATTCATAGAAGATTGGTTATATACATTTTGGTGGAGCCACATAATAGAAAGAGAAATGCTCAGTGATATATTAGACTGGCAGTTCTCATACGAGAGGCATGTGATGTTCTCATTCATCTGAACAACATTTATCCACTAGCAAGTCTTAGCTTGAGGGAGGGACTGGTTGGGACATAGGTTGGGAAAGAAAGTGTGTTTTGAAAAGAGCCTTCCTAGGTGATTCTGATACTTTGTTAGTGGGCGTATTCCCTTCCAAGAATCACAATTATAGTTAAATAATATAGAAACCTATGACTATAATATTTTTAAAAAATCAGATGTCAAACAATAGATCATCAATATTTGTAAACACACACACGCATTTAAAAAAATGTCTGAAAGAAGGATACTAAAACATTGATTCTGATGAGTTTTGGGGGCAAAATTATGGGTGATTTTATTTTCACTTAAATTCTTTCCTGTATTTTCCAATATTTTGCCTACAAATATATACTACTTTATAACCAGAGTAAAGGGAATAATATACTCTTGAAATATAAAAAAGATGCAAAAGCTAGAGTAGGAGTCAATCTTTTCAAAAGAGTATTAATTTGGACAGAAAAAAAGCAATAAAACAGTAAGTTCCTGAAATGTGCATTACATTCATGCAGTCTCTTAGCTATCCATGGTTGAGGAAAACTCAGCTTTCTTGGCTTACAGTATAACACACTTAAACATTCAGCCCCCTCACAGTTGCTACTCACATTTCAGGGCCATTGCCTCAGGAAGTCATCTAGAATGTGATGGCAAACACTTTGGTTCTCTTTCAAATCAGTTTTACATCTGACTGAATTTCTGGAGTCAAATAGTTGTCCAAACATAGCCAGGGCTCTCTGGAACATTCTGTGGTGACACACATACAGACTCTATAAGCAGGTGTATGTGTCACCTAATCTCTGTGAAGAGCTGGGTTTACTTACCTTCTTTTTCTTTTAGCACTATGAGGACAATTTTCCTAGGAGATTGGGCTTTTCCATTTGGAGGTAGAATTAAAAGTTGCAGGGTAATGAATTATAAAAGATCACCAGACCAGGAGGCTGAATGCTTGGGTCTGAGACCTGGCCGCCCCCTCTCCGCCCATTGACTCATTTCCCCTTGTCAGCGAAATGAAGACAGGAGTTCCAGGCCTTCTTGCCTTCCAGAACGTCTGTAAGAACTGAATGATACGTTTGCAAAAGTGTCATGAAAGTTACAGAATGTTGTATCTGCAGAGGGTATTAATACTTTTAAAGATAATCTAGCCTGGGCCTTTAATAACCTGAGACTTAAGGGGGTTATTGATTGTAGCTCTGCTGGGGCCAGTCCCTGTGAAGAAGTGCACGCTCTTTTGCCTCCTGGAGTCAGTTTCTCCTGAGGCAAAACCAGGGAGGGCAGGAACAGGGTGTGTGTTCCACCCCGTCTGTTCTGCCACCTACTTCTCAGCCCTGATCTGCATTACCTTCTCCTTGCTTGCTAAACTCTGACCATACAACAAACCTTTCAGTTCCTGGAATGTGTGTTTGCCCTTGGGCACATCTCTGAGTCTTTGTTCTGCCTGGAACACTCTGTTCTTCCCCATCCCTTCAGCTCCCCGCCTTCTCTGACCCCCAGAACAGTGTGGTCTCTGGACAGTGGCAGTGGCATCACTTGGGAAGTTGATAGAAATGCTCCTTCTGGGACTCTTTCTCACAACTCATGTCTGAGGGTCATGGTTTGGGGCCCAGCAATCTGGGTTTTACAAGCCCTCAAGGGGATTCTGACACCCTCTAAAATTTGAAACCGCTTCCCTGCAGCAATGACTCTCAACTTTGTGGAACACTAGATTCATCGGAAGTTTGAAAACTGCTGATGCTCGGAGCCATACTCCAGAACAATTAAATCAGAATCTCTAGGCTGGGACCCAGGAATTAGTATTTTTAAGTCTGCCCAGGTGATTCCAGTGTGCAACCAAGTTGGAGAGGCACTTCCTGGGCTGGATTAGCTCTGTTTGTCTTGGGCTCCCACAGCACATCTCCTGTGCCACTCCTAAGCACGGGGGTCTGCTTTACAGCCCTAGGACCTGTCACACCACAGCACACTGATAGGCTGGATCCAACCGTGCTTTGATTAGAGGGGTGTTAGAAGGATTTATTTAAAAATATGTATACTAAATGATTTCAACACAGTGGTATCCAAAATACGATTGGGGCAGTAGAATGGCAACATCATAGTAAATTCTATGGCATTCAGGATGAAGAAGGATGGTCCTTTACACAGAAAGAAGCATAGAAGTGTAGGAATAGCCATCTGGGAACATGACCCACATCAAATCCACAGTCCTCAGTCTGCTCTTTCTTTAGCCATTCTTTCTCTTTTGTCCTTACAGACAAAAGTGAGATCTGTGTATGCGTGTGTGTGTGTGTGTGTGTGTGTGTGTGTGTGTGTGTGAGTGAAAACAGAACTTGAGACCCCCAAATTAAAAAAAAATCTCAAATTGAACATATTGTTTGCCTTGTATTTCAATGACTGTGCCATTCAGGACAGACTTAATATCCAGAGATCTTCTCTCTTTTTACCATTAAGATCTATTTTCCTTTTTGAAGTACCAGCTGATGACTTTGGCAAAATTCTCAAATGACTTAGAATGTCATTTGGAAGTGAGGGCTAATACCCATGAATTGAAAATGTGGGTATTAAAATAGAGCAGAAAATGGATTATTTTGGTCCTGCCAAAAAATGCATCTGTTTAGGATAAAAAGTAATAGGATATTCTTTGGAAAAATTATCCATGGGGAGAAACCTCCAAGTTAGCTCTTTTGTTGCCTTGGCAATTCTTCCACCACCAAATGTGGTACCCGGCACTTCATAGATGATTGAGGGAGACTGAAAGGTTAACTGATGGTAATTCATTTTAAAATGTTTGGCAGTATAAAGAATTTTAAAACTTAAGTCTTTCTGTTTGATGTCCGTACCTTCCGAAGGTGTTTTTATTTGAGATTTGTGTGTGCAGTTGTGCAAACATGGGGCACATAGGCTTATGAATAAATGTTGAAATAATTGCTATTTCCATCTATTTTAAAAAGTAACCCTTATGCATACATTTCTTAGGTATCTTAATTGCCTTTACTATGTAAAGAAATCACATTCATTCTGCATTCATTTATTCATTCATTCATTCATCCGGTTGGTCACATCTTTCACCATTGCCCCATGTTACCAGGTGCTATGTTAAGACTGGGATATATAATGACAATCACAGGCCCTGTCACAGTGTTGCAGGCTGTGTAGTGATGTTAGCACCTGCAAAAGCCATTTATAACATTCTTTTGCTTCTGGATTCTTGGGTTCTTGAGTCATTGCTGACATGATGTGTCTCTTATTCTTCATATCATATTATTACATCATTGTTATTATCTTGATACCATTATATTATTTTTATATCATTTTTTCTGCCATTCTTAGATGAACTTTCTAAGAAAGCTACCTTCCAATATCAGTACATCCCAAAACAAGTGGCCATCAAAATCCCAGAATCAAATCAGTTGATAATTGTAGTAACACAAATTCCCTCAAATATCTCCTCAGAGAGAATAAGTGATACATTACATGATTTGTGAATTTAAAATGTTTATGGTCCTTTAGTAGTTACCTTCATTAATGCCAGCAGCTCAAGCAAATTTGAGATGAATAAATTCTATCTAGTTTGACCCTGGTGGGCCGCAGTCCATGGGGTCGCTAAGAGTCGGACACGACTGAGCGACTTCACTTTTACTTTTCACTTTCCTGCATTGGAGAAGGAAATGGCAACCCACTCCAGTGTTCTTGCCTGGAGAATCCCAGGGACGGCAGAGCCTGGTGGGCTGCCATCTATGGGGTCGCACAGAGTCGGACACGACTGAAGCGACTTAGCAGCAGCAGCAGCAGTTTGCCTATTATTATTTTGAAGGCTATTACAGAAGAAAAATCATGCAAATGGCTGTCAGGTTGTCACTTCTGTGCATACACTGGGAATGAGCTCTAACTCGTTACTCAGATTTAAAAACTTATCTGGAGGCGATCAGACTCTCAGCCCTTTGCAGGAGCACGTCCCTTCCTTCAGATGGTCCATTCTGAGCTAACAAGTATTGTCAGAGCTGAGTTAGGGTGTGGAGAAGTAGGAAAGGAAAACAGGATAAGTTGCTGGGGTGCCCAGGGAAAATCTCTGGTTAAAGATGTTTTAAGTGATCCTCCTTTGCTGGTGCCTGGGCAGTGATCTTTGAAACTATCTTATTGGCCTTTCTGTTGTACCTTTTCCTTGAAAACTGCCAGCAATTGCTCTCAAAGAAAATTTCCAATTTCACTCCACTGCTTAAGAACCTGGTGTGACTCCCTATCCCCTCTGGATTCAAATTTTAACCCTTCAGGCTGCCTGAGAACTCTGCCATCAATGGATTTTTGTATGTTGACTCATCTCTTGATTATGTCTATGACCCTTCTGTTGGAGTCTGTTCTTTTTTGTATCCTGTTCATTCATTCATCCGTTTACTCATTCAGCAAATAGATGGGATGATCAATCAGTTCCATCCAGCTGTGTTATGATTCTACAAGCTATAACGTGAGCATTCTCTAAATGACACTCTTAAATCTGCATTCTCTGAGAACTGTTCTTGGCTCTGTATTTCCTTCCTGCCTCATGTACATGAATCCTGTTCACTTTTTCCTTCAAAACTGTACCTAAATTTATCTGCTCCAGGAAGCATTCCCCCTGGGCTCTTGGTCCTGGGTTAAACAGACTCTTCTTCACAATTTATGGATCCAGCTAATCCAAGGTTATTGGCTCTTGCTGCCTGCCGCTTTGCAGTCCTCAGCTATTTTACAAGGGCCTGCATGCCACCTAGGCTGGCCAGAAAACAGCTCGCTGCAGGAAGGTTGGAAGGCCCTGCCTTCCTGTTCCCAGCTGCCCCTCTCTCCTCTTGTCTCAGAGTATGCTTCTGAATGCAGTTGAAGTGTCACTTCTCTTTTATTTAGGAATTCAGATCAGAAACTCATGGCATTTACCCAAGGTGCAACTGCAGATCAGAAAAGTGAACCTGCCTGCAGGCCTTGACTGAGCCCTTGAGTCAGAAAAAGATGATTAGTTTGTAGGATGTCTGGAATGAAGGGGTACTGCAGACTGAAGTGGAGAAATACATTGGAAATATTATATGACATGCACTTGGAGATTGGGAGGTTGGATGGTTTTGATTCTGCCAGTTACGCTGATAAGAGACACTAAAGAGATCAGGTTCACTACCAATTAGCATCAAGTTAATCTTGGCTAATAATGAAGCGCCTCTAAGGATTTGGTAGATGTGTCAGCCACTCCCACAATAGCCCTGTGAAGCTATGCCACTTGGAACCTGTGTCAGAGGAAAGCTCTCTGGTGATGATGTGTTGCACATTCTGGTCCCTGCACTTCTCAAAGATGCCATTTCCTGGGCCTGAAGGGTTCGACGGGTGTTTGGAGGAGTGACAATCCAATCTCAGATTAGCCGGATTCAGAAAATAGGTCATCAATGTGAGTTGCGGTTATTTTCCTTCCAGCTTTCTTCTGAGCTTAGCTTCAATTGCTTTTCTTACAAAGGGCAGGCACAGCTGCCCTGCCTGGTGCGCAGGGGAGGGGATTGATAGCCACTCTGGCCTCAAACCCTTTTCAGGCACCATCTAGATCCCTGAGTCCTCAAGACTAACATCTGCCTTTTGTCTGGGCTGTTAAATTCCTGTTAAAGAGTGCAGAAATGCCCTCCTTGAGTATAGATTTTTTACACACACACACACACACACACACACACACATACATCATAGTTCATAGCTACTTGATTTGCCACCTGCAGTTTATAATAGAACAGACCTGTGAGATTATAAACCACTTTATTTCTGCACAGAATTTCTCAGCTTGATGCCAAATTGAAGGGCATTAGTCATCAGTAATTTGAGTTGTTTTAATGTATTTCACTCAGGTTTAAGGCAGTTAAAGCCGAGATAAATTTCTCCATACTTTGGTAAGGAAGTGAAAAAAATCTGATCACTTAGTTAATCATTTGTCATAGCTGTGGGTGTGTATTGTTCCTTAGTACCTGCAACATCATGACTGCTTTCTGATTTGGAAATGATGATTTGAATAATATTAGATAAATATTAGAACAAAATTAGATAAATTCAATATTAGACAAATTCAATTATGCCATGATTCTTCTTTTTCCTCTCAGTATCTGTATAGGCTTAAGGTTTAAAAATCATACAATACTAGGGAAGGGAACTTAGAGGTAAACCTAGAGATCTCTGGTCTCAGCCAGGGAGCATGGTCAAATGCCCATTCCTGGTCTCTCCCCGTGAAGATTCAGTGTCAGCAGCTCTGGGTTTGAGCAAGATCGGTGAGCAGTGCCTGGACCAATCACAAAAACATGATTGGTTCAACCATCTCATCTTTCAGATGAGGAAACTGAAGCACAAAAAGGTGCAGACAATTGAGAAATTTGGTAAGATCATAAAAATACAAGCTTGCTGCTCCAGACCAGTGATACGAATTCGAGTTCAGAGAGGGGAAAAGCTCCAGGTGATGCAGTAGGACAGGGTGGGATCCAGTTCTAAGTGCAGTAGCCTTTTGCATAACTTTAAAACAGATCTTGCTTATAACTGTGTGGGGAACTGACTGCTAGGGATGAGGGGCAAGGACAGGAGCTGGAGACAGGAAGAAGGGAGACTGTGACTGTGGTCCTGGTGGGGGACCTGGGTGACTTGAGCCCCTGGAGAAAGTAGCAGGGCTGAATGCAGGGCCCTGATGGAGATGCTGGCAGATGTGATAAGGGGTCTTTTTTCTAATTTGCCCAAAAGGCTCCTTGGGGGTTTGTGGTGGTGGTGGCGGCAGGTATTTGGATTCAGGGATGTATTTTTAGAATGGAGCTAATCAGACTTATACAGATGACACCACCCTTATGGCAGAAAATGAAGAAGAACTAAAGAGCCTCTTGATGAAAGTGAAAGAGGAGAATGAAAAAGTTGGCTTAAAGCTCAACATTCAGAAAACTAAGATCATGGCATCTGGTCCCATCACTTCATGGCAATTAGATGGGGAAACAGTGGAAACAGTGGCTGACTTTTTTGAGGGGGGGGCTCCAAAATGACTGCAGATGGTGACTGCAGCCATGAAATTAAAAGACGCTTACTCCTTGGAAGGAGAGTTATGACCAACCTAGATAGCATATTAAAAAGCAGAGACATTACTTTGTCAATAAAGGTCTGTCTAGTCAATGCTATGGTTTTTCCAGTAGTCATGTATGAATGTGAGAGTTGGACTATATAGAAAGCTGAGCACTGAAGAATTGATGCTTTTGAACTGTGGTGTTGGAGAAGACTCTTGAGAGTCCCTTGGACTGCAAGGAGATCTAAGCAGTCCATCCTAAAGGAGATCAGTCCTGGGTGTTCATTGGAAGGACTGATGTTGAGGCTGAAACGCCAATACTTTGGCCAGGTGATGTGAAGAGCTGACTCATTTGAAAAGACCCTGATGCTGGGAAAGATTGAGGGCAGGAGGAGAAGGGGATGACAGAGGATGAGATGGTTGGATGGCATCACCAACTCAATGGACATGAGTTTGGGTAGGCTCCGGGAGTTGGTGATGGACAGGGAGGCCTGGCGTGCTGCAGTTCATGGGGTCGCAAAGAGTCAGACATGACTGAGCGACTGAGCTGACTGACTGACTGAATCAGACTTACTGATAGTACTTAAAAAGTGCTCATTATTTAGTTATATATTTGTGAAGTAACTTAGAACTCATTAGAATAAGAAATCTTGTAAATTTGGAAGATTTCCTTCTCAAATCTCCATAAGGCCCTCAGTGATGAACTCAGATAGTTTTCTGGTTTGATCTGTGGTATAGCTGGGTGACTGCTTTGTTCTTCTGTTTGGATTTTATTTTCCACAGTTGCTGGAGGCTGGTAAGTCCAAAATCAGGCTACCAGCATTGTTGGGTTCTGTTGAGAGTCCACTCCTTGATTTGCACACTGTCGCCTCTTGCTGCGTCTTCAGTGGCAAAGGGCCATCCTCTCTGTCTCTTCTTCTAAGGGCACTAAGCCTATTTGTGAAGACTCCATGACCTAATCACCTCTTAAAGGCTCCACCTCCAAATACCATTGAATTGGGGATTAGGGCTTTTACAAATGAATTTGTGGTGTGGAGTAGGGGCACAAACATATAGTCCATAGCAGTGACTTTTTGCCTCAGAGCAATAGATTCTGCCACAGAAAAATAGAATTATTTCTCCAAGTAAAAGCAAGGATTTTACAGAATATGTTCTGTTTGTTAATGCTTTTTCAGTTACTCATGGTTTTTGTAAAGTATAGTCACTTCCACAAGTGAAATATATTTTTAGGTAGCTGAATGAGGCTTTTTCATCTACAGGAGCTAGTCTGCAACAGTTAGAGGCCTAAATGATAAATGGCTTTTTTTTTCTTTTTTTAAAAAATTTTATTATTGGGGTATAGTTGCTTTACAATGGTGTGTTAGTTTCTGCTATACAACAAAGTGAATCAGCCAATCTATCTCCTCCCTCTTGAGTTTCCCTCCCACCCCGCATCCCACCCTGACAAATGGCTTTATCATGAGCCCATGAAACTATGACTTTGGTCTGACTTTCTTGTGGCCCATACTCACCGTCTTTCCCGCCACTCTGTGCGCACCGGGGCCCTGCAGGCTGAGAGACCACGTGCTAGGCCCAGCTGACCCATGGGGTGCCGTTCTGTGGACAGAGCTGGGCATGCTGCCTGGATGCCATTAGGAACACTTGCCTTTAGCTCCCAAACGAGGTGTTTAAATCCTGGCCATTCTCTCCATATTCTCACCTGGTGCCTCCTAAGAGCATCTTTTTGAAGAAAAAATTCCAGACCTTTCCTTAACCCTCCTCCTCTTCTTCATCCACTCAGGAAACTCTGGTCTCCATTCTCTCCAGAACTTCCTTGTTAGCACCTCCTCGGGCGCCTCTTCCACGTGTCGCACCTCTACTCAGTGAACAGATTGTATGAGGTTCTGCCTTTGCTCCTTCCCCCACACCCGCCTCTGCCTCAGGAACCCCACCAAGCCGCAGCTCATGCCTCTCTACCGACTGCTCTCCAGAGAGTTCTCCCAGTACAGCCTCTTTCCTGAGCTCCAGTTCTGCCTTCTTGTTGCTCATCCTTAAACCAGCAGATCTCCAGAAAAACTTGGAATTTCCCCCCAGAGCTGCGCCTTTTCTGGGGCTCCCCATTTTGGTCGACTGTCTCTTAGTTCTCCAAGCTCAAAACTCTAGCTATTTTTTAATCCTGCTTTTCCTTTTCATTTCTACAGTCTATGTTTTACCCCAAATCTGTTGATTGTGCCACTACTAATCTCCTTTCAGATAGCCCTTTTGTTTTCCTGAGACTTCTGCCTTAGTACAAACCCCTATAACTCTAACCAGAATCCACTAGTAGCCTTCTGGTTCATCTTCCCAATTAGAGTCAACTCCTTTCATCCACCTTTACATACTCCTGCCAGGTCAATCTTCCTAAACTGACCATTAGGTTACTTTTTTGTTTGGGAACTTCCATAGCTTCCCACTGGCTAATAATAATAATTTACTGAGCGCTTGCTATGGACCAGGATCAGGAATAGATCTAAAGTTTACATATGTTGGCATGTTTATCTTAATTCATAGAACAAACCCATAGATAAAATATTTTTATTTTCCATGTTCTACAGAAGAAGGAGCTGAGGAACAGAGAGGTTGAGTGACTTGCCTTTAGAATAAGGTTTTTATACCCAGGGAGATATTCAAGGCCTCCAGCACACAGACCTAGCTCTCCCATTTAACATTCTGCCAGTATTAAGTACAATATTTGCTGTATGTTGGTGACTTAATGGAGCTCATATCCTGTGGTGTGAAACAATAGTAAGTAAAAGATGTATAAACAGTATTTTTAACAATTAGTCCTGTAGAGGAAATCAACAGGATTATATGAAAGAAAATAATAAGGAAAAATTTACATGGGTGGTTTTAACTCATCTCTACTGGTATTTTTCAAAGTGGAGGTAGAGTTGAGTGGGACATAACTGCTTCAGAATTACTTGAAAGTCCTTGTTAAACATAGAGATTTCTCCACCCATCAATTCAGAATTGCTGGATGTGGGCCCAGAATCTTCGTTTTAAATGTGTTGCTGAGAGATTTTCCTGAGCATTCTCGTGTCTCTCTAAACTCTCCCAACCTTGGTTCCCATCCTGAAAGTGAAAGTCACTCAGTTGTGTCCAACTCTTTGTTACCCCATGGTCTATACAGTCCATGGAATTCTCCAGTCCAGAATACTGGAGTGGGTAGCCTTTCCTTCCCATCCCAGGGATTAAACCCAGGTCTCCCACATTGCAGATGGATTCTTTACCAACTGAGCCACAAGGGAAGCCCAGGTATACTGGAATGGGAAGCCTATCCCTTCTCCAGTGGATCTTCTTGACCCAGGAATCGAACTGGGGTCTCCTGCATTGCAGGCAGATTCTTTACCAACTGAGCTCCCATCCTGAGTCCCCCATTTTCCAGTCTCTCCCTTTGCCTGGCCCACCTTCTTCTGCCCATCTCTGTGTCTCTAGCTCCAGTTTCCTCTCTAAGACCAAGTCAGAGGCCACCCCCAGATCCTCTGAATAGGCTATCTCCCTCTCTATAAGACATTTGTCACTTTCTATTTTGCAGTATAGTTGCTTGTATTCAACTAATTAAATAATCATATTCAAGTAACTATACAACTGTGTTCAAGTAACTATACTATATAGTGTATCATGTGTGGTGTGCTGACTTATTGCTGTATAGTAACTTATATTCAAGTCATATCCTTTCACAGAATGGATGGTATGC
This sequence comes from Tragelaphus eurycerus, assembly GCA_935064755.1. Classification (NCBI taxonomy): domain Eukaryota; kingdom Metazoa; phylum Chordata; class Mammalia; order Artiodactyla; family Bovidae; genus Tragelaphus; species Tragelaphus eurycerus. The sequence continues at coordinate 1,345,455 of CAKXYN010000060.1, forward strand.
CTGCTTAGGTCAGAATTAATTTGATTCATTTTAGTCTTTCAATGATTTGCTCAAGAAAGTGAAAATGAAGTCGCTCAGTTGTGTCCAACTCTTTGCAACCCCATGGACTGCAGCCTACCAGGCTCCTCTATCTATGGGATTTTCCAGGCAAGAATACTCGAGCAGGTTGCCATTTATTTCTCCAGGAGATCTTCCCAATGCAGGGACTGAACCCAGGTCTCCCTCATTGTAAGCAGATGCTTTACTGTCTGAGCTACCAGGGAAGTCCTGGAAGCTGATTTGCTCAGAGTAGGTGTCAATATGCATTTTGTGGAATATCTGGCTAAGCTTAAGCCTAGCTCTCTTTGGACTTTGTCCTCCCACTTGACCGTCTTCTAAATGTTCCCATCATAGAAGGCCTACCATGTACTAAGACTGGACAACCAGTTCTATATTCAGCTTCACCACCAAAAATGAGGGAAACACTAAGGAGTAATGAGTGTGAATGTGGCAATTTCCATCCAGCCACTGTGGATTTCGTCCTGACAGCCTGCTTTAGAAAGGGTCCTAGTACTGAATAGTTGAAGGCGGGTTCCCTATGACCTATATAGTCAACAAGACATCCTAGATAGAGTGGAAAGAGGCTTCCCAAGCACTTTACTCTGAAAAAAGTCCATTTGGATCACACCTGCTAGAAGTTAGGACAGCACTGGTACTCCTGTGTTCTTGCCAATAGCTTTGGCTGTTCTTAAAGTACCTCCAAGTGACATCTTCAGCCCACTCTCTACGCAGCCACCAGAGTAACTTGTTAGAACATAAGTCAGATCATGTCCCTCCTGCTCAAATCCCACCAACAGCTTTCTAAGTAAAATCCAAGTCTTTACCTTACAAAGCTAATGAAGACCTACATGATCTCTCCTCTTTCCCCACCCCATTCTCTCTGACTGCACTTCCTGCTTCTCTCCTTTGCTTATTCCACTGAAGCTGCACTGGCTTCTTGCTGTTTCCTGAATAAGCCAGGCAAACTCCTGCCTCACGGCCTTTGCACTTCCTATACCCTCTATTAGGAATGGCTCCCACTCCAAGTCCCTGGCTAAGACTTTTACTCTTTCATCTCTTTCCTTTCACTTCTCAAATGCCTCTTGGTCAATGATACTTCTCTGGCCATGCATTTTAAAATTGCAGTTCCCCCACCTTTCACCACTCTTTCTATCCACCTTTCCTACTTTATTTTCTCCCAGCAGCTGATCACCACCCATCATCTGTTTATTATTTTTATTTATTTTGTTGATTCTCTCTCTCCCCCTGCTAGAATGTAAGCTCCATGAAGGCATGTTTTTAGCCTGTGTTGATCATCAGTTGAGGTGTTGGCTGTATCCTCAGCACCCAGAACACTGCCAGACAGTGTGCGTGTGTCTTTAGTCACTTGGTTGTGTCTAACTCTTTATGGCCCCAAGGACTGTGGCCCACCAGCGTCCTCTGCCCATGGAATTTTCCAGGCAAGAATACTGCCTGGAAAATGGGTTGCCATTTTCTACTCCAGGGATCTTCCTGATCCAGGGATCAAACCCGTGTCTCTAGCATTGGCAGTCAGATTCTTTACCATTAGCGCCATCTGGGAAGCCCTGCCAGACAGTTAGTAGATGCTCATTAAATATTAGCTGACTCAACGAGTCAGAGTGGGGTAAACAAAAAGAATTAAATCCCGGTTCCCAGCTTAACTCACTTAACCTTTCAGTGCCTCAGTTTTCTGATCTATAAAGTAGAAATAGTAACGGCTACTGTCTCATGGAAGCATGGCAGCTGGCATAGTGTCCAGCATCTAATATTTACTCAGAAAATGCTCTCTATGATAGAAGGGGTTTTCCTGGTATTGAAAGTGTATCCAGCGGTGATATTCTCTCTTTTCTAGCTAGTGGATTTTTTCCAGGATGTAATAATAAACAATGTGTTTTGTGCCTTCTGTTGGCTGGGACTACCACACAACTCTGAAAGGTGAGTCATTATTTCTGTTTAATGGATGAGAAGCAGAGGCACAGAGGGTTAAGCAATTCTCTCCTTTCCAATGAAGCTGCTGCTGCTAAGTCGCTTCAGTCGTGTCTGACTCCATGACCCCATAGATGGCAGCGCACCAGGCTCCCCCGTCCCTGGGATTCTCCAGGCAAGAACACTGGAGTGGGGTGCCACTGTCTTCTCCAATGCATGAAAATGAAGTCGCTCAGTCGTGTCCGACTCTTAATGACCCCATGGATTGCAGCCTACCAGGCTCTTCCGTCCATGGGATTTTCCAGGCAATAGTACTGGAGTGGGTTGCCATTGCCTTCTCCAATGAAGCTAGTAAATATAAAAGCTGAGATTTGAACCCAGAGTTAGTGACCATGCTTTTCACCTTATATTTTCACTACTTCTCAGTGTGTACATGAGGAAGCTGATGGAAAAAAGAGTGGCTGTCAGTTGCTTTACTTCCTCCACAGTAGCATGAGGGGGTGAAAGATAAATGGTGCTGGGTGTACGTCTTCTCATCTCCTTGGTGGGAGTAATTCTTTTGCTCCAGTAAAATCTTGTCAGGGTTCACCAGTTTCCTCTCCAGTGCCCACGACTCACCTTAATTTATCCTTCTCACCTGGAAGAGGGCTGGGGGCTGCCTGTGGTTGTCACAATGGAAAGGGGGCTGGCACACAATTTTGATATATGCAGGACAGCCCTCCACAGTGAAAGGTTTTCTTGTTGAGAATGTTCAACGTGCCTTCATTAATTTTTTTCTTGCATATCTTTTCCACAATCACTACTAATTAAAGGCATATACTTTCTTCAAGGGTCAGCTTAAGTTATTACTTTGGGTCTCCAAAATTCAGTCCTCCCTGGTTAATTGCATTCCATCTTTTCTTCTCTTTGGTTTCATAAATTTTGTTGAGTGACAGCTGATTGCAAGAGCAGAGAGGACTCATATGAATTAGATGGTCCCTGTCTATAAGAAGACTGAGATCCTGAAGGGGAGTTGAATTCAGAGGAGGAGGTGCTGCCTATTTGTGGAGGCGTTAGGGAACACAAGCTGGCTCTTGAAGGGCTGGCAGGATTCTTGATTAATGGATATGGTGGAATGAGCACTCTTGTTGGCAGAAATCCAAAATGACAGAGGTGCAAACATCCAAGGATGGTTCAGAAAATGGCAAGGATTTAAGTTGAAATTCATCACAAGCTTGACACAAGGAAATGGAAGGAGTTTTGAGAAAGGAATGGAAAGCTGTATTTAGGTTATTGAGGTCTTAAATATTTAAAGAATGTTGTATTTAAATTTAGCAATAGGGAGCCATCACAGGTTATTTGTTTAAGCAACATTGTGACATGAATTACTTGATGGTTTTGGATGTTGTATGTGGTTGTGAGGTATATTAGGAGTTGTAATAAAAGGAGACTAGAGGAAGGGAGACAAGAAGGCTTTTGTAGCCATCCCTTGTAAGATGCACAGAGGTAGCAGCAGTGAGGATGAAAAGGGAGAGACAAAATGAACAAAGAATGGACGCAGTTTAGTGGATGATTAATGTGAGCGTGAGGCCATAGCTTGGGCTACCAGAAAAAATGATGGAGCCCCTAATGGACATTGGGAATTGAGTAGTGGCTTTGAGAAGCCAAAGGTGGTTGATTAATCTTACATGTGCAATGTCTGAGAGTTTTGCAAATTAAGGGTTGCATGTTAGTGGAGATGTGTGGCAAGCAGTTAGTAATCCTGGTCTGGAGCTCAGAGGAATAGAAATAGGGCTGGAAAGATGGCGCTGCCTGCTATGACCTGATTATTAAAGTCATCAGTGGAGATGAGCCATTTGTAAGACAAGTGAGGGACTGAAGGGAGGACTTGGGTTTAAACGTCCACATTAATGGGAGAATGAAGAGGCAGATTAGGAACCAGCAAAGTAAGGTATAAAGAAAACAAAGGAAAAAAAAAAAAAAAAAAAGACAACAGCCCTGGAGGGTTCGCTGATGGCTGATTCCCTGAAGGGTAAGGATGAGGATTAAGTGTCTTGAATTTCATGACTGAAACCTTTGAAATAGAGATTCAGTAGGGAGATGGGGCTGGAAACCAGATCCTCTGCTTTGTGAAACAAACAAGCAAACAAACATAGCCATTCATCTTTCTGTGAGTATATATGAGTGTATGTATTAGTATCTGCAATGATATTTATAGTTCAGAGTCATTATGTTTGGATAGTAGAACTTTATGAGCATTGTGATATTTTTATTTCTTTATTTTTCTGTGTTGTCTTGGTGTTTTATGAAGCTAGAATTGTGTTGTTTTTTTTTTTTTTAATTAAGGAAACCTCACTGGTTTCTAAAGTTTTGATTTTTAATCCTATATTAAATAAGTATTTATTGAACACTGATTATACATTGCGTCGGAGAAGGCAATGGCACCCCACTCCAGTACTCTTGGCTGGAAAATCCCATGGATGAAGGAGCCTGGTAGGCTGCAGTCCATGGGGGTCGCTAGGAGTCAGACACGACTGAGTGACTTCACTTTCACTTTTCACTTTCATGTACTGGAGAAGGAAATGGCAACCCACTCTAGTGTTCTTGCCTGGAGAATCCCAGGGACGGGGGAGCCTGGTGGGCTGCTGTCTATGAGATTGCACAGAGTCAGCCACGACTGAAGTGACTTCAGTTAGCATAGCATAGCATATACATTGCGTATTTACTGATGAGTCAGAGAAAAATTTTAAGGCATGGCCTCTGTACTTAGGAGCTCACTGGAGGAGAAAACCAACATGTGAACAATAAAGGTCAGGCAATGTGATCACTGCTGGAAAAAAGTACGTAATACACTAAGAGTGCCTAATACCTGAGACCACTAAGAAAGGGCAACTCTCCTGGCAAGAGTAGGGGAGCCTCCCAGAAGAGATGAGATCTGTGCTGTACTTGAGTGGGTCCTATCTAACCATGTGCAGGTGGGTTGTTTGTGAAGAAGCCAGTTCTTATGAATGGGCCTTGTTGCTCTTACCAGCCTTGGCTGTTACATCATGCATTATGCTTATGCATTAGTTTGGAATTGTTCTGATTTGTTCATGCTTGTAGGGTATGTGTTTTTTAAATTTTGTCTGTCTCTGTATGTTTATTATATTTAATATTTGGACAAATTTACTCTGAACTTTCACTGTTCACTCTTCTGATTTCTTTTTAAAAGCTATGCTTCCAGCTTTAAAAGCATTGTCCTATGATTTATGATTCAAATAGAACATACTCTAACATATAGACAAAATCTTAGTAAGATACTCAGACATGGATATCGTCATCATGAATATTCTCATTCTGGAATGTTGCTGGACAAGTTTCTATTTAAATCATGCTCGCTGGGCATGACTGACTGCAGAAGTTTACTGGATTTAAGCTTCAGTTTGCTTTATTTTCGGCAAGGTAAGGCTGCACCCACACTATGGAACGACGCAGGGTATTCAGCAAGGTATAGGCCAAGGCTCCTTTGGGATTGTTAGGAACAAAAGTCAGCCTGTGAGAGACACACATTGTGAGAAGGGGACCTGTGTTGGGGGGCTTCTTAGGAGAATGTAGTAGGAAATTTCATGGATATTCCAGGATAGACAGCAAAGTTCAGCAGGCCTGAGAGGGCCCGGGTACAGCGTTCATAGTGAACCCAGTCACCAGCCCTCTCTCAAGCATATGGTCCTTTGGGTTTTTATTCTTTCTTCCTCTCAAGATGGGCTTCTACAGCTTCATGTGGTTTTTGCTTTTCCATGACTCCAGCGTGCATCTGGGTGAGAATAATCTCTCTTATTTGTTAAAACAAATTTTATCTTGTAAAATAAAATAATCTATGTCCCAGCAAAAAAGTATTGTGTAGATAGGTATGAAGTTTTGAAAAATTATATTAATTTCAAAATTAGTTTCTCTCTTTTTCAACCTCTCTGGTGCCTCTCCTGGTAATTTCCCCTAAAGTCTGAGTTTTATAGCCTTCTGGAAAATGGATAGATACACACACACACACATAAAATGACTGTAAATGTACATTTCATTTCTATTTACACAAAAGTTATCTTTACACATGGTTCAATACTTTAAAAAAACTGTAATTATACATTTTGACATTCTTCTATATTAGTCGAAGCAAAACTTACTTTCTGTTAAATGATTACACGTGGATAGATGATATTTTGTTTTATGTAATTATTATGATTTATCATACAATCTCTCCATAGTGATGGACCTTGAGGTTGTATCTAATTGTTTCCTATTAGAAACAATCTCCTTTTCTTGACTAAACTGGTTAATTATTATCAGTTTTATTTTGTTTTTCCCCAGTTCCTACAATGAGTCCAGCTTCTAAAGTTTTTTTCTAGGTACTATCTTTAATATTGTGATTTTTTATATACTATAATTTCAGTTTTAACTTTTTCCACTGTGTCAAGATCTGAGAGGGCTTTAAGATTTTCAGGTGGCAAGGATTTTTCTTGTTTTTATTATTAACACTTAGTTTTATTGCAGTGTTGTCAGAGAAGAGTGTTCTAATTCCACTTTCCTGGAATACATTGAGACTTTATTTTGTGGACTAATGTATTCTATCTTTTTAAAATTAAATATCCCATCAGTACTAGAAAAGAGGTTTTATGTTAGATTATGCACTTAGATATATATCTACTGGCTTAACCGTTTTGACTGTATGATTCATATTTCTTATTTCGTCTCCTTGTTCTGTCATGACCGACAATATCTGTTACCTATTATTGTGTTTTGCTGATTTCTTCTAGAGGTTTATGTTTTTATAGATTTTAACACTGGTCTCTGGTGCTGAAAGATTTATAATACTTATAAATTCATTACTGATTTAAACTTTGGCTATTCTAATAGTATGTAGAATTGTACCTGGTGGTGCTGGGTTAGTCGCTAAGTCGTGTCCAACTCTTGAGACCCTATTGACTGTAGCCTGCCAGGCTCCTCTGTCCATGGGATTCTCCAGGCAAGAATACTGGAGGGGGTTGCCATATCCTTCTCCAGAATTGTTCCTGGTGCATAGTAATTGCTCAATTATTATTATTGAACATACTAATAACACTTCATGTTCTTTAATAGTTTTTGCCTTGAACTTACTCTTTTCTAGTATTAATACTGTGATTGTTGTTGTTGTTACCATTTGACTGGCTATTCTTTAACCTCCTTTTACTTTTAAACTTTCTGAGTCACAAAGACTCTTAGATAGTTTATTTTAGTGTGGATCTCTGTAGATTTGGTTTGTTCTCATTAAAGAATCCTATATTTATTGATATAATAAATATTTTTGCTCTTTATTGCTCAGTCATGTCCAGCTCTTTGCGACCCAATGGACTGCAGCACACCAGGCTTCCCTGTCCTTCACCATCTCCCAAAGCTTGCTCAAACTCATGTCCATTGAGTCGGTGACGCCATTCAACCATCTCATCCTCTGTCATCCCCTTCTCCTGCCTGCAATCTTTCCCAGCATCAGGGTCATTTCTAAGGAGTTGGGCTTTTCACATCAGGTGGTCAAAGTATTGGAGCTTCATCTTCAGCATCAATCCTTCCAATGGATATTTAGGGTTGATTTCCTTTGGGATTGACTGGTTGGATCTCTTTGCCACCCAAGGGACTCTCAAGAGTCTTCTCCAGGACCACAGTTTAAAAGCATCAATTCTTTGGCACTCATCCTGCTTTATGGTCCAACTCTCACATCCATACATGACTACTGGAAAAAACATAGCTTTGACTACACAGACCTTTGTTGGCAAAGTGACATCTCTGCTTTTTAATGCTGTCTAGGTTTGTCATAGCTTCTCTTCCAAGGAGCAAACCTCTTTTAATTTCATCTGAACATTTTTAATGCTTCTTAACTTACGTTATATTTTCTGTCTTTAATGTTGCCCTCCTCTCCCCTGTTTCTTACTGCATGGTTTGTCTTTTCTTCACGTGATATATATACATGTGTCTGTATGAGTAAATGTATATTTTAATGATAATGTCAAGGATTTATAGTCTATTTTTTTGTCTTTTAGAGATTCTTTTTATAACTTTGTATAGTGATTTTAACTTCTGTTTATCAATACATCAATTACTAGTGATTCACTAGTGAAACGAGTGAGAAAATTAATGCATATGCTTTCTCCTTTTTAAAATTAATATTATTTCACTTGGTTAACTTTATAATTTTAAATAGTATATTTAAATGTCAATTTCTTGATTTATCATCTTTAGAAAGTAGAGAAAATTCCCCCTCTTGTTAATTTGGTTTACTATTTTTTTTTGTTATTAAAATGTATAACAGTTACCTCTGTAAATGTACTTCCTATTGCTTCTTTGTATCATCCCTAAAGATAAATAATTTCAGATATCCCTATCAGACTTTTTCCTCCACCTTTATCTCTTTGTTTGCTCAGTTTTGAACTCAAGTAATTTTTTTTTTCAAGTAGGAGTCACAAAATCACTGAGCTCTTTCATGTCTGAAAATGTTTATTGTCTCTATTCTTGAATAACACTTTGGCTAAATATAAAAATGTTCATACTTTTTTCTCCCTCAGACTGTTGTACACATGCATTACAGATTTTCCTCTAATGAGTACTGAGTGTTGGTATGGAGAGAAACCTGAGCTTCTGTTCTGTTCTGTCTGCTTTTTGTTTTGTTTTGGGGTATGGATTTTGTGTGTGTATGTGTGTGTATCTGTCCTCTGTACCTGAAAAATTCTCTCTATGTCTTGATATTCAGTTAATTTTACCAGGAAACATCTGTCTGTCTGGACTGTTCATTTTGCCCTCTGATGTATGGGTATTGGACATTGGGGCAGTCATGCTTGATTGATATTGACTTTGCTTTTCTTTCCGAAATATTGTTTAAAAGTGCTGTGCTAGCATTGCTCTACTTGGCAGGAGGCATCTTTTCCTGCATATCTTTGGAAATGTAACTTGTTTTAGAACACAGCTTGATAATTTCTTTTACTTTTCAGTTCATTTCAGTTCAGTTCAGTTCAGTCACTCAGTCGTGTCCGACTCTTTACGACCCCATGAATCGCAGCACACCCAATGTTCACTCAAACCCACGTCCATCGAGTCGGTGATGCCATCCAGCCATCTCATCCTCTGTCGTCCCCTTCTCCTCCTGCCCCCAATCCCTCCTAGCATCAGAGTCTTTTCCAATGAGTCAACTCTTCGCATGAGGTGGCCAGAGTACTGGAGTTTCAGCTTTAGCATCATTCCTTCCAAAGAAATCCCAGGGCTGATCTCCTTCAGAATGGACTGGTTGGATCTCCTTGCAGTCCAAGGGACTCTCAAGAGTCTTCTCCAACACCGCAGTTCAAAAGCATCAATTCTTCAGTGCTCAGCCTTCTGCACAGTCCACCTCTCACATCCATACATGACCACAGGAAAGACCATAGCCTTGACTAGGCGAACCTTTGTTGGTAAAGTAATGTCTCTGCTTTTGAATATACTATCTAGGTTGGTCATAACTTTTCTTCCAAGGAGTAAGCATCTTTTAATTTCATGGCGCAGTCACCATCTGCAGTGATTTTGGAGCCCAGAAAAATAAAGTCTGACACTGTTTCCACTGTTTCCCCATCTATTTCCCATGAAGTGATGGGAAGTGCATAAATGATAAATTTTATAATAAAATTTATAAATAAATTTTATAATTTTATAATAAGAAGCCCATTGGGCTAATCCAATGGGCTTCTTAGGTGGCTCAGTGGTAAAGAATTACACCTGCTAATGTAAGAGACACAGGAGACGTAGGTTTGATCCCTGAGTTGGGAAGATCCCTTAGAGGAGGAAATGGCACCCCACTCCAGCATTCTTGCTTGGACAACCCCATGGACAGAGGAGCAAAGAGCTGGACACGATTTAGTGACTGAACACACACGGGCTAATCTATGACCTATTGTTGATGTACAGTTGCTTTGAAACCCCAAGTCTAATTCTTTTATTAATCCACAGAGGTGATGGGCAAAAGCACAAGGCAAGAGCAGTAGGACATGGAAGAAATGTCTGCACTTCACAGTGAGGATATTTAGTGCTCACTTCAGCCCTGGAAGAATTGAGCTCATCTATTTGCTTTTTACCCCTTGTGGTGTATCAGCTCGTAGGGCCTCTGAAAAGACACAGGTGAATGAGTAGGGAATTCATCAGGAGGACCGTTTTTCTTTGGACTAGTTTGTTTCCTTCTTTTTCACTAAACACATCAGTTTTAAGGGCACCATGTGAAATTTGTTTTGTGGACTCCATTTATTGCCAAAGCCAAGGCTCACCTTGGACTATCCTTCATCTTCCTTTTGGGTCTTTCACCGACTGCTTAGGGGCCACCCACCCAGCTAGTTAGTGACTCTGCGTTTAGCCTTGGGCACATTATCAGCTTCAGGCCGTTGGGCAGTCCTTTTTCAGAGACCAGAGGAAAAAGATCACCAATCTTTTTGGTGATGAGCCTTTTAATTTATTTCAGTGTCTGTGTATTGGTGTTCTTTCTCTCTTCCTCCTTCAGGAAAAAAGAACAGGAGTTGGACGGGCAGAAGAAGGTCACTTGCCTTCTGCCTATTGATTTTCCTGTGCCATTCAGCGGTCCATTAGTTTCTCATAACTACAGTTCTACATTTAGTGGCAGTTTGGGCTGGGACATCAGCCACTGTGGGGGACTGACTGTGCCTCGGTCACCTAGAGGTAGACTGGAAAGGTGACTTTCGGACAATAAGAGTGTGGGTGCTTTAGAATCAAAGCGTTTTATTGTTGATCTTATATTGGTGGTTTACTATTTCTTAATGACTTCAGTGCTAGCCCACGTGAGACTTTGAGACTTAAAATAATTAATTTATTTTTGTTGAAATATAGATTTATAATGTTGTGTTAGTTGCAGGTATACAGTGAAGTGATTCAGTTATACATAGACATATATCTATTCTTTTTCAGATACTTTTCCCGTATAGGTTATTACAGAATATTGAGTGTAGTTCCCTATTCTATATAGTAGGTTTTAGTTGGTTATCTATTTTATGTGTATAGTGTGTATATGTTAATCCCAAACTCCTGAATTTATCCCTCCCTCCTTTTTGCCTTTGGTAACCATAAATTTTTTTTTCTGTGTCTGTGGGTCTATTTCTATTTTGTATGTAAGTTCATCTGCATCATTTTTTTAGATTCCACATATAAGTGATATCATATGATATTTGTTTTTCTCTGTCTGGCTTATTTCACTTAATATGATTATCTCTAGGTGCATCCATGCTGCAAATGGCATTATTTCATTTTTTATGGCTGAGTAATATTCCATTGTATAAATATGCCACATTTTCTTTATTCATTCATCTGTCAATGGATATTTAGGTTGCTTCCATATCTTGGCTATTGTAAATAGTACTGTAATGAATATGGAGTGCTTATATCTTTTCAAATTATGGTTTTTCTCTGTTCAGGAGTGGGGTTATTGGATCATATGGTAATTCTACATTTTTGTTTTTTTCAGGGAACCTCTATACTGTTTTCCATAAGAGCTACACCAGTTTTTCAATCTCACCAATAGTGTAGGAGAGTTTCTTTTTCTTCACCCACTCTCCAGCATTTCTTATTTGTAGACTTTTTGACAATGGCCATTCTGACCAGTGTGAGGTGATACCTCATTATAGTTTTGCTTTGCATTTCCCTAATAGTTAATTGTGTTGAGAATCTTGTCATGTACCTTTTGGCCATCTGTATGTCTTCTTTGGAGAAATGTCTATTTATCTCTTTTGCCCATGTTTGATTGGGTTATTTATTTATTTATTTTTATTGAGTTGCATGATTGTTTGTATATTTTGGAGATTAATCCCTTGTCAGTTGCATCATTTGCAAATATTTTCTCCCACTCTGTAGGTTGTCTTTTCATTTTGTTTATGATTTCCTTTGCTGTGCAAAAGTTTTTAAAGTTTAATTAGGTCCCAATTATTGATTTTTGTTTTCATTTCCATTATTCTAGGAGATGGATCCAAAAGAATATTGTTGTGATTTATGTCAAATAGTGTTTTTACCTATGTTCTCCTTTAGGAGTTTTATAATATCTGGTCTAACATTTAGGTCTTTAACCCGTTTTGAGTTTATTTTTTGTGTGTGGTGTTAGTGAGTTGCCATTTCTTTACCGAGGGGATCTTCCCGACCGAGGGATCTAACCAGTGCCTCTTATGTCTCCTGCAGTGGCGGGAGGATTCTTTACCACTAAGCACCAACTGGGAAGCCCCCGTGGTGTTAGAGAATATTCTAATTTCATTCTTTTACATGTAGCTGTCCAGAGACATTTTTATAGAATATCATCTACTATGAGGAAGTGATTCAGGGAGAGGTGGATTGACCTGGTGTATGAATATCAGAATGTATGCTGATGTATGTTAATTACACAGAAGTTTTAAAACTTTTTATAATCTCCAAAATAGGGAATTGAAAGACATACGAATGCAAACAGAACATGATTATGAACCCTCATGTATGCAGCTTCAATAATAATCTCCCATGGTCAATCTGTATCATGTATGCCTTGTATTATTTCCACTCATATTTTTCCAGACAGCATATTGTTGTACCTGTAAATATTTCAGGATGTATTGATAAGAGAAAAGGACTAAAATTACAGCCACAAATATAGTTATCATAACTAAAATAATTAGCAATATGTCTTTAATGTCATCAAATAACTAGTCAGTATCCTAATAATCTCATACTGTTATTATTTTTAAGGTTTTTTTGGTGAATCCAGTTTATTTTATATTTGGTATGTATCATAAGTCATAAGCACTTTTTAATCCTGAGGTTTCTCCTTTCAGTTTATTTATTTTTATTTGCAGTTTATTTTTTGAAGAAGTTGGGTCATTTGTCTTGGAGCATTTCTTACCAAGGGTATGGATTTTGCTTATTGTACACCCACGGTGTTGTCTAGCACGTTGCCCTGACCTGTGTTATTTCTGTAAATTGGTAATCTAGAAGTCTGATCAGATTCAGCTTTAATTTTTTTGGAAACACTCTTTCTTAGGGTGTTCTTCCATCTGAATGCCTGACTTTCCTTAGTGATTGATAAAAATGTGTGGAATTTAAATCTCTATGGTGAAATGTTTGACACAACCTAAGCTTGGAATATGTTGGCTTATTTTTTAAAGTGTGTCCTCTGCTAATAATTGTAACCAGAACTCCTCAGGAAGTCTTCAGACATCAGTTCTGCTAAGATAAAGCAGCAGATGTGCTACTACTTTACAGCCACATGGGAACTCCTCACTGCAGTGCGATGTGTAACCTGGGCAAGGTGTCCCTCTCTTGCGGTAAAAGGTCCTGGAGCTGAGCTGTTCTCTGGTGGAGCAAGACCTGCCCCTACTCTTAGTTGTAAACAGAGGTTGTGTTCAGTCCATTTGTACTTATCAACAGAAAGAATATTATTGACAGCCTGCTTTCCCAACTGCTGCAGAGGCACGGCCTATGACTCTAGGAGATTGCCTTCTAAAAACAAAACAAAACAAAGACTATTGTTCTTAACTTCTAAGGGATTCTGTTACTGCAAAGATAAAGTCTCTTTTTTCTTTCTATTGAAGTATGATTGGTTTACAATGTTGTCTTGGTTTCTGGAGTACAGCAAAGTGACTTAGTTATCACTTGAGTTCAGTTCAGTCGATCAGTCGTGTCCGACTCTTTGCGACCCCATGAATAGCAGCACGCCAGGCTTCCCTGTCCATCACCAACTCCTGGAGTTCACCCAGACTCACGTCTGTCTAGTCAGTGATGCCATCCAGCCATCTCATCCTCTGTTGTCCCCTTCTCCTCCTGCCCTCAATCCCTCCCAGCATCAGAGTCTTTTCCAACGAATCAACACTTTGCATGAGGTGGCCAAAGTACTGGAGTTTCAGCTTTAGCATCATTCCTTCCAAAGAAATCCCAGGGCTGATCTCCTTCAGAATGGACTGGTTGGATCTTCTTGCAGTCCAAGGGACTCTCAAGAGTCTTCTCCAACACCACAGTTCAAAAGCATCAATTCTTTGGCGCTCAGCCTTCTTCACAGTCCAGCTCTCACATCCATACATGACCACAGGAAAAACCATAGCCTTGACTAGACAGACCTTAGTTGGCAAAGTAATGTCTCTGCTTTTGAATATGCTATCTAGGTTGGTCATAACTTTCCTTCCAAGGAGTAAGCGTCTTTTAATTTCATGGCTGCAGTCACCATCTGCAGTGATTTTGGAGCCCAGAAAAATAAAGTCTGACACTGTTTCCACTGTTTCCCATCTATTTCCCATGAAGTGATGGGACCAGATGCCATGATCTTCGTTTTCTGAATGTTGAGCTTTAAGCCAACTTTTTCATTTTCCACTTTCACTTTCATCAAGAGGCTTTTTAGTTCCTCCTCACTTTCTGCCATAAGGGTGGTGTCATCTGTATATCTGAGGTTATTAATATTTCTCCTGGCAATCTTGATTCCACGCTTGTGTTTCTTCCAGTCCAGCATTTCTCATGATGTATTCTGCACATAAGTTAAATAAGCAGGGTGACTTAGTTATATATACATATAAGTATTTATGTGTGTTCTTTTTCAGATTTTTTTCATTATAGGTTATTACAAGATACTGAATATAGTTCCCTGTGAGATACAGTAGGACCTTGTTGTTTAAAGTGAAGTTGCTCAGTCGTGTCCGACTCTCTGCAACTCCACGGACTGTCGCCTACCAGGCTCCTCAGGCGACAGTCCATGGGGTTTTTCAGGCAAGAGGACTGGAGTGGGTTGCCATTTCCTTCTCCGGGGGAATCTTCCCGACCCAGGGATCAAACCTGCGTCTCCTGAATTGCAGGCAGACGCTTTACCATCTGAGCCACAGGGAAGCCCCGTTGTTTAAAGTCTCTTATTAAATATCTGTCTGCTTTTCTATCTATCTATCTGGTGGCTTAAGTAATGAGAAGTTGGATATATCCTAGATATTTTGTTAATTGTGATGTGTGGGCAAAGGTAGGGAAACATTCCTTTAATACCTAGGTTACCCTTATGCACTGGATGGAGATTTCTTTCGTAAGTGATGTCCTCCTTCCCTTGCTGATAGCTTTTCCCCATAGTAGAAGGGTTTGGATGCCGCAGGAAGAGAGGGGACAGCAGAATCTTGCTCTGAGAGAGTAGTGACTTTGATCAGAAATCTGTTTATGGTATCAACTTCTGTAGTATTACTACATAAAAAAATCAAAGAGTATTCACCAAGTCTTCACTCTAGAACAGCCACACTACAGACAAGTCCAGGTCCATAAGAAATATGAATTGGGGTGTAAACTGCATGAGCCTGTCTCATGCTGAAAAATGCCATCACTCACATCTTCCCAGATAGATTTGTCCTTCTATTTGTTTTGCATCGAGAGCAACCCATGTAACTTGAGATTTCAAGTCTCCTGAGTGAAGTGAAAGTCGCTCAGTCATGTCCAACTCTTTGCAACCCCATGACCTACACAGTCCATGGAATTCTCCAGGCCAGAATACTGGAGTGCATAGGTGTTCCCTTCTCTAGGGGATCTTTCCAGCCCAGGGATCGAACCCAGGTCTCCAGCATTGCAGGCAGATTCGTTACCAGCTGAGCCACCAGAGAAGTCCAAGAATATTGGAGTGCGTAGCCTATCCCTTCTCCAGGGGATCTTCTTGACCCAGGAATTGAACTGGGGTCTCCTACATTGCAGGCAGATTCTTTACCAGCTGAGTTCCCAGGGAAGTCAAATCTCCTGAGGACACTCTTTAATTCTGTGTTTGAATAATTGATGGAGACCTCGTGGGGGGTACTCAGGAAACTGCAGTCCCACGTTCATCCCTCTTACTCCAAACTGCTCCTGACCCTTCTTTGGTCACTCCTGGCTAATTATGTGAGGCTCTGGGCACAGACATAGGCAGAAGCACCATCTACCCACCAAGGTTAACATTCTGGCCAGGAGCAGCTTTTCGGCTGTCTGTGGGGCTGCCTCCCCGAGCAGATTATCACCACCCTTATGGGGCTGTATAAGCAGCCACTGTTTGGGCTGGCTGTTTAATCAATCATCAGAGAGTTTATAGAGTCAAGTATTGATTTTAAAGAGAGCAGACTGGCAAGCCTATTAATGTGTGCCTGTTCTGCTACACCTTTATTTAACCCTGTCTGTGAATGAATGTCCAGATCAACATGATGGGCGTGGCAGTGGAACCTGGGGGGTCTGCCTCCCACTCACCCATTACTGGTGTCGACTGTAGATGATTCCCTCTGGTGAGTTTTTCTTGTTTTGCAGAGTGCAGAGAGTGCTGTCTATTAGGTCTGTGACACTTTTGGCTTCCATGTGGGAAGCATCTCCCTCACAGAACTGTTCAGTATTTGGTGCAGTTAGTCAGAGAGAACCATTACTAATCAGAGGATTCCCTTAGTTCTATTATGTGGGCTTAGAAAAGCCTGGATTCCCATTCCTGTACTGCCCAGACACAGTCCTGTCACCAACCTGGACTTCAGTTTTGTCTGTAAATTAGTGTGTGTGTGTGTGTGTGTGTGTGTGCACGTGTGTGCACGTGTGTGTGCGCGCTTAGTCACTCAGTCAAGTCTGACTCTTTGCAACCCCGTGGACTGTAGCCCACCAGGTTCCTCTGTCCATCGAATTTTCTAGGCAAGAATACTGGAGTGAGTTGCCATTTCCTCTTCCAAGGGATCTTTCCAACCCAAGGATTGAACCCAGGTCTCCTGCATTGCAGGCAGATTCTTTACCAACTGAGCCACCAGGGAAACCCATTAGTTAGCTAGGTAGGACTCCTATACCAAAGTACCACAGACTGAGTGGCTTAAACAACAGAAATTTATTTCTTCAAAGTTCAGGAGACTAGTAGTCCAAACCAAGATGTCAGCAAAGTTGGTTCCTTCTGAGGGCTCTCTCCATGGCTTGAGGATGACCATCTTCCCTCTGTTACAGAGTCTTTCTTCCATGTGTCTGTGCCCTAATCTCTTTTTTAAAGGCCATGTGTCTGTGCCCTAATCTCTTTTTTAAAGGACACTGGTTGTATGGGTTAACTTCCTCCTGCCCCTCCACCCCATAACCTCATTTTACCTTGATTACCTCTTTAAAAGCTCTATCTGCAAATACATTCTGAGGTACTGGAGATTAGGACTTCACCATATACGAATTGGGGCAGGCTTCCCTGGTGGCTCAGACAGTAAATAATCCATCTACAATGCAGGAGACCCAGGTTTGATCCCTAGGTTGGGAAGATCGTCTGAGAAGGAAATGGCAACTCACATCAGTATTCTTGTCTGGGAAATCCCATGGACAGAAGAGCCTGGTCCATGCAGTTGCAAAGAGTCAGACACGACTAACACATACACACACACGTACGGTCATATGAACTGGGGTGTGGGGAAGTTACAATTTAACCATAGCAGGGGATGAGATGGTGGTGGAGGCTACTTAATCAGGGATTTTCTAATAGTGCTCAGAGAAGGTCCCAGAGTCTAGGGTGACAGACTGTCCTGGTTTGCCTAGTTCTGAGGTTTCCCAGGCTACAGGACTTGCAGTGCTGAAGCCAGCAGCTGCAAGCAGACCAGGGGGTTGGTGCTCCCTCTGGTCCCCCATGGGAGGCACAGTGCAGGCACCTGCTTCCCCAGCCTCCCTCAGCCAGAAGGGCACCGCTTCTCTCAGCTTATCCATCAGCATCCTAAGTAAGATTTAATTTAACAAAAGGGTGTCATGGCCCCAGATCATTAGGAAACCACTTGATTCAAGGGCCTCCAGGGTCCTCTCTCACTGCCACGGGCTATGATTTCATTTCACTTGTGCACACCGAATTCTTGCCATTTGTTGGAAACTGATAATTGATTGGAGCAGAGCAAATTTGGTTCTCATTTGGTTTGTGGCTGAGGGTAAAATAGAACAGAACAAGAAGCTGTGCTGCCTCTGCTGAGGCAGAACATGGTGCTGTGCCTCTGTGACGGTGACTGTCACTGGTCGGCACTCACCACGTTCACTTCATTCTGTCTTTATCCTCTTAGACTCATAGCCACAATGTGGAGTGGGTGGCAGAAGCAGCCCCATCATGCCAGTGAGGAAACCGAGGCCCAGAGAGATGTGTTGCTAGGCAGATCTTGGGGCTAGGAAGGGCAGGGCCTGGATCGTGCAGGCATTTTGGCTCAGCACCTCTGTGTCAGTGGCGCTGAGCCCAGATGCAAGTGGAGAAACAGGGCCGATCCTGTTGAGTATAAAGTAATTCTACCCATGCCAATGGGCCAGATTCTTCTCTCCAGGAAGCACATCTCATTACCCTCCTCCCTTGTCTGGCCTTAATCAACATCCCCAGTTGATCCTGCCTTTCACTTTTATAGAAGCTGAGCTGAAGAGCCATTCCCAAGGTGTTCAGAGGTTTTGAGGATCTTGCAGTAAAGGACACTGAATTACATAGTGACAAAATTGTTCACTTGCTAATTCTTTTTCATGTCTTCTGATGAGATTAAAGGAAAAGTTTGTGCTAGTCTTTAACTCTACCTCCCACCCCGCCGCAACCCCCCCATCACTCCATGATCTCCTTCTTTTCCCCAAAAGAACAGGGGCAGCAGTCCCTGGCTGTGCTTGAACAACTGTTGTTTTTAGTATAATCATCTTTTCACATTTAATTTTGATATATGGCAAATGATTTAGGGTAGGGATATGAAGTGCCTTAAAAAGATATATATGAGACTTCCCATTGATTAAGACTCCAGAATTCCATTGCCGGGGGTGGGGGTTTGATCCCTGATCGAGGAACTAAGATCCTACACACCATGTTGTTACTGTTGTTCAGTCGCTCAGTCATATCCAACTCTTCGTGACACCGTGGACTGCAGCACACCAGGCTTCCCTGGAGTTTGCACAAACTCATGTCCATTGAATTGGTGATGCCATCCAACCATCTCATCCCCTGTCATGCCCTTCTCCTCCTGCCCTCAATCTTTCCCAGCATCAGGGTCTTTTCCAATGAGTCAGCCAGGTGGCCAAAGTATCGGAGCTTCAGCTTTAGCATCAGTCCTTCCAATGAATATTGAAGACTGATTTCCTTTAGGATTGACTGGTTTGATCTCCTTGCTGTCCAAGGGACTCTCAAGAGTCTTCTCCAACACCACAGTTCAAAAGCATCAATTCTTTGGTGCTCAGCCTTCTTTATGGTCCAACTCTCACATCTGTACACGCCTACTGGAAAAACCATAGCTTTGACTACATGGATCTTTGTTGGCAAAGTGATCGCTCTTCTTTCTAGCATACTGTCTAGGTTTGTCATAGCTTTTCTTCCAAGGAGCAATTGTCTTTTAATTTCATGGCTGCAGTTACCGCCCACTATGATTTTGGAGCCCGAGAAATAAAAATCTGTCACTGTTTCCTTTGCTTCCTCATCTCTTTGCCATGAAGTGATGGGGCGAGATGCCATGATCTTAGTTTCTTGAATGTTGAGTTTTAAGCCAGCTTTTTCCTGTTCCTCTTTCACTTTTATCAAGAGGCTCTTTAGTTCCTCTTCATTCTTTGCCATTAGGGTGGTGTTATCTGTATATCTGAGGTTGTTGATATTTCTCCCAGAAGTCTGTGGGCAACAAAAAAATTAAAAAAAAAAAAAGACATTTATTTATGTAAAAAAGCAAGTAATTTAAATTAGTAGCTAATAGCATAGATAACATACACATATGGCAAGAATTGTGAAACATGTGCTTAGAAAGGTGGATTTTGGGAAACACTGGCCAAGGGGAAAGCTTAGAGTTCATTAGAATCTTGAAACCAGAAGATGAAAATCAGGAGTTTGTTTGACCACTTAGGGTCATTGTCTCAGCCCAGGATGAGCCTGGCCTGGGCTTTCAAGGTGCTGGTTGGAGACCCCTTCAGAGCATGAAATTCCTGCCAGGTGGACTCTGGAAAGACAGATTCCTTCCCAGTATCAATACCACAGATATTGGGATTTTGTTTGGTTCTGGTAATGGTTTTCAATATCTTTGAAATGCCCCCATCAGAAAGGATAAGGTGAAAAGTAAATTTTTGTTCCAAGTCAAAAGGCTGTGTCTTGAGTGAATGCAGTCTGGAAGATAATTAGAAGTAGAAATTGGATTGCCCAGCATGAGGAAGAGGGCTCACTCCAGGTGGACACCTGGGGACTGGATGCTGTGGTTGTTCCTGTTGGAATCTAATGGCCCCTTTCCTGAGGTTAGAAACAGCCTGGGGTTGAGATTCCTCTTCCAGCCTTGGAGTGACTATACTTGAAGGGGCTTTTTCATGGGACCAGTCTAGGGTGACTTTGTTTGCCTGCCAAGCTTGCTGCTGGTACTTTAAAGTACTTAAACTTTACAGGGCCAAGTCCTTATTAAATAGACTACTGCTAAGGTGGGGTGAGCTTGCAGCTTCTGGTTAGCCATTCAGTGTGATTCCCACAGTAGGCTGTTGCTGTGTGGACAGGGTCTGGGCCTGGCTAATCCTTGCAGGACCTAAGACCTGGATGACAATGGATACTGTGCACTGACTGATGCTATTACCAGACCCAGTTTAGGTTCTCTTACCCAAAGAGAATCCACACCAAAGCCAATCCACTGACACCGGGATGTGGTGAAAGAAAGTTCAATGTTTTCTGCAGGGCATCAAGGAAGGAGAACAGACAACTGATGCCCAAAAGACCTGAACTCCCTGATGCCTTTGGGGAAGGACTTTTAAAGGCAGTGTGAGGGAAGGTGTGTGATCAACTTGTGCACAAGCATCTTGGATTGGTTGGCATCAAGGTGAAGTTGCAAGCATCATCAGCTTTCTAGTTTGAACCAGTCTAGAACCTCTGTTCTTGTGGTGAGCAGTTTTCATCTGGTTGCAGTCTTCTTCCTGTAGAAACAATTCAGAAATATGTGTCAGGCTTTTATCCGTATGTTTCAGCGAACTGGGAGTTTTGTGTTTCTGCTATGTGGCGGATTTATAGTCTAAGTTGTTACCAGTTTCTTGGCCCAATAGCTATTCTTTGTTTCTGTATCCTCACATTTCCTAATTATTAACTCTTGAGCCAGGCTTTTGAGACTCAAGGGAGTCCTGGAAGATTTAACATAAGCTTTCTGAAAGGACAGGGACATAGGGGTTTGTACAGGAACCAGATCCTCCTTCCTAACAGCCCAGACTTTGCACACAGAGGCTGGGTGCTAGTTTCTAGTGACCATCAGAGAGACCTGGTCAAGGTTACATGATGTGGCTGTAAAGATCTCAGACCTGAGACTTTCATATTTTTTCCTGGCATCAGCAGCCACTATTAGCAACCTAGAATGAGATTGTCTGGTTATGACTAGACATCCTCTTTGGCCCTTTTACCCCCTCCTTCTGTGTGGATATAATCTCCCCTTTTAGAATTGTGTTTTTAAAGATGTTCCAGAGCCATGCTGCCCACCCTCTATCTTCTACCCACATTTCTTAAAGAGGCTTCAAATCTCTTTAAAAAAAAGTCTTCTTAAAGTACAAGGGGACAGTTAAAAGAAGGAAAGTACCACAAGATTTCTGGTTAAGAAATAAAAATATCCTTGCTTCAAAAGCCCACTGACACTAATCCTGTGATCTGTTGCTCCTAACAAGCTTTCTTCCCACCAGGAGACATCTGTATGGATTGTTTCATTACAACGCCACGATGCTTGGACTTGAATCGCTTCCAGATCCCACAGATACCTGGGAAATTATAGAGACCATAGGTAAAGGCACCTATGGCAAGGTCTACAAGGTGACTAATAAGAGAGATGGGAGCCTGGCCGCAGTAAAAATTCTAGATCCAATCAGTGTAAGTACCCACAATATAGGGTTTCATGCACACTGAGTTCTCAACTTCCTTCTTGATTCTGGGGGTGATTTTCTAGAGATACTGAAACCTGGCATGATATCCCCAAATGAGCTGTGACTCCCTGGCCCATCTGAATGAAGTGAAGTGAAGTCACTCAGTTGTGTCTGACTCTTTGTGACCCCCATGGACTGTAGCCTACCAGGATTCTCCGTCCATGGGATTTTCCAGACAAGAGTACTGGAGTGGCTTGCCATTTTCTTCTCCAGGGGATCTTCCCAACCCAGGGATTGAACCCAGGTCTCCTGCACTGTAGGCAGACACTTTACTGTCTGAGCCACCAGGGAAGTCCGGCCCATCTGAATGAAGGGGCTTCATTTGGAGTCAAAAGTTCCTTTGATTTTCTCTTTTGTCCATTTTACTATTGCTTTGGTTTTAGTCCCCGGGGCTCTTCAACAGTTATTCTCTTGTAAAGAGTGGTGTTTTGGGTTTACACAGAGTCTGGTCTCTCTGTAAGTTACAAAGTGGCCCAGACTGTGCTGTTCAGTTATCTTAGCCTGGCATCCATAATTCAGAGCACTGAACACTGAGCTTACAGTGCAGTCCACTGTTTAGCACAGTGAGGTTATAAGTATTGTATCCTGGTTGGATCCCTTTGCACTGCTTCTCCTTAATTGCTTTGAAAATTCAGACATTTTAAAATTTTAAAAAGATATTTATGATATTATTATTAAAGATATATAATGAAGACGTTTTACTGATATAACAATTAGAAGGCTTTAGTTGATATCTACATGTTCACTGTTAGGTGTTTTCAAGATATGGTAATGATGACATAAAAAATGCAGACTAAATATGCTTTATTAAGGGGTTACCTGACCATGGCATCAGTCCTGTACCCTCCCTCACACATTATACTGAATTCAGCATACATTTTTTTCCCCTATATAGGATATGGATGAAGAGATTGAGGCAGAATACAACATTTTGCAGTTTCTCCCAAATCATCCCAATGTTGTAAAGTTTTACGGAATGTTTTACAAAGCGGATCACTGTGTGGGAGGACAGCTGTGGCTTGTCCTGGAGGTAAGAGGCTCCCATTGGGTGACCATCAATTCAGACAGAGCACCAAGGGTGAGCAGACACGTTTTTGCCTAAATAGTATAAGATGCACATTTGGGGGAAATGATCTCTCCTGCATATCACAGGTACCTTACCAGATGTGGTATTCTCTATGTTCTTATAGGTAGGCTGTGTGCTGAAAATGTGCATGTTTCTCTGCTTCCGAGGTTTTAACAATCTTTTTTTCTAATACAATGTATATAAGAATACAGTTGGAAAAGGTTATTTTCTACTCCAGGCTGGGAAATTTCACAGAAAACGTGTTCCACCTGATTGCAGCTCATTTTCAAAAGTTGTTAACCCAAGGTTTACTTGCTCGCCAATTTGAATCAGCCCATTCATGGTCATTAATTCTCATCTCAGGTTGAATTTCCTGAAAATAATCTCTGACAGTTGTGTATGGAAGGTTATTGGAGAGTTCCTCTTTTGGGGGCTAGACCTGGACGGAAGGTGGGATTGGACAAGGGAGACAGGAAACATCAGTGTAGGTGCAACAGAGGCCTCAGCCCATCCTCAGGGAGAAGAAGACCTGGGATGCTCTTGTAGGGTCATCCTGTATTTTATCTTTGCATCAACCAATCACTGGGTACATGCCACCCTGGGCGGGCATGTGGCCTTGGGGGAGGAAGTTCCCTGTAGCTAGGCACAATTCCTGATGAGAGATGCCTCTGAGACTTGGGAGCAGGGAGCAGCTGATATTCCTGGCAACATCTGCTTTGAAGAGACAGTCTGAAACCAGCATCACTGTATCCAGTATAGTCTTGCCTTCTTTCTCCCTTGTTAATGGAAATGAATGTGTGTAACTGGGTACAAAAGAGTCCATTCCCTACAAATACAGTTCGTCCATGGGACTAACATGGCAACAACGCAGTGACAGCATGTGAAATCAGTGTATTAGGACAGGTCTGTTGTATTGCCTCATGCTCACGAGGCCCACCCTCATCTGTCCTAGATTCCACCCCTCTGAACCAGCCTCCATGCCTGAGGTCACACGTGTGATCCATGAGCGTGGGGACATGTGTGAAAGCTTTAAGAGAGAAGCAACAAAGGGGAGGTCAGTCCTGGATTCACCGTCTGGGGTCTTTTGTCGAAAACCTCCCATCTGGCTCTGGGAGGGCCTGGTCATGAGACAATATATACTGGATGCCATAGCAACCATGTATGAAAAATTCATTTGTTGTATTCAGATGGGATAATCTGCAAGGAACATTTCTGTCACACTAGTTGTGCTCTTCAGAATATAAAGATGTAAGGGATTTTGGTTTTTAGAAATCACCTTTGTCTGTTTAGTTGATTGGTTATGTCACATAGCATGTTCTCATAGTAGCATATTTTGGATTTTATTATCCCCCTCTCCTTCCCTGGGAATATTACAGATTTATCCTGTGTACAAAGCTATAGAATATTAATAACATTAATTTTTAAATGCTTATTCTCATGTAATATGGAAAGTAATATTTCTAGGGTCTCTGAAATAATAATTTCTAGTACTCTTGCCTGGAAAATCCCATGAATGGAAGAGCCTGGGTAGGCTGCAGTCCATGGGATCGCTAAGAGTCAGACATGACTGAGCGACTTCCCTTTCACTTTTCACTTTCCTGCATTGGAGAAGGAAATGGCAACCCACTCCAGTGTTCTTGCCTGGAGAATCCCAGGGATGGGGGAGTCTGGTGGGCTGCCATCTATGGGGTTGCACAGGGCTGGACTGGAGTGAAGCGACTTAGCAGCAGCAGCAGCAGCAGCAGTGTCTCTAGGGTTATATTCTTCTTAAACTTTGTAAGAGCTCAGTGTTTTAAACTAGATTATCATTTAATAATATAAGTACAGTGACCAAGAAGTCCTAGCTTCTTTTCATTTTACCCCGACTTAAAAAGACTCTGCATGCAGATATAGAAAACTGGACCTTCCAGGGGTTTCCCAGAGCCTGAAAAGGGACTGTCCCTCCCTCCATTTGACCAGGTGGGTAGGTAGGCTGCTCAGACCTGCCACCACCTGGAGGACAAGTGCTCTTCCGGTCGAGGAGTGACTGAATGTTAGCCCCTCAGGCACAGCGGAGGCAGCCGCCCCTGGCCTTGAAAGATGAGAAGGAGCTCAGAACTGTGAACTGAGCCTTGTACCAATACTCCCCCGCGGACTGTCTCTTGCTCTTTCTGGGTGACTAAGCACAGATAATGAGGCTGCCCTGGCACACTGAATTATTCATGCCTCAGCAATACAGTATGCAGATATTATACCTTTTGCAGGTTGTGTTGGTCCATGCCAAAGCTGATGGCACAGGGAACCAGGTATCCTCAGTCTTTTCTGTCTAGGAATGGACCATTCATGCCAGGCTCCTGGGTTAGCTGTGTCCAGCGCCTCCAGTATGCTTATAGACACAGATTCCTGGACTCCTAGAGCTGGCAGGGACCTCGGCCTTCCTTCAGGGCACTCTCGTAGTGTCCAGTTGAGGACTAGAGACCCAGAGAAGGGGTGGCATGCCTACCATCCCATAACCAGTTATACAGCAGAACTAGAGAAGGATCGCACTTCGCTTTTCTCGCATTTTGTGTTGCTGCTGCCCGTGATGCTGTCTGTCAGGTCCGGGAAATAGACTTTGGGTCTCTGGTTGAAATGGCAGCAGTTCCTGATCACACACACACACACACACACACACACACACACTCTCTCTCTCTCTCTCTCTCTCTGCTGGAAGATAATGACAGTCCACACGGTACCTTGACCATGTTGCGCCTCCTATAGCTTTTTAATGAGTGCTTTAGGAAACTTGCACAGTAAAATTATGATCTGTTTAATACTGCTCCCTTCATCCTGTATATTGAGATTAAATTTATATTGCCTTTGCTCTTTGCTTGCTGAATATGATGAAAGGAACCGTGAGAAGCTATTCCGCAGAGCAATTCTTGAGGATAGAAAAATGTTATTAATAACCCTCCTAAATCACCACAACTCTGAAAACAAAAGCAAATAAAAATGTCATTTCTGAAATTAATTACTAATTGTTACCAGAAAGCAAACCAAAGCTTTCCTCAGTGACAGACAACTACTATAGGAGAAAGATATGGAGACAAACATACATAATAATCTTTTGGATAATTTGTGAATAAGTTCCATCCTAGTTAATGTTAAATTCAGAAAATCTACAAGTTTTATTATCTCTCACCTAAATGAAACATAATAAGAAATTAGACCTTTAAGTAAAGCTCCATATTCAGACAAAATGCCTAGTATTTGCTAAGACATGAAATATATTTTTTTATGTTTTCCTTTGGTATAAAACTTTCCACTGGTAAATACTATTTCTGCTCAAATAATATGTTCAACTTTAATAGTTACGTGTTTAGAGTCCTAGTGACAATGTAAACTAAAAAAATACTCCTTATATTTTAAAACCAAATGAAAGAATTATTTTTAACCTATTTTTCCTCTCAAAGATCTATGTGTAAGTTTAGTATCTAAGCCAAAGTGGGGGGAAATGATACCTCTGTTCAGATTTTGCATTTATTTATGTAAGGCCCTAGAAAGTCCAGTCTAAGCCCCATTATCATTGCAAGTTAACACCTTAAAGCATTTTCACCCATTGATATTGTGGCATGAGTCAAGGTTATCATGTTAACAAGTCGGGGTCATAGTGGAACTCTGATGGTCTGAACCGTGTTTTGATTGGCCAGAGATGGTTAGAGAGCTCTGGAGCACAGAACACTGACTCCAGTGAGAGTTTCTGGCTGGATCTTAGAATGAGAGTCATTGGGGTGCCTGGGGGTCAGAAGGAAAGTATAGAACATTTGGGAGTGGAGAAGGCAAGAACTTTGAAATGCAGCTGAGTTGCACCCTATATTCATGTGCTATCTTTATTCAGCAAAAACAAGAGGGCCTAAGAAGCTGAAGTGTTGGAGTGATTCTGCCTACCCACCAGATCTATAGTGTGCTCTGGAGAGAGACTAAAACAGGAGATGGGGGTCTTGGGGCCCTCCTGCCTCGCGTAGTGTGAGCATCTTCCCCCCAGCACACCCTGACTGGAACTCCACGGTTTCAAGTGACATTGTTTTCATTCTTCTAGGGGCAAGACAGTGACTTTACTTTGTATCAGTAAAATAAACACGTGTCTCCCAATGCTGTGGAGGAAAACTGTGTTGCTTGGCCTTCCTGAGAGGTGGACATTGTCTAACATGGTGCTCCCTAAGGCATCTTCAAGAGTAATTTTGATAATCCTTGCCTTTTGCTTTATGCCCTCTCTAGAACCTAACACCCTTGAAAGATCAAGTTCACTGAACAAAAAAGCACTGAAAAGAAATTCCTCCTATTTCTGTCCTCTTAGGGCAAATCAACATGCCAGTACAGGATCTATTTGAAGGTTAGAGTTTCAACTAGAATAAAGGTCTGGTGATTGTGTTGCATGGGTCATTCTTTAATAATGTAGAGGAAAGTTGATGGCTTATGGAGCAAGGAACATTTTATTGCTTGAAATTACGACCATCTTAGCAAATGCACATACTGTGATTGAATCAATATTCAACGATGTTTTGGAAAATAGATGTGGAATGTAAATGATTTTTCTGTTTTTCTTGGTTTGGAGCGAAACGCTCATTAAATTCAAGATGCATCCAGCTGCCACATTTCCTGAATGCTGAGGGCGTAGGGCGGAACGTGGGGATGCAGACCTACCTCTGTATTTGAGTCTGATGGCAGGCAGCGTGGGCGGGAATAAAAGGCTGCAGGTGCCAGCCCTCAGGGGTGGGTGAGGTAGGAAGCTTGGCTGCCTCCTTACAGCTTTAAGAGGATTATATTATTTGATGCATTTAAATATAGTTCCCTTGTCATGCGTTTAAAGTGTTCAGTCCATTTCACTGAGTATTTACTCTGATTAGACAATTGTCAGTGTGTACCTGCTTTCCTTTTTTATATCCAAGTACCCTAAGTCCTTTCCCTGTAACCCACAGGCTGTCCTTTAAAACCTTGCTAGTGGGCTTATCAGCTTCACAGGACTGATTCCTCTAAAGGTACCCTGATCAGTTTAATTATATGTTTCTTTGAGCCACAAGAAATCAGACAGCTCTTAAACTCTGACATTTAGTGAACAAAAGGCACCAACTGAGTCAGATTCTATTGTTGTTCTTAAATCCACAGCTGAGTTTTGATCCTGCTGACAAAATGGCTGCTTTTAATCCATCCGTAGGCTGAATCCGTAGCTATGAAGAAAGTTTATAAGTTGGCTACCCATCTAAAATGTCACCAAATAGGCTCTTGTTGCAGAAATGGCCAGATTGAAAGTAGGGCAGGAGAGAGACTAAAATGAAGTTTCAGGGGAAAATTCCAGGGTTGAGTTAGCTTGGATCATCACCCAGTATTTAATTTAAATGTTCTCTGGGTAGAATTTTAATAGTGCACTTGCAATTCAATAAAGCATGTGCTTCCCTGAGATGGAAGCCAGACTGAGAATGGGTTCTGATGAAGGCGTGGCAGTGCTTTGCATGTCTATTACTGCTTTGGCTTTAGAGGATCAAAGAATTTTATTGATATTTTCACAAGATCCCTAGACTCTGTCTCATCTTAACTTTATCCAACTGGTCAAAAATTCCTGTCGATGCTATCTTATAAAAGTACCACCCCCGACACCCACTCTGTATCTGTCCCTGATTCTTTGTCCTCAGGACTCTTGACTTATTGACCTTGCTTCTCTTGATTGCTTCAATATCTCCTGACAGGTGTTCAGCTCCGTTTGTCTTCCTGTTCTTTCCACCCTCCAACTGCTACCAAGGTCTTTCTAGAAATCTGAACAGACCTCCTGTCTCAAACCTGTTGCTAGCTTACCACTCCTATCCAATGGTATATTATGGTATCGTAATACGTGTGCATAAAGTCCACACACTTTGGCAGGGCACGCCTGCATTCCTTGTCCTCCTTTCTACTTTTCCATCTCTCTGTGCTAGATTCTGTCCCTTTGTCCCAACAGTGGCAGAGTACGTAGAATTCAGACACACAGACAGAGACACACACACGCACATAGATGGACTGGCAAATAGAAACACTCCCATCCACCTCACTCTCTGTGCTCCCTTCCTTGCACACGGTGTCCCTTTTCCAAGGATGCTCTTCTTCTTGTTCACCTGCCCTAAGCTCGTTTGTCCTTCAGATTCATTGTATGTGTTACATCCTCGGGGAAGAGTTCCAGACTGTTCCCTTTCCACCCTGGCATGGCAGAAGTCACCCTTCCCTCTTCAGTGCCACCATAACCCTGGGCGTACTCCACTTCCACCTGCCACTCATTACTCACGTGTCCATTTCTGGTGTTGAGCTCTTTGAGTGCAGGGACAGTGTTCATAATTGAGTAATACAAACTGGACAGTCACAAACTCCTGAGAATCAAGAGGTCACTTTCTTTTCAATAGCTAAACCTAACATTGTTCTTGAGCTCCCAGCCTGCCTAGAGGAAACAGTTGATTTGAACTCATCCTGTTAAACTTAGTCAGCTGAGTACTTCTTTGGAAAGGGACAAGTTTCGGGAATTTGTTTCCCATTTTCACAGTCCAGCTCAAAGCTTAGCCACTTGGATAAAGACTTAGTTTTTAAATGGTTTTCTTTTTCCCTCTTCCTGTCCTTCTCTGGGATGACATTTCGATCTGAATACAGCAGATGCTCATGTAAATCTATGGCAATGAGACCACACTCCAACTGTGTGATGACCCTGAGTCCTCCTACTGTCTGCCTTTGGTATCTTCCTGCATCTTAGGTCCCTGATACTCCTTATCGTGGGGTCTTCACATCTCTCCTTTTCATTCAAACTCTAGCCTTGTCCTTGTTGCCAGTGCAGCATCAAGTTCTAAATCTCTTGCAAGTCATGAGCAGGCTGTTGTTATTGTTCAGTCCCCAAGTCATGTCCGACTATTTGCAGCCCCATGAACTGCAGCACGCCAGGCTTCCCTGTCCTTCACTGTCTTTTGGAATGTGTTCAAACTCATGTCCATTGAGTCAGTGGTGCCATCCAAACATCTCATCCTCTGTCACTCCCTTCTCCTCTTGCCCTCAATCTTTCCCAGCATCAGGATCTTTTGCAATGAGTAGACTCTTCACATCAGGTGGCCAAAGTATTGGAGTTTCACCATCAGTCCTCCCGATGAATATCCAGGGTTGATTTTCTTTAGGATTGACTGGTTTGGTGTCCTTGCTGTCCAAGGGACTCTCAAGAGTCTTCTCCAGCATCACAGTTCAAAGGCATTGATTCTTTGGTGCTCAGCCTTTTTTATTGTCCAACTCTCACATCCATACATGACTACTGGAAAATCCATGGCTTTGACTATACTGACCTTTGTTGGCAAAGTGATGTCTCTGCTTTTTTTAATCTGACAAATAGGTTTGTCATTTCTTTTCTTCCAAGGAACAAACATCTTTTAATTTCATGGCTGCAGTCACCATCCACGGTGATTTCGGAGCCCAAGAAAATGTCACGGTGTCCATTGTTTCCCCACCTATTTGCCATGACATGATGGGACCAGATGCCATGATCTTAGTTTTTTGAATGCTGAGTTTTAAGCCAGCTTTTTCACTCTCCTTTTTAACCTTCATCAAGAGGCTCTTAAATTCCTCTTCACTTTCAGCCATTAAAGTGGTATCATCTGCATATCCGAAGTTGTTGATATTTCTCCCGGCAATCTTGATTCCAGCTTGTGCTTCATCCAGCCTGACATTCACATGATGTATTCTGCATAGAGGTTAAATAAGCAGGTGACAATATACAGCCTTGATGCACACCTTTCTCAATTTGGAACCAGTCCATTGTTCCGTGTCTGGTTCTAACTGTTGCTTCTTGTCCTGCATACAGGCTTCTCAGGAGGCAGGTAAGGTGTAGGGACAGTTAGAATCCCAGGCTTGGTGGATCTTGCACTCTACTGCCACTCTACATCACGGACACTGCTTTGTTGGCATGAGGCTCCTATGAGGAGGTCTCCCTGCAGATTTCTGAATAAAAGAGGTTCATATGAAATGGTTTCATCATCATTATTCCTTTATACAACTCCCACTTCCAAAAGGGAGCATCCCCACCCTAATCTTATTCTCTCAAGCTCTCCAAGTTCTATACCGTCAGCCTCTGAAAGACTTTTTTTTGTGGGTCCAAAACATCCCTTCTGTCATGTTCTGCATTCTTATGTGATCATCATTTGACTCTATGTTCAGTTTTCCTGTTTTTGTTCCCTTGATATATAAAATCTAACTGGGGGAGTCCTGAGAAAATTATTTTATATTTATTGAAAGCTTAGCTTTTAAGATTCTTCTATGAATCATGACACTGAAAATGCATTCACTATTCAAGAGAGTATTAGATTCAACATTGAATGTTATGTGCCCTTCAGGGTTATGTAAGACATAGTTGAAATAAAAAGAACGTGGAATCCTTTGGAAGAAATTACGCTGGTACTCAATATTATGGTCATGAGAAGTGTTGGTGTTGATTTAGCAAGTTACACCAAACATTGGTGGAGAGGATTCTGAGGACACTTATATAATCCCAGACCACTATAGCCTTCAGTGCATTTCACTGTTCAGGATTCAGTGTTCAAGGGTTCGGTAGGGAATCCTTTCCGAGAGATAATGATTTATCATAGTTTTATTAAAGATTCCTAATTCTATACTGGGGCTTCCCAAGTGGCACTAGTGGTCAAGAAACTGCCTGCCACTGCAGAAGATGCAGGAGATGAGGTTTTGGTCCCTGGGTTGGGAAGATCACATAGAGGAGGGCATGGCAACTGACTCCAGTGTTCTTGCCTTCAGAATCCCTTGGACAGAGGAGCTTGGCGGGCTGCAGTCCCTGGAGTCGTAAAGAGTCAGAAGCGACTCAGCCCCCACAAACAATTCTATATTGGATTTTTAGTTGAATAGTGTTGTTTGTGAGCAATTTACATGGTAAAAACATGGGCAAATTCAGCTTAAGTTTTTAAAAACATGGGCAGATTCAGATAAGTTTCAGTTTATCTTGATTCTTGATGCATGGGCAAGGTATCTGCCATGTATGTAGCAAGAAGAGATACATTCATCAAACAAAAACATTTCCTCACCATTTATTAAAACCTTGCAAATGTTTGTAATTAGAGTCAAATAGATCTTAATGTACTATTCCCTTGATAAAGAGTGTCTTCTTTTAGGAAAAGTGCTAATCTGTGCTCCCTCTGATGGCCTTGCTTACAAAAAGCCAGTTGACTCAAGCTGCCACAACCAGGGGACCCCCACTGTTCACTAGTTAACTCTTTCTCAAATTACACACAAAGTGCCAGGAGGAAACCTAGGTCTCTAAATCAGGGTCTTGACTTTATATGGACAAGGATGGCTCTGCAGATCTGACAAAAGCTGTGAATTTTCTCAGCAGGAAAGTACAAGATGAATATACAACATGCTGCCTACAGTTTCAAGGTATATACAAGCCCCGCTCAAACCACTGAAGAACCCTTGATTTAAAATGGCATATAGTACACCCAAATCTCTACATTGCCTTCGGCGTTTAGTCAAAATTATCCTTGAAAACACTTAAGTTGCTGTGAAAAAATAATATGCCTGGTTTATGTATCTAAAATCTTGGTATATTCTATAACAGAGAGCAAATATGAAAGATATACTTTTACAGTGTTTTTAATTACAGGGGAAAAAAAGAGCATGAAGTTGCTGAATGAAAGTTGAATATGAAAAGGTTAAATGAACATATGATGCGGCTCCATTCCATAAATCTGACATGCAGTGGCAACTCTAGAAAGAGCTGCTGGTTGGGCGTCTGGTGTCTGCAGTACCAGCACTGGAGACAGGAAGATTTGAAATAAAATTTATCCCCTCCCAGGAATCAAGGGCATTCATCTTGACTTTGTCTTTCCTTCAAACTGCATGTGTTTTTTTTTTTTTAAACAGACAATATTCCTGTAAAATTTCCAATAATAACTCACCATGATTATTATATGCATTCTCTTTTTAATGTCCAAATAATGTCTTGTGCTTTGCTATTTAACTTGAGAAAGAAGTCAATTTTTTTGGACTTGTATTTTCAATCATAAGTCATCACCTTGAATAAATATACACAAACACATACACACACAGAACTAGAGTTGACTGTGCAATGGAAATGTGAAGTTCATTGTTCCAACCTAGAGTTTTGTGATTTGCAAATTTACTACTTGAGGTCGGTAATCGGTGGGCTTTTCTTAATGTCTTCTTTCTTTTCTTTTTGTGTGTATGCTCCTGCTGTCTCTCTCCCCGGAACCTCCTCTTGCAGCTGTGTAATGGGGGCTCAGTCACCGAGCTTGTCAAAAGTCTACTTAGGTGCAACCAGCGGTTGGACGAAGCAGTGATCTCATACATCTTATACGGGGCCCTCTTGGTAAGGACGTCCTTCAAGGTGGGGTCGGGGGGCAGTTTGTCATTGGTTGGCTCCCCACAGCATATTAACAAGGGGAAACTGCTCTATAATATGCAAGGTGTATTAACAGCAGGGAGGTGTAGCCTAATATGGACTTTGATTAGATTTTAATAGTAGGGTAATTGTTTAAAACTAACCATTGCAAATTTTCCTTTTCTCTTTCCTGTTGTTTGGTGGCGATGGAACTCCATGAAGGGCCTTCAGCATTTGCACAATAACCGAATCATCCACCGTGATGTCAAGGGGAATAACATTCTTCTGACAACAGAAGGAGGAGTTAAGCTCGTTGACTTTGGTAATGACTGCTTGTCGTTTGTTTTCTTGATGTGTGCAGTTTAGCCAAAGGCAGCAATTTATTGTGATCTCAGAAGACTGGGGACTCTCTTCTACACCATAGGCTGAGGGCCTTTCCAGTGACACACAGGCTGGAGAGTCGGGGTGGGGGGCGGTTCACCAGATGGATCACCCTAGGAGATGTTGTCGATCTATTTTCAGCTTTAGAAGCAATTTTATTAAAGAGAGAATATGAAAGTGTTTCAAAAGAAAAATTTAATGGGAAAAACTTTGGTTTGTTGCGAAGGATTTCACAACTCAGGGCAATTGTCTATAATTTACATTTTCTCTATTATTCTTTTGCATATGAAAAGAGGAAACCGTTTGGTCTTTTAAATGACTTTCTCTAGCCTCAGGCATACTAATTCCCTGTGAGCAGAAGGTAAAATACTCCTTTGGGTCTGGAAGCTAACATCCCTTTAAATTGTGATTATTGCTGCTACATGTGAGGCTGGTTGAACTGGAAACATTAACAGGAAATGGAAGGGTGAGAGGAAACAGAGTTACATCACCTAAGGCCAGAGAGCTATTAATATCTCCTTACAACACTCCTTGTATTGAATCCAACAAACCATTTGATTTTCCTTTTAAGTTTATCAAATGGTTTAATCTTCTAAATGAATTTAACAACAGTTAGTCCTTGAGCATGACTGCTATAAATAATGAGAAAACATTTACAAAAGCACTTTTTAAAATGTTCTTTTTCAGTGTCAGCATAGGAGGAGAAAAGATGATTCTGTATGTTCATTGCTTTATTGGTAAGAAAGAGTTTAGTGTTAAAATGTGTCAGTGAATCATTTGCTCAGAAGAAATTACTCAAAGATAAATGAAATTGCACTAAGTAATTGGTCTGTTTTTTAAAAAAGCAAAGAAAAACTTTAGGGTGTTTAAATAGAGTTTAAAGAACCCTCTCTGGCTTCCTAGTAAAGAGTAAAGAATGCAAGCAGTTAGTGGAACTACCCTTAAAAAACAACCCATGGTACTTGGCAAATCTGTGCCTAATGTTCTTAAAGATATGTTCTTTGCTGATGAGCACATGTATCCAAGTTTTTCAGTTCTTATCAACAACATTAGTGGCAACTATTGTCATTGTCTTAAGGGCTGAGGTGGATTTCTGCTTGGTATAAAACAGTACCTTATATTTGTAAAATGCTTTTCATTTTACAAATGCTTTTCATTTTCAAAATTTATGTCATTTTCACAGTTGTTCCCTTGATATTTAAGAGCTCTTTGTGTTAGGTGTAATGAGCTGTATTGTCCCCAGTTTGAAGGTGAGAAAACTGAAATTCATTGTGAGGTTGTCTGCTCGAGGTCTTATAGGAAAAGGCATAATTGCTATGGGAAATAGGGCTTCTGACTGCTAATCCAATTCACCTTTACGTCTGTTGTGGCATAAAAAAGAGAACTGGCCAAAGGCTAAAACAAAGTATATAGGAATTATGTTAAAATTCAAATCCTCAACATTGAGCCCTAGATAATAATAGTCTTAGTCTATTTCTTTTTCCATTTGACAAATGTATTTTTTTTGACAGGTTTCCAGCCTTCTAGATAAGGCGCTGAAAATTTTTTACGTCTACACTGATGCTCAGTTATAGATAATACATGCCAATTTTCTTCCTCCATCAAATGAAGCACCATTTTTAGAAAGATATCACCTGAAATATTTTGGAAATATAGTAGGAAGGTATTTGGGGTTAATCCTAGTTCTTGATGCTTTCTTTTGATTCCAATTTTGCAGCAGTATGGATAGAAATATTCACTAGAAAAAAAAATGTCCTGAGTGATAAATGCTCATACCTACAGTGTTTGGCAAACTACAGCCTGTGAGCCAAGTCTGACCTGTCCCATTTTTGTACACCCTATGAACTAAGAAGGATTTTTATATTTTTTAACAGTTGGGGAAAAAAATCAAAAGAAGAGTATGATACGTGAAAATGATATGCATCCCTAAATAAATTTTTGCGAAAACACAACCACACTCATTTGCTTTTGTGTTATCTGGGCTGCTTTTGCAGAGCTGAGTAGTTGTGACAGAGCCTTAAGCTCACGAAGCCTGAGATATTTGCTGTCTGACCCTCTATGGAAGAAGTCTGTCAGCCCTCATCTAGCATCGTCTGCTCGCTGCTGAAATATGACACGCTTTTCTTATAGGTGTCTCAGCTCAACTCACCAGTACACGTCTACGGAGAAACACATCTGTTGGCACCCCATTCTGGATGGCCCCCGAGGTGAGCAGAGGGCATCTATTTCTGTGTATTTGTGGAAAGCCTTGGTACTATGCCTTTTTTATGGGAAAGTCACATACTTCACAAAACTTTCAGCAAGAAGGATATCCTTTATCCTCATTGAACTGTGAGAGTTCTGATTTGGTGGGTGAGAGTGATGACACTATCTCCAGACTAAATGACAGAGGCCCATAGAATACCTTCAGGCAGTTAGAAAAAAAGGTGCCTCCTCCAGAAGACGCCATGATCTCTGAGGGTCATGGCTTGGCAAGTTCATCCCACCATTGTGTAAATTAGTAGAGGTCACCTTCCCTGGATAGAGGCAGACCCAGTGACACATGGCTCAATGAAGAGACAGATTTCAGTTCCAGGTGGCCTACAGAACAATATGCCATAGTTCTAGCTATTTTTTTTTTTTTAAACTGGATACATAACAACTTCTCTTATATACTTTTTCTGTATCTCTAGTAAAACCTGGGATTTGGGTCTAATTTTTAGTTCTGGCATCACCACAAAATCCTCTGTGAAATGACACATATAAAAGTTTGCAGAATTTCCAGGCTAAATACCAACAGACCCTGAAGCACAGCTACAGCTTTGCTTGTCAGGTCAGCATTGAATTCCACAGCACTCTGGCCTGGGATCAAGCAAATGGCCTCTGTTAATAAGAGGACTTGTGTAGTCATCTCCTTAGAGATGGGGGGAAATGTATTATTGAAAACTACAAAGCCAGCAACATTCAAATTAGCAGTTTTAATTTAATGAGACAAATGACATTGTTTTGTGAAACTCAGTTGTCCTTTGCAGTATGAGTCCATTTCAGAGCATGACAGCATGGATTACTTTGAGTTACTTTGTTATTTTTATTACTGTATACCGTGTGGTGATCCGGTTCTCCCACTGCTTTACTCTGTCTCAGCTTGTGTGATCTCCTTGTTTAAATAGCATCTCCTTTGGCCTCTAACCGGTACACCTCTGTTGACTTGATGCCAGCTTCATAATAAAAATAAATATGGGCATTGAAGTTATGTGGCAAATGACCATCCAGATAATCTGGAACATGTTTTTTTTACTGCAACTTCTCCCATTTCATTATTACATATAAAATTATAGTTGAAACAAAGGCAAACCATAAAAATTTTCATAGGTATCTCATGAACTCTACTTTGAGAAACACTGTGGGACAAAGTCGAGATTCCTTTGGATGAGGAATGAAGCCATTCATATTCAAGCCTGTCTGCTGTCCAACCTCATCTCAGGCTGCTGCTAAGTCGCTTCAGTCGTATCCCACTCTGTGCGACCCCATAGACGGCAGCCCACCAGGCTCCCCCGTCCCTGGCATTCTCCAGGCAAGAACACTGGAGTGGGTTGCCATTTCCTTCTCCAATGCATGAAAGTGAAAAGTGAAAGGGAAGTCACTCAGTTGTGTCTGACTCAGTGACCCCATGGACTGTAGCCTACCAGGCTCTTCCTTCCATGGGACTTTCCAGGCAAGAGTACTGGAGTGGGGTACCATTGCCATCTCAGGTTACTTTTCCCCAATTTACTTTTTTTTTTTTTAATGCCTCAGCAGTAGTGGAAAAACAAGTAATTCCCCAAATCTGTCCTTATATATCATTTCTTTAAACCTTTCTATATATTGTTACATCATCTGGAGTGGCCTTCAGAACTCTGCAACTTTCCTTCTCAATCTTCAAGTCTCTCTCAAATACTATTCCCCTAGGAAACTGTCCTTATCCTTGGCCGATACTGAGGCTCTTTTCCCTGAGTGTCCACTGCAGCCTTTATGCTCTCCATTAGCAAGATATGACCATTGTACTATAGTTATTGACAAGTGGGTATTCTAACTGAACTCTAAACTCTAGCAGGGACTTGGGATGCTCGGCTCTCAGCATAGTGTTTGGTATAGAGTAGGAGCTCAATGTGCTTCTGTTGAATGCACAAATATATTGGTTAAAAAGGAAAAATCAAGGAGAAGATGAGTTTGGTGGGTAGATTGAGGAGGGCTTTATGACTATTGGTATTCACACATAGCTTTGTTGATTTTGGTTAATTTATTATTAAAGGAAAGCATAACTGAGGCCACTGAATTCTTATTCAGGGTGGCATAAGTCAGAAGATGGTATTCGCATTCAAGTCTTCAGCAAGTTGGTGTTCTCAGAACCACAGACCACAGAAAAGGGAACGCTGCTCTTGGCTTTATACATTTCTCATGAAGTGTTTGTGACTTTTAGGTTTCAGCTGGGTTGAAGAAAATATGTAGAATGTTTCTACTAGGGGCAGTTTAGTGGCCCATGGTGAGCTTCTGTTGCCCAGATTGCCTGGAACTGGTTCCCTTCTTATCTTGCCTGCTATAGTGGATAAATTGAGGAGTAGGCAGATTATGGTATGGAGACCTTGAGAGTGCCTCTCAGGAGCCAAGTGTCCCGTTTCTGGGTATGACTCAGAGGTTCTCTCAGAATGTGTGTTGCATCCAAGACACTTTG
Source organism: Tragelaphus eurycerus (assembly GCA_935064755.1). Lineage (NCBI taxonomy): Eukaryota > Metazoa > Chordata > Mammalia > Artiodactyla > Bovidae > Tragelaphus > Tragelaphus eurycerus. The sequence continues at coordinate 1,383,711 of CAKXYN010000060.1, forward strand.
GGACCAGGCGGCAGCTCCTGGGCCTCAGTCCTACACTGTCCTCATGTTTTCACTCCCCAGAGTCTTTCTGCTCCATGACCTGCTACAAGAATGTCCATAGGAAGAATCTTACATTTGTCAGTTCCATTCAACAAACTTACAAAAATTATTTTATTGAAGTATGCTGCTGCTGCAGCTAAGTCGCTTCAGTCGTGTCCAACTCTGTGCGACCCCATAGACGGCAGCCCACCAGGCTCTGCTGTCCCTGGGATTCTCCAGGCAAGAACACTAGAGTGGGTTGCCATTGCCTTCTCCATTGTGCGAAAGTGAAAAGTGAAGTGAAGTCGCTCAGTCACGTCCGACTCGTAGCGACTCCATGGACGGCAGCCCACCAGGCTCCTCCATCCATGGGATTTTCTGGGCAAGAGGACTGGAGTGGCTTGCCATTGCCTTCTCTGTTATTGAAGTATAGTTGACTAACAATGTTGTATTAATTTCAGTAGTGATTCAATTATACACATATATATTCTTTTTCATATTCTTTTCTATTATGGTTTATTATAGGATATTGCAGGGAAGGCAATGGCACCCCACCCCAGTACTCTTGCCTGGAAAATCCCATGGATGGAGGAGCCTGGTGGGCTCCAGTCCATGGGGTCGCTAGGAGTCGGACACGACTGAGCGACTTCACTTTCACTTTTCACTTTCCTGCATTGGAGAAGGAAATGGCAACCCACTCCAGTGTTCTTGCCTGGATAATCCCAGGGACGGGGGAGCCTGGTGAGCTTCCGTCTATGGGGTCGCACAGAGTCGGACACGACTGAAGCGACTTAGCAGCAGCAGCAGCAGCATAGGATATTGATTATAGCTTTCTGTGTTATACTGGAAAAGGCAATGGCACCCCACTCCAGTACTCTTGCCTGGAAAATCCCATGGACGGAGGAGCCTGGAAGGCTGCAGTCCATGGGGTCGCTGAGGGTCAGACTCGACTGTGGGACTTCACTTTCACGCATTGGGGAAGGAAATGGCAACCCACTCCAGTGTTTTTGCCTGGAGAATCCCAGGGACGGGGAGCCTGGTGGGCTGCCGTCTATGGGGTCGCACAGAGTCGGATACGACTGAAGTGACTTAGCAGCAGCAGTGCTATACAGTAGGTCCTTGTTGTTTGTCTATTTTATATATAATAGTTTGCATGTTAACCCCAAACTCCCAGTCCATCCTGCCCTACCCACTCATCCACTTGGCAACCCTAAGTCTGTTCTCTTTATCTGTGATTCTGTTTCTGTTTGGGTGATAAGTTCATTAATATCATATTTTAGATTCCACATATAAGTGATATCATATGGTATTAGTCTTTCTCCTTCTGACTTACGTCACTTAATATGATAATCTCTAGTTCTATCTGTGTTGCTGCAAATTACATTATTTCATTCTTTTTTTTTTTTTTATGGCTGAGTAGTGTTCCTTTTGGGCTTCTCTGATAGTTCAGTTGTAAAGAATCCACTTGCAATGCAGGAGACCCCAGTTCAATTCCCAGGTTGGGAAGATCCGCTGGAGAAGGGATAGGTGACTCACTCCAGTATTCTTGAGCTTCCCTTGTAGCTCAGCTGTAAAGAATCCGCCTGCAATATGAGAGATCTGGGTTTGATCCCTGGATAGGGAAGATCCCCTGGAGAAGGGAAAGGCTACCCTCTCTAGTATTCTACCCTGGAAAATTCCACGGACTGAATAGTCCATGGAGTCACAAAGAGTCAGACAGGACTGAGTAATTTCACTAGTGTTCCTTTCAACAAACTTATACTGTCCTTCTGTGAGGCCAGGGTGTGGGTCAAGAGGAGTCCTTGAAAGGATAATCAGTAATGGTTCAAATGGATATTGTCTTTATATGGTGGCCTGCATAGTATATTGACCTTAACATGCTTTCATTTCTGCTTATGTGAATAAGTGGTATTTAGATTAAATATGGGAGAAGGCAATGGCAACCCACTCCAGTACTCTTGCCTGGAAAATCTCATGGGTGGAGGAGCCTGGTAGGCTGCAGTCCATGGGGTCGCTAAAAGACACGACTGAGCAACTTCACTTTCACTTTTCACTTTCATGCATTGGAGAAGGAAATGGCAACCTACTCCAGTGTTCTTGCCTGGAGAATCCCAGGGTCGGGGGAGCCTGGTGGGCTGCCGTCTATGAGGTCGCACTAAGTTGGAAGCGACTTAGCAGCAGCAGCAGATTAAATATGACAACGATGCATGTAATACCAATGCAAGTGGAATAAATCGACTGCATGCCAGAGTGCCTTTACTTTGAAAACACAGTTGAAAAATCCTTGATCCTATTTTGTTTTTTTATAATTTATTTACTTTTTGGCTGTGCTGGGCCTTCATTGCTGCTTGGGCTTTTTTCTCTAGTTGCGGTGAGCAGGAGTTACTCTCTAGTTATATTGTGCAGGCTTCTCCTTGTGGCGGCTTCTCTTGTTGGGAAGCACTGGTCCCAGGTCATGTGGGCTTCAGAAGTTAGAGCACGTGAGCTTAGCAGTTGTGGCTCCTGGGCTCTAGAGTAGTTGTGATGCATTGGCTTAGCTGCTGCTCAACATGTGGGATCTTCCCGGATCAAGGATTGAACTTGTATCTCCAGCATAGGCAGGCAGATTCTTTACCAGCAGGTCACCAGGGAAGCCCCTATTTTATTTCTGAGACATTGAACCAAATTATTTTTTTCCCTTTTGCATTTGCATTTTGATTTCACCAGCCTGAGTAACTCCAACATCTATAATAATTCAAATAGGCTATAGGCTTCAAACCAGGTAGCTGATGAAATGTGACCAGACCACCGTCAAGTGTTGACTTGCAGTCCAAACAGCAGTTTACTAGGGCAGCTCGAAGCTGCAACATGAATTATCATATTCACAACACTCTCCACTTACTTTCTCTTGCCACTTCATGTAGACACTAGGAAGGTTGAAAGATGCTGAGTGAAAGTGGTATCAACTCAGCCATGTAGGAGAAGAAAAATTCCAGGGGGTGCCCTTAGTGTTATAGTACTTTGAAACAGTGCTACTGGGGAATTATTGGCTGGCATAGTAAGAGTTATTCTAGAAGTCAATATCGGTAGAGTTTTTTTCTTTCTTTTTTTTTTTAAACAAACTGAGCATTTCAGTAGCACACTGTGACTCAGGAAGATGATTTTAAATGGGAAAGAAAGATGCTCAACATTAGAAACCAAGAGTCGGACACGACTGAGTGACTGAACTGAACTGAATCACGTTGCATTCTCCCTGTGTATTTGCTTTCACGTGGCCACCGTGCTATAAGGACACTAGTAATACTGGATTAGGGACCCATCCTGCTCCAGTATGACCTCACTTTAACCAATTACATCTGCAGCAACCCTATTTTCAAGTAATTTCACATTCTGAGGTCCTGGGAGCTAGCACCTTAGCGTATCTTTTTCAGAGGACACAATTCAACCTGTAACAACTCTCCAAAATACTCAGCACCCCTCCTCTGTAGTAAATAATTCAGATTTCTAAGGTAATCAGCCAGTCATTTTGAATCTACAGATCCTCATGTTACAGGTGCTAGGTTAGTTAGCTCAGCTTTGCCTGTTTGTACACATGCACGCGCGCGCACACACACACACACACACACACACACACACACGCACGCACACACTCCTCTCTCTCTCAGCCTTAGGTGTTTGAGGCAAACACAGTTCTTTTTGTATGTGCTAGAATGTACCATATGTTCTTCTGGATGTACATAACAAACTGCCTGCTCACATGGAGCCTCAGCACCTTGAGGATTCTGTGCTATTCTACCTGCTCTCTGGTCAGATATTTTTGGATTATCTCCAAGATGCGTGGTGTAGGTCACTTCCCTCAACCTAATTAACAGTGAGCCTCTGATCTCCCTCCTTGCCTGTGACTATCGGTAAAGGGAGAACTGCGTTAACTCACATGTTCCTCCCTCTGCTGCTACTGCTGCTAAGTCACTTCAGTCGTGTCCGACTCTGTGTGACCCCATAGACGGCAGCCCACCAGGCTTTCCCATCCCTGGGGTTCTCCAGGCAGGAACACTGGAGTGGGTTGCCATTTCCTTCTCCAATGCATGAAAGGGAAAAGTGAAAGTGAAGTCGCTCAGTCATGTCCGACTCAGCGACCCCATGGACTGCAGCCCACCAGGCTCCTCCGTCCATGGGATTTTCTAGGCAAAAGTACTGGAGTGGGGTGCCATTGCCTTCTCTGGTTCCTCCCTCTACCCATGTTTATTGCCCCTTTTCTCCGTCACTGTCTCCTGATAGCCAGTTTCTTATAATAATATGAATAGTAACATCCCACATCTGCATAGAACTTTTACAAATATTGTTTTTAAGCGCTCGCTACCTGTGAAAATGCCAGTTAGTTAGGCATGATGACTTTGATTTTATAGAGAAGAAACCTAAGGCTCTGCCAGGCTAAGTGCTCAGGAACACTGGGTGGCTAGGTGGGTAACAGTAACTGGAATCTTTGGGTTGTGACTCAGTGAACTCAGGCACTTCCAATACAACCCATGCCCACTGTCAGTACTGGATTGCTCGGCCAGTGTTTGCATTGAACATCTGCCAGATAATATCCTGGTTCAGAGCAGAAAGGGACACAAGCCTGCTTTGTTTATTTATGGTGATGGCAGGGATGTAGGACTAGCTGATCCTTAATCTACCTTTCCTACCATCACAGGTAGTGAAGAATTAAACTGAGTATTTATAAATGATTGAAACCCAAAGAAAGTGACCAGGATCATCATTATTGTTCTTATTGAGGATATTTGTAGACTCTGTTAAAATAATGCCTTACAGTTAGCTGGGAAGCACTGGTGGGACCATGCTGATTGTTAAAATACTGAAATACTTTTGTCCTAGGTGGTAAGTGGCTGCCATCCAGAACCTCTAGAGTACTCTTTGGCCACCAGAAGTGCCTGTCTCTTTCCCTGGACACCCAGATTTCCTAACAGCCCAGCATATCCAGGGGATAATGTCTAGAAAGAAGCGTGTCTTAAGAACAAGCTTCAGGGCCATGTGTAGCTGATTGGCAGATAGTTTGACTATTTCACCTGCTTAGCAAGTATACAGTGGGAAGAACACTTGCAATTACTGAGGATGTACCCGTGAATGCACTGGGACTAGGATGGGTGCTTTTTTAATATGTTGTTTTATTTCATTCTCACAATGGCCCTCTGGAATAGATACTATTTTCTTCATTTTACCACTAAGCAAAGTGAGGCTCAAAGAGGTGTAGGAGATATTGTGTCCAGATTCCCATATCTGGTAAGTACTGGAGCTCTTTGACTTTTCAGAGAGCATGGGAATCCAAGTTCCAATTTACAGGTGAGGAAACAAAGGCAGGAAGAAGATACTCTTTGAGCTAGTTCAGACCATATTTGGCCCCAGAATTCAGGTCTCCTAGTCCACCGGCCTTGTGTTCTTCAGCTTCAGTGTTTTCATATGTGACTTATGGTTAGGAACATGTGTGCTGAGCTGGCTCCTCTGTCAAAGTCATGCAGAGATGGAGGGGTGGTAGAAGAACACTCTGAAACTGGAGTGTGAGCCACATCATTTTAAAAGACTTACATGAAGGACCTATCACCTGTAATTTATAGGTTGATTACGCTTTTCCCTCTCACCAATGAGAGAAGCAGCCTATAGATTAAGCATCCAGTTTACTTGGCATCTTCCTAAAACAACCAAAAGTCTGTTTCTGTATTAGAAAGCAGAGTTGTGGATGAAATAAACATTTGCTTCTTTTTAGAAAATTTTTTTTCATTTTTACTTCCATCTGCTGGTTGTTGCAAACAAGAGCTAATCAGCTGAGCAGAGAAACAGATGTGCTGTGACGGCTCCAAAAATGGATCTCTCTCTGCTTGGCAAAGGGTCGTTGACAGGGGATGGTTGCCATAACAACCAGCTTACACCAATGCAGAAATATCACAGGCTTTTTGCAACTACTCTTCATTAATTATGCCATTCCTAGCTAAACGATACAATAATGCTATTTCCTTTGGCACTGCCAGGAATAGAGATGACGAATGAGATGTTTTGTGCTGATGGGCTGAGAAAGTCATAAACCACTACAGAGCTGAAATATTATTGTTGTCATTATTACCATTTTGTTCCCTGAGCTCTAGCTAATGGGTTTGGTACCCAATAAGAATTAATAGCATTTGTTGAGTGCTTACTATGAGCCAGGCACTAAATGCTTTGTATGAATTAATTCATTTGTAATCCTTACAACAACCCCATGAAATTACTGCTATTACTGGCTCAGTGTTTTAGACAAAGTAAATAAGTCACAGAAAGTTCTTGTCCTTGGACAGCTGTTAGGTGATGACACTAGGATTTAAACTCAGATATTTAGCTCCAAAATCCCTGCTTTTAACCACTATACTAGAGCAAACTGTCTGTGACTACCAGTATACCAGATAAGATGAATATCTTTTTTTCCAAGTTAAAAATTATTTTAGATAAGAATTATACTTCATAATATGTTGAGGAAAATACAATATTTCAACATGACACTAGAAATCAGTATAATTAATGCCTCAAAGAAGGATCTGGAAAAGTAAAATAGCAAAGTTCTTCAGAATAGAGCCATGGCACCCCACTCCAGTACTCTTGCCTGGAAATTTCCATGGATGGAAGAGCCTGGTGGGCTGCAGTCCACGCGGTCACTAAGAGTTGGACATGACTAAATGACTTCACTTTCACTTTTCACTTTCATGCATTGGAGAAGGAAATGGCAACCCACTCCAGTGTTCTTGCCTGGAGAATCCCAGGGACGGGGAGCCTGGTGGGCTGCTGTCTATGGGGCTACACAGAGTCGGACATGACAGAAGCGACTTAGCAGCAGCAGCAGCAGCAGATTTTAGTTATAGCCCTGCCACTCATTTTTAAAAAGTGAATGTGGTTCAGTTACTTTAATATGGTTTCATTTTTGGTAGAAAAGATAAGAGTACAAATTTTGGAGTCATAGACCTGCGAGCAAATCGTAGGTACCATACTTATACACCTAATCATGGACCTCAGGCGAGTTACTGAATATTCTGATTAGAAAGATGGGAGAAGTTAAAAGAGGTAAAGTGAGAAGGGAAAAACAGCAGCCTCAGAGGACAAAATGAACGATGTCCTGAAAGTGTTTGCTGCCATACTCATCAGAGTGTGTGCTGTAAAAATGGTGGGGCCTGTTGCCTGAACCCTACCTTTCCTGCCCTGTTCTCAGCTCAAAGAGGACTGGCCTGGGTAGTCTCTGCCTCTGAGGTCCATTCTGTGTTTCAGAGAACATTGATGGTTTCTGGGGCAAAGACCCTCTTCCCACTCTCACATTCCAAGCCCTTAGAGTTCCTGGAATTGGAGAAGGCAATGGCACCCCACTCCAGTACTCTTGCCTGGAAAATCCCATGGACGGAGAACCTGCTAGGCTACAGTCCATGGGGCCGCTAAGAGTCGGACACGACTGAGCGACTTCACTTTCACGTTTCACTTTCATGCATTGGAGAAGGAAATGGCAACCCACTCCAGTGTTCTTGCCTGGAGAATCCCAGGGACAGAGGAGCCTGGTGGGCTTAGCAGCAGCAGCAGCAGCAGCAGCAGAGTTCCTGGAATAATGAGGAGGGGATCTCTCCAGGCTCTCAGTAAGGGTGAAGTGATGACAATGGTGAGACTTTCAGGGTCCGATTTTACCCGACTCTGTTTTAAAAGGCTGGGGATTCTTGGGACCACACCTGCCAATCACTTCACTGTGAGGAATATAGGCTTTGGTTGCTCAGGAGATTCAAGTGAAGGATTTAGAACCTTGGATCATTGACTGAAAGACCTGTGTATCTTCCCCCACAACATTCATCTCTGAAATTCTGCAGCCATTTATGTTCCCTGATTCCCCCCAGGTTCCTGGGTCAGCCTGTGAGAAGCAAGGATTCCCTCCCTTCTCCTTCTGGGGCAGACCCTACCTGCATTCCCAGGGTGGTCCTGTCTTTGAGGGTCCTGGAGCACAACCCAAACACTTGGGGCTGCGATGGGTGAAGGGTCACAGTGATTAATGCAGCCCCAGGTTTCACCCTCAGCTTCAGCCCCAGCTCCCCTCTCAGCTGGAGCTCTGCAGGGTTGAGCCATATATCATCTGTCACTGTGGAGGTGGGGGGCTGGCCCTGGAGGTGGTGGTGACTTGTCAATACCCTCCTCCTGGCAGATCTAAATATAGAACCCCATTTTGAGGCCTCAGCTTCCAGATGTGCAGAAGCACGTGGGGCCCCCAACCTGCCTCCTGCTCAGGGCTAAGTAAGAGGTTTCAAAGTCATAGCCTCTGTGAGCATTTCAAATTCCCAGACTGTCCTCACCACCCCTCTCTGGGGAGGTGAGGAAGGTCAAGGCACCTGTTGTTTCTCCTTCTTCATCCACCAAAGATGAAGAACTGTTCCCTCGGGGGCAGAAGTGTTTGCTGAAGAAATGTCAGAGCCTGCCTCTGCTCCTCCTAGGCTCCAAGTCAAGTCAGCCGGCGGCTACCCTCTGGTTAGTGCCTCCACTGCCCTGCCCCGGGCATAAGGACTCAACCCCACGGAAGGGGAAGGGAGATCACAGCTAGGCCAGTGCTGCCCTGGCTCCTCTGCATGATGGACCCTGAGCTGTTGGAGGAAAGCAGAGGGAGGCAGGCAGTCAGCATTAGGAATGGGACCCAGGGGAGCCTGGGCTGGGCGAGAAGCCGGAGTAGGTGGGACTTGTATTCATGGTGCTCTATTATGTCCCAGGTTTTTTCCATACCTTTTATGGTTTTAAAAGGGTAAAGGAAATCACTCTTTGCTAGGACTGTGTGATATTCCCAAGTGTGCCCTGGTTTGCATGGTGATGTCAGTCTGGGAGAGGCCATCACCCAGAGACCACGTGCAGATAAAGGGGTGTGCCCATGTGGGAACATTCAGATGTTTTGTTCGATTTGCTTCCCTTCCTGTTTTTCAAATGTATTGTAGAGGAGAAAAACTACCCGCCCCCTTCCCCCGCCTGGTTTCTTACTGTGGCTTTTGCTTCAGTTGTGTTACCTACTAGCTGTATAACTTGGGGAGAGTTTCTTAACCCTTCTGAATCTGTTTCCTCCTCTAAGGTAAGAATACCTGACCTAATAGCTGTAAAAAGGATGAAATTGTAGAACTCTTACTCTGGTAGAATTAGAGCACTAGCTGACAAAGGAAAGGTGCGGTGGAAGGAAGAGTGAGGGCATGGGGCCGTGAGAGGCAGTGGAAACTCCACCTGCTTAAGTAGAAGGAGTGCTGCATGCTCAGAGTATGGCAGTTACTGTGGCTGTGGCTTACGATGGAACACGAAATCCCTTTGGTAGTGTTTCACTTTTCACTTTCATGCGTTGGAGAAGGAAATGGCAGCCCACTCCAGTATTCTTGCCTGGAGAATCCCAGAGACAGGGGAGCCTGGTGGGCGGCCGTCTATGGGGTCATGCAGTCAGACACGACTGAAGCAACTTAGCAGCAGCAGCAGCAGCATTCTGTGTATTATAAGAATCCCCGGGAGATGCCTCACTCATGAAGAAGATGTGGACTTTGCTCCCGGTTTGGCTACAAACCAGCTCTGTGACTCAGCTGTTCCCCAAGACCTCAGTTTCCTCATCTGTCAAATAGGGGGATTGACTTAATGAATCCTAGGATCCCTTCCAGCATCCATCTCTAATTTGGGGCAAGCTGCTAGGGGAGGGCAGTGGGATTCTCGTGGGTATCCAAGCACATGTATTTCTTCAGAGCCTTTGAGTGCTAAGGACACATACACAAATTTGGGGTCACTGATTTTGCTTTCACAGGGGAATTCTGTAATACTGGTCCTGAGTCTGAGAGCAGGGCTCGCCAAACAGTTAAGCATAAGTGATATGTTGGCCTTCCCTAGTGGCTCATTGGTAATGAATTCACCTGCCAGTGCAGGAGATACGGGTTTGATTCCTGGGTCAGAAAGATCTCCTGCAGAAGGAAATGACAACCCACTCCAGTATCCTTGCCTGGGAAATCCCATGAACAGGGAAGCCTGGTGGGCTACAGTCCGTAACAACAACAAAAAAAAAACAACAAAAGTGATATGTTTCCAGGGCTTTGGGGGAATTTCAGTACAAAAATTGGTGTTGTGTCCTGGCCTCAAACCCAAAACAGCCGCCTCTGCCCTCTGCCAGCCATGGTGGGGAGAGGTGCTGTGTATATCGCTGTGTCTTTTTAAGTTGAACCTTGTTTTATTTTTCTCAAGTCATAAACTGAGTGTTACAATCCTGAGAAAAGGCTTGCAGAACATCATATTTTAATTAGAGACCTTTCTTCAGCAATATTTGAACCGTGAACTTCCTGATGTTCAAGCTGGTTTTAGAAAAGACAGAGGAACCAGAGATCAAATGGCCAACATCCACTGGATCATGGAAAAAGCAAGAGAGTTCCAGAAAAACATCTATTTCTACTTTATTGACTATGCCAAAGCCTTTGACTGTGTGGATCCCAATAAACTGTGGAAAATTATGAAAGAGACGGGAATACCAGACCACCTGATCTGCCTCTTGAGAAATTTGTATGCAGGTCAGGAAGCAACAGTTAGAACTGGACATGGAACAACAGACTGGTTCCAAATAGGAAAAGGAGTACGTCAAGGCTGTATATTGTCACCCTGTTTATTTAACTTATATGCAGAGTACATCATGAGAAATGCTGGACTGGAAGAAACACAAGTTGGAATCAAGATTGCTGGGAGAAATATCAATAACCTCAGATATGCAGATGGCAGAAAGTGAAGAGGAACTCAAAAGCCTCTTGATGAAAGTGAAAGTGGAGAGTGAAAAAGTTGGCTTAAAGCTCAACATTTAGAAAACGAAGATCATGGCATCTGGTCCCATGACTACATGGGAAATAGATAGGGAAACAGTGGAAACAGTGTCAGACTTTATTTTTCTGGGCTCCAAAATCACTGCAGATGGTGACTGCAGCCATGAAATTAAAAGACGCTTACTCCAGTGTCAGACTTTATTTTTCTGGCTCCCAAATCACTGAGATGGTGACTGCAGCCATGAAATAAAAGAGCTACTCCTTGGAAGGAAAGTATGACCAACCTAGATAGCATATTCAAAAGCAGAGACATTACTTTGCCAACAAAGGTTCGCCTAGTCAAGGTATGTCTCCGGAGTATGGAGAGAGTTGGATGTGAAGAAGGTGAGCGCGAAGAATTGATGCTTTTGAACTGTGATGTGAGAAGACTCTGAGAGTTGACAGAGATCAACAGTCCAGAAGGAGACACCTGAATTGAAGGAATGATGCTAAGCGAAACCAGAGCCCCAGAGAGTGAAGAGAGAGGGGAGGAGGGGGAGGAGGAGAAGGGGACGACAGAGGAGAGATGGATGGCCTGCTGATGGGGGACCTCGGGAGTTGTGAGGGGGAGGCTGGCGTGCTCGTTCATGGGTGCGAGTCGGCGGCGACTGATCTGATCTGATCTGACTCCTTGGAAGGAAAGTTATGATCAACCTAGATAGCATATTCAAAAGCAGAGACATTACTTTGCCAACAAGGGTTCGCCTAGTCAAGGCTATGGTCTTTCCTGTGGTCATGTATGGATGTGAGAGCTGGACTGTGAAGAAGGCTGAGCACCGAAGAATTGATGCTTTTGAACTGTGGTGTTGGAGAAGACTCTTGAGAGTCCCTTGGACTGCAAGGAGATCCAACCAGTCCATTCTGAAGGAGATCAGCCCTGGGATTTCTTTGGAAGGAATGATGCTAAAGCTGAAACTCCAGTATTTTGGCCACCTCATGCGAAGAGTTGACTCATTGGAGAAGACTCTGATGCTGGGAGGGATTGGGGGCATGAGGAGAAGGGGACGACAGAGGATGAGATGGCTGGATGGCATCACTGACTCGATGGATGTGAATCTGAGTGACCTCCAGGAGTTGGTGATGGACAGGGAGGCCTGGCGTGCTGCAGTTCATGGGGTCGCAAAGAGTCGGACACGACTGAGTGACTGATCTGATCTTCTCAATTTTATGTGAAAATCATAATTTAAATTATTATTGGAAGTTTCTCAGTATACGGAATATAGATTCAGTTCTAGTCTTGAGTTTTATGAATGAACCAAAAAAAGCACCACCCCATCAATTTCAGTTCTTCTAGTCCACATCCCTTTTGGAAAAAAACCCCTCAAATCTCAAATGTATTGTCCCTTGAAGTTATATTTCATCCAAGGGAAGAGATTTCATATGCTTATTCAGTATCTCAACTTGTAACACTTTAAGATGTTTGTATGTAAAACTGGTGAATAATATTTGCCACTGGAATATTTATAGCTGCAATTTACAATTCTAGGGAAATTCTATTTTAGAAATCTTTATGATTAATAATATTTATTAATTATGCTGTGTGAATTATGTAAGTAAAATTAAGAATCCTATTTGCCTTCCTACTTCTCAGCCCATCTTATTTGCCAGTCTGTTGACTGTATTTTTGGGCTCAAGGTCAGCCAAGGATTAATAGCTTTAGGTCTATTTGCTTTGCCTCTTTTTAAGCTGAATTTAGCTCTTGAGATAACAGCATTTTGCCTGTGTACTTGACTGAAATTTTAATCTTGACCTTTGGTTATAATTTTGGGTCACACAATCAATTCTAGTAAGATGAGAAATCAGAACATATAAAGCAAACCTAATTGCATTTTTAATGATATTTTAAAAATTAGTGGAAAAATAAAATACCCTGAATAACAGCTATTGTCTTTTAAGTTTTGTAAATCATTTTTTAAAAGGGCAAAACATTTTTCCTTATGGTGGATGGTGCTAGTGTAATATTATTTGCTGGAAAATATTGGTTAAAAATCACATTATTGAAAGGGATTTCAGCACAGCAGCTCTTTGATTTGTCATTTGATAAATGGTTTAAGTTACACAGTTTGCAGAAATCTAGGTTTTCTGAATGCAGGAGTTCATATGTTGACTACTTTTTATTCCCCTTATATCCAGTCTAATACAGATACTCTTCTCAGTTAATGAAGACGTTGAGATGAGGAGAGACTGTTCTCTCAGGTTATTATAGCTCAAGCATTTCTGCAAAGATAGAGGGTAGATCTCACCCCCGTTTTGGGACCTTTACCAGTAAGCCCTACTCTTGGTCTAGGTTGAAATGAAACTGTAACCATGGGGCATTCCATGGGACTGTGGTGGCCTGAGAAAGTGAAAGTACTATGCCTAGTCTTGTGCTTACAATGGAAAGGGGTATGGTTGAGAAGAGAATTCTTTTTAAACTTGTGCAACCCTGGTTTTACAACCAGGACATCACCTTTAACCTGTCACCTTGCTGTTGAAAGAATCCCCACAGCCAACACTACCCCTGAGGAAGTAACCACACCCTTTCGAAGATCAAGGCAAACTTTCCAGTACTTATTTACATTTCAAGACAGAAAAACAGACAAAATTTGTTTTTTTGGTTATAGAAATAATTTGTGTTCCTTGTAGACATTTTAGAAAATGTAGACAGTCTGATAGAAGTAAATCAATAAAATATATATTACCCATGCATCTATGACCCAGTGATATCCACTACTAACATTCTGGTACCATAGGAAAAGCTGGGTAATCAGCATTTCCCTAAGCAGTGCTTCAGACAACACCTAGGGGGAAAGGGTTGCTTGGTTTACACAGGAAGAAGAGATACAGGGAGATTAAATAATTTGCTAAAGTTATCCAGTGAGAAAGTGGCAAAATTGAAATGAAGATGCCTGGGTCTGGGACCTTTTTGCAACTGCCAGAGGGCTGAGTCTTTTCACAGTCCCAGAGCTTTGCACGGTTAGTTTTCTCCAGCTCATGGCTAAAGAAAGGGCCAGCCTCCTCAACGGGACTCAGTGGACCATGCCCAAGGCTGGATAAGGAAATGATATGTGTCAAATCGGTTGTTATCAAATTGTAGCTACAGTTTCACCCTATAAACTCCTTTAAGAGAGGGGAGAAGGGAGTGACTGGGGTGGATTTAGAGTCTTGAACTTTGGAACTCCTTAGCTTAAAGAAGTCTAGCAATAACTGCCCTAACAAAGAAAACTGACTACAGAGACCAGTAGAGCTAAACTATAGTGAAAACATATTTCTTGTCCTCAGCTCCCTCCAGAAAGAAGTTTTGGGGTAGCCCAGGTGGTAATGATCAACATTTCAGAGACTCTAGGCCATCTCTGGGTAGAATAGGTATTGGTATTGAGCACTGAGGCTGTTAGTGCATAGATATTGCCAGAAATCCAAGCATCAGTGTCTTTTTCCTTCCTAAAATAAGCATCAATGTAGTTTAAGTGTATCAGAAAAGTCATAAGTTTGCATTTCAAGGTAGGAACGTGGACATGCTCCATTAACCAGCATCCAAACAACTGCTGTGTTGCTGAAGCTTATCTTCCTTAACAGAGGCATTATCACAGCAACCAGCATCTTTTCATAGACCTTAACACCTTCTACCAAATATTGGCAATACAATCCACTCAAAATTCTAGTCATCCGGTTCATACCCCAGAATAATCTACTGTTTGTTAAGTAATTTGCATAGAGAAGTTAGCCTCTCATTTTGAGATACCCCAAAACCACTTATTTTGAAATCATGAAGTCAGTATATTAGAGCTGGAAGGGATACGAGAGATCATTCATCCCTACCTTGCCATTTTATAGATCTAGAAAGTGAGATCACTATAACTAAAGAACCCTCAGCTCAAAATTTTCAGGGGATTTGATCAGAGGGGCCCAGCTAGTGAATAATGGAGTTCAGACTTTCTGATTCCAATCCAACAGTTTTTCAACATAGCTTCTCTGATGAGTGCCACAAATTGATATGGATGGGGAAGGAAGAAAGATAAGACATAATCCTCACCCTGTGTTACTTCTGTTTACTTCAAGGGTCACTTTGATGAGATCGTAAGACTGGCCCCTTTAAAACCTAGAAGAAGTGATGAGGCTAATGATAGATTAACACCAAGTGGATAAAACTACTCATTAAAACTCAGAAGCAGTATAAACACTCACTGATATCATGCGGAAGAGTAGAAGGTTGTTAAAGGTGACTATGCAGAAGTTTGTAGGGATTTATACATCCTGAACGGGGAAGGCAATGGCACCCCACCCCAGTACTTTTGCCTGGAAAATCCTATGGATGGAGGATCCTGGTAGGCTCCAGTCCATGGGGTCGCTAAGAGTCAGACACGACTGAGTGACTTCCCTTTCACTTTTCACTTTCATGCATTGGGGAAGGAAATGGCAACCCACTCCAGTGTTCTTGCCTGGAGAATCCCAGGGACGGGGGAGCCTGGTGGGCTGCCGTCTATGGGGTCGCACAGAGTTGCACACGACTGAAGCAACTTAGCAGCAGCAGCATACATCCTGAAACTCACTAAGACTCAATAAATCAGCATTTTAATCTTGGAACCGATAGGTCATTAGCAAATATTGCTGTAGAACTCTCTTTAATTCAGTTAATTCTATACTCTTAGCTTTTGCCAGATGTACTTACATACACATCATGTGAAACATTCCAGAAGACATGTCTTCTTCATGTGAACATGCTTGTGAGACTCTAAAATCAACTACGGAGAATTCTTACTTTGTAGAATTTACATTCATTAGCAGTTTTTCTATTCACAATACTAGATTAAGAGAAATATCCCAGTTAGTTAAAGTTCATGATATACAAATTTGCATCTGCTTCTGGTACTTATAACTGTGTATTCAAACTACAAATTTTGACTAGTTGTGTTGGCAACCAACAATAGGAAGATTGAAGTCTATAGAGTTGTGAAATGTAAGATATATTTACTGTAACATAAAATTCCATGTAGTCACTAAAAGCACATCAGTGTTTCATTATTACCCTTTAGTATATTCTGTTCCTGATCCTGATGGCATTTTGTTTTTCTTATTGAATCTACACAGGGGAAAAAAAGTTTCCAAGAGCACATGTGACTTTTCTGTACCTAGTTAGGCATAGAGCTTAGACTCAGTTTGAACTTGCTATCACTTCAGTTCAGTTCAGTTCAGTCGCTCAGTCGTGTCCGACTCTTTGCGACCCTGTGAATCGCAGCACGCCAGGCCTCCCTGTCCATCACCACCTCCTGGAGTTCACTCAAACTCACGTCCATCGAGTCGGTGATGCCATCCAGCCATCTCATCCTCTGTCATCCCCTTTTTCTCCTGCCCCCATTCCCTCCCAGCATCAGAGTCCTTTCCAATGCTATACTGCCTACCAAACTGATGTCTTCTTCCTGACTTCCCTGTTTTGTGAATGGTACCATCATTCTCCCGGTCACCCAGGTCTTATGTTAGTCTTCCTTGGTGTGCCCCTTTCCCCAGCCTCTCAAGTTCTGCAAGTCTTCCCTTGAACTCTCTCTCACCTGTTCTATGTTCCTCATTCTGCTGCCACCAACATCATTTATACTCCTGTGATTGAAGCAAAGGCTTGACGTAAGGGAGAGTATACACTTGTCTCAAGTATGTCTCTTCCTGGGGGCAGCAGAGCTGAGGTGGAAGGATGGAAGAGGATGAGGCATTTGGGGTCATGGGCCTGTGGCAATGCCATTTTAAACTCCCCTGTCTTCACCCCTTTAATATGACTTACAGAACCTGGTAAACCTGGTGCCAGGGCAGTGCACTTGATTGCGGCTGCCATTCACCTTTTCTTTGTGGAGCACTGTAACGAGTGATCCAGAGAGCTCTTTGAGAGGTCACGTTCTCCTGGAGGCAAGACCAATTGACCATCTAAGCATTCTTAACTCAGTTTTGTTTTACCTAGAGACAAGGAGAATGCTGAGCTAAGGAGAATGAAATTGCTTTTTCTCCTAAAGAAACAGTTGCAGACTTTGATGTTGGATTGATAGGAATACAGTTCCAGGATGTGTTGACCTGCCATCAGCGATATAACCTCTTCTTTGAATCCCATCACACATAACTCAGTAAAGAGAAAGGGAAAGAGAGACTCTCTGAAGACATGGACTTTAGGTGAAACAAATCTCAAAAACGTGGTTAGTTTGGTCAACATATGAGTACAGATGCTGATAATTCAAGTTCCTTGATAACCTTTATTATTTAGAATACTTATATTATGATGTTTAGGTGTCTCTCCTCTGCCTGGGATCAAATTCTGTCCCTGACCATGACTAGCTGTGGGCCCTGGGGAAGCTATTTAACTGTGTTGTATCTCCATTTCCATGCCTACTACAGGTAGTAATAGTACCTGTCTCACAGAGTGATTGTGTACCTACCTAGGACCATGCTGGCTCATCAGTACTTAATAATTATTTGTGAGTTATTTTCCTACAGAAATTTTCTGTAGACTTCTTTAGAAAGCTAAGCTTAAATAATTCCTTTGTCACATTGCTAGCTGAGTTTAGGGAAGAGAATTTGGTCAAAGGATACTCTTTTATTAATCAAACTGAGCTGAAGATCGTATGTGTCTGTCTGTGAAGAGAAGTGAAAACCAGATACACGTTTTGAATATTTTACAACAGCACTTGAGAAACAATAGGATATCTCCATTCCCACTTTTAGACAGGTTCTTGGAATTGCCTTCTGTATCCCATTTGAGATGGCCAGAAGTCAAGTAGAATTTCTTCCTGGAAGTTGCAGACTAGGGGCACTAGCTACTTTTCATTATCTTGGTTGGCCTGAATTGGTCTCCCTCCAATATCCCAAGCTTTTGAGCCCTGCATCCTTTATTAGACATGCTAGTATGTACTGGCTTACCCACTCCAGTGTTCTTGCCTGGAGAATCCCAGGGATGGGGAAGCCTGGTGTGCTGCCGTCTCTGGGGTCACACAGAGTCAGACATGACTGAAGTGACTTAGCATAGCATAGCATAGCATAGTATGTACTGGCTTAGGACATTTATAAGTGTCATAGATTGTTATTTAATTTCTTACAGGTTCACTTTAAATTTCTTTTTTTGAAAAATATAAATTTATTTATTTTAATTGGAGGCTAATTACTTTACAATATTATATTGGTTTTGCCATACATCAACATGAATTCGCCATGGGCATACACGTGTTCCCCATCCTGAACCCCCCTCCCACCTCCCTCCTCGTACCATCCCTCTGGGTCATCCCAGGGCACCACCCCCGAGCATCCTGTATCATGCATCGAACCTGGACTGGCGATTCATTTCACATATGATATTATACATGCCTCAATGCCATTCTCCGAAATCATCCCACCCTCACCCTCTCCCTCAGAGTCCAAAAGACTATTCTATACATCTGTGTCTCTTTTGCTGTCTCGCATACAGGGTCATCATTACCATCTTTCTAAATTCCATATATATGCGTTAGTGTACTGTATCGGTGTCACTTTAAATTTCACTTGGCCATAGCTCTTGTTGGAGAAGGATACAGTCTTATTTCTCTTTTCTTCACAGGAATGTATAAGGATGGTGAACTACTTGCTGATTGATAGGTCTAAAATTATATTTGTCTCACACATTTGGACATGTCATTTCTGAAAGGGAAGGTGTTAAATAGCCTTCTCTAGAGATCTTTTAAAATAATGTGGTTTCTCACCTGATTGAGGTGATGAAAGTGAGGTCTTGGGGGACAATGGAATGGCCTCTGCTTCCAAAATTGGAATTATTTGAACTTGAGTTTGAATGCACATTTTAAAATAATGTGTTAAAAGTATCCTTTTAATGTGTTAAATGTATCTTTCTGTGGCAGGCGAGTCTGTTCAGAGCACAGGGCTGGGATCCATCCCAGGCCAAGGATGCAGGTACATGGAAAAGGGTTCTTTAATTCAGAAATCAGAAGAAAAGGGTAGAGGACAATTATAAAAGTAGGAGACCAGGTCTTGGGTAAGATGGGCACGTTCACCTGGCATCTTGAGACCAGTGAGCTGGGTCTGGCAGAGAAAAGGTGTATTAGGTTTCTGTCACTGACATAATATTATCACACATTTAGTGGCTTTAAACAAGACATGTTTATTCTCTAGGCCAGAAGTCTGAGTCTTACCTAGCTAAAATTAAGTTCTCCATTTAGAAGTCTCACAGTAATCTCAGAATGTCCCCAGTGGAGCACATGGTGTTCAACCCAAACCTGCTTCTACTACTGTCTTCCCCGTCTCATTAAATACCAGTTCCATTCTGGAATTGCCCAGGTTAAAAATTCTGGACTCCTCTTTCTTATAAGCCCCATTCAGCAAATCCAATTGACTCTACCTCCAAAATTATATTCTAAAAATCTGATTATTTCTCACTGTCTCTAGTTTGGGTTCCTGCAGTAGCCTCTTTAACTGGTTTTGCTTCTTCTACTCATGTGTCTTATTAATGTATCCTCAATACAGTAGCCAGAGTGCTCCTGCTAATGTGTAAGCCAGACCTGTTACTCTTCTCCTCCCCACCAGTTGGTCCATCAGTATTACTCAAAGGCCTTCTAATGGCCTAAGAGGGCAGGGAGGCCCAGCGCTTTGGCCAGTGATGCTGTTTGTCTACCTCATAGGCTGTTTGGACCAACACAGCTTCAAACTGTAAAAGTCTCCCATGTTCTCATAATCATGGGTTATCCGAGGTCAAGGAGGTCAAACAGGAGCTTTTGGTCCCTGCATATGCTCTGGCCCACCCCTGCCTTCTCCCAGTCCCATTGTGATACCCACCAGAGTCTAAGTGTAGAGCTTTCCCTGCTAACTCAAAAAGCTGATAGAAAAATACTTTCCCACAAGGTTCCAAACTCTTCAAACCAATGACCAGCCCAAGGGCATTTTCTGGTTCCCCTTCTCCAGTACCCAGTTGGGCTAATCCCTGAAGCAGCAGCTGGGCGGAAACATAAACCAGTTGGGGCTTGAGGAGGGGGCGCAGATTTTCTTGGCAAAAGAGAATGCGAGGGAGTGGTTCCTATTTTAAGTTGAAAACATCAGTCTTCCTAAAGCTTTCTGTTCCGGTGCCACACTCCTAGGGACTTTGCACAGGAGATACAAGAGAGGCATCTTTGAGAACAGCTGTTCCTCACTGTTGAATTGGCAGCTGGTAACGCGATGAAGGATGTAGACAAAGCCTGACACTTAAAGGGTGTCAGGGTGGGTGTGGTGAGGTATTCACCCTTGTGCCTCCCCTTGCACTGTCCTTGGTATCGACAGGGTTCAGTGCATGTTTATTGAACTGAATTCATACATTTTAAAAATGAACATATCCGATGATAAATCAATCACACAAATAAAGCCTAGAAAATGGACCTTTTGTTATTACTGAAATTCAGTATCAGTGTAGCCAGGAAACTGAGAAGGGGCTGACTGGCCAAGGGCCTTTGGGGGCATCTGAGGGGTCAGTGGGGTTGATGTGTTGTCCTGCTTTTGTCTGGTAGGTCATTGCTTGTGAGCAGCAGTATGACTCTTCCTATGACGCTCGCTGTGACGTCTGGTCCTTGGGGATCACAGCTATTGAGCTGGGGGACGGAGATCCTCCCCTCTTTGACATGCATCCTGTGAAAACGCTCTTTAAGATTCCAAGGTAGGACACGAGATGGCGCTCCTGGCTCATTAGTGCTTTGTGAAGGAGGCTCATTAGGGCAATAAATAGTTGGTAAACAGTTTCTCTCCAAACCTGTGAAAGCCTGATTGTAAAATGTATTTCTCTTTTTAAGGGGGCGGAGGGGGTCGGCACGGGGGACGGGGGAATAGAGGGTGTCCTGAAAGACAACATATCCCCAAAATAATAGGAGTATGTTGTAACAATCGCATATTTCCAGTACTCCAATTTTTCTGAGATGTTGATTTTTTAGTATTTGCACAGCAAGACTGAACATGCAGCTTTGGCTTAAGTACTCTAAATACTAGTGTTTTGTTTTTAAATGATATAATCATATCTGGTCTTTTTTTTTTTCTTTTCAATTTGACTCTTTCTCCAGTATGCTGAAAAATTTAGGGATAAAAAAATATGTGTACCAGCACTAAAAAGTTTTAGAAAAATGTTACATCAGTCATGATTTTCTCTCTAACCCTTTATTTCTGTCTCAGTGGGAAACGGTGCTGAAAGAGGTCTGTTTGAAGGGTATTTAAATGCCAATATATTTTTTATTGTCTATATTCATTAGGGTTTTGTACAAGAGGTTTGTGGGTTGTCTTTCATCAGAATAGGGCTGATGTTTGGCAAGGCACTAGTTACAGAAAATGAAGCTATCTGAGAGCTCCATGCAGGCATGTTGCAGCTTGAAAGCTTTGTCCCTTTCACATTTCTCTTGCAAAGGAAGGCTCTGGCCGGCTGGGAGCCATTTAACTGCTTTAACAATACAAGTGTTAACCTTTCCTTATCTGCACAATCACACAGCTATCACAGCCTTTAAAAATTTCTCCTGATTGCAATTTGCATTTCTGATTAGGCCTATTTATATGCAGATGAGGCTCTGTGGCATTCATCACCGTAATGTTATGGTTTTATACCTAGTCCAGATGTGAACAACCACCCACCATTATTTCCAAAATGATTCCCAACCAAGTCAGATTTGGTCTTTTTTACTTTTCCAAAGTATAAAAACAAGTCCAGATGATTAGGACAAAGCTCCTGGCTTTTTAAATGAATAGTCTGATGAATGTTCAAAATAATGTAAGAATGCAGGACCCCAAAACAGTATTGTGTAAAGTAATATGTCAGAAAATGATAGATGGTATCTGGAGTAATTTATATGTGTGTTTTGATTTTTTACAAATGGCTTACTCTTTATTTACTGTAGCCACATAATTTCTCAATTACCAGAATTAAGGTGTGGTTTTTGATTAGCTTGGAGAGGGAAATGGCAACCCACTCCAATATTCTTGCCTGGAGAATCCTACGGACAGAGGAGCCTGGCGGGCTACAGTTCATGGGGTCGCTGAGTCAGACACAACTGAGCGACCAACACTTTCACTGTTCTGATTAGCAAGACATATGTATTTTTAATGGGCTATCATCTACTTGGGTATGTTTTCTGTCTTTTTTTGATGTGCATTTGTATACAGACCAAATGTTCAACAATTTCATAGGGTGATAAATATGAGGCAGCTTTGAAGTCTGTGTGCGTGTGCGTGGGTACACACACATGCACGTGAATGTGTATGTGTCTAACAGACCCTTTATCTCCAGTGACTCCTTAGTCTGTGTCTGTGCCCAGCCAAACCTCCACTCTCTAATAACTTTTATACTCTCACTCCCTTCCCTTATTCTGGCTTGGGAGAAGCTTCCAGATCTGAAACACAAATAGCCAAGCCACCCACTGCTTGCCTCAGGACAGGGCAAACTTCAGGAACAGGTGAATTGCTAAAAAAGGATCTTAGGAGTGACACGGATCCTTATCCGAAAGTAGGTTGAAGCTTTCTCTCCTCCTGGTGTAACCACTGGCCCTTTCACCATCTCTTGGTTCCTGTGCAGGTGACGAATCGGATTGAACTAGGGAACACCAACACTAGTTGGTTAGCCGGCCCTCAGTGTGATGACGTGTGCTTGGCACTTGCCTTTCAGTTCAGTTCAGTTCAGTTCAGTGGCTCAGTCGTGTCCGACTCTTTGTGACCCCATGAATCGCAGCACGCCAGGCCTCCCTGTCCATCACCAACTCCTGGAGGTCACTCAGACTCACGTCCATCGAGTCAGTGATGCCATCCAGCCATCTCTTCCTCTGTCGTCCCCTTCTCCTCCTGCCCCCAATCCCTCCCAGCATCAGATCACAACCTTAATGGCCAGCCTGACATTTTTGGACAGGAAGGATGGAGATTTTATTTTTTTTTAAATGTAGCATGTTTATAATTACTGCATAGCTTTTTATACTCACCAAGTTTTTTACTTAAAAAGTATCTTGTTAATTGGAAGTACACAATTTTCTTAGGAAGGGTTGTAGATTGCCAAGTGTGTTTGTGTGTGTGTGTATGCACATGTGTTTATCCTCTTAATCTCGGGTGGTAAAAACAGTATCCTTTCCTCAGAAAACTTCTTTGATGGAGAAATTTAATACTTACACATTTTAGATAGGCACTCAGGTTATCTACCTGTGTGTTTCATGGGGCTCTCTCTCATTCTATCTCAGCGTATCCTTTCCTAAAGCTAATGGCAAGTCATGACAAAAATCCTTTAAATCTATTTGGTTTCAGAGTGTTTTTCTTCTTTGTTGGTTATGAGTGTTGTCGGTGTTCTGGAGCTCTCTTCAATTAAACAGTGAAGTCCATTGCAGAGTGCCCTTGGGGGCCAGGGTACTGTGTGTGGCCTTACCTGCCTCTTGCCTACACCTTTCTCTGATTGGAAATAAATTGAGTAAATTACCAAGTAAGGGAGGAAAAGAAAACCTGCCCCCAGTCAGGGAAGAAGTGACTTTCATGAGTGATAAAGGACTTGGGACTTAACACAGTGCTGGTTACATGTGAGGAGGGAGCCTCAGATCTCAACAGAACAGGTGATTACTGGGGTTCCCTGGGCTTTGTCACAAAACAGGCGAGATCTGCCTAGCTGTGCTTGATTTGCCTGAACAGGGGTCTCCTGCTTTCCGCTCTCTGCCTCCACTCACCTCTCCCTTTCTTTTGACCTTCACTTTAGAAGATGACATGTGGGGTATTCGTGACCTGTCTCTGATCATGACATGACTCGCAATCTTTCCTTCACTGCAAACACACAGAAATTATCTGCTGATTGGCAGAGCAGCCACTGTTTGCTGAACTTGTCAGCATGTGTCATCTTGTCTAATGCCTTTGCTCCAAAAAAGTCACCCCTCTCTGACAGCCACTGCTGTCTGCTGCTATTTTTCTCCAGGAGTTAGAGGAGAGGAAAAGAAGGAAAACTGTTTCTCTAGGCATCAGTGGGTTCAACAACCTCTCTCTCACGATTCTCTCCTGAGGGCTCCTGTAGAATTCCAAAGGCTTAGAAGGATCTTGCAGATGACCTGGATAGATTTTTCACTCAGAAGGAGCTCTACTTCATAGATGTATTTGCAAGAACCCATGGAGTTAGGAGAAATATACAATTACATACCTCTCTTGGCAACCAGGTATCTTTCCTTAGCTTGGAGTCTTTGGCTAATAACCTCTTTGACCTCCACAGATGGGGTCAGGGAGGCAGTAGGGACCAGCGTGGGTGTGTTTACTGGATGAGGACTAAGAGCCCTGTCACTGGCCAGTTTACTGGGGCCAGATAGCAGCTGAATCTCGGAGAAGGCAATGGCAACCCAGTCCAGTACTCTTGCCTGGAAAATCCCAAGGATGGAAGAGCCCTGTAGGCTGCAGTCCATGGGGGTCACTAGGAGTCAGACACGACTGAGTGACTTCACTTTCACTTTTCACTTTCATACATTGGAGAAGGAAATGGCAAGCCACTCCAGTGTTCTTGCCTGGAGAATCCCATGGATGGGGGAGCCTGGTGGGCTGCCGTCTATGGGGTCATACAAAATCAGACACGACTGAAGTGACTCAGCTGCAGCAGCAGCAGCAGCTGAATCTATACGGAGTCTTTCTGCACAGTGAGAGCTTCCATTGCATTCCTGTGGGAAAATGCAGAGTGCTTTTAAGATTCCCAGCAGAAATGTGCTTGTCTGAGAGTGGGTGGGACAGAATGGCTTGAACATTCCAGTCCCTGAAGCCAGTGACTTTTCCTTCCTAAAGAGGAGTTTTCCTCTAGTATACAATTTGGGAAAAGAACTCATGATAATTCCAATTTACATTTAGGCTTGTTTTCCTCACCAAATTTAGATTGTTCCAAATTGTCCCCAAATATATTAGTTTCTGAGGGCTGCCACAACAAATTACCGCAAACCTGGTATCTTAACACAAGAGAAATGTATTCTCTCCCAGTTCTAGAAGCCAGATGTCCAAAATCAGGATGTCAGCAGAGCCCTGCTCCCTCTGCAGGCCCTACAGGAGAATCCTTTCTGCCATTTCCAGATTCTGTGGCTCCTGGGGTTCCTTAGTTTGTGGCAGCATCACTGCAATCTCTGCCTCCATTTTCACATGGCTTTCTTCACTGACTATGTATTTTTATTTTCTGTCTGACTGGTGAGGACACTCATCATTGAATTTAGGCCTCATCCTAATTTAGGGTGATTTCATTTCAAGATCCCTGTCT
The DNA here is from genome assembly GCA_935064755.1 of Tragelaphus eurycerus. Lineage (NCBI taxonomy): Eukaryota > Metazoa > Chordata > Mammalia > Artiodactyla > Bovidae > Tragelaphus > Tragelaphus eurycerus. Next base: position 1,408,728 of record CAKXYN010000060.1, read on the forward strand.
GAATTATATTCATTCGCATGCGTGCGTCACTCAGTTGTGTCCAACTCTTTGTGACCCCACGGACTGCAGCCTACCAGGCTTCTCTGTCCATGGGATTATCCCAGCAAGAATGCTGGAGTGGGTAGCCATTTCCTCCTCCAGGGGATCTTCCTGATTCAGGAATCAAACCCACAGCTCCTGTGGCTTCTGCATTGGCAGGCAGATTTTTTTTTTTTTTTTTTTCAACCACTGAGCCACCTGGAAAGCCCTAGCTTAGATTTATTGAGTGTCATCTATGTGGCAGGCACAGTGCTATGTGATTCACAAAAGCAAATGTATTCAGTTCCCACAGTGACCCTTGAGGTAGATGCTATCACCCCTTTATTCTAGAGGAGAAAACTGGAATTCCAGGGAGAAAGCCCGGCTCTGGCACCAGGGGAGGGAAAATGATTTGAATCTGTAAAGTTTGACTCCAAAGACCTCCCATTTTGCAACGCTTTGAAAAGTTAAAGCCCTTTCTTAAGTTGTATTTATTTATTAATGGATTGTGATTTCAGCACTGAGGGGGCTGGAGTATAAAGAAATGAATAAGAGGGAACTGTTCTCGGAGCTTTCTGAGAGACTGTTCCTGGGTTATATATATATTTGACTTGAGTAAAATTATCCACTGGGGAAAGAAAAAAAGAAAATGATATCCTAATCTTTAAGAAGCTTACAGTCTACCTTCCTTCTCCATGCTCCCGTTTCAAACTGACAGAGGAAACCTGAGAGTTAGAATTGTATTCGCATCAATGTGTCCAGAAATTAAGTGTCATCACAGGGGAGCACAGCCCTCCTTGGTTCAGTGATTAATGACTCCCAAACCAGAAATCCCTCCCCTCTCCAAACTCCCCTTCATCGTTCCTGATTTAGAACACTTAAGGCCAGTGTTTGAACTAAAGAATTGAAGAACATGTATTACATAAGAGCAGAGCAGCATTTCAGGTTGTCGTTGTTGGTGCCCCGTCGTTCCCATCCCATTCCGTCCGTGCTCCTTGGAAAGCCTGTGCCTGCCATGACCAACAGGGCTGCTTCTGGTGGCATCTCCTCCCCTTCATTTTCCTCTTGTTTTTTCAGTAGGAAAGCCTCACTTTGGTTGTGGAGGAAACAGAAATCTGTTCTTGGCATCCTGCTTTAGAATGCATTTTCTCATGGAAACTTTTAAGTGGTTATTTGGGAGGAGGCAATACAACAACGGAAGTTCTCACTCTTGGAGTATTATTAGACTCGTGGCCAGTTCGAGTTTTATGATCGAGTCCGAGGACAGCCTGTGTCTTAAACTTCATGCTTATGGGAAAAAATGCTTTCCATGCTCTAAACTATCCATTCACAAGAGTGGTTTGGGACACAGTCTGCTGGAAATTAGGAATGGACCATGCCCTCCAACCCAGGACATCTCTAACTTGGTTCTTGCTAAGTCAGGCTTGGGCTAAGTGCTTGAAGTGCAAGATGAATAAGATAGGATTTTTTTTTTTTTTTGCCTGAGAAGCACGTAGTTTTACATTCCATTCACTGCTCCATTCACTGGCAGAGGTAAAATGGGCAGAAGTCAAACGGCAAAAAAAAAAAAAAAAAAAAAGGCCAAGAGAAGGGACTGAGAAAGCAGGAGTCTGTGTGACAGATTTCCTCAGGGTCTCGGCGCCTACAGTTGACTCCTGTTCTGAAATACATTCCTTGGGCTGAATTTTCATCGAATTTCATCGAATTTCCATCATTTTTAAAAGGTAAAAGATTCCTTTTATTCTGATTTTCCTAATTCACAGACCAAATTGTTCTCAAATGGGTGGCAACCCAGCTCCTCAGCTGCGAGATGCTATAGAGGCAGCAGGGAGTCCTGAGTCACCAGTAATTGTCTCAGTATTATAGAATTGTCACAGGACATTTTCCCTTAGGGCTGTGAAATATAAGGAAAAGAAATTAAAACTAAACTATTGTTGGAATGTAATGAGTTAGGGGGGTGGTGCGTGTTTAACGGCACAGTAAGGCTGGGTTTACCCCAGGGGAACTTTGGTTTCTCTTCATCAACCCAGGTCACTTAGCTATTGGCCCTCTGAGCAACGAACCCTCACAATCCAGGCTTCACTCATAAAGCAAAAAGAGTTAGGAGAATTAGCATCATTTAGCATTTATTGAGTGCGTAGGAGCAAAAATAAGTTAAAAAATACTCCAATAGAAAAACAATAGTCTTTTATGCCTCTTTTTCTTTCTTGGGAGATTTAGTCCCATTTTAATGGATTGTGGCCCTCTCTGGATGTCATGGGGGCTGTCCTCCTTCCCCCTAGTGTATCCTCTCCATTACCTTGAGAACAGAGTAGCTGGAGGCAGCTGGCAGAAATGCCCCAGAAGGCTTCCACTCTGTGGAAAATGTTTCCAAACTCTTTTTTTAATTTGAGTTGAGCAGTTGGGGCTGTTAGTTCCTGTGGAGGTGCAGCTTGCTGCCCCTCCTGACTCCTGGCAGGCAGGGAAATTTCATCTTTGCAGGGTTTCATCTGGAGATGAGGTGGCAAAGCAGGAGCGTGCCTCCAGGGAGTGCTGGTCCCCATCCCTGTGGAGAGGAAGCCCACCTGGAAAGGAGGGAAAGGCTGGAGAATGAGAGGTGTTGACTTCGAACTCTATCCAAGCTCTCTCCCTCCTGACTCTGATCTCATTATTTTGGCCCCAGTCACTTTGGCTAATTCCCACTTAGCTCCTAAATGGTGGAGAGATGGACAAAGAGGGTAGGCAAGGCAACAGAACTTGAAATAGTACTGAAGGGTTTGCAGCACCCTCATTTCCTCTTGATTCTGGGAGACGGGGGTTGGGGGGGACAGGAGTAAAGGTGAAGGATAGTTAGATAGACTGTCTTTATGGGTTGGCATAGTAGCGCAGGGACGGCACAAGGATGAACAGTGATAAGGTGGTAAAATGAAGGCTCATTACAGCTGCAGCTATCCTTTCCTGAAAAGTCCTGAAATCTGTTGAAGCCAGGGTCATAAGAAAGAAAATATAGGGTAGTGGTCAAGCATTGATGTTTGTGTCAGTTATCTGCTGGTAGGTAACAAACCACCCCCCAGCTTAATTGTACAATCGTGTATTAGTTCTCATAAGTCTGGGTTCTTGAGTGGCTGCTGGCTGGGCTTCCTCATGCTTCCTTCCTGTGGTTAGCTGGGGATTTGGGTGGGGGCTGGCTGGTCTAGGATGGCCTTGTCTAGGATGACTTGGCTCTGCTGCGTGTGTTTTCTCATCATCTAACAGGCTGGCCGGGACTCTTCTCACATTGGTGATAGGGGTCCCGACAGATACAGGGACGGGTAGAAAATTGGGTTGTTTTTACAATTCATTTACCCCAGTGCTCTGTAGTCAGCCTGCATGAGTCCAAATACCAGCTCTACTGCTTTCAAACTGTACAGACTTAACCAAGTCGCTTGTCTCTGCACCTCAGTTTCTTCCTCTATAAAGTGGAGGTATGGCTGAGGCTGTATTAGCCTCATAGAGTTGTTGTGAGCAGTTAATGAATGTAAATTGCTCAGGACAGTATATAGAAAGCATTTGATTTTTGCTGGATGCTATCAAAGAACAAAACCTCCAAAGAGTATTTATATTGTGAGAAATTTGCTTTCCCTTGTAGCTCAGGAGTTGAAACCTTCTCTTCAAAAGGGCTACCTATGAGATCAATCATTTGAAAGTTTAGCTAATTGATTTTATGATGATTATATGGGAAATTGAGAATGAAGACTGATTTCTCAATAAATCCTTACTATCCATACTTCTACTGCCTCTGCCTAAGGGACTCTGCCGTGAGTATCCATTATCACAATTCCTTTGTTGACAGCCACGATTCTAAGAGATGTGGACCCCCCACCCCCCATATATACCCATGAATGTGATGTCAGGACTGCCCCTTGGGAGCAGAGCTGGTCTTGGTCCCCTCTCTCATTATGTCTACAATGAGTGGTGATACTGTCATCCTCTGAGGACTGAGGCTGCAAGGCTTTCCCTTCCTCTCAGTTTCATCTTGGTGGCAGCTTTGTACTTGGTGGCTGAGTCATGGGGGCTTGGCTGCCTCCCTCTGCAGGTCCCTTTAACCCTCTTGGTAGGTATAACCTCCCCCCATGTTCTACTAATTTCATGTCTCTAGGTAAAGGGACAATAATGAGAGCTCTGTCAATACTGGGAATGATTTTTTTTTTCCAGTCCAGACTGGAAAAGCTAAAAGCATTGGCAATGGGAGACTGAAACCCAAGCCATGTGAAGGGATTGTAAGGAGAGCACTTCGTTGCTCCAGCTGAGTTCAGGTTTCTCAGCTTGGAGGAGTGATACTCCGGGGACTGAGCAGATGAGACTGCCCACCTACTCACAGTGATCTTGGAAGAATTCTGGAGGACGGGAACAGTGTTAGAAGAGTGGAAAGGGAGAATGTGCTTCAGTTCTTCAAAAAAGTAAAGAAAGCAGGACCTGCAGACTACTACCTGGTGAGCTTGATTTTACACTGGGCTAATTACTAAAGTTCTTCTTTTTTTCTTTGAATAGCTTATGAATTCATATAAGAGAAATCTATGATCATTATGAATTGGCTGGGTTCACTAAAAATGAGCCATGTCCAGCTAATGTTGTGGTTTGGTATTGCTGCAAGACACATGCAAATAGGGACTGTTTCAGACAGAATATATTTGGAATATTGCCCTTAGGTTAAAATCTGTTGTGATGTTTTTGTGGCCAAGATGGAGAAACACAGGCTGGAGGATGGTAGTGGTGATGGATCACAACCCAGGGAGGACGTATATATCGAGGAACATTGGGTGATGCTGTCAGTGTCACCATGGGGGAAGTCCTGGAGGCCTTGGGTAGGGCTCTCTGCTGACCTTCCTGTCTGCTGGATGTTTTAAAGTGTGTAACGAGTTGGAGGACATTAGCCTATTGATTACATTCATGGAAGGGTAGCTGGTGTGCTGAATGCCAGACTTGGAATCCCCCAAAGACCTCTTTCACCAAGAACAATGGGATTCTCTAACAAATAAGTAAACTTGGAAACTCTGGTGAGCTGTATAGACTGAGAGAGCCATGGCTTGAGAATGAGCGGGTAGAAAATGACCTTAGTTGGGGCATAAATTCAGTAGGTCAAACAGTAGGACAGTCTTTCATGATTAACATGAGGCTTGAAAGTCAGAACAAACACCACCCCCCACACTGGCTCCATCCCAATCAGAGCTCCTTTGGAAGGATGGGGCACCACACTCAAATTGCCACAAGAGAGTCCTACCCTGGCAGAACTCTAGCGGAGCTGAAGCTGGCATTTCAAACTGGGATTCAGACACTTGGTTCTGCTCCTGCTCTGTCACCAGTCCATCCTTTCACCTCTGGGGGTGGGGCACACAAATGGCACCAAACTTAAGCAGAATGTTTTGCACTCAGATAACAAGGCCTGTGTAAATTCTTTCCTTCAGCACCCTACCTATGCTCCATGGGTACCATGGATACATTCCATAGAAAGGAATGTGAGTTGTCAAAAACTGCAGGGCTGGAGCCATTCCCTAAGCAGCAAGTCTCACCCAGCACAGAGATCCGTAGTCCTAAATACAGCTTAGAATCCCCTGGGAGCTTTGAAAAATACCTGTGCCTGGGCACCACCACCAGAGACTCCAATGTAATCAGTCTGGAGTCAAGCTCAGCATTTATATTAATATATAATTAATTTTGGAGAAGGCAGTGGCACCCCACTCCAGTACTCTTGCCTGGAAAATCCCATGGAGGAGCCTGGTAGGCTACAGTCCATGGAGTCGCTAAGAGTCAGACATAACTGAGCGACTTCACTTTCACTTTTCACTTTCATGCATTGGAGAAGGAAATGGCAATCCACTCCAATGTTCTTGCCTGGAGAATCCCAGGGACGCAGGAGCCTGCTGGGCTGCCGTCTATGGGGTCGCACAGAGTTGGGCACGACTGAAGTGATTTAGCAGCATAATTAATTTTACAAATCTATACATTTGTAATAACATGCATACTGTTTGCATTTTAAAGTTCCCCCAGATGACTCTAAAGTGCACCCACAGTTGAGAAAAACCTGGCCCTGAAACAGCAATCATACAGTTGTCTCTTTATTTATATTTCGAAACTACAATGTCTCTCCTGGTAATTCTGGTTCCTACCTTCCCCATCCCCACCTCATGGTTGAGAATCGAGAAATTAGAGATGATACAGATGGGAGTGTGTTGTACATTATGAAGAATGTAAAACCAGGAAAAATAAAAAGGATTTCAGCAGAATAGTCAGGGATGCCTGTCGGGTTGAATTGTGGTATGTCTCCCATTAAAAAGATATGTTGAAGACCTAACCCCACTATACCGCAGAACTGACACTATTTGGACATCAGGTCATTGCAGGGGTAGTTAGCTGGATTAAGATGAGGTCATAGTGGAGCAGAGTGGGTCCTTAATCCAATATGACTGGTGTCCTTAGAAGAGGAAAGAGTTTTGGACCTAGACACATACAGGCACGTAAAGACAGGAAGACTACTGCACTGCCGTAGGTCGTGGGGCACCTAGGCCACTAGAAGCTGGAGAAGCCAGGGAGAATCTTTCCATAGAAAGGAAAAGAGGCTTTCCAGGGAGCCTGCCCCAGATGACACTTTGATTTTGGACTCCTGGCCTCCAGAACTGTGAGGGAATGAATTTCTGTTGTTTTAATCCATGTAGTCTCTGGTACTCTGTTATGGCAGTCCTAGGCAATAATCCAGTGATTTTATCTCCTTTGGAGCCTTTTGTTCCTGGAAGGCTGTCTAAGGCATGATTAGGGATAAGGGGATTGGGGTAGGAGGGAAATGGTAATGTAGAAAAGTCATGGGGTTGGGGGTCCCAGGGATTAGATTGGCCAGCCTTCCATTCCATCAACCCCCAGGTGGGATTTCTGTACAAATCATGCCTAGCAGGACTTAGATAGGAAGTGGGTGCATGAGAGTTCCTCCTCTCCCTTGTTCTGGACCAGTGAGCCAACACTTCCTTCCCCATCCAGCCCTACCTGGGCAGGGAAGAGCCGCTCCCTTCCACAATGCTCAGCATGGAGAACAGACATCTGCATTTTTTCTCTGAGTTCCTTCCAGACTCTGGATTTCTGGATGGAGCGCAGAATGGAAGGAGATGGCTCTTGACCTTTGATATTTCCATCTTTGCATAAAGGGAACTGCATGGTACAATTCAAACTAGAGGCACTGTGAAGTAGCTGTGGCAGGCCCATCACATATCTGGGACAGGTATTGTGAGGTTGGTGAAGACGTCCCAGAAGACCCACATGTCTAGCTTGGCTGGGCCAAGCACAGTGGAGCATGATCCAGTGAGCAGCATCGTCTGCTCCCCATGTCCCAAAGGGCCTCCCCGCTGCACAGAGGGCAGATGGGCATCCCAAGCATGATGGCTGGTCCTGGCTGGGAGATACGGACATTGACTTCCAGGCTTCACCCAGGTTTTGTTCTTAACACCACCCATAGCTTATGGCCAATTCAGAGAAAGGTGAGGAGGCAAGAGTCTCCTCCTGGACCCATGGCCTTATTGCTCCCTGTGCATACAAACTCTCAGCTGCTTATTTTTGCCTTGTATTCTTCGTGTGAACCCTGGCTCTGTTCTCTGGAGTCTTGGTCCCCTCCTACCCCTCTTTCTGTGCCATCTGTCCCTTGGGTTGGACTCTCCACCATGCCGTATTATTTGTCAGTCTTGATGGGTGTGGCCTCTCTTGCTACCTTTACCCTGCAGTCCACCTCTAGCTCTGATGAAAATATCACTTTCTATTAATTCTGGAAGAGTGAGGGGATGGGAAGCCCAGTGTTTGAAGGACTGAGAAGGGGTTTGAAATTAGTCATCTCTAGGCTACCAAGTTACAGGGATTCTGCCTGATTTGGAAGTTTCTGAAAGTCATTCAGCATGTGTAGGATAATACTAATTTATATTTGTTTCTAATGTCTTCAGGCTCAACCCCATAATAACAAGATCTGGGGTGCACACCCCCTGTGTTAATTTCCTATTCCTGCTATAACAAATTAACACTGATGTAAGTAGCTTAAAAAATGCAAATGTCTTATCTTACAGTTCTGAAAGTCAGATGTCTGAAATGGGTCTCATTGGACTAAAATCAAGGAGTTATCAGAGTTGAGTTCCATTCTGGAGGCTCTAGGGGAAAATTCATTTATTTATTTATTGCCTTTTCCAGCTTCTAGAGACTACCTGTACTCTTTGGTCCCTTCCTCCTCCATCTTCAAAACCAGAAATGGCTGGTCAAGGTCAATCCCTTGGCTTCATTATTTTGGTCAGTTTCTGGCCTTCCTCTCTTGACAGAGTAGCATCAAATCCCTCTAGAATAACAGATTCTTCTGTTTTGATCATCATTCTTTTAATCAATCCAAGGAGACAGAAATGAAACAAATCCCCCTTCCCACCTCATCCAATTTCCTCCACTCTTCTCCTGCCCCAAATTTAATCCTTCTGACTGCATCAGTTATTCAATAGACACTTGCATTTATGTCAACATACACTTAAGGGAGAAGAGGAATACAGGAATGTACTCACTGTCCAGTGGTCTCTAGTGTGGGAAGATACAGAACAACCTATTTGGGTACAGAGAAGAAATAGTAAGACTTCTATACCTATGCATTTTAAATCTAGAAACCAAGAAACGAATTATGCTTTCCTATTACTGACTCTGAAGTTTGACACTAGTGCCTTCACTCAGTCCAAATGTTGGATGGTCATTTCTGGTTTAATCTGCAGATGAATCACAAGGGAGCTCCATAGCCAAGGAGCTGAGAAGGGCCTACTTGGAGGTTCAATTGTAGAGTCCTAGGAAGCACTGATGGAGAAGGCAATGGCAATCTACTCTAGTACTCTTGCCTGGAAAATCCCATGGATGGAGGAGCCTGGTAGGGTGCAGTCCATGGGGTCTCGAAGAGTCGGACACAACTAAAGTGACTTAGCAGCAGCAGCAGCAGGAAGCACTGAAGTTAAAGGGTGCCTCTTTAAGTGGTAATATGGCAAATACCATCAAATGTCAACTAATTAGGCCTTCACAAAATGAACACGTGGTTTTAAAAGGGTTCTGCAAAGAAACTCTGGATTGTATCTGATTCTACTAGTGCAAGCACATCTGAGCATCAGAAAATTGCTGAGATGATGACTCTTCTAGGATAGTCTTCATCAGCCACATGAAGTTAAGAGCAACAACAAGCTAATTAGCTATGCCAAGAAATCATTTTTTGAAATTCAAAATTACTATGAAGAGTATTTGAACTATCGATTTATATCCACTACTGTTGCACCCTATGCCAAGTATAAAGTGTGGATAAAACCTGGAGCAGAGCAGTCCTTCCTGTATGGGAACCATGTGCTGAAATCTGGACTTGGGCAAATCACTGAAAACACTTCTCAGTACCAGGGAGTCGTGGTGTACTCCATGGCAGATGTCCCTCTGGTGAGTAGAGATGGTGGCTGTTAAATAATCAAGTATCTTTTCCTTCAGGAAGGATCTGTTTGCAGTCTGCTCTTGAGTGGCTAAATTCTTGGCACCTTTTGAATTCTTCAAAAAACTGTATTTTTTCGTCTTTGTTGTTTCCAGACCTCAACGCGTATTTATTGAATGACTTGAGTGAATCAGTGTCTCTTCTTTTGAATCCCAGGGTTTTGGGGTGGCAGCAAAGTCCACACAAGACTGCAGGAAAGTAGACCCCATGGCGATTGTGGTATTTCATCAAGCAGACATTGGGGAGTATGTGCGACATGAAGAGACATTGACTTAAAGCAAAATCGTCGCAAGGACTTGTGGCTGTGTGGAAGGGCCTAGTTTTGTGTCCTGTGTCTCTGTAGGCGCCACCGTCATGTTGAATTTTTGTCAACACTGTGACCTCTTCAGGGACTTCTTAGTTTAATATTCTATCACGGACAAATGCAGGCTGGATTCTTACTATGCAGAAATGACTCAAAAATGGGGTTTTGGATCTTTGTGACTGTGACTCAATAGATTACTGTGTTTTATATTTGAATCAGAGGGCTTCTTGTTTGAGTAACAGGTTCTAAATTGTTGGAACTGAGGACAAGAATAGCTTGTTATTGTTATCTGTGATAACACTTTTCCAAACACGTGATAAGAACATAAAGAATTTTCTTAACTATTTAATATTATGAAAAATAGATATTGCCATATCAGAATAGTAGGTCATGTTTGGGATTTTACAAATGAAATATAGATAAAATAGTAAGGGCAGTTTATTCTGTGGCTTTTCTATATGATAGGTGCTGTGTGGTATGGAAGAAAAAAACTCTGATTCAAACACCGTTTCTCACATTTACCAGCTATATGGCCTTAGATGAGTCATTAAACTTCAATAAGCTTCATTTCCTTCTTCTTTCAAAATACCTTACCCATCTTCCTAAGAATAGTTTTTAGAATTTAGAATCATGATTGTAAAGCACCTAACACAACGCTTGGCAAATGATGGTGTTGAATACCTGCTAAGACTTGTTTTTGTAACACTTATACTGAGTATTTCTGTTACTAAGAATAGGATATTATGAATATAATTTGATTATATTACCTTGGCTTTAACAAGAGGTTTTCTTCATCTTTTTCTTGAATGGTATGGTCCATGGCTGAATGTTATTTTTATCACCTTGATTTCTATTATAAATCTTTTGGTTTTTTAATTCAATTTTTTTTTCTTGAAGTATAGTTGATGTACAATATTGTGTTAGTTTCAGGTGTGCAGCAGAGTGATTCATTTATATGTATATTCTTATACATCTTTAATTACCTCACTGGATTGGACAAAAAGCACTAATCAGAGACCCTGCAATAATAATTCAGCTCTTCTGTCCTCCCCCATTCGTTCCAAAATTACTTTTAGAATTATTAAAGTATTTTTTAGCAAAAAAACATATCATAGAAAAAATTTAACTCCCTGTATTGTAGTTTCTTTTGGAGAAGGCAATGGCACCCCCACTCCAGTACTCTTGCTTGGAAAATCCCATGGACAGAGGAGCCTGTTAGGCTGCAATCCATGGGGTCGCTAAGAGTCGGACACGACTGAGCGACTTCACTTTCACTTTCACTGTTAAGATAAATCTCCTCAGTTAATATGACACAATAAAACCTTTCTAGTTTAATTGCTGAATGTTCTGGGGATATTGTTGCTGCTGCTGCTAAGTCACTTCAGTCGTGTCTGACTCTGTGTGACCTTATAGAGGGCAGCCCACCAGGCTCCCCCATCCCTGGGATTCTCCAGGCAAGGAGTGGGTTGCCATTTCCTTCTCCAATGCATGAAAGTGAAAAGTGAAAGTGAAGTTGCTCAGTTGTGTCCTACTCTTAGCGACCCCATGGACTGCAGCCTACCAGGCTCCTCTGTCCCTGGGATTTTCTAGGCAAGAGTACTGGAGTGGGGATACTGTTAAAAAGCATTATTTCATCGTCTTCCTTTTTAAAATTTAGTAACACTTGCATAAAATTTGTAAGAAAAGAAAGTTTTTATTAGAGAGTGCACTCAAAAATTTCTTACTAATAAAATATACATTCAAAAATACTTAGAGACCACTCTCAGACCAGTAGCTTTGGGCTGTAGTTTAACCATTGTAAATAGTGCTTCTACAGTTGTTTATCATTCACAGTTCACATCTACTGTCTTATATGTAATTTCTTTGAATTGCCATTATAATTCTGATAGGTAGGATTTTTACCATTTTAAAGTTGAGGATTCACAGCTCAAAAGAGTTATGGTTTGCTTCAAGACACACAGTTAATAGAAGCTAATATGTAGCAGGGAGTGAGCTTCAAGGGGTCTGTAAACTAGCCAAGATTGAATGCAAAATGGGCCAGTTTTAGAAAAATGGTTGTCATGAGTGGAATTGTGTTCCTCAAAACTTATATTGAAGTCCTAACCTTCAGTGCCTCAGAATGTGACCTTATTTGGAAATATGGTCTTGACAGAGGTATTTGAGTTAAAACATAAGCCATCTAGTTGGTAGTACTGTGTTATGGCAACCCTAGAAAACTAATACAATGGTCCATAGCTCTGAAAATGGTATAGGACCCTAAAATGTTTACAACCACTGATATAACCCAGTGCAACCATGAGCAGCCCAGAGGCTGAGAGTGACTTTTCCTAGGTGATATGGCTGAATCTCACACATTCTGACTCTTCAGTTCAAGGTCAAGGTCAGGAGGGGTGAATGTAGAGAAATTGGCCTGTCTCCTTCATCACTAGAATTGTTGTTGGTCCTGCTTTGGTGGTCTGCCTCTACCTGCCAAGGCTCACTATTCTGTCAGTGACTTTAAAGCAACAGGTCAAAAGTGTGTTTTGTCTTTGCCTTGATGATGATCTTCTTTTCTGGAGGTCATAGTCTTCCTTCTGCTACCCCACTTTGTGAAAGTTGCTCAGTTGTGTCCCACTCTTTGAGAACCCATGGACTATACAGTCCACGGAATTCTCCAGGCCAGAATACTGGAGTGGGTAGCCTTTCCCTTCTCCAGGGGATCTTTCCAACCCAGGAATCAAACCTAGGTCTCCCACATTGCAGGCAGGTTCTTTACCAACTGAGCTATCAGGGAAGCCCCTGCCTTTACTTCCTTCCAAAACTTCACATTTGGCACTTCTGAGTCTATCAGAAAGAAAATAACCCCAACTGTAACTAAATATGTATATCATCAGGGACATAGTGCATTGGCTTAGCTCTCTAACTGGAAAGGGCTGGGGAAAAAAATCAGTGCATCTGGAACAAATTTATAAGTAAAAAAAGAATGACACCTGGGTAAAAAAATGTTTGCCAAATGAACTTGGCAAAATGTAAGAGTTTCCCAGTTAAAACTAGGAGCCTGTATGTGAATAATGACCTACTTACAAATGGACTATAAATTGATGCTTGAAATTAATTTCTTGAATCATCTGATCAATATTCACGAGGCATAATCAGGCACTGTGTCAGGCACAGCAGTGAACGAAACTAATTTCCTGTCCTCATGGAGTTTTTATTTTAGGCGGGATGAGAAACAGTAAACAAAATATATAATATACTGGGTGGTGACAGGGGCCTGACTGAAGAAAATAAACTGGGACAAGGGGAATAGAGAGTGACAGCTGGGTGGGATTTGCTATTATATATAAGGTGCTGATCAGTGCAAAGAAATAGAGGAAAACAATAGAATGGGAGGGAACATTTCATGCAAAGATGGGCTTGATAAAGGACAGAAATGGTATGGACCTAACAGAAGCAGAAGATATTAAGAAGAGGTGGCAAGAATACACAGAACTGTCCAAAAAAGATCTTCATGACCCAGATAATCACGATGGTGTGATCACTGACCTAGAGCCAGGTATCCTGGAATGTGAAGTCAAGTGGGCCTTAAGAAGCATCACCACAAACAAAGCTAGTGGAGGTGATGGAATTCCAGTTGAGCTATTCCAAATCCTGTGAAAGTGCTGCACTCAATATGTCAGCAAATTTGGAAAACTCAGTAGTGGCCACAGAACTGGAAAAGGTCAGTTTTCATTCCAATCCCAAAGAAAGGCAATGCCAAAGAATGTTCAAACTACCGCACAATTGTACTCATCTCATACGCTAGTAAAGTAATGCTCAAAATTCTCCAAGCCAGGCTTCAGCAATACGTGAACCATGAACTTCCAGATATTCAAGCTGGTTTTAGAAAAGGTAGAGGAACCAGAGATCAAATTGCCAATATCTGCTGGATCATGGAAAAAGCAAGAGAGTTCCAGAAAAACATCTATTTCTGTTTTATTGACTATACCAAAGCCTTTGTCTATGTGGATCACAATAAACTGTGGAAAATTCATAAAGAGATGGGAATACCAGACCACCTGACCTGCCTCCTGAGAAATCTGTATGCAGGTCAAGAATCAAGAGTTAGAACTGGAAATGGAATAACATACTGGTTCCAAATCAGGAAAGGAGTATATCAAGGCTGTATATTGTCACCCTGCTTATTTAACTTATATGCAGAGTACATCATGAGAGACGCTGGACTGGAAGAAGCGCAAGCTGGAATCAAGATTGCTGGGAAAGATATCAATAACCTCAGATATAAAGATGACATGACCCTTATGGCAGAAAGTAAAGAACTAAAAAGCCTCTTGATGAAAGTGAAAGAGGAGGCTAAAAAAGTTGGCTTGAAACTCAGCATTCAGAAAACTAAGATCATGGCATCTGGTCCCATCACTTCATGGCAAATAGATGGGGAAACAATGGAAACAGTGACAGACTTTATTTTGGGGGCTCCAAAATCACTGCAGATGGTGACTGCAGCCATGAAATTAAAAGATGCTTGCTCCTTGGAACGAAAGTTATGAACAACCTAGACAGCATATTAAAAAGCAGAGACATTACTTTGCCAACAAAGGTCTTTCTAGTTAAAGCTATGGTTTTTGCAGTAGTCATGTATGCATGTGAGAGTTGGACTATAAAGAAAGCTGAGCACAAAAGAATTGATGCTTTTGAACTGTGGTGTTGGAGAAGACCCTTGAGAGTCCCTTGGATTGCAAAGAGATCAAACCGATCAATCCTAAAGGAAATCAGTCCTGAATTTTGATTGGAAGGACTAGTGCTGAAGCTGAAACTCCAATCCTTTGGCCACCTGATGTGAAGAACTGACTCGTTTGAAAAGACCCTGATGCTGGGAAAGATTGAAGGCGGGTGGAGAAGGGGACAACAGAGGATGAGATGGTTGGATGGCATCACCGACTCAATGGCTATGATTTTGAGTAATTCTAAGAAAAGTGAAAGTGAAGTCGCTCAGTCATGCCCAACTCTTTGTGACCCCATGGATAGTAGCCTGCACCAAGCTCCTCTGTCCATGGGATTTTCAAGGCAAGAGTACTGGAGTGGGTTGCCATTTCCTTCTCCAGGGAATCTTCCTAACCCAGGGATTGAACCCAGGTCTCTCACACTGTAGACAGACGCTTTACCGTCTGAGCCACCAGGGAGTAAATCTCAGATCAGATCAGATCAGTCGCTCAGTCGTGTCCGACTCTTTGCGACCCCATGAACTGCAGCACGCCAGGCCTCCCTGTCCATCACCAGCTCCCGGAGGTCACCCAGACTCACACCCATCAAGTCAGTGATGCCATCCAGCCATCTCATCCTCTGTCATCCCCTTCTCCTCCTGCCCTCAATCCCTCCCAGCATCAGACTCTTCTCCAATGAGTCAACTCTTCGCATGAGGTGGCCAAAATACTGGAGCTTCAGCTTTAGCATCATTCCTTCCAAAGAAATTCCAGGATTGATCTCCTTCAGAATGGACTGGTTGGATCTTCTTGCAGTCCAAGGGACTCTCAAGAGTCTTCTCCAACACCACAGTTCAAAAGCATCAGTTCTTCAGCGCTCAGCCTTCTTCACAGTCCAACTCTCACATCCATACATGACCACAGGAAAGACCATAGCCTTGACTAGGCGAACCTTGAGCTGGCAATGGACAGGAAGGCCTAGCGTGCTGCAGTCCATGGGGTTGTGGAGTCAGACACAACTCAGCTACTGAACTGAACTGAACTGATAAAGTGCTGAAAAAAGACCTCTCTGATAAGATAGAGGGAAGAGTCTAAAAGGAGTGAGGGAGCAAGTCATGCCTAGGGAAAAAGTAAGGGCGAAGTTCCTGAGGTGGGAAGGCAGGAGACACATTTTTGGGTAGGAAGGAAGCCCAGCTGAGCACAATGAGAGTGAGAAGGGGAGGGGAGGGAGGAGATGATGCAGAGAGGGAGAGTTGGGGACAGATCATGTGGAGCCTTGTAGGCTACTGCAGTGGTTTTGAATTCTTTTATGAATGAGATGTAAATCCAGTAGAGTTTGAGGTAGAGAAGAGACATGAAATGACTTCTGTTTAAAGAAATCTTCTGGATAGTATATGGAGAATGGAATGTTAGGGAAGGAAGAGGGTAGGAGTTCAGGCAGAGAAACAAGGAAGGTAAGGGTCTCTTATCTGTAATAACTCAGGTAAGGAAGAATGGTACTTGGGACCAAAGTGCAGGTGGTGAGAAGTAGCTGGATTGTGGATATAATTTGAAGGTGGAGTTGTAAGCATTGCTGATGGATTAGATGTAAGTGTTGGGGATTTTTTTCCCCGGGACTTGGAAATGATGAACCTGAAAGAATGACACTCGGACAGTCTCTTGCAAGGACTGACAAGTTTATTTCTGTAGTCAAGCCTTTTTATAGAAGCAGGAACAAAGAGGTTAGAGTATACAGCCAGCAGAGCATGTACAGGGTTAACACCTAATCAGTAAAAATATTTCAAGGACAGCATGCTCTAAGTGACCCATGTGCTTATCCCATAACCTGTTTTCTCAAGCAACATTCTTAATATTTATTATTAAATCTTGGTGCCGGGCATAACCAAAGGCAGGAGATGTTTTTCTGCCCGCAGCACACAAAGCCAGGGTACTTCTGGCCCTTTGCCATTTTCCCAAGGACTTTCTTCAATCGGCTATTTTGTACTGTGCTTCCCAACAGTAAGGTGTGAGAAAAAATGAGGAGATAGTGAAAATCTCAAAGTAGCTGGCTGGAGAAACTGGAAAACAGGTTACTTCCTGAGGTGCAGATGGTTGTGGGAAGAGCTGATTTGGTAGGCAGGGGTGAGGAGTCAAGAATTAAGAGTTCTGTTTCAGACACTGTTTGAAACGCAGATTTGTCATCCAGGTAGAGCTATTGAGCAAGCAGTGAGAAGGAGGAGTCTGGAGCTCCATGGAGACATCTGGTCTGATGTCATCAGATGGGAGTCATCAGAATACACATGATATTTAACATCACGGGTCTCGTACACATTACCTGGGCAGTCCATCCATGCTCGTGTTCATGTCCGACTCTTTGTGACCCTTAGAATTATAGCCTGCCTGGCTCCGCACTCCATGGGATTTTCCAGACAGGATTATTGAGGTGGGTTGCCATTTCCTCTTCCAGGGGATCTTCCTGACCCAGGAATCAAACCCATGTCTCCTGTGTTTCCTGCATTGCAGGTGGATTCTTTACCAGTGGGTGTAGATGAAGAAGGTACGAGGTCCTGAAGGTGACTCCAACACTTAGAGATGGGAGAGACACAGAGAAACCTGGAAAGGAGGAATGGCACTGAGACAAGAGGGGGACTAAAAGAGGGTGATTTCCAGAAACCAGAGAAGGAAGGGTTAGGAAAGAGGATGATCAAGATGTATCAAGTGCTCATGAGTCAAGTAAGATACTGGTTGAAATCTGCCTATTGAATCTAATGACATGGAGGAAACCGTGACCTGGTCAAGAACTGTTTCAGTGGAGTTATGCGGATAAAAACCAAAGTGGAATAGAGTCTCAGACGATATCAATATTTTTCTTGAGCTGGGTAGTGGTTACACTAGTGTTAGATTATACATGATATATTACATAATAAAACATTTCATAAACACAAGAGAAGTTGAGATAGTGATTATAGACAACACTTTTGATAAGTTAGCTCTAAAGGGAGCCGGAAAAATGAGCTGGTAACTGAAGAAGGAGATAAAGGATACGTTTTCTAAATTTCAGTGGTCATTTGTATCTGTGAGTGTTATAAATAGGGCATTCCAGTGTGCACACATGAGACCGTGGTGTGCATTATGTGCACAATGTGGTCTTTGATTCCAAAGTGTATGCAGTATGAAAAATACGTTCTAGAGAAACGTGCCTGGTTGTGGCTGGTGCTATTAAATATAGCATTGTTGCATCCCACCTGGGATGATTTGATAATCTTGGTTGTTAATCTGTATCTTTGGGGTTGAGAATATAAATATAAGAATAAAGTAGATTTGGTAGGTTTAATCAAAGCTTGAAATTAAAGACAAAAGTGTTTGGGATACCATTAATTAACTATAAGTATATAAGCACCTACAATGTGTGAAGGATTGCTCAAACCTGTGGAAATGCAGAGATCAGCCAGGAAGAGCATTGGCCCTCAGTTGAGTTCAGTTCAGTTCAGTAGCTCAGTCATGTCTGACTCTTTGCAACCCCATGGACTACAGCACGCCAGGCTTCCCTGTTCATCACCAACTCCTGGAGTTTACTCAAACTCATGTCCATCAAGTCGGTGATGCCATCCAGCCATCTCATCCTCTGTTGTCCCCTTCTCCACCCACCTTCAATCTTTCCCAGCATCAGGGTCTTTTCAAATGAGTCAGTTCTTCACATCAGGTGGCCAAAGGATTGGAGTTTCAGCTTCAGCACCAGTCCTTCCAATCAAAATTCAGGACTGATTTCCTTTAGGATCGATCGGTTTGATCTCTTTGCAGTCCAAGGGACTCTCAAGGGTCTTCTCCAACACCACAGTTCAAAAGCATCAATTCTTTTGTGCTCAGCTTTCTTTATAGTCCAACTCTCACATGCATACATGACTACTGCAAAAACCATAGCTTTAACTAGAAAGACCTTTGTTGGCAAAGTAATGTCTCTGCTTTTTAATATGCTGTCTAGGTTGTTCATAACTTTCGTTCCAAGGAGCAAGCATCTTTTAATTTCATGGCTGCAGTCACCATCTGCAGTGATTTTGGAGCCCCCCAAAATAAAGTCTGTCACTGTTTCCATTGTTTCCCCATCTATTTGCCATGAAGTGATGGGACCAGATGCCATGATCTTAGTTTTCTGAATGCTGAGTTTCAAGCCAACTTTTTCAGTCTCTCTTTCACTTTCATCAAGAGGCTTTTCAGTTCTTCTTTGCTTTCTGCCATAAGGGTCATGTCATCTGCATATCTGAGGTTATTGATATTTCTCCCAGCAATCTTGATTTCAGCTTGTATTTCTTCCAGTCCAGTGTTTCTCATGACGCACTCTGCATAGAAGTTAAATAAGCAGGGTAACAATATATAGCCTTGACATGGCCCTCGGGAGCTCACAATCTATTTAAAACTCCCTCATGTTAGGAATTGGAGAAAGCAATGGCAACCCACTCCAGTACTATTGCCTGGAAAATCCCATGGATGGAGGAGCCTGGTAGGCTTCAGTCCATGAGATTGCTAAGAGTCGGACACGACTGAGCGACTTCACTTTCATGTTAGGAAAGGCTTCTTTGGTGGCTCAGCTGGTAAAGAACCTGCGTGCCAATGCAGGAAACACGAGACTTGGGTTCAATCCTTTGGTAGGGAAGGTCACCTGGAGAAGGAAATTGCAACCCATCCAGTTTTCTTGCGTGGGAAATTCCATAGACAGAGGAACCTGGTGGGCTATAGTCTAAGGGGTCGCCAAGAGTCAGACACAACTAAGTGCGTGCACACACACACATGTAAGGCAGAGTACACCTAAGGCAGATGGAGGGAGGGTGTAAAGGGTGTAGAGATGATTTTGACTGAGGAGACGTAGGGAGGGCTGGATTTGTACATCTGTGATGGATGCATGAAGTGCTACTTCAGATGCGAAGTGAGAGCATGAGCAGAGGAAACACAGTGCAAAAGTGGGTCCAGGTCGAGAGTTGTGAGCATGAGAGATGGGACTAGAAAGTGACTATGAAGGTCTTGATGGCTATTTTGAGCAGGTTGTTGGAACTGCAGAGAACTGGGAAGCCATTGCCTTTAGGAGAACAGTGACAAGTATGTCCCATGTTTTAGAAAGATACCTCTAGAGACAGAGTAAGGATGAACTGGAGAAAATAGGGGTAAGGAGGGCATGCAGAGGCTGTGCCAGGGCCAAGCAAGTCATCACAAGGCAAGGAGAGAAGCGAGCGGGCAGGGGCAGATGTCAGAACTTGCTGATGCTTGTGGGGCATTGTTGGCAGGTAGAAATCAAGGCTGATCCTTCCCCAGGCATGCTTTCCTCAGTCATACGCTGAGGCCTCCCTATTAATCTGAGGGTTCCTGTCAGAAGCCTGAACCCAGGCTTTTCCCATGTCAAGTTCTCCGACTTGCATCCATCTTTACTTACTCCTTTGTGTATTAGCGTCAAGTTGTGTATTTGATTCTTTCTCTGATTGGATATTTGAGGGATAGAACTACAACTTTCTGAATCTTTATATCTGTCATAGCACCTGGGACCAAATTATATGCATGCTATGTGTTCAGCCTTTTTTTTTAAATAAAATAATTTTGAGGTAACTGAGTGTGTAGATGTGTCATTAAATAAGTCTGAAAATAGAAATTTGTTCAAGGAAAGTAGGAGAAAGTGAAAATTAGAGAGGCCAAGTGGCATAGGCTTTTTTAGTATCAGACTTCTTTGGTTATTTATTGCTATGTAACAATCGACTCTAATACTTAGTTGGCTGAATGCTTAGTGGCTTGAATAACAGTTGATGATGTATCCTGATTCTGTGGGTCAGGAATTTAGGTGGGACTTGGGTGGGTAGGTAGGTTTTTTGCTCCACATAGTGAGAGTCAGGTGGAGCATTGGCTCAGCTGCTGCATTTGGCTAGCAGTTGACTAGGCCAGGAGGTCAGAGGAGTCTTTCTTCACTTATGTGCCCCGAGCTCCTACACGTGGCCTCCTCTATCCACCAGCTGCCTCACAGCATGGCAGTCTCATCTTAGGGTTGTCAGACTTCCCACGTGGTGACCAAGTTCCCAGTGCATGAAAGTATATCTGCAGATCTTATAAGATGCATGAAAGTTACATGCATCCCTTCTGCCACATTCTACGGGTCAGAACAAATCACAGCACCAACCCAGATTCAAGGGGAGGAAAATAGACTCTACCTCTCTGAGAAAGGACTGGCAGAGAGCTTGCAGCCATCTCTAATCCACCACACAGACATTCCTGGATTTGAATCCTGGATCTTCCACTGATGGTCATGTGCTTTGGGGTAAGTTATGTGAACTTCCTTAGCTGAGATAATATCAGTGTTACTGGATGCTAACATTGAAAGAGCTAAGTGAGAGATGATATGGCAAAGTGCCCTGGCATGTGGTAAGTGAAAGTGAAAGTGAAGTCTCTCAGTCGTGTCCGACTCTTTGCGACCCTGTGGACTGTAGCCCACCAGGCTCCTCCATCCATGGGATTCTCCAGGCAAGAATACTGGAGTGGGTTGTGGTAAGTGCTCAATAAATAATAGCTATTATTATTACTACTGTGACATGCACTTAGAGGATAAATACAATGAAAATAGAGAAGAGGATGTCTGTTGAATTTGACATTTAAGATGACTGCCTGACTTTGGTAGAGAGCAGAAGCAAGGTGATTAGCAAAAGCCAGTGGCAAAAGTTAAGCCATAAGTGAATTTGAGGGCAGTGAGCACAGCTTGGCAGTGAAGGGGGAAATAAAGTGAAAGGGACTGTCATGTGGGAAAATCAGGTTAAACAGAAGGGCAGGAAGAGAGGTGGATGATGCCATGTGAGAGGAGATAATTGATGAGGGCAAGGCTTTTAAAAGGCTTCTTAACATTTTACAGAGTCATATTTAGAATGCTGTGATTATGAACCAGAAAGCTGTTGAGGTTTGCTTTCATAACAGGACTCCATCTCTTTATTAACTTTTCTTGCCTCCTGATGCAGGGGTCTCTTGTCCTCTCACCTTCCAAAGTCTCCCTCTGGTTGGAGACAAACACTTAAAGAATTTGAAGCTCTTCTAGATTTTTAAGGCTTGGCCTTAATTTCAGAGTACTGTGAAATTTTGCCTATAAATCACACCACTGGAGTTTCCAAAGCTCTGAAAAGATTCATGCATTCCAAAAAGATTCTAAAAGAAAGCACTTTTCTGCATAATTTGGAAGGTAAATATGATTTAAAAAAACAACCCTACATCATAGGTGAATTTGGAGTAATTATAGTGTGGTTGGGCCAAAATCAGCAAATTAGAGTCATTAGGAACAGAGCCAGAGCCCCCAGGTCCCCATGCCAAGGTGTGGGTAGTCACAAGCAGGAGGCAGGCAAGGGCAGGCTAAGCAGGAGCCAGGACACAAAGTGAAGGAGCTGTGAGGTCAGAGAGATCTCCCAACAAGGGGTTTCAGGGTAGTGATAACCAGGGAGTTAAAGTACTTTAGTCCTCTGAATTATAGCCCAGGTAATGCCAGATTTCAGCTTGAAGAAAATCTGTGACTCTGCTGAGGGCTTACTTTTAGCGTCCACCCTTATACCTTGATCTCTCTCTTCTCTCTAGTTAGATACCCGTCTCTTCATCACTTGGCTATTCCAAAAAGTATTTAAGAAAACGCAGACTTTGCAACAAGATGAAAACACATGAGGGAAGGAATTTAGTATGGATAGAAAACAAAGCTAGGAAAAAGATTAAGCCAAGGGGAGGCTGATAAACTGTGTACCATGTTTTCTTATTCACCTTTGGACCGTACATTTGTTTCTGAGCTTCCTAACTGTCAAGGCAAACAGCAAAATACAATCAGCTACATGATTTGCAATGTTTAAAAAATTAAAAACAAATGCAGCATGCTCAAGATAGGTAACATAGTAAGGAATGTTTTCACTATCATCTTCATGGTAAATCCAACAACAATTTTTCAATGTAAATTGACATTATGACTATAAAGGAAAATTAGGTCAAAATTAATAAAACAGTGCAGTTCACATCTATAGCTCTCTAGTGGTTTAGCTTAATATGAGATTAATTTTTGGATTTTCTAGACTGATAAATTAAACCCCCACCTGGCTATAAAACAGGAGCACAATTGAAGTCAATAAAGCATCTCATTTTAATTTTTTAAGCCAACTTTAATTCATGTTATTTCTTGGTATACTCCCTGAGTTAAACAAATAGATTTCCAGATAACTAATCAAGTTGGTTTATTGTTAGAAGCTAATTATATTTTTGTAGGATGACCTACCAGAAATTATGACTTGTTTTAGAATATTTTAAAGTAATCCTTTCTATGGCTTGCTTATGTCTCATCTATTTCTTAACAATTTTGTTTCAAGAAAAAGTCAGTTTTCTGTATGTAGTAACATGTTCATCATCTTTTTCTCTGTCGGGAGAGTAGAAGAACTGGCAGAAGTGAGAGAAGGAAGTTCTAAATTCTATGTAAATGTCATAATAACTAGGAATCTGTAGTGAATTCATACTTCTTAGTTCATAACAGATTCTCATCCACAGAGTCAGAAATTCAAGGTAGGTTGATAAGAACTTTGAATAGCCCTATATTATTCTTAACAGGTTTCTTCTGATGGTAATAGTGTTAAATGGTCGACAATGTGTTTAAAAGAAGGAATCGTAACAGGAACTGTTAATTGAAATATTTAATAAAATAAATAGTTAATTTAAATATTAAGTTGAATTTTGAGTAATACGGGGTTAATGCTTAAAACTTGGCTTTTCTTTATAGTAATTCATTCAATTTATTGAATCAGATCAGATCAGATCAGTCGCTCAGTCGTGTCCGACTCTTTGCGACCCCATGAATCACAGCACGCCAGGCCTCCCTGTCCATCACCAACTCCTGGAGTTCACTCAGACTCACGTCCATCGAATCAGTGATGTCAACCAGCCATCTCATCCTCTGTCGTCCCCTTCTCCTCTTGCCCCCAATCCCTCCCAGCATCAGAGTCTTCTCCAATGAGTCAACTCTTCGCATAAGGTGGCCAAAGTACTGGAGTTTCAGCTTTAGCATCACTCCTTCCAAAGAAATCCCAGGGCTGATCTCCTTCAGAATGGACTGGTTGGATCTCCTTGCAGTCCAAGGGACTCTCATGAGTCTTCTCCAACACCACAGTTCAAAAGCATCAATTCTTTGGTGCTCAGCCTTCTTCACAGTCCAACTCTCACATCCATTCATGACCACAGGAAAAACCATAGCCTTGACTAGATGAAACTTTGTTGGCAAAGTGATGTCTCTGCTTTTGAATATGCTATCTAGGTTGGTCATAACTTTCCTTCCAAGGAGTAAGTGTCTTTTAATTTCATGGCTGCAGTCACCATCTGTAGTGATTTTGGAGCCCATAAAAATAAAGTCTGACACTGTTTCCACTGTTTCCCCATCTATTTCCCATGAAGTGATGGGACCGGATGCCATGATCTTCGTTTTCTGAATGTTGAGCTTTAAGCCAACTTTTTCACTCTCCACTTTCACTCTCATCAAGAGGCTTTTTAGTTCCTCTTCACTTTCTGCCATAAGGGTGGTGTCATCTGCATATCTGAGGTTATTGATATTTATCCTGGCAATCTTGATTCCAACTTGCGTTTCTTCCAGTCCACTGTTTCTCATGACGTACTCTGCATATAAGTTAAATAAACAGGGTGACAATATACAGCCTTGACAAACTCCTTTTCCTATTTGGAACCAGTCTGTTGTTCCATGTCCAGTTCTAACTGTTGCTTCCTGACGGAATGTGAAGTCAAGTGGGCCTTAGAAAGCATCACTACGAACAAAGCTAGTGGAAGTGATGGAATTCCAGTTAAACTATTCCAAATCCTGAAAGATGATGCTGTTAAAGTGCTGCACTCAATATGCCAGCACATTTGGAAAACTCAGCAGTGGCCACAGGACTGGAAAAGGTCAGTTTTCATTCCAACCCCAAAGAAAGGCAATGCCAAAGAATGCTCAAACTACTGCACAATTGCACTCATCTCACACGCTAGTAAAGTAATGCTCAAAATTCTCCAAGCCAGGCTTCAGCAATATGTGAACTGTGAACTTGCTGATGTTCAAGCTGGTTTTAGAAAAGGCAGAGGAACCAGAGATCAAATTGCCAACATCCGCTAGATCATGGAAAAAGCAAGAGAGTTCCAGAAAAACATCTATTTCTGCTTTATTGACTATGCCAAAGCCTTTGACTGTGTGGATCACAATAAACTGTGGAAAATTCTGAAAGAGATGGGAGTTTATTGAATACTTTTAAATATATATTTGCTACACCAGGTCTCTCAGGAGATCCTGAAAGATCCTGCTCACAGGATCTTTGTGGCATGTGGGATCTAGTTCCCTAACCAGGGATTGAACCCACGCCCCCTGCATTGGGTGCTTGGAGTCTTAGCCACTGGACCACCAGGAAAGTCCTTTGGTTGAATATTTTACTGTTGGTAACTCTATTATAAAATTTATGGCTGGAGGGGATAAGATACATTTCAAAATATAAGACACATTCACTGTTCTTCAGTCATACAATCATCTAGTTAGGAAGACATATGAAACAGGTAAATAATATAGTGTATAAAGGACTACGAATGAGCAATACTGAGATGGAAGGAAAATTTTTGTAACATATATAACAGATAAAAAATTAATATCCATAATCTACAAAGGGGCTTCCCAGCTGGCACAGTGGTAAAGAATCTGTGTACCAATGCAGGAGGTGCAAGAGATGGGCGTTCAGTCCCTGGGTCAGGAAGATCCCCTGGAGAAGGAAATGGAAAACCACTCTAGTATTCTTGACAGGAAAATCCTCATGGACAAAGGAGCCTGGCAGGCTACAGTCCATGGGGTTGCAGAAGTGTTGGACGGGAGGTAGTGACTGATCACACATAGCAAAATATATAAATCAGATCAGATCAGATCAGTTGCTCAGTCGTGTCCGACTCTCTGCGACCCCATGAACCGCAGCACGCCAGGCCTCCCTGTCCATCACCAGCTCCCGGAGGTCACTCAGACTCGCATCCATCGAGTCAGTGATGCCATCCAGCCATCTCATCCTCTGTCGTCCCCTCTCCTCTTGCCCTCAATCCCTCCCAGCATCAGAGTCTTCTCCAATGAATCAACTCTTCGCATGAGGTGGCCAAAATACTGGAGTTTCAGCTTTAGCATCATTCCTTCTAAAGAAATTCCAGGATTGATCTCCTTCAGAATGGACTGGTTGGATCTTCTTGCAGTCCAAGGGACTCTCAAGAGTCTTCTCCAACACCACAGTTCAAAAGCATCAATTTTTCGGTGCTCAGCCTTCTTCACAGTCCAGCTCTCACATCCATACATGACCACAGGAAAGACCATAGCCTTGACTAGGCGAACCTTTGTTGGTAAAGTAATGTCTCTGCTTTTGAATATGCTATCTAGGTTGGTCATAACTTTCCTTCCAAGGAGCAAGCGTCTTTTAATTTCATGGCTGCAGTCACCATCTGCAGTGATTTTGGAGCCCAGAAAAACAAAGTCTGACACTGTTTGCACTGTTTCCCCATCTATTTCCCATGCAGTGATGGGACCAGATGCCATGATCTTCGTTTTCTGAATGTTGAGCTTTAAGCCAACCTTTTCACTCTCCACTTTCACTTTCATCAAGAGGCTTTTTAGCCCCTCTTCACTTTCTGCCATAAGAGTGGTGTCATCTGCATATCTGAGGTTATTGATATTTCTCCCGGCAATCTTGATTCCAACTTCTGTTTCTTCCAGTCCAGCATTTCTCATGATGTACTCTGCATATAAGTTAAATAAACATGGTGACAATATGCAGCCTTGACGTACTCCTTTTCCTATTTGGAACCAGTCTGTTGTTCCATGACCAGTTCTAACTGTTGCTTCCTGACCTGCATACAGATTTCTTAAGAGGCAGATCAGGTGGTCTGGTATTCCCATCTCTTTCAGAATTTTCCACAGTTTATTGTGATCCACACAGTCAAAGGCTTTGGCATAGTCAATAAAGCAGAAATAGATGTTTTTCTGGAACTCTCTTGCTTTTTCCATGATCCAGCGGATGTTGGCAATTTGATCTCTGGTTCCTCTGCCTTTTCTAAAACCAGCTTGAACATCAGGAAGTTCACGGTTCACATATTGCTGAAGCCTGACTTGGAGAATTTTGAGCATTACTTTACTAGCGTGTGAGACGAGTGCAATTGTTTGGTAGTTTGAGCACTCCTTGGCATTGCCTTTCTTTGGGATTGGGATGAAAACTGACCTTTTCCAATCTTGTGGCCACTGCTGAGTTTTCCAAATTTGCTGGCATATTGAGTGCAGCACTTTCACAGCATCATCATTCAGGACTTGGAATAGCTCCACTGGAATTCCATCACCTCCACTAGCTTTGTTCGTAGTGATGCTTTCTAAGGCCCATTTGACTTCACATTCCAAGATGTCTGGCTCTAGGTCAGTGGTCACATCATCATGATTATCTAGGTCTTGAAGCTCTTTTTTGTACAGTTCTTCTGTGTATTCTTGCCACCTCTTCTTAATATCTTCTGCTTCTGTTAGGTCCACACCATCTCTGTCCTTTATCGTGCCCATCTTTGCATGAAATGTTCCTTTGGTATCTCTGATTTTCTTGAAGAGATCCCTAGTCTTTCCCATTCTGTTGTTTTCCTCTATTTCTTTGCATTGATCACTGAAGAAGGCTTTCTTATCTCTTCTTGCTATTCTTTGGAACTCTGCATTTAGATGTTTATATCTTTCCTTTTCTCCTTTGCTTTTCGCTTCTCTTCTTTTCACAGCTATTTGTAAGGCCTCCCCAGACAGCCATTTTGCTTTTTTGCATTTCTTTTCCATGGGGATGGTCTTGATCCCTGTCTCCTGTACAATGTCACGAACCTCATTCCATAGTTCATCAGGCACTCTATCTATCAGATCTAGGCCCTTAAATCTATTTCTCACTTCCACTGTATAATCATAAGGGATTTGATTTAGGTCATACCTGAATGGTCTAGTAGTTTTCTCTACTTTCTTCAATTTCAGTCTGAATTTGGCAATAAGGAGTTCATGGTCCAAGCCACAGTCAGCTTCTGGTCTTTTTTTTGCTGATTGGATAGAGCTTCTCCATCTTTGGCTGCAAAGATTATAATCGATCTGATTTCGGTGTTGACCATCTGGTGATGTCCATGTATAGAGTCTTCTCTTGTGTTGTTGGAAGAGGGTGTTTGCTATGACCAGTGCATTTTCTTGGCAAAACTCTGTTAGTCTTTGCCCTGCTTCATTCCGTATTCCAAGGCCAAATTTGCCTGTTACTCCAGGTGTTTCTTGACTGCCTACTTTTGCATTCCAGTCCCCTATAATGAAAAGGACATCTTTTTTGGGTGTTAGTTCTAAAAGGTCTTGTAGGTCTTCATAGAACCGTTCAACTTCAGCTTCTTCGGCGTTACTGGTTGGGGCATAGATTTGGATTACTGTGACATTGAATGGTTTGCCTTGGAAACGAACAGAAATCATTCTGTCATTTTTGAGATTGCATCCAAGTACTGCATTTCGGACTCTTTTGTTGACCATGATGGCCACTCCATTTCTTCTGAGGGATTCCTGCCCACAGTAGTAGATATAATGGTCATCCGAGTTAAATTCACCCATTCCAGTCCATTTTAGTTCGCTAATTCCTAGAATGTCAACATTCACTCTTGCCATCTCTTGTTTGACCACTTCCAATTTGCCTTGATTCATGGACCTGACATTCCAGGTTCCTATGCAATATTGCTCTTTACAGCATCGGACTTTGCTTCTATCACCAGACACATCCACAGCTGGGTATTCTTTTTGTTTTGGCTCCATCCTTTCATTCTTTCTGGAGTTATTTCTCCACTGATCTCCAGTAGCATATTGGGCCCCTACTGACCTGGGGAGTTTCTCTTTCAGTATCCTATCATTTTGTTTTTCATACTGTTGGGGTTCTCAAGGCAAGAATACTGAAGTGGTTTGCCATTCCCTTCTCCAGCGGACCATACCCTGTCATATCTCTCCACCATGACCCGCCTATCCCAGGTTGCCCCTCGGGCATGGCTTAATCTCATTGAGTTAGACAAGGGTGTGGTCCTTGTGTGATTAGATTGACTAGTTATCTGTGAGAATGGTTTTAATGTATTTGCCCTCTGATGCCCTCTTTCAAGACCTACTGTCTTACTTGGGTTTCTCTTACCTTGGGCGTGGGGTATCTCATCCGGGCTGCTCCTGGCTGCTCCCGGCCAGCGAAGCACAGCCATCGCACCTTACCTTGGACAAGGGGTCTCTCCTCACCGCCGCCCTTCCTGACCTCGGTCGTGGGGTAGCGACCGAGGTCAGGAAAAAAATATATAAAAACCCCTTCAAATAAGTAAGAGACAATCCAATTGAAAAAAGGTTAAAGAATAGACAGACATTGGCATTCCACAGAAGAAATACAAATGGCCACTGAAACATAGAAATGTGTTCAAACTGTCCAAATTGTAATAGAGCACCGCCATGCTCAGCCAGGCCCCTCAGTGGACCCACCCCCAAGTGGGCAACTGTCAATTAGCAACCGTTAGTGGTCCTGCTCAGCCATTGGCCAGTGCCGCAATAGGTCCCTCCCCTAAGTGAGCAACGGTCAGTAACTGACCGTTAGTGGCCTATTCAGCCAACAGTCAGCGGACTGGTGGTCGTCAGAGAATGAGATAAGAGGCACATACTGGACTTCTCCCACCGCCCTCCAGCTCACCCAGCTGTGGGGCAGTGGGTGAGCCTGGGGTCCCAGGGAAGAGTCTGGGGGCTGTGTCCTGCAGGGCTCTGGAGCCATCACTGGGGCATTGAGGCAGAGGTGAACCTCTCCCCATCCCTGCCACTGAGACCTAATGGTAGTGGCCGTTTGCAAGGGATGCAGTCTGTGGGACCCGTCAGGCAGCCCAAAGAACCTGAGAGCCAGCTAGGTTCTGGGCTCCTGGCTTCCTCAGCAATGACAGCTGGGCGGGATCTGGGGACCTGGCCCTCAGGGAGCCACCAACTGAGATCAGCTTGCTCTTAGCCAGGACCTGGATCTCGAAGGAGAAAGTTGTGCCCTGGAACCTCGCCCTTTCTTGTCAGAACAGAGAATAGTATTTGTTTGGAGATTTATAGGAGTGTGGTTACATGACCATGACCTGACTTTCAAGCCCAAACATCTGACATCAGGAAGTTGCAACAACTAACCACACCCTCCTTCACCTTTCCTAGAAAACATCTTTGCTAACAGCTTTCAAGGAGTTTGGTGTTTTTTTTAGGGCATGAACCATCTCCTGGCATGACCCTGTAACAAATCTTTCTCTGTTCCAAACTCTGATGTTTTGACATTGTTTTGGCCTGCTAGTGGAGGTGATGGAATTCCAGTGGAGCTATTCCAAATCCTGAAAGATGATGCTGTGAAAGTGCTGCACTCAATATGCCAGCACATTTGGAAAACTCAGCAGTGGCCACAAGATTGGAAAAGGTCAGTTTTCATCCCAATCCCAAAGAAAGGCAATTTCAAAGAATGCTCAAACTACTGCACAATTGCACTCATCTCACACACTAGTAAAGTAATGCTCAAAATTCTCCAAGCCAGGCTTCAGCAATATGTGAACCATGAACTTCCTGATGTTCAAGCTGGTTTTAGAAAAGGCAGAGAAACCAGAGATCAAATTGCCAACATCCGCTGGATCATGGAAAAAGCAAGAGAGTTCCAGAAAAACATCTATTTCTGCTTTATTGACTATGCCAAAGCCTTTGACTGTGTAGATCACAATAAACTGTGGAAAATTCTGAAAGAGATGGGAATACCAGATCACCTGATCTGCCTCTTGAGAAATCTGTATGCAGGTCAGGAAGCAACAGTTAGAACTGGACATGGAACAACAGACTGGTTCCAAATAGGAAAAGGAGTATGTCAAGGCTATATGTTGTCACCATGTTTATTTAACTTATATGCAGAGTACATCATGAGAAATGCTGGATTGGAAGAAACACAAGTTGGAATCAAGATTGCTGGGAGAAATATCAATAACCTCAGATATGCAGATGACACCACCCTTACGGCAGGAAGTGAAGAGGAACTAAAAAGCCTCTTGATGAGAGTGAAAGTGGAGAGTGAAAAGGTTGGCTTAAAGCTCAAAATTCAGAAAACGAAGATCATGGCATCTGGTCCCATCACTACATGGGAAATAGATGGAGAAACAGTGGAAACAGTGTCAGACTTTATTTTTCTGGGCTCCAAAATCACTGCAGATGGTGACTGCAGCCATGAAATTAAAAGACGCTTACTCCTTGGAAGGAAAGTTATGACCAACCTAGATAGCATATTCAAAAGCAGAGACATCACTTTGCCAACAAAGGTTCGCCTAGTCAAGGCTATGGTCTTTCCTGTGGTCATGTATGGATGTGAGAGTTGGACTGTGAAGAAGGCTGAGCGCCGAAGAATTGATGCTTTTGAACTGTGGTGTTGGAGAAGACTCTTGAGAGTCCCTTGGGCTGCAAGAAAATCCAACCAGTCCATTCTGAAGGAGATCAGCCCTGGAATTTCTTTGGAAGGAATGATGCTAAGGCTGACGCTCCAGTATTTTGGCCACCTCATGCGAAGAGTTGACTCATTGGAGAAGACTCTGATGCTGGGAGGGATTGAGGGCAGGAGGAGAAGGGGACGACAGAGGATGAGATGGCTGGATGGCATCACTGACTCGACAGATGCGAGTCTGAGTGACCTCCGGGAGCTGGTGATGGACAGGGAGGCCTGGCGTGCTGCAGTTCATGGTGTCGTAAAGAGTCAGACACGACTGAGTGACTGATCTGATCTGATCTGATCTGTGTATTGGGCACACAGACTTGCATTTTGGTAGCAAAATCAAGAAAATGTGAAATAAGAAAAGGGTACACATTTGAACTGCTTCATAGGGCATGAAAGTTACCTGCATCCAGCTCTGCCCAGGTGAAGGTAAGATGTAAGCTGTGGGGGACTGGGGATAGGGGGAGAAAACCTGCTATTTGCTCAGGTGGTCACATATCTCATTAATGCTTCTTAATGTGAGAGATTCCTTTATACAGAGTGTGAGTCTGGTATTTAATTATGTGTACTTTTCATATGACACGTTCCCCCAGATTTCATCCAGAGCCCCAGCAATAGCCTAGGGAACAAGCTGGCTGAGCTGTCTGTCGTTGGAGTGGGTGTGTAGGTCATCAAAGTAGCATTTTCCCTGAGATCTTTGAAGGTAATTTTGACTATCCACGGTTTTCTTCTCACCACTTTAGAACCTGTGTTTCACCACCCCCTGCCCCTTACATGTGATGTGTGATTATACCATAACTTTTTTTTTCATTCATCAGGTTTGTAAAACTGGGAAAGATGGGCAATAACAAACCTTGGTGAGAATGTGGGGAAACAGGCATCACTGTTTTCAATGGGAATATTGGTAAAACCTTTTGGAGGGCAGTTTCTTAGTATCTATCAAGATCAGAATAAAAATACACTTTGGCACATGAATTCTCACAGCTTTAGAATCACCTGCAGCACTTGTTAAAACACTGCTGAGCCCCGTTGCCAGATTTCTGATTCAGGAGGTTTGGTAGCGGTCAGGGCAGGAAGAATTCACATTTCTTAGCAAATCTTATGTGATAGTGATGCTGCTGCAGGTTTGGGGTCTGAAGTACTGAAGATTAGGACCTTCACAGCTACCAGTCCTGCTGTGAAAAGTGAAAGTGTTGTTGCTTAGTTGAGTCTGACTCTTTGTGACCCCATGGATTGTAGCCTGCCAGACTCCTTTGTCCATGGGGGTCTCCAGGCAAGAATACTGGAGTTGGGTAGCCATTCCCTTCCCAGGGGATCTTTCCAAGCCAGGGGCTAAGACTAGGTCTATAACCATCTAGTTGTGTAACACTTCACCCTATACACACTATATCCATATGTATTCTCTCCTTAATTCTCAGACCCTGGAAAGTGAAAGTGAAAGTGAAGTCACTCAGTCGTGTCCGACTCTTTGCGACCCCGTGGACTGTAGCCTATCAGGCTTCTCCATCCATGGGATTCTCCAAGCAAGAATACTGGAGTGGGTTGCCATTTCCTTCTCCAGGGGATCTTCCCAACCCAGGGATCGAACCCAGGTCTCCCGCATTGGAGGCAGACGCTTTAACCTCTGAGCCACCAGGGAAGTCCCAGACCCTGGAAGGAAGTGTTATATTTATTTTCTAAATATGGAAACAGAAGCCCATAAAGATTGCTACTAAGTAGTGATTTGTAATTCATATCCAGGTTTTGAAACTTCAAGTCCAGGTCCAAGAATTCAGAAATGAGGACTTTCCCCCGTTTTCCTCAAGGTATTATTTTAGTATTTGTTAACGAGATAAAGAAATGGATAGGCAGCAGGGAATATAAAGGTTTTATTTCTAAACCCTCTAATTGAAAAGTGGCATCATCTTAAATATTTTCATTTTGCTTTTCAAAAATGCATACATTTCCTTTCAACAAAATAGAATTGTACAGGTAGCTCATAAATCTCTTAAATGGGGGCCTCTGGTGTCTGCAGATAGAGATAAATCACACTGAGAGGACACTGAACCATGAAATGATTCTCTTAACATGTCATCTGTCTAGAATATATTTTCAAACCTCCAACAGAAGGGTCTAAATTATGAAGGGAGGTGGCCTAGCAAAGTTGATACTTTGTTATTTGATTCTTTTAACCTCCTCCATCTGCTGCTTCTGCTTGTGTGAGGTGTGGCTCAGTGGATGGAACACAACATGGCCTAATGCTGAGAATCACTGGAAGTACTAACAATTTTAACTTTTAGTGAACCCAGAAATTCCTTAAGCAATGTTGTCTTATGAAAAGTGATGTATTAATGTTACTAGTCTGGTCTACTGAGCGACTTCACTTTCACGCATTGGAGAAGGAAATGGCAACCCACTCCAGTGTTCTTGCCTGGAGAATCCAGGGATGGGGGAGCCTGGTGGGCTGCCGTCTGTGGGGTCTCACAGAGTTGGACACGACTGAAGCGACTTAGCAGCAGCAGCAGCAGCAGCAGCAGCAGTCTGGTCTAAAAAATTGCTAACAGTCATAATGAGAATTTTTACTACAAAGAAACCAAATTTAACAGCAACCAACAAATTTAACAACAGAGGTCCATCTAGTCAAAACTATGGTTTTTCCAGTAGTCATGTATGGATGTGAGAGTTGGACCATAAAGAAGGCTGAGCACCAAAGAATTGATGCTTTTGAAGTGTGGTGTTGGAGAAGACTCTTGAGAGTCCCTTGGACTGCAAGGAGATCCAAACAGTCCATCCAGAGGAAATCAGTCCTTAATGTTGATTGGAAGGACTGATGCTGAAGCTGAAACTCCAATCCTTTGGCCACCTGATGGGAAGAACTGACTCCTTGGAAAAGACCCTGATGCTGGGCAAGTTTGAAGGCAGGAGGAGAAGGGGATGACAGAGGATGAGATGGTTGAATGACATCGCCGACTTGATGGACTTGAGTTTGAGCAAGCTCCGGGAGTTGGTGATGGACAGGGAAGTCTGGCGTGCTGCAGTCCATGGGATCGCAAAGAGTCGGTGAGTTTGAG
Organism: Tragelaphus eurycerus; assembly: GCA_935064755.1. Taxonomy (NCBI): domain Eukaryota; kingdom Metazoa; phylum Chordata; class Mammalia; order Artiodactyla; family Bovidae; genus Tragelaphus; species Tragelaphus eurycerus. The sequence goes on from CAKXYN010000060.1 coordinate 1,442,756, forward strand.
CAAGCTCCGGGAGTTGGTGATGGACAGGGAAGTCTGGCGTGCTGCAGTCCATGGGATCGCAAAGAGTCGGACAACTGAGCAACTGAACTGACCTGATGAGAATTTCTACCACAAAGAAACCAAACTTAAGGAGTTCTTACTTTAAAACCAGTACTGATTCTATTACTGCCTACATTGTGATTTGGAAACCTTACTTAAAAATGGCTTTTGCATTTTCAAGTTGTTTTGAATGTAGCCTCTGAATTCGGGGTGAGAACTAGTAGATTTGGGTGGTTGTGTGCACCTGTGTTTCTGTACATAACAATGAAAATAGCTCTTTGTGTCTAGGCATCTTGCAGATGCTGGATAACTGGTAAGGGACTGTTATTTTTCTGCATTTTATCTTAATGCCACTAGCAAAAGTGACTTATTTTTCTAAAATGAGAGAACAGTGCATTTTTGATTTGGCACACAGAATGGTTCTTTTCCAATGGTTCTCAAAACTTGGCCCCTGAACCAATAGCATCAGCATCACTTGGGAGCCTGTCTGAAATGCAAATTCACAGGCCCTACCCCAGACCTACTGAATCAGAACTGGAAGTAGACCCCCAATGTGTGTTTTTACAAATCCTGTGGCCTATTGTGACGCTCCCAAAGGTTTGAAAACACCTGGATGGGTCATTGCTCCTTGACTCCTTTCCAAGCCCTCTGCTGCCCTGGGACAGGCCCTCATGGACCTTGACTGGTCTTCCTACCTTCAAGTCAGCCTCTCCAATCCTTTCTCCACATTACTGCCTTCTTAATGAAAAGCCAATTTCGTCTTGTCATCAGTGGAGTGCTTAACACTAGAGGCACCCCAAGTTTCCTCCCTTTACTCCACTCACCTATGAAGAGCAGCCCCAGGCAGTGGATGCAGTAAGACTTTGGTAGTGATGTGTGTGTGTGTTAGCCATTATGGGAAGGAATCCTGGGTAACTGATCTTTCTTCCTTTTCTTTTAGATGGTGAATTTTATATTTTTTGGGGGGTGCATGTGTTTTCGGAGAAGGCACTGGCACCGCACTCCAGTATTCTTGCCTGGAAAATCCCATGGATGGAGGAGCCTGGTAGGCTGCAGTCCATGGGGTCACAAAGAGTCAAATACGACTGAGCAACTTCACTTTCACTTTTCACTTTCATGCATTGGAGAAGGAAATGGCAACCCACTCCAGTGTTCTTGCCTGGAGAATCCCAGGGACAGGGGAGCCTGGTGGGCTGACGTCTATGGGGTCACACAGAGTCGGACACAACTGAAGCGACTTTGCAGCAGCAGCAGCATGGCCTTACATAAAACTCCTTGAGCTATTTGAAACATTTTTCTTCAGTGCAAACAGAAGAGCTTTAACCAGTGCATCTCTGGGAGCTTTCTGAGGGAAGATAACAAGGGAAGATAACCCTTTTGTATTCTTTGTATCCTGGTATTAATAAATAACGAATGAACTAACATTAGGCACTGAGGATGTAGCATGGAATTCAGGAAATTATTCTGTAGAATTGAAACTGGAAGACATAGGGGAAGTTGGGAGAGGTGGACTGCAAAGAAGCAGCAGGCAACTCTTTAGAGTGATGGGAATGTTTTATAGCTTAATTCTGCTGGTGATTACATGTCAGTGTATGTTTGTTAAAATGCCCAGACTTGTGTATCTAAAAAGGAAGAGTTCTGCTGAAAGTAAATTATAACTCAATAAACTTGACCTTAAAAAATGAATTAATTAGAAAGAAAAAAAGAAAGCAAAAATAAGATTTTCTCCACAAGATATTAATTTCCTAATAAAGAATCTCAAAACTTTTAAGCATTTAGCTCATCCAGTTCTCTTTTTCCTTTTTTCCTGTGACCTTAGGCTTTAGATAATAGGAATTTGAAACATGATTTTGCTTTTTTGGCAGGTTTGACATTATTCAAAATGCATCAAAATGGAAACTACTGTTTTTTCACTTTCTAGTTCTGAGTAGTGTTAGAAGATTATGTTTAAAGAGAAATACCTCTACTTACCAGAGCTCTAGCTGCTACTGGACCCTCATCTAACATTTTGTCTGTTAACCATTTGATTTAAGATCTTGAAACAATATTGATTAGATGACCTAAGTCAGCACCTCCCAGACTTAAACACTGGTTCATAGGATGTTTAAACAGGGTAATTGAAAACAACAACAATTACAGCTTATGAGGGTTGCTAGGGTCAAATGCATTTGGGAAATCCTGGCTTAAACAAAGTAAACAGATCTTTTTCTGTTTTTCAACTGAGGTACTACTGACATCAGAGAAGGCAATGGCACCCCACTCCAGTACTCTTGCCTGGAGAATTCCATGGACGGAGGAGCCTGGTAGGCTGTAGTCCATGGGGTTGCTGAGAGTCGGACACGACTGAGCAACTTCACTTTCACTTTTAACTTTCCTGCATTGGAGAAGGAAATGGCAACCCACTCCAGTGTTCTTGCCTGGAGAATCCCAGGGACAGGGGAGCCTGGTGGGCTGCCGACTATGGGGCCACACAGAGTCAGACACGACTGAGGCGACTTAGCAGCAGCAGCAACTACTGATGTATAACATTATATTAGTTTCAGGTGGTCAACATAGTTTGATAATTTAACACATTGGGAAGTGATCACTCCCATGAGTCTGTTAACATCCATCTCCCTGTATACGTAGTTATAGATTTTTTTCTTATAATGAGAACTTTTAAGATTTACTTACTCTCATAATATTTTTCAAGTATTAAGACTGTAACTATAGTTACAGCCCTCACATTACATCCTCATGCCTTATATATTTTACAATTGGCAGTTAGCACCTTTTGATGCTCTTTACCCACTTTGGCAAAAACCCCCTTCTGATACCTGCCTCTGGCCACCACCAATCTGTTTTCTGTATCTATGAGCTTGTTTCCATATCTTGGCTATTGTAGATGATGCTGCAATGAACATGAAGTCAGATATCTTTTTAAGTTAGTGTTTTCATTTTATTTGGATAAATTCCCAGAAGTACGATTTCTGGATCATATGATAGTTCGATTTTTAACTAGGTTTGTTTTTGAACAACCTCCAAACCGTTTTCCATTGTGGCTGCTCCAGTTTACACTTTCACTACCAGTGCATAACGGTTCCCTTTTCTCCATATCCTCTCTAATGCTTGTTGTTCATTGTCTTTTTTGATAATAGCCATTATGACAGGTGGTTTTGATTTGTATTTCTTTGATGATTAGTGATTTTGAGCATCTTTTCATGTACCTGTTGGCTGTCTCTGCATCTTCTTTAGAAAAATGTCTATTCAGATTGTCTGCCCACTTTTTAATTGGCAGCAAAAAAGATGTTTTCTATTGACTTGAGTTCTTTTTGTATTTTGGATATTAACCCCTTATCAGATGTAGTAAAGAGGTTTTCTTGTTTCAGGACTTCCTAATGTCTTAGAATAGAGTCTGTGAAGAGAGATACTGAGATTTGCACGTTTGATTACTGTCAACCTCTTTCATCCAAAATTACCAGACATTGCCATCCCCTTCCACATTTTTGCTTTGGAGCTTGATGTGACTGAATCACTATTGTTACTATGACTTATTTCATATATGCTGTGCTTAGTTGCTCAGTTATGTCCTACTCCGTGTGAGCCTATGGACTGTGGCCCGCCAGGCTCCTCTGTCCTTGGGGACTCTTCAAGCAAGAATACTGGAGTGGGTTGTAATGCCCTCCTCCAGAGTATTTCATATATGCTACGTCTTTAAATACTGTGTTGTTGTCTTAATTTTATTTTGTTTTGCTTTAGAAAGTCATAGAGTTAGGGTTTCTTGAACTTTCCATATTTATACCACATAACACATACATTAGCTCAGTACTAGCTTATTTTAAAAATAAGTCTCTGGTGCTTGTAAGGAAGGCTCATTGTCAGGGCATGAATAGTTTTCCTGCACTTTTTTTGACTTCTGAGGCATGTTTCTTAATTAAGGAATTGTTTCATGCTTTTCAGAAAACAGTATAAAACCAGTAAAATCTGTGTAGAAAACAAAACACACAATGCATGGATTAAACCAGTTATCTAGCATTCTAGAGGGGGAAAGGAAGAAATGGTAGAAATTTTTATCTTAAATAACAATGCTTATATTTTGTTCATGCAGGGAAGAATAAAAATAAGCACCTCTGAGTGATTCTGCATATAGTTATGGTGGTCATGGCTTTTATTTTATTTTTTAAAATTTATTTATTTTAATTGGAGGCTAATTACAATATTGTAGTGGTTTTTGCCATGCATGACATGAATCAGCATGGGTGTATATGTGTTCCCCATCCTGAACCCCCTTCCCACCTCCTTCCCCATCCCATCCCTCAGGGTTATCCCAGTACACCAGCCCTGAGCACCCTGTCTCATGCATCAAACCTGGACTGGCGATCTATTTCACATATGGTAATATACATGTTTCAATGCTATTCTCTCAAATCATCCCACCCTCGCCTTCTCCCAGAGAGTCCAAAAGACTATTCTATACATCTGTATCTCTTTTGCTGTCTCACATATAGGGTCATCGTTACCATCTTTCTAAATTCCATATATATGCATTAGTATACTATATTGGTGTTTTTCTTTCTGACTTACTTCACTCTGTATAATAGACTCCAGTTTCATCCACCTCATTAGAACTGATTCAAATGTATTTTTTTTAATGGCTGAGTAATCCTCCATTGTGTATATGTACCACAGCTTTCTTATCCATTTGACTGCCGATGGACATTTAGGTTGCTTCATGTCCTGGCTATTACAAACAGTGCTGTGATGAACATTGGGGTACATGTGTCTCTTTCAGTTCTGGTTTCCTCAGTGTGTATGCCCAGCCGTGGGATTGCTGGGTCGTATGGCAGTTCTATTTCCAGTTTTTTAAGGGATCTCCACACTGTTCTCCATGGTGGCTGTACTAGTTTACATTCCCACCAACAGTGTAAGAGGGTTCCCTTTTCTCCACACCCTCTCCAGCATTTATTGCTTGTAGACTTTTGGATTGCAGCCATTCTGATCGGCGTGAAATGGTACCTCATTGTGGTTTTGGTTTGCATTTCTCTGATAATGAGTGATGTTGAGCATCTTTTCATGTGTTTGTTAGCCATCTGTATGTCTTCTTTGGAGAAATGTCTGTTTAGTTCTTTGGCCCATTTTTTGATTGGGTCATTGATTTTTCTGGAATTGAGCTGCAGGAGCTGCTTGTATATTTTTGAGATTAATTCTTTGTCAGTTGCTTCGTTTGCTATTGTTTTCTCCCATTCTGAAGGCTGTCTTTTCACCTTGCTTATAGTTTCCTTCATTGTACAAAAGCTTTAATTTTAAAGTAATTTTAATTTTAATTAGGTCCCATTTGTTTATTTTTGCTTTTATTTCCATTATTCTGGGAGATGGGTCATTGAAGATCCTGCTGTGATTTATGTCAGAGTGTTTTGCCTATGTTTTCCTCTAGGAGTTTTATAGTTTCTGGTCTTACGTTTAGACCTTTAATCCATTTTGAGTTTATTTTTGTGTATGGTGTTAGAAAATGTTCTAGTTTCATTCTTTTACAAGTGGTTGGCCAGTTTTCCCAGCACCACTTGTTAAAGAGATTGTCTTTTCTCCGTTGTATATTCTTGCCTCATTTGTCAAAGATAAGTTGTCCATAAGTGTGTGAATTTATCTCTGGGCTTTCTATTTTGTTCCACTGATCTATATTTCTGTCTTTGTGCCAGTACCATACTGTCTTGATGACTGTGGCTTTGTAGTAGAGCCTGAAGTCAGACAGGTTGATTCCTCCAGATCCATTCTTCTTTCTCAAGATTGCTTTGGCTATTTGAGGTTTTTTCAATTACATTTTTTTAACAGCAGAAATTTGTAACCTTTACTAAATCCAGGCTGCTTTCTTCTCTGCAATGAGTGAGGACTTAGAGGTACAGTTCTGTACTTTTCCATGCTGGCCATCTAGTCTCATCTCTTAGGAGGGATTATTCATAGATCACTTGTAAATTTTATTCCTGAAATGGTGATTGTCACTCTAGACAAATGAAGTGATACAAAGAGTTAGATTTCCCGTCTATACCCACTGCCTTAGAAAGAGACTTTTGATGAGGTCAGGAGTGAGTGATGTGAAAACTAATGTTAGTTCAAGTTGTAAATGAACTATTCCTAGTATGGTCCTTTGAAATGGCAAATAAATGGGTCACGTAGAGAAACTCGGAGTGATATGAATTGGTCCCCTGTTATTTATAGACTACTTATTCATAAATTCCAAGCTCTATTAATTCTGGTCTCATGATGCCCTAAAGAGCTTTCTAGAGTAGAACTCATATGCTTATGGTTATCTAAGAGCTTACAAAATCCACTTTGGTAAAATGAGGAAACATGTTATATAACATATAAACCCTGTAGCTTAAACAATCCTGCCATCTTAATAGTACAGTTTGCAGTGGTCATTAGGTTGTAAATGTGTGGGTAGGTACATACCTGGCCAATTATAGGAGGCACAGAAATCATAAAAGCATTATTAGAGCCTAAAATTATGACCATCAAAAAAGAAAGAGGAGTAGTTGGTATTCAGTTCTTCACAGGTAGATATATAATACCTGGCCAGTATAACCAATTGCCTTTCTTATAAACATAATTCTTTGATCTCTAATCTCTTTTATAGTAGCAACTTCTGATGTAAATTTCACCAGCAGAAAAAAATCAGGACTCTGATACAAAAGGGCTGTGTTTTTTGCTTTATAATTTACTTATCTGGACCATAATTCTGTTTCATGTTTCTATATATTTTAGTCTAAAAGATGAAGATTGTTCTGTGAGCCCCCTCCCAACCCCAGATGTGAGCCATTTTATGTGTTATGTGGTAAATGGGCTCCAAAGGTAAATTGTTACTATGTAAAACCTGCCCCTCAAGCAAGGCAAGGGCAGCTAAGATACATCCAGCTCTAGTTTGGTTTGGTGGAAAATGGTCCTGTTGACAAGGTCATTGGTGAAGCCCAGTGCCACCAAGCAGCATGAGGCCCTTGTAGCCCTGGGAGAGGGCTGGATGGAAGGCTCTTGTCCTGTTTGCTGTTGGTCAAGTAAGCATCTGAAATGCAGGGCTCTGGTTGCACTTAGAAGCCCAGGTTTAGCAGTAGGTTTGATGACTTTGGAAAGCACATGCTATTCTAATGATTGTTAGGGTTAATCACATCATTACCACACTGTTTTTCAAGCATCTTACACTTTAAATAGGATTTCCCAAGAAGCTAAATTTAATGGTGTTTTTCATTGACCATAACTGCTTTATGGTGATTTCTTGGGCAGTCAACATCTATGGCTGATGCAAAAAAAGAAAAAGAAAGTTATTAAATCAGCGTGCATCAGTTGCTGGTTTTCAAAGAGATTCTTGATTTGTGACTAGTGTAACTTATGAGGATAACTGTATTGTGGCTGAATGTGACTGTATAAGGAACTCACTGGCAACTGCTTTTACAAATGAAAGCTGGATAGAGGGAAACGTGTCCTTTATAAATGGCTTCATCTATTCATGCAACTTAGGAGGCCATTTCATTTTGACTGGTAGTTTAAAAATAGCTCTGCTGAGGATTTCCAATTTTAACTGTTTTATCTGATTACAAAAGTAATATATGTTAACTACAAAAATTCAAATATTACCCAAATATATGTCTTACGGAAAATGAAAGCTTGCCTTAATCCTACCCCTCAGAAAGCACTGTCAACAGTTTACTGCACATTTGTCAGTATATTTCATGCAGAACACACACACACACACACACACACACACTTCTGCAGTTTGCTTTCCTGACTAGCATTTAGAGAAAATATATTTTAAAAGGAAATTTCCTGATGTATCATAATAGAAACTAACTTTTCTATATATTAGATATTTCAATGATGTTTGTGTTCCTGGGATAGGTTAAGATAGAAGCCTTTTCAATGCCTGTTTATCTCCATCATTATCCAAAGTCCCTGAGAGGCCATGGATGGTTTATTAGATAGATTTAGAAAGAATAACTGCAGTACTAAGCTTTTTCCTACATGGTGGCCTTCCAATGCACAAAGCATTACAATTATTTTGAGACAATCTGTAGCCTTGGAAACAATAAGGCAGTAGTGACATCAGCAGCAATTATGTGTAATTTTTATCCCCAGTTTATCACCAAGGTAACCAGAGCAGGTTTCCCTGCTTGAAATTTTAAGAATGTCATAGTCCTATATACAGCAAGCACATAGGAAAGGATTATACACAGAATCTCTTCTACAATTCATTCTATTTCCCTTATAAAACAGTTCTTTGGAATTCAAATAGCACACATCTATTTTTAGCAACAGCAGAATGCTTTTGAAGCTATTAAATAAGAGTCCAAATATCCTTAATACTAAAATGAATTCATTATGATGTGTAAATTTTATGATGTTCTTCCCTGTTAGAGTATTTTCTCTAGCTTTGAACAGCAATTATGGGACACACCCTTTTCACAGAAGCAGAAGAAAGGAGATTTGGACCATCCATCGGTCATAAAGCAGGCATAAACTGGCTCATTCCTGAAACTAACAGCACTGTTACCAGTAACAGCAGTTGTAATTGTAATTGTCTATTCTTGGGTAAAAGGTTCTGGTCAGTTCTCTGAGCAGCTGTCAGAAGGCTGTCGGTGGGCAGTGGTGCCCCTAGTTGGAAATGGCAGTTAAAGAGGCACATCATGTTTGGATTATTGGGTTGTATCTGGTAAGTTTGGATAAACTGCATACTGATACTGAACAAATGAATAAGTGAAAGAGTGAATGAAAAATGCACAGATATGCATCTTTATGCATTATTGCTACAGTATACTGGCTCTTCAGTTTCCCAAGAATCCCTTCTGTCCAGCAGCTGAGCAGTTCTTGTGAATTCTTCACTCATATATTCTGTTTTTAGTTCCTTCCATAAGCAGAGAACTCCATGAAACAAAGACCACACATCAATAACCACTCCATAACTCCTTGCTGATATACAGTGGAAAAATGTACCCCTCATCTATCCTCTTAAATCCAGGGGCAAAAGACTGAAGGAGAGGCTGAGAGCAAATGCCTGTCATTATGGGATCAGTTCATTAAGCACCCTCTGCGTGTCACGCTTAAACAAAGTGGTGAATCTAACGTGAACATCCAAGGGATCCAGAGTCTAGTTAGGAAAGGCAGTTATGTAAATATAATGATTGGTGGACCTGTATGATATTCCCAATACTTAAATGTTTTTGACCTGCAAACAGCAGCAGTCTTTTGTGGGTCAGCCCAATACATGTTAGTATAGTAGTTCTGATAATAGGGAGCATTTGAGTCTAATGCGGTGTCCAGAGGGAGTGCAGAGCAGGAAGTGGGAGAGGCAGGCAGAGCAGGGAATTTTTTCTGAGGCCTATATAGAATTTTGGTGAATGATGGGGAGAAGAAGAAAGAGAAAGGAAGCTTTGGGAAAGATATTTATGATAAAAAGATTTATCCCCGAAAAGTGTGGTCTAGGTTTTTAAATTTTGATTTCATTTTTGTGTTAAATAGTTAAAACATACAGAAAAGTTTAGAAAATATGACACCTATGAACCTTCCACATCCATTTAAATTCCTTTTCCTTGATGAATAAAATGTAATAAATAGGGATAAAGAGACTTTACCCATCTCATTCCTCAGTCTCCTTTCCTAGAGGTAGGTAACCATCCTACTAAAATTGGTGTGTTTCTTCGCTATGAGTTTTTGAAAACTTTTATTGCATATGCATTTATTAGTAGTATAATACACTGGTTCTTTTAAAATGTTATATAAATTGTCTCATACTATAAGTATTCACTTGTAGCTTGCTAAACACCATGTTTTTGTGGTTTATTCATGTTGATGCCATAGATCTAATCTGTTCATTTTATCTGCTGCATAGTATTCCATTATTAGACTATATCATACTTTATCCATATTCTTCTTGATGGGTGTCTAAATTGTTGTATGAATAATAGTGTAGTTGTCTTCTTGTGGACATGTATAATGAGGATTTCTCTGGAGGACATGCCTAGAAATAGAACAGCTGTATTATTGGATATGAATATCTTCAGTTTAATCAGATATTTACAACTTGTATATCAAGGGTTTTTTGGTCTTTATTAGTTTATAGGAACATCTTATAGATTATGCATACTAATCCATAATATGTTTTATGTATTATAAATATCTTCTAAGTCTGTGGCTTGTATTTTTCTTTCTTTATTACAAGACATCTTCACTTTTGAAAAAGAGCTGGGAATAGAATTCCATGTTGAGAGCTCTTTTCTTTCCATATGTTGAAGACGTTATTCCAAAGAATACTGGCTATCTGCTCCAAGTCTCTATCTGAAGCCCATTTCTGCTAAACCTATGGGCTTCACCCATTTTGTGGGTCCTGAGCTGGGAGTTGGTGATGGACAGGGAGGCCTGGCATGCTGCAGTTCATGGGGTCGCAAAGAGTTGGACACGACTGAGCGACTGATCTGATCTGATCTGAGCTCATACAGCACTGCTGAAAATCATAAAGCCTTCTTCCTAGAAAATGTATAAAATGTTGCCTATTAGTTAGAGGATTTATGGATGCTCAGAAGCACATCCATGGCCCCAGGTTAAGAAGATTTGTTATAGGCTCTCCAAAGATAGGAAGTCTGTCCATGTGAGAGGCAGACCCTAATCTTTTTGTGAAGGACTTCAGCCCTATTTCCATTCCATTTCTAAGCTTCTACTCTGATGAGCAGAGTGCTGACCTGTGTGTGAGTCAACTCACACACAGTGCTTCTTTTGTCCTTCCCGTCAAAGGCCTGACTGAAAGAGAAAGGAGTGTCTAAAAGAATTTGGTCTAAAACAGAAGAAATCTCTAAAAGACAATCCATGTAGAAACTGAAGTGGAAGTATAAGTTGCCTAAGATGTTACTAATCCATCTGTGTAACTACACCCACATGGTATACAATAAGAAGGGTGTTTGAACGGGCTTTCCAGTGAATTACTTAGATGTCTCCACATCAAAGCAGACCTATTATAGAAGAGTCTTGTGACCCAGATATTGGGAAGCTGCAGGATAGCATTGAGTAGGATTAAAAAGAGGCTACAGAACAGAGCAGAGCCCTGTAATGGGGAGGTATAGGGGTCTTCGTGGCCATGAGACTACTTTTCATAGCCCAGAAAATGCAAAACCTTTGCACAAATTGGTCTCCTTCACATGTTGAATATTTGATTATTAATAGGAGGGAGTCCCAGGGGAATACAAAACTACTTCTTCATTTTTATCTTCCACAAACTTATCTGGCACCCATCATTACCAAGGCCCTCACTGGGTGCTGGGATATAAAATTCCCCCTTAAGAAAAGATGCATTCTTCTCTCCCCCTCCCATGTTGTTGCCACAGACAGTTAAGAACATGTGGGTGTTCTCCTTATACCTTGCAAAAGGAATTGAGCTAAATTATAGCTTTCCATTTATAAAACAGTGGTAGTCTAAAGCTGCAGAGTGCAAAATTCAGAGATTGCCATAGTAACTCTGTTTTTCTCAGGAAGTAATTGAAAAAGGGCACTTTTTACAGAAATAGAATATTGATGTTCATATCTATAGAGGAATTAATTTACTGACTGATAGAGGGGAAAGATGAAAGATGAGCCATGGAGCTGCATTTTAATGTGATTGTGATTATCCCCAGGGTGGCAAGCAGCTTACACTCGTTCTTTTATTTTTGCAGCAAATAGCACATTTCTTTTCAGCTTGGTTTGTGTATAGAAATAGTTTCCAGAAATATATAGCGTAATAAGGAATTAGAGAGCACATTTGGTAAAACACTGAAAGGCTCCAATTTGTTTCTTGCCATTATCAGTTTGATGAATGTTAAAATTGCTTGAGATATTTAATTGCTCTTCTTGATTAGCACTGCAGCTATCCTATAGGAAAAGCTTGTGAGTGTACTTTGAATAAGGAACTCTAGCCTTTCACAGGTGCTGTCATGAGACCAAAGACACAAATATATAAAGGAAAATGATTAGGCGAGCAAATAATCATTACGACAATAATGGTCCAGAAATACTGTTTGGAGACTTGATAGAATATTGATGAAGGCTTATAAAGTATTTGTATATGTGTTGATATAAATATATGCCATATATATTTCAGGGCTTGTTCTCTGGGAATTTTATTCCAAAGATAATTTGTTTTATTTCCAAATCAAATTGCAGGTGGCTGAAGAGTGATCTAAATGAATGAACCTCAGACAGTGAAATATTGGTCCCTATGATGGGAATGGGAAGCGAAGTTTGAGGCTACAGCCCTCCCCAAAGACCAGCCAGATGACATCCCTGATATGATTGGTCTTGGGTGGGAGGAAGTGAGAATAATGTGGCTCTTCCCTTGGTGCTATTTTCTTCTTAACAAGAGAGAGAAATTCTTTCACCAAAGGACTAGTACTCTAGGAAAGAATCTCAAGCAAGATAACATTCAGGATGGGTGGTGACCAGGAGCTGCCTCTAGCTCTACTTAGGATTTATATCTTTCTTTGGAGGGAATGATACTGAAGCTGAAACTCCAGTACTTTGGCCACCTCATATGAAGAGTTGACTCATTGGAAAAGAGTCTGATGCTGGGAGGGATTGGGGGCAGGAGGAGACGGGGACGACAGAGGATGAGATGGCTGGATGGCATCACTGACTTGATGGACGTGAGTCTGACTGAACTCCGGGAGTTGGTGATGGACAGGGAGGCCTGGCGTGCTGTGATTCATGGGGTCGCAAAGAGTCCAACACAACTGAGCGACTGAACTGAACTGAACTGAACTGAACATGTTTCTTATGTTCTGAAACAGTACATCTATGTATCTTTCCCTACTAGATTATGAGCTCATGGAAAGAAGGCTAGTGTCTTAATTATCTTTGAAGTCATAGGCCTAACACAGTGCCTGGAATAGAGAGAACGGGAAATAAATGCCTGAATGATTAACTTACTAAATGAATGAATCAACTGAAGCAGACTCATCTCCCATTTTCTAGGACCATCCTTGCTCCCTGTACATTGCCAATGGCTTGGCTGACAAGTTACCTTCACTGCTACCATGACATTTAAAATAATTTTCTAGTAAGTTTCTTTTTTCTTAAAAGAAAAAGGGAAAATATTCTCTGAATGCTTATGATGAGCCAGCCATTGGGCTGAAGACTTTACATATTAATGTGTATATTTAATCTTCAAAACCTTTGGAAGGTAAATGCTATTAATATGCCCATTTTTAAGAGAAGGAAACTGAGGCTTAGAAAGATGAGCTGAGATTTTGTAACTAGCAAGTATTAGGGCCAGAATTTGCAACCAAGTTGCTTAACTTCCATTCCCTTTCCTTTGTTCCTTGGAGACTGAATATATATGGAAATGAACTCAATTCTGGGATTCCAAAAATAAGGATAAAAAGCTTTTTAGTGTGGGAGAGGACAGTGAGGGAAAAGGTCCATTCCTAGATCACAGGAAGAATTATCTTGGGTCTTTGATGAGATCTATTAATAAAAGCCTAGGAAGCATCTCCTGGATATAAAAAACATTGTGCATGCATTGTTAGAGTGAGATTATACAGTCTCAGTGTGGCAAAGGTCTTGAATACTCTCAGTAGTATGGCATTCACTAATAAGGAGACTCACTGTAGTATTGGGTTTGCAGTTTTTAAAAGTAATTTCATATCTTATTGCATTTGATCCTCAATCACCTCTGAAGTATGAAGTGCATAGAGGTCATTATTCTAGTTTCCTTTGTTTGGGAACAAGGTTAGATTGCATTCACCTGCCTCTTTGAAATTGAGTCTGATGACATGAATTTCTTTGGCCAAGGAAATATGAGCAGAGCTAACATGTGACATTTCTGGTGGAAGCCTTTGAAAAGCAAGTTTCATGTTCTCTTTCTCTTGCCACTCAGATGGACAACATGCTTGATAGAGTGCCTTGTCTGCTAGAGACCAGTATGAGTACAATGCATATTAAAGGAATGAATCCTAGTCAGCATGTAAGCTCTTCCCTTACTTTCTGCTATACCAGGGCTTAGGACCACAAAAGAAGACTCATTTCCAACCCTCAATCTAAGGATATACCATAGTCTAAATTTTTACCACATGGCATAGCTTATGCTAACCCCTGCCCCCAACTATGTCCCTCTGGGGAGTAGTAATACAGAAAGCTCTGCTGGTAATAAGGGTACTTGGTGGTTGGGCCAGAGTGCAATATAAGGGACTTAGTGCTACAGATGTGCGAATACCTGTTTCTTCTCTTCTAGTCACCTTTGTGGTCTAAAAAGTAGAGGATCAGGCATCATAGGAAGCAGTAAAAGTGACAAGACTGAAACCATCCTTGCTATTTTTATCCTGGCACATCTAGTCTGCAATCAACTTCCAGAAGCTAGTGCTCACAAAATAAAAATTAGGTAGACACCAGAGTACTCTTCTACCTTTTGAAATGTACCACCATATATCTTAAATGACTTACTCCGTAAGACTTAAGAGTGAGGGTTTGTTTTTGTTTTTATAGTCTTCCATTTCAAAACTAGCAAAGAGTGAAGACGAACCAGGTTTCCACACATGAGATCTTTCGGAGATTCAAAACAAACCTGGAAAAGAGGTGCTGAATTTCAAAGAGAGGGTTTCTTCAGTTAGTTGACATACCATGGTGGGTGCTGGCATGCAGGGTCATTAGACTTTTCAGGCAACATCTGGGCTGGCAACCTGTGGAGAAGACATCTCAGTTTAGGAAAGAGGCTCCCTCAGATGCGGGAGTGGGAGTCGACTGGATGACGAGAGTAATTTCCCTGAATGTTAAACCAATCTTCTTGTCAGCATGATGATCCCTTCCTCAGCTGGATGGGAAAGGCCACAGGACCCTTAATTATCTGTACCAACTGCTCAACCAGGTTTTATTTTAGGGACTGAAGTCCTAGGAAAAAGCCTCCTAGCTGACTAATGAAGATATCCTAGACTTGAATAAATAATTTAGTCCTAATAACATATTAGGATGTAAAATTTGGGGATGTTGATGTTGTAGGGTTACTTTATACATCAGATGATTTATCTGAAGCTTGAGGGAATTATAGTCCCTCAAACTGAATCGATAATGGGTATATACATGTGTGTGTGTTAGTTGCTCAGCTGTGTCTGATTCTTCGCAACACCAGGGACTGTAGCCAGGCAGGCTCCTCTGTCAATGGAATTCTCCAGGCAGGAATACTGGAGTGAATTGAGATGCCCTTCTCCAGGAGATCCTCCTGACCCAGGGATCAAACCCAGGTCTCCTGCATTGCAGGCAGATTCTTTACTGTCTGAGCCACCAGGGAGGCCCCAATAATGGGTATGAAGTGAAGTGAAGTCGCTCAGTCGTGTCCGACTCTTTGCGACCCCGTGGACTGTAGTCTACCAGGCTTCTCTGTCCATGGGATTCTCCAGGCAAGAATACTGGAGAGGGTTAGAATTTCCTTCTCCAGGGGATCTTCCCGACCCAGGGATCAAACCCGGGTCTTCTGCATTGGAGACAGATGCTTTAACCTCTGAGCCACCAGGGAAGCCCTAATAATGGGTATAGGTTATCCTAATTTTGTATACTTATGGTATAAAGCGTTACTGGTTGGGGCATAGACTTGGATTACTGTGACATTGAATGGTTTGCCTTGGAAACGAACAGAGATCATTCTGTCGTTTTTGAGATTGCATCCAAGTACTGCATTTCGGACTCTTTTGTTGACCATGATGGCCACTCCATTTCTTCTGAGGGATTCCTGCCCACAGTAGTAGATATAATGGTCCTCTGAGTTAAATTCACCCATTCCAGTCCATTTTAGTTCGCTGATTCCTAGAATGTCGACATTCACTCTTGCCATCTCTTGTTTGACCACTTCCAATTTGCCTTGATTCATGGACCTGACATTCCAGGTTCCTATGCAATATTGCTCTTTACAGCATCGGACTTTGCTTCTATCACCAGACACATCTACAGCTGGGTATTCTTTCTGCTTTTGTTCCATCCCTTCATTCTTTCTGGAGTTATTTCTCCACTGATCTCCAGTAGCATATTGGGCCCCTACTGACCTGGGGAGTTTCTCTTTCAGTATCCTATCATTTTTGCCTTTTCATACTGTTCATGGGGTTCTCAAGGCAAGAATACTGAAGTGGTTTGCCATTCCCTTCTCCAGCGGACCACACCCTGTCAGATCTCTCCACCATGACCTGCCCATCCTGGGTTGCCCCAGGGGCATGGCTTAATTTCATTGAGTTAGACAAGGCTGTGGTCCTGGTGTGATTAGATTGACTAGTTTTCTGTGAGTATGGTTTCAGTGTATTTGCCCTCTGATGCCCTCTTGCAAGACCTACCGTCTTACTTGGGTTTCTCTTACCTTGAGCGTGGGGTAACTCTTCCCGGCTGCTTCAGCAAAGCACAGCCATGGCACCTTACCTTGGACGAGGAGTCTCTCCTCACTGCCGTCCTTCCTGAGCTTGGAGGAGGGATATCTCTTCACCACCGCCCTTCCTGACCTCGGTCATGGCGTAGCTCCTCTCGGCCGCGCTCCTAGTGCGCCGCACAGCCGGTGCTGGGCAGCCCGCGGGGCGCTCCTAGTGTGCCAGTCGCGGGAAGGCGAGGCGCTCCTATGAAGACCTACAAGACCTTTTAGAACTAACACGCAAAATAGATGTCCTTTTCATTATAGGGGACTGGAATGCAAAAGTAGGAAGTCAAGAAACACCTGGAGTAACAGGCAAATTTGGCCTTGGAATACGGATAATAGAGTTTTGCCAAGAAAATGCACTGGTCATAGCAAATACCCTCTTCCAACAACACAAGAGAAGACTCTATACATGGACATCACCAGATGGTCAACATTGAAATCAGATCGATTATATTCTTTGCAGCCAAAGATGGAGAAGCTCTACACAATCAGCAAAAACAAGACCAGGAGCTGACTGTGGCTCAGACCATGAACTCCTTATTGCCAAATTCAGACTGAAATTGAAGAAAGTAGGAAAAACCACTAGACCATTCAGGTATGGTCTAAATCAAATCCTTACGATTATACAGTGGAAGTGAGAAATAGATTTAAGGGCCTAGATCTGATAGATAGAGTGCCTGATGAACTATGGAATGAGGTTCATGACATTGTACAGGAGACAGGGATCAAGACCATCCCCATGGAAAAGAAATGCAAAAAAGCAAAATGGCTGTCTGGGGAGGCCTTACAAATAGCTATGAAAAGAAGAGAAGCAAAAAGCAAAGGAGAAAAAGAAAGATATAAACAGCTGAATGCAGAGTTCCAAAGAATAGCAAGAAGAGATAAGAAAGCCTTTTTCAGTGATCAATGCAAAGAAATAGAGGAAAACAACAGAATGGGAAAGACAAGGGATCTATTCAAGAAAATCAGAGATACCAAAGGAACATTTCATGCAAAGATGGGCACGATAAAGGACAGAAATGGTATGGACCTAACAGAAGCAGAAGATATTAAGAAGAGGTGGCAAGAATACACAGAAGAACTGTACAAAAAAGAGCTTCACGACCCAGATAATCATGATGGTGTGATCACTGACCTATAGCCAGACATTCTACAATGTGAAGTCAAGTGGGCCTTAGAAAGCATCACTATGAACAAAGCTAGTGGAGGTGATGGAATTCCAGTGGAGCTATTCTAAATCCTGAAAGATGATGCTGTGAAAGTGTTGCACTCAATATGCCAGCAAATCTGGAAAACTCAGCAGTGGCCACAAGATTGGAAAAGGTCAGTTTTCATTCCAATCCCAAAGAAAGGAAACACCAAAGAATGCTCAAACTACCGCACAATAGCACTCATCTCACATGCTAGTAAAGTAATGCTCAAAATTCTCCAAGCCAGGCTTCAGCAATATGTGAACCGTGAACTTCCTGATGTTCAAGCTGGCTTTAGAAAAGGCAGAGGAACCAGAGATCAAATTGCCAACATCTGCTGGATCATGGAAAAAGCAAGAGAGTTCCAGAAAAACATCTATTTCTGCTTTATTGACTATGCCAAAGCCTTTGACTGTGTAGATCACAATAAACTGTGGAAAATTCTGAAAGAGATGGGAATACCAGACCACCTGATCTGCCTCTTGAGAAATCTGTATGCAGGTCAGGAAGCAACAGTTAGAACTGGTCATGGAACAACAGACTGGTTCCAAATAGGAAAAGGAGTACATCAGGGCTGTATATTGTCACCATGTTTATTTAACTTATATGCAGAGTACATCATGAGAAATGCTGGACTGGAAGAAACACAAGCTGGAATCAAGATTGCTGGGAGAAATATCAATAACCTCAGATATGCAGGTGACACCACCCTTATGGCAGAAAGTGAAGAGGGGTTAAAAAGCCTCTTGATGAAAGTGAAAGTGGAGAGTGAAAAGGTTGGCTTAAAGCTCAACATTCAGAAAACGAAGTTCATGGCATCTGGTCCCATCACTACATGGGAAATAGATGGGGAAACAGTGGAAACAGTGTCAGACTTTGTTTTTCTGGGCTCCAAAATCACTGCAGATGGTGACTGCATCCATGAAATTAAAAGACGCTTACTCCTTGGAAGGAAAGTTATGACCAACCTAGATAGCATATTCAAAAGCAGAGACATCACTTTGCCAACAAAGGTTCGCCTAGTCAAGGCTATGGTGTTTCCTGTGGTCATGTATGGATGTGAGAGCTGGACTGTGAAGAAGGCTGAGCACTGAAGAATTGATGCTTTTGAAGTGCGGTGTTGGAGAAGACTCTTGAGAGTCCCTTGGACTGCAAGGAGATCCAACCGGTCCATTCTGAAGGAGATCAGCCCTGGGATTTCTTTGGAAGGAATGATGCTAAAGCTGAAACTCCAGTATTTTAGCCACCTCATGGGAAGAGTTGACTCATTGGAGAAGACTCTGATGCTGGGAGGGATTGAGGGCAGGAGGAGAAGGGGACGACAGAGGATGAGATGGCTGGATGGCATCACTGACTCGATAGATGTGAGTCTGAGTGACCTCCGGGAGTTGGTGATGGACAGGGAGGCCTGGCGTGCGGCGGTTCATGGGGTCGCAAAGAGTCGGACACGACTGAGTGACTGATCTGATCTTGTCTGATGGTATAAAGCATGGTCCAGTTAAGGTGTAATGTTAGTAAGAAATCTTTCTGCCTTCAAACTCTTCTGCTAAAGTCAATTTATGCTTAAAATGATCGGAAGGGAGAAGAGGCAGAATCCTTTAAGGAAAATGCCCTTCATCAGAATCCTGGCTTCCATCAGGGAAGTTGGGAGTTGCTGGAGTGGTTTAATGGCTTATCTTCAGTAGTCTACTTGCAATAACTAATGATAGTTACCATGAGCAAATGTTTCCTGTGTGGTACACATTCATGCGGCAGGTGACAGTGGGGACACACCGGCCCAGTATTTTAGGGTCTTTTTATGTGTCAGGGTCTGTGTGAGAGAAGAAAGCCTATGGGAAACAAGCAAGAGAGCCACCACTTGGCCTGAGTAGAAGCAGGAGTCTGGATTTTCCCTCTCAGGCACTGGCTAGATAATTAGAGCCAGCAGCAGGAGGCAAATTAAAGCCTTCCTGGGAACTTCTAAGTAGATAGGTGTTTGTGAGCTTTGGATACTTCTCTGAAGCCCTGAAGCAAGACTGAAGTGTGGGAGGAAGCATTGGCAGGCCTTCCCGCCAAGCTGGATGTATCCTTCAGCAGCTCTTGAAGTCCTTCTAACCTACAATGCTGCCACAGACAATGAGATCAGTGAGACTTCTGACTTAAAAAAAGGAATAGGCACAATGAGTAATGCTATGCTATGCTAAGTCGCTCAGTCGTGTCCGACCGTGCGACCCCACAGACAGAAGCCCACCAGGCTCCCCTGTCCCTGGGATTCCAGGCAAGAATACTGGAGTGGGTTGCCATTTCCTCTCCAACGTATGAAAGTGAAAAGTGAAAGTGAAGTCGCTCAGTCGTGTCCGCCAGCGACCCCATGGACGGAGCACCAGGCTCCTTCATCCATGGGATCCAGGCAAAAGTACTGGGGTGGGGTGCCATTGCCTTCCCCGACTATGAGTAATAGCAGTTGAAATTGTGGAAATAGTGTTCTTATTTTGTATGTGGTTTTGTATTTCTTTTGCTCTTACTCCACACAATATTTTCTCAGAGTTAATATATGAATGTTAGTTAATGTTAGGAAGAGTTTTAAGAAGGGAAAAAAACCTGTTATATGGAAGGAAGGTACTTATCTTAAATAAAGGCGGAATTAGTTATCTGTTTTCCACAATTTAAATGTTAACTGTGTTTGGGACTGTATAAATAAAGAGTACTTCCTATAGTATGGGTGGTGGTGGTGGTTTAGTCGCTAAGTTGTGTCTGAGTCTTGCAACCCCATCAACTGTAGCCTGCCAGGATCCTTTGTCCATGGCTCCAGGCAAGCATACTGGAGTGGATAGCCTTTCTCTTCTCCAGTGGATCTTCCCAACCTAGAAACTGAACCAGGGTCTCCTTCATTACAGGTGGATTCTTTACCAACTGAGCTATCAGGGAAGCCCATCTATCAGACCCAATTTCAGCATGCGATTTCAAGGAGACTAAATAACTAGTTCTTTGAGCAGTTGACCCCAAACTTCTTCCTGCCTCCAAACTCCTGAGAGGCATAACATACACTACTATTAAAAGAAGGTACTTTCTGTAGTAGGGGAAGGCAATGGCACCCCACCCCAGTACTCTTGCCTGGAAAATCCCATGAATGGAGGAGCCTGGTAGGCTCCAGTCCATGGGGTCGCTAAGAGTCGGACACGACTGAGCGACTTCCCTTTCACCTTTCACTTTCATGCATTGGAGAAGGAAATGGCAACCCACTCCAGTGTTATTGCTTGGAGAATCCCATGGACGGGGGAGCCTGGTGGGCTGCCATCTATGGGGTTGCACAGATCGGACACGACTGAAGCGACTTAGCAGCAGCAGCAGCAGCACATGCTAGTAAGGTTATGTTCAAAATCCTTCAAGCTAGGCTTCAGTAATATGTGAATCAAGAACTTCCAGTTGTATAAATTGGGTTTCAAAGAGGCAGAGGAACCAGAGATCGAATTGCCAGCACTCACTGAATCATGGAGAAAGCAATGGGGTTCCAGAAAAACACCTACTACTACTTCATTGGCTACAATAAAGGCTTTGTCTGTGTGGATCATAACAAACTGTGGACACTTTTTAAAGAGATGGAAATACCAGACCACCTTACCTGTCTCCTGAAAAACCTGTATGCAAGTCAAGAAGCAACAGTTAGAACTGGATGTGGAGCAATGAACTGGTTCAAAACAAGGAAAGGAGTATGACAAGGCTGTATATTGTCATGTTACCTTTCAACTTATATGCAGAGTACGTCATGGAAATGCCAGGCTAGATGAATCACAAGTTGGAATCAAGATTTCCAGGAGAAATATCAGCAACCTCAGGTATACAGATGATACTGGTCTAATGGCAGAAAGTGAAGAGGAACTGAGAGTCTCTTGATAAGGGTGAAAGAGGAGAGTGAAAACACTGGCTTGAAGCTCAACATTCAAAAAACATCATGGCATCTGATCCCACCCACCAATTCATGGCAGATAAAAGGGGGAAAAGTGGAAACAGTGACATTTTATTTTCTTGGACTTCAAAATCACTGCAGATGGTTACTGCAGCCATGAAATTAAAAGGTGCTTGCTCCATGAAAGGAAAGGTATGCCAAACTTTTAAAAAGACAGCATATTAAAAAAGCGAAGACATCACTTTACCAACAAAAGTCTGTCTAGTTGAAGCTATGGTTTTTCCAGCAGTCATGTATAGATGTGAGAGTTGAACTATAAAGAAGACAGAGGGCTGAAGAATTGATGCTTTCGAATTGTGATGCTGGAGAAGACTCTTGAGAGTCTCTTGAACAGCAAGGAGGTCAAACCAATCAATCCTAAAGAAATATTCATTGGAAGGAGGGATGCTGAAGCTAAAGCTCTAATACTTTGGCCACCTGATGCAAAGAGCTGACTTATTGGAAAAGACTCTGATGCTGGGAAAGATTGAAGACAAAAGGAGAAGAGGACCCAAGAGGATGAGATGGTTAGATAGCATCACTGACTTGATGGACATGAATTTGAGCAAACTCCGGGAGATAGTGGAGGACAGAGGAGCCTGGCATGCTACAATCCAGGGGGTCCCAAAGAATTGGACATGACTTAGCGACTGAACAACAACAAAGCAACAATAATTTAAATAATAGAACTATTTAGATTTTTAGTCCATCTGGAACTTATGATTAATACAAGTAGGAATGTAATTGGATTTATTAAATACAAATAACCTATGGTCTTAATACTGTAGGACACAGCCTCCATTCTCTACTACTATGAAGGATGGTTCATCCTATTTATCCCACACTTAAAAGCACATATACATGGGTCTGTTTCTGCCCTTTCTATTCTGTGTTTAAAACAGTATCATACTGTTTTCATTACTTGAAGGTATATATTTTTTAGCTGGAAGTATGAATCCTCACTTTTCCCCCCAAAATATTTCTGGCTATTTTTCCACTTTTACTCTTCCAGAAACTATTCATGTTAGGCTGCAGCAGTGTTACTGTAAGAGGTGGTTTCCTTTATTTAGTCCTTTGCAACCCTTGTACTTCTAGCATCCTAACCTTGTCACCAAGCATTATATTAAGTCTTCAGTAATAACGGAGGGAAAGAGATACAGGCTTCCCTCTGTCTACTAATTAATACCTTCCTAGGAAACTTTTCCCTATGCCCTTCACTCAAGTAGTCACAGCTCCAAGATCCTGTAAGCTTTTGTTTTACATATTTGTTGCTGTGTGACAGATTACCCCAAACCTTCATGGGTTAAAAAAACCAAACATTTTATTACTTTTCAAGATTTGGGGTTAGAAATGTGGGCAGAGTTCAGATGAGTGATTTTTTTCATTTCACTGACACGACCTGAGGTCATCCAGTGGTATTCTGCTGGTTTCTGGTCCCGTCTATAGGTCCAAGATGGCTTGTGCCTTGGTGGAAATGTCTGGAAGCCTGGGCTCAACTGAACCCCTCTCCTTAGGCACATGATCTCTCCATCAGGGTTGTTAGATTGCATGGCTGTTCAAGTCTCTACAAGCAAGCATTTCAAGAGACAGGAAGTGAAGGCTGCCATTCTTTTAAGGTCTGGTTTCTGAAACTGGCACTACATCACTTTTGCAAGAGTTTGTTGATCAGAGCAGTCATAGAACTGGCCCAGATTCAAGGGGTTAGGGTACCGATCCCACTACTTAATAGGAGCATAGATCTCACCTCTCAATAGGAAAAGTATCACAGAATATTTTTATTTTGCGGTTTCACATGACTGTTTTGGGCATGCTTCCACAGTAGTTAGAACTTCAAGTCAGAGCTATGTGAAGGTTTCCTTCATTATCTTATGAACTCCATGGATATACATACATGGTTTAAGTGTGTGTGTGGGGGTGTAGTGTTGTGGAGAAGTTTAAATTCAAACAGTCTAACCTTGGAAATACAGGTTATCAGAGTGACTAGTTACTGGCCATTAGTTTGGCTTTTAAAATTAATGATTTTCTAAATATCCTTATCAAGTTGAGTTCAGTTGGCTGGAGCACTACATTCATGACTCCAGGGCCAGGGATTTGGTTCTCATTTGAGAAGAGAGGACTTCTGTAGTTCTGACCCCACATTAGCCCACCTGCCGTTGCATGTCTGGATACCAAGTGACAGCGTGGTGATCATTTGCGGGAAAACGAATAATCCAGGTTTTTCTCAGGTTGGGTCTGTGATGTCATTTTACTACATGAAGAGTCATTAGGTACCCATGCACATTTTGTACATTTGAATAACCTATTTTAAAATACTGTTTTTTTTTTTAAATTAGTATGTATTTTATTTTTTGTAAGTAGCTCTGTGTGTTCTCAGGCAAATGGAAATGGGAAAACATTTATTTTATACTCATTCATTCACAGAATTTTTTTTTTTTTTCCATTTCAAAGTCCCTGTGATTTACCAGGTCTTTTACTTTAGGTTGATCATGACATTGCTTTTTTCTTGACCACTGACTTGAAAAGGCATATATACTACAGAATAGGGTGCTCAGAAACAGATGGTGAATTATGCCTTTATGTGAGAAAATGAAAATGATCTGTCCAGTGGGTCATTGTTCTTCCCAAGGTACCTTTCTTCCTAATATCAATATGGTAGAGAATTCACTGCATATCAATGGTATGTATGGCTCTCTAAAGCTGTCAGATTCAAGTCATTGAATTTAGGCTTCCCATCCCCCATACGGCCTTAGAGTGTTAGGGCAAGACACTTTGCATCACAGGTGGAGGGAATGGTTCATCTCAGCTAAATGTGGGAGTCGTTCTCTTATGTGCTTGTTCTGGCTCATAGTAAGTACTCAATAGATATTTATTGAGCAAATGGCTAAGGCAATACTTTGAATGTACTGGCTTCCTATTTCCAGTCTTTCGTTTGCCCTGTTGAACCCCATTGTCTCAGAACACTCAGTAATAATAGACTATTCTCCGTTTCTGAGAAAGCGTGAATGTTCTATTCCAGCAACACTGCAAGGGGATGCTGTAATTGCTGTAGGCAGTGCCCTTTGGAGGCCTTTCTGGCATTCAGAAACCTGAAAGCAAAAATCAAAGAAGCCACTGCCTCCTGTAATTATTTTTGTAGCTGTGTTGCTGAGGGTGAGACACGACTACCTCTTTTCTCTGTGTCGGCACAAAGGCGTCTTCCTGGGCCTGGTGGGAATAGAGCACACTTTGCATGCCAAGATTTGCATCAGTGGAAGTGTAAAAATCACTGCTCCTACAACAACGTTGACTTGTGTAAGGATCATGCTTCCTTCTTCTTGATCTCAAATAGGGTCTTCAGTGCTGGGCATCCTCTAGGTGTGGGTATGGGTCTCTGGGCTTCAGAATCCAAGAGTCTGGGTTTAAACACTCAAGTTGATTTCAGTTCTCACCTTTCTCTCAAGAATCCTTTTATTCTTTGATGTATTAAAAATACCAGCTTAATTCTGTATTATGGCTAACGATCCCTTCTCACATTCCTTTAGACCTTTCTCGATTAGGTTATCACACTCCTCTTTTTCGCAACCTCCAAGAAAGACAACACCAAAAGCCAACCAAATGAGCTAGTTCTTTTAGACGGGAACACAAATTCAAATGCGTTAGAGGTGACATCTAGCCATGAAAGTCTTCTCTAGCTATGAAAGTCCTGGAGGGCATCTTCTTTCACTAGAAGGCTGATACATCTACATTGAAAATCTATTGTTTAGTGTAGCCACCTTCAGTGATTATCTCAGGGAGATCCTGTGGATAACTTGCTGCAGCTTCTACATCTGCACTTGCTGCTTTACCCTGCACGTCTGTATTATGGAGATGGCTCTTCCTTAAATGTTATGAACCAACATCTGCTAGCTTCAAGCTTTTCTTCTGCAGTTTCCTTACCTCTCTCAGCCTTCATAGAATTGAAGAGATTTAAGTCCTTGCTATGAATTAGGCTTGGGCTTAAGGAAATGTTGTAGTTGGTTTGATCTTTTAACCAGACCAGTCAAACTCTCCGTATCAGCAATAAGGCTATTTCACTTTCTTATCATTCGAATGCTCACTGGAGTAGCACTTTTACTTTTCTTCAAGAACTTTTCCTTTACATTCATAACCTGGGTAACGGTTTGGCATATGAGGCCTAGCCTTTGGCCTAGCTCAGCTTTCCACATACCTTCCTCACTAGGCTTAAACATTTCTAGCTTTTGATTTAAAATGAGAGACATACAACTCTTCCTTTCACTTGAACACTTAGAGGCCACTGTAGGGTTATTAATTGACCTAATCTCAATATTGTTGTGTCTCAGGGAATAGAGGGGGCCAAGGAGAGAGAGAGAATGGCTAGTTGATAGAGTAGTCAGAACACACACAACATTTATGGATTAAGTTCATCATTGTATGTGGACGTGGTATATCATGCCTTAAAACAATTGCAGTTGTATAGTAGCATCAAAGACCACTGATCACAGTTCACCAGAACAGTAATAATGAAAAACTTTGAAATACTGTAAAAATTACCAAAATATGACACAGAGACACAAATTGAGTAAATGTCATTGGAAAAGTGCAGGGTTGCCACAAACTTTCAATTTGTTTTTTTAAAAAAAATCTGCAAAGTGAAAAAAAAATAAGGCTTCCTAGGTGGTGCTAGTGGTAAAGAGCCCGCCTGCTGAAGCAGGAGAAGAGACACAAGTTTGATCCCTGGGTCAGGAAGATGCCCTAGAGGAGAAAATGGCAACTTACTCCAGTGTTCTTGCCTGGAGAATCCCAGGGACGGGGGAGCCTGGTGGGCTGCTGTCTCTGGGGTCGCACAGAGTCAGACACGACTGAAGAGACTCAGCAGCAGGAACAGCACAACACAACAACATGCCTGTATGATTTCCGTTTCCCAACATCCCCTCTACTACTTGTTACTTAGTATTTTAAAAGTATTATAGCCATCCTAGTGGGTCTGAAGTGGTACCTAATGGGGTTATGACTTGCATTTTCCAAATGACTAATGATGTTGATACATTACTTTGCCAACAAAGGTCCATCTAGTCAAGGCTATGGTTTTTCCAGTGGTCATGTATGGATGTGAGAGTTGGACTGTGAAGAAGGCTGAGCACCGAAGAATTGAGATGCTTTTGAAGTGTGGTGTTGGAGAAGACTCTTGAGAATCCCTTGGACTGCAAGGAGATCCAACCAGTCCATTCTGAAGGAGATCAGCCCTGGGATTTCTTTGGAAGGAATGATGCTAAAGCTGAAACTCCAGTACTTTGGCCACCTTATGCCAACAGTTGACTCACTGGAAAAGACTCTGATGCTCGGAGGGATTGGGGGCAGGAGGAGAACGACAGAGGATGAGATGGCTGGGTGGCATCACCAACTTGATGGATGTAAGTTTGAGTGAACTCCGGGAGTTGGTGATGGACAGGGAGGCCTGGCGTGCTATGATTCATGGGGTCGCAAAGAGTTGGACACAACTGAGCAACTGAACTGAACTGAATGATGTTGAACTTATTTTCATGTGGTTGCTGGCCATTTGTATATTTTCTTTGGGAAAATGTCTATTCAGTACTTTTGCCCATCTTTTACCTGTTTATCTTTTTATTGTTGAGTTGTAAGAGATTTTTTAAAAAATATATTCTGGATACTAGGTCCTTATGTGATATATAAGTTGGAAATATTTCTTCCCATTCTGTAGGGTGTGTACTTCCCATTCTGTACTTTGTTGATGATGTCCTTCAAAGCACAATTCATCTATTCTTTCCTTTTGTTGATTGTGCTTATAGTGTCATATCTAAGAATCCATTGCCAATTCCAAGGTCATGAATATTTACTTCTTTGTTTTCTTCTAAGAACTTTATGGTTTTAGTTCTTAAATTTAGATTGTGCATTCATTTGTTAATTTTTGTATATGTTGTGAAGTATGGGTCTAACTTCATAATTTTTGCATGTGGATATTTGTCCCAGCCTTATTTGTGGAAGAGACTGTTCTTTCCCCATTGAATGGTCTTGGCACCCTTGTTGAAAATCAGTCAGCCATAGATATATGGGTTTATTATTCTATTTCTTTTGCCTGTGTATCTGTCCTTATGCCAGTACCACACTGTTTTGTTTTGATTGTCATTGCTTTGTAGTAAGTTTTGAAACCTGAAAGTATGAGTCTCCTAACTTTGTTCTTATTTTTCAATATTCTTCTGGCACATAATTATCTTTTTCTTTCAGCTAAGGCTGTTTCATTCCAATTATCTTTTTCTTTCAGCTAAGGCTGTTTCATTCCTTTGCATACCTTCTTCTCCATCCTTTCTGTCACTCACATAAACAAGTGTCTTAAGATGCACGTTTTTGTTTTGTTTTCACTTTTTTTTCACAGTCACAAGTGTTTCTGGGGGTAGTTAGGGTTTGCTGTGATTTCATGATGCTAATTACCTTTAAAACCAGTCTGGGATAGGATGAAGTGATAGCAGGGAGTCAAAATTCGACACAGCATCCTTCTCTGACTCATCCAGCTGGGACACCTGGACAGCATTTTGTAATGGCTTATTTACTTACCTGTGATTAATCTGTAGGCAGTTGGAGTGCAAGGATGGCACCTCTATCACTTAATGACCCCTTGCCCCTGGTGGCTCAGATAGTAAAGCGTCTGCCTGCAATGCGGGAGACCTGGGTTTGATTCGTGGGTCGGGAGGATCCCCTGAAGAAGAAAATGGCAATCCACTCCAGCACTCTTGCCTGGAAAATCCCATGGACGCAGGAGCCTGATAGGCTACAGTCCATGGGGTCACAAGAAGTCGGACACGACTGAGTGACTTCACTTTCTTCTTTTACTTTGCCTTCAGTAGGAGCTTACCATGCCTGGTAAGTGTGTTACTGAACAAAGAAATCCCTGACCAAATGTGGATAGGTGTTGTCTCACATTTAGGGAAGAGTTCTAATCCCATTGACAAAGGAGGTAGTTAGTAGATCAGTTTTTAAAGTGTGATCTAATTTTGATCTAAACCAATAAGCAAAATGCTATCAAGGCAAATGCTGCATAGAAGGCTGATGGGAAAATGTGGAAATGTTTATTTTTGCCATTAGCTAAGGATAAAGCAGGTTTTCTGAATATTTACTTGGCAGCTCCGGGTGGTTTATGCAGACCACTGTGCTAACCACCTTCCCTGGAGATTAGAGGCCTGCCAAAATCACCTCCATCTGTCAGCCAGGGAAATCATGTCTACCTGAAATTTGGGGTCCATGTTCACCTACAATTATTGTCTGAATTCTAGTTACACTTAAAGCTGGTGAGTTCCCCAGTACCTTACGTGGAGTGGGGATTTTATACCCACATATCGGCTGCTACTGCTGCTGCTAAGTCGCTTCAGTTGTGTCCGACTCTGTGTGACCCCATAGACGGCAGCCCACCAGGCTCCCCCGTCCCTGGGATTCTCCAGGCAAGAACACTAGAGTGGGTTGCCATTTCCTTTTCCAATGCATGAAAGTGAAAAGTGAAAAGTGAAAGTGAAGGCACTCAGTCGTGTCCAATTCTTAGCGACCCCACAGACTACAGCCTCCCAGGCCCCTCCATCCATGGGATTTTCCAGGCAAGAGTACTGGAGTGGGTCGCCATTGCCTTCTCCGCACATATCGGCAAATGTATGTAAACTATACATAGAAGTGCTATCTATATTTCATTTTTGATGTAACCAATCAAGGCAAATTGGAAGTGGTCAAACAAGAGATGGCAAGAGTGAATGTTGACATTCTAGGAATTAGCGAACTAAAATGGACTAGAATGGGTGAATTTAACTCAGAGGACCATTATATCTACTACTGTGGGCAGGAATCCCTCAGAAGAAACGGAGTGGCCATCATGGTCAACAAAAGAGTCCAAAATGCAGTACTTGAATGCAATCTCAAAAACGACAGAATGATCTCTGTTCATTTCCAAGGCAAACCATTCAATGTCACAGTAATCCAAGTTTATGCCCCAACCAGTAACGCTGAAGAAGCTGAAGTTGAATGGTTCTATGAAGACCTACAAGACGTTTTAGAACTAACACCCAAAAAAGATGTCCTTTTCATTATAGGGGACTGGAATGCAAAAGTAGGAAGTCAAGAAACACCTGGAGTAACAGGCAGTGAAGAAGGCTGAGCGCCGAAGAATTGATGCTTTTGAACTGTGGTGTTGGAGAAGACTCTTGAGAGTCCCTTGGACTGCAAGGAGATCCAACCAGTCCATTCTGAAGGAGATCAGCCCTGGGATTTCTTTGGAAGGAATGATGCTAAAGCTGAAACTCCAGTATTTTGGCCACCTCATGCGAAGAGTTGACTCATTGGAGAAGACTCTGATGCTGGGAGGGATTGAGGGCAGGAGGAGAAGGGGACGACAGAGGATGAGATGGCTGGATGGCATCACTGACTCGATGAATGTGAGTCTGAGTGACCTCCGGGAGCTGGTGATGGATAGGGAGGCCTGGCGTGCTGCAGTTCATGGGGTCGAAAAGAGTCGGACACAACTGAGCGACTGATCTGATCTGATCTGATCTGATTGTATTTATTTTCTTAACTGCTATGGAATTGCAGAACCTAGACTACTGAGTATCTAAAAGCACAGTTAAAAAGAGTAACAAATATATTAGCATTGCCCCCTGCACTGTTCCCACTAATTGACATTCTTATTTCCCACATAGGTAGTTTTTAAGTTATAATAAAAACAAAATATTGCATAATATTTTAATTTTTATAAATTAAAAATGAAACCTCTACTGTACTTCTGCTGCATCCTCGATGCCTAATTTGATCTGCCTCTCTTGCTTTGACATGCATTTCAGTCATAGGAATGATTGGATAAAATACCATAGATACATTGCATTTAGCCTAGAGGATAACCACTAGTAAGTGAAGAGGTATGTGTCCTTCACCTTCATTCCCCTTAGCCACACTCTTTAGTGATTCAAATCTATCTGTTCTTATCCAAAGGAAGCTGGAAACAAGAATAAATAGTTCTCATTCAGGCCCTAAACGAAACCTCACATCTCGCTCATTTGACCTATAAAGTGCATCCGGCACACCCTACAGTGAGTGTCTCAGGAGAAAGGTCAGCCAGGGGCCAGCTGTGCCAAAGCAGGATATTTTTAATTTTCATTTTAATCACTTATTTTTATGAGTAGGAGGCTTAAGGTACAATTCTATTAGGAGATACTCCAAGCAGATTAAGGAAGACTAAGAAGGTCTCCTGTAATCTAAGGAATGTGTGACAATTCTTATAACTTTATTTCTGGAGACTCGGGTTTGTTTGAGGCTGTCTGACTTATTGAACCAGCTCCAACTAAGATATATCTGTGGTCTTCATATATTCAAAAGACCTCCCTTGTGATGACGTTTTGAGAGTGAGGTCATAGTGGACACTTACATGAAAGTTCTCCAAGTTGTAGGGACAGGATTGCTGGTTGTGGTCTAGGGTGGATGTGTGGGACCACAGACAAAACCCAGGCCAAGGCAGGCTAGAAAGTAGGCTGAGTTTGTCTTTGCAGTTCAGCTTTGCCATTCTTTCCAGAGACCTGCCCTGCTCATGACTGTCCCCTGTACTTCTCCTCCTGCGGTTCCCATCCTTGTCTTTCCATGCCCCAACCATAAGCTCTTTTCTCAGAACCAGACCGGGGTGTGGAACCTTTCTTATTCTCTTCTGGTCGGTACCTGCCTGTTCCTGTCTCCCACACTCTGACCAACAGTTCCTCAATAGCAGGGTGAGAAGTTCACCCTATCAACCTTTAATAGGTTCTATGGCCTGGGAGAGAATGTTTCAGAAAAACCGCAGAGCACTGTGGGCGCTGTGCCCAACCAGATAAAGACTCAGTATTGCCCTGTGCTGGGAGACCAACTTTGAAATGACCCTGATGGGGCTGCCCACTCTGTCCCTGAACATCCTTGTGCTTCACCTCTCTGAACTTCACTTTCCTCCCCTATAAAATGAGAGTTCTGACCTTTCACTCTCAGTGGAGTGGTTGGGATTACATGGGCTGGGTAGATAAGACATGTTCAGTCACTAAGCCATGTCCGACTCTTTTCTACTCCATGGACGACCGCATACAGCATGCCAGGCTTCCCTGTCCTCCAGTATCTGGGCATTTAGTGCTCAGGAAGTAACTGAGGCTTCCCCACTCTCTCCCTCCCACCCCAATACTAAAAAAAAAAAAAATACTTGGTTTCAGTGGAAGGGAATAAAAATCATCTCACCTAACCTCTTGGAGAATCATATCAGTTGTAACCTAGAAAAGTAATTCTGGATGCAGAGGGAGAAACGTCCAGCTGAGCCCTTTGGCTCAGAGTGTGGGCTGCGCCCACCCTCAAGGCCAGCCTTGTCCAAGTCTGGTCTTGCTGCTGTGTGATCCAGTGGCAGCATCTTTGGAAATGAACACTCAGAGTGTTCCTGAAAGGGACCTACTTCCCACATACGTGCAACTAGCCACCTGGACCCCAGACTCATTTTTAATATTAGCAACACTAATCTTTTAAAAAATACTCCTCTGAGAATGTACTGAGTCCACGTTGCATTGTTTCCTCCTCTCCTGACAAGGCCTCTCTTCCTCTCTCCATGCCCGCCTCTTGGCCACCCTCTCATCCTGCCAGCTGCAGGAAAGGTTTCTTTCCAGCTGTCTATCAAGTCTTCAAAAGCCAGCCAGAATGTAATTGTAATCTATTTTCTACCCCTCAATAGTAGTGGGTAAACACACGCACACACGCTGCTCAAAATTGCAAGGAGATGGGAGCCAGCACTGCCTCGTGACTCGAGTGGATAATTACTGCCATTCATACTGGCCCGGGAAAGAAAACAAGGGTCCGTTTGAGTTTTAGTAAACCAGAAGCCTGATGGGTAAGAGGGGAAGGAGGGGGCTATGCTCCCTCCTTACTGCTTCTCCTCCTTTCCCCTCTTCCCCATCTCATATGCCATTTCCAGAAAAGTAACCTCCTGCTGGTCATTTGACTCCAAACTCACATCTTTATTATGCTTATTTAATGTGCAGTTTAGAATTGGTACTGTGACTGGATTCTGTCAAGTACTTCATTCTGGAAGGCCTCAGTAACCTTGAGCCAGGACCTGATATGCCCATTTTTCTAAATGAGGGTTAAATAGGCTCTATTTCATTAATTCGTGTGTTCATCCAACTGAATTTATCATGAATTCACCACAAAGAGATTCTGAGGAGAAAGTTGAAGTTGCATTCCTCCCTGTGAAGTGTGCTTTCCTCCCTACTTTAACCCTGTCTAGAGACAGACATCTCTTGCAGACAGGCTAGTGTGCCATTTACTCGCTCACCCCAGTCATTGCATTCTCTCCT
The DNA here is from genome assembly GCA_935064755.1 of Tragelaphus eurycerus. Lineage (NCBI taxonomy): Eukaryota > Metazoa > Chordata > Mammalia > Artiodactyla > Bovidae > Tragelaphus > Tragelaphus eurycerus. Next base: position 1,475,597 of record CAKXYN010000060.1, read on the forward strand.
TCCCCTAAATTTACCTGGTTGCATTGCTCTGTCTTAAAATCTTTCACTGGATCTTTATTTTGTTAGGAACAGAAAATATAGCTAAGAAAGGGGGAATATAAAAACACACACACACACACACATACATGTATGTACATACATACGTCAACCTCAGCTCTAAATAACTTGGATGCCAGAAGAAGAAGATCAGTCGCTCAGTCGTGTCCCACTCTTTGCGACCCCATAAACTGCAGCACGCCAGGCCTCCCTGTCCATCACCAGCTCCCGGAGGTCACCCAGACTCGCATCCATCGAGTCAGTGATGCCATCCAGCCATCTCATCCTCTGTCGTCCCCTTCTCCTCCTGCCCTCAATTCCTCCCAGCATCAGAGTCTTCTCCAATGAGTCAACTCTTCGCATGAGGTGACCAAAATACTGGAGTTTCAGCTTTAGCATCATTCCTTCTAAAGAAATTCCAGGATTGATCTTCTTCAGAATGGACTGGTTGGATCTCCTTGCAGTCCAAGGGACTCTCAAGAGTCTTCTCCAACACCACAGTTCAAAAGCATCAATTCTTCGGCTATGGGGAGAGGTAAACCCTAATGGAAGTATCAGATTTGGGTTAGTTGATAGAGTTAAGAAGTCCTAGAATTAGAAGTGTTGAAAGAAAAGCACCTTGTGCTGGGGGTGAATCTCTGGTATTAGAATATATAAATTGAACACACTACACTATATTACTCAACGTTATTCAATTTGTCCTCCCTTATATTCCTCGAAACTGGTCTACCATGTATTTCACAAAACATCAGCCTTCCCTTATAAGAGTTTATTAACTGTATGGGGTTTGTATTGGATGGTTAAAGCCCTGACTAGACAAATTTTGCTTCAGATCACAAACATCTTATTATTCTTACTCTTTTATTTTGCTGTTTTTTGCTTCCTACGATCTATAAGCAGCACATAACTCCTCATCTCTTTTGTTTCTTGAAAGCCTGAAGTTTCAGAAAATGAAAGAAGCATTTCTCTTATGATTCCTGAAGGTCTGCTTTATTTTGCAGACTGATTCCTCACAAATTTATCATACAATATCAGGGATTATCTGGAGAATTAGAGTGAAGAGACTCATGATTTACTTATAGTTCTTAACAATAAGATCAACTATTGAATGTTTATTTGGTGCATTTAATGTTTCACATGAATATTTCTACTGAACTCATTTGATCCCAATGTTATATTTATTATTGCATTTATCTCACTTCATATATGATAAAACTGAAACTTCAGGAGGTTGAGAAATTGTTCAGGCTTATGCAGATAATAAGCAGTGGAACTGGGATTTGAACTCAGGCAATCCAAATCGAGAGCCTATGTTTTACAGTTTCTCCCAGTCATAGCTTCTCTCTGTGACTGAAACTGTGGGCCTGACAGTATCTGAAATGATCATGTTCTTTATCACCCAGGATCTAAGCAGGTCAACATAAATGTGACCTCAAAATAACAGATGTCTGGGCTATTTCAGAGATGATTCCAAAGAATTATTATTATTTGTAGGCAGGATTACTATTGATTGTTATTGCAATTTTAGGTCAAATAACTTGCCAAGTATTCCAGTCTGAAACTTCCTAGTGTTACAGCCTTCAAACTCCAACCATACATGCACATGTATATATATATATATATAATATGTGTGTGCATATATAGATGATGGGGTGTATTGAATTTAGACAGTTAATTATTTTAGGTGTACCAGTCTGCTGAAGTCTTTCCCAGTTACTCTAAAACCAAGGTATTCCTAGGAAAATCTGTTGAAATTTTTCAGATGATCTCTAAATGCATTATTTATTCTTCAAAAGAGCTTTTTTTCTGTTCTACCGAAAGCCCTTCTCTAAATACATCTTCTGAATACTCATTAAAATCTTTATTCTAATCTGAAAAGGCCATCTTGTTTATCCCCATGTGCCTGGGCAGGAAATCTTGGAAGACTGTATTTCTATTTTTAATGACCTCAAAGATACCATGCAGCCTATCCTGGCAGCTTGTTGCCATTCCTAATAATCTAGATAGTCAGCAGGTATTTCCTGATGTGCTATCCAAATCTCTCCTGCTGCTTTGGCTTATTCCATTTGATTGTCATGATACTGATGTTATCCTGTTTGTGGTCCCTTTCCCAAAGCCAAGAAATCACAGCATCTATAACTGAGTCAGTAGTTATGGTCACATTCCAATTTCCTTAAGCGCCTCCATCTTGAACAGCCCTCTGAGTCCCAATTTTTGTAATGTGGCCTAGAAGCTGTGAGAATGCCATCTGTTTGTAAGAATGGGGCCATTGATGGCTGCACACTTGACTCTGAATATGGCACTACTCATCCAAATCAAGATTTGAGACTTCAGCTTGCCTTGGACAGTTAGGTTGACCCTCACTTTGTTGAGAGACGTGGCCACTTGAGAGTAATTGGGTGGAAAAATGAGCCTGAAATGGCATTTATATTGCATTTTTATTTATCGAGTATAACTGCTGCACTTGCTTTGTATAAAACATGGGAGTAATAGGATCAAATTAAGGAAAGCTACTTAGATGGAATACCAGGGAAGCTCCCTAATGAAGAGATCTGATAGACCATGGAATAGTCTTCCCCAGGAAGGCTGGTCTTACTGAGATGTGATTATTTACCATGGAACCAAATAGTCCCCTACTGGATACATCTCAGGTCATTTTCACTTTGGTTCGTGACTTTGATTTAATTGGAAAAGTATCTCACATCTGTTGTTGACTACCTTAGGCTGTGCTTCTCAGATTCTAATCATGGCAAAATCACCTTGTAGGCTTTTAAAATGCAGATTCCTGGGCCCTAGTCCCAGATATTCTGTTTCAACAGCTCTGAGTGTTGTCTGGGAATCTTTATGGTCACAAGATTTCCTAGATCATTCTGATGCATATGTGCTACTGTAAACTCCATTCTGAAAAACACTGAATTAGGGCCACTTTAGGAAGTATCTTGATCTTGTAGTAAATACATATATGCATTTAGATTTTTGCTCCTTGTCCTCATCTTAATAGTCCACTTTTCCTGTCACCAGAGTCCCTTTTCACTTGCAGATAGGGATCATGTTTGATAGAGGAAGTGTTTGGTAAAAGGCTGGAGGTTGCTCAGAGCAGTATGCCCGTCCAAGAATCCCCCAGGCTCATTCAGTTTGGCCTTCTGTGACTTTCTGGTAAGGCAGCTTGGTGTAGAGCAACGTTTCCTAAAATTCTATGGCATGTAAATAGTTATTAGAAAAAAAAGAGGGGTTCTGTGGTCAGATAAGTGTGAGAAATACTGTGGAAAATAAACTTAACAAGATTTATTTACTTTAGTGTTTCCTGGAGATTTTTATTGTGACAAAATCTTCACCATTTCCTAAACTTATTAATCATGGCAATTCATATGGGACTACTGATTCATGAAACACACTCTGAAAAGCTCACTGAGTTGAAAGCAAGAGAAATTAGCTTGTAACCTCAGTTCTGCACCCAAAATAGTTCAATAATTTTATGCACTCCAAATTTGTTTCCTTATCTGTGTAATGGGAATAATCATGTGACTTGACCTAGATCACAAGGTTATTATGATGATTGAATGAAATATATTTGTGCAAGTGCTTTGTAAAGTGCAAAGAGCCGTTAGTTGTCATTGGAAAACTTCTGAGAGTCACATTCTTTGGGAAACATGAGTTGCATACAGGTTTGGAGAGTGGAGAGAGAGCACTGGAAAATTTTGTCTTCATCTTTGCCCAGACTTAGTCTAGACTGACCAAATGGACTAGAAAATTTGATCTGTTTAGTTCCCCTGGGTTTGTCTCAATGCCACATTAGTAGTCAACTAGAAATTCTCAGAATACTTCTTTCTAGATCATTCCACTGACACTCTGATTTGACCAAATATTATAGCCATAACTACTTTGCAGTCAGTGCAGGAACATGACTGGGAAGTGGTAACTCATGGTAAAGGAGATGTTCAAGACTATGAGCCAATAGGATGAAAAGGGCCAGGACTAGGAGGAACTGGAGCCTGGACTGCTGGTGAGTTTATTGGTCTGTACTCCATGAGATGGGTAAACCCAGACCAAATCCACTGTCTCAAGGAGTTTGAACAAACTTGAGTTCAAATATGTAAGAGTCATATACATGCAGTCCAGTATAGTGGGCTGGAAAGGTGGAGGAGTGGGTGCCTTACTACAGAAACAATGCTTATTATTTAATACATAGAGTAATATGATTATGAGTTGTTAGTGTGGGTTGGACCCCAATGACAACTAGCACCTGTAGGCATGAGAATCAAGGTCCAGGCCTTCCAGGGACCAGGGGGCCAGGAAAATCTGTGTCATATGTTAAAGTTTTTACCAAGTGAGCTGAGCATTAATGTATAATATAATGTGACTATAATGTAAATTATAAAAAACAATAGAGAAACCCAGATGTACTGAGGGAACAGAGGAAAAATTAGAAAGGATTGCTGAAAGGGTCATGTACAAGGGGCTTCTCCCTTTTACACCAGATTTCAGGCATCAGTTACAAAACTAATTCCTGACTATACCTGTTGGTGATAACCAAAATCCTATTTCAGCAGAGATAATAATAGCGAAGAATAATTGAGTGCTTCCTTTATGATGGACTATGTTCTAATCACTTCATACATCAGATCAGATCAGATCAGTCACTCAGTCGTGTCCGACTCTTTGCGACCCCATGAATTGCAGCACGCCAGGCCTCCCTGTCCATCACCAACTCTTGGAGTTCACTCAGATTCACGTCCATCGAGTCAGTGATGCCATCCAGCCATCTCATCCTCTGTCGTCCCCTTCTCCTCCTGCCCCCAATCCCTCCCAGCATCAGAGTCTTCTCCAATGAGTCAACTCTTCGCATGAGGTGGCCAAAGTACTGGAGTTTCAGCTTTAGCATCATTCCTTCCAAAGAAATCCCAGGGCTGATCTCCTTCAGAATGGACTGGTTGGATCTCCTTGCAGTCCAAGGGACTCTCAAGAGTCTTCTCCAACACCACACTTCAAAAGCATCAATTCTTCGGCGCTCGGCCTTCTTCATAGTCCATCTCTCATATCCTTACATGACCACAGGAAAAACCATAGCCTTGACTAGACGAACCTTTGTTGGTAAAGTAATGTCTCTGCTTTTGAATATGCTATCTAGGTTGGTCATAACTTTCCTTCCAAGGAGTAAGCATCTTTTAATTTCATGGATGCAGCCACCATCTGCAGTGATTTTGGAGCCCAGAAAAATAAAGTCTGACACTGTTTCCACTGTTTCCCCATCTATTTGATGGGGAAATGATGAAGTGATGGGACTGGATGCCATGAACTTCGTTTTCTGAATGTTGAGCTTTAAGCCAACTTTTTGCACTCTCCACTTTCACTTTCATCAAGAGGCTTTTTAGTTCCTCCTCACTTTCTGCCATAAGGGTGGTGTCACCTGCATATCTGAGGTTATTGCTATTTCTCCCAGCAATCTTGATTCCAACTTGTGTTTCTTCCAGTCCAGCGTTTCTCATGATGTACTCTGCATATAAGTTAAATAAACAGGGTGACAATATACAGCCTTGACAAACTCCTTTTCCTATTTGGAACTAGTCTGTTGTTCCATGTCCAGTTCTCACTGTTGCTTCCTGACCTGCATACAAATTTCTCAAGAGGCAGATCAGGTGGTCTGGTATTCCCATCTCTTTCAGAATTTTCCACAGTTGATTGTGATCCACACAGTCAAAGGCTTTGGCATAGTCAATAAAGCAGAAATAGATGTTTTTCTGGAACTCTCTTGCTTTTTCCATGATTCAGCAGATGTTGGCAATTTGATCTCTGGTTCCTCTGCCTTTTCTAAAACCAGCTTGAACATCAGGAAGTTCGCGGTTCACATATTGCTGAAGCCTGGCTTGGAGAATTTTGAGCATTACTTTACTTCATACATGTGATCTCAATTAATTCTCAAACTATGCTATATGGTAAGTACTATTTGTATTTCCAATTTATAGATAAGGAATTTGAGGTAAAGAGAAACCAAGTAAATTGCCTACGGTCACACAGTCAGTAAATGGTATTATGTAGACTTGAATTCACAAAGTTTGATCCCAGTCAAGCTCTTTCCCTCTATGCTAGGCTGCTTCTGTTCTGCTATAATGGCATTTTAAAGTATGACAATTGAAAAAAGAAAATAAATAAAGACACAAAGACTTGTGGGGCACCATCATAAATTTCAACATGCATGTAAAGGGAGTGCAGAAAGGAAGTAAGAGAGATAAAGGTCCGGAAAAATAATTGGAGAGGTAAAGGGTAAAAACATCCCAAATTTGTTAAAAAACATTGGTCTGCACAAACAAAAATCTCAACAAATCCAAAGTTAAACATCTGTCCACATCATGGTCAGTTTGTTGCATGGCAAGGAGAAAATCTTGAACTCATCAGGGGAAAAACAACTGATAATGTGTAGAAGAGTGGCAATGTGATTAGTGGCTGATTTATCACGTGAAAAATGGTAGTCAGAGGCAGTGGGATGACATATTCAAAGTTCTGGGGAATACTGTCAGAAGTTTTATATGTAACAAAGTGAAAAGTGAAAAGTGAAGTCGTGCCTGACTCTTAGCGACCCCATGGACTGCAGCCTACCAGGCTCCTTCATTCATGGGATTTTCCAGGCAAGAGTACTGGACTGGGGTGCCATTGCCTTCACTATACTTCAAAAATGAAAATAAAGGCAGTCCCAGATAAACAAAAACTAAGAGAATTTGTTGTTGGCTGATTGCCTTGTAAGAAATACTAAAGGATGTCTTTTTAATATAATTTTATTTCCTTATTTATTTATGGCTATGCTGGGTCTTTGTTGCTGCATGGGCTTATCTCTAGTTGTGGTGAGCGGGGGCTACTCTCTAGTCGCGGTGCACAGACTTCTCATTTCAATGGCTTCTCGTTGCTGAGCACAGATGGGCTGTCGGGTGCGTGGGCTTTAGTCGGGTGCAAGGCAAGGAATTAGTAGTTGCAGTTTCTGAGCTCTGGAGCATGGGCTCAGTAGTGGTGGTGCATGGGCTTAGTTGCTCCAGAGCATGTGGGATCTTCCCAGGCCAGGGATCAGAACTGTCTCCTGTACTGACAGGTGGATTCCTTACCACTGAGCTACCAAGGAAGCCCCTAGGATGTCTTTCATACAGAAAGGAAATGATAACAGATTGTAACTGAAGTCCACAGGAATAAATAAAGAGCACAGGGAATGGTAAATATGTGGGTTAATGCGAAAAATTCTTTAAATATAATTTTTCAGCTTTGTTCCTAATTTCTTTAAAGGATACATGGTTTTGTAAAGCAATAGTTATAACACCATTTTTCCTTTGGCAGTGCTGAGTCTTCATTGCTGTGTGTGGGCTTTTCTTTAGTTGTGGCAAGGGGGGTGCTGTGTGTGGGCTTTCTCTCGATGCAGTGAGCAGAATCTGCTGTCTAGCTGAGGTACAAGTCTTCTCCAGGCAGTGGCTTCTCTTGTTGCAGAGCACGGGCCATAGGGTGCAGGGGCGTCAGTAGTTGTGGCATTCCAGGTCAGTACGTGTGGCTCACAGGCTTTTAAGTGCAGGCTCAGTAGTTATGGCACACAGGCCACTAGATCAGCAGGGTCTAACACCATGTTCTTAATATTAGGTAATACTGAATTCAGGACCAAAAATTTTCAATTAGTTCAAAAAGGGTACTTTTAAACAGGTGCTATTTTTAAAATGAAGATAAAAGAAATATATCTATTTATGGCATCACATTCATAAAGCAGAAACTACAGAAAGTGCAAGGAGATACACATTAGTTGCAGAAGTTATTATTGAACCTCTTTCATCCCATGGCAGCTGTAATACATTAAAAAATAATAGGCAATAGTATAAATTTTTGTGAATGTTTCAGGCATGCTTGAAAAAAGGAGCATTCTCTATTCTTGAGGGACAAGGTTTTATATATTAATATACATGTATATGATATTATATGCATTTGTTATAGAAATATAAATACGTACGGTGCTGTAGAAGACTCCTGAGATTCCCTTGGACAGCAAAGAGAACAAACCAGTCAATCTTAAGGGAAATCAACCCGGAATACTCACTGGAAGGACTGATGCCAAAGCTGAAACTCCAGTATTTTGGTCATCTGATGCAAATGGCAACCCACTCCAGTGTTCCTGCCTGGAGAATCCCAGGGACAGCAGAGCCTGGTGGGCTGCTGTCTATGGGGTCACACAGAGTCGGACACGACTGAAGTGACTTAGCAACAAGCAATGCAAACAGCTGACTCATTGGAAAGATTGATGCTGGGAAAGATTGAGGGCAGAAGGAGAAGAGGGCATCAAAGGATGAGATGGCTGGACAACATCACCGATGCAATGAACATGAACTTGGTCAAACTTTGGGAGATGGTGAGGGACAGAGAGGTCTGGCTTGCTGCAGTCCAATAGGTTGCAAAGAGTCAGCCATGACTGAGTGACTGAACAACAACATCAATACTACTGTTATGCTTATTACAAAGACTACAAAGACATTCTCAGATTCCAAAAGTACAAACAGTACAGACAACATTAATTGTCCACAATGCAATTAGAAATAAACACAGAAAACATAAATTTCCTGCCACCTAGGTGAGAAAAAAGCAAAATCATCTTTGACAATTCAAGTTTAAGAAAAAAATCTAAATGAAAGTTGAAGAATACGTAGAAAGCAATTATTATCAAAATACTGCATATCAGAATTAACAGGAAAATAGTTAAAGCAGGGATTAGAGGCAAATTCATAGTCCCAAATACTTATATTAATAATCAAGAAAGAATGAAAGTAAATGAATTAAACTTCTAACACAGAAATTTTAAAAAATGTTTAAATCCATGTGGAAGAAAAAGGGATTTAATAAAATAGAAGTGATAAGTAATGAAGCAAAAATATATGAAACAATAGAACCACTAAATAAATCATAAGCTTTTTTTGGATAAACATAATAAAATGAATTATTAACTAATCACAAAAAAGGAAGTTTTAGCACATGAAATTTTTTTTAAAAAGATAAAAGTAGCCACAGATGCAGAGGAAATTAGAAGAATCATGGGAACCTACTTTATTCAATTCCTTTAAAATAAAATTGAGCATCTGATTGGAATTGATACTTTCTGTCGGGAAATATCATTTAGCAAAAGAAAGGATACAAGGCAGACAAGAAAACTGTATTGTTCATTAGCCACTCACAATTTGGATAAAATGATAGAGATTACAGATTTTCCTCAGGCATGGTCTGTGACCTTCCTAAGAGAGAACAATGAAATGGGCATTATGTTTACTCAATATGTTTCTTTTGATTTGATGTTAATGTATTTATTCTTCATCTTTATTAACATGCAGTAACCAGTTATACCTCCTTCCACCCTTTGTTTGCTGAATATCCTTATATAAATATACTTGCTGGCATTGTATGTTCCTGCTATAAGAGTAGCAGCGCTATTGATAACATAACACAGCCCTTTCTCCCCCACCCACCTCCACCCCAGGAATTTTGAAAAGGAATCTGTGAAATAAATACAAATTCACTCACTGGTATGACTCCAGCATCCCTCTCCCTTATTTCTGTCCTTACAAAATGTTGCTAGGCAACCAGATAGAAAAATGGCCAAAGCCCTTATAAAGAGAAGACATGCTTATGATGTCAGAAAAATAAATGTGGGCTTGTTCACTTGGGCATGCTCACAAACTGCCTGGATTTGCAACATAATTTATTCAGTTTCAATAACTGCAATTGATCTTGAGGTTGGTAAAACACTTGGCTGTAATCTGCCAGTGGAGACATGACTCAAGCCATCTGGGTGTGAGAGGGGGTTGCTGTTCTGGTGGCACATTTGCCCTTGCAAGGGGACAAATGTTCCATGGTTGCTTCTGGGACCAGTCTCTCTGCCTAAGTCTGTGTGGTTCCACTTGCAGTTAGCACAATCTTCATAAAACCTTTTTAGAGCTCACGGTTGTAAACATCCAGTCTTTCTTAGGAACTGCAGCTGCATCACCCCTGGCATTTAATATATCCAGTTGATTTTAAACGGAGCCTGCTTCTGTCAGCTCTGGCACGTGCACTGGGTCTGGTGGCCCAGGCTCTGCTTGCTCTAAGGAACAGCACAGTCTTCCTACCTGGTGTGTGTGCCAGGGTCTGCTCATGGTGACAGGTGTTGATGTTCAGCTGCTAATTTCCCCCATTAGAGACAATGTGGTAGGATCAGATGATACAATCTGTTCATCTGAGGCCTGCCCTGCTTTTTCCTGTCTGGAATATATTACTAACTTTATTGAAACAATAAAAGAAGAAATAGCTACACAAAATGCCCTTTAAATGGTTTTGCTTTACTAGGGGAAAAAAATCCATAGCAGTCAATTTCTTTTTGTCTATTATAAATTTATTAACAGTGTGTTATAATTAGGTACATGGCTTTGCCTTGGAGGACAAATGGTGCTTCTTGAACTGTGACGTTAGTCTGATTGTGGTAAAATGACCCATTTGGTTTTACCAGCTGTGACTTTGAAGGGAGCTGAATGACAGAGGATGCATAAAACTCAACAGATGAGAACATTCTTTGCTCATGCTCCCTATTACTGATTATTTTGTATCCTAAACAAAATGTTCTTTGGATTTGCTTACTAAATGTCTTGGTTGTCTGAAGAGTACTGTGTTCAAGTTGATGGGATGTCAGAAAGACAACTGGCTTATTAAATCAGACCCATATTCCTGTATTAATAGGACATAATTTGCTCTGGCAGAATCTAAAGATACTGTGGTGCCTGATTAACCAAAAGGAATTCCCAGGTGGGGAAGCAGTGGTTGTAATTGTGTCCTTCAGGATCAGGCTGCTGCACAGGAAGCCTGGCCACACCATTACCAGCTTCTAAGCTGCTCTCACCCTTGGTTTTTTCCTCTCTAAAACAGAGCATTGTATAACCTGCTTCAGAGAGTTTATGTGAGGATTAAATTAGTGCATTCTTAGCACAGTGCTTATAATACATAATAAGCTCTCAAGAAATTAAGGATTCCCCAGAAATAATATTAAACAGTGCAGAAAAAGTGATCCAGCTTAAGGCAAAGTCCTGGGCTCCTGAATGGGCTTGAGAGAATGGGAAGGGGGTGAGGAAAGAATAATTATCAGCTCCCCTCCGCCCATTCCATACAGAGTGCTGGTGACTGTTGAGTTGGAAAGAAGTCCCAGAAGGAAAAGGAGTTCCTCTCTATGACCATGATCCTGGGCACTGTGAACCACCCTGACTTTCACTGATGCCTTTTCTTTTCTGTGCTGGGAGGCATTTTAGAGGCAGAGAGACAGGAAGGAGTAACAAGAGGTGTCATGCCACCTGACTCTTCACTTTTCAGCTCACACGAAGTTGGAATCATAGAGATGGAAAAATCACAAAAGAGATTAAATCTGTGTCTGTGGTTCTGTCCCCTCACTGATCGTTGTTGAATCCCTTTTTCTAAGTTTTTATTCTTGTCTGCCTTTTATCCCAAGAAAACTTTTGGCCAATAAAGGTTTACAATAGGATGCTCCCTAGAATATTCCTATTTCAATAAGGAACTTCTGGGATAGAAAGCAATGAGTCTTAATGAGGAAATTTGATGCACCATAACAAAGCAAAATTTTTAAGTGGGCGATGAAGTTTTCCATTATCTCTTCATTACCTCTTAAATATATTTAGCAAGTGCTCTTAAGGCAGAGAAGGCTGGCCTCATTCAGTTGTTCATGGTTGGAAGTTACCTACGCCAAGCCTGAAATAGAAATTTCTTTTTAAAAAAGTATTTTATTGAAGTATAGTTGATTTACAATATTGTGTTAATTTCTGCTATATAGCAAAGTGACTCAGGTATATAGATATTTAGATAGATATACTTTTCATATTATTTTCCATTATGGTTTATAATAGAATTTTGAATATAGTTTCCTGTGCTATACAGTAGGATTTTGTTGTTTATCCATTCTATATATACCAGTTTGCATCTGCTAACCCCAAACTCCTAATCCTTCTCTCCCCACTGTGAAATAGAAATTTCTTAAAATCTGATGTTTCATCTTAAAAAAAAAAAAAAATCACTGTAAAACTCCTAGCCTCTTTCTGTTTCTCTCATTCACTTCTTTCTTCTGCCAGTTATTAATTTAGTGCCTTTCAGCTCCAAATTTACCCTTCTTTCCCCTGCTTTGTGATGCTGGAGTGGACTCAAGCATTTCTCCTTTGCCATGTGGTAGAAGAAGGCAATGGCAACCCACTCCAGTACTCTTGCCTGGAAAATCCCATGGACAGAGGAGCCTGGTAGGCTGCAGTCCATGGGGTCACGAAATGTCAGACACAACTGAGCAACTTCCCTTTAACTTTCCTGCATTGGAGAAGGAAATGGCAACCCACTCCAGTGTTCTTGCCTGGAGAATCCCAGGGATGGTGGAGCCTGGTGGGCTGCTGTCTGTGGGGTCGCACAGAGTCGGACACGACTGAAGCGACTTAGCAGCAGCAGCAGAAGTAAAGCTTTGTCAGTAGAGGGCACCAGAAGCCCACTACCAGAGGAAAGGGCCCTCTTCTTGGTTTCAGGGTAGCTTTTCCTTCTTGCTTCTGTGGTCTTTGACTCTCAGTGGCATTTGGGACACCCAGTGGTGTTCACCCTCCAGTATGTTGGCACCAGGCAGGCGGTTTCCTGTTTGCCAGCCCTGGCTTGTCTCACCTCTGAGAACTTCACCCACCAAGGACCGCAATCACATCTTTTCCAATGAGATCAGAATCTCACCTTGGGGGCAAGGGCTCTTAAACATTAGTTTCTTCTTTGGAGGTTCTGTTTCATCTAGACATAGTAGCTGCTCCCATATCTGCTCTACTAGAGTTCTCTTCACTCCTTAGTATCTAATCCACTATTCAGTACAGTTTAGTCACTCAGTCGTGTTTTTGCAACCCCATGGACTGTAGCATGCCAGGGTTCCCTGTCCATCACCAACACCCAGAGCTTGATCAAACTCACGTCCATTAAGTTGATGATGCCAACCAATGATCTCATCCTGTGTTGTCCCCTTCTTCTCCAGCCTTCCATCTTTCTCAGCATCAGGGTCTTTTCAAATAAGTCAGTTCTTCGCATCAGGTGGCCAAAGGATTGGAGTTTCAGCTTCAGCATCAGTCTTTCCAATGAATATTTGGGACGGATCTCCTTTCGGATTGACTGGTTTGATCTCCTTGCAGTCCAATGGACTCCAAGAGTCTTCTCCAACATCACAGTTCAAAAGCATCAATTCTTTGGCATTCAGCTTTATTTATAGTCCAACTCTCACATGCATACATGACTACTGGAAAAACCATAGCTTTGGCTGTATGGACCTTTGTTGGCAAAGTAATATCTCTGCTTTTTGATATGCTGTCTAGGCTGGTCATAGCTTTTCTTCCAAGGAACAAGTGTCTTTTAATTTCATGGCTGCAGTCACCATCTGCAGTCATTTTGGAGCCCCCCAAAATAAAGTCTCCCACTGTTTCCACTGTTTTCCCATCTATTTGCAATGAAGTGATAGGATCAGCTGTCTGGGGAGGCCTTGCAAATAGCTGCAAAAAGAAGAGAAGCAAAAAGCAGAGGAGAAAAGGAAAGATATAAACATCTGAATGCAGAGTTCCAAAGAATAGCAAGAAGAGATAAGAAAGCCTTCTTCAGCGATCAATGCAAAGAAATAGAGGAAAACAACAGAATGGGAAAGACTAAGGATCTATTCAAGAAAATCAGAGATACCAAAGGAACATTTCATGCAAAGATGGGCTCGATAAAGGACAGAAATGGTGTGGACCTAACAGAAGCAGAAGATATTAAGAAGAGGTGGCAAGAATACACAGAAGAACTGTACAAAAAAGAGCTTCACGACCCAGATAATCATGATGGTGTGATCACTGACCTAGAGCCAGACATCCTGGAATGTGAAGTCAAGTGGGCCTTAGAAAGCATCACTAGGAACAAAGCTAGTGGAGGTGATGGAATTGCAGTGGAGCTATTCCAAATCCTGAAAGATGATGCTGTGAAAGTGCTGCACTCAATATGCCAGCAAATCTAGAAAACTCAGCAGTGGCCACAAGATTGGAAAAGGTCAGTTTTCATCCCAATCCCAAAGAAAGGCAATGCCAAAGAGTGCTCAAACTACCGCACAATTGCACTCATCTCACATGCTAGTAAAGTAATGCTCAAAATATTCCAAGCCAGGCTTCAGCAATATGGGAACCGTGAACTTCCTGATGTTCAAGCTGGTTTTAGAAAAGGCAGAGGAACCAGAGATCAAATTGCCAACATCCGCCGGATCATTGAAAAAGCAAGAGAGTTCCAGAAAAACATCTATTTCTGCTTTATTGACTATGCCAAAGCCTTTGACTGTGTAGATCACAATAAACTGTGGAAAATTCTGAAAGAGATGGGAATACCAGACCACCTGATCTGCCTCTTGAGAAATCTGTATGCAGGTCAGGAAGCAACAGTTAGAACTGGTCATGGAACAACAGACTGGTTCCAAATAGGAAAAGGAGTACGTCAAGGCTGTATATTGTCACCATGTTTATTTAACTTATATGCAGAGTACATCATGAGAAATGCTGGACTAGAGGAAACACAAGCTGGAATCAAGATTGCCGGGAGAAATATCAATAACCTCAGATATGCAGATGACACCACCCTTATGGCAGAAAGTGAAGAGGAACTCAAAAGCCTCTTGATGAAAGTGAAAGTGGAGAGTGAAAAGGTTGGCTTAAAGCTCAACATTCAGAAAACGAAGATCATGGCATCTGGTCCCATCACTACATGGGAAATAGATGGAGAAACAGTGGAAACAGTGTCAGACTTTCTTTTTCTGGGCTCCAAAATCACTGCAGATGGTGACTGCATCCATGAAATTAAAAGACGCTTACTCCTTGGAAGGAAAGTTATGACCAACCTAGATAGCATATACAAAAGCAGAGACATCACTTTGCCAACAAAGGTTCGCCTAGTCAAGGCTATGGTCTTTCCTGTGGTCATGTATGGATGTGAGAGCTGAACTGTGAAGAAGGCTGAGCGCCGAAGAATTGATGCTTTTGAAGTGCGGTGTTGGAGAAGACTCTTGAGAGTCCCTTGGACTGCAAGAAGATCCAACCGGTCCATTCTGAAGGAGATCAGCCCTGGGATTTCTTTGGAGGGAATGATGCTAAAGCTGAAACTCCAGTACTTTGGCCACCTCATGCGAAGAGTTGACTCATTGGAGAAGACTCTGATGCTGGGAGGGATTGGGGGCAGGAGGAGAAGGGGACGACAGAGGATGAGATGGCTGGATGGCATCACTGACTCGATGAATGTGAGTCTGAGTGACCTCCGAGAGCTGGTGATGGATAGGGAGGCCTGGCGTGCTGCAGTTCATGGAGTCGCAAAGAGTCGGACACAACTGAGCAACTGATCTGATCTGATCTGATAGGATCAGATGCCATGATCTTAGTTTTCTAAATGTTGAATTTTAAACCAACTTTTCCACTCTCCTCTTTTCACTTTTATCAAGAGGCTCTTTAGTTCTTCTTCGCTTTCTGCCATAAAGGTGGTGTCATATGCATATCTGAGGTTATTGATATTTCTCCTGGCAATCTTGATTCCAGCTTGTGTTTCATCCAGCCCAGTATTTCGCATGATGTACTCTGCATGTAAATTAAATAAGCAGGATTACAATATACAGCCTTGACATGCTATGCTATGCTAAATCATTTGAGTCGTGTCCGACTCTGTGCGACCCCATAGATGGCAGCCCACCAGGCTTCCCTGTCCCTGGAATTCTCCAGGCAAGAACACTGGAGTGGGTTGCCATTTCCTTCTCCAATGCATGAAAGTGAAAAGAGAAAGTGAAGTCGCTCAGTCATGTCCGACTCTTAGCGACCCCATGGACTGCAGCCCATCAGGCTCCTCCATCCGTGGGATTCTCCAGGCAAGAGTACTGGAGTGGGGTGCCATTGCCTTCTCCGAGCCTTGACATACTCCTTTCCTAATTTGAAATCAGTCCATTATTACATGTCTGGTTCTAACTGTTGCTTCTTGATCTCCACACAAATTTCTTAGGAGGCAGGTGAGTTGGTCTGGTGTTCCCGTATCTTTAAGAATTTTCTATAGTTTGTTGTGATCCACACAGTCAAAGGCTTTAATGAAGCAGAAGTAGGTGTTTTTAATAGAATTCTCTTGCTTTTTCTATGATCCAGTGGATGTTGGCAATTTGATCTCTGGTTCCTGTGCCTTTTCTAAATGCAGCTTGAACATCTGGAAATTCTTGATTCACATATTAATTCTTTATATTCGATTTTCTCCATTCACATTACTAGTGTTTTTCTTGTCTTCTGATTGGACCCAAATCGATAGAGCCTAGAGGGTCAGAAATGCTGTATGCAGATGAGGAGTGTGCGGAGGAGGCACTGGACGTACAGACCCCAGCTCTGTCCCTTCTCTTCCTTTTGCGAGTCAGCCTGCACTAGAGGATTGTTCTCCAGCCTGCACTCAGCCAAAGCTCTGCCTCTGAGTGAGAAGCCTGTGGTGGCCCAGCCCTGTGCCCAAGACCAGCTGCTTAAGTCTGTCTAACTCTGTCTTTCAGTCTTAGAAACTATTTTCTGCAGGTAAAAGCCACGTTCTCTGAGATCAGTTTTATCAGTACTAAAGGTATCATTTTGGACTCAATCTGCTGACTTTTTTTTTGTTTCTTAATTAGTTCAGAATGCAGGCAGGGAGAAGTCCTACTTTTTATTGTCTGCACCAATGATTTTTTTTTTTTTTTTTTGCATAAAACAATTTAAAATAACTTATTGCCAGAAAAATGGATGCACCAGGAAAGCATAGCATGTCTAGCACGTGTTGTTTAGCTTTGCCTATCCCCTGACCTACTAGCTCATCACTATGACTTTCATCTGACCAGACGTTGTTTTTTCTTAAAATACTAACCTAATTGGAGAGTGATTCTGTATCTCCAAAATGCTTTGACACACCATTAGTGATCCCCTTCAATGAGTACAATCCCACCGAACGCATATAAACAGTCCAGAATTTGAGGATAAGGAAAACATTTAGAAAACAGTGTCATCTGTTTGAAACACATCTCTTTAAAATCATGAATTAATATATCATGTACTTAAAACTGTGCTTTAAAAAAAAAAAACCAAAAGACTTGTGGCTCACTCTCTGCATAAAGGATCACAGAGGAAATGGGTCATTAGCCAGCTGTTGGGCAAGGTCAAATTCTCTACACATTGGACTTTAACAGTTGAATATGATGGAGTTGATGAGTTCTTGTTGAAGGAGCAAATTGAAGAAAGGCTATCAGCAAGTGACCACAGCGGCTCAGACAGTGAGCCACATACCACTTGACAGAGCACTTTGTCTTGTCCTTGACTTTCTCTGGCACTCTGCATGCATGACTGAGTTGCCTATGTATCCTGTGTGTTTACATAGTGAAAGTACAAATGAGGGAAAGGTACCCCAGTGTGCTTTAGAGAGAATGAGAAAATACATTCTGTGAACATTTGAAATGTAGTATAGCAGCTAAAGATTAATAAAGCTCAATAAAACTTTCCATCTCAGGCTTAGGCTTGACATGAGAAACATAATGCAATTTTGAGATTCTGAGATGATCTTTGAAACAGATTCTTGCTGAGCTTAAAGCCAAAGGAAATGACCATCTTGTCACTTACTGATGGTAAATGGTTGAAAATGGGTTTATTATGGGCCATGTGATTTGATGTGGTAACTTTACATTTTAAATATTTTAGCTTAACATTGCCAGCAGTGTTATTTAAGGGACAAAATCAAATTAGGTTATTAAGAAGCAGAAAAAAAAAAGGAATAAACAAGCTTGAGGTTTAATTACAAATTTTTGCTTTTCTCCTCACTACTTTTAGTAACTTTGACAATTAGTGTAGAAAAAAATTATCATAGGTGTTAATCATAAACTCTCTACTTTCTTAGACAATGGTGATATAAGGCTGAGATGTGACTTAGACTCATTTAGTTTTTGTGACACAATTCAAGACACGCTACCCTTGAATATGGGACCTTGGCATATTGAATATTTCAAGTTGAAGGAATTTGAGAAATGGCATGTGCAGGAAGGACTTTCTGACCATCTTTAGAAGAAGTTTATAAAATCCTCTTGTGAGAGATGCCCTTCCTATACCCAAAAGAAAGAAGCATCCTTACTGCAAAAGACCAAGACAGTGGACATAGAGAGGACCTGAGTGAACAGGCCTTGCTAAATTTCCCCAGTTCACCACACTTACTCAAACTCTTTGTTCCATCATGTTTTTCCAAGATTCTCTACTCTTCCACATGCTCAGATTTAACTGTTTCTTTGGATCTTCATTTCCTTATGAAGGCTCTCATGCCTGTAAAACTTATATTAAAACATATTTATCTGTTTTTCTCTTGTTGTCTGTCCTTTGGTACAGGGGCCCCAGTTGAGAACTTAAAGGGTGGAGTACTGGTACTTTTCCTTTTGTATATTTACTTCTTTCCAGACACCTTCCCATCCATCTAGTGTTGTCCTTGAAAACCTCTTCCCTCCTCCTCCTCCCTCCTTCAAAGGACTGACCCTGATGGAGCTGCCTTCTCTGTGGAGTTAGCATTCTGCATGAGTGGAGTCCATTCCAGCCTGAACTAGTCTTTCACATTTATTGAGGGTGTAGCACACAGCATTGTATTTCTGATTTCTATGCCATTTTCATGTATCTCTTTTCTGGTTTTAAAGATATAGCTATAGCTATTAATTTTTTCAAGTGATTCCTCTTTAGCAGAATTGCATGTATATTTTTGATAAATCTTGGTCTATGTCCTGTGTGTCAAGATAATTACCCAGAGATATCCACTGTCCGAACCAGGGTGCAGATGCCTGCAAGTGGCAGAGGGGACCTCAGGAGTAGCATTCTTGGTCTGACATTGATGGAGTTGAGTAACTCAAAGTTCCCATTGACAGCATATTCTAGGAGGCGGTAACCCAGGGGTGCTTCACAACCTTTGCAACTCTTCACAACCCTATAGGCCTTTGGGTTGTCACTTTCTCCTCTGCTCTACAATTGCTCACTGGTCACTTTGAGAAAATGAGGCAGTCAGCACCTGTTCTCTCTGCATTTGAAATATATTGCAGGATCCTAAATGTTCACTGACAAGAGGTGTCCACCACCTAAGAAACTTTTTAAAAGTTAGAAATCACATAATGGCATGTGTAAACCATTTCAGCCTTCTTCTACCCATGGAAAAAATAAAAACAGCCTGAATATCCATCAGTGAATGAATGGCTAAACTATTGTGTGCACATGTTGGGGAATGCTATTTGAGTATGAAGTTGGTCTGGGATTTAAGTTGTGTTACTGAATGGGAATGTAGGGACCAGGACACTTAACATGTAGCATATGATTCCATTTCTACAGTCCTCAACTATAAATATATTGTAAATACTAATATAAATTTATATTTATTATATTATACTTTATAGTACAGCAGAACTATATATATTATATATTATAGCAAATATTTAAAAATGAAAAAAAAAAAACTGAGAGAATACAAGCCATACTGACACAGGGTGGAGACTGGGATTAGGGGTGGTAGTGAGGAGGTATTATACTCTTTGCTTTCTCTATCCCTGGGGAATTTTTTAAATATTGAGATGGAATCATGTATTACAATTAAATATAAAAACTTTAAAATAATTCTGAACAGGGAAGATATGACTTAGGACAAAAAGCAACCACTTTGGTTGGAGCTAGGTGGTGATCCTGAGGGGAGACATGGGCACAGACCCAACCATTCCCCCTCATTAGAGAATCTAGGAGTAGGCATTGGAATAGCAGCTCTGTCCCTGTGGTTAATACTCCCAGAATAGTTCATTGTTCTCAAATGTCTTGCTTTATTGCTTATATGAGTAAGGAAATGGAATAGCTTTTTAGCACACTCCTGTGTTTATTTAACTGTACATTAAGGATTGTTAACTATTATACTTCAATCTTTGTATCTTCCTCCGCTATTCTCTCTCTCCTTCCCTTATACGTTTCCCCTCTTACCATCTGGTTGATGTATCGTGTATAGGATCTGCCTCAAAATTAACAACTTCCAGGTAGCCTTTCTTAACTTAGTCTTACGGATAAATCCTTTACTCAGTATGTTCTTGATGAATGTGCTTTAATATTTGACGATTTCATTTTACACCTTCTAGAGGTGTTGCTTGCTAATTGTTTTTCTGTCATTTTTTGCCTATATGTTCTCTTAATTCATCTTTTAAAGTAATGGACTCTTTATGAGATGAAATACAGGAAACAGTGAGGTGTATGGACATTGGAGACAGAAACACCTATTTGAAACCTGATCCTTCCACTTTTGGAGAAGGAAATGGCAACCCACTCCAGTGTTCTTGCCTGGAGAATCCCAGGGACGGGGGAGGCTGGTGGGCTGCTGTCTATGGGGTTGCACAGAGTTGGACATGACTGATGCGACTTAGCAGCAGCGGTAGCAGCCTTCCACTGTTTATTTGGATATTTTAAAGAAAATTCCTTCTTTTTAGCTGCTTTTTCCCCACATGTAAAACTGGAATAAATCATGATTTAAACTGATGACATTATCTGATGTCAGATGATTTATTTGCTAGCTTTAGTCAAATATGTTCAGGGTCTTGGGTACTACAAAGATAGCCCAAATGAGGAAAATGAGGTTTATACTGTCAAATCCTACTCAGGTTACTACCTAAGGGGACTCCTGTGTTCCTCAAACTCTGCTTACTGTGAATTTGTTAATATCCAAAGGAACTGTACAGTGGAAGTGAGAAATAGATTTAAGGGCCTAGATCTGATAGATAGAGTGCCTGATGAACTATGGAATGAGGTTCATGACATTGTACAGGAGACAGGGATCAAGACCATCCCCATGGAAAAGAAATGCAAAAAAGCAAAATGGCTGTCTGGGGAAGCCTTACAAATAGCTGTGAAAAGAAGAGAAGCAAAAAGCAAAGGAGAAAAGGAAAGATATAAGCATCTGAATGCAGAGTTCCAAAGAATAGCAAGAAGAGATAAGAAAGCCTTCTTCAGCGATCAATGCAAAAAAATAGAGGAAAACAACAGAATGGGAAAGACTAGAGATCTCTTCAAGAAAATCAGAGATACCAAAGGAATATTTCATGCAAAGATGGGCTCGATAAAGGACAGAAACGCTATGGACCTAACAGAAGCAGAAGATATTAAGAAGAGGTGGCAGGAATACACAGAAGAACTGTACAAAAAAGATCTTCATGACCCAGATAATCACGATGGTGTGATCACTGACCTAGAGCCAGACATCCTGGAATGTGAAGTCAGGTGGGCCTTAGAAAGCATCACTATGAACAAAGCTAGTGGAGGTGATGGAATTCCAGTTGAGCTATTCCAGATCCTGAAAGATGATGCTGTGAAAGTGCTGCACTCAATATGCCAGCACATTTGGAAAACTCAGCAGTGGCCACAGGACTGGAAAAGGTCAGTTTTCATTCCAATCCCAAAGAAAGGCAATGCCAACGAGTGCTCAAACTACCGCACAATTGCACTCATCTCACATGCTAGTAAAGTAATGCTCAAAATTCTCCAAGCCAGGCTTCAGCAATATGTGAACTGTGAACTTCCTGATGTTCAAGCTGGTTTTAGAAAAGGCAGAGGAACCAGAGATCAAATTGCTGACATCCGCTAGATCATGGAAAAAGCAAGAGAGTTCCAGAAAAACATCTATTTCTGCTTTATTGACTATGCCAAAGCCTTTGACTGTGTGGATCACAATCAACTGTGGAAAATTCTGAAAGAGATGGGAATACCAGACCACCTGATCTGCCTCTTGAGAAATTTGTATGCAGGTCAGGAAGCAACATTTAGAACTGGACATTGAACAACAGACTGGTTCCAAATAGGAAAAGGAGTTCGTCAAGGCTGTATATTGTCACCCTGTTTATTTAACTTCTATGCAGAGTACATCATGAAAACGGTGGACTGGATGAAACACAAGTTGGAATCAAGATTGCTGGGAGAAATATCAATAACCTCAGATATGCAGATGACACCACCCTTATGGCAGAAAGTGAAGAGGAACTCAAAAGCCTCTTGATGAAAGTGAAAGTGGAGAGTGAAAAGGTTGGCTTAAAGCTCAACATTCAGAAAACAAAGATCACGGCATCTGGTCCCATCACTTCATGGGAAATAGATGGGGAAACAGTGGAAACAGTGTCAGACTTTATTTTTCTGGGCTCCAAAATCACTGCAGATGGTGACTGCAGCCATGAAATTAAAAGACGCCTACTCCTTGGAAGGAAAGTTATGACCAACCTAGATAGCATATTGAAAAGCAGAGACATTACTTTGCCAACAAAGGTTCATCTAGTCAAGGCTATGGTTTTTCCTGTGGTCATGTGAGAGCTGGATTGTGAAGAAAGCTGAGTGCCGAAGAATTGATGCTTTTGAACTGTGGTGTTGGAGAGACTATTGAGAGTCCCTTGGACTGCAAGGAGATCCAACCAGTCCATTCTGAAGGAGATCAGCCCTGGGATTTCTTTGGAAGGAGTGATGCTAAAGCTGAAACTCCAGTACTTTGGCCACCTCATGTGAAGGTTTGACTCATTAGAGAAGACTCTGATGCTGGGAGGGATTGGGGGCAGGAGGAGAAGGGGACGACAGAGGATGAGATGGCTGGATGGCATCACTGACTCAATGGACATGAGTCTGAGTGAACTCTGGGAGTTGGTGATGGACAGGGAGGCCTGGCGTGCTGCGATTCATGGAGTTGCAAAGAGTCGGACGCGACTGAGCGAGTGATCTGATCTGATCTGAAAGGAATTGTTCCATATTTGTCTAGTTTTTTTTTTTTTTTTAATGCTACTTTGGTTTTTTTTTTTTTGTTTTTGCTACTTTGGGGATCATGGTCATACTTTGTCCTGGCATCATTGCTTGGGTTGCTTACTACATATCTATGTTTATGTGCATTCATTCATGTAGTCACTCATTTATTAAAAACTTACTGAGTGCTGCTGTGCTGGGTACTAAAGATACACATGAAGCTTGAGTAGGAGCCTACTAGGTCGAGAAATTGGGGAGAGCATTCTAAACTGAAGGTATAGCATGTGGAAAGGCCCCAAGGCATGAAAGAACAGGACTTACTTTAGGAGTTCAAGTTCTGCGCAGTATAGTACTGCAGCGCTGGATGAGAAAGGTAGGTGGTTTGAGATGGGATTGAGTAGATAGGCAGGTATGGCCATCTGTATATCATGCCAAAGAGTTGACATTTTATCATGCTGGCAATGTAGGCCTACTATAGAATTATGAAGAAGAAAATAACAAGGTCATATTTGTATGTTATAAAGAAGTTCTAGCTTCCAAGTACAAGATAGATTAGAGGGAGATGAATACAGAGGGAGAGAGGAAAATAAGGAGACTATGGAGTAGGCTGATGGAGATAAGTGACTGAACTAGGCCATGAAAGAGGGAATGGGTGATGAGGAAGGAATTTAGGAAGCAGAATTGATAGATGTTGGTGCTTGATTGATATATCAATTTTTTATTACTGTCATAACAAATTTGTTAGAAATCTGACATGGATCTCACTGTGCTAAAATCAGGGTGGCAGCAGGGCTGCATCACTTTCTGGAGGCCCCAGGGGAGAATTGATTTCCTTGTTCGTTCAGGTCATTAGCAGAATTCCGTTTCTTGTGTTTGCAGAATTGAGATCCCCATTTATTTTCTGGATAGCAGCTGAGTCCCATTCCCATCTTCCAGAGGCCACCTGCAGTCCTTGGCTTGTGGCTCTCTTTCCTCATCTTCAAAGCCTACAGTGGCAAGTAGAGTACCTTTCACATTTCGATTCTTTCCTACCTCTTTTTTCTTTCTGCCCCTCTTTTATGCTTTAAAGGAACTGAGATTAAATTAAGTTCATCCAGATAATCCAAGGTAATCTTCCATCTCCAGGTCCTTACCTGTAATCGTCAGCAAAGTCCCTGTTGCCATAGAAGATAACATGTTGATAGGCACCAGGCACTAGAATGTGGACTTCTTTAATAAGGGGAGCCCTTATTCTGCTTTTTTAGATTGGATGTGGGGTCAGTGGAGAGCATTGAACTCAAGTTTCTGACTTCAACTACCAGGTAGAATGCAGATTTAGGAGAAGATGATGGGTTTAATTTTGAACATGCTGATCTACGGTGACCCCTGACTCCATGGTGACCCTGTGAAATCAAAATGGAACATCTAGTAAATAGTTGGATGCACCAGTGAAAAGGTGGAGGAAAAAGCAAGGCAGGAGATATAGATGAGAAAGCTGCTTATGTATAGTGAGCCCTCAGTGAATGTTTAGAATAGGAGGAGAAGAGAACAGAACTGAGAACAGAATGCTGGGACCAACATATTATAGTTGCACCAAAGGGAGAAGGACTCACAAAAGGAACTGAAGGAAAACCTACGTCCCATTATGGGGTCTGGGATGTTTGTAGCTTATTTCTTCTTTTCTCCTTACCTGGGCTGCTTTCCTCATTCCCTAGTTTCCTGCCTATTCCTAGGCTCTGCTTCCCAAAACCAGTTTGTATATTGTACTCTCCTGTCATCATGGATCTTTGTGCTTCACATCCCATTACTAAACTGCCTGTTGTTTGTTTTTTGTTCTGTTTCTGTTCAAGGTAGAAAAAAAAGGAGGGGGGCGGTGTGTGGAGGAAACCTTCTAAAGAGAATCAAATTGACCCAGCTTATCATTTTGAGTCATGCTTTGGCACAAGTCACTAGATGAAATTTGGATTGGTTATCCTGAGATTGGGTGCCCCCCTTCATCCAATCAGCTGCTTCTCTATTTCAGGAACTAAAATGAATTCAATCTGACTGTTCAGCAAATCATTTTGTTCCACAGAGGCTTTCAGGGAAGACGGTTAACTCTATCTCTGTCGTATTTGCTAGATCTAAGATTATGATGTCAAAAATGGGCATCACCTCTTGCTGCTAGCCTCATGTAGCTCTAATGCTGTCTGTATGCAGGGATCATTTTGTAGAAATTGAATTTGGAGTCCAAATCACAGGAATAAAATCCAGGAAGGGAAACCTCAAATCAAATATAGTCATTTTCCTTTACTGACTAATCTCTTTTCTACATTGCCTTGGTATGTTTATAAATATTATCCAAATGAGAACTTGTTATTCAGATTCATGGGCCTTTCAACCACTCAGCATTCAAACATCCTGCAGGCTCTCAGCATCCATACACATATGTGAGTGATGCCTGCTGATCTCAGCTATGCTCTGACACTCTTATCACAAGGAACGTGAAGCATTTCTTCTTGAACTGAGAGACCCTTTTGGGCAGGATTGCAGCTTTCATCTATAGTGTTTAGAGGAGCCAAAAAGGCATGACTATTATTTGGTGCTCTTCCTGCATATCAGGAGAAAGAGAATTTATATTGCCAATGCAAACAAAGTACTGTAAAGCCTTCAAATTCCTTTTAGTTTTCATTATGCTCAAGAGTAATCTTTCACAAAACCTCAATTTACTGAACCTAAGTATGATGGATGGACTCCAGGAAAGGTGGGGCATCTACAAGGTCAAATGAGCTTTTCTAAAACTAAATTCCTATGATGTCAAGCTCAGAGAAAGTGTTTACTTGTGTGGGGTTCATGTGAGGCCATCATAGGTTGTTAGTGGTAGTGGTGGTGGTTTAGTTGCTAAGTCATGTCCAACTCTTGTGACCTCATGGACTGTTGCCTGCCAGGCTTTTCTGACCATGGGATTCTCCAGGCAAGAATACTGGAGTGGGTTGCTATTTCCTTCTCCAGGGGATCTTTCTGACCCAGGTTTCCTGGGTCTCCAGGATTGCAGACAAATTCTTTACCAACTGAGCTATGAGGGGTTGGTGGTAGCCTGGATGAATGGTGATCTGCTGTTTTCTTCTGTGTCCTATTGCAGAGGTTCAGGCCAACACGTAAACAGTAACCCCTGCTCATAGTTCCTGCTGAGGAACAGACTGGAAACAGGAAGGGACAGTGTTCTTCACACCAGCATGGACACTTCCATCCATTTATCCAGTTGTCTCTTGCGAGGTCATTCTCTAATTGTGACAGAGGTTTGTCCCTCCACGCTCGACTGGCCAAGGTCAAGCCTGCTAGGGTTTAATCAAGTGTGCCTACAAGTGACTTATTGGTCACAGTTAATGGCTTTGAAGGTGGATGAAGTCTGTTAGACAGTAAATTGCTTGAGCAGCTCTTCTCTGTGGAACTGACCTCCCTGAGAGCAAAATAAGCAGGAAACCTGAGCAGAATTAGGGGGGTCTGAGCTGTGGAAAGGGCTGTAGAGATGATCTAGAGTAAACTGCTCACTAAGAGTTGCTACCCTGAGGTGAACTGGAAGGACATGTGGACATGTAATCTCAAATAGCTAGAGTCAGTAAGAATAGTTCAGCCAAGCTGGTATTAAAGCAGAAGTTATGTGATGGTATTTTTATCATGTAAAGAAGCCCAGGGAAAGTTGAAGGCAAATATTGTTAAATGAATGAGATAGAGGCAGTCTCCAAAATAACTGAAGGGCAACTTTTCAAGGGCTACTCTTTCTAGCTGGGTACACAGGTAATTTTCCTTTGGGTTTCTGAATCAGAAGATCTGAAGAATAATTAAATTCTTATGCAGAACAGGGAAATCATATAGTTTCTTTCATCATTCTTCCTTTCCCACCTTATCGTTCCCGCCTACTATCTCTCCAGATCTGAAAGAATCATATAGTCTAGCCTCAAAAGATTACTCATGTTCTTTGAACCTACCAGACTTTTTACACTTCTGTAACTTGGTACATCTTATTTCCTAAAACTGAGATAGCTTTCCTGTCCTCTATCTTAAAAAACTCCAACCAATTTTCAAGGGTTAGCTGAAGTTCATTTTCTTTTTAAAGTCTTCTGGAACTCTCCCGATTGGATAAGCTGCCGCTTTATTATGCTTCCACATATCTTTGTGCTTGTGATATACTTATAAAATTATGTTATAATTATATAATGGAATAATCCTCTGAAATATGATCAGCTCAGTTAGAATTAATTACATAACACAGTGGCTTAAAGAACATGGAAGTTTATTTCTCTGTCCTGTTAAGGAAGACTAGGCAGAAGCAATCTAGAGCTGGTACGGCAGCTTTAAAATGTCATCATGAATCCAATGTCCTGTCTATCTTCTTTGCCGTGAAAGTGAAGTCGCTCAGTCATGTCTGACTCTTTGTGACTGCATGGACTATAGCCTCCCAGTCTCCTCCATCCATGGGACTTTCCAGGCAAGAATACTGGAGTGGGTTGCCATTTCCTTCTCCAGGGGATCTTCCTAACCCAAGGGTTGAACTCAGGTCTCCTGCATTGCAAGCAGACTCTTTACCATCTGAGCCACCAGGGAATCCCTCTTCTTTGCCATACTCAGCTCATAGCTCACATTTTCATTTCACATACAAAATGGCTGCTCATGGTGCAGTCATAACATCCATGTTCCAAGAAGCAGAAAGGGGGAAGGAAAAAGATAGCATGTCTCTCCTTTTTAAAGAAGACTTTCTAGAAATATCATAGAACAATTTCAGTAGTATATAATTTGGCCAGAACTCAGCCACATGGCCATATCTAGCTGCATGAAACTCAGGAAAAAAATATATGGCAGCATTGTATCAGAATAAAAATTGTATTAGAAGAGGTGAGAAAAGGAAGGATATTGAGAGGCAGCTTACTATCACATTGTCAGGTACATTTTTTATTTCTGATCATTCATGCTGCTCCCCCTTCCTTTGCCGATGGAAGCTGAGCAAACTATGGCTTTAGGAAGCAATTAGAACCCAAGTGAAAACAAAGGTGTATAATGGGTTTAAGATTTATAGTCATAGTTCAGGTGTGCGGAACTGTAACTTTCTTCATTTTCTGAACTTGACTTGCCCATAAGCCCCTCTTTCCATTTACCACTAGAAAAAACATTTTTTAAAAAATATAAATTTATTTATTTTAATTGGAGGCTAATTACTTTACAATATTGTATTGGTTTTGCCATACATCAACTTGAATCCGCCATGGGTGTACACGTGTTCCCCATCCTGAACCCCCCTCCCACCTCCTTCCCCATATCATCCCTCTGGGTCATCCCAGTGCACCAGCCCTGAGCATCCTGTATCATGCATCGAACCTGGACTGGTGATTCATTTCACTTATGATATTATACATGTTTAAATGCCATTCTCCCAAATCATCCCACCCTCGTCCTCTCCCACAGAGTCCGAAAGACTGTTGTATGCATCTGTGCCTTTTTTGCTCTCTCGCATACAGGGTTATCGTTACCATCTTTCTAAATTCCATATATATGCATTAGTGTACTATATTGGTGCTTTTCTTTCTGGCTTACTTCACTCTGTATAATAGGCTCCAGTTTCATCCACCTCATTAGAACTGATTCAAATGTGTTTTTTTTAATGGCTGAGTAATACTCCATTGTGTATATGTACCACTGCTTTCTTACCCGTTCATCTGCTGATGGACATCTAGGCTGCTTCCATGTCCTGGCTATTGTAAACAGTGCTGCGATGATCATTGGGGTACACGTGTCTCTTTCAATTCTGGTTTCCTTGGTGTGTATGCCCAGCAGTGGGATTGCTGGGTTGTATGGCAGTTCTATTTCCAGTTTTTTAAGGAATCTCCACACTGTTCTCCATAGTGGCTATACTAGTTTGCATTCCCACCTACAGTGTAAGACGGTCCTTTTCTCCACACCCTCTCCAGCATTTATTGCTAGAAAAAAACATTCTTATCAATTAAAGGTAATGTCACTTCTGTTTTAAAATTGATCCTCTTTGGGTAAATATTCAGCCAAATGCAGGGTTTTGACATTTTCCTTTTCCTGCCTTCTCACCAGGAAGTGGTTTGGTTCCCAGAGTCTTTCCACAGTTCTCTAGTTCTCTTGGGACCTCCAGTAGTTAGGTGTACACTTAACTCCAGTTGCATTAGGTGTCTGTCCTCTTCACTACCCAGAAACTTCTCAGGGTCTGGAACCTTGTCTTAGCTGTTTTGCTTTCTCTGGTGCCTATTGTCAAGGTTGACATGTAGGAAAAATTTTAAAAATGTGACCAGTGAATTTATAAGTATACTTTAAATGCATCATGTAATTAATTCAAATGGATCATAATAATCTGAAAATCCTGTAAAATTAAAAGTCTTCTCTCAAGCTCATAGCACTGGGCTCATAGCTTTCTTATGGCACCAATAATACTCAGTTCTCAGTTATAGTGGCTATGTGCTTGTCTCACCGTTCAATAGTGTCCACTCCCTGAAGAATATTCCTGATCTGTGTAACCCTCAGAGGTCCCACAGAAAGCTGTGAATATAGTAGGCCTTCAGTCAATGGAAATGAGCTACTCAACGGATAGGGATTGGCACTTTCTAATTTACCACTGATAAATGACTCCTACCCAGAAATAAATAAGCCTAGATTTTATCAGAGCTATTTAGAACAATATCAGTAAAGTTAAGTTGATATTTTGCAATTAACAAAACAATTTTTTTGTAAGAAAAATGTTTTTGTTTTTCAGAAATCCTCCACCTACTTTACTTCATCCAGAAAAATGGTGTGAAGAGTTCAACCACTTCATTTCACAGTGAGTATTTTTTCCACGAAAAATTGTTCATCCAGCAAGGCCTTGGACAGTGATTGGAGAAATCCGAGCTGTGGAATTGATTTGGCACTAGATGTTGTTATGCCTTCTAGCGCATCATGACACAGAATTTGTTCTGGTAAATGATAGATGGTGCTTCTGTGGATTTGAAAAATACGGAATTCCATTTGACTCTTGGTTATAATCAGACCTCATGATCACATGTGTCACATTTTCTGACTACTCTGTCCTGGGGAAAATATTGCCAAAGGGTCTTATTTAATAAGAGAGGGAACTCCATATAAACATCTGACACCCACACTTGAGCCAGAGAGGAGACAGAAGATGGCAGCCTTCAGTAGAGATTTTGCAACTTAGAATTTGGGCTTTGCTTTAGGATCTGTGGTCTAGGAGCAGGGCTCCAGCTTCCAAGATGATTGAGAGGCAAAGTGAGATCTTGGGCCTGAGGCACCACGGTGAGACTCCCCAGCCAGGGTTCAGAGTCTGGAGAACAAGATGAAAACCCAATTGATGGATAATGTACCTGGTGGGAACTGTGTTACCAGGAACTAGGCAGTATTGCATGGAATGGGAATACCAGACCACCTGACCTGCCTCTTGAGAAACCTGTATGCAGGTCAGGAAGCAACAGTTAGAACTGGACATGGAACAACAGACTGGTTCCAAATAGGAAAAGGAGTATGTCAAGGCTATATATTGTCACCCTGCTTATTTAACTTCTATGCAGAGTACATCATGAGAAACGCTGGGCTGGAAGAAGCACAAGCTGGAATCAAGATTGCTGGGAGAAATATCAATAATCTCAGATACGCAGCTGACACCACCCTTATGGTAGAAAGTGAAGAGGAACTAAAACGCCTCTTGATAAGAGTGAAAGAGGAGAGTGAAAAAATTGGCTTAAACATTTGAGTTTAAGTTGAGCTTAAACAAACTTAAAGCTCAACATTCAGAAAATGAAGGTCATGGTATCTGGTCCCATCACTTCATGGGAAATAGATGGGGAAACAGTGGAACAGTGTCAGACTTTATTTTTCTGGGCTCCAAAATCACTGTAGATGGTGACTGCAGCCATAAAATTAAAAGACACTTGCTCCTTGGAAGAAAGGTTATGACCAACCTAGATAGTATATTGAAAACCAGAGACATTACTTTGCCAACAAAGGTCCATCTGGAAGGAAAGTTATGACCAACCTAGATAGCATATTCAAAAGCAGAGACATCACTTTGCCAACAAAGGTTCGCCTAGTCAAGGCTATGGTCTTTCCTGTGGTCATGTATGGATGTGAGAGCTGGACTGTGAAGAAGGCTGAGCGCCGAAGAATTGATGCTTTTGAACTGTGGTGTTGGAGAAGACTCTTGAGAGTCCCTTGGACTGCAAGAAGATCCAACCAGTCCATTCTGAAGGAGATCAGCCCTGGGATTTCTTTGGAAGGAATGATGCTAAAGCTGAGACTCCAGTATTTTGGCCACCTCATGCGAAGAGTTGACTCATTGGAGAAGACTCTGATGCTGGGAGGGATTGAGGGCAGGAGGAGAAGGGGACGACAGAGGATGAGATGGCTGGATGGCATCACTGACTCGATGAATGTGAGTCTGAGTGACCTCTGAGAGCTGGTGATGGATAGGGAGGCCTGGCGTGCTGCAGTTCATGGGGTCGCAAAGAGTCGGACATGACTGAGCGACTGATCTGATCTGATCTGATCTGATGGTTTTTCCAGTGGTCATATATGGATGTGAGAGTTGGACTATGAAGAAAGCTGAGTGCCGAAGAATTGATGCTTTTGAACTGTGGTGTTGGAGAAGACTCTTGAGAGTCCCTTGGACTGCAAGGAGATCTAACCAGTCCATTTTAAAGGAGATCAGCCCTGGGTGTTCTTTGGAAGGAATGATTCTAAAGCTGAAACTCCAGTACTTTGGCCACCTCATGCAAAGAGTTGACTCATTGGAAAAGACTCTGATGCTGGGAGGGATTGGGGGCAGGAGGAAAAGGGGACGACAGAGGATGAGATGTCTGGATGGCATCACTGACTCAATGGACTTGAGTCTGAGTGAACTCCAGGAGATGGTGATGAACAGGGAGGCCTGGCGTGCTGTGATTCATGGGGTCGCAAAGAGTCAGACATGACTGAGTGACTGAACTGAACTGAACTGACTGAAGACAGGAGCAGAACCAACAGTAGCACCAATAGGGTAGGGCCTGAATGCTGTCCCCTGACAGAGAAACCACACTAGTCCTGAATCTGGGGAAGGTGCTCAGTGTTGGAGGGGTCTATGTAAAGGGGCCTGGTGAACTGTTGGGGGCAGGAATCTAGACAAGGCGATTATAAGCTATAGTGGTGCCCTCAGCATCTAGTGTATCAAACAAGGGGTTCAAGGGTCATGGAAGGAGAAAAGACATGACCAAAATAGCTGATAAACAGGAAGAAGGAAAGGATCAACACAAATTTCTCTAACTTATGCCTGTGTGCAGACTTAGCTTCCACGAAGACAGTGCAAGGAAGCAAGCTGGGTCTCTTGATCGCCTTACTTAAGCACAGTACAATCCCTTGTTCACAATTCCAAAACCCAAAGAGCTCTGAAAAATAGAAGTTTTTTTTTTTTTTTTTTTTGTATTTGAGTCATTTAGCTGCAAGCCCTGACCTTATGTGAACTGATTTGGTGGCAACACATGACCTAAACTGAAGTGAGGCTATTTATAGCCATTATTTGTCCTACTCAGTGTGAATATTCATGTGAATTGCTGCAGATATATTAATGTGTTTGATTACAGTGTGCTGCCCCAGATCCTGCTGGGGATGTTATATAACATACAGTAAATGCACTGATTTACTTTTCTACAATTTGATAAAATTCTGAATTCTAAAACATATTTGGCCTCAAGGGTTTTGTATAAAGAGCTGTGAACCTGTATTTCATTTTCATTTCAAATACAGCATAATTCAAGGTCCCTGAAATTGTTTGTCCAGTCAATCCCTGCTAGCTTTTTGCTATCATCCTCAGAAGGGAGGAGGGGTAAAGAGCTCCATGAATTCCACAACTCTAAGGATGGCTGTGTTGGAATGTGACCATGAAATTCAGGGCCAGGTATGGAGGACATTTTCTTGTCCCTCTGGTCCCCACTCTGATGTTTCTGCAGTCACTGCAGAATGCAAAAGCAGCCACAAGTCAAGATGATAGTGGGCAGTGTTGAGAGGAACAACAGATACAGCAGGAGGGATGATGCTCTCAGAGGAGCGGAGGAAGAGCCACTTCCTGATATTTGGAAGCCAAACAAAGAGGTGGAAAGCACTGGAGAGCTACAGACATCCTGGTGGCTGTGACTTGACTTACTCACCAAAGTTTTGGCTTCAAGAGTATGTTTGTGTTCTTAAAGTAAGCACAGTATTGCATGGATAGATGTGGGAATAAAGGTACGTAATTGATGATAGGGTTGTGGCTTTCAGGATTAAATATAGTATAGAAATCCCCCCCTACTATTGATTTTTCTTTATGGCAGGTCCCATTATATTCCCATTTAAATATGGTTAAGTTTTCCCCAACTCTGAGAATTCTATATGTGTTCATTCTGAGTTGCTTTAGACTTAGAAAAATGTTGGTACTAGAATGGAGGACTCAACACAGAAAACAATGCCTTTAGTATGCATACGTCAGCTACAGAGCAAAAGCGTCTTATTGAAGTGGCAGAGGAGAGTGAGTCTGAAAAGGTTCTAATGAACCAGTGAAGGTAAAGAGAAATTAAGTGATAGTGTGCTTTATTACTAATTTAAGATATGGAAAAATGTCATCAGTATTCTCTTTATTTAATGACTTGTCCTTACTGGTTTTATTAGTGAAAATATTATGTTATAGGTGTTCATTGCCTTTCTTTGGGATTGCAGCCATGAAATTAAAAGACACTTACTCCTTGGAAGGAAAATTATGACTAACCTAGATAGCATATTCAAAAGCAGAGACATTACTTTGCCAACAAAGGTTCGTCTAGTCAAGGCTATGGTTTTTCCTGTGGTCATGTATGGTTGTGAAAGTTGGACTGTGAAGAAGGCTGAGTGCTGAAGAAATGATGCTTTTGAACTGTGGTGTTGAAGAAGACTCTTGAGAGTCCCTTGGACTGCAAGGAGATCCAACCAGTCCATTCTGAAGGAGATCAACCCTGGGATTTCTTTGGAAGGAATGATGCTAAAGCTGAAACTCCAGTACTTTGGCCACCTCATGCGAAGAGTTGACTCATTGGAGAAGACTCTGATGCTGGGAGGGATTGGGGACAAGAGGAGAAGGGGACGACAGAGGATGAGATGGATGGATGGCATCACTGACTCGATGGACGTGAGTCTGGGTGAACTCTGGGAGTTGGTGATGGACAGGGAGGCCTGGCGTTCTGCGATTCATGGGGTCACAGAGTCGGACACGACTGAGCGACTGATCTGATCTGATCTGATAGGTGTTCAAAGATTCTTTCCTGACCTCAGTCCCTCAATTCTATTTTCCCCATAACATCTGAGATTTTTTTAACCATGAATTTTCCTTTTACAAAATTTTTAGGAATATTACTGTCAAGATTAGGAACAATTATTGTATTTTATATCTTTAGGTAGAAAATTATTTACTGTTCCAAAGTATTACCCTTTGGTTATTAGGAACCAGCCTACCAAATGTGATTTTAATTTTCTATTTCATTCTATTTATTCAAATCTCTAATTAAATGTAAACAGAAATACTCACTGGGTTAGAAATGTCTATTTAAAGAGACAGCCTTACCTTACTCATCTTGGGAAGGAAAAGGGAAAACTATGAAGGATTAAGATCTTCAGATCATAAACTTTTCATTATTGCTGAAACTGAGGTGGGAAGAGGGTTATCTGGTAAATTTTTTTAGCCTGAATTATCTAGATAATTTCTTCAATTTCCATTGTGGATGGAGCCATGGTGCCTTGATTTAAAGTAAACTGAACTAGTTCTTTCTAAAGAGTAAATAGGACTAGAAAAATTTAACAGTTTTAAAATCTTTAATACCTGGTTCTCTTTAATACCTGAGCCATATGAGCGTCAATTCAATAATTTAAGTCTTTCTTGGTCCATGATGGTCACCATTCATCAAAGGACCTCGTGGCTTCTCACTGTTGCTGCAGGGATCTGAAGGAATTGGTCAGGCGGCAGCCCAGTGATCACAGTTATGTAGACAGGGGACTCTGTGTGTGTGTGTGTGTGTGTGTGTGTGTGTGAGAGAGAGAGCAAGTGCAGTAAGTGCAGAGGCAGGAGCAGAGGCAGGCTATAAGTGCCAGGAAGTAGCTTAGTGTTTTTAGATGTGTTTCCAGCATTCTTCTTAATTTGGAGACAGTAGAAGAGATTTTAAATTCTGAAATCCTATTAGTAAACCTATTTTGAGGGTAAAAAAAAAAGAAAGGAAACATCAGCCTGTTTGGTTTTGAACCTTTGGTTGTTAGTGATAATTGACTCATTTTTGTGTGTTAGCTAAGCATTTGCCAAAGCATGACTCCTGACAGCTTAGTTATGATAAATTAAACATGATGCTCACATAAATTCTGCACTGCTTTTTATCCAGATGCTAGGACCCTGCCTCATGTTTTTTGTCACCTTTGTAATGTGCAGTTGGCTTTGTAGCGATTTCATTATCAGCACTTTACCCTTTGGCTAAAGCTATTTGCATAACAAGGTTATCTGGTTGAAGTCCCAGACAAATCTCTATTTTGTCTGGAAGCTCCATTCAGAAGTAGGCTTTTGATAAGATGACAATAATTTTCCGTTACCAGGTTCTCTTTGGTTCTAAAGGACGTCACTTCTCTCTTTAGTTCAAACCAATGTCAGGTCTTTGGAATAATCTACAAAAATTCTTTACCAACCTTTGGTCAAAAGGTATCTGTGAGCTGTGCTTTTTCATTTTGCCTCTGAAACTTTTGGGGTTTATTAGAAATTAGATTTAGGACTTCATCATCAATGTCTTTTGAGCTGATTAGTGAGACAATAAAGATGGATTTCTCTTAGTCAAGGGCAAATCCACCAAGAGTACTATGACTGTTCAGCTTCAGACTCATTGTTGACTTGAACCACATGATTGCCCACACACACACACCTCTTTCCAGGGCTGGCTGGCTTGAGTAGCTAAGCATGCAGGTGGTTTCCCAGAGTGAGCATCGAGGTCATGCCTGCCATGTAGTTATGAAATGTTGAGGCAACTTTTCCTATCCCGGCAAATGACATTCAAATGGCTATAAACAGTTGCACTGAATATTAACAAGGTGAGATCACTCTAAGCTACAAAACTACTAAAACAAATGGGCATTTACATAAATTTATTCCTTAAAAATTGAAACTCAGACCTGGAACATATGCTTTTCTCTAGGCCTGAATGTTTGTAAAGGTAATCATTTTGGAATGGTTAATTTCTTGACATTGATTGTACTCCCTCCAAGGCAACAATTCTCAGCCCTTCGCCATTCTCCATTTTGCATTTCAAGGCAGCTTAATTCCACATGGCTTTATAGTATCAGTGAACAGCACTCTTGGAATGATAAATATCCTAACTCAGAGACTGATAAGGTTCCCCAAATATTCTTGGCTTTTTAAGTCCTGATGGATTCTCAGGTGGCTATGCACAGGGTTAATACTGCCTGAGTAGAAGGATACAATAACCTTTATTTATATTACTTCACGAATTGGTAATTTTAATTAAAATGAGCAGTGGTATCTCTGATGACAGACTCTTTCCATTTTAGATTTATTTAGCCAATGATTAGCATTATGGTTTCTTGAATTAATTAGCATCTCTTGAACTATAGGGAATTAGTGAATTAATAAAAACTGATGGAGAAGTTAAAAAAATTCTAATTTAAAAAACTCCCAATTCTCCTGTCGTCTCTAAACATATTGATCAATATATTTATAAATGCAACACAACTTCTTTCTCATTTTGAAAAACTGAGATTTTTTTTTCCCCTTCATGAGAAGAATAAAGCTGTGTGTTTCAAGGTTATATCTCCCTGAAGAGCATCTAATTTTGATTACCTAATAGATCATCTAAAAGCACCAAGGGCCCAATTCAATCTCACTTATACTCCACCTGTAAATTCAGCTGATAAAATCTGCTTTTCTCATGGTATAAACCTTAGTGCAGCTTGAAGTTTGAAACACAGTGTAATATCTGCACATACCTGAAATATACTGTTGTCCTGGGAACTGTGGCAATAAGGAGTTCAGCCTAATCCAAAATAAGCAAATGACATAGTAACGTAGGTGCCCCAGACTCTTGTCAGCATATTCTGTTTATTTCCCAACAAATGCATTTAGAACTTGTAAGAGAGCAAGTCTGGAGCATATGTCATAGATTTCCTATTAGTGCTTATGGCACATTATGTTAAGTAACTTTTATTTTAATTTTTTACATTAATTTTTTTGGAGTATAGTTTCTTTGTAATGTTGTATTGTTTCTAGCTGTACAGCAATGTGATTCCGTTTTATATATATATATCATATATGCTTACTCAGCAATGTGATTCCGTTTATATATATATATATATGAAAGAGTACATATACTCTTTCTTAGATACCCTTCCCATTTAGGTCGCCACAGAGCACTGAGTAGAGGTCCCTGCGCTATGCAGTATGTTTTCATCAATTGTCCATTTTATGTAAGGTAGTGTATATGTATCAATTTCAGTCTCCAAATCCATCCCACCCCTTACCTTCTCTCTTGGTAACCATAAGTTTGTTTTCTACATCTGTGACTCTATTTCTGCTTTGCAAATAAGTCATCTGTACTATTTTTCTAGATCCACATATAAGCAATACTATGCAATATTTGTCTTTTTCTTTCTGACTTACTTCACTCTATATGACAATCTCTAGGTGCATACATGTTGCTACAAATGGCATTATTTCATACCTTTTTATGGCTGAGTATGTATGTATGTGTGTGTATAGACACACACACACACACACACACACACACACACACACACACACACATACACACACTACATCTCTTTTATCCATTCCCCTGCTGATGGATATTTAGGTTGTTTCCATGTCCTGGCTATTGTAAATAGCGCCACAGTGAACATCCAGGTACATGCATCCTTTTAAATTATGGCTTTCTTCAGATATATGTCCAGGTATGCGGATACCACCCTGCTGGATCAGAAAGTGATAGGGGCTCTAAGTTTCTTGATGAAAGTGAAAGTGGAACCTCCATAGCTGTTAAAGCTCCACAGTGATTATACTAAGTTTATGATCTGTCCCACCAACAGTGGGAGATAGATGGCGCTACTGTGGATGCAGTGTCAGCCTTTCTTTTTTGTAAGATTCTTTTGATGTTGAGATGACTTTTAGATAAGGTTAGTCTGAATGTAGCATTAGACCACTTCCAAAAAGGTTCACCTAATTTGTATAATGTATGAAAGAGATGAGGAGAAGTAAGTGGGAGATAACAGTATGAGGAGATGAGCCCTGGGATTTGGAGGAATGATGAAGGCTGAAAAGACCATGAAGTGATATTGAGAAGACCTAGCGGAGGGAGGGGGGGAGGAGGAGAAAGGGGAGAGGAGGGGAGGTGGATGCGATTATGGGGTGAGTCGGAAGTGAGAACTGACTGATCTGATGGGATTGCTGGATCATATGATAGCTCTATTTTTAGTTTCTTAAGGAACCTCATACTGTTATCATAGTGATTATACTAATTTACATTCCCACCAACAGTGTAAGAGGTCCCTATTGTCCATGCTGTCTCCAGCATTTATTTTTTAGATTTTTTTGATGTTAGATGACTTTTAGATAAGGTTAGTCTGAATGTACCAACTATACCATTTATTCAAAAAAAGAAAACACATGCTTGAGTTTCATAATGTACATCAAAAAGAATCTGCAGTTGAAATAGACAAGTGATAGTCGGCAGTGAGCTGTGTGCATGGGCTAGGGGTGGAGGGATGGTGGCATGGCTCACACATCTGTCCATGTCCTCTCATTCTCAGCCCTTCCCCAAGTGCAGCTGGGCTCATCATCAAGACGAGGCAGCCATGGGAGAGCAGTGTGTGCTATTGAGCAGTGTCACTTAATAGCTCTGTAGCAGCAGCAACAACCCTAGGGAAAGTATTTAACCTCTCTGATCCTTGGTATTCAGTTGTCAAATTGGGGCTGAGAATACCTGTGTCAGAGGGTTACTGTTAGGATGACATTATAGAATGTATATGTAGAACCTGGCAGATAATTATAATAATAACTAACATATCTGGATAGCTCTCATGGGAGAAGGCAATGGCACCCCACTCCAGTACTCTTGCCTGGAAAATCCCATGGATGGAGGAGCCTGGTAGGCTGCAGTCCATGGGGTCGTGAAGAGTCAGACACAACTGAGCGACTTCACTTTCACTTTTCACTTTCACACATTAGAGAAGGAAATGGCAACCCACTCCAGTGTTCTTGCCTGGAGAATCCCAAGGACGGAGGAGCCTGATGGGCTGCCGTCTGTGGGATCACACAGAGTCAGACACGACTGAAGCGACTTAGCAGCAGCAGCAGCAGCAGCATAGCTCTTACTCATGCCAGGCTCTGTTCCCTACACGTCATCAGTTCAGTCAGTGTAGTCAATCAGTCGCGTCTGACTCTTTGCAGCCCCATGGACTGCAGCACACCAGGCCTCCCATCACCAACTCCCAGAGTTTACTCAAACTCATGTCCATTGAGTTGGTGATGCCATCCAGCCATTGTATCCCCTGTCGTCCCCTTCTCTCCTGCCTTCAATCTTTCCCACCATCAGGGTCTTTTCCAATGAGTCAGTTCTATGCTTCAGATGGCCAAAGTATTGGAATTTCAGCTTTAACATCAGTTCTTCCAATGAATATTCAGGACTGATTTTCTTTAGGACGGACTAGTTGCATCTCCTTGCAGTCCAAGGGACTCTCAAGAGTCTTTTCCAACACCACAGTTCAAAAGCATCAATTCTTCGTGGTGCTCGGCTTTCTTTATAATCCAACTCTCACATTCATACATGACTACTGGAAAAACCATAGCTTTGATTAGACAGACCTTTGTTAGTAAAATAATGTCTCTGCTTTTTAATATGCTGTGTAGGTTGGTCATAACTTTTCTTCCAAGGAGCAAGCGTCTTTTAATTTCAGGGCTACAGTCACCATCTGCAATGATTCTGGACCCCCCAAAATAAAGTCTCTCACTGTTTCCACTGTTTCCCCATCTATTTGCCAAGAAGTGATGGGACCAGATGCTATGATATTAGTTTTCTGAATGTTGAGCTTTAAGCCAACTTTTTCACTCTCCTCTTTCACTTTCATCGAGAGACTCTTTAGTTCTTCTTCATTTTCTGCCATAAGGGTGGTATCATCTGCATATCTGAGGTTATTGATAATTCTCCCAGCAGTCTTGATTCCAGCTTGTGCTTCATCCAGCCCAGCATTTCTCATGATGTACTCTGCATAGAAGTTAAATAAGCAGGGTCATAATATACAGCCTTGACATACTTCTTTCTCTATTTGGAACCAGTCTGTTGTTCCATGTCCAGTTCTAACTGTTGCTTCCTGACTTGCATACAGATTTCTCAAGAGGCAGGTCAGGTGGTCTGGTATTCTCATCTCTTTAAGAATTTTCCAGAACTTGTTGTGGCCCACACAATCAAAGGCTTTGGCATAGTCAATAAAACAGAAGTAGATACTTTTCTGAAACTCTCTTGCTTTTTTGATGATCCAATGGATGGTAGTAATTTGATCTCTGGTTCCTATATCCAGCTTGAAGATCTGGAAGTTCATGGTTCATGTACTGTTGAAGCCTGGCTTGGAGAATTTTCAGCATTACTTTGCTAATGTGTGAAATGAATGCAATTGTGCAGTCGTTTGAGCCTTCTTTGGCATTGCCTTTCTTTGGGATTGGAATGAAAACTGACCTTTTCCAGTCCTGTGGCCACTGCTGACTTTTCCAAATTTGCTGGCATATTGAGTACAGCACTTTTACAGCATCATCTTTCAGGTGAAATAGCTCAACTGGAATTCCATAACCTCCATCAGCTTTGTTCATAGTGTTGCTTCCTAAGGCCCACTTGACTTCACATTCCAGGATGTCTAGCTCTAGGTTGTGATCACACCATTGTGATTATCTGGGTCATGAAGATCTTTTTTTGTATAGTTCTGTGTATTCTTGCCACCTCTTCTTAATATCTTCTGCTTCTGTTAGGTCCATATCTTTATATGTCCTTTATCGTGCCCATCTTTGCATGAAATGTTCCCTTGTTATCTCTAAGTTTCTTGAGATCTCTAGACTTTCTTTTTCATTCTATTGTTTTCCTCTATTTCTTTGCACTGATCACTGAGGAAGGCTTTCTAATCTCTCCTTACTATTCTTTGGAACTCTGCATTCAAATGGGTGTATCTTTCCTTTTATCCTTTGCCTTTTGCTTCTCTTCTATTCACAGCTATTTGTAAGGCCTCCTAAGACAACCATTTTGCCTTTTTGCATTTCTTTTTCTTGGGGATGGTCTTGATCACTGCCTTCTGTACAATGTCATGAACCTCCGTCCATAGTTCTTCAGGTACTCTATCAGATCTAATCCCTTGAATCTATTTGTCACTTTCACTATATAATCATAAGGGATTTGATTCAGACTTAAATTGAAGGAAGTAGGGAAAAGCACTAGACCATTCAGATATGACCTACATGTCATATACTTTGCTTAATCCTCACAGTCCTGTAAAGTAGTTCTAATATTATCCCTATTTAATAGAAAGTGAGGTCAAAAGAGGCCATGTCCCAAGACCACAGCTGTTAAAGAGTGGAGCTGGGATTTCAACCCCAAGAAGACTTGCTTCATATGTATTTGTGCCCAACCAACTGTGGCTATTATTTTTATGTTTCATAATTGGCCATATCACCGTTCTGAAACTGTCTTTTGAAAGTGTCACTGGCTCCCTCCTTTTCCCTGCCATCGTGTGATGTGTGGTTGATTCTGTTCTTCTCACAAGACTTTCAGGATCAAGTAATTCCTGGCCAAGAAACAAAAGCAGAATTGTCCAATCCCCCAGTGGATTTTAATAGGAAAACTGGTCTTAAAATCAGGTACAACTCTAAGAGGAGACAGTGGAGAAGAACCACGCTGGGTCTGTATGGACTTTCATATACTTCTTACCACATCAAGATGAAAACATCACCATTATCTGGAGAGTTGGACATTTTGTGAGTAGAGGGGAGGGATATTATTTTTCTTTTTGTTTCTTTGCCTCTGTACTAGTAGATTCAGTAATAAATGTGTGAAACCTCTAGTTTAGGAAAAAAGAGTCAATGACCTCCTCATTTTTGACACCTCTGGAATCTGTTGTCCAACTTCTGTTTATTTAGACTTCACCTTGCCGACTTCCACAGCTCAGGACACACACACACACACACACACACACACACACACACACACACTCCTCAGCTCCCTTCTCAAGGGTGCAGCCCCTTCAAGCTCAGCCTGAGGGAACCAGTCCTAGCAGGAGTCACAGTGCTTGAAGCACAGACAACCTTAGCTCCCCCCACATCCCAGGGCATACCTCGTACAGGCTGAGCACTTCTGTCTCCGCTGCAGCTGGCCATGTGTTTCTACAAAGTAGGGAGCAGGGGGACAAGAAATTGTTGCCAGGACCCTGGAAGACAGAACCCACAGTGCATGGCACCTGTCTGTGAAGTGAAGTGAAAGTTGCTCAGTCATGTCTGACTCCTTGCCACCCCATGAACTATACAGTCCTTGGAATTCTCCAGGACTGAATACTGGAATGGGTAGACTTTCCCTTCTCCAGGGGATCTTCCCAACCCAGGGTTCAAAGCCAGGTCTCCTGGATTGCAGGCAGATTCTTTACCAGCTGAGCCTCAAGGAAAGCCCAAGAATAATGGAGGGGGTAGCCTATCCCTTCTCCAACAGATCTTCCCAACCTAGGAATTAAACCAGGGTCTCCTGCATTGCAGGCAGATTCTTTACCAACTGAACTATCAGGGAAGCCATGGGAGGAGACAAATGCTACAGAGAGGGAAGAGTTAAACATGATGCCACTATTTTCAGCACAGGGAAGGGTCTTTTTAGAGAATATATGTTGGAGAGATTAAGAGCATAGGCTCTGAAATCAGGTTGTAGTCTAGCACTGCCACTGAGATTTTTCACCTTGAACAGGTTACTTAACCTCTCTGAGTCTCAGTTTCCTTATCTGTAAAATGGGAGTTCTAGTTAGTACTTAACCACTTGAGATTAAGACTGCTGTGAAAGAAAATCCCAAATAACAGTGGCTTAAATAAGGTAGACTTTTATTTCTTTTCACATAAAGTAAGCTGGGCGTTAAACCTTGCATGTACTGCTGGTCTGGCAGGGCAACGTGGCACCCACCCAGACTCCTGCCATCGTGCTGCCCATTAAGTGTTGTTTCCATTCCCAAGGCACCTCATGGACCAAGATGGGTGCTGTAGCTCCAACATTTATGGGCAGATGGAAGGAGATAAAAATGAAAGTTTCCTTTCTCGATGAAGACTTTCTGGCAAATCCATACAATATATTGTTAACTGCAATTTATCACGTAGCCACATCTAGCTACAAAGGAAGATAAGAAATGCAGTCCTTGAACAGGGCAGCCACAGGCTCAGGTCAGTACCAGGGTGCTATCCTTATAGCAGGTGAAGAGCATGTAGCCAGATAGTAATCCACAATCAGGTTCTTTATAGAGTGTTGAAAGAAGTGAGGTACAGACTGAAAGTTCAGCAAATGTAAGTGGTTACGATGAATTTGTAACTTACAACAATGATGCCAAGAGATGAGGAGTCAGGAAGTAGATCCAGGTGGTGGATTTTGAGGAAAGCCAATCGTGACCCCCACCAACGCTGACTTGTGGGCTGGGAGAGATGAGATTGTAAGGATAAGATGGGGACATGGAGTGGCCTGGTTGACACCCTTCCTGGGTCTGCTAGCAAGGGCTGTGATGGTCTTCTAGTTTGATGATAAGCCCCAGATTCTTGCCTGCTTGCTCCTCCATTCTGAGGCCACTATAGTTTCTATTGTGAAGTTCCCACAGGCTGTGGTGAAAAAAACACATCTGGGTTGGGATCAGTAAGAATTTTAATTAGAAATGGAAATGAAGGCTCATGTCATAGTACAACATTCTTCCAGCCTACTGATAATTTCTGGCAGGGTTAAAAATAGCAGATATCACCCTTTGAGGGTGATGAGGAAAGGGCTGGCTTTTGTTGTTGTTTGTTTTTAAGTGGATTCAAAATTTATAACAGTGATTTTAAATACAGTAAGTCATCATAGATCCTTTTGATCTTTCATCTTCTTCTAGGTATGAAACTTGATCAAGTGTGTGATATAGCTATCATACTAGGTTAATGAGTGGGGGGAAATATCCCATAATTGATTTTTTATGTGAAGGACTGTTGATTGGCTTTTTGAAAGAAGAATTTTATTTAAAGGGTTCTATATTTTAGTGATGGAATTCCAGTTGAGCTATTCCAAATCCTGGAAGATGATGCTGTTAAAG
Organism: Tragelaphus eurycerus; assembly: GCA_935064755.1. Taxonomy (NCBI): domain Eukaryota; kingdom Metazoa; phylum Chordata; class Mammalia; order Artiodactyla; family Bovidae; genus Tragelaphus; species Tragelaphus eurycerus. Next base: position 1,519,753 of record CAKXYN010000060.1, read on the forward strand.
TGCTGCACTCTATATGCCAGCAAATCTGGAAAACTCAGCAGTGGCCACAGGACTGGAAAAGGTCAGTTTTCGTTCCAATCCCAAAGAAAGGCAATGCCAAAGAATGCTCAAACTACCGCACAATTGCACTCATCTCACACGCTAGTAAAGTAATGCTCAAAATTCTCCAAGCCAGGCTTCAGCAATATGTGAACCGTGAACTTCCTGATGTTCAAGCTGGTTTTAGAAAAGGCAGAGGAACCAGAGATCAAATTGCCAACATCCACTGGATCATGGAAAAAGCAAGAGAGTTCCAGAAAAACATCTATTTCTCCTTTATTGACTATGCCAAAGCCTTTGGCTGTGTGAATCACAATAAACTGTGGAAAATTCTGAAAGAGATGGGAATACCAGACTACCTGACCTGCCTCTTGAGAAATCTGTATGCAGGTCAGGAAGCAACATTTAGAACTGGACATGGAACAACAGACTGGTTCCAAATAGGAAAAGGAGTTCGTCAAGGCTGTATATTGTGACCCTGCTTATTTAACTTCTATGCAGAGTACATCATGAGAAACGCTGGGCTGGAAGAAGCACAAGCTGGAATCAAGATTGTGGGGAGAAATATCAATAACCTCAGATATGCAGATGACACCACCCTTATGGCAGAAAGTGAAGAGGAATTAAAGAGCCTCTTGATGAAAGTGAAAGAGGAGAGTGAAAAGTTGGTTTAAAGTTCAACATTCAGAAAATGAAGATCATGACATCTGGTCCCATCACTTCATGGGAAATAGATGGGGAAGCAGTGGAAACAGTGTCAGACTTTATTTTTGGGGCTCCAAAATCACTGCCGATGGTGATTGCAGCCATGAAATTAAAATATGCTTACTCCTTGGAAGGAAAGTTATGACCAACCTAGATAGCATATTCAAAAGCAGAGACATTACTTTGCCAACAAAAGTCCATCTAGTCAAGGCTATGGTTTTTCCTGTGGTCATGTATGGATGTGAGTGTTGGACTGTGAAGAAAGCTGAGTGCTGAAGAATTGATGCTTTTGAACTGTGGTGTTGGAGAAGACTCTTGAGAGTCCCTTGGACTGCAAGGAGATCCAACCAGTCCATTCTGAAGGAGATCAGCCCTGGGATTTCTTTGGAAGGACTGATGCTAAAGCTGAAACTCCCAATACTTTGGCCACCTCATGCAAAGAGTTGACTCATTGGAGAAGACTCTGATGCTGGGAGGGATTGGGGGCAGGAGGAGAAGGGGACGACAGAGGATGAGATGGCTGGATGGCATCACTGACTCGATGGACATGAGTTTGAGTGAACTCTGGGAGTTGGTGATGGACAGGGAGCCCTGGCCTGCTGCAATTCATGGAGTCACAAAGAGTTGGACATGACTGAGCGACTGAACTGATATTTTAGTGAATAGTGAACATTCTTGCTTTCAGTGGAGGCCCAAAGCTTAAACTCTTGGTCTCATGCAGTCTTCCTCACACAGATATATAAAACCTGGCCTTGATTATCCCATGATATGGGTTGAATTGGCCCCTAAAATTTGATATGTTGAAGTCCCAACCCTTCATATCTCAGAATGTGACCTTATTTGGAAATAGGGACATTGCACCTGTAATTAGTTGGGATGAAATCATATTAGAGTAGGGTGGATGACTAATTTGATGTAGCTAGTAAAATTCTCTGGTGGCTCAGATGGTAAAAAATCTGCCTGCAATAAGGGAGACCTAAGTTCCATCCCAGGGTAGGGAAGATCCCCTGGAGGAGGGCATGGCAACCCACTCCAGTATTCTTGCCTGGAGAATTCCATGGAGAGAGGAGCCTGGTGGCTACAGTCCATGGGTCACAAAGAGTGACCTTTATAAAAAAAGGGGAATTTGAATACAGACACACCCAGAGAGAATGCCATGTGAAGACTGGAGCTATGCTGCCACAAGCCAAGGAACCACCAGAAGCTACAAAAGAGGCTTGAGTAGATCCTTCTCTAGCACCTTCAGAAGCAGCATGGCTCTACCTATCTTAAATCTTGATCTCAGACTTCTAGGCTCCAGAACTGTGAGAGAATAAATATCAATTTGTGGTACTCTGTTGCAGCAGCCCTATGAAACCAATATAGCCCATGACTTGGTGGTTGAGAGTCAAGTGAAAGTGTTAGTCACTCGGTCGTGTCCAACTCTTTGTGACCTCATGGACTGTAGCCCACCAGGCTCCTCTGTCCATGGAATTCTCCAGGCAAGAATACAGGAGTGGGTTGCCATGCCCTCCTCCAGGGTGTCTTCCTGATCCAGGGATGGAACCCAGGTCTCCTGCATTGCAGGCAGATTCTTTACCATCTGAGCCACCAGGGAAGCTTGGCTTTGTGATTCAATGTCTTCAAGTCATTTGATCTCTCCAGGCCTCTGCTTCCTAAGTTGTGGGTGAGGATAGCAATGTCTACCTGTCTACCAGTGAGGATAATGTAAAATCTGTTAGTACCCACAACCTCAGCACAACCTCAAGTATTAGTATTACACCACAGAATCATAGTGTATTTTCTTCTTTTGCTTTGCTTCCTCCCTTTTTCCCTTTCCTTTTTTTTTTTTTTTAAATGTCTCTCATGTTAAGGGTTTGTGTTAAATTCCTCTTCCCAAGCCTATTGACCAATAGTAAAAGAGGGATGCTTTTGTACTTGTCAATGATTTGCTGGCCTTTATTGAGACTTCAGTAACCAAATATACTTTTTGCTCTAAAATTTCATGGTCACATGTGCTTCTCTGAGAGGAACAACTTATAATAGAAAGAGATGACCAGTTGGTATCATCCTGCATCCCAGCACTAACCACCAGATCACCTTTCTAGAATGCTGTGTTAGAAGGATTCAGAGCCATATCCAGGGTAGAGGATTGTGATCGCTTAGTGATATTTGCTGTGAACCTGACTGGGTAACTTGTACCACTGTAAATCTTTTTAATTATAACCAGAGTCTTTGCTATGTGAAAACCTTTGTTCTTGGCAAAACTCATTCCATCAAGTAAAGCAAAGAAAGTTTCACATCAGATCAGTCGCTCAGTCATGTCTGACTCTTTGCAGCCCCATGAATTGCAGCACGCCAGGCCTCCCTGTCCATCACCAACCCCCAGAATTCACTCAGACTCACGTCCATTGAGTCAGTGATGCCATCCAGCCATCTCATCCTCTGCCATCCCCTTCTCCTCTTGCCCCCAATCTCTCCCAGCAGCAGAGTCTTCTCCAATGAGTCAACTCTTCGCATGAGGTGGCCAAAGTACTGGAGTTTCAGCTGTAGCACCATTCCTTCCAAAGAAATCCCAGGGCTGATCTCCTTCAGAATGGACTGGTTGCATCTCCTTGAAGTCCAAGGGACTCTCAAGGGTCTTCTCCAACACCACAGTTCAAAAGCATCAATTCTTTGCACTTAGCCTTCTTCACAGTCCTACTCTCACATCCATACATGACCACAGGAAAAAACATAGCCTTGACTAGATGGACCTTTGTTGGCAAAGTAATGTCTCTGCTTTTGAATATGCTATCTAGGTTGGTCATAACTTTCCTTCCAAGGAGTAAGCGTCTTTTAATTTCATGGATGCAGTCACCATCTGCAGTGATTTTGTAGCCCCCCAAAGTAAAGTTTGACACTGTTTCCCCATCTATTTCCCATGAAGTGATGGGACCAGATGCCATGATCTTTGTTTTCTGAATGTTGATCTTTAAGCCAACTTTTTCACTCTCTAGTTTCACTTTCATCAAGAGGCTTTTGAGTTCCTCTTCACTTTCTGCCATGAGGGTGCTGTCATCTGCATATCTGAGGTTATTGATATTTCTCCCAGAAATCTTGATTCCAGCTTGCGTTTCTTCCAGTCCAGCGTTTCTCATGATGTACTCTGCAGAGAAGTTAAATAAGCAGGGTGACAGTATACAGCCTTGACGTACTCCTTTTCCTATTTGGAACCAGTCTGTTGTTCCATGTCCAGTTCTAAATGTTGCTTCCTGACCCGCATACAGATCTCTCAAGAGGCAGATCAGGTAGTCTGGTATTCCCATCTCTTTCAGAATTTTCCACAGTTTATTGTGATCCACACAGTCAAAGGCTTTGGCATAGTCAATAAAGGAGAAATAGATGTTTTTCTGGAACTCTCTTGCTTTTTCCATGATCCAGCGGATGTTGGCAATTTGATCTCTGGTTCCTCTGCCTTTCTAAAACCAGCTTGAACATCAGGAAGTTCATGGTTCACACATTGCTGAAGCCTGGCTTGGAGAATTTTGAGCATTACTTTACTAGCGTGTGAGATGAGTGCAATTGTGCGGTAGTTTGAGCATTCTTTGGCATTGCCTTTCTTTGGGATTGGAATGAAACTGACCTTTTCCAGTCCTGTGGCCACTGCTGAGTTTTCCAAATTTGCTGGCAAATTGAGTGCAGCACTTTCACAGCATCATCTTTCAGGATTTGGAATAGCTCCACTGGAATTCCATCACCTCCACTAGCTTTGTTCCTAGTGATGCTTTCTAAGGCCTACTTGACTTCACATTCCAGGATGTCTGGCTCTAGGTCAGTGATCACACCATCGTGATTATCTGGATCATGAATATCTTTTTTGTACAGTTCTTCTGTGTATTCCTGCCACCTCTTCTTAATATCTTCTGCTTCTGTTAGGTCCATATCATTTCTGTCCTTTATCGTGCCCATCTTTGCATGAAATGTTCCTTTGGTATCTCTGATTTTCTTGAAGAGATCCCTAGTCTTTCCCATTCTGTTGTTTTCCTCTATTTCTTTGCATTGATCGCTGAAGAAGGCTTTCTTATCTCTTCTTGCTATTCTTTGGAACTCTGCATTCAGATGTTTATATCTTTCCTTTTCTCCTTTGCTTTTCGCCTCTCTTCTTTTCACAGCTATTTGCAAGACCTCCCCAGACAGCCATTTTGCTTTTTTGCATTTCTTTTCCATGGGGATTGTCAATGTCACGAACCTCATTCCATAGTTCATCAGGCACTCTATCTCTCAGATCTAGGCCCTTAAATCTATTTCTCACTTCCACTGTATAATCATAAGGGATTTGAGTTAGGTCATACCTGATGGTCTAGTGGTTTTCCCTACTCTCTTCAATTTCAGTCTGAATTTGGCAATAAGGAGTTCATGGTCTGAGCCACAGTCAGCTCCTGGTCTTGTTTTTGCTGACTGTATAGAGCTTGTCTATCTTTGGCTGCAAAGAATATAATCAATAAAAAATATAATCTGATTTCAGTGTTGACCATCTGGTGATGTCCATGTATAGAGTCTTCTCTTGTGTTGTTGGAAGAGGGTGTTTGTTATGACCAGTGCATTTTCTTGGCAAAACTCTGTTAGTCTTTGCCCTGCTTCATTCCATATTCCAAGGCCAAATTTGCCTGTTACTCCAGGTGTTTCTTGACTTCCTACTTTTGCATTCCAGTCCCCTATAATGAAAAGGACATCTTTTTTGGGTGTTAGTTCTAAAGGGTCTTGTAGGTCTTCATAGAACCGATCAACTTCAGCTTCTTCGGCGTTACTGGTTGGGGCATAGACTTGGATTACTGTGATATTGAATGGTTTGCCTGGAAATGAACAGAGATCATTCTGTCGTTTTTGAGATTGCATCCAAGTACTGCATTTCAGACTCTCTTGTTGACCATGATGGCCACTCCATTTCTTCTGAGGGATTCCTGCCCGCAGTAATAGATATAATGGTCCTCTGAGTTAAATTCACCCATTCCAGTCCATTTCAGTTCGCTGATTCCTAGAATGTCGACATTCACTCTGGCCATCTCTTGTTTGACAACTTCCAATTTGCCTTGATTCATGGACCTGACATTCCAGGTTCCTATGCAATATTGCTCTTACAGCATTGGACTTTACTTCTATCACCAGTTACATCCACAGCTGGCTATTCTTTTTGCTTTGGCTCCATCCCTTCATTCTTTCTGGAGTTATTTCTCCACTGATCTCCAGTAGCATCTTGGGCACCTACTGACCTGGGAGTTTCTCTTTCAGTATCCTATCATTTTGCCTTTTCATACTGTTCATGGGGTTCTCAAGGCAAGAATACTGAAGTGGTTTGCCATTCCCTTCTCCAGTGGACCACATTCTGTCAGATCTCTCCACCATGACCTGCACATCTTGGGTTGCCCCACGGGCATGGCTTAGTTTCATTGAGTTAGACAAGGCTGTTGTCCTAGTGTGATTAGATTGACTAGTTTTCTGTGAGTATGGTTTCAGTGTGTTTGCCCTCTGATGCCCTCTTGCAACACGTACCGTCTTACTTGGGTTTCTCTTACCTTGGCCGTGGGGTATCTCTTCACAGCTGCTCCAGCAAAGCACAGCCATTGCTCCTTACCTTGAACAAGGGGTATCTCCTCACCACCGCCCTTCCTGACCTTCAACGTGGGATAGCTCCTCTAGGCCCTCCTGCGCCCTCGCAGCCAGGGCTCCTTGGACATGGGGTTGGTCCTCCCAGCCGCCGCCCCTGCCCTCGGGCATGGGTTGCTCCTCCCCGCTGCCGCCCCTGGCCTCAGGCTTAGGAACGTGGGGTAGCTCCTCCAGGCTGCTGTCCCTGACCTCGGACGCGAGGTAACTCCTCTTGGCCCTTCCTGCGCCATCTCAGTCTGATACTCTTGGCCGCTGCCCCTGACCTTGGTTCTGGGGTAAATCATCTTGGCTGCCGTCCTTCGGGCATGGGGTCCTCCCTTACCCTCAACTAAATTAGATGTAGCGTAAAAGATACTTTAGAATTAGAATAAAATTAGTTGAACAAATTTGGAATTGTGTGTGTGTGAAGTACAGACATTAACATGAGGAATTATTTAAAGCTTGTCATGTGTCACAGTGAAGTGGATGTTACCTGCGCTGTTTCCATGACTCCTCACTGCTGCCACATGAGGCAGGTCACTACTCAGATCCAGGGCTGAGCGCCTTAGGAATTCAGTGACCAGCCTGTGCTCTCGCAGCTGGACCTACTAGAAACTGGCAGAACTAAAACTCACACTCAGGTCTGCATCATAGTACAATATCTGTTCTGAGTCTCATGATGCTGCAGTGTGTATGTGTGTTTAATTGATGTGAAATTCGCATAACATAATATTAACCACTCTAAAGTGAATAATTCAGTGGCATTCGGTACATACACAATGTTGTGTATGTACCACTTACACCTAGTTCCAAAATATTTTAATTATTACAAAGGAAGCCCTATACCCACTAAAAAGTTACTATTTCCTCCTCCCCTCTAGCCCCTGGCTGATACTAATCTACTTTCTGCTTCTGCCTTCTTGATGAATTTACCTAGTCTGGATATTTCATGTAAATGAAATCATACTATAGGTGACCTTCTGTGTGTTTTTGAGATTCCTTCATGTTGTAGCATATATCAGTATTTCATTACTTTTTTTATGGCTGAATGATGCTGTATGTATGTTTTTGAGGCAGAATGTCAACAGCCACCACCCCCCCCCACACACACACACACACATACACACCTTTTTCCATGTGGAGATATGAAGAGGACCCATGTCTGGCAGCTCAGATTTCTCCTGTACTTTCCCTTGTCAGTCCATACACGGTGCCAAGGGTGACCAGACTGTTGAATACCTGTCAAAATCACACTTCTTCTTCCCCTGTACCCATATAAGATAGGAGTGTTTAGACATGGTCTTCTGTCCACCTTCATGTCCAGGACCAAAGCACCCAGAGCCTCTAGAGGTAGGAGCACTAACTGTAGTACAGGATCTGTGGTCTCCCCTATCTCCTCCCAACTTAGGCTGGTAGTCTTGCTATCTGGCTTCTTTTGGGCGCCCAGAATATTCCATCATACAGGTCTCTGGTGTTCCTAGGTGATGACTCAGCTTTGTGCTATAATAGGGCAAGAGCTTCCATGTTACTCTCCTTGGTTCTACAGCTGCAGTCATAGGAAACCATCCCTCATAAGTCAGCATGATCTTTCCAAACCCCCAAACTTCTCAAGTCCTGCCCTCCTCACAATCATACTGTGGCTTTGCATTACTGAAAGAATACACCAAGGCTCTTCAGTACACTAAGCCATTCAGAATAGACTCTGTCTATGCAATAGCATTTTCTCTTCCATACTCTTTGCTTTTTCTAGCAAAGTTGAATAAGTGGGGCATCCCCTGCCTCCTTAACTTGAATTAGGTCCCCTTTCCCTTGTGCTTTCATGTCTGCATGGTACCTTTGACAGACCTTTATAATAAGGAAGGGAGAGCAGCAGGTCAAACCATTCTGAAAGTATTGGTTTGTGTGTCTATCTCCCCACTCACATTTTGAGTACCTTGGGAGGAGAGAATGTCTTTCTGTTTTGTATCTTCAATATCTGGCTCAGTTTGTAGCACATTGCAGGAATTCATAAACATCAGTTCCTTCTGAAGAAACAAGACCCCTAGAGAGGAGGTGCTATTTTCAAAATTATACACAGCATATGATGGACCTGGTTAGAAGTTGGATGTTATGACTCATAATCTTTGAACAGTCTCTTCTAACCAAAAATACAACATTGGGAAGATTATGAGAGGTGTAAAAGGTAGTCAAATTCACTTTCCTAACATACATATGGGCTTCCCTGGTGGCTCGGTTGTAAAGAATACACCTGCGATGCAGGAAACATGGTCTGGATCCCTGAGTCAGAAAGATTCCCTGGAGAAGGAAATGACAACCCACTCCACTATTCTCCCTGGAAAATCCCATGGACAGAGGAGCCTGGTGGGCTACAGTCCATGGGGTCGCAAAGAGTTGGACACGACTGAATGACTAAAAAGCAACAAACAACATACATATACTTTCCCAGAGCAAAAATAAAACTGCAACAGTTAGAAACATGATAGGATTGGTAAAAGTGAATGATGACAACTACATAGTTGCCTGTGGATTATTTTTTGTTTGTTTTGGTTGCTTTGAATATGTGGAAATAACATCAAAACAAATCCCTTCCCCAGCACTCTTAGTGGTTATTACCCCCCAACAACTTTTGCCCGCTCCTCTCCATTTCGCCTATTCTCTTTCCCCTGACCCCAATCCACTGCTGCTATTCCCACATCACATCCTTCATCACTTGGTTCAGAAGTCCAGGAAAGGTAGAAGAGGAGCCATTTCTGAACCCAGGGTTAAGAGAAAAAGCTATGTTCTCATAGCACGTGATGTTTCAGGACCACGGTCAGTGACATGACATTCTACACAGCTGGCAATTTTCCTTTCTTTTTTGTTATTTTAAATTGATGTATGGGCTTCCTAGGTGGTACAGGGGTAAAGAATCTGCCTGCTAGTGTTGGACATGCAAGATACCTGGGTTCAATTCCTGGTTTGGGAAGATCCCCTGAAGTAGGAAATGGCAACCCTCTCCAGTATTGCCTGGAAAATGCCATGGACAGAGGAGCCTGGCAGGCTACAGTCCACGGGGTCACAAAGAGTCAGACATGACAGAGCACCACCACTACCACCACCGCCACCATATAGTTGATTTGCAGTATTACATTGGTTTCAGATATATAACATAGTGATTCAGTTTTTTATAGACTGTACTTCATTTTAAGTTATTACAAAATAATGGCTATATTTCCCTGTGCTGTACAATATGTCCTTGTTGGTTATTTATTTTATACATGAGAGTTTGTATTTCTTAATTCCACACCCCTATCTTGCCACTTTCCCCCTTTCCTCTTCCCACTGGTAACCTCTACTTTGTTATCTGTATCTGTGAGTCTGTTTCTTTTTAATATACAGACATTTGTTTTTTTATTAGATTCCACATGTAAGTGATAACATAGAGTATCTGCCTTTCCCAGTCTGACTTATTTCATAAGCATAATACCCCCTAGATCCATCCATATTGTTGCAAAAGGCAGAATTTAATTATTTTTTATGGCTTAGTAATATTTCATTGTATATCTATATATACCACATCTTCTTTATCCACACATCAGTTGATGGACATGTAGGTTGCTTTCTTATATTAGCTATTGTAAATTATACTGCTCTGAACTTTGGAGTGCATGTACCTTTTTGAATTAATGTTTTCATTTTCTTCAGATGTATATCCAGGAGTGGAATTGCTGGATCATATCAAATGATAGTTCTAGTTTTAGGTTTTTGAAGAACCACCATATTATTTTGCATGGTGGCTGCACCAACCTCCTTTCCCATCAGTAGTGTACGGGAGTTCCCTTTCCATCTTCACCATTTTTTGTTTGTAGACTTTTTGATGATAGACATTTTGACAGGTGTGAAGTGATATCTCATTGTATTGATTTGCATTTCTCTGGTGATTGGCAATGTGGAGCATCATTTTCTGTGCCTGTTGGCCATCTGTATATATCTTTGGCTAAATGTCTATTCAACTCTTCTGCCCATTTTTAATTGAGGCCTTTTTAAAAAACTGAGTTGTATGAGCTGTTTATATGTTTCAAATATTAACCCCTCGTTGGTCATATCATTTGCAAACACTTTCTACCATTCCATAGATTGTCCTTTCATTTTGTTGAGTATTTCCTTTGCTGTGCAAAATGTTTTAAGTTTAATTAGGTCTCTTTATTTTTGCCTTAAGACACAGATCCAAAAAAATATTGCTACAATTTACATCAAAGAGTGTTCTGCCTATATTCTCTTCTAGGAGTCTTAGGATTTCTGGTCTTACATTTAGCTCTTTAGTTTAATTTTAGTTTATTTTTACATATGATATGAGAAAATGTTCTAATATCTTTTTCTTGACTTTTAACTGCCCAGTCTTCCCAGCACCACTAATTGAAAAGACTGTCTCCACCATGGTATATTCTTTGTCTTAGATTAGTTGACCATATATATATGCATGAGTTTATTCCTGGCCTCTCTATTGTGCTCTATCGATTGATGTGTCTGTTTTTGTGCCAGTACCATGCTGTTTTGATTACCATAGCTTTTCTGATGTCAGGGAATCTGATGGCTTCAGCTTTGTCCTTTTTTTCTCAAGATTGCTTTCTCAATACAGGGTCTTTCGGTATTCTGTATTAATTTTAGGATTATTTGTTCTAGTTCTAGTGAAAAATGCCTTGGGTTTTTTGATAGGGATTGCATTAAATCTGTAGATTTCTTTGGGTAGTATGGATATTTTAACAATATTAATTATTCCAGCCCAAGAACATGGGATATCTTTGTGTCACCTTCAGTTTACCTTATCACTGCTTTATAGTTTCCAGAGTACAGGTCTTTCATCTCCTCGATTAATTTTATTCCAGGGTATTTTATTCTCTTTGATGTGATTTTAAAATCTGTTTCCTTGCTTTCTCTTTCTGGTAGTTTATTATTTGTGTGCTGGTGGTTTAGTTGCTAAGTCAGGTCCAGCTCTCACGACCCCATGAACTGTAGCCTGCCAGGCCCCTCTGTCCATGGGATTCTCCAAACAAGAATACTGGATTGGGTTGCCATTTCCTTCTCCAGGGAATCTTCCTGACCCAGGGATCAAACCCAGGTTTCCTGCATTGCAACAGATTCTTTATCAACTGAGCTACAAGAGAACTAATTTTATTTTGGGAATTTTCTTATATATATCATGTCATCTGCAAATAGTGACATTTGTACTTTTTCCCTTCCAGTTTGGATGTCTTTTATTTATTTATTTATTTTTGTCTGATTGTTGTGGCTAGGACTTCCAATACTGTGTCAAATAGTGGTGGTGAGAACAGGTATCCTTGTCTTGTTCCTGAAAGGAATGGCTTTCAGCTTTTCACCATTAAGTATGATGTTACCTGTGGGTTTGTTTTAAATGACCTTTCTTGTGTTGATGTATGTTTTTCTACTATACCAGCTTTGCTGAGGGATTTTTTGTTTTTTTCTTATCATGAATGAATGTTGGGTTTTGTCAAATGCTTTTTCTGTGTCTGTTGAGATAACCATGTGATTTTTATCCTTTCCTTTGTTAATGTGGTGTATCACATTAATTTGTGAATATTGCATCCCTGGAATAAATCACTTAATCATGATGCAGAATTCTTTTAATATATTGTTGAACTTGATTTGTAAGATTTTGTTGAAGATTTCTAATTAGAGATATTGAACTGTAATTTTCTCTTTTTTTGTGGAATCTTTGTCTAGTTTTGGTATCAGGGTAATGGTGGCCTTGTAGAATAAATTCGGAAGTGTTCCATCTTCTTCAGTTTTCTGGAATTGTTTGAGAAATATAGGATTAGCCTTCTTCTTCTTTTTTTTTTTTTTTGGTAGAATTCCCCTTTGAAACTGTTATTTCCTCTCTGATCTTTATTATTCTTTCCTTCTGCTGACTTTGGTCTTTGCTTGTTCTTTTTATAATTCCATTAGATGGTAGGTTTGGTTTTTAATTCAAGATTTTTCTTGTTTATTGAAATAGTCCTGTCTTGCCTCACTAAGGCTGCTTAGGGGAATAGAAAGGTGTGATGGATGAAAATGGAAGTGGGGGAGTTTGTGGCCTATGACCTATGCTTCCTACATATAAAATAAAATCAGGGGCACATCTCACAGATAGATGTTAATCTTGGCCACATATGTTAAGAGCTTAATACATTCTTCTCATCTATAGGTGTAACTAAAAAGACAATTTAGGATAGTGTTAAGAAATTATTCAATAATTTTGATATTTAAGCCTTTTTTGCCTTAAGATGCAAGAGATTTTCTGTCAAGGGCGCTTTTCAAGTTTGTTCCTTTCCAAACAGATAACAATAACAGGCCACGTGTAAAAAGAAAAGGCCAAAAACATAGTGGTAGGGAGGAAAGGAAGGACTCTAAATATTGTGACAGATTGGAATGTATAAAACCAAAAAGTGCTCTGCTGGGCAGAAGTCACAGTCTCCTAGGATCAAAAGCATGTAGTGGTGTCTGGGAGTTTGGTTCCTGTGAATAAAAGGACTTAAGAGGGCTTCAAGCAATTCATTTGGACTTCTGCTTGAAGCAGTGTTTGGGTGGTTCCCCAGGACTGATAAAAAGAGGCTGGGAAAAGAATGGGGCAGGGGAGGGGCCATATGATTCTGTGCTTTGCAGCAGTTTCTTCCATGTTGTTCTCCATCCCCTGAGGTGGTGCTGACTGTTCCCTGGGATGATGGCTGTTAGCCAGCTTCTGACTCAAGGCGGTAGAAGGATATGTAAGCAGCTGGATATGTATCTTCTGCTGCCACAGGGATGGGCTCTTCTGTATACCTAATGCAATCATGGAACAGGAGCACAAAATGCCATTCTACAATGTAGACTGGGGCTAGAAACCCAGAAAAGACACAGCCCTACAGTTATTAGCCTATGAGGGTGGACACAGAGGAAGTGAGAGGGAAAACGAAACCCTTCTCCTCCTCAAAGTGAGCCTACCAACGGATATTTCAAAACATGTAAAGAAACCTAAGAAGACAACCCACCAAAAAGACAACCCACCAAAACAACAAATGAAATAAATTCAGTTGAAATGAAATTGACTTCATGGAACAATCTGAAGGAGTGATATAAGTAACTATTAACTATAAGAAGGAGAACTATTTGGGATAAAACATGTAAAAACTAAACAGTCATAAAACTGGCAGACAGTGTTTAATGCATGGTTATGGCATGCATAGGTTCTTGTGCTCAAAGTGAGGATAAAACTACTGGAAAATTTATAGTTAAGCAAATATGTTAAACATGCAGGATAATATTAATAAAGTATAGAAAAATAATGTCTAGTTTCTAAATCAACAGAAGGAAAAAAGGTTTATAGAAAATTTTATTAATCCAACAGGACAGGAAATGAGAAAAAAAGAATTACAGGGAAAAGGTGCTAAAAAAAGATTTCTACCCACATAAATTATTGAATTGTGCTATTGAATTATCAGACAGTTTTCCCCAGGATCTCTAGTCCACAAGCAAAGATACTTAACAACTGAGTGAGTGGGGGTAGGGGGTTGATTTGTATTGTTCATTGATTTTACTGATTTCCATGGTATAAGTACTCCTACAATGACCAATTTCAAGATACCAGTCTAACATCAGTCAGTTCACAAAATCCTTGAAAATGTAACAGTAATACATCGGGAGCTTGTGCTTGCTGACTTTAGCATACTGCTGTTTGTTTGGGAAAGACAGGCTTTTCTCCATGGTCTTCATACTATATATAATTTTGACAACAGAATAAAGATTTAGAAAACCCAGATTCTCTGCATTACTTCTCTAACTGAAACCATATAGAAATTTATTGGGAAACCAGGAGTTGGTGGCATTCTGTTATTAGAGTATTTATCATATGGTTATGGAAGGCTAGTAATTTATGATCCTTGCTAGAAAAGCCAGATCGATTCACAGATAAATGTCCTCAGCACAATAGAATTTATATCATCCACATGATAATTGACCACTGTGTCATACATTCAATCATTCATCTCATTATCTGATAAAATGAGCCAGAAGTCTAATATGTATGTGATTTATTAATGCACACTAGTGTGAAACCCATGACCCATCTAACCTGTTACCTGTCCTTGGCAACATAGTATATAGTTGTCTACGTCCAGTAATAGGATTCCACAAGGAGGATCAACAGTGTTTTAAATCTAGACATCTTCTGTTGAATTAGAACACACCAGAGAAATACTAGAGCTGTTACTCTCTCTTCCTTCTCTCTTCCCCTCAGGCATATGTTCCTACTCTTTTTTTTTTTTTTCTTTTTTGAGCCCAAGTAGTTTGTCCTAGAGCAGGGTGGGTGAGTAAATGGCCTGAAACAGCCTATCATGATTTGCTGCTATGAGTATATTTAGCAACATAGTCATTCTGCATCACCTGTCTATGCCTGTCACTGAGTTAGAGTGGCTTGAAGCTCAGGACACACCAGTACAGAGCAGGCAAGTGATACATTCCCTGTAGAGAGAAGAAAGAAAATTAAAAAGGAAAACAGAAAGCTAACCATTTAGAAACATATGCATGGAGTTAGATCACTAACAGTGGGAGTGGAAGCTATCCACACTACCCACCCCCACTTTCTTTATCAACCCAGGAACATATGTTCCCTGCAGTGTCTATGTGTCTATGCTTTGCTTTGCAAGGGTTAATTAGAGGGCCCATTATGCATCAAATTAAAGGCTTGGCTGTCTGAGAGTTCCTATCAGAAAGGATTAGGGTCTCTGATGAGGCTTTGATGTAATAGGTGGAGCTGTTCTGCTCCTTCATGTT
Organism: Tragelaphus eurycerus; assembly: GCA_935064755.1. Lineage (NCBI taxonomy): Eukaryota > Metazoa > Chordata > Mammalia > Artiodactyla > Bovidae > Tragelaphus > Tragelaphus eurycerus. The sequence goes on from CAKXYN010000060.1 coordinate 1,534,885, forward strand.
AATGCAGGGGCCTTAAGGACTCCCCAGGCTCTCTTTGCCAGTTGATTTCCCTTGCCTAAAAAAGAAAAATATTTTATCATACAAAAATTTAGTGCTTGAACAAGACTCTGTATTGGCCTCCCTGGTGTTCATTTTTTGGTCTAAATGCAGAGGCACAGCACTAACTGGCTTCCTTGGGTGACCAGTTCCTGAGGAAGAACTGTCTCTCCCAAGAGCAAAAGGAGCAATCTCTTTGGCTCTGTAGTTCATCCCCTTGGAAGGTTCTTTTTTGTTGGACGCTGGGCAGGGGGATGGCAGGTGACAGGGTTGGTGGTGGTCTGTATCCTCACAAACAGGAACCAAGGCAGCCAACAGCTGTGCAAAATCCTCATTTGCGCGACATTTACAACTACTTTTTTTTTTGGCCTTGCTGCAAGGCATGCAGGATTGTAGTTCCCCAGCCAGGGATCAGCCCTGCCCCATGCAGTGCAAGCACAGGGAAATCTTATACAGCTGCTTTTTATCTGACAGTATTTTCTGTAGATTTTTCAGTAGTAATTAGGTTGGGCTTCCCTTGTGGTTCAGCTGGTAAAGAATCTGCCTGCAATGAGGGAGACCTGGGTTCAATCCCTGGGTTGGGAAGATCCCCTGGAGAAGTGAAAGGCTAACCACTCTAGTATTCTGGCTTGGAGAATTCCATGGACTGTATTGTCCACAGGGTCGCAAAAAGTCGGACACGATTGAGCACCTTTCATTTTCACTTTAGGTTGTTAATGAAAACCTGATTTAGCTTATTTTCCCCAAATTGACTGAATATCGTCAATAATATTCGTACAATTGGCAATCAACCAGAGAAGTATTTAGTCAATTTAAATATTTACCAAAAGAACCAAATTACCAAAATTTTACCATGTAAAAGAAAGGGCACTAAATATGGGTAGACACTATGCCAGCGAGACGACTGAACTAGGCCATTATCTTTCTTCTTAATCTAATCCTCCTCCCACTTCCACTATATACTATGGCCTGAAATTTTATTTGGAATCATTATTGCCATCATTTAAGAGGCAAATGTGAATGTCCTATTGTTTTCATGTTACTTATGAAATAAAGCCTTTGACTGTGTGGATCACAGCAAACTGTGGAAAATTCTTAAAGAGATGGGAATACCAGACCACCTTACCTGCCTCCTGAGAAATCTGTATGCAGGTAAAGAAGCAACAGTTAGAACTGGACATGGAACAACAAATTGGCTCCAAATTAGGAAAGGAGTATGTCAAGGCTGTATATTGTCACCCTACTGATTTAACTTATGCGGAGTACATCATGAGAAACGCTGGGCTGGATGAAGCACAAGCTGGAATCAAGATTGCCAGGAGAAACATCAAAACCTCAGATATGCAAATGACACCACCCTTATGGCAAAAAACAGAGGAATGAAAGAGCCTCTTGATGAAAGTGAAAGACGAGACTGAAAAAGCTGGCTTAAAGCTCAACATTCAGAAAACTAAGATCAGAGCATCTGGTCCCATCACTTCATGGGAAATAGATAGGGAAACAATGGAAACAGTGAGAGACTTTATTTTCTTGGGCTCCAAAATCACTGCAGATGGTGACTGCAGCCATGAAATTAAAAAATGCTTGTTCCTTGAAAGAAAAGCTATGACCAACCTAGACAGCATACTAAAAAGCAGACATATTACTTTGCCTACAAAGGTCCTTATAGTCAAATCTATGATTTTCCCAGTGGTCATGTATGGATGTGAGTTGGACTATAAAGAAAGCTCAGTGCTAAAGAATTGTGATGCTTTTGAACTGTGGTGTTGGAAAAGACTCTTGAGAGTCTCTTGGACTGCAAGGAGATCAAACGAGTCAATACTAAAGGGAAACAGTCTTCAATATTCTTTGGAAGGACTGATGCTAAAGCTGAAACTCCAAAACTTGGGCCACCTGATGCAAAGAACTGATTCATTGGAAAAGACCCTGATGCTGCCAAAGATTGAAGGCAAGAGGAGAAGGGGATGACAGAGGATGAGATGGTTGGATGGCATCAGCAACTCAATGGACGTGAGTTTGAGCAAGCTCTGGGAGTTGGTGATGGACAGGGAAGCCTGGCATGCTGCAGTTCATGGGCTTGCAAAGAGTCAAACATGACTGAGCAATTGAACCGAACGGATGTGATGTTCCAGTCCTTTTCCCACCTCTCCAATCTCCCCTCCTGACTTTTGAGTTGCTTTTGATTCATAGGCTAAACTTTTTTAGCCATCTTCTTTCCATTCTTTGCAATGAACAGCACATGGTAGCTTGGCACCTTGCCTTTCTTTTCCTTGATGGATGTCAGCATCTGGATGCTGCATTCAGCATGTGCTGAATCAAGGGACTTAACTGTACAAAAATTCACTTAGCTGCTAGTAGATATAAAGCCTAGATTAAGATCAGAGAACTCTGTGTTTCCTTGGCCACCCAGGGAGAATGTTTTTACTTGATGGTTCTTTGATACAAGATATCAGTTGGAATTAAAGCATGTTATTAATATAAAAAACAGCCCTATGAAACCCATGGCCATGTTTACCAAAGGGAAATAATATTCATTATGTTATATGAAGTCATTTCTGTGAAAATCCAGGAAAGTTGTAAATCTCTAGTCTCCTTTCCAGTCAACAGCAACATCATCTTCATCATCCTTTTTCAAGCAGCTGGTCTGTTTTTATATAATGGATTTCAAGAATAGAGAACAGATTGCATTTTCCCTTTCATTGCATTGGCTGCTTGAGAGCCTGGAACCAAATCTGTGGCCACCTCTAACAAAGTAGTTTATTTGGTATTCTAATTACTATTTTCATTCCCTAATTTCCCCTTTGTTTTGTTTTTCTCTTCTGCTTTTAATTATTTTTATCTTGCCTCATTGCAAGTACCTTTATTTATTTAAACACATGCTGTTGTGAGATGCCTTAAATTATTTCTAGATCAAGATGAAATATTCAAAATAAATTGTATCTGATTGTGGGAATTTAAAATGATGCAGTCACTTTGGAAAATAGTCTTGTGTTCCTCAGAAGCTTAAACATAAAGTTATCATCAGTTCAGTTCAGTTCAGTCGCTTAGTCATGTCCGACTCTTTGCAACCCCATGAATTGCAGCACACCAGGCCTCCCTGTCCATCACCAACTCCCAGAGTTCACTCAAACTCATGTCCATTGAGGCGGTGATGCCATCTCATCCTCTGTTGTCCCCTTCTCCTGCCCCCAATCCCTCCCAGCATCAGAGTCTTTTCCAATGAGTCAACTCTTCACATGAGGTGGCCAAAGTATTGGAGTTTCAGCTTCAGCATCAGTCCTTCCAATGAACACTCAGGACTGATCTCCTTTAGGATGGACTAGTTGGATCTCCTTGTAGTCCAAGGGACTCTCAAGAGTCTTCTCAAACACCACAGTTCAAAAGCATCAGTTCTTCAGCACTCAGCTTTCTTCATAATTCAACTCTCACATCCATACATGACCACTGAAAAACCATACCCTTGACTAGATGGACCTTTGTTGGCAAAGTAAGTTATCATATGATCCAGAAATTCCACTCCTAGGTATATACACCTAGGAGGAATGAAAACATGTCCACATAAAAACTTGTACCCAAATGTTCATAGAAGCATTATTCATAGTAGGCAAAAAGTAGAAGCAACTCAAATGTCCCTCAGATGATGAATGGATAGACAAGGTATCTATATCCTTATATGGAGCATTATTTAGCAATAAAAAGGAATATTGTGTTGATACATGCTACAACATGGATGAACTTTGAAAATATTTTGCAGAATGAATGAAGCCAGTTACAAAAGACCACACATATTATATGAAATGTCCAGACTAGGCTATCCATATAAACAGGAAGTAGGTTGGTAGTCACCTGGGACTAAGGAGGTTGAAGGGAAATTGGGAGTGACTGCTAAAGGATATAGAGCTTCTTTTGGGGACAATGAAGATGTTCTAAAATTTGATTATTAGTGGTTATAAAACTGTGAATATGCTAAAACTATTTGAATTGTATACTTTAAATGAGTGAACTCTATGGTATGTGAATTATGTCTCATTATGGCTATTATAAAAGTCATTTGCAGCAATTAACTGTAAATTTTATGGAGTAGTATTTGCTGCTTTTCTTACACTTTTAATTTTCACTTTGTGCCAGACAGGTGCACTGTAGTTAAATTCACTTATTTGCAGTGGTATCTGTAGACTTGTTTGGAATTGTGAGAGATGGCCTTCTCCATAGGATGCAAATAAATACTCTCTCTACTTGGGTCATTTGATCCACCAGATAAAGTCAGTTTGTTTAGCAGCAAGTTCCAAGCCTGTGGGCATAAAGGCTGATATTCAATTTCCATTCTTCCTTGTTTTGGGCTTGTCTTTGTAGAGCCTCTCTTCTCTACCTTGTCATTTTATTCCACCTGGTAGTGAAAATAAATGAGCAAAAGTAGTCAGGGAGAAGTAAGAGAATAACTAACAGATGTGGCATCATTGCAGGCAAGGAAAGAGAATATTTCAAGAAGGAGGTGCAAGTCAGTGGTGGTCATCAGTGAACAGAGAATAGAATGGGGAGAGACTATTGAATTGGTAACTTAAAGATCTTTGGTTTTCATCAAGAGAGATTGTAATTGGATAGTGAAGGTAAAAAGTAGATTGTTATGTTCACAAAGATTTAGCTACAGGTCTGTCCTTAGATTTAACTTGGTCTAAGATTCCATTGATGGTTCTTTGTTTTTTCTTTCCATACTCCTGACTTGCCTTCAAGTTCCACAGCTACAGTCATAATTTTTCCCTTCTCATTTCTTTAATTCAGACTGTATGTTTCCTAAATGGATCCCTTCCCTGACTACTTCCCTCCGTCTAATTTACTTTCTAGTATAGTTCCTGTTTGTTTTTTAAAGTAATTGTGTTATCTTGCTGTTCAAAAAAGCCACTTCAGTGTGACTGAGAAAGAAAACTCAAACTCAGTGGTATGATCTTCTAGGTTCTGCGTAAGAAGTGCCTGGTCTCACCCCATCTATATTACAATGTATTATCCTATTCTACTCTGTTCCCCATATGAGCCGATGGGCTTCCATTCCTACTGTGTTCTGCACTAGAATGCTCCTCTCTTGTATTTCCGGTCAATATTGCTTTCCTAATTTAAGACCTAAATATCACCTCTCCAGTGAAACACTGTTCACCTAACTAGAATTGTTTACTTCATCTGAACCACTCTAGTGGTTACACTTTTTAGCCTTAAAGTCTTGTTATTGATGTCTATATCCTATTGCTTGTTTTTAAGTTCCCTAATAGCTGACATCTCACTCCAGGCATCTTTTCTTCTAAATACTTGGTGCAGTGCCATTCACAGTAAATACCTAGTAAGTGTTTGAATGAATCAGTGAATTTAATCCCACTTGGATCTCTAAATGTTTCATATGTGTAAGTTTGGAATTATCCCAGAAAATAAATTTTGGGGGGAGGCATATATCTTCTATTTATTTTGCACTCTCCTAGCCTCCCCACTCCAGTCCTGGAGTAGTCCTACCTGTAATGGTCATGCACTATGAAACTGGTTGTTCTTTTCTCATAGGGAATGGCTGGGTACTGTCCATTGCCTCCCCTTCCTAGGAAAAAATGCATACAAATAAGAATTATGGATTTAATTCCAGTCAACATGGCAAGTGGGGTCAAGGGAAAGATTAGAATTCATATATTTCCTGGCACTTAAACCTGGACTAAGAAGCAGACCATAACGGTTTGTCAAAATGGAAATTGATTTTTGAATCAAAGAAATTAGCCAGACATTCAAAAATAGGAGTGCCCAAAGGCTTGAACTTGAAAATGCCAAAGTTCTTTGCTTTTGCTGAATTGTCAGGGCCTAAAATTCTTTGTTCCCCCAGAACTTTGAAAGTTCTGATCAGGACATCTATCAAATAGTAATTTTATCCTGAGTTCTCAATTACATTGAGAAGAAGTAGGTAATTAATGGGCACGTGTTATTCAAATCTGACTCAAGGAGCACTTTAAGCTTTCTTTTTAATAGCTCTCATCCTATTTGCAACTGGGTATGCCATTTTATCCATGCATATGCCATGCTATCTTCCTCCAATGAACTGACTGACTGTATCCCCACCACCTAGTACAGTGGCTGGCCCACAGAGCTGGCATTTATTGAGTGCTTACTATGTACTAGGCACTGAACATTGATCATCTCATTCACTCCCTACAATGACTTTATTACTGTTTTACAGATGAAGAAACTGTGACCCAGAGAATTGAATTAACTTGTGTATCATCATGTACTTATATGAAGTAGTTAGGTTTGATCCTAACCCCTGACTTTTAACCTTTATATATTACTGCTCCAATGATTGGTACCCCAATTTTTTTAAATGAGTGAGCACATGTGTCATGCTTGAGTAAAAGTGATTAAGTATACTGTCATTTAAATAAATCAACAGACTATTTTAAATATTTTAAGATTAATAATAGTTTGGATATAATAATAAATGTGTTATATGAATCTAGTTATATTAATAATTTGTAAGGCCTCCCCAGACAGCCATTTTGCTTTTTTTTTTTTGCATTTTTGAGCGACTGATCTGATCTGATATTAATAATTAATGTAAAGATTAATATCATTTAAAAATGAAATTTTTGCTCTGACTCACCCACATTTACATAACCACATTCCTTCTGGGCTCAGCCATCACTTCCCTCTTTGTTCCTCATCTTCTTGACCTGCTTTAAGTATTACCTTAATTTCCACCTGAAGCAGACCTCTTCACAGAAGCCAAGGCCCACATCTGGTTTCCTGGCTGAGTCTAGGGCTGACCTGTGGCCAACCTCAGCCCCTCACAGAGGTCCCAGAGGCAGCGGCTTGGCTGCTGCAGGGGAAGTTCAGCAGCACTTGCAGCAACAGCCTACTCCCAGATCCTTGGGAAGCCACGGCCTGAGGGATGGAGCCATCAGAGAACTCCCATCTCCAGGAACTACACCTTCCCCAACCCTTTGAACCAGATGGTGGGATCTGAATATGGATTAATTGTCCAAAAAACTTGCTGGAGCTGTGCAATGGAGTAATGATTCATTTTTTTCCAGCACCCTAACTGAACCACATGGCCAGAGTTACCTGGAGAAATAGCTGTTTAATTGCAAAGTATCGATATTTTTCCCAAACAAGGAAGAAAGAAAGAAAAAGAGGAGTGAGAAGGTGGTGACTTGGGCCCTCTGGCTTCAGTCCTTAAGACAGCCTTAGTCCTAAGACATGGACATGGGGGTCTTCTTTGGTGACAGCATTAGAGGGTGTGTTCACCCCCAGTCTTTGCAATGTGGAAAGCACAACTGAAACAGAAGAGAGAGTGGCGATAACAACGGTAGTAAGACTGCACCTCTGCCATCCTCTCCTTTGGCTTCTCCTCAGCTTCAGTGTCCCCTGAGCTCCATCTTGTCTTGTTCCTCAGCTCTGGCCTGGTTCCTTTTGGTTCTTCTCCTCACTTGGCCTCTTGCACTTTTACTCATTCTTTTGTAGTGTAGTAAACTCTTCTTCCCTCAGTCCTTCCTGGCTGTGGCCCTCAACTTGTCTGCCAGACAAGCTATGCTTGAGGATCTAGAATTTCTGTTACCAATTACCTTCCCTAAGAATACAATGAGTCCGTTGGACTTTTCTAACTATTTACTATTGATTCTGGGATCAGAGACATAAGGTAACAGGAAGAGGTAGTTGTGTTCACAGGTGTCATGCAGGGTACAATCCTGGGTCATTCTAGGTTACACATGGTGGCTCTCTGCCCTTGGTCCACCCTCCCATCCTGGACCCTCCTTTTGCTTTAGGACTCTCTCCAGCTGCCATGATGCACGTGTCATATTCTTCCATTTCTCTTTCCTTCCTGTGTTCCCTTGAACTCACTCTCAACCTTTGGTGATGACTTTGTCTAAAGGTGGTGCTGACTTACTCATCTTTCTAACTCTGTTCCTGCCTTCTCACTCTAGTGACCTCAGGGAAGATGCCAGCTGCCTGTGGTCCTGCCACTCTGCAACTTCTCTCCTACTTTGCCACATAGGATCTGCTCCCATTACCCATCTCATAATAAGGACTGAGCTTCCTGTTTTAAAACCCTCCATCCTATCTTCTGAGGGCTTCTTTTTTTTTTGGCAAATACTGACTGTTTTCTCTGATTGATAACCCTAGATCAGCCTCGCTGAGAAACAGATCTGGTCCTCTGGTCCTTCTGGTCCTCTCTTCTCTTTCAGATTAGGACCCTACTTCCCTACCCTACGTGTGAACTTGGTGTACGATTTCAGTTCACCGCCATGTGCAATATTTGCAGACTGAACATGAAAACTGAAATGGAGCTAAGTCTTCCACCAAATGAGATTTTGTTTTGCTACATATGCAATGTCAAGTTTCTCAGCCTGCCTTCTTTTGAGGCATTAGTCATATTGGGAAAATGCCTGTGATTGTCATAGTCTTGTCTTCCAAAATGGAAATTTCCTTCCAGGACAGCACCATGGGCTCTGATATTTAACCTATAATTAGTATACCCTCTGGAGGATTTCTTCTTTTCATGCAGAGGCCTCTTTTTCACTCAGGCTTCTGTCCGCCGATGATACAAACTGCAGATGCAGTGCGTCACGGGGCAGGGAAATGCTGGCTCAGATCAAGAACATTCAGCTACTCGGTAACAACGGAAACACTTAACAACCTAAGTAGCAAACCCCCAAGAAAACAGCATAAAGTATAAAAGACAGCATATTAAAAAAGAAATGAGAAGAGACATAAATCTCAAGTTTTCATCTAGTTTTGTCCCAACGTGTGGAATACAATTGCTCCCTCTCCTGCTTTTCTCTCCAAGTTCACCAGTATTTTTAGTTTTTGACTTTTCAGCTGCTTTTATCAAGCATAGTTTAGTCATCAGTAAACATCCATTCGTGACTCTTAATAAATAGCTCCCCCTTGAAGGCATCTGATTCTTTGGTTATGAAATGCCAGTTTACAGCGGCCAGGCAGGTGCATCTTGACAGTGTGATCGTTTGGGAGCAAAAGGAACACAGGAACTGCCAGCTCCAGAGCCCGACACAGAAGTCTGACCTTGTTTCTTGTTAAGAAATGGCTCTTTATTTTCCCCCTGATTCTGGCAGAAGCCAGGCTGGGAGATTGCAGCAAATGGCTGCAACAACCTGTGTTTAATGTGGTGACACTAATGAATTCTGAGAATTAATCTTCAGCCAAGAATGCATGATGGAAGGTACTAGAATTTAAAATTAGGTAATGGATTAATTTCTTTCAGGGCTGAAGTTTGCTTCCTTTTTCTTCTGGTGGACTTTTCTATCATATTCAAAACCACCTTCTGTGGCCTTATAAATCCAGGTAATACATCTCGTGGTAGTTTTAATTTTTATTCCTTTATTTTGTATCTTAGCACAGAGATAACCACACATAAATCCAGAATTTTAAAAAAGTTTTAAAACATCTGGAACTGAGAGAAAAAATTACTTACGATTTTTTGGGAAAAAAGCAGTATTCCCTAAATCTAGTCCTTGTTCAATTTCTTTTTTCCAGAGTCAAAGATTCTGGGAAGAAGTTATCTTGGAGAAGTATTTCCCCAGTTGAGACCCTGTCTTCTGCAGAAACGCAGCCTACAGGTATCTCAAACATGCTGGTGAAAATTAGGGGCTCTGAATGTCTCCCCCATTCACCTGAGACGAAGACTCAAATGTTATTTGCAAAAGTCTGGTACTGAATTCTCACAACAGAGCTTCCAAGGATGTCATTTGCAGGGCCCTGGTTCCACTGATACAAAAAAGGATCTGTGGCCGAGTAAGTTTGGAAACATGGACCTAAACAAAACTGAATTTTCTTTACCTCCATACTTCTAAGAACATTTAATATGCTCATATGCACTATGAAACTCCAGATTTACTTGATTTAGAGAATGACCAGTGTTTCCCAACCTTTTGACCAGAAGACTAGTTTCATTTTTCAGTGGAATGTCTCATGAGTCTAGTGTTTCACTCAACTTACCTCACATTGGCCAGCCCCTATATTCCCACACAGAAGTCAATGTTTTATGCATGTGGAGGAAAGTTATGACCAACCTAGATAGCATATTCAAAAGCAGAGACATCACTTTGCCAACAAAGGTTCACCTAGTCAAGGCTATGGTCTTTCCTGTGGTCATGTATGGATGTGAGAGTTGGACTGTGAAGAAGGCTGAGCGCCGAAGAATTGATGCTTTTGAACTGTGGTGTTGGAGAAGACTCTTGAGAGTCCCTTGGACTGCAAGGAGATCCAACCAGTCCATTCTGAAGGAGATCACCAGTCCATTCTGAAGGAGATCAACCCTGGGATTTCTGTGCAAGGAATGATGCTAAAGCTGAAACTCCAGTATTTTGGCCACCTCATGCGAAGAGTTGACTCATTGGAGAAGACTCTGATGCTGGGAGGGATTGGGGGCAGGAGGAGAAGGGGATGACAGAGGATGAGATGGCTGGATGGCATCACTGACTCGATGGATGTGAGTCTGAGTGACCTCCGGGAGTTGGTGATGGTCAGGGAGGCCTGGCGTGCTGCGGTTCATGGGGTCGCAAAGAGTCGGACATGACTGAGTGACTGATCTGATCTGATCTGATAAAAACTGTTGAATCCAAGGCTGGGAGAAAATATTATGCATCTGGATTCTGCAATTCCTGGTTTATTAAGAAATCCTGAAATGAATAAGTATATTATAACTTCCTTAGTTTTCCATGTTTGTTCTCCACATCGTTAGAGGATTTAATCATGCTGTAAAAAAGGACATGGAAGCTGTCAGGAGTTCTTATGGGTCTTGACTGTCAACTCTGTTTTAATCCGCTAAATCCCTGCATGAAAGGAGAGTAAGACAGAATGACAAGCTGACAAGCATAGTGTTATGGGTTTGGGGCACAACATTGCAACATCTTAAACAATAAAGAATATTCCCAAGTTAAACTTGGAAAAAGGACTAAAGCAAAGAACTGTTCTTAGACATTCAAAGAAGGCTGCTTAAGAGGTGAATGTCAACATTCTGGTGGGCTCCTGAGTTCCTAGCTACACAGCTTGCCTAATCTGGCTTCTTGCATTGCTGATCCAGTTTCTCAACCTGGAAATGTCTTCTATATCTTCTCCCTGAATTGAGTTCAATTTAGTTCCAAAACTTCTCCCCAAATTCAGCTCAATTCTCATTCTCTCCACTAGGCTTACCCGACTGCTCCCCCCACCTGCCATAACCTAGTATTGGTCTGCACATTGTGCCTGTGCCGTTTTAACAACACACTGCCAAGTAGGAGGGGTTCTCTTGTGGGAGCCAGGGAATTGGTCTCATCACTATCTGGACTTGACCTCAACTTCCTTACCTTGTAAAAGAGGGGTTAGAATAGAAAATCTTGATCCTTTAGCTCCAAAATGCTACGCTTTTTTGTGACCTTTTCATTCTAAATAATCAAACACTGGTTTCTGCTGTTTTCTATGTTCCTCTTGTCCTTCCATCTTTAAAATCACATTGTAGATCTTTGAGGAAAAGAGTCATCATTTTTTTATGAATTAATCTATTTTGACTAATTCTGGTTGTGTAATAAATGTTTGCTGAACAAATGAAATGATATGATTTCAACGACCTGATTGATATCTAGTAATGTTTGACTTCCAGCCATATCTGTTCCTAAGACAGAACTTTCTTTTATTTATCAGTAAAACAATACGTCCATTTCATCCTGGCTATTTGCTCCCCATGAGAAAAGAGTATGCAAGAGTGTTTTAGAATAAGGCTCTACCCTCAAGGTCTTCCTGTCCTTCTCCTAAAAATCCTCCAATGCAGTTGGATATGTCGCACCTCTGCTTAGCATTCTTCCCATATACACTCAGTTTCAGTTCTGCTAACCCAGTGGTATGACATTAGACCACTTGGGCCTTCCTGAGAGAACTAACAAATAAATCCTCTTGGTCTTTCCTTCAAAGTGTAGAATGTCTACCTTCTTTATATTTTTTGAATCTCCCAAGAGACCACAGATCCACTTGTTAATTTCTCCCTTGTCTGATTATCTCACTAAATTATTTATCCTCATTCCTCTTACTCCCCCTGTGATCTAGAGAGAAATCCTCTGCAAAATGCCAAAGGATCTTGTAACCTTGTTTGCAACCTTACTCTTCCAGTGGATGCTAAAATTATGAAAGATATTATAGCACCTTTAATTGCATCTCCAGAATCCAGTAGATACCTGTTTTCATAAGGGTGGAGTATGGATTTCCTGGTCTGTCTCAAGCCCTGTTCAGGGAGCTTTCAGTACCTAGAACACTGTTCCAAGGCACCTATCTGAAGGAGAAGACAGAAGCACCTCCTGCTCATTTTTCCATTCACCTGCTATAAATTTTCTATTAATTGTATGCCTCTCACTTTTTGCCTCCTTGAGTTTTCTATTTAAGTACTGGCTAGTCAACAAGCAGTTGAGAGTTGCTCAGAAAGCAAAACAAATTAATATGGTAGGAAAATCTATTAAGGAATTGCATTCCCCACATTTGGGCATATAGTTGAGTACAGGAGGAATAGCTGTTTGGTGATGGGAGACAGATGTAATGTACCCTCACAATATCCCTGGGCAGGCTTAGCTAGGGGTCCCAGCAGTGTCTGGTTTCCCATCCAGGTTGGGTAGGGGTGGTGGTATGAAGCCACCATGTCCATCTTCAGTAGGAACTCTCAGAGAACACAGACTGTTCTTATTTTGGGAGTTTTCATACACCATCCCTCAAGCCAAGATGGTGAAGCCATACACCTGTATTAATGACCATATAAACTATCCAGAAATTCCTTTTTCCCAGGTGCTTAGGGAATTATTAGCATTTATTTTCCTTTGGTAGTCACATGATTATATATAAATGAATATACACAGAATCCCAGGAAGACTGTTGATTTAAAACTATGAACAGAGTATTTTTCAGGCTTGGGCACTGATTTTTTATTCTATAAGAAAAATAATAAATACAAAAGGCTCCTGTACCTATAAAAGTCAAATGATTGATTTCTTCCCATAGCAAGACTGAGGTGGTATTTATAGTTGTGCAGGCAGCAGAATGGAGATCGTCTGGGTTCTTTTGGCTTCTCTACTTGAAAGCTCCAGTTCCAATAGACAGGAAATCCCCTGAATCAATTCTAAAATCAAATAACTGGGAAATTTACCAAGTATCTTTCAGGACTAGAAGTCAAGGGATACAAAAGTGGTTTGAAGTACAAAGATTAAGGCCTTTTAATAAAACCAACAGTTAAGGAGTGTGTCTTCTTAAACGTTTTGAAAAGTTGCTCAAGGTGAGGCTGAACATTTTACCATTTGTCAGAGCATTTCATTATTTTAAGTATGTTGTGTTTCACATGTTGCTAGCATGTCACTATCGGGGAAACTGAAAACATTTATTTTATGGAGTGAGCAGAAAGACATCTACTGTTTACCCTAAGCCTCCAGTGTGAGCTAAGGGCTGATAACTTAAAAGTGTGGATGTTGAAATTTCTTTCTCCTGTCAAGGGCAGCTACTCAGAATGGAAATGCGATGGTAATTGGAGGGCTATTCATCAGATTCAATTTCACTAGAAATTTCCTGTGTCAGAATCATCTTTAATAACATACAGCACACAGCAAAATGTATTGAATCATTGTTTTATTTGAAAAGGGCATTGAATCTGAAGCAGAAAGTGGTTACAACCATGCAGTTTTAACCAATTAACCGCAGAGGAGTTTAATGCAACCCAGTTTTTACCATTTTGAATGGACTTTTTGTTCCCTGGTTGAATAATTCTATTCCAATTCATCTGAATTATATTGTAGTCACTTCCTGTTCTGAGGTTTTTCTGCTTTTTCAGAAGATATTAGAAATCAAGGGATTGAATCTTCTCTGTGAAGATTTCTTTATGATTCATTTCTGTCCTTGCAAACTCTGAAATGCATTTCCCCAACCACCAAATACTGGACATTTCATATAGGATTTGAATTTAAATGATAAGTATAATTTTATATGCTTCTAAAATAAAGTAGATAGACTAATCAACTTGACTCCATTGTAAACATTTTTTTGTAATGAAATTGTAGTCTGACCAATCTATCTTTTCAGTATTTTGAATACTTCAATTTAAATTGTGTTTTCAATACATATTTAAAGCATACTAAAATATATTTCTGATATTTTGATTAATTTGACTAGTAGAGAATGTTTTTTTCTATGTTCTGCTACCTATAAATAAACAGCTATGTAAGGTTAGTGATCAGGTTTTATAAATGAGCTTTTTCTCCTCTCTCCCATATTTACAGAGAAGCCAGGTGTCTAAGATAATACTTGGACTGTTTGTTTGTGAACAGGTGTCTCATTAAAGATTTTGAAAAGCGACCTTCAGTCACACATCTCCTCGACCACCCATTTATTAAAGGAGTCCACGGGAAGCTTTTGTATCTGCAGCAGCAGCTGGCCAAGGTCCTCCAAGACCAGAAGCACCTAAATCCTGTTGTTAAAACCAGGTATGGTCCTCGGCATTTTTCTGCTTCCTCTCTCTGGTTATGTATTAAAAATGGCACATCATGTTTTGATTTACCCAGCATTATTCTGGTAATTATCACATCCCTGCATTTCTGAGTGTCACTTACATGACATTAAGTACTTCATGCTCAGTGGATGACAGCAGCACAGCTTCAGAAACTAGCTGCCCATTTGTGCTGTTACGGCTGATTTGTCTCAGAGTGGCTGAAATCTCACTCTGTCCTAGTATTCTAGTTAAAAACCAACACACATATATATTTAATATGCATGTAGATTTTCTTAAATTCCACCAATAATGAAAACTGGGTGAAACCAGCCATGGCTGAGATTGTGCAAGAAATCTTTACTTGGCTGTTGCAGGCTGGAAAGCAGAAGTGTAGGCTACAAAGTGGTTTTAGAAAGATTATGAGTTCAACACTGAAGATTTTTTCTCTAAAGTGCTTTGAGCCTATTTTCTTTAGTTAAAAATTCCTTAGGAGCAATTTAGTATTTTTATATGAGTTTTCCCCCAGATATTGTCTATGCTATCTAAAGTAACTGTGATTCCCCCTTCCTCTACTTTTATAGCATAGATTAAAAAAAAAAAAATGTTTATTTTCAAAGGCAGTTCCTTAAGACAGTATTCTGTGGTAGTCTCTAAGAAACAGATGTTTGGTTTCTGTCCAGAGGGTGGCAGAATTTCTCTTTTAAAAAATTAAATGCAAATAAAGCTACTTCCCCAGCTCAGCAATTACTTGGTTTTATAAAACTGGCCAGGATGCAGATAAGCTCTAATCCATTATTGTTAAAAGAACATTCAAAGGACTGGAGGTGAAGAAACTAAAATATCACAAGTCACAAGTTCTAGAAATATTTATGTATTCTGCAGAAAACTGTTTACAAATTAAAAGCATCAGAACTCTGGAAGCTAGAGGCATAGTTTCAAGGTGACTATATCTTGCTGATTTTTCCCCACCACCACCAGGTTCCCTTTTTGATAGCTCAAAACAAATTTTTTCCTACTCTTTTCCCGTTTCCACTGCAATTTCTGTTTCTATGGCTTGCCTACAGGGTAGAGAAATTCTTGTCACTTGGTACCTTTTGAAGCAGTAGAATTTGTGTTTAAGCCTCGGGGAACTGAAATCTTCTTTTCTTCTTCTGCTTTTGTTCCTATGCCAGCCACCACTCCTCTACCACTCACCTTTACACACACACACACACACACACACACACACACACACACACACACAAAACCGCCATGAGAAATGAAGATGAAAATAAAGTACAAACCAAGAGAGAAACAAACCCAGCATTTAAATACTTGACATTGAGTCAGGTATCTTCTTGTTTCTTCTGATTTGCTGCAAAACAGTTTCTGAAACTTAGTTGCAAAGTGATTCAGCTTTGTACCTCTGTCTGATTTTGCATGTCCAGATGTGTGTCCTCTTTTAAAGATTTTTCTCCATATGCCATAGAAAGCCAGGGCTCTAGGCTCTCTCCCCTCCCCCTCTAATTTCTCTTTATGTTTGTTAATTCTTTCGATGTCAAAGGCCTCATAGGGTCAAAGACCCTTCTCTCAGGGTCTTTGTAATCTAAAGTTTCACTCAGAAGTGTATGTTTCTTTGAAAAAGTCACTAAAAAAAATACAACCTCACAAATAGTTGTCAAAACTTTAAGCAGGCACTTCTTTAGGAGAAAGTAAAACTAATTCTAAAGGAAACATAATGCATGTAATTGACACATCTTAGGACCTATCCTATATTATTATTTCCTCTTAGCAAGTGGCAGGGAGCTGGCTACATAGGTGTTTGTTAAGTCCAGAAAAATTCTTAGATAATGTTTGATGCTGGTAATTCAATATATTTAAAGTTGTGAGTTTCCAAATTAAGGTGGAAAAAGCAAAGAATAAGTGGGGTAAGTGCATAGATGAGTGAGGCAAATACCCAATTTACTTTTTTTCTGCACAGTTTTGGTCACACTGCATTGGTGGTACAATGCAGTGGTTTAAAAAAACCTGACTCTGCCAGGTTTGAATCCCAGCTCAACCACTTACAGACAAGTTATTAAATCTTTCTGTTTCAAAATTTCTTTATCTGTGAAATGGAAATTATTTTGAGAGTTGAATCAATACATTAAAAAATAGTTAATGTTGATAATGGAGTTAAATAACTCTGATAACGTTGATAGTTGATAACTCAGTCATTGTTAGCAGTAGCTGTAGTTGAATACATTTGAAATTTGTTTAATTCAATTGAGTCCTCCATTTCTTTTGGCCTTAATCTGTGGAAATTCATCTCTATTTACTTACCAAACAACATCATGAGAATAAACAGTACAGAGATATTAAATGTTACAAATACAAATTTCTGTCTCTTATTTAAAATCTAATTTATTCATTCCAGAGACATTTATATGTGTATATGTGTCCAGCCCTCTGCCAAACAGAGGAACTACAAGGGAAATAAGATACAGTTCCTGATAAAGAGCTAATAGTCCAGTGTGTGAAATAGACAAGAATCAGATGAGAACAGCTCAGCATGAAAAGTACCTGGATAGAAGGTTTCCTGGGGTACTTCCCAGAGTACTTGGGAAAGAAACAACCTAGAAACTGTTGGGAAGGTGATCCTTGAACTATCCTGAAGAACAAAAAGAAGACAGTTATTCCCCATGGAGGAGAAGGATGAGCAGAGGGCAAAGACACAGAGGCTGAAGAGAGCTTAGGGGATTTGGGGAACAATTGGTTGGTGTTGCTGGAACTTGGGGGAAGGGGATGCAAGGAGGCAGGGGCCAGGGCAAGATGGGCTAAGGAGCATGGATGTGTTCTTAGGTACTTGGGAGCAGCAGAAGGATTTCAATCAGGGATGTGCTTGAGGAAGACCATTCTGACTGCACTGATGGAATGGAGTTGGACAGAGTTGGAACTAGGAGGGTGAATGAGAGCAGATTGTGGTAACTGTAAATAACAGAAGATATTAGTTTGGTACAAACACAGTTGAAATTTTGGACCACAAATTTTAAATCATTATAACTAGGCTCAAACACATCTTTATTAATCAAAACAGGAACCATTACAGTCAACACATTTTTGCCAATGAGAAATAAGTTTGTATATTCCTGGAACATAAAAATCTGCTTTGGGATTTGATGAACCCTTGGAAAGCTACTTTCTGCCTCCTGATGGTTGTGGAAGCATTTCCCCTGCAAAAAGTTGTCAAGATGCTTAAAAAAGTGGTAGTGGGCTGGTGAGAGGTCAGGTGAAATGGTAGAGGAAGCAAAACTTCGTAGCCCAATTCATTCAACTTTTGAAGCATTGGTTGTGCGATGTGTGGTCAGATGTTGTTGTGCAGAACTGGCCCCTTTCTGGTGACCAGTGCCGGCTGTAGGCATTGAAGTTTTCAGTGCATCTCCTTGATTTGCTGAGTTTACTTCTCAGATGTAATGGTTTTTCCAGGATTCAGGAAGCTGTAGGGGATCAGACCAGCAGTAGACCACCAAACAGTGACCATGACCTTTTTTGGGGGTACAAGTTTAGCTTTGGGAAGTACTTTGGAGCTTCTTCTCAGTCCTGTCACTAAGCTGGTCATCATGAAATCCTCTTTCTGTCACATATCACAATCCAATAGAGAAACGGTTTGTTGTTGTTGTGTAGAATAAGTGAAGACGACACTTCAAAATGGTTTTTTTGATTCCTGGTCAGCTCATGAGGCACCCACTTGTCAAGCTTTCTCACCTTTCCAATTTGCTTCAAATGCACAATGACCATACAATGGTTGATGCTGAAGTTCTTCAGCAACTTCTCACATAGTTGTAAGAGGATTAGCTTAGATGATTGCTCACTGTTGGTCATTGTGAACTTCCCATGACTGACCACTGCACTCCTCATCTTCAAGGCTCTCGCCTCCTTTGCAAAACTTCTTAACCCACCACTGCAGTATATGTTCATCAGCAGTTCCTGGGCTAAATGCATTGTTGATGTTGCAAGTTGTCTTTGCTACTTTACAACCCATTTTGAACTTGAATAAGAAAATCACTTGAATTTTCTTTTTGTCTAACATCATTTCCCCAGTCTAAAATAAATATAGATAACAAGTAATGTCATTAGCAAAAAAAAAAAAAAGTAGGAAATGTGCATTTAAATGATGTATAACCTAACCACATTTCTTTAAGAATGTATTTGAATATAAAATGGCAAACTTCAACAATGCAAAGCCACAATTAATTTTGCACCAACCTTATATTATAATAGTATCATCAGGACTCAGTGGTGAATTGGAGAGAGATTAGGGAAAGAGAGCAGTGTTACAGGGTCTACCTGAATTGGGCTCCTTACCCTGATTCAGACTGCAATCAAATAGAAACTGCAAGACACTGAGAGACAAAGACCAGTAAAAAGGCTTTGCTTTCTCTTCATATCCTATCAGATATGATAGGATACACAGCCCATCTATGCTGTGTACTTACAGATTTACACAAAGGTTCTAGTGTTCTGCCCAATGAAGTGTTCTTCAATAGTTCAGACAGTACTGGGCCCCTCAGTAGTACAGACTTGTTTAGTTTTGAGAGTTAATGTAGAGAAATGAGAACTATAGCCTATAGGGTGGACACGTTTTACTGTTCCTGCAAAGACAGGGAATGTTCTATCCACTTTAGTACTTTCCCAAGAGGAAAGAAAAGTTGGTATTTTCAGGAGGCTGTGGAGCAGAAGGCAGCAGAAGGCAGAAGGCAGGATGGGGAAGAACTTGGATAGGTGAGGGAAGGATCTTCTAAAGAAGGAGGCATTGAAAACACAGAGAAGCTAACAGAGGAAGCACAAGGGAGGAGGATCAAGCATCTAAGAGAAAGACTGACCTTAGAAAATACATCTAGGTTGGGAAAGACACAGAAAGGTTTTGATACCCAGAAAATGTGAAGGGCAGGGAGAAGAGGAGATGCCATGAGGACATTGATGTTGTATGGCCTTTAGCTTTCCAAAAAAGTAAGCAAAGTGGTCTCAAAGTTGGGAATGGGCTGTGGACTCCAGGGAAGTGTTAAATCTTTGAAATAGCCAATATGGCAAATATGATAAAGAGTTTATTAAAGATGGATGTAACTATTACTCAATAGCACAGAAAACCCAGGTGGAACTTCATCAAATACAATGTATTTTAGTGGAATTAATCAGTGTTTAAGATAATGCATGCAGAGCATTCAGGAGACCATTTGGCATTAGAACCTCTGTAAAATTGTACCATTAACACTGTCACCTTTTCCATCTATCATCTCGCAATTCTTAGCCACAGGAGTAGGAAGAGACAAAGCAGATACTGTGGTCTTCTTCAGGCTGGAGACTGGCTTGGATGGACATTATGGGTGGACATGGGGGCAAAAGAATCTGAGTAGGAGTATATCCCCGAGGCCTTTTGGGAGTGTAGAAGAAAAGTGAAGCCAGAGTGGTTTATTGACTTTGAACATGCGTCTGGGTCAGGGGACTGGCAGTTACAATGAAGACAAAGAGCAGATGCAGTGAAAGGATGGTGAGAAAAGAGATTGTAGAACTGAGTTCTCAGGAACCTTTGAGAGATTACTGGGAACTAGTCACAGCACAACTGTGGACAGCTTCAGTAGAGGAGAAATAAAAATTTTTAAAGAATCAACAAAGAAGACTCTTGAAATCACAATGTGAAAAGAATTAACAAAGTGATTGGTTCGGTCTAGCTACTCAGTCGTGTCTGACTCTTTGCAACCCCATGGACTGCAGCATGCCAGGCCTCCCTGACCATCACCAACTCCTGGAGTTTACTCAAACTCATGTCCATTGAGTTGGTGATGCCATCCAACCATCTCATCCTCTGTCATCCCCTTCTCTTCCTGCCTTCAATCTTCCCCAGCATCAGGGCTTTTCAAATGAGTCAATTCTATGCTTGAAGTGGCCAAAGTATTGGAGTTTCAGCTTCAGCATTGGTCCTTCCAATTAATATTCAGGACTGATTGCCTTAGGACAGACTGGTTGGATTTCCTTGCTGTCCAAGGGATTCTCAAGAGTCTTCTCCAACAGTTCAAAAAGCAGTTCAAAAGCATCAGTTCTTCAGCACTCAGCTTTCTTTATAGTCCAACTCTCATATCCATACATGACTACTGGAAAAACCATAGCTTTGACTAGACAGACCTTTGTTGGCAAAATAATGTCTCTGCTTTTTAATAAACGGTCTAGGTGGGTCATAACATTTCTTCCAAAGAGCAAGCATCTTTTAATTTCATGGCTGCAATCACTATCTGCAGTGATTTTGGAGCCCCCAGAAATAAAGTCCCATCTCTTGTCTCAATGATAAGAAAGTGTTGACTTCCAAATTTTTAAAATTCAAATCAAGACAAGAACAATGTATTTAATACCTAGAAGGGGGGCAGGTCTGCAAAAGACTAGTCAAGTGCAGTAGTGAGAAAGGGGGAAAGAGTAGAACGAGGAGTGATTGGTATGGTATGGGAAAACCAAAGCCTGGTATCAGGAGAAGGAGTAGAGAGAAAGGAAAATGCAGGCCAAGTGCTGGAGAAGATGACTTAAGAGTGTGATGTGAACTTTTTCAAAGAGAGAGACTGGTCAGGGAGAACAATGGATGGGAAAAGGCAGAGGGGAGCAAGGAGGAAGCTCCTTTCCCCTATTCCCTCACTGTAAGTGGATGGAAGGTGTGGGAGGGGTGAACAGGAATGATATAGGGAAATGGTCCATTTCAGCTGTGATGAGGAAATAGATGAGTATTCAGGAGTGAGGTTAGGAATCATGGGGGGCTTATTCACAATAGAGCAGAAGCTGTACTGTATATTGTCAACTGAAAAAAAAATGTACAACCTAAAAATTAAGTTATATTTTACTTGGTGGACAAAACTGAGGACTTAAGCCTGGGACACAACATCTCAGATAATTCTGGGGAACTGCTTCAAAGAGGCAAGGTGGGGATCCAGGATATGTAGAAGTTTTTTTCTTTTTTTTTTGTTGGCAACGAAAACCAAATGGTCAGAACATCCAAAGATTACAGTTAATTAAAGAAAACTAGATATCTCAAGTTAAGGATTTAGTGCTTCTCTATGTATGGGAAGATACAAGATTGTGGGCTCCCTGGAATCATTCCTTTGATATGCACCTTAGCTATCTGGGGCCAGCATCCTGTGCTTTCCCATCCTGTGTCTCCTCTGGGTGCACCATTCAGGGTGGCTGGAACAGTTGACTGCTAAATGGTGGGCATCAGGCATCCAGTTTCCATCCTGAATTCCCTCAGAGCTCACCATCAGTGAGGTTGTAATCTGATGGCTTGACGGCTACAACATCCTTTGTTCACTGATAAGGCAGGCAGTATTTTTCATTCACAGAATAAAAAAAGGGCTTAAATGGTGAGGTCCCAGGTGCTGTGTCCTGGTCTAAGCATTCTCTTCTGAATGGTACAGTTTGGGGGGACAGCTAGACTGATCAATACCCTTTTCACATTATGTTGTACTATCTGAGATTTGATACCAATCCTTGATGCTGATTAAATGAGTGAAACTGTTAGAATTTAAGTTTTTCCAGTAATTTATAATTTTGCTGTAGCATATGTTGAATTCAGGAACAGTAGAGAGGTTATATATCCAAAGCTGACTCTCTCTTGAAGGAGGTTAAATAACCTCGATATTCCATGAACAGTTTAGAGCTACATTTTTACTTAACCTGTCAGGGATGCTGTGAAACAATTTGGCCATTTCCTTTACATCAGCTCCCATTTCTTTGACTTTCAAAAGGACTTTTTCCCCAAATCACTTTTGGAAACCCCTGAATTTATCAATATCATCTGGTGTGTCCTATCACTATCAAAGTTAGAGAAGACATGAATTTTTAAAAAAACACTTCACAAGGGTTAATGGGAGAAGAGTAAAAACCACTGTCTACACTGGGAGTGGAGGCAGGGAAAGCAATGATTGGCTGTGCTGTGATCTGACCCTCTCCCACCTCCCAACCTCCCATTGTGGATTCAACTTCTGGCCTCAGGAAAATTGCAAAATCCAGCTTGTTGTTCCTTCCCCAGTGGGTGGTTTGGGATTAGCTGAAACCACAAATGTTAAACCCTCAAATGCCAAGGGTCTACTACCAAGTATTACTTGGTAGAGCAATTAAGTTGCTGGTTGTTTCCTGCTCTGTTTAATGGATTTTGATTATACTCTTGCAGTTTGCCTAAGGCTTTAAAACAATGATTAAAAGAATGACCTCAGCTTTTCTGATTTCTTTTCAAACAGCAGCAATGACCTTTAAACACAGACATTTACTTCACTGCTCAACTGCTGGGCTTTTCCCAGTAAGTCTTACTCACTTGCTTCCTCTTTTACCTGTAAACATGTAAAGCCCCAATACACACACACACACACACATACACTATTGGTTTCTTGGACTCCTGTGTAAATCACGAATTTTGAGTGTCACAAGTGCTGAAGATGATTGACATATAGAAGGTTAAGGATTTTCCTAACAGACAAGAAACAAATCCATACCATAAAGAAGGCTGAGTGCCAAAGAATTGATGCTTTTGAACTGTGACTCTTGAGACTCCCTTGGACTGCAAGGAGATCAAACAAGTCAATCCTAAAGGAAATCAGTCCTGAATATTCATTGGAAGGACTGATGCTGAAGCTCCAATACTTTTCCACCTGACTTGAAGAGCCAACTTATTAGAAAAGACCCTGATGGTGGAGAAGATTGAAGGCAGGAGGAGAAGGAGGATGAGATGGTTGGATGGCATCACCAACTCAATGGACATGAGTTTGAGCAATCTTTGGGAGATGGTGAAGGACAGGAAAGCCTGCCATGCTGCAGTCCATGGGGTCACAAAGAGTCAGACATGACTGAACAGCATATCTGTCTCTATCTGTCTGTCTATAACTAAGTAAATTGATGTTTAATTTTCTGCTGCTGTCACTGATTCTTACTGCCTGGAGAAGGTAGCTATGTCAAATTCATTTGGTATAATTGATAAGATGCTGATTTATTGGAATTATGGACAATACTATGTTTAAATGAAAAAATGGGGTGATACTTTAGAGATTTCCACCCAACTAATTCTTGTATTTTTTAATCTGTGTATTATAATGTTTATTTGATACATATAAGCTTAAATTTCAGATCAAGATAGAACTACTGTACTTAAAGTTATCTAGGTGGTAACTTTCATTCATATTTGGCTCTCAGTAGGATGGTATTGGACTTCACTGGTGGCTCAGACGGTAAAGTGTCTGTCTATGATGTGGGAGACCAGGTTTGATCCCTGGGTTGGGAAGATCCCTTGGAGAAGGAAATGGCAATCCACTCCAGTACTATTGCCTGGAAAATCCCATGGACAGAGGAGCCTGGTAGGCTACAATCCGTGGGGTCACAAAGAGTCGGACACGACTGAGCAACTTCATGTTCACGTTCACATTCAGGATGATATTAGGCTTCCTAGATGACTCAGTGATAAAGAATCCGCCTGCCAGGCAGGAAACTTGGGTTCCGTCCCTGGGCCAGGAATATCCCCTGGAGAAGGAAATGACAACCCAGTCCAGTACTCTTGCCTGGGAAATCAGGTGGACAGAGGACCATGGTGGGCTGTAGTCCAGTTCAGCTCAGTTCACTTGCTCAGTCATGTCCGACTCTTTGCTATCCCGTGGATTGCCACACGCCAGGCCTCCCTGTCCATCACCAACCCCTGGAGTTTATTCAAACTCATGTCCATTGAGTTGGTGATGCCATTCAGCCATCCCATCCTCTGTCATCCCCTTCTCCTCCTGCCTTTAATCTTTCCTAGCATCAGGGTCTTTTCAAATGAGTCAGTGCCTCCCATCAGGTGGCCAAAGGATTGGAGTTTCAGCTTCAGCATCAGTCCCTCCAATGAATATTCAGGACTGATTTCCTTTAGGAAGGACTCGCTGAGTCTCCTTGCTATCCAAGGGACTCTCAAGAATCTTCTCCAACACCACACTTCAAAAGCATCAATTATTTGGTGCTCAGCTTTCTTTATAGTCCAACTCTCACATGCATACATGACTACTGGAAAAACCATAGCTTTGACTAGACGGACCTTTGTTGGCAAAGTAATGTCTCTGCTTTTTAGTATGCTGTCTAGGTTGGTCATAGCTTTTCTTTCAAGGAGCAAGCATCTTTTAATTTCAAGACTGCAGTCACCATCTGCGGTGATTTTGGAGCCCCAAAAATAAAGTCTGACACTGTTTCCACTGTTTCTCCATCTATTTCCCATGAAGTGATGGGATCCGATACCATGATCTTAGTTTTCTGAATGTTCAGTTTTAAGCCAACTTTTTCACTCTCGTCTGTCACTTTCATCAAGAGACTCTTTAGTGCTTCGCTTTCTGCCATAAGGGTGGTGTCATCTGCATATCTGAGGTTATTGATATTTCTCCTGGCAATCTTAATTCCAGCTTGTGCTTCATTCAGCCCAGTATTTCTCATGATGTACTCTGCATGTAAATTAAATAAGCAGGGTGACAATACACAGTCTTGAAGTACTTCTTTTCCTTTTTGGAACCAGTCTGTTGTTCCATGTCCAGTTCTAACTGTTGCTTCCTGACCTGCATACAGATTTCTCAAGAGGCAAGTCAGGTGGTCTGGTATTCCCATCTCTTTAAGAATTTTCCAAAGTTTGTTGTGGTCTTCACAATCAAAGGCTTTGGCATAGTCAATGAAGCAGAAATAGATGTTTTTCTGGAACTCTCTTGCTTTTTCGATGATCCAGCAGATGTTGGCAATTTGATCTCTGGTTCCTCTGCCTTTTCTAAATCCAGCTTGAACATCTGGAAGTTCACAGTTCACATACTGTTCAAGCCTGACTTAGAGAATTTTGAGCATTACTTGCCTAGTGTGTGAGATGAATGCAACTGTATGGTAGTTTGAGCATTCTTTGGCATTGCCTTTCTTTGGGACTGGAATGAAAACTGAGCTTTTCCAGTCCTGTGGCCCCTGCTGAGTTTTCCAAATTTGCTGGCATATTGAGTGCAGCACTTTCATAGCATCATCTTTTAGGATTTGAAATAGCTCAACTGGAATTCCATCACCTCCACTAGCTTTGTTTGTAGTGATGCCTACTAAGACCCACTTGACTTTGCATTCCAGGATGTCTGACTCTAGGTTGGTGATCACACCATTGTGATTATCTGGGTCATGAAGATCTTTTTTGTATAGTTCTTCTGTGTATTCTTGCCACCTCTTCTTAATATCTTCTGCTTCTGTTAGGTCCATACCATTTCTGTCCTTTATTGTGCCCTCTTTGCATGAAATGTTCCCTTGGTATGTCTAATTTCTTGAAGAGATCTCTAGACTTTCCCATTCTATTGTTTTCCTCTATTTCTTTGCATTGCTTGCTGAGGAAGGTTTTCTTATCTCTCCTTGCTCTTCTTTGGAACTCTGCATTTAAGTGGGTATATCTTTCCTTTTCTCCTTTGCCTTTCACTTCTCTTCTATTCACAGCTATTTGTAAGGCCTCCTCAGACAACCATTTTGCCTTTTTGCATTTCTTTTTCTTGGGGATGGTCTTGATTCCTGACTCCTGTACAATGTCATGAACCTCTGTTCATATTTCTTCAGGCACTCTGTCTATCAGTTCTAATCCCTTGAATCTATTTGTCACTTCCACTGTATAATCATAAGGGATTTGATTTAGGTCATACCTGAATGATCTAGTGATTTTCCCTACTTTCTTCCATTTAAGTCTGAATTTGGCAATAAGGAACTCATGGTCTGTGCTATAGTCAGCTCCTGGTCTTGTTTTTGCTGCCTGTATAGAACTTCTCCATCTTTGGCTGTAAAGAATATAATCAATCTGATTTTGGTATTGACCATCTGGTGATGTCCATGTATGGGAGTCTTCTCTTGTGTTTTTGAAAGAGGGTGTTTGCTCTGATGAGTGCTTTCTCTTGGTAAAACTCTATTAGCCTTTGCCCTGCTTCATTCTGTACTCCAAGGCCAAATTTGCCTGTTATTCCAGCTGTCTCTTGACTTCCTACTTTTGCATTCTAGTCCCCTATAATGATAAAGACTTCTCTTTTGGATGTTAGTTCTAGATTGTCAGTCTTCATTGTTCAACTTCAGCTTCTTCATCATTACTGGTTGGGGCATAGACTTGGATTACTGTGATATTGAATGATTTGCCTTGGAAACAAACAGAGATCATTCAGTTGTTTTTGAGATTGCATCCAAGTACTGCATCAGACTTTTTTTTTTTTAAACTACGATGGCTACTCCATTTCCTCTAAGGGATTCTTGCCCACAGTAGTAGATATAATGGTCATCTGAGTTAAATTCACCCATTCCGGTCCATTTTAGTTCACCGATTCCTAAAATGTCAATGCTCACTATTGCCATCTCCTGTTTCCTGTTGAGTCACGAAAGAGTCAGACACAACTTAGCAACTAAACAACAGGATGAAGTTACACCTAGATGTGCTTAGTCACTCAGTTGTTTTCAACTCTTTGTGACCCCATGGACTGTAGCCCGCCAGGTTCCTCTCTCCATGGGGATTCTCCAGGCAAGAATACTGGAGTGGGTTACCATGCCCTCTAGGTGTACCAAAAAATAATGGTACATCTAGGTGGTCTGCCATTATTTTTCTCATGCTAGGTCCATGATTAAATAATTATAGTCAAAATGTTTCTTTCATCCATCCTGTTATCAGGACATATGCTGAAATGGAAATAATGACTTGGAACAAATATTCAACATCACTGTCTTTGTTGGAGTAATAGTACTCTATCCCCACTTTGAGTAACGTTTTCCTTACTATATGAGAGCCACTGAATGTGATGATAAAGGAAAGGTTTCTCTGAATGTATCCAAATTGTCAGAATGTCCCTAAGCTTTGTATATGGCCACAGAATCTTTGTCTTAGACTCTTGAGGACCACCACCCGTGAGTCCAAGCCTCTCCCTTACTCATTTTCTTCTCCATGCCCAACAGATTTTACTTACTTATCTGGAATCTGATAAGCGGGTTAGTCATTTTTCACTTCTACTGGCTCCTCTCTCGGGTGGAGGGTAGGGCTCTGATCCTGAGTGTGGAGGGGTGGAGGTAGAGGTGGCCTTCCCAGCAGTCCTCCTGGTCCTCCTGTCGCAGGGCAGCTGTCTAAAAGACAATCAGGCATTTTTTCACTGCAGAGTTTAACCTCTAATTAGCACATTCTCTTGTCATTATTCGGAGAAGGCAATGGCACCCCACTCCAGTACTCTTGCCTGGAAAATCCCATGGATGGAGGAGCCTGGTGGGCTGCAGTCCATGGGGTCGCTAAGAGTTGGACACGACTGAGCGACTTCACTTTCACTTTTCGCTTTCATGCATTGGAGAAGGAAATGGCAACCCACTCCAGTTTTCTTGCCTGGAGAATCCCAGGGGCAGGAGAGCCTGGTGGGCTGACGTCTATGGGGTCACACGGAGTCGGACACGACTGAAGTGACTTAGCAGCAACAGCAGCAGCAGCTTGTCATTATTAGGTAAAAGATTTTGTTTCCTTCCTACTCTTGAGTTATAGTTTAGAGGCCTTCCTTCTATCTCTTTGTTCTTTTACATAGTTGGGGTGGAGGGAAGAATGTATCCCGCCACACCTATGTGAAGCTCTTGCAACCCTGTTAGACCTAACTACATTGAAGTTACTGCTTCCACAGGCAGAGTTGATGGACAGGCTAAGGGTTTAAATAGTCACTTTTGGACATAATATATGTTATATGATCAATATTATTCATAGGGCCAACAGCTCAAATAAAGAAGTCCACAGGTCAGTGATGAGATATTAAAGAGAACACACAGAAATGGTTTTAACCTAATACAGATATAGAGATTAAATCATAGCGATGGCAGCAGCACTCCTGGGTTTATTCTCTCAGTGTCTGAGTCAGCTTCATACCCTCTACAGCTCCTTTCCTCCTCATAAGCTGGACCTAAGGCATTCCAACAAATCCCTCCATCCTGTGCCCACTCTTGTTCCTAGGCTCCACCTCTGGCTCAGGCTCACCCACTCTTAAGATCCAGTGATTATTTCATTAGACTTAATGTTTCAGACTTTCGCTCATTCCCACCTTACTTGAGTTCGGGACTCAGATACCAGTTTCCTCTTTTCCTGAACCCTGAATCCTTAGTTCAACCCTACTCACCACTACCTCCCCAACTATCACACGGAACCCAAACTCTGAGAACCAGCCTAAACCAGAGCTTTGAGTCCCATCTTCTGTAAGCTTTAACCCCCAAACTCCATTTATCTGGAAATCCAGGCGTGGCAGACAATGTGCTTAGGGCTTCATAAAAACTAATAGAAAATGTGGCAAAAAAACTGAATTTTGAAAATGTCTTCTAAATTATCAAAACTGTAATTCCTTACCATAACTCTTAGTTTAATAGAATACTTTTTGCTTACTTTAGTGAAGTTGCTCAGTCGTGTTCGACTCTTTGCAATTCCATGGACTGTGGCCTACCAGGCTCCTCCATCCATGGAATTTTCCAGGCAAAAGCACTGGAGTGGGTTGCCATTTCCTTCTCCAGGGGATCTTCCTGACCCAGGGGTTGAACCTAGGTCTCCCGCATTGCAGGCAGGCGCTTTACCGTCTGAGCCACCAGGGAAGCCCTTTGTTTACTTTATCCACCATTTATCTATCTCTCCATCCCTCTGAGCTTTGGAATACTAGATCCAGAGCTGGATACAGTTGGAAATCTGTAATTTTCACATTAAATAAGGAAGTGTTCAACAACTGATAATAGATGCTCTTCTCAAGTAAGGCACTAGGTGGAGCATGTGAATTTAAAGGAAACTTTAAGTTGGCAGTTCAGTTCAGTAGCTCAGTCCTGTCAGATTCTTTGTGACCCCATGGACTGCAGCACGCTAGGCCTTTCTGTCCATTGCCAACTCCTGGAGTTTACTCAAACTCATGTCCATTGAGTCGGAGATGCCATCCAACCATCTCATCCTCTGTAGTCTCCTCCTCCCACCTTCAATCTTTCCCAGCATCAGGATCTTTTCAAATGAGTCAGTTCTATGCTTCAGGTGGCCAAAAGATTGGAGTTTCAGCTTCAGCATCAGTCCTTCTAATGAATATTCAGGACTGATTTCCTTTAGGATTGACTAGTTGGATCTCCTTGCAAGGGACTCTCAAGAGTCTTCTCCAACACCACAGTTCAAAAGCATCAGTTCTTTGGTGCTCAGCTTTCTTTATAGTCCAACTCTCACATCCATACATGACTACTGGAAAAACCATAGCTTTGACTAGATAGACCTTTGTTGGCAAAGTAATGTCTCTGCTTTTTAGTATGCCGTCTAGGTTGGTCATAGTTTTCAAGGAGCAAGCGTCTTCTAATTTCATGGCTGCAGTCACCATCTGCAGTCATTTTGGAGCCCAAAAAAATAGTCTGTCTCTGTTTCCACCATTTCCCCATCTGTTTGCCATGAAGTGATGGGACCAAATGCCATGATCTTAGTTTTCTGAATGTTGACTTTTAAGCCAACTTTTTCATTCTCATCTTTCACTTTCATCAAGAGGCTCTTTAGTTTTCTTTGTTTTCTGCCATAAGGGTGGTGTCATCTGTTAACCAGTGACAACAAATTATTTAACTCAGATCAGATCAGATCAGATCAGTCGCTCAGTCGTGTCCGACTCTCTGCGACCCCATGAACCGCAGCACGCCAGGCCTCCCTGTCCATCACCAGCTCCCGGAGGTCACTCAGACTCGCATCCATCGAGTCAGTGATGCCATCCAGCCATCTCATCCTCTGTCGTCCCCTTCTCCTCCTGCCCTCAATCCCTCCCAGCATCAGAGTCTTTATTTAACTCAAGAAAACTGTAAAAAAAAAAAAATTAAACCAAATTTATTTTGAATAATTTCAACTAAAAATGCATAAATATAAAACCATGTAATACTCTGAATAAATATGTAATCTAGGATAATGTCAATTTTTAAGATATAAAAATTGGAGTAAATAATTTTTTCTCTTTATTCTCTCCAAACCTTTCCTGTAGCCAAAACAGGAAAATGAAGCAGGTAGCAGTTTCAGAGGAACACTAGTTGAGGAAGATAGAGATAGGGCTGGCATATTTTTTTTTCCCTGGTTGAGAAAATGAACTGGCCTTTATCAGAGTGGAAATACCTTGCATCTACATCAACTTCTAGATTGCTAGTTTCAATTTTGGGAGCAAATAATTCCAGGAAAGTTAATTGCTTATACAGATGAGGAAAGGTCATACATTGCTAATGACAGCAGGTTAAATCTTTTAAAAGTTTTTTCTTGTTTATAAAATATTACTGAAGGTTTTATGAGAATCAAGTTCATATTTGCAGATAACTCCTGGAGGTTAAATCTGTGAGACAGATAGATTGGTATATAGATTAACTCTACGAGTTCAGAAGATAATAGTTTCAGTCCTTCAATATTGTGTTGTACATGTTCATAGTTAAAGTCAGGACTTTGTAGTAGAGTTTATTTATTTGTGATACTGCAACTGGGTTTGACAGTGCTTTCATTTTTAGTTGGTTATAAAAATGCCACACAGTGTGAAGACTGACATCCCTGAATGCAGATCAGGCTGACTTCAAGTTCAGGTCAGGAGTTACTGGAAGAAAAAAAAATTCCTAGGAAACTTGCCATTTTATTCAATGATATGTTGAATTCTGATTCCCTCAGTTAGCCTGATACCATATACCTCTGAGAATACCACGCATTGTGTCCAACATATTTACTTGCTTCCAGTACGGGGAGAGAATGGAGAGTCCTTATTCTGGAACCAGGGCTGACTTTCTTTGTTATTAAATTCCTAACTTTCTTTGTTAAAAGATGCATCAATTCTTCAGTGCTCAGCCTTCTTCACAGTCCAATTCTCACATCCATACATGACCACAGGAAAAACCATAGCCTTGACTAGATGAAACTTTGTTGCCAAAGTAATGTCTCTGCTTTTGAATATGCTATCTAGGTTGGTCATAACTTTCCTTCCAAGGAGTAAGCGTCTTTTAATTTCATGGCTGCAGTCACCATCTGTAGTGATTTTGCAGCCCCCCAAAATAAAGTCTGATACTGTTTCCACTGTTTCCCCATCTATTTGCCATGAAGTGATGGGACCAGATGCCATGATCTTCATTTTCTGAATGTTGAGCTTTAAGCCAACTTTTCCACTCTCCACTTTCACTTTCATCAAGAGGCTTTTGAGTTCCTCTTCACTTTCTGCCATAAGGGTGGTGTCATCTGCATATCTGAGGTTATTGATATTTCTCCCAGCAATCTTGATTCCAACTTGTGTTTCTTCCAGTCCAGCGTTTCTCATGATGTACTCTGCATATAAGTTAAATAAACAGGGTGACAATATACAGCCTTGACAAACTCCTTCTACTATTTGGAACGAGTCTGTTGTTCCTTGTTCAGTTCTAAATGTTGCTTCCTGACCTGCATACAAATTTCTCAAGAGGCAGATCAGGTGGTCTGGTATTCCCATCTCTTGAAGAATTTTCCACAGTTTATTGTGATCCACACAGTCAAAGGCTTTGGCATAGTTAAAAAGCAGAAGTAGATGTTTTTCTGGAACTCTCTTGCTTTTTCGATGATCCAGCGGATGTTGGCAATTTGATCTCTGGTTCCTCTGCCTTTTCTAAAACCAGCTTGAACATCAGGAAGTTCACGGTTCACATATTGCTGAAGCCTGGCTTGGAGAATTTTGAGCATTACTTTACTCGCATGTGAGAAGAGTGCAACTGTATGGTAGTTTGAGCATTCTTTGGCATTGCCTTTCTTTGGGATTGGAATGAAAACTGACCTTTTCTAGTGCTGTGGCCACTGCTGAGTTTTCCAGATTTGCTGGCATATTGAGTGCATCACTTTCACAGCACCATCTTTTAGGACTTGGAATAGCTCCACTGGAATTCCATCACCTCCACTAGCTTTGTTCATAGTGGTGCTTTCTAAGGCCCACTTGACTTCACATTCCAGGATGTCTGGCTCTAGGTCAGTGATCACACCATCGTGATTATCTGGGTCATGAAGATCTTTTTTGTACAGTTCTTCTGTGTATTCTTGCCATCTTTTCTTAATATCTTCTGCTTCTGTTAGGTCCATAGCATTTCTGTCCTTTATCGAGCCCATCTTTGCATGAAATGTTCCTTTGGTATCTCTGATTTTCTTGAAGAGATCCCTAGTCTTTCCCATTCTGTTGTTTTCCTCTATTTCTTTGCATTGATCGCTGAAGAAGGCTTTCTTATCTCTTCTTGCTATTCTTTGGAACTCTGCATTCAGATGTTTATATCTTTCCTTTTCGCCTTTGCTTTTCGCTTCTCTTCTTATCATAGCTATTTGTAAGGCCTCCCCAGACAGCCATTTTACTTTTTTGCATTTCTTTTCCATGGGGATGGTCTTGATCCCTGTCTCCTGTACAATGTCACGAACCTCATTCCATAGTTCATCAGGCACTCTATCTATCAGATCTAGGCCCTTAAATCTATTTCTCACTTCCACTGTATAATCATAAAGAATTTGATTTAGGTCATACCTGAATGGTCTAGTGGTTTTCCCTACTTTCTTCAATTTAAGTCTGAATTTGGCAATAAGGAGTTCATGGTCTGAGTCACAGTTAGCTCCCGGTCTTGTTTTTGCTGACTGTATAGAGCTTGTCCATCTTTGGCTGCAAAGAATATAATCAATCTGATTTCGATGTTGACCATCTGGTGATGTCCATGTATAGAGTCTTCTCTTGTGTTGTTGGAAGAGGGTGTTTGTTATGATCAGTGCATTTTCTTGGCAAAACTCTATTAGTCTTTGCCCTGCTTCATTCTGTATTCCAAGGCCAAATTTGCCTGTTACTCCAGTTATCTCTTGACTTCCTACTTTTGCATTCCAGTCTCCTATAATGAAAAGGACATCTTTTTTGGGTGTTAGTTCTAAAAGGTCTTGTAGGTCTTCATAAAACCGTTCAACTTCAGCTTCTTCGGCGTTACTGGTTGGGGCATAGACTTGGATTACTGTGATATTGAATGGTTTGCCTTGGAAACGGACAGAGATCATTCTGTCATTTTTGAGATTGCATCCAAGTACTGCATTTCGGACTCTTTTGTTGACCATGATGGCCACTCCATTTCTTCTGAGGGATTCCTGCCCACAGTAGTAGATATAATGGTCATCTGAGTTAAATTCACCCATTCTAGTCCATTTCAGTTTGCTGATTCCTAGAATGTCGACATTCACTCTTGCCATCTCTTGTTTGACAACTTCCAATTTGCCCTGATTCATGGACCTGACATTCCAGGTTCCTACGCAATAGTGCTCTTTACAGCATCGGATCTTGCTTCTATCACCAGTCACGTCCACAGCTGGGTATTCTTTTTGCTTTGGCTCCATCCCTTCACTCTCTCTTAAGTTATTTCTCCACTGATCTCCAGTAACATATTGGGCCCCTACTGACCTGGGGAGTTTCTTTTTCAGTATCCTATCATTTTGTCTTTTCATACTGTTCATGGGGTTCTCAAGGCAAGAATACTGAAGTGGTTTGCCATTCCCTTCTCTAGTGGACCACATTCTGTCAGATCTCTCCACCATGACCTGCCCATCTTGGGTTGCCCCACGGGCATGGCTTAGTTTCATTGAGTTAGACAAGGCTGTTGTCCTAGTGTGATTAGATTGACTAGTTTTCTGTGAGTATGGTTTCAGTGTGTTTGTCCTCTGATGCCCTCTTGTAAAACCTACCGTCTTACTTGGGTTTCTCTTTTCTTGGG
The DNA here is from genome assembly GCA_935064755.1 of Tragelaphus eurycerus. Taxonomy (NCBI): domain Eukaryota; kingdom Metazoa; phylum Chordata; class Mammalia; order Artiodactyla; family Bovidae; genus Tragelaphus; species Tragelaphus eurycerus. Next base: position 1,569,098 of record CAKXYN010000060.1, read on the forward strand.
CGTTGGGTATCTCTTCACGGCTGCTCCAGCAAAGCACAGCCATTGCTCCTTACCTTGGACGAGGCTATCTTCTCACCGCCGCCCTTCCTGACCTTCAACGTGGGATAGCTCCTCTAGGCCCTCCTACGCCTGTGCAGCCAGGGCTCCTTGGACATGGGGTTGCTCCTCCCGGCCGCCGCCCCTGACCTCGGACGCTGGGTATCTCCTCTGGGCCGCCCCCCTGACCTCGGACGCGGGGTAGCTCTTCTTGGCCATTCTTGCGCCATTGCAGTCTGGTACTCTTGGCCACTGCCCCTGACCTCAGACGTGGGGTTACTCCTCTTGGCCCCCGCCCTTCGGGCATGGGGTCCTCCCTTACCCTCAACTAAATAAGATGTAGCGTAAAAGATACTTGAGAGTTAAAATAAAATTAGTTGAGTAAATTTGGAATTGTGGGTGTGGGAAGTACAGACATTAACATGAGGAATTATTTAAAGCTTGTCATGTGTCACAGTGAAGTGGATGTTACCTGCGCTGTTTCCGTGACTCCTCACTGCTGCCGTATGAGGCAGGTCACTACTCAGATCCAGGGCTGAGCGCCTTAGGAATTCAGTGACCAGCCTGTGCTCTCGCAGCTGTACCTACTAGAAACTGGCAGAACTAAAATTCACACCCAGGTCTGCATCATAGTACAATATCTGTTCTGAGTCTCATGATGCTGCAGTGTGTATGTGTGTTTAATTGATGTGAAATTCACATAACATAATATTAACCACTTTAAATGAATAATTACGTGGCATTCGGTACATACACAGTGTTGTGTATGTACCACTTACACCTAGTTCCAAAATATTTTAGGAATAAATAAATTAAATAAATAAAATATTTATTTAATTATTACAAAGGAAGCCCTATACCCACTAAAAAGTTACTCTCTATTTCCTCCTCCCCTCTAGCCCCTGGCTGATACTAAACTACTTTCTGCTTTTGCTTTCTTGATGAATTTACCTAGTCTGGATATTTCATGTAAATAAAATCATACTATAGGTGACCTTCTGTGTGTTTTTGAGATTCCTTCATGTTGTAGCATATATCAGTATTTCATTACTTTTTTATGGCTGAATGATGCTGTATGTATGTTTTTGAGGCAGAATGTCAACAGCCACCACCCACCCCCCCCCCCCCCCCCCCACCCCCCCACCAACACACACACACCTTTTTCCATGTGGAGATATGAGGAGGGCCCATGTCTGGCTGCTCAGATTTCTTCTGTACTTTCCCTTGTCAGTCCATACACTGGGGGGTGACCAGACTGTTGAACACCTGTCAAAATCACACTTCTTCTTCCCCTGTACCCATATAAGATAGGAGTGTTTAGACATGGTCTTCTGTCCACCTTCATGTCCAGGGCCAAAGCACCCAGAGCCTCTAGAGGTGGGAGCACTAACTGTAGTACAGGATCTGTGGTCTCCCCTATCTCCTCCCAACTTAGGCTGGTAGTCTTGCTACCTGGCTTCTTTTGGGCGCCCAGAATATTCCATCATACAGGTCTCTGGTGTTCCTAGGTGATGACTCAGCTTTGTGCTATAATAGGGCAAGAGCTTCCATGTTACTCTCCTTGGTTCTACAGCTGCAGTCATTGGAAACCATTCCTCATAAGTTAGCATGATCTTTCCAAACCTGGCCTCGGGCGTGGGATTGCTCTTCCCGGCCCACCCTTGGCCTCCGGCGTGGGGGCGTGGGGTAGCTCCTCCCGCCTGCCACCCCTGGCCTTGGGCTTGGGGTGTGGGGTATCTCCTCCCAGCAGCCGCCCCTGACCTCGGACTCGGGGTAACTCCTCTCGTCGCCCCCCTGACCTCAACGCGGGTAACTCCTCTCGGCCGTTCCTGCGCCATTGCAGTCTGGTACTCTCGGCTGCTGCCCCTGACCTCAGATGTGGGGTAACTCCTCTTGGCTGCCACCCTTCGGGCATGGGGTCCTCCTGACTTCTGTCCCTGACCTTGGATGTGGGGTGGCTCCTCTGGGCCGCGCTTAGAGCGCCCGCCGCAGCCACCTGTGCTTTAGCGCGCCCCCCGCTGCCGCCTGGAATAAGATATTATATATGGAAGACAGTAACATGAGAATTCAGTTTTCAAATCTCAAATGCAAAGAGAATACGATAGCTAAAAAAAACCCCCAAAACAGTACTTTCTTTAAGAAAGGTAGTATTAATATTTTACTTTCAGTACCAAATGGGTTCATAGTTACCCAATGATTAAAGTGATACTTGGTCACTCACTCTCTTTCTCTCTCTCCCCATTGTTTCTTGTCTCTTTCTGTCTCTATGTATGTGTGTGTATGTGTGTCTGTCTATACCTATTACCTTTTATACCCACTATCGTCACAGTTCTCTCTCGCTTTCTTTTTCTCTAGATGTATATAGAGGGAGGTAAAGGGGATCATGATGTTGAATGAAAAAAAAAGGAAATTTGCAGAATGAAACCAACAGTATGATATCATTTTTATAATTAAACATATAAAATGTCTGTGTTGTTCATGAGTAAATATCAGTATATGACCAGTATTTTCAAACAGACATGAAGAATACCCACCAAATAGTGGTCATTCAGGAAAGGGGATGCACTCAATATACCAGAAAATTTGGAAAACTCAGCAATGGCCACAGGACTGGAAAAGGTCAGTTTTCATTCCAATCCCAAAGAAAGGCAATGCCAAAGAATGCCCAAGCTACCGCACAAATGCACTAATCTCACACGCTAGCAAAGTAATGCTCAAAATTCTCCAAGCCAGGCTTCAGCAATACGTGAACCATGAACTTCCTAATGTTCAAGCTGGCTTTAGAAAAGGCAGAGGAACCAGAGATCAAATTGCCAACATCTGCTGGATCATGGAAAAAGCAAGAAAGTTCCAGAAAAATATCTACTTCTGCTTTATTGACTATGCCAAAGCCTTTGACCATGTGGATCACAACAAACTGTGGAAAATTCTTGGAGACAGGAATACCAGACCACCTGATCTACCTCCTGAGAAATCTGTAGGGAGGTCAAGAAGCAACAGTTAGAACTGGACATGGAATAACAGACTGGTTCCCAATCAGGAAAGGAGTATGTCAGGGCTGTATATTGTCACCCTGCTTATTTAACTTCTGTGCAGAGTACATCATGTGAAATGCTGGGCTAGATGAAGCACAAGCTGGAATCAATATTGCCAGGAGAAATATCAATAACCTCAGATATGCAGATGACACAACCCTTATGGCAGAAAACAAAGAAAACTAAAGAGCCTCTTGATGAAAGTGAAAGACAAGAGTGAAAAAGTTGGCTTAAAACTGAACATTCAGAAAACTAAGATCATGGCATCCAGTCCCATGACTTCATGGCAAATAGATGAGGAAACAGTGGAAACAGTGAGAGACTTTATTTTTTGGGCTCCAAAATCACTGCAGATGGTGACTGTAGTCTTGAAATTAAGACGCTTACTCCTTGGAAGAAAAGCTATGACCAACCTAGACAGCATACTAAAAAGCAGAGACATTACTTTGCCAACAAAGGTCCATCTAGTCAAAGCTATAATTTTTCCAGTAGTCATGTATGCATGTGAGAGTTGGACTGTAAAGAAAGCTGAGCACCAAAGAATTGATGCTTTTGAACTGTGGTGCTGGGGAAGATTCTTGAGAGTCCCTTGGACTGCGAGGAGATCCAACCAGTCAATCCTAAAGGAAATCAGTCCTGAATATTCATTAGAAGGACTGATGCTGAAGCTGAAACTCTAATTCCTTGGCCACCTGAAGCATAGAACTGACTCATTTGAAAAGATCCTGATGCTGGGAAAGATTGAAGGCGGGAGGCGGAGACTACGGAGGATAAGATGGTTGGATGGCGTCACCGACTCAATGGACATGAGTTTGAATAAACTCCAGGAGTTGGTGATGGACAGAGAGTCCTGGCGTGCTGCAGTCCATGGGATCTCAGAGTCAGACACGACTGAGTGACTGAACTGAACTGAGGAAAGTGGAGTGGGCCACAAAGGGATTTAAAACAAGCAAGATAAAATATGAGAGTTTCTTGATTCATTGGTATTTGGTATATTATTCTCTAAAGTTTTCTGTAGCTTTAAAAATTCCTCAGAAAATGGGGAGTGGTGCTGGTGGAAGCAAGTGGGGACCTTAAGGGAAGTAACCTTAATGAGAATTATGTGTCTGATGCTGAACAGAAAATAAAGTGAGGAAGTACTGTGGTTGGCATTTAAGAAAAGCAGACATGAGTATTATATGGGCCCATTTGGCAGTGCTCCTGACTGCAGCGGAAGGCTGGAATGCTGGAGCACCCTTTCCCCTGTAATTTCTGCAGTGATGAGAGAGGGCTGGGTGCCTGGACTTGGCTTGCTCTTCCTGTCCCTTCTTTAAAGTCTCTGAATGTGTTATATGATAAGACAGTGGCTGAATTGTTCTTGTGGCCTAGTTTCTGATATATTTTTTACTGCCTTAGTACTAATATTCTCTGGATAAACTCTAGGCATGAAAGGATGCACACCAAAAGACCCTATCATGTGGAAGATGCTGAAAAATACTGCCTTGAGGATGACTTGGTCAATATGGAGGTCCTGGATGAGGTACTAAATATATAGTAGGCAATTTTCACCAAGGACATTTGTTTCACACGACTGGTCTGATCTTTCTGTTGTAGACCATGTTCTCCTAAGGTCACCTGCGACTTTGTTCGTGTAGCCCTGGGGTGAAACTCAAGGATGTTTGGCTGCTGTGACTATGATCCTCTGTTGTGCTGTGTTCATTTATAGTCCCCTAAATGTCCTAAATGATGAAGAGAAAAGGATTTGGAGTTTTCCCATGAAGGCTTTTATATTCCAGGCTTAAAAGATGTTTTTATATCAGCTGAAATTATTTTCTGTTTATAGAACAGTGCAATTTAACCCTTAAATTAAGGCAGTTGTTTGTTCTTCATAAAGAAGAGCTTCATTTAGGGAAATAGTGAAGCTAATATAGCTTGAATTCCAAATTTGAAAATTGTGATAATCCCCATTTAAAATATGCATGTTTAATAGAGCTGTTAATTGCATTGGACCTGCTTCTGCTGTTTCTAACTCTGGGGACCCTTAAATGCAATGTATGAATCACTAAAGTGTGATATAAAAATGTTCAATTCTACATTCCCACCACATAAATTTTAAGTGTAATGCTTTGAGAAATGAAGTTACAATTTATCTGTACTTTATTAATAGGAATGGCCTATTAAGTCGAATTCTGAATAGAACATTTGGATGGGGTCACACAGTATTTTCATAATAACAAAACTCTTGTCGGATATGTCAGTGTTTTTTAGCAAGTGCTAAATGGGCTGAATTCTTTTAAATAGTATATTCCTAATTTTTTTCTTCTTTTAAGGCAAATATCTGCATTTAGGATCATTAGGGTCCTAATCAATAGGGTATGATTTAAATGCCTGTTTTAATCTTTTGGATAAAATTATTCTTGTAAGAATACACTTGTTATTTTTAATATCTCTCCCTTGACTAGAAATAATGCTTATTCTCGGTACTATTTATCCTCTTCTTAGGATACAATTATTCATCAGCTGCAGAAGCGTTATGTGGACTTACTTATTTACACATATGTTGGCGATATCTTAATTGCCTTAAACCCCTTCCAGAATCTAAACATATACTCTCCACAGGTAAGGAATGTTTTTGAGCATGTGGCTTCTTAACAGGAAATTTGAAATCTCAAGGAAAAATGAAAAGGGAGAAAAAGTGAGAATAAAATACCATGGGTGTACACACCCCAAACTGAAAATAAGAGTGCAACAATAATTCGTACATTTGGGGGGTGACTTTTAAGTTAAGATGTAATGATAACAGCTAACATTAAATTAGTGTTTACTGTATTCCGGGCATTGGGTTGCCTTGGATATTTCTCATGACCCTGCATGATGGGTATTATTAGTAAGCCTATTTGGCAGATGAGGAGACTTCACATAGTGAAGTTAGTGTCCTTGAACAAGCTATGGAGCCAGTAAGTGAAGAACTGAGATTTGAAGTCAGGCCTATAGACTCTAGAAACTCTGCTCTACACCCTCCCTGATGTCACAATTCCCCTGAAAAGTGACACAGCCTTGGTTTTATGGGCAAAGGGTATTGGGACATTAGAAGAGTTCTTTAAATTAATATTTTTCAGTTTTCCAGACTGTATCATGGAGTGAAACGTGCCTCAAATCCCCCCATATATTTGCATCAGCAGATGCTGCTTACCAATGCATGGTTACTTTCAGCAAAGACCAGGTAAGAACTTAACTGTCCTTCCCCACCAAGTCCCACAGTAGGATGTTTTCTGTCCTCCTTTGCAGCTCTTGAGTCTTCCTAAAAACTTGCCATTCTGGTTGCTGATACTGACTCAAGGAAATAGGCAATGAAGCAGTAGTTCAGTGGAACAGGAGTAGTGATAAACTAGAGGAACAAGAGAATGCAGAAACCCTTTTCAAGAAATGTGAGACATCCTCCTCAAATACACTCATTTTCTCTGGTAAAATATAATAGAGGAAGGTGAAATTCGCTCAGTCATGTCCAACTCTTTGCCACCCCATGGACTATAGAGTCCATGGAATTATCTAGGCCAGAACACTGGAGTAGGTAGCCTTTCCCTTCTCCAGGGGATCTTCCCAACCCAAGGATCGAACCCAGGTCTCCCACATTGCAGGCAGATTCTTTACCAGCTGAACCACAAGGGAAGCCTAAGAATACTGGAGTGGGTAGCCTATCCCTTCTCCAGCAGATCTTCCAGACCCAGATATTGAACTGGGGTCTCCTGCATTGCAGACATGTTCTTTTCCAACTGAGCTATCAGGAAATCCCTAAAATATAATAAGATAATTCTAATATGAGAACATAGAGCTAACACAAAACTGATGACATGGTAATGACTGTAATAAGAACAACATGGAGAATGACAGAAATTAAGTTCTTTCCTAGGAAGGTTTCAGAAAGTTCATGGTCCAGTCCTTTCTGTATGAAATACTGCACACAGGCTGATAATGCTCATGTACCGCACTGTTTAGCTGCTAAGAAATTGTGATGAATTGGGTAAAAACATCACAAATCTTAAACTCAATTCTATTAACACAAAGCTCACCCATAAATTTTAACTATCTGGACCTCCGTTTCACAGTGGTGGTATATCCAACCTTTGCCCCTTCCTTTACTTGTAATATGTATTTTTTCCCTTGTGTGTTTATTCTATTTGAAATAGAAACAGTCTAATTTCATGAGAAATTTTTATGAGAGAAGCACAATTGTATATATTTCCTGAGACCTGTGAAGTCCAGTTTTTGATTTGTTGAGGAACACTTGAAATTTTATTTTATTTTTATTTATTTATTTTATGAGGGTGGGAGGGAAATGGGAAGAAAGAAGGGGAGTGATGGTGGGGAGGAGTATATGTAATTTCTTAACTAATGACTTTCTGCTTCTAATCACAAAGAACACTCAAAAAAAATCATGTTGAATTCATCCTATATTAGGAGGTTTGATCTGGAAATGAAAAGTTCAGGAAACTAAAAGTCCAGTTTGGGTGTCCTCATCTTAGGCACATCTTGGTATTTTGTATTGGTAGGTCTATCTTTACCACAATATATTATTTAGGACAGGATCACATTTGTCACTTCTTCCTCTTTACTACCCAAAGTGGTACCAGTCCCATAAAACAGTCAATAAAGCTTTACAGAATGAACAAATAAGTCAATATTTTTTTTTAACTCTCCTGAGTGAACTGAATTTTTTGAGGCTCATAAGTGAATATGTTTTCCCCTTTACTTTGTCTATTACAGCCAGATTGTATGAGTGGGGTATTAAAGTCTCCCACTATTATTGTATTGTTGCATATTTCTTCTATCATATTAATTAATGTTTGTCTTAGATATATCAATGCTCCAATGTTGGGTGCATGTATATTTATAATTGTTATAACTTCTTTTTGGATTGTTCCTTTAAGTCGTTGTGTATAACCTTGATTGTCTCCTTTTCAGGATCTTTAAAGTCAATTTTATCTGATATGAGTATTGCTACTCCTGTTTTCTTTTGGTCCATAATTGCATAGAAAATATTTTTCCAGCCCTTCATTTTCAGTCAGTATATATCCCCTATTTTAAGGTAGTTCTCTTGTAGACAACATATATAGGGGTCTAGTTTTTGTATCCATTTGACCCATTTTAGTCTTTTGGTTATCTCTTGTAGACAAGGTATGTAGGTGTCTTGTTTTTGTATCGATTCGGCCAGTCCCTGTCTGTCCCTGTTTAAAGCTCATTAACGTTTAAAGCAATTATTGATAAATAGGATTTACTTTATTGTTTTGGGTTCGAATTCATACACCCTTTTAATGATTCCTATCTAGAGAATGTCCTTCAGTTTTTGTTGGAGAAATGGTTTAGTGGTGCTAAATTCTCTCAACTTTTGCTTATCTGTGAAGCTTTTGATTTCTCCTTCATATTTGGATGAGATCCTTGCTGGATACAATAATCTGCTGCTGCTGCTGCTAAGTCGCTTCAGTCATGTCCGACTCTGTGCGACCCCATAGACGGAAGCTCACCAGGCTCCCCTGTCCCTGGGATTCTCCAGGCAAGAACACTGGAGTGGGTTGCCATTGCCTTCTCCAATGCATGAAAGTGAAAAGTGAAAGTGAAGTCGCTCAGTCGTGTCCGACTCCTAGCGACCCCTTGGACTGGAGCCTACCAGGCTCCTCCATCCACGGGATTTTCCAGGCAAAAGTACTGGGGTGGGGTGCCATTGCCTTCCCCGACAATAATCTAGGCTAGGCTGTAAGTTATTTTCTTTCATCACTTTAATTATGTCTTGCCATTCCCTCCTGGCTTGGAGAGTTTCTATTGAAAGATCAGCTGTTATCCTTATGGGAATTCCCTTGTGAGTTATTTGATGTTTTTCCCTTGCTGCTCTTAATATTTGTTCTTTATATTTAATCTTTGTTAATTTGATCAATATGTGTCTTGGGGTGTTTCGCCTTGGGTTTATCCTGTTAGGGACTCTCTGGATTTCTTGAACTTGAGTGGTTATTTCCTTCTCCAATTTAGGGAAGTTTTCAACTATTATCTTCTTGAGTATTTCCTCATGGTCTTTCTTTTTATCTTCTTCTTCTGGAACTCCTATGATTAGAATATTGCAGCGTTTAATGTTATCCTGGAGGTCTCTGAGATTGTCCTCATTTCTTTTGATTCGTTTTTCCTTTTTCTCCTCTGATTCATTTATTTCTAGGATTCTATCTTCTAATTCACTAATCCTATCTTCTGCCTCTGTTATTCTACTATTTGTTGCCTCCAGGGTGTTTTGGATCTCATTTATTGCATTATTCATTATGTGTTGACTTTTTTTAATTTCTTCTTCTGCTGCTGCTATGTCACTTCAGTCGTGTCCGACTCTATGTGACCCCATGGACGGCAGCCCACCAGGCTCCCCCGTCCCTGGGATTCTCCAGGCAAGAACACTGGAGTGGGTTGCCATTTCCTTCTCCAATGCATGAAAGTGAAAACCTTTCTTGCATCTTCTCAATTCTTGTCTCCAGACTCTTTAACTGTGATTCCACTTTGATTTCGAGATTTTGGATTAATTTCACTATCATTATTTGGAATTCTTTATCAGGTAGATTCCCTATCTCTTCCTCTTTGGTTTGATTTGGTGGGCATCTATCCTGCTCCTTTAGCTGCTGGGTATTCTTTTGTCTCTTCATCTTGTTAAAATTGCCAAGTTTAAAGTGTCCTTACTATATTCTGGTAGTTTGTTGAATTTTCTTTCTTGAGGCGGTTTATTGGTCTTCTCAATATTATCTGATCTCTGCCCTGTTATAGGCGGGGGCAGAGATGAACACCCTAATTTAAGCCGGCCAGGTTCAGGCACTCAAATAATCCTCAGAAGCACAGACTCGGTTGAGTCTGCGTTTTATGCCCTTCCCAGATCCGAGTAGCACAGGTGATGAAATGTTCAGCGAGCGCAGCTGCTGCAACTTATCGCCTCTCCGCCGCTCAGTTTTCTGGGTATACAACCAGCGCACTTTCTCAGGCGGATGTTGACCATCCAGAGCCCCAAGAAGCGTGAGTCAGCACAGAAACCTACCTACAGTTCTGTAGACAGTGTCTCTCTAGGGCTGTGATTGCCCGCCTCTGGCCCTGGTTGCCTGTCACCGGAGTGGGACAGCCTGCAGCCGGCTACCTCCGTGCAGTCCTTTGTTCTGTAGGTAGTCCTGGTGATGTCTTAAGTTAGGGCTGGCTTTTGATGTAGTAGATAACCGACAGTCTGGTTATTTTGCTCAGATAGCACTTGAGATAGCCAGGCCAAATCCTTTCTCAAAGCAATGCAGGCCCCGCCGCTCCTCCTAGCCCAGCCCCCGCTTGCCAATAGCAAATGCTGGTGTCCGCGCCGCTTCTCCACAAAAGGAGTTACCGCAGGGCTCGTTTTCTCATTTTGAAGACAATGAATTGTCTTTCTAAGTGCCTGATGACCTCTGCCGGCATTCAGAAGTTGTTTTGTAAAATTTATTCAGCATTCAAATGTTCTTTTAATGGATTTGTGGAGGAGAAAGTATTCTCCCCGTCCTACTCGTCCGCCATCTTAGCTCCTCCCCCTCTTGAAATTTTAATAGTGCAAATTATAAAATGAAATACATGGATTAACTATAGGTTAGAAACTTGGCTTCTCCAAATTATTACCTTTCCCAGAGATTTGTGAAATGTCCACAGAATTTATAGACAGGAGTAAATGAAGGGAGATATATGTGTTTTTCAAGTTACAAAGTTGTCCCACTGTGTTATCTTTTTCTGACACCACTTCTGACACCAAAAGTTGTGTCTCTTCCAACACTAGGCAATTCTGCAATTCCCTGATGCCAACCAGATGTCTAACAATTCAGTTCCATTCAATTCTGATACTAGCTATCCAGATTTAGCACAGACCTCACAAGTTCGAGGCTCAGTCCACAAGACCACCTGTACTTCAACACAAGTTGTGAATGGGGTGTCTAGGCTACCCACTCTTCTGCCTGGCTGGCTACAAATTTAGGGATTCCCACAATCCCCCTGAGGTTTGATAATTCACTAGAATGACTCACAGAACTCAGAAAAATACTTGTGTTTACTGGGTTTTTATAAAAGACACAGCTCAGAAACAGCCAAATGGAAGAGATGCTGAGGGGAAGATATAGGGGAGAAAATGGTGCAAAGGTTCTATGCATTTTCCAGGCACAGGCCCCTCCCAGGCATGCAACATATTCACACTGGAAGCTCTCTGAATCTCGTTGTTCAGGAGTTTTTATGACTCAATCAGTCTCTAGCCCTTTTCTCCTCCCTAGAAGTTGGAATGGTAAGGTTGAAAGTTCCCTCCCCCTAAATCTTTTTTGGTCTTTTTTTGGTGATCAGCCCCCATCCTGAAGCTATCTTGGGCTCCACCTTGAAACACTTGCTTAGCAGTTATATTTGCTTGAAAGGGATTTGTTTGTGAATAACAAAGGATGCTTCACCAGTTCTATCATTTGGGACATTTCAAAAGTTTAGCAGCTCAGGGTCAGGAACCAGAGGCAAAGACCCATTATATGTTTTTTATTATACCACATCCACTAATCTCCTTTATACATAAGAGCTCCTAGAAAAAACTGATAGAAAGACCAATAATATTTTAAAAAGAAGGCAAAGGATATAGACTGGACACAAAAAAAGAAAAATATGAATGACATTAAACTTATGAAAAGATGCCCAATCTCACTCATAATAAAAGTGCAAATTAAAACTGTACCGAGATACAGTGTTTTGCCTATCAGAATAGCAGAAATCCAACATACCCAGTTGGTGATGCTGCAGGAGAATAGGCACTGTCACACGGTCCTTAGGAAAGCAGTTTGGTATTGTCTATTAAACTTATGAATGTGTTTACCTTTTGGTCCAACAACCCCATTTCTGGGAATTTATTCTACAAATGAACCTACATAAATATAATGACCTAGTATTGTTTGTAGTAACATAGGGAAAAACTCAAGTATCCATTCTGACTGGTTAAATAGACTATGGTACATCTGTACAAAGGAGCCACAAACGACCAAAAAGGTTAAAGACGCTCTCAATGTACTGAAATGGAAAGATTCCTAAGATGTATGGCTCGGTGAAGAGTTAAGGTGAACAGTGGTGGATGTTATATTAAAACCATAGCTGAACACACAGGATGTTTACTGTGCTATGAATTCTTCAGTGATCTTTCATTTTCTGTATCAGTGCATTGTCATCAGCGGAGAAAGTGGCTCTGGGAAGACGGAAAGTGCCCACCTGATCGTTCAGCATTTGACTTTCTTGGGAAAGGTAATGATGACCTGCTTTCTGTATTGTGGCTTGAAGTCCCTTCGGAGTAACTGCGTATTTCTAAAATGATGGAAATACTGGATTTTATTAGGGGGTACATAGAAACATTCCATCTTTATTATGCTCGCCTCCTGATTGCTAGGCCTTGTAAGATGTCAGCATGTCCTCCTCCTTTCATGTAGTGAAGAAAATAATGCCAGCACGAATTTACTAGATTTGGCAATTAATTTTTCTTGTTCTCAGTATAATACAAACAGTTAGCCATTAAGTAGTAAAAGTGGTTAAAACACCAGGAGCAGGATCGGGGGAGTCACTAAGGTGATTAAAGGATTGGAAAGTAGAAATCTTTGAGCAAAAGTTGAGGGAAATAGAAATTTTTAGCTTGGTGAAATGGACATTGAAGATATGGCTGTAAAAATAGCTGAGCAATTACTTACAAGCAGTGTATTATGAGACTAAGAACAAATTTAAGTATTTTTTTTACAGAGGAGGTTTATTGAATATTATAATGAATAACTGAGAAAAGTGATGGAATCTCCCTAAAATTCTTTCTAAACTCTAGGCATTTTATCTGTCAAGGACTTTAAGAGAAGCATGGCTGGTCATAAAAACTGACCTAACCTAGCCTCATCTGACACATGCACCTGGGGAGACACTTATCTGAGAAAACAGTGCTGGTGATTGATGCTAATTTCCCAAATGGAGTTTTTACCCAAAAAGATAAATGTGATTTTTATGGACTGGGAGGGGTGTGTGGCAGCTCTATTGGAGTAATGTTTCTGGAGACTCCACTGGACTGTTCTCTGTTTGGCACAGGCAGATAATCAGACATTGAGAGAAAAAATTCTGCAAGTCAACTCTCTGGTGGAAGCCTTTGGAAATGCATGCACTGCCATCAATGACAATTCCAGCCGTTTTGGAAAATATCTGGAAATGATGTTTACACCAACTGGAGCTGTGATGGGAGCAAGAATCTCAGAATATCTCCTTGAAAAATCCAGAGTTATAAAACAGGCAGCGTATGTGCCTTATTTTCTTACTCTGGTTTTATGCTGCGGCGTAGACAGGAGGCTCTGGGAATTTTTATGGCTACATTCCATTCTTTGTTCTTAGTATCCCTGCCCCCATTCCTACCCTCAGCCTCCCCAAAGGCAAGAAACTATTTAAGGAAAGGATACATGGTGATTTCTAACCTAAAAGTCATTTACAAGCACAATAGAAAGGGCTGGATGGGATTACTTTGGGATAGGTATGCCCATTCCCTGGAGTTGGTTATACCAGGTAGAATTTAACAATATGCAGTTACTTTTATAAATTACTAGTTCCCTTAAAATTGAGCTTGTCTATTAAAAAAAACAAAAAAGCACTGAGAATATTCCACATGTTAAGTTTCCCCTAGTTTGAGAGAGGAAAAAGTTATTTTGTTTTAAGAAGGGCAGTATAGGAACTTGCCTGGCAGTCCGGTGGTTGGGATTCTGGCTCTCACTGCTAAGGGTTCAATCCCTGGTTGGGGAACTGAGATCCCACAAGCTGCATGGTGCTGCAAAAAAAAAAAAAAAAAAAAAAAAAAAGCAGCATAGCAGTAGTGGTCAATAGCATGGACTGTTCTTGGTTCAAGGCTGTCTCTGACATTTATTGTGTGACCTTGGGTATGTCACTGATAGCTTATGAAGAATGATGTCAGATTCATGATCTCCAAAGAAGATTTAGCCCTCATAGCTCAGTTGGTCGGAGAAAGCAATGGCAACCCACTCCAGTACTGTTACCTGGAAAATCCCATGGATGGAGGAGCCTGGTGGGCTGCAGTCCATCAGGTCGCTACAGTAGGACACGACTGAGTGACTTCACTTTCACTTTTCACTTTCATGTATTGGAAAAGGAAATGGCAACCCACTCCAGTGTTCTTGCCTGGAGAATCCCAGGGACGGTGGAGCCTGGTGGGCTGCCGTCTATGGGGTCACACAGAGTCAGACACCACTGAAGTGACTTAGCAGCAGCAGCAGCAGCAGCTCAGTTGGTAAAGAATCTGCCTGCAATGCAGGAGACCCCGGTTCGATTCCTGGGTCAGGAAGATCTGCTGGAGAAGGGATAGGCTACCCACTCCAGTATTCTCAGGCTTCCCTTGTGGCTTAGCTGGTAAAGAATCTGCCTGCAATGTGGCAGACCTGGGTTTGGTCCCTGGGTTGGGAAGAACCCCTGGAGAAGGGAAAGGCTACCCACTCTAGTATTCTGGTCTGGACAATTCCAGGGACTATACAGTCTATGGGGTCGCAAAGAGTCAGACATGACTGAGCCACTTTCACTTTCAGGGACCAGTCTTGATCACGCAGAGCTTTTGTGTGGCAGAAGTTTTATTACAGTGAAAAAGGACAAAGAAAGCTTCTGACATAAACATCAGAAAGGGGACAGAGAGTAACCCACTAGTCTTATCAAGTCCTTATATACTTTTACCAAACCCACTCCCACAACATACATCTTAAGATAATAAGATTAGTCAGAAGATTCTTGTTAAGAAGGAGAAACATGTCCTTGAGCAAGATACATTGCTCTTATATAATCATTGCTGCTAAGTCACTTCAGTCTGGTCTGACTCTGTGTGACCCCATAGACGGCAGCCCACCAGGCTCCCCCGTCCCTGGGATTCTCCAGGCAAGAACACTGGAGTGGGTTGCCATTTCCTTCTCCAATGCATGAAAGTGAAAAGGAAAGTGAAGTCACTCAGTCGTGTCCGACTCTGTGAGACCTCATGGACTGCCACCTACCAGGCTCCTCCATCCATGGGATTTTCCAGGCAAGAGTACTGGAGTGGGGTGCCATTGCCTTCTCCAATATAATCATTAGTACAGAGCTTAAGGAAAAACATAACTTTGAGCAAGATGAGTTGTTTTAATGTGTAATCATTAGCTCTGGGCTTAAAGAAAGTAAGTCTTAAGGATTGTTGTCATAATAACTCAGAGTTTAAGAAAAAACTTGTGATTAAGATAAAACAATACAGAAAAAAGGTTTATCCTTTTCTCTGCCTCAAGGGCCCCTGACTCCTTACCAAGCTACCTAAGAATTAATGCTCTCATCACCTAACCTCTCTGAGCCTCATCTGTGAAATGAAGATGCTCCTAGAGCCTACCTCATGAGTTTGCCATGAAAATTAGTGAGTTTGTTTATGTAAATGAACTTTTAAAAGTGCCTGGGTTGGTACATGTTATCAGAGAGTTAGCTTCTCTTCCTGTTATTATTCCTGTTAGAGGACATCAGACTTCCTTAGGAGCATGGCTCTATTTATGCATTTACTATCTATTGAATTCCTGCTGCATGCCAGTGTTGTACTCTCTGTTGGAGAGTAAACAAAAGAGTAAACAAAATAGACCAGGTCCTAGTATTCTTGGAGCTTGGAGTGGATCGGGGATGAGAGAGGGACAGGTGCAGGAGGGGTCACAGGCATTAAGCAAAAAAAAAAAATAAGTTTAATGCGTAACAATTGTGGTAGGTACCAGGAAACAATGTAAAGCACTCTGAAAGGAAAACAGGTGAAAGGGCAATAGCCTAGCCTGGGAGGAGAGGGTTTCCTGTGTGAGAGACATTTAATCTGAGCCCTGAGGATCACTAGAAGTCAGCCAAAGAGATAGGATGGGGACAGGAGTGGAGGAGTGGGGGAAGAGAGGAGCAAAGACAAGACGGGCTGGATCATGCAGGGCTTTGGAGCCAGGTTGAGGAACTTTATTCTAAAGACAATTCTTCTGAACCTTATTCTAAAGCTAAAAAGAATCCATTTAATGTTTTGAAGAAGGGGAGTCACAAAACCCAACTTGCATTTTGTTATAATGAGATGATGGCTCTGGCTTCAGTGGAGCAAATGGATTGGAGACTATGCAAGAAGTACTGTTACACTGAGACCACTAGGAGGCTGTTTTCAAATCAACCTGAGAGAGACTGTTAGCCTGAACTGCGGGGGTAGCAGTGGAGATGAGAAAGCAGGGGAGTTGATGAATGTGAGAGAGGTTGTGCAAGTAGAACCCACAGGACTTGTTTTAGGTTCAGAACCCCAGCATCTTCTTTTATCAGATACCTGCAGTTCCCTCACAAAATAGGGACTTACTTGAAAATTAAACAAATGCATGAAAGGATAGAATCAGTCATTTTTAGCTTCCCTGTGGTGTCTTGATTAATTTTTATGAGGTGTCCTGCTTCTTTCTTTCTAAATTAGAGTTATTTTAAAGTTTAGGAAACTACCTCTGACAGAATGGAAATTGTAGTTTTCTGTGTTCAAATGTAAAGTGGTTTTTTTATAAGGAAAATGTAAGGAGAGTTCTAATCACAGCTCTGTCACTTATTAATAGAACTATCCTTATACCTTACTTTCCTCATATGCAAAAGAAGACCCAGCAGCAGCAATAACCCATAACTTATTATTGCTGTTAATTTTAGTCAATATGATAGCTGCTACTGTTGCTGCTAAATCGCTGCAGTGGTGTCCGACTCTATGCGATCGCATAGATGGCACCCCACCAGGCTCCCCCGTCCCTGGGATTCTCCAGGCAAGAACACTGGAGTAGGTTGCCATTTCCTTCTCCAATGCGTGAAAGTGAAAAGTGAAAGTGAAGTCGCTCAGTCGTGTCTGACTCTTAGCGACCCCATGGACCGCAGCCCACTGGTGGGTAAAGCAGACTGAAGACACTGGATGAGAAGAAGGTGGGACTTGTAAGTCCTGGCCATCTGATCTTTCTGGTTCTGCTCTCCTCTGGCACGTAGTAGGATTCTCTCACCAAGTCCTCCTAATTGGTCTCCTTGCATCCATCTTAACTTCTTACAATCTAGTCTCACATTTACAGTTTCAAACACTTCAAAGAATTCTATTTGCATAATCAACAAAATCTTCATTATAGCCTGATAAGGCCTGTGTGGGCTGGCCCTGCCCACCTGTCCACCGGCTCCTCAACCAGCAGACTTTTGGTCCCTACATGGATATCATGCTCAGAGCCTTTGTGTACGTGCTGCTCCGTCTCCTTGAAATGCTTTCCCTCTTCTCCCTGTAGCTCCTTCCACTCCTTTCTCACACTTTAAAGTTTGATTTTCATGTTATTTCCCTTGAGAGTCCTTCCCTTCACTGGGCACAAGTGACCCTCTTCCGTGAATGTTGTTTGTCTCAGCCCTTTGTTTCTTTCAAAGTCCTTATCACCAGTTTTCATACTGATTCATCTCTGTACATCACTAGAAGGGAGCTCCAGAGAGCAGGAATCCTCTGTCCCATATCCCTGGCATCTGGTGCAGTGCCTGCCATACTTGGCACGCAGGAAGTTTATTAGTTGAGTGAACAAATAGCTGAGGAATGGCTGGTAGAGATAAGAATGCACCAGGTGAGCTTGGACAGAATAATCAAGTAGAGGAAGGCCAGAATATCCAGGATAATATCCAGGATAATATCCAGGAGAAACTGAAGAAAAGAGTGGGGCCCATGTCACAGACAGGGACAAGGAGTAGAAGGAAGATAAGATTTCTTTCCACAGAGCTACATTCGCCAAGGTGAGGATTTGTGAAAATCCTAGGGCATCAACAGAAAAGACTGACCTCCAAAGGAAAGTAAGGATAGAGAGAAGGACTTTTCAAACTATCTTTGTTGAAAGACTAGTTTGTTTGTTTTTTTTTGATAAATTGTGATTTTATTTTTGTAAAATATAATTGAAGTGTATTACCAGAAAAATCATCATACTCTCAGATATCATAGAAATACCACTTACTATAAAATATCTAGACACAGACTTTCCAGTTTCTTGTCTCGTCGTAAGCTAACTGCAGTCCACAGACCACACAGACCACAGTCCACTAGCACCCACCCTGGCCAGAGTGGCCTAAAAACAGGTACATTTCACAAGACTAGGAAGACTGATGCATGCCATTTTTGGATTGTATTTGAAAGAATACGAGTTTGAGATAGTGGAGACCTTAGTTCTGGGACCAGATCCCTTCCCTAACTTGCTGTACTACGGGTGAGCTTCTCCTTGTCTTGGGCTTCAGTGAAGTAGGGAGTTTGGGTGATCTTTGTAAGTTGGATATCACTGTCTCTGATGCAACATGGGCTTCAAACAAGATGTGTGACACAGATGCACAGTTATTTGGTCTGGAATAGAAAGATCTCTAAACGTAAGTAACCTGAGCTGTTACCGCCTATAAATGTTCCATTCTCTAAAATCTTCTGTATAAACATAAACGTGTTTAATAATGTGACACTATGGAAATTGCTATCCTAATCCTATCCCTATTGCTATTCTGTATTTGGGATGTATCATATTGTACTGTGTGTTCAGTGGTGTCTGACTCTTTGCAACCCTATGGACTGTAGCCTGCAAAGCTCCTCCATCTGTGGGATTTTCCAGGCAAGAATACTGGAGTATTCTGCCATTTCCTTCTCCAAGAATGTAGCATATTAATTGCCTATGAATGCAAATTGGCTACAGAGTAATATTTTGCATGGAAGGGAAGAGCCAACAAGTAGACAAGCCCAGAATACATTATTAACAATGTCCCGTCCTTACTTTTTCCAGAGGAGAGAAAAATTTTCACATATTTTACTATATTTATGCTGGTCTTTATCACCAAAAGAAACTTTCTGAGTACCGACTTCCTGACGAAAAGCCTCCTAGGTAAGTGTCAGGGGTTTTAGTTGTTAATTTGTAATGAATATACAATTAGCAATTGACAAAACTTGAAAATGGAGCTGTTCTCCTAACTGGACACACAGTCTCTTTAGCCAAAATGCCCACATGAGATGGCAGGAAATTTATTTCCCTTTGCATTTTCTAGAAAGCTTAAAAACTCAATTGCAGCCATTTTACTTAGCCATGCACACCATTATTTCATCACAGTATTAGACTGTAAGGAAATGATCTTGCAAAGAAGGAGCCCAATGATACCCTGGTATTTGGGATGCCATTTGCCAAGTCAGTACTCATTCTGTGTGGTCATATTCCATGTAGGTACATAGCTGATGAAACTGGAAGGGTGATGCATGACATAACTTCCAAGGAGTCTTACAGAAGACAGTTTGAAGCAATTCAGCATTGCTTCAGGATTATAGGATTCACTGACAAGGTAAGTGATTGCCAGGACAAAAAGAAACTCAAGTGTTCATATTCTTGGGTCAGTGAGAATGAAGACCTGAAAGTTCCAACTTGGGGCAGTACACATGCTTTTCAGATGTCATGCTGGTCATGTTATAAGGTCTTGCTACTTGAAAGTGTGACCCACGGGCCAGAAACATTGTCATCACCTAAGAGCTTGCTAGAAATGCAGATCCTCAGGTCTAACCAAGAACAGCTAAATCAAAATCTGCATTTTAGTAAAATCCAAGGGGAACATTAAAGTAGAAGTACTAAAAATAAAAACAAAAAAATGATGTAGAAGTACTTTTACAAATGCCAAATATCTGTGAACTGTTACCTCTGTCATCAATTCACTCCAGCTTTGATAACACACACCAAAACGACACTGCCCTTTTCTGAGCTGGGGTTGTTCCAAACATTAGAGTGAATTGTCTAAGAGGAGGATAAGAATATGGAGGTTACCCCCAAGCCACAGGAATATATTTGTGTAAGTAGTTGCTTGTGCCTCAGACAAATTAAACCTTTTCACCTTTCTTGCAGTCACTTTCTTCTCCATGGTGCAGAAATGCAATTATTAGCTATAGTTCTAAGTATTATATTGCCTTTATCATACTAGATACAGGCTGTCTCTATTAAATATATACCGGGGGTGACAGAAAATATTTATTACCCTAGGCTCAAATAATACTGTGTGATACATTTGTGTCGTAGTTTCTGGGCTTTTTGCCATCAAATTTGTAAAATATACAGATTCTTTTGCCTTTCCAACAAAGGAGGTGAATGATTAGGAGATAAGTGAAAATGTTTAAATCTTCAGGGATTAGATTACAAGACACTTGAGTTAGCTTGGGACAGCCACTCTGGATAAAATATTGCTTTTGTAATCCAAGGAGTTTGGCCAGCCCTTTCCTCCCCAGCTTGGTTGATTTTAGTTACAATAATACATTTCTTCTTTCTAGCTAGCTGTTAAATTTTTCTGTCAGCCTCCCACAGATGTTAAACTGACAGCGGAAAATCCCAAAGGTCAGATACAAATAGAAATATATTTCCCTTGGCTTCTTAGAGGAGAGCAATTAAACAGGTTCCAGTATTATTAAAGGACCTTTATGGTGGTTAATTTATAGAGCTGGTTGTTATCAAAGATGCGTCACCAAAAGAGTCAAAGCTTGACAGTAGGGCCATTTAAGGTCACCAGGCTCATGCTGAAGTGTTAAGGGCATACTTTCTTAAAAGGGCACAGGAACAATAGAGAAGTCAGTCATAGGGTTCATAGTATTTTGCTTCTAAGAAGTACAACAATGGTTGTAGAATACTGTGGAAAGATAGATGCCAATTCTAAAGGAAAGGCTATTATATCAGCCCTGTCCTAATGGTAGAAATAATAATAAAACAGATGATGTTTTAAGATAAGAAAATTAAAAACAAAAGAAACTAAATATGCTAAGTATATATCCTTGAAGTAAGCCATCCCTAACTCCTATGGGAATAAAGTTTAGTAGAAATGAATGAATGATTGCATGAATAGCTATGAAAATAAAGAAACACAAAAGGTAGTAAATATTTTTAGTTTATGTCTGATCTGGACTGTTAAATGAATAATCAGACTGTGATTATATGTATGTGTGTGTATATTCATTATGTTCCATGTTAATTCATGCTGGAAGTAAACACAGTTTATGTCAGAAGTCCTGGAAATGGAAGGAACTGGCTGGATCTTTCTTATCCTGCTTTCTTTTGTTGTATCTTTGTCTGCATCTCTATAGACAACCTGTTTTGATGAATTAAAACAGTTTGCTTTATGTTTGTAAACTCAAAGTTCAGTTCAGTTCAGTTCAGTTCAGTCGCTCAGTTGTGTCCAACTCTTTGCAACCCCATGAATCGCAGCACACCAGGCCTCCCTGTCCATCACCAACTCCCAGAGTTCACTCAGACTCACGTCCATCGAGTCGGTGATGCCATCCAGCCATCTTGTCCTCTGTCGTCCCCTTCTCCTCCTGCCCCCAATCCCTCCCAACATCAGGGTCTTTTCCAATGAATCAACTTTTCGCATGAGGTGGCCAAAGTATTGAGAGTTTCAGCTTTAGCATCATTCCTTCCAAAGAAATCCCAGGGCTGATCTCCTTCAGAATGGACCGGTTGGATCTCCTTGCAGTCCAAGGGACTCTCAAGAGTCTTCTCCAACACCACAGTTCAAGAGCATGAATTCTTTGGCACTCAGCTTTCTTCACAGTCCAACTCTCACATCCATATATGACCCCTGGAAAAACCATAGCCTTGACCAGATGGACCTTTGTTGGCAAAGTAATGTCTCTGCTATTGAATATGCTCTCTAGGTTGGTCATAACTTTTCTTCCAAGGAGCAAGTGTCTTTTAATTTCATGGCTGCAATCACCATCAGCAGTGATTTTGGAGCCCAAAAAAATAAAGTCTGACACTGTTTCCACTGTTTCCCCATCTGTTTGCCATGAAGTCATGGAACCAGATGCCATGATCTTCGTTTTCTGAATGTTGAGCTTTAAGCCAACTTTTTCACTCTCCTCTTTCACTTTCATCAAGAGGCTTTTTAGTTCCTCTTCACTTTCTGCCATAAGGGTGGTGTCATCTGCATATCTGAGGTTACTGAGATTTCTCCCAGCAATCTTGATTCCACCTTGTGCTTCCTCCAGCCCAGCATTTCTCATGATGTACTCTGCATAGAAGTTAAATAAGCAGAGTGACAATATACAGCTTTGACGTACTCTTTTTCCTATTTGGAACCAGTCTGTTGTTCCATGTCCAGTTCTAACTGTTGCTTCGTGACCTGCATATAGGTTTCTCAAGAGGCAGGTCAAGTGGTCTGGTATTCCCATCTCTTTCAGAATTTTCCAGAGTTTGTTGTGATCCACACAGTCAAAGGCTTTGGCATAGTCAATAAAGCAGAAATAGATGTTTTTCTGGAACTCTTGCTTTTTCAATGATCCAGCAGATGTTGGCAATTTGATCTCTGGTTCCTCTGCCTTTTCTAAAACCAGCTGGAACAACTGAAAGTTCACGGTTCATGTATTGCTGAAGCCTGGCTTCAGTGGTATTTGAATTACCATAACATATTAAACAAATTGAGTTTTAGGTATGTTTAAAAGTACATGAAGGCTTTTCTGGCAGATTATCTGTGAAGGTCAAAATTGGACATTTATTACAGATCCCTTGATGAAGAGGTTACAGAGAAGCCTTTGAGATTAGGGAATATTTTTTTCCCTTTCTTCAAAACAGATCATGAATTGGGAGAATACTGCTGAGGATAGACTAGAGGGGTACATATTAAAGTGTTAATTGAGGGTGTTGAGATTTCCAGTGCCTTAATGACAGACAATAGTACTTATCATTGACTTTAAAAAAAAAAACAAAAACCTATATTGATGTATGATTGACATGCAAAACAAAAAAATTTTTTAAACCAACCACTGACTTTAAAGTTATGAATGTTGTGAGCCTCTGTAAAGGAAACTGAGTAAAGAGCCTGTAAGGAAGAATGCCTGTCAGCTGGGCCTAATGCAGTGCTTTGGGCGAAAAAAACCCACAACTGGTGAAAAACTAAAGACATAAGCTATTTCAAATCCTAAAAGATGATGCTGTGAAAGTGCTGCACTCAATAGGCCAGCAAATCTGGAAAATTCAGCAGTGGCCACAGGACTGGAAAAGGTCAGTTTTCATTCTAATCACAAAGAAAGGCAATGCCAAAGAATGCCCAAACTACCACACAATTGCATTCACCTCACACTCTAGCAAAGTAATGCTCAGAATTCTGCAAGCCAGGCTTCAACAGTACATGAACCATGAACTTCCAGATGTTCAAGCTACATTTAGAAAAGGCAGAGAGGAACCAGAGATCAAATTGCCAACATCTTCTGGATCATTGAAAAAGCAAGAGAGTTACAGAAAAACATCTGCTTCTTCTTTATTGACTACACCAAAGTCTTTGACTGTGTGGATCGCAACAAACTGTGGAAAATTCTTAGAGATGGGAATACCAGACCACCTGACCTGCCTCTTGAGAAATCTGTATGCAAGTCAAGAAGCAATTGTTAGAACTGGACATGGAACAACAGACTGGTTCCAAATAGGAGAAAGAGTACATCAAGGCTGTATATTGTGACCCTGCTTATTTAACTTTTATGCAGAGTATACAGAGTCCCTTGGACTGCAAGAAGATCCAACCGGTCCATTCTGAAGGAGATCAATCCTGGAATTTCTTTGGAAGGAATGATGCTAAAGCTGAAACTCCAGTATTTTGGCCACCTCATGCGAAGAGTTGACTCATTGGAGAAGACTCTGATGCTGGGAGGGATTGAGGGCAGGAGGAGAAGGGGACGACAGAGGATGAGATGGCTGGATGGCATCACTGACTCGATGGATGCGAGTCTGAGTGACCTCCGGGAGCTGGTGATGGACAGGGAGGCCTGGCTTGCTGCGGTTCATGGGGTCGCAAAGAGTCGGACACGACTGAGCGACTGATCTGATCTGCAGAGTATATCATGAGAAACGCTGGGCTGGATGAAGCACAAGCTGGAATCAAGATTGCCGGGAGAAATATCAATAACCTCAGATATGCAGATGATACGACCCTTCTGACAGAAAACAAAGAAGAACTAAAGAGTCTCTTGATGAAAGTGAAAGACAAGAGTGAAAAAGTTGGCTTAAAACTCAGCATTCAGAAAACTAAGATGGTATGGTATCTGGTCCCATCATTTCATGGCAAATAGATGTGGAAACAGTGGAAACAGTGTCAGACTTTCTTTTTGGGGTCTTCAAAATCACTGCAGATGGTGACTGCTGTCTTGAAATTAAAAGATGCTTGCTCCTTGGAAGAAAAGCTATGACCAACCTAGACAGCATACTAAAAAGCAGAGACGTTACTTTGCCAACAAAGGTCTGTCTAGTCAAGGCTATGGTTTTTCCAGTAGTCATGTGTGGATGTGAGAGTTGGACTGTGAAGAAAGCTGAGTGCTGAATAATTGATGCTTTTGAACTGCAGTGTTGGAGTAGACTTTTGAGAGTCCCCTGGACAGCAAGGAAATCCAAGGAGTCCATCCTAAAGGAAATCAGTCCTGAATATTCATTGGAAGGACTGATACAATGCTGAAGCTGAAACTCCAATCTTTTGGCCACCTGGTGCAAAGAACCAACTTTTTGAAAAAGACCCTGATGCTGGGAAAGATTGAAGGTGGGATGAGAAGGGCATGACAGAGGATGAGATATTTGGATGGCAACACCTGCACGATGGACATGAGTTTGAGTGTGCTCCGGGAGTTGGTGATGGACTGGGATGACTGGCGTGCTGCTGTCCATGGAGTTGCAAAGAGTCAGACATGACTGAGCGACTGAACTGAGCCGAACAGAGAAAACCAGGATTCTTCTCAACTTTCCACTTAGCCTCTTCTTTACAGAGAGAATATCTGCCTCAGTGGAAGAAGTGTCTTTTGAGAAAAAGAGATAAAGAAGCCAAGGTCATACATCCTGCATGGGGCTTTGGTAGATAAATAATTTCCCACTTGTGCTGACTGGTGGTGAAACCAAATTCATACTCATCAGCAGTGAACTGGGAAACCTGATTGTAGGAATTGTTTATCTTCTTGCTAAGTGTTCCTATCCTGAGTGAGCTGACTCCATATTATGATATAGAAAGTTGGAAATTGGTAAGAAATAAAAAGATAGAGTAGGTAGCTAATCAGTCCTAAAGGAAATCAACCCTGAATACTCATTGGAAGGACTGATGCTGAAGCTAAATCTCCAATATTTTGGCCACCTGATGTGAAGAGCTGACTTATTGGAAAAGACCCTGATGCCAGGAAAGATTGAAGGCAAAAGGAGAAGGGGGCATCGGAAGATGAGATGGTTAGATTGCATCACTCACTCAATGGACATGAGTTAGCTCAAACTCCGGGAGGTAGTGAACAACCGGAAGGAAGCCTGGCATGCTGCAGTCCACGGAGTCACAGGAGTTGGACACAACTTAGCAACTGAACGACAATGAATGGCAAGCAGATAGCAAGATTCTTCAGGAAAGGCAGGCATACCAGGCAAGAGGAAATGAGCAAGGTGAGGAAGGTGAAAAGTCCTTCCTAGGCTGGCTATGGAGAGAAGAGAAGAGACATTGGATCGCATGTTGGGGAGAGAGGAGTAATCACACAGGTAGACATATCACTGATTGAATTCTACCATTAGATGAATAATGTTTTGACCTAAATACAGGAATGGATGTAGGTTCCTAGGCCAGAAAGGGGGAACTAATTGGCTCAACAGTGGGACTGAAGAGTCAAGGGGAATAGGCTGGAAACTGCACAGGCCGCACAGTAAGGCTAATACCTCCATAATGAGGGGAGCACTGGGCACCCTTTCTCAAGTCCCCTTCTCTGAACCAAGGAAGGAGACCCAGTCTGCTTTTAACTTCAGTCTTTTGCTCAGTGCTTGAACCCAAAGTCTTTGCTGAAATATATAGGTAGTTTTCCTCTTTGAAAGAGGAAATCTCTGAGCGGCGTGCTGGAAAGAATATTGCCAACGACACACAGGGTGAGATGCTGGTCTCGAGGGTATGGTCCTTGTCATTTCCTTTGTGGATGGTCATCCTAGTGGTGAAATGCCTGGATGCCTTATTTTGGGAGGTTTCATAGCTTATACACTTACACATGGTGTGTGTATGTGTGTTTTAATTAGAGGAAATATTGAGAGTTTTAGATAAGCTCTTGAGATAACTATGTATAGAAATAATACATATAGAACTCACTGCTGTGGAGTCTCTGTTTTACTCTCTGAGATCTGCTTCTGTGGGGAGTCTGGATGCATTCTATAAGCCTCACGCTGTATTGATCAAAGTAATGAGGTTCTGTCATGTTAAATCCACGCTAGTCCCAGAAAACCCATTTGGTAGGTGTTCGCCTTAGCCACTCTTAAGTTGTGTGATTAAAACAGTGATTCTTGAAGTCAGAAACATGACATCTTGCCTTTGATTTAGGAGTTTGAAGAACAGTATTTTTCTATCGTGGAAGCCTAGTTTAAAACCCTCATTTGTCTCTGTAGCATTATCAGGTATCCAGCAGATGTCACTATTACGGTCCATGTTCAGTTTTTTGGCTTTACTGAGCAGTGTTTGCAGAAAAGGCTCAATTCAGAGGCAATGCTTTATCAATGGTCTAATGACAGTTTCTATTAGTTTGCTGCTATGTATAGTACTAAATCAAGTGCCCAGCCTGAGTGTTTTGTTTAAATCAAAGTACTTTATCTATAAGCATAAGATACAGGGATTTCCTGGCTATATATTTCATTTCTCACCTACAGGAAATGCAAATATTTAAACAAATAATTGTACTTTTTTTTATCATTGATTATTCTTATGTATTCCACCTTCAATATAAAAATAGGACTTAGATCATCACACATCATTTCTATTCTTACCAAATGTGTAGAGTTTTCTTCCCCATACTAACCAGTTCTTCTACAGTTCAGTTCAGTTCTGACACTGTCTACCTCAGATCAGATCAGTCGCTCAGTCGTGTCCGACTCTTTGCAACCCCATGAATCACAGCACTCCAGGCCTCCCTGTCCATCACCAACTCCCGGAGTTCACTCCCCCAGGACTGCCCCAACCTCAGATACCAGTTGCAACTCCCAAGTTTTCCTATTTCTGATGGACAGCCTGTAAATAGAGAGTTCCCAAGACCCTCCTCTTCAAGTTCAATAATTTGCTAGAAGGATTCACAGAACTCAGGAAAGCAGTTCACTTAATATTCCGGGTTTATAATAAAGGATACAACTGAGGAACAGACAAGTGGAAGAGATTTATAGGGCAAGGTCTTAGAAGAGGAGGCACCACCTCCTCTTTTCACCTTCATGTGTTTGCCAACCCAGAAGTTCGCCAAACCTGGTCAATTAGGGGTTTTAGTGGAGGCTCTGTTACCTAGGCATGCCTGATCAAGTCATTGCCTGTTGATGATTGATTCGATCTCAAGCCTTGTGCCCTCCTCGAAGTCTGGAGTCCAGCTAAGATTTCCAACCCCTTAATCACATCGTTGGTTCCTCTGACAACCAGCACACCCATCCCCCAAGAGTCTCCTCCTTAGCACAAACTCAGATGTGGATGCAGGGGGCTTATCGTGATGAACAAAGGACACCCTTCTCGGCTCTATCACTCAAAAAGTCCTAGAGTTTTAGAAACTCTTGTGCCAGAAATGGGTATGAAGACCAGGCATTTATTTTTTATTGTAGTAAAACATGACAGGTAATTTCTAGTGAGTCTTTCAAAATGCTTTGACCTCATAACTATATACTCTATAATTTAACTTCAGATGTTCTAATGAAACATAAATGAATGCCCTCCAACTATTTCATATAAACTATATTCAATACGATAAGGAAACATCTCTACTCTTGTCTTGAAGAAAGACCCATACTTGAATTTGAGAGCTGGTATTAGCTAGGGTTAAAGGCTAAAAGTGTCTTAAAGAACAAAGAACAGTTCTCTCTAATGTAAGCATTCCAAGGCAAGAGGTTCAGACTGTAGAACATCTCTGTTCCATCGAGTCATTGGTCTCAGGCATTCTAATCAGTGGCATGATTGAAGGTGGATGGTTGGGAGTTCGATCCAGCAGTAAAGGAAAAAAGGCTTGAAGGAGGCATGCTCCCTTCTATAAGGAAAGCCCAGAAATGGCCCACCTCATTCTGCCTGTTCCTTTGTTAAGAATTTAGTTACATGGCCTAACTGCAAGGAAGGCTTGGACATTTGTTTGTATGCCCAGGACAGCGCGGTGGAGATGGATGTGGGTGGACTAGTGGTTTCTACCACAGTGCTGGTAAGTTTATTGGTTTGATTGGCAATGACCAAACATGATTCTTGATGTCCTTTTCAGGAGGTGCACTCAGTGTACAGGATATTAGCTGGGATTTTGAATATTGGAAACATTGAGTTTGCAGCTATTTCCTCTCAGCATCAAACTGATAAAAGTGAGGTGCCCAATGCAGAAGCCTTGGAAAATGGTAATTATTTGATTCCTGTGCATTGTGTTGCCAAAGTACATGTTTCTTTTACTTGGGTAGTTTTTCAAGACTCAAAGATATAATGTGCTGGTCCTTAACTGGCTCTGGGTGTTTTCACTAACCAATATTTCCCAGAGAATATCTTGTAGAACATCAGCATTCATTTCATAAGTGGCAAGTACATAGATGTTCTTCTGAAAAGTCCATGGCAGGTAACTTTGGGCAGTGATTCTCACCAGTGGCTGCTTTTAAAAATCATCTACAAATTTTTGAAAAAGATATGAGAAGTTGGACCTCACTCTAAATTCACTGAATCAGCATCTGGAGGGGATAACACATGCACCTATTTATTTTAAAATTTCCACAAGTAATAATAGTGGCACAAAGAAGATTCCTGAGTTAGAAAAAAAATTTATTTAAATAAACATCTCTTGTGTTAAACTGTAGCACTTAACTATGCTAATGCGCTTTGTGATTTTCTGAGAGCAGACTCTACTCTCCAACAATTGCTCCAACTAATTTGGTCAAAGACCACCTCCTTCCACATTTTTTTCATCTAACACATGAAAAGAGCTTTCAAAACAGTTTGGGAGGCACTGCATCAGTCTAGGTGCTTCTTGGGGTCCGGGACCCCACATGTTTATCCTTGGCTCTGAAGTTCTGAAGATACAGCCTGGCACATGGCTGATGTTGGATGAATGCTGGCTAACTGGCTGGCTGGCTGGCTGGACAGATGGATGTCTACCTTCTCCAACATTATCCTCACCCTCTCTTCTAGCTGCCTCGGTTCTCTGCATCAGCCCTGAAGAGCTCCAGGAGGCTCTCACCTCACACTGCGTGGTCACCCGGGGCGAGACCATCATCCGCGCCAACACTGTGGACAGGGCCTCGGACGTCAGAGATGCCATGTCTAAAGCCCTGTATGGAAGGCTTTTCAGCTGGATAGTAAATCGCATCAATACACTCCTGCAGCCAGACAAAAACATATGGCAAGTTCCCCTGACGAGCAGAGACCTTGAGGAGAGCTGTCATTGACCCCAGTGTCTCCTAGAATTTCCAAGAGGAAGCCTTTGGTCTTCTCTTGGGTTTTCTTTAATGAAGATCTCAGGGCATCTCCTTTAAAAGATGGTGTATTTATAGCTGAGAGGCTCATGATTACAGAGCCACTGCATTAAGGTATTTAAAAGAACAGGATTAGCTGGGAGCTGGGCAAACTGGGTTTGCATCCAGACTCCATAGCTTCATCTGTGCACATCCTAAGTCATAGTTTCCTCATCTGTAAAATGAGAATAATATCCTCCTCCTGCTGCTGTTTTTAGAATCAACTGAGTCGTTTCATGAGAAGTGTTAAAGCACAGAAATATCACAGTATTGTTACTTCTACAGCTGTATCTGTGCTAAACATTAGTGGTTTCTATATTGTGGAGGAACTGACAGTATCAAATTCTAGAGTCTTCTTCCAACTAAGCCTTGTGGGTGAGAAAGTAGAAGAATAAATGAGCAGCAGTTCCAGCCCCTTCAGATAGAGTGGTTCCACTTTAATCTCTCTATAAATGGAGCTTCTGAGGAAAATTTGAAATTTTGCTGCTTAAAATATGTGAAGTTGGAGATACTGTTGAAAGACTTAGGAAACCAACTGTTAAACACAGAGACTGTTCCTTTCTGAAAGGCGGCAGGATGCCACTTGCCCTGAGTAGCTACGTGTGTTGATAAAAATGTAGGCAGGAATATTCTCACTGCCCTGAGACTGCTGTTTCCTTCTCTAAAAGGTTTTATTCTTCTCTCTCATGCAGTACTGCAGATGATGGTATGAATGTGGGGATCTTGGACATTTTTGGATTCGAAAACTTTCAGAGAAATTCATTTGAGCAGCTCTGCATAAACATCGCCAATGAGCAAATTCAGTACTATTTCAATCAGCATGTTTTTGCTCTCGAGCAGGTAACAGTGAACTCTGAAGGCCCGGGACCTAGTGGGGAACGTGCCTGCAGGCTGCCTAGAGTTTGAAGAAGAAACCTTGTTAGTGAGGTTAACAGGTCAAAGACTCCAAAGAAAAACCACTGATGAGGCAGTCCTGTCAAAATAACTTGACAATCTAAATGTAGTTTGATAAAAAGAGATCTTGATTTCTGTGGAAAGGTACATTTCCTCCCTTGAGTGAAGCTGGTGACAAGCCAATTATTTAGATGCTGTTTCCAAACTGATTCATATGCATTGCCCAAAATGCTGCATTCTCTTCTGCTTTATTTAACTAAATATTTGTGATCACATCCCAAATGATACCGGATGATCTGGAACTCAGGATAAGGTTCTTGGTTTCCAACTCTCTCACTGACCATATGAATCCCCTTGTCTCCTGCATATTAGACCCCACCAGAAGTGGATTAGTATCTTCAGGGAGGAGTAAGATACGTTCTTGGTTTTCTCAACATGGAAATCTTCCCCCCATGAGTCTAATGGCAAATAAAACAGGATGTAAAGCTAGTGGACCCAAAGTCTGGGGCCCTTATCCTCCACCTCAACCCGAACCCAACCCCAAGACTCTCCTGTATGAAGAGAGAGTATATAGTTATAAAAACTAAACATTCTGACCAAACTCCTTGTTTTAATGCAAGAGCAAGGAACACATTAAACGGCTAGGTTAGATAAAGACAAAGTCATGGACTGAAAACACCGATATTGGTTTTATCATGAAAACTGGACAAATCCACAATGCACTCCTCCCCGACCCATCTTGTACAAAACTGACCTTGTTTCAATCCAGTTTACTTCCATTTATTTTCCCAGGAAATCTGAAGTTCTTTTTAGTGTTTTTTTTTAGTACAAAATGATTCCTTTGCAGAAGGCAGAAATCTGCTTTCCTCCTGGTTTCAACCATACTTGTCACCAGAATAAAAAATTTTCAGCTTCCCTTCCTTTCTATATCATCTTCTCAATTTGAGTTACCAAGTGCATGTCTGAGAGACAGAGAGAGACAGAGCCAAGGTTCTGTTGCCAACCTGACCACCTGCCATACGCTCCCTGTAGGTCAGTCTTAAATCCTGAGCTTCAGCAGTGCTGGATGCAGAAAAGCCTTGTCCTCCTCACATAAAACACACCCTGTTCTGTGTTGCCAGACAGAGAAAGTGCATGCAGCCTGGTGGTACCTAGGCCAGTACTGGGCTGGAGTGATTCACGATCCATTTCCTTCCAGATGGAGTATCAGAACGAGGGCATTGACGCTACACCCGTGGAGTATGAGGACAATCGCCCCCTCTTGGATATGTTCCTCCAGAAACCCCTGGGACTGCTTGCACTTTTGGATGAGGAAAGTCGGTTTCCTCAGGCAACGGACCAGACCCTAGTTGGTAGGTACCTTTTAGCAAAGGCATACGTATGTGCAGAAGAGAACTTGGCTATTTGGCTCATATCATCAAATGGTTTATGGAATCCTTCCTGTGTATTTTGGCTACCTGGTGATGGTGAAAATAGAGACTCTGCTTTTAATGAATTGAAATATTCAGAACACATCCTGGTAGGATTTGTGTGTTAAAGCAAACCCATCACCATCTCTCAAACTCTCCTCACTTTCCTGTTTCTGTAAAATAAACTACCTTTACCCTATATCAGTATCATTTTTACACCTTCTGTTTCCCTTATTTTCCATGACCAACACTTGATACCCCTCCTGTTTAACGCCCTTCTCTCATATCTCCACCTGGACCTGCAGCCATCTTTAGTACAACTTTGTATAGAAGCCCTGCTGATGTTCTGGCTTCCTGGCTCATATTTTATGCTGGACATCCCACCTAATACAGTTTTTATAAAGCCACCTTTTCATTAAATTACCATTGTCTGTGGAGTGATGGTGAAACATCTCCTTCTGGCATTTGGAGTCCTCTGTACTTACCCCCATACCTCTCCACCTCCTCCTCCTCCTTTGTCAATCTTCAGCGTTACCTGTGACCCATCTCTCACTTTGTGAGATCCTTGGGCAACAAAGTCCGGCCCCTGCATCTCTTTAATGCTTAGCACAGTTCCTCACACAGAGTAGGCCATTGTTGATCACAGTAGCAAAATTATCTGGAGAGGGATGGAGAGGAAGTTTCAAGCCTTTTTCCCAGATGGAAAATTGATTTGTGGGAGAGATTCGCTTCTAGGAGTTGAGACTGCCACCTTTGAGTGACTTCCTTTTAGCTATACAATTGTCTCAAGTTGTCAAGAGGAATATAGACCAGGATTATTTGCCTCCCATGGAGTATCTTCATGGTTCTAAAGCTAATTTGTTGGTTTTGTGGTGTCATCAGTGTTTATTCTTGGAGTTCCCAGAGCAGAACATGGTATCATCGAGATCAGCTTGACACAAAAGACAATATGAAACAGCTAGATGAGAACTTGAATGTAAATGCCCATATCATGTAGCGGGGTGGGGAGGGGATCTTTCTCCATCACTGTACAAATAAGAATAATATCAGGCTACTCTGAAGTTGCTTATGCTGAGTCATCGTGATTTGAGAAGCGTATTTTTGTCTAAAGGACCAAAGAGTTCACATTGTAACTTTTAAACATGAAAATCCACACAGATAAATTTGAAGATAATCTTCGATGCAAATACTTCTGGAGGCCCAAAGGAATGGAGCTGTGCTATGGCATTCAGCACTATGCTGGAAAGGTGAGCTATTAAACCTGAATTTTGACAAGGAGCAAGTGTCCACAGTACTCTGTTTGTGGCACTCATGAAATTGCTTGCAGATTTCTCTCTCCTTTTAATTCTTCTTGAACACTAATCATACTTCTTAAACCTTCTCAGTGGTATTGCTCATGGAAAGTAGCCCCTGGCAAAAAAGCAATTTCTCGCTGGGGTGGCCCACAGAGCTGCCATCTGCTTCTCACCTGAGGTTTGGCCTAGAAGTGACAGCTCTCCAGAGAGAAAACATGATGGCTTTTGCAGCGTTTAGTGGTGAATGCTCACATTCAAAAGTAATTTGGAGGTGTGTAGGCAACGAAGGAGGGTTAATATCACAGTGGGGCTCAATTTTTAGCACTTTGTAGCACAAGCATATGTCTACAGGGCACCAAAAATGTCTAGATAAAAAGGGGGGAAAATTCACTTCATCATCCAGATGTTAAGATTTTACAACATTAACTGAAATTTCCACTTTTCATCCATTATTCCTCAGTCTCAGTTTCAAGTTCCTGAAACAGGTTAGTGAGTGATTCAGGAAATCCCCTCCTCCTGTAGCCAACAATTCATTGCTCATGTTACTCTCTAAGGAGCCATGTGAATTATGGCTAATTGGTTCCGGCAGGGTCTGCTGAGGCCCTGGGCCCAGAAAATGGGTAGGAGTTCAATAAAAGGCATTTTGGATTACTTTGTTGATTTAAGACTTGTTGAAATTATTTTTCACATTCATATCATGGCATGGAAATTAATTTTGCCTGACTGAATGCTGTTTGAAAGGCAATTTAATGTAAGTGAAGAGATTGTTTTTGTCTTCACATAATACTTGACAGTATCTATCTTGGATCTTGGCTAGAAATTGCAATCCAGTTTTCCCTCCTAAAAACTTAATTGACCCTAGTGTTGGAGGCTGACTGCACAAGACATCCACCCTGATCCCCAGTCCCCATTCTTCTCCTCTCTCCTGCCTTCCATTCCCGTCCCCTTCTTTGCACCTCTCTTCCCCTCTCTGTCCTTTTACACCTATTTTCTAACTACCACTCTTCTTCCCTCTTGTCCTTTCTTGATTTTAAAAGGAAAAAGAAAGGATCCTTTTCCTTCTGGGCTCTGTATCCTTTCTTGAATTCATTTCTTTGGAGCATGCCTTTAAAAGTCTCTGATCTGAATGTCCTCTGCCCTGAGAACCAAGAATGCTCAGAGCCCCTAAGCCACCACTCAGGGGCCACAAGCACCTTGGGAAGCAGCGAGGGTGAAGGGTGTGTGAGCACGGAGCCAATCTGCCTGGGTTGGGTTGCCTGCCCACCCTGGTGACATGTGTGGCCGTGGCCACATGATTCAGCCTCTCTCTAAGCCTCTGTTTGCCCACAGTGAAATGGAGGCAATAGCAATGTTAACCTCATCAGATGGATGCTTCTCATATTGTGAGTGGCCAATATAATTATTCTGAAGTGATTTATCTTTGATAGGACTCTCTTCATCAAAGAACAGTTGAACAAGGAGTTAAGATAAAATGGCCTCTCAAAAATTTCAATTCTCCCCCTGATCTGGTGGCCTGGATTTAAAAGCATGGCTATGTAAAGATGAATTCTATACAGAGATCGATTAATGACTGACCTCAGGCAATGCCAGTGTTGCCTGGCAACACTGTGATGAGGACAGTATTGGCTCACCTATGATTTGCTCTTTACGCTGCAGGTATTATATGATGCTTCTGGGGTTCTTGAGAAAAACAGAGACACTCTCCCTGCTGATGTGGTGGTCATACTGAGGGCATCAGAAAACCAGCTTCTGCAGCAACTCTTCTCAATCCCTTTGACTAAAACAGGTACTAGAGGGACTTCCCTGGTGGCCCAGCGGTTGGGACTCCGTGATTCCACTGGTCAGGGAGCTAAGATCCTTCGTGCAATGTGGCATGACCACAAAGAATAAATTAAAAATGTAAAAAAGACAACAATCAACAACAACAAAGCTGGGTACTTGTAACGTCTCTGACAGCCCTAGGCCTGCCTCATGCTTCTACAAGCCTTGCTGGGGTTTCCAGTTCATGTCTAAAAACCAACAGGGCAGAGCTACTAACATTTTGAAATTTGAGCAGGGATAAAAGTCTATTAACCTGAGTTCAAGAAAAAGAAAGTGATTATTTCTTTTGCATCTAATTGCACAGCATCAGCCTATATATACATGTGTGTACATACACACACTTTCCATAACATCAGCTTTTAGACTTCTCATTTTCTCTACCTAATTCCTTTCATTCTTCCATTTATAGAAGTGTATGTTGGGACTTTGCTGGTGGTGCAATGGTTAGGACTCCGTGCTTCTACTGCAGCGGGCACGGGTCTGATCCCTGGTTAGGGAACTATAATCCTGCAAGCCACATTGTGTGGCCAATAGAAAAAATAAAAATAAAAACATGTATTATTATGCACTCACTCATGTCTGACTCTTTGCGACCCCATGGACCATAACCCTCTAGACTCCCTTGTCCATGGACTTTTCCAGGCAAGAATACTGGAGTGGGTTGCCATTCCTTCCTCCAAGGGATCTTCCTGACACAGGAGCTGAACTTATGTCTCTTTAGTCTCCTGCATTGGCAGGCAGATTCTCTACCACTAGTGCCACCAGGGAAGCCTATAGTTTATATTATCATAAGTAAGTAGGTGTTAGTCGCTCAGTCGTGCCTGACTCTTTGTGACCCCATGGACTGCAGCCCACCAGGCTCCTCTGTCCATGAGATTTTCCAGGCAAGGATATCGGAGTGGGTTGCCATTTACTTCTCCAGGGGATCTTCCCAACCAAGAGATCGAACCCAGGTCTCCTGCACTGCAGGCAGATTCTTTACCGACTGAGCTACAAGGGAAGCCCATAGTTTATGCTAAATGCTTTAAGATGGTCTTGGTTTACCTAGAATTATTGAGAAGATTAATTCTATTTATGTATGATTTCAAGTAATGGGACTGGGGCCAATCAGAGTCATCCAGTCAGGCAGTCCTCAAAAATGATCCAACTTACCTGGTCCAACTTACCACTTGGTCATCATCTAAGCCCACTACTGTTTCTAACCAACCTGGAACAGATGTGTCGCTGGCCTATATTCACAGCCTTTGTGTCCTGAGAGTCAGCTTCTGTGTAGTTGTTAAGTCGGGCCTCATGCAGGATTAGGAGGCCAAAAGATGGACCATCCTAGTCTTTGCTGTTTTACCCAATGGGTTCTAACTGGGTCAAGCGCCTTTGATTTATCTGGGATTTTGCTGCTGTTGGCTGGGCAACAGAGCTTCCCATAGCTCTCCTCTCAAGGGCCTTATGTTTTTGAGGCTATGTCTGGAAACAGCTACTTTTAAAAAAGGAGGCAGAGAAACCTCATTATCATTGTTCATAATTTCTTTTTCTTTTCATGTCCCTTGTCTGATCATTCACATTGTGTCTAGCTCAGAGCCTATGCAAGCTAAAAGAGAGTGGTTGCCAGGTCTGAATTTTAGCAACGTGCGCAGGAATGAAAAGCTTACTTAAGAAAAAAATCACAGTCTACAACCTTTGCTTCATCTTTACTTTGGAACCAGCTTTTAACTTTTTAAAAACATACTCCCTTAAGAATAGTAGAGTGCCCCTCCAAAGGCTGCCCTCCAGCTTCTTCTCCAGACCTCCCTTGGAAACAGCCAGGATTTGATTTTATTATCAACTTCTGGGAGAGTGGGCAGCTGTGGGCAGAGCTGGGGCTCCCTCACCAGAGACTCAGTTGTATACTCACTATGTGACTCTGTGTAGAGTCAAAGAGGCAGCCATTTTTTAATAGGAGACATCCTCTTTGAAATAAAATATATCCAAGTGACTTGTTAGCTAGCATTTATACCCTCCTGTATATAAGAGTAATGACGTGTCAAATCCATTGACAATTTTGGAATTTCTAATTTTTCAATCTTTGGCAAAATAAAAACAAGTTCAAGTCTTGGCCACTGGGTGGCGCTGTGCCAGAGGTCATGCTCTGCAGCAGCCACTGCTGCCCGCGATCGCCTAAAGGCTGGGGAGGAACAAAAACAAAGAGA
The DNA here is from genome assembly GCA_935064755.1 of Tragelaphus eurycerus. Taxonomy (NCBI): domain Eukaryota; kingdom Metazoa; phylum Chordata; class Mammalia; order Artiodactyla; family Bovidae; genus Tragelaphus; species Tragelaphus eurycerus. Next base: position 1,606,236 of record CAKXYN010000060.1, read on the forward strand.
TACCCTCTGCTTCTTTTTGCTTTTCTCTGAAAGAACTTTCCTCCTGTTTTATAACTTCTGAATCTTGCCTTGAAACTGCATCCTACACCACCTGGAGGAAACAAAAGTGACTACTGAGACGAGAACATGAACATGAAGTCGCTCAGTCGTGTCCGACTCTTTGCGACCCCATGGACTGTAGCCTACCAGGCTCCTCTGTCCATGGGATTTTCCAGGCAATAGTACTGGAGTGGATTGCCATTTCCTTCTCCAAGGGATCTTCCCAACCCAGGGATCGAACCTGGGTCTCCCGCATCGTAGACAGACGCTTTACTGTCTGAGCCACCAGAGAAGTCACTGAGACGAGAACAGACATGTTTTCCTGACAAGCTTCCTTGTATTCTTGAGTTGTATATTATGCATAATAATTTCTTTTGAAATCCTTAGCTTTTCTTTTCTCCACGTTTTGAGTATAATTATGAAAACTTTAGTAAGCACGATTCTGTTTTCTTTTTCTGAAATTATTCATGGAAAAAATACCTTCAATCAACAAACATTCATTGAAGAGTTGCTAATAAATAAGACACTGTATAGGCAGTAAATTGGAATATAATGTGGCTTTACCCTAAAAGCAACTGGAACTTTCTTTTACCTTCACTTTCTACCTAGAATTGAGCACCAATTTATCTCATTATGACAATGTTGCTGCTGCTAAGTCGCTTCAGTCGCTTCAGTCGTATCCGACTCTGTGTGACCCCATAGACGGCAGCCCGCCAGGCTCCCCTGTCCCTGGGATTCTCCAGGCAAGAACACTGGAGTGGGTTGCCATTTCCTTCTCCAATACATGAAAGTGAAAAGTGAAAGTGAAGTCGCTCAGTCATGTCCAACTCTTTGCGACCCTATGGACTGCAGCCTACCAGGCTCCTCCGTCCATGGGATTTTCCAGGCAAGAGTACTGGAGTGGGGTGCCATTGCCTTCTCCGCATTATGACAATATTTGCCTTCAAATCTCAGTTTTAAAGAGATTGTGTATCTTGTGTTGAAGGTCTGAATATTAATTGAGCTTCTAAAGTTTAAAGTGTCACATTCTATATTTTTTGGTTTTACTATATTACACCCCTTGAAAGTGGAAAAACCTTTCTGGATAGAAAAGGTTGTATTGTGTTTGCTAAAAATGCAAATGCTTATTTTCAGCACATACCCTTTAGGAAGGGCAGTGTGGCTGTCTACCTCAGCATTGGGGCTGGAAGCGAGATCCCACACATCCTAGCATTTTGCAAGAGAGTATATATGTTAGTTGTTCAGTCGTGTCTGAACCCCATGGACTGTAGCTCACCAGGCTCCTCTGTTCATGGAATTCTCCAGGCAGGAATACTAGAGTGGGTTGCTATTCCCTTCTCTAGAGGATCTTCCTGACCCAGGAATCAAACCTGGGTCCCTCACATTGTAGGCAGATTCTTTACTGATAGAGCTACCAGGGAGCTTCTCTTGCAAGAAAATATGATAACATTTTCAGTGCATGAGAAACTATTTTCTTGGTCATTTAAATTTTTTTTTAATTTTATTTTATTTAACTTTACAATATTGTATTGGTTTTGCCATATATCAAAATGAATTTGCCACAGGTATACATGTGTTCTTTCTGCCATAATAGTGGTATCATCTGCATATCTGAGGTTATTGATATTTCTCCCGGCAATCTTGATTCCAACTTGTGTTTCTTCCAGTCCAGCATTTCTCATGATGTACTCTGCATATAAGTTAAATAAACATGGTGACAATATGCAGCCTTGACGTACTCCTTTTCCTATTTGGAACCAGTCTGTTGTTCCATGACCAGTTCTAACTGTTGGTCCAAGATCCAACCAGTCCATTCTGAAGGAGATCAATCCTGGAATTTCTTTAGAAGGAATGATGCTAAAGCTGAAACTCCAGTATTTTGGCCACCTCATGCGAAGAGTTGACTCATTGGAGAAGACTCTGATGCTGGGAGGGATTGAGGGCAGGAGGAGAAGGGGATGACAGAGGATGAGATGGCTGGATGGCATCACTGACTTGATGGGTGTGAGTCTGGGTGACCTCCGGGAGCTGGTGATGGACAGGGAGGCCTGGCTTGCTGCGGTTCATGGGGTGGCAAAGAGTCGGACACGACTGAGCGACTGATCTGATCTGATCTGATCTGATACATGTGTTCCCCATCCTGAACCCTCCTCCCTCCTCTCTCACCATACCATCCCTCTGGGTCGTCCCAGTGCACCAGCCCCAAGCATCCAGTATAGTGTATTGAACCTGGACTGGCGACTCATTTAATATATGATATTATACATATTTCAATGCCATTCTCCCAAATCATCCTACCCTCTCCCTCTCCCACAGAGTCCAAAAGACTGTTCTATACATCAGTGTCTGTTTTGCTGTCTCATATACAGGGTTATTGTTACCATCTTTCTAAATTCCATATATATGCGTTAGTATACTGTATTGGTGTTTTTCTTTCTGGCTTCACTCTGTATAATAGGCTCCAGTTTCATCCACCTCATTAGAACTGATTCAAATGTATTCTTTTTAATGGCTGAGTAATACTCCATCATGTATATGTACCACAGCTTTCTTTCCATTCATCTGCTGATGGACATCTAGGTTGCTTCCATGTCCTGGCTATTATAAACAGTGCTGCGATGAACATTGGGGTACACGTGTGTCTTTCAATTCTGGTTTCCTCAGTGTGTATGCCCAGCAGTGGAATTTTTTTATTTATCCTGCTTGAAATACTTAAAGAGGGCATTAGTTCAATGAGCATAGATATTATGGGCAATTACTTTACGAATTTCTTTTAGGGGATGAACTACAGAGAGGAAGGAGAAAGGTTAATAGTCTTGGAGGCTATTAACCCCAAACTTTGAAAAGAGGTCCAGCGTTTGGCTCCTCAGTTTCAAGAAGAGAGACTACGAAGGGGAGTTTGGCAATACTCTGGTTCCTGGTCTTGGTGGTGACTACATGGATATTGGCTTTATAATACTCATTATGCTGTACATTTACATTTTGGATACTTTTTTACACATGCAATCTATTTCATAATAATACTTGTTTCCCCCAAGGATAGAGAAAGTGAAAGTGAAGTCGCTCAGTCGTGTCCAACTCTTTGGGACCCCGTGGACTATAGCCTACCAGGCTTCTCCATCCATGGGATTCTCCAGACAAAAATATTGGAATGGGTTACCATTTCCTTCTCCAGAGGATCTTCCTGACCCAGGGATCAAACCCGGGTCTCCCACATTGCAGACAGATGCTTTAACCTCTGAGCCAAGAGATGGTATCTTAAAATTCCTCCTCTCCAGGACTGCTGGGCGGGTGACAATCCCTTCATTAGTGCATTTCAAACAGAAGTATCAGCACTTGGTTTAATCTCTTATCAAGGTTAAGAGGATTAACCTCTGGGTGTGTTTGTGTAAAACTATAATATAAAATCAGAGAGAGTACTCCAGTTGGCATTTTCCTTTCTCCTGTACCCACCTTCCTGTTCACTGAAAAGGTTATAAAACATGGAGCATGAGATCATGAGGTTCAGGGTCCTCAGCTTCTCCCAGGTTGCTGCAGCATCCTTTCCAGCAGCTGTTTCTGTGGGCACCCAGCTGGGCCTCGTGGTGGAATCACCTCTGTCTGATGGGTGCCTTCTCGTTCTGAGATGCCAAGTGACCATCAGATAAACAGGCAGCTGTAGTCATTAAGGATCCTCTCTCTTCCCCTTTTTGCTTTTGCAACCACTCTTTGGCCACTTCAGATGTGATGAAACTTTCTTTGTAATCCTTCCTTTTGATAAGAAATTCTCTGAAGACTTTATATGTGAAAATTTGTTGTGGCAGCAACACTGCTTTCTAACCCTTCAGCTGGGACTTTTCAAACTAATGATCCAGGTAGAAAAACATTAAAAGGAAAGATGTTATAACATGGTTTCATGGCCTATTTTCCTGTTTGGGGAATATTCCACTTGCTACAAGTAAACTAGAGAAAAGTTCAAAAGGCTCGGGAGGAAAGAGAAAAGGAGGTTTCAAAAAGAACTTGAAAAATCCATTTCTGTCTTTGAATCATGAATTTTGATTTTCAAATGGGAATTTGGGGTTTTAAAAGAATTAGGAACTTTACTGGAGTTATTCTCTGAGTCTCAGAGTCTGATTTTGCTTCAAAATCTGGAACTGAGTTTTGTTTCTACTGTTGCCTTCTCTCTGAGGATTCTGAGGTTTCCTCTCTTGGAATTTGCAAGTAAAAATCAATGGTAAATTCTATCTTGACTTCATTGGCTCCCCTTATAATTTGGAGAGGGGACAAGACGAGCCCCCACATTGTATCTGCAAAGCTCTGTAATACCCTGCTGAAATCCTTGCTGTGAAATGCCTGATCCTGATTCTGTAACTCCCCAAATTAACAGCATTAAGCTCTTAAGGGGATGCCTTTTTGTAACCATCTCTCAGAGTTCTCATTTTCCATTTCTGGCTCTTTTTCCATTCTGGCAGTTTAGCGTATGAATCTGGCAAGATGAGCTGACTCTAAGTGACAAAGTTCCAAGTCATAGACATGAACAGTGCTTGGCTCTTCCTGAAATGGAGGGAGGCACGAATAAGCCAACCCTGTTAGGGAGCTCTGCTGACTCATTTCCTGCCTTTTTCTTCTAATTTGGGAGTGCATCTCAGTCAACCGATAATATATATTTATCATCTTTCTATTAATAGATATGGTGCTATGCATAGGTGCTTTTTAGAAGGAATAAAAGAAAATCCCAGCCAGAATAGGCTGACAGAGAAAGAGTGCTAAATCCTAAAATGTATAAAGGATGCACAACATCCTGTATGCAGCAATAAATGGGGGGGAAGATAAGCACTGTATCTATACAGGTAAAAATAGAAGGAAAAGTCATGGAAATATCATGAGTCAGAGTGGGGAAAGAGTTCTCTTAACTAAGAAAGGCTTCTTGGAAGAGATTTTTTTTTCCCCCTAATAGACTAGAGAAAATTGAACAGTCTGGTGTAATGAGGCATTCTGCACCAGGGTGTACAGCCCTGGAAATGAGAGGGAGGTGGCAGGGGGGTGAATAAGTGAACAGGACAAAGAGGAAAGGACTCAGGGCAGAGAGAGAAGTGAAGTGAAGTGAAAGTTGCTCAGTTGTGTCCAGGCCAGAATACTGGAGTGGGTAGCCGTTCCCTTTTCCAGGGAATCTTCCCAACCCTGGGATCGAACCCAGGTCTCCCGCATTGCAGGTGGATTCTTTACCAGCTGAGCCAACAGGGAAGGGGAAGCAAATGGAAGAACAATAGTGGGCTCCTGATGTTGATCCGAAATGCTCAGGGTCAGGGGCAAGGTGGACTTCTGCAGGGACAGCTTTAGGGTGACAAAGGAAAACTTAAATAGGGTGTTAAAGACTAATTAGAGAGAACCAGGGTGCCCCAAGGAGTCTATGTGGAGCTCTGTGTGAACAGATGCTCAATAAATACTTTCACATTCTACGTTTAGATCTAGCATGAGTTATTTTTTATATAAGGTGTGAGATAGAGATTTTTTTTCATAAGTATGTCTAGTTATTCCAAAACCATTTATTGAAATGACCGTCTTCTCCACTGATTGATTGCTTTTACATATGTCGAAAACCAATTGGTTATATGTGTGTGGGTCTGTTTCATTGGTGTGTGTGTCTAACTCATGGATACCACAATGTCTTCACTCATAGCTTTACAGTAAGTCTTAGGAGCACATAGTGTGAGTGCCTCAGATTTATTCTTCTTTTTCAAAAATTTTTTGGCTATTCCAGTTTGTTTGTCTTTACATGTAAACTTTAAAAACAGCTTATCTATATCTATAGAAAGGCCTACTGGGATTCTGATTGCTGTTGCGTGAAATCTATGGGTCAATTCAGGAAGAATTTTTATGTTTACTACATTGAGTCTTTCAATCTATGAACACACTATGTCTGTTTATTTGGATTTTCTTTGATTTCTTTAATTAGTATTTTGTTTTCACATGCAGATCTTGTACAGGTTTTGTTAGATTTATATCTCAGTATTTCAGTTTTGGGAACTAGTATTGTTCTATTTGGAGAAGGCAACGGCACCCCACTCCAGTACTCTTGCCTGGAAAATCCCACGGACGGAGGAGCCTGGAAGGCTGCAGTCCATGGGGTCGCTGAGGGTCGGACACGACTGAGCGACTTTCCTTTCACTTTTCACTTTCATGCATTGGGGAAGGAAATGGCAACCCACTCCAGTGTTCTTGCCTGGAGAATCCCAGGGATGGGGGAGCCTGGTGGGCTGTCGTCTATGGGGTCGCACAGAGTCGGACACGACTGAAGCGACTTAGCAGCAGCAGCAGCAGCGGCATTGTTCTATTCTACCATAGGTTTTTGTGGATTGACCTTGTCTTAAACAACCTTGCTAAACTCACTTGTTAGTTCTAGGAGTTTTGTTTGATTTTGTTTTTGCAGATTTCTTGGGGTTTTCTCCATAGACAGTCGTGTTATCTGTTAATGAGAAACCCTTTTTTATTTTTCTTTCCAGTCTTACACCATTCATTTCTTTTTCTTGCCTTATTTGACTGGCTATGACTTTGAGTATATAGCTGGATGGAAGTGGTGAGAGGAAACGTCCTGCTTTGTTCCAGATCTTGGGGTAGAGCATCCAGTCTTTCACTGTTAAGTATGGTGCTGGCTGTGGTTATTATGTAGGTATCCTTTCACTTGCTATCCCCTGTGTGGAATATTTTCCCCAAGACATACCCATGGCTGCTGTTTCACTTTCTTCAGGTCTTTTCTCAAACTCTACTTTCCCTGGCTACCTTGGTAAAAAATTTCAACCTACTAAATACTTATAAATCCATTTCCTGTTTTATCTTTTTCCTTAGCACTCATCACGACCTAACTTACTATATATAATTTACTTGTTTACTGTCTGTCTTCCTCCAGTATAAAGTAAGTTTCCAGACAGCAGAAATTTTGTCTGGTTTGTCCATTACTGTCTCCTCAAAGTTTTAGCAATACCTAGTATATGGTAGGCCCTCTCTATGTATTTGCTGAGTGAATGAATGGACGGCTGAACCAAATCTACCCATCTACCTGCATCTGTCCCCATTTTGTTTTCCTGCTAATCTAAATGACTGAACCATCCTTACTCTCATTACAAGCAACTCTCTGCTTGCCTCTTCCTTCCTTTCCTCACCTTCACAAGGGCTTTCATCCTGTGATTGTTCCTCCTCTATTCTGCATCAGCTATTTATTCCTCTTAATGTGGTCATCCTCATCAACGTGGTATCTTCTGTCTTTTTGACTGCTTGTTATGGGTTGAATTGTGTCTCCCTCCCAAAAAATATGTATGTTGAAATCCAAATTCCTAGCTCATCAGGATGTGACTGTTTGGAAATAGGGCCCTTGCAGAAGCAATCGAGGTAAAATGGAGTCACCAAGATGGGCCCTATGCCAGTGTGACTGGTGTCCTTATTAAAAAGGAAAATTTGGACAGAGTCAAACAGTGTCAGGTGAAGATGAAGTCAGAGAGCAAGGCGGTGCCTCTACGGCCCCTCTCACCTGCATCTCCTAACCAAACTCTGCCTCTGCTCTGTCCTCACCCAGCCTGACAGCTAAACAGTCGTCTTTCTAGGAATAGAAATTTGATCTTTGTCACCGCCCTGCTTAAAGCCTCCCATGGCTCCTCATCACACCTAAAATAAAATCCAGACTCCTCTGCTTACCTGAAACTCTTAATGTAAAGTCCCCATCTTCTTGAACTCTTCCCCTCCCTCCCTGCCTTCATTCTGTTCCTCAGACAGTCCAAGCCTTTTCCTGACTCAGCACCAGCTGCTCACTCTGCCTGGGACATTCTTTGCCCAGATCTTTACAGATCTATCCTTGTGATCCAGAATTTAGCTTAAATGTCACTACTAAAGAGAGGCCTTCTCTGTCTGCCCAAAGGATGATAGCCCGGTGCTTCCCCACTCACTCTGTCATGACACCCCGTTTAACTGTCTCCATCAGGAGCTGACATAATCTTGTTTCTCTCTTCTGTGACCTGCCCCCTACCCTCCTTTCCTAATGCACAGTGAGTCCTAGTAAATACTTGTCAAATAACTCACTAACTCCTGCAAGGTAGAAAATATACAGGTAAAATCCAATTCTTGACTTCTAATCTGTGTTAGCTTCCTAGGGCTGACATAATGGGGCACCACAGACAAAACGTGACTTAAAGGTACTGTCTCATAATTATGGAGGGTAGACATTCACGATCAAGATGTGTGCAGGTTTCTTCTGAGACCTCTCTCTCTGGCTTGTAGTTTGCTGCCTTCTCAGGGCTCTCACATGGTCACTCCTTGGTCTGTGTGTACACTGTCTGTGTCCTCTTCTTAGAAGGATGCCAGTCATCTTGGATTGAGACCCACCTGTATGACTTCATTTGCCCTGAATCACCTTTTAAAAGTTCTATGTCCAAAGGTGGTTACCTTCCGAGGGACTGAGCGTTAGGACTTGAACATATGAATTCAGGCAGCGGGAGAGGGGCTACAAATTTAGCCCATAGTGGATCACTAATTGGAGAAGGCAATGGCAACCCACTCCAGTACTCTTGCCTGGAAAATCCCGTGGACAGAGGAGCCTGGTGGGCTGCCGTCTGTGAGGTCGCACAGAGTCAGACACGACTGAAGCGACTTAGCAGCAGCAGCAGCAGAATCACTAATTGTTGCAGGAGCTGTTCCATATGAGCCCCCTTACCAGGGGGCATGTGAGGCCACCACTTTTTCCTACAAAGCCCAGGGACTACTCTGTTTAACCAGAGAGAGTTTACAGCCTCACCTAGTCAGAGAAAGAGAGCTGTGCCCGCTCTCCTTTCTTTCCTCCCTCCTCCCGCACCAGAGCAGCCAGTCCAGAGCAGAGGTATGGGAGACAGGCCTCCTTAAAGTCCTGGAAGTATCTATCCAGCCTGGAGGGAAAGGGGCAGTGGGGAAAAAAACCTTTGACTTGAGGTGATTTTAAAGGTCAAAAACAAATAAGAAGGAATTTTCAAATCCAAAAGTAATCTCTAATAACAGAAAATCTGTGAAGTGGGGCTAAAATATAGTTAAGGGAGCTGCCATCCTCAAAGAAAGGAGAGGTAACAGCATGGATAGGGAAGTAACAGGGAAAAGTGGAGCTGTTTTTTGTTTATCCCCAATAAACTGAAATCGCTGGGTGTAAGTTTCATGAGGATAGGATTTTTTCCATTTAGTAGGCTCCTCTTTCTAGCTCCTGGAGAGGTGCCAGGCACATAGGAGATGCTCAGGAGAGTCTGTTTGTTCAGGCAGGGAGTGTACTTTGAGAACGGATTTCCCTCATGGTCTTGAGAGCACTTGAAACACATCAGAAATGTGTGTGAGTTGTCCTGATTTATGGTGCTGACAGGGAGCCCACCAGCATGAGAGATTTGTTTTAACAAGTTGTGAAATTCAGAGCTCCATCTAGAGCTCTGGAGAGACAAGTGGATGCCCTATTAGGACATCTGGAGAGACAAGTGTGATGCCCTATTAGGACTCAGGTCCTAGAGAAGTGCAGATAGACTTGTAGTTACATCCAGCATCTGAGATTGATTGCCAGCCCCTTTCCTTATGTGCAGTGGGCAGGGTAGGGCTTTCCCAGAAGCAAGCAGCACACTCATGCTTAAAGCACAGAGTGTACTTCGCTGGAAAGCACGAGATTCACGTTTTCTCTTAGAAACCTCGCTGCCCTGGGGACTCTGGGTGCGTGTGAAGTCACACTCCCATCTATTGCTGCCGCAGCCGGCTGGAGAACAGAAGGCCTCTGCTGTCAGGTTCCATGAGGAACAGTGTCCCCGTCTGCCCTTTACAGAGGGTCCTGGCAGCAGCTGAACCATGCCAGGAGAGACTTCACACCTTCCTACATCTCCCTTTGTTAATGGTTGTCAGCCCTTGTCTAGAAGAGTCACTGGTTGTCTTTGTTAGACTTGTTGAGGACAAAATGGGTGTGTGATATGGTTGTGGGAGGAAGACAGCATCTCTTGAAATTCTTTTGTTTTCCTTTTCCCTGAATGCCTTCAGGTTTTGAGTTGTATTCTCCAAGTACTGTTTTTGTTTTTGCTTGTTTATTCATTTGTCTTTTTGTTCACATGTAAGCAGCTTAAAATTTTCTTTCCTTTTAAAAAGTCTACCAACAGTTTGTTCTACCCCATCAGCTGTGTGGAGAAGGCAATGGCACCCAACTCCAGTACTGTTGCCTGGAAAAATCCCATGGACGGAGGAGCCTGGTAGGCTGCAGTCCATGGGTCGCTAGGAGTTGGACACGACTGAGTGACTTCACTTTCACTTTTCACTTTCATGCTTTGGAGAAGGAAATGGCAATCCACTCCAGTGTTCTTGCCTGGAGAATCCCAGGGATGGCAGAGCCTGGTGGGCTGCCATTTATGGGGTCGCACAGAGTCGAACACGACTGAAGCGACTTAGCAGCAGCAGCTGTGATGGAGTAACAAGCCATGGATTGTAAGTCAGTAGACAAGCTGAGCTCCACCTGAGTTGGTACTTTGCATCCAGTGGGTTTAATTCAGTTCTCTGAACAAGCTTCCCATCTGCAAAGTGAAAGCTTTGCATGAAGAAGAACCCCTCTATTAGAAGGAAGCTTAAGATCAAACAGACCAACCTTTAGTGACTCCTTGGCCAGATTTTGTCTGCAGTTACTGTGGTTTGCAGAGAAGGCGATGGCACCCCACTCCAGTACTCTTGCCTGGAAAATCCCATGGACGGAGGAGCCTGGTGGGCTGCAGTCCATGGGGTCGCTAAAAGTCGGACACGACTGAGCGACTTCGCTTTCACTTTTCTCTTTCATGCATTGGAGAAGGAAATGGCAACTCACTCCAGTGTTCTTGCCTGGAGAATCCCAGGGACAGAGGAGCCTGCTGGCTGCTGTCTATGGGGTCACACAGAGTCGTACACGACTGAAGTGACTTAGCATAGCATAGCATAGCATACTGTGGTTTGACTTCCCTGGTGGCTCAGACGGTAAAGAGTCTGCCTACAATGAGGGAGACCTGGGTTCAATCCTGGGTCAGGTAGATCTCCTGGAGAAGGAAATGGCAACCCACTCCAGTATTCTTGCCTGGAAAATCCCATGGACGGAGGAGCCTGATAGGCTACAGTCCATGGGGTTGAAAAGAGTCAGACACGACTGAGCGACTTCACTTTTTTTTCACTGTGGTTTGAAAGCTCTCATTGGGCTCTCTTCTGTTCTTTGGTCTAAAGCACCATGCTGTCCAGTGGGAAAGAAAATGTTACATGAGCCACATTTTAAAAAGTAAGAAGAAACATGCCTTAGTCCATTTGGGCTGCTATAACAAAATATTACAGACTGGGTGGCTAATAAACAACAGAAAGTTATTTCTCACAGTTTCAGAGGGTGAAAAGTCTAAGATCAAGCCACCAACAGAGTTTATGGTTGACGAGGAACCATGTCCTGGTTCATAGTTGGCTTTCTTCTCATGGTGTCTTCAGATGGCTGAAGGGGTGAAGGAACTCTCTAGGGCCTCTTTTATAAGGAAACAGATCTTATTGATGAGGGCTCTGCTTCTGTGAATCACCTAATTAACTCCCAAAGGCCCTACTGCCAGATATCATCACATTAGAGGCCCGGATTTAGTGTATGAATTTGTGTGTGTAGGGGATGGGGGACACAAACATTTAGTCTACAGAACAGAAAACATTAATTTTACTAATATATCTTTACTTATCATATCAAAATATTATCATTTAGCATTGTAATCAATATAAAATTATTGAGGTACCTTACTTTTTTTGTTTTGCTGTCTTTGAAGTCTGGTGTGTATTTTTGGCTAACAGTGCATCTCATTTTGGACGAGCCACACAGTTCATGGGTAGTGCAACCACTACATTGAGTAACGTGGCTTCAGAGAGTTGCTGCCCTGGCCACAGATGCACCTCATTTCTGCCCTCAAGGAGAACTGAAGAAATGCCAAAGAGCCCTTCTTCTTGCTGGTCCTTCCAAAGAAAATAAATACTTCTTTCTTCATAAAGTAATATTTTATTACATTCATACTTCAGCCTATTTCCCCGTGTGTGAGAAAAGTCATTGTTCTGGATTTGCAGAGCTCCAGCACAAGCCTGTTAAAAGTTCCCGTGGCTCTCTTTGCAGAGATAGAAAGGTCCCATATTATCAGCATCAAGAGCAATGTTTTCCAACATGTGTTTCATAAAACTTAGGTTTGTGAGATGTGATGAGGTGTGATGTGAAGAAGAGATTTCCATGGTAGAAAGTGTGGGGAATACTAAGTATGAAATTCCAATAAGTGTCTTTATTGCAAAAATACCGAGAGATGGCTCCCATGTATAGATCTTCCGAAACCAGTAAGAGGCTTCAAAAAGCATCTTGAGGATCAAGAGTCAAGTGGGACTTAATGAGGCAGTGCTGTTTGGAAAATTTTATCACTGAGTCTTTCTTTTCCAGGGAAATCTTCCAGTGTGGCTCTTAAATCCATTTCCAAAAGTCCCTCATACTTTCCTAGTTCTAGGGACCCTGTTCCTAGTATGTCCTTGAAAAACAAAAACTAAAATCACCTTTACTAATGAGTTATAATATAATGGCTCTAATATTGGGAAAGTATCTGTTGTGAATCAGATCCACTATCTTTCCTCAGTACATTTTAATATAATACTCCTCTCATAACTCCTACTTGTGACAGTGAATGCACATTTTATTTTTAAGTGGCAGTACAATTTAGGGCCATTTTATTTCTTTAATGATCTTGGGAAGTACAGCAAATATGGCAGCTGTGATTTTTCAAATGGTCAAAAATGCAAGAAAAACAAATTCTGCTTCTCCCACCAGCATTCCTTCTCATTCATAGAGAAGAAATATGTTCCCATTTAAGATGAAAGGTTCTTTGCATTTATTTCATAGCTCATATTGAGGAAAAGTCTCAAGGCCATTTATAGTTTATTAATTCAAAATCTCTTTATAATGGGGCTTTCAGGTCATCTTCCCTCACCCCTCAACTTACTGGAAGATAACTTGAGGCACTCCAAATCAAGTGAGTTAGAAACAAAGCCATCATAATTATAATCTCCCTGCTTAGAAATGGATCACAACTTAATGCTTTTTTCCCAGGAATTTGGGTCATGTTAATAAAAACTGTATTTTTCTCTTTAGAACGCAAGAGCAGCTTCTAACAGTCTGGTCCATATGTTAGAAGCATATAAAAGTTAATCATTTTGCTCTGGTGCCAGCATGTTGTGTGCGAAGAGAAGCTGTAAACCACAGCTGTGTGGAGAAACAATTGTGAACTTTACTGGCTCGCACATGTGAGATGTCAGTAAACTAAAATGTCACTTAACTTTACTGGAGAGTTGGAAGTGGGAGAGGAGCACTTAGTAGAGTGGTTCCATTCTTTACATTTCATAAGGACAGTTCAAGTTATAGAAAACCCAGATCAACTGTTTTCCAGATGATTCGATTTGGCTTAGTCACAAGGATAATGATTGCTGGGTAATCAATGGAAACTGTGTGCAGTTGACCTGGTTTGGTGTGTAAATGACTAAAAAATTCAGACATCATCTAAAATCAATTGGGTTCAATCAGTTTGGCCAGGCAGCAGTCCCCTCAATTACTCAGTGGTCTTCCTTGAATAAGACCAGAAACCCTGAAATAACCACAGAATCTATAATGAGGTCATCCTAGTTGATGGGCCCTCTCAGCATCACTGCTCCATGCTGTGCACGGTGGATATCTGACCTTTGGCCATAGGCCTGTATACTCTGCCACCATTTTCTTTCTTAGTGAACTGGGGACATGGCTCACAGTGTTGTATTAAATAATTCATTCTACACATTTACCATAGTGCCTACTACATTGTAAGCATTTAATAAATGTTAGTAGTATTTTCCCCAGAGAAGGCAATGGCAACCCACTCCAGTACTCTGGCCTGGAAAATCCCATGGATGGAGGGGCCTGGTAGGCTGCAGTCCATGGGGTCGCTAGGAGTCAGATACGACTTCGCGACTTCACTTTCACTTTTCACTTTCATGCATTGGAGAAGGAAATGGCAACCCACTCCAGTGTTCTTGCCTGGAGAATCCCAGGGATGGGGAGCCTGGTGGGCTGCCATCTATGGGGTCGCACAGAGTTGGATACGACTGAAGCAACTTACGGGGAAGGCAATGGCACCCCACCCCAGTACTTTTGCCGGGAAAATCCCATGGACGGAGGAGCCTGGTAGGCTCCAGTCCGTGGGGTCGCTAAGATTCGGACACGACTGAGCGACTTCACTTTGACTTTTCACTTTCATGCATTGGAGAAGGAAATGGCAACCCACTCCAGTGTTCTTGCCTGGAGAATTCCAGGGACAGGGGAGCCTGGTGAGCTTCCGTCTATGGGGTCACACAGAGTCGGACACGACTGAAACGACTTAGCAGCAGCAGCAGCAGAAGCAACTTAGCAGCAGCAGCAGCAGCAGCAGTATTTTCCCAGGTGAAGCTAGTAGTATAGAACCCACCTGCCAATACAGGAGATGTAAGAGAAGCAGGTTGGAAAGATCCCCTGGAGGAGGGCACAGCAACCCACTCCAGTGTTCTTGCCTGGAGAATCCCAGGGACAGAAGAGCCTAGCGGGTTACAGTCTATAGGATCACAAAGAGTTGGACATGACTGAAGCGATTTAGCATGCATGCAATAAATGTTAGTATTTAAATATTATTAACACTTCTCTGACCCAGAGCAGAGAGGCAAATATAGAGCAAAATAAGTGGATTTCTACATATATTTCCTTATCTCTGATGGATTTTTTTAAAACACAGTAAATAAAATTATATAGTACTATGAGTCCTTCCTTCTTTCCTTCCTTTCCTCCTTCCTTCCTTTTTCTCTTTCTTTCTGTTGAGTGTTTGTGATTTCTCTGTTTTGAAAATAGTATCTTAAGAATGTAAACAGGAAAGAATAAAATAAACCCTCAAATCTTACACCCTCAGTTTATTTTCTTTTCTAGTCATCCAATCCAACATTTAGTAAGGTTCTAGGCAATAGAAAATTGTAGTCTATAAAACTCTGATTAGCCAAAACCTCTAGTTAATAACATTTTGTAAATTTCAAAATATATGCTGAAGAGATGACCACTGAGTCAAGTGATTTAGCTTAAACTAAAACTCTTGGCCAAGTAGTGCTTCTAGGGGTTCCATGGGGCTCCAATCAAATCCCCTATACCAGCAACATCTGCATCTCCACTCACCACTGAAACTCTATTCACTATAAATTTAACAGAAACACTTTATTCCCAAAACTCAATAAATGTTCATCTAGCCTTCTGGATGATGAAATCCAGATATTAAGAAGGTAAGTAACTCTTTCAAGCCTTCCTAACAAGTAAGTGACAGAGCTGAGAAAAATCCCAGGGGGTTCGACCCTAGCACTCACGGTCTTAACCACTTCACCTCTGCAATCTGGGGCTCCAATAGCTTGAGCAAAGATTCTAAAATATGAAGGGACTGTGGCATGGCCAGAGAGCAGCATAAAATTCAGGGTATGTGGAAGGAAGTGAGGTGAGCAGGGGCCTGCTCCTAAAAGGGCATTGGATGTCATGTTAAATAAATGTAATGCCACACATATTCACTCATTCATTCATTCACATATATTAACTGAGTGTCTACTACGTGCTAGGTAAATTGTGCTAAGTACCAGGTCTAAAGTAGTAAATAGAATGGACTGAGTGCCTGCCCTAAGGGAGCTTAGACCCTAGTGAGGAGTCACAGACAGTGTTTTAATTAGATTCATGGGTAGCTTTCAGTGTCACATCAAGGAACATCTTTGGCTTTGATGAGACATTTTCTGCTCATCTATGGTGCTCTACTAACTGTGTAAAATGGTTCACAGTCAATTGCTATTTCTTTGGAATAATGAGTGTTTCTTTTTGGATGACTGAAAGAAGAATCTGTGATATTGAAGTTTGCCAAGAAGTAGTAGATATGATCCACCTATAAGGCAAGGGTAGGAATCATTTGAAATGTAGTTCCAGTGAATTATACCACCTTCAATAAACTTTTTTTTTTAGCATCTACTATTTGTAGAGTGGGCTTCCCTGGTGGCTCAGACAGTAAAGAATCTGCCCACAGTGTGGGAGACCTCAGTTTGATCCCTGGTCGGGAAGCTCCCCTGGAGAAGAGAATGGCAACCCACTCCAGTATTCTTGCCTGGAGAATTCCATGGACAGAGGAGCCTGGCAAGCTAGAGTCCATAGGATTGCAGAGAGTCGGATACGACTGAGCAACTAACCACACACACATTTGTAGAGCTCTTCACAAGTCTTGTAGAAGGTGCTGAAGAAATAATTTTTGAATTAATGAGAATAGAAATATTTAGTGCCTGGCTTCAGAGATCTTGTAACTGGTATAAGGGAAAAAAGCCATTTCTAAAGACAAATACCAATACAAGGTAAAATATTTGCATTGACTTAAAAGGACTCAGACACATATCCACTGATTATCTGAAGCCTCTAGAATTAGTACAGAATTGTGATGCTTGTAGAGTTCCTTTATCAGAGAATAGGACAAGATTTTATTGAAGGGAGATTTGGACATCAAACAGTTATTCTGAATGCTGTGTCACAGTTTCATAAAGCCAAGTTCTCAAAAAAAGCAATCAGTTCAGTCCCTCAGGCTTGTCCAACTCTTTGCGACCCCGTGGACTGCAGCACGCCAGGCCTCCCTGTCCCTCACCAATTCCCGGAGTTTACTCAAACTTATGTCCATTGAGTCGGTGATGCCATCCCACTATCTCATCCTTTGTTATACCCTTCTCCTCCTGTCTTCAGTCTTTCTCAGCATCAGGGTCTTTTCAAATGAGTCAGCTCTTCGCATCAGGTGGCCAGAGTATTGGAGTCTCAGCTTCAGCATCAGTCCCTCCAATGAATATTCAGGACTGATTTCCTTTGGGATGGACTGGTTGGATCTCCTTGCTGTCCAAGGGACTCTCAAGAGTCTTCTCCAACACCACAGTTCAAAAGCATCACTTCTTTGGCGCTCAGCTTTCTTTATAGTCCAGCTCTCACATCCATGCCTGACTACTGGAAAAACCATAGCTTTGACTGGACGGACCTTTGTTGGCAAAGTAATGTCTCTGCTTTTTAATATGCTGTCTAGGTTGATCATAACTTTTCTTCCAAGGAGTAAGCGTCTTTTAATTTCATGGCTGCAGTCACCATCTGCAATGATTTTGGAGCCCCCCAAAATAAAATCTGTCACCATTTCCACTGTTTCTCCATCTATTTGCCATAAAGTGATGGGACCAGATGCCATGATCTTAGTTTTCTGAATGTTAAGTTTTACGCCAACTTTTTCACTCTCCTCTTTCACTTTCATCAAGGGGCTCTTTAGTTCTTCTTCGCTTTCTACCATAAGGGTTGTGTCATCTGCATATCTGAGGTTATTGATATTTCTCCCAGCAATCTTGATTCCAGCTTGTGTTAAATCCAGCCCAGCATTTCTCATGATGTACTCTGCATAGAAATTAAATAAGCAGGGTCACAATATACAGCCTTGACGTACTCCTTTCCCTATTTGGAACCAATCAGTTGTTCCATGCCCAGTTCTAACTGTTGCTTCCTGACCTGCATACAGATTTCTCAAGAGGCAGGTCAGGTGGTCTGGTATTCCCATCTCTTTAAGAATTTTCCAGAGTTTGTTGTGGTCCACACAGTCAAAGGCTTTGGCATAGTCAACAAAAAAAAGCAATGCCTGTACTTAAAAAATAAAACTTACATAAACTTCATCCTTCAGCACCATGACACATATCAGATTCAGTAGAAGAATCTTTTTGGTCAGTGCCATTTTATGAATGGTAAAAACAAAAATTTGAGAGAGAGAGGAAGGGAGAGCGAAAGAAGAGAGTGAGAACTATGTATGTGTTGGTGTCTAGAAAACCTGTGGCACTGTAGCTTAGATACAAGTCACACTGGCCAGGGAGGCCTGTTATAAGCTTTGTTGCCTATAGAGTATTTCTTTCTCAGTTTGCCTCTCCTTATTTTCTGGATTTTTAAGCAGCTACAGTTTTTCTCCAAGATCTGTACATGAATGTTTAGAGTAGGTCTTTGAATATGTGTTAGGTGATAATAGTCATTCCTTGAAAGAAAGCAAAATAATTGGTAAGTGAGAAAACTGGACTTGAATACCTATAGACCAAAAGTTAACCTTGAATGCTTTCAGAGTCTCAATCAAAAAAAAAAAAAAAAAAGATTTACATAAGTGATAGTTGCATTCATATTAGCAATCAGCTTTTCAAAATGATGTATTTGCTAATATCCAAACTGAAAGAAGCATAATTTTTCACTTGGAGAATACATATTATGACGATGCTGAAGATAAGCACCTTTGATATCACAGAATGTGTTTCAGGGCTTAGTGAAACAAAGGATTTTCTGTCTTGGTGTAGAAATAATTCAGTGAGAGAGTGACAGGTAAGGAAGGAGTTTATTAGTGTAAGACACTTGTAAGAGATGCAAGCAGGCAGGCTAGGGAGTGCTTCCCTGAGAACTTCGTGGCTACATTTTTATAATCAAAGGAAAAGTGGGGAGGGTTGGAAAGACCATATTCTGTATCTTTCTTGAGTAGACATCAAGTCTCTGTCATAGACCACTCCTCCACATTGGGAAAGGGAGTTTTTTTGTCCCTATGTGGTCAAACTGAAACTGTCCTGCTGCTACAGAAATAGACCAAAAGGCAGTAACATACTAAACTATGATAAATCATTTCAGGTTTTAATATAATGCTACCTTTTCCTATATTTTTGTTTTTAGTGAATGCAGAGAAGCATGTTCGAGGAATCATTCACTTGCTGAGCTCACTGGGCAGGATGCACATCTCATTCCACCATTGTTTCACTGTTTTGGGGGTGTGTCTCATGTTTCTGTCACATGGTTTTATTGCTAAACAAAACTGCTTTCTGGGATGATCTTCAGTTTACAGGGGTCTCCTGTACTTTTTTCAGTTTAATCACCTACTTTCTTCCTTTACTCTGTCCCTATCACCTTGAATTACTTAATCTTTAAAACATCGTTGGGGGGAGCAAAATATTATACCTCTATCCCCTCTCTCATGTGTTATGAAGAAGAGTGACATACAAATTAGAGATCTGAATAAGCTCACTTTAGCCAAAAAAGCAAAGAAAGTGGAGGAGTAACTGGAAAGAGACCCCAGAAAGAGAGCCAGGGTTAGTTTCTCATGGTGATCAGCTGTGAAGACAGAGTTAGCAAATTAAATATCTTCACCTCTGTCAAATCATTACTTAAGCTTCCTCTATCTATCTAAGCTGGGCTTCCCAGGAGCTCAGTAAAGAATCTGCCTGCCAATGCAGAGACACAGTTTTGATCTCTGGGTTGGGAAGATCCCATGGAGAAGGAAATGACAACCCACGCCAGTATTCTTGCCTGGGAAATCCGATGGACAGAGAAGCCTGGCAGGCTACAGTCCACGGGGTCACAAAGAGTCTGCTGAACATAGACACGTGTGCTAGCATCACCATCCTCCCCTCTCCTATTGCTTGCCAAATTGCTAGGAAATAATATGTCATGTCGATTTTAGTTTTATCCCCTTTGTTTTGTTTTTTCTTATTTTCCCTAAGTCAGCAATCTCTTAGAATTTATTTCACAACCATCGAGAGACTTTCAGACCTGAATGGAAACCCAACACTCCTTAACCTTTTTTACTCCAGTTCATTTACTATATTAATTTGTTTCCTGAACCCATGATCTTTTTATTGTCTGCATAGTTTTGCCTTTCCTGTTTGGAATAATACATTTTCCATTTGGAATAATATAATATCTAGCCTTTTCAGATGACTTTTTTCACTTAGTAATATAGATTTTTGAACTGTGGTGTTGGAGAAGACTCTTGAGAGTCCCTTGGACTGCAAGGAGATCCAACCAGTCCATTCTGAAGGAGATCAGCCCTGGGATTTCTTTGGAAGGAATGATGCTAAAGCTGAAACTCCAGTACTTTGGCCACCTCATGTGAAGAGTTGACTCATTGGAAAAGACTCTGATGCTGGGAGGGATTGAGGGCAAGAGGAGAAGGGGACGACAGAGGATGAGACGGCTAGATGGCATCACTGACTTGATGGATGTGAGTCTGAGTGACCTCCGGGAGTTGGTGATGGACAGGGAGGCCTGGTATGCTGCGATTCATGGGGTTGCAAAGAGTTGGACATGACTGAGTGACTGATCTGATCTGAATATAGATTTAAAGTTCTTCCAAGTCTTTTCATGATTTCATAGCTCTTTTTTAAGAACAAAATAATCCATTGTCTTAGATATAACTCAATTTGTTTTTCCATTCACCTACTGACATCTTGCTTACTTCCAATTTTTGGCAACAAGTTTCTGTGTGGACATGTTTTCAACTCCTTTGGGTAAATACCAAGGAATATAATTGCTGGTCATATGTAAAAGTATGTTTATTTTTGTAAGTAGCCACCAATCTGTGTTCCAAAGTAGCTGCCCCATTTTGTATTCCCATAAGCAATGAATGAGAGTTTCTGTTGCTCTACATCCTTGGCAGCATTTAATAATGTCAGTGTTCTGGATTTTGGCTATTTTAGTAGGTGTATAATGGTATCTCATTTTAATTTGCATTTCCCTGATGATATATAATGTTGAGCATCTTTTCATATGCTTATTTGCCATCTGTGTATCTTCTTTAGTGAGGTTTCTATTAAAGTATTCGGCCCATTTTAAAATCAGGTTGTTTGTTTTTTCATTGTAGAATTTCAAGAGTTCTTTGTATATTTTGGATAATAGTCCATTATCAGATGTATCATTTGTGAATTTTTCCCCTGATGTTGCTTTTGATCAATATTGTTTACTGCCCTGACCAGCTCTCTGATTTACAGCCTAGGTAAAGTTTTCACGTGCCCTGGTCACAGATGTCATGCAATCTTTTTTGGTACCAGGTAAACATTACACTATCCCTTATAGTCCAAGAATCTACCCCTCTTACACCTCAATAGCAGACATTGATCTAGATTCAGCTGCATAGCACAGAGGATTTGTTCCACGAGTGCCATAGCAAAATGCTGCAGCACACACGAGTGGAGGACCACTCATCTACTCAGACTTCTCATTGGAGGTATTATACTGTTGAGTCATAGAGACTAGAAGTGATCTAAAGTCAGAGATAGGCTTAGGATAAGAATATAGGTTTCTCAGTTATGAGTCTAGCATTCTTTTCATTGCTTCCAGGCTAAAGAGGGAGAACTTATAAATAAGCACTTATAATTTCAAGCACTCAGTCATCATCCTGCAACATGTGAAGTTACCAGCTTCTTGTTTTCTGAAACACTGTGTGGCTTTTTCAGACTTAATTGAAAACATAATGTTATGCTTTACATAGAGAAATTCATAACTGACCCACCATCAATAGATAAGTTGTGTTGATCAGAGCTTCTAAGGAGGGATTTTTTTTATCCTATTTTATATTATATAAAATATTATATAAAAATATAATTATATCCCTATTTTATATTATGTAAAATATTTTTATTATTTAGTAATCAGTTTATTCTCTCTTGCCCTTGTCATATAGTCTTAGACTATCACAAGATTGGAAAAGGTCAGTTTTCATCCCAATCCCAAAGAAAGGCAATACCAAAGAGTGCTCAAACTACCGCACAATTGCACTCATCTCACACGCTAGTAAAGTAATGCTCAAAATTCTCCAAGCCAGGCTTCAGCAATATGTGAACCGTGAACTTCCTGATGTTCAAGCTGGATTTAGAAAAGGCAGAGGAACCAGAGATCAAATTGCCAACATCCGCTGGATCATCGAAAAAGCAAGAGAGTTCCAGAGAAACATCTATTTCTGCTTGATTGACTATGCCAAAGCCTTTGTGTAGATCACAATAAACTGTGGAAAATTCTGAGAGAGATGAGAATACCAGACCACCTGATCTGCCTCTTGAGAAATCTGTATGCAGGTCAGGAAGCAACAGTTAGAACTGGTCATGGAACAACAGACTGGTTCCAAATAGGAAAAGGAGTACGTCAAGGCTGCATATTGTCACCATGTTTATTTAACTTATATGCAGAGTACATCATGAGAAATGCTGGACTGGAGGAAACACAAGCTGGAATCAAGATTGCCGGGAGAAATATCAATAACCTCAGATATGCAGATGATACCACCCTTATGGCAGAAAGTGAAGAGGAACTAAAAAGCCTCTTGATGAAAGTGAAAGTGGAGAGTGAAAAGGTTGGCATAAAGCTCAACATTCAGAAAACGAAGATCATGGCATCTGGTCCCATCACTACATGGGAAATGGATGGAGAAACAGTGGAAACAGTGTCAGACTTTATTTTTCTGGGCTCCAAAATCACTGCAGATGGTGACTGCAGCCATGAAATTAAAAGACGCTTACTCCTTGGAAGGAAGGTTATGACCAACCTAGATAGCATATTCAAAAGCAGAGACATCACTTTGCCAACAAAGGTTCGCCTAGTCAAGGCTATGATCTTTCCTGTGGTCATGTATGGATGTGAGAGTTGGACTGTGAAGAAGGCTGAGCGCCGAAGAATTGATGCTTTTGAACTGTGGTGTTGGAGAAGACTCTTGAGAGTCCCTTGGACTGCGGGAAGATCCAACCAGTCCATTCTGAAGGAGATCAGCCCTGGGATTTCTTTAGAAGGAATGATGCTAAAGCTGAAACTCCAGTATTTTGGCCACCTCATGCGAAGAGTTGGCTCATTGGAGAAGACTCTGATGCTGGGAGGGATTGGGGGCAGGAGGAGAAGGGGACGACAGAGGATGAGATGGCTGGATGGCATCACTGACTCGATGGATGTGAGTCTGAGTGACCTCCGGGAGCTGGTGATGGATAGGGAGGCCTGGCGTGCTGCAGTTCATGAGGTCGCAAAGAGTCGGACACGACTGAGTGACTGATCTGATCTGATGAAATGTGTAATACAGGGTTCCCTGTATTGCAACAATGTGACCCACGAGAGATTTTACTCAAGACTCTGCCCTCTGTAGTAACTAACAAATGTAAGTCCCATAATGGCTTGTATCCAAACCATTCACCTTTGGCCACATGGTAGGATGAATAGCTACATAAGGCCACTGGAAGAGCAAAATTAGCTAAGCTTTTGTCCATGGTCCCACCAGTAACTTATGATGTCCTAATAAAGTTTTCCTTTTCCATGTTTTCTCCCTCCAAAGTTCTTTACAAAAGGGTCATTTCTACTCAGTTTTCAGAGTCTCTTCTATGATGACTATTTCTTAAAAATCATTAGCCTGAAATAATACTTACGCTAGAGAGGCATATTTTGGGATGACAAATTCTGCTCCCCTTCATATGCAAACATCTCACCTATGTGAAATAACACAATTATCCATCCATGAGGACCTGGATTGGTTGTCAGGGAGGAATAATAACATAAAGGTTTAGAACATAGACAGGGGAGCTTCAGTGGGAGTATGGAGAAGGTCTGCTGGGGAGATTTCCAGGGTGGGGCAAGGATATAAGGAAAACTGGTTGTTGGGATAGGGTAGAGACACAGCATTAAAGCCATATTGACCTTCAGAAGTGGGAATAGGGATGTGAAAAGCCGTGTATGGGACTTTGAATATATCCTTAGGCTAAATTACAGTTTTGTCCAAGACTAGGCTTTATTGGACTAAATACCACTCTGCTGCATATGGATGTTGCCCTGAGACTGAAGTAAATGATCCTTACATGTGTGAGTACTGGCAGGTATGCGTCTGTGAATGTCATGCTTTTCTCAGTGGGTTAAGTCTTCATGGATAGGTATCAACTGTCTAGGTTCCAGCATTTTTGTGAACACATGTCATGCCACTTGGCAGTCATGGTATTTCCAAGCAAACTCCAAGTGAAACGTGGGGAAGGCAGACAATACCCAGGGCTTTTCTTAACTAGCTCTGTCTTTATTAAGATAGGATGAACTGGCAGTTTCCACCCATGTGGCAGTAAAGTGTAGGAAGCAGGGAGCCTCAGCTGCACTATAGACTGAGTTGAAGGGAAGTCTGGTTGCCTCCTTGACACATTCTGATGATTTGATGCAGTTGTTTGCTGAGATGACATCCTGTTTATGAGTTTTCAAACTTAAAGAGGAAAGGAGTTAGTTTTTCCTCAGCTATACAATTTTAGATTCTCTGGGCCACAAATCTTTAAAGCTGTAGTTCTCATTTTAAATGGAAAAAAAAAAAAATCAGTGAAAACCTTGGTTTGGCTTCCTTCAAGCAGATAGTGTAACGGTGTTCATTGTGCAGAAATTCCTTAAATTTCTAGACAAATGCCAATGAATGCAGAAATGGGGAAAGGTTCCCTTTGGGCATTAAATTTCCCACATGCATGATAAAGTCTAGGTTGTGCATTCAGAAAAGAACATTTGCTGTATGTGTGTATCTTTCTTCATTAGAACAGCTTAGAGTACAGGCTGATCTCTTTATTTCTTCCCTCCACAAAACTAGAGCCACTTCCATATATACATAAATTATCTGTGTTCTTTTCTTGAGAGATTAAGTAGACTGGGAACTCTTCCACCTCCCCCTTGTCCATTTATTGATATTAACACTTAAAGCCATAGATAAAGGCCAGGAGAGAGAGAAATCTGCAGAACAAAATCTAACATTACCCTTTCTCACTCCTCCTCCTACAACTGTGTCATTTTCATGTCACTATTTTAAGTTATCTCAGTGTATCAAATCTAAAACAAGTTCTTGTTATATAGACTTATAGATCATTATCTAAGTGGTTTTTTTAAAAAAACATACAAAATAGTATGTTTTATACAACTACTGAATTTAACCCCTTGCATTTTTATTGGTTAACCGTGTTATTAACTAAAATGAGAACATTTCATTTACTCCAAGTATCACCCCTGCATAAGTCTGTCCCAAGCCGACCCTCTAAACATTACTCACCCTGCCTGTTATAATTAGACAAAGTAGAGTTCGTTGCTCCCCACCGGAAGGGAGACCAACATCTCTCAAAGCTTTGGCAGTGTCTTGGAGAAGGAAAGGCTGGGTTAGAATTTGTTGAGAGGTCAAGTTGTCTTTAAGATGAGTCTAAGTGAGAGGGCTTAATTAGAACTGCATAAGGATCATAGGAGTAAGTGGAGAGGAATGAAAGAGCTTCTTGATGAGGAGTGAAGGAGGAGAGTGAAAGAGCTGGCTTAAAACTAAATATTAAAAAAACTAAGATCATGGCATCTGGCCCCATTACTTCATGGCAAATAGAAGGGGAAGAAGTGAAAGTAATGACAAATTTCTTCTTCTTGGGCTCTAAAATCACTGCAGATGGTGACTGCAGTCATGAAATCAGAAGGCGATTGCGTCTAGGCAGGAAAGCTATGATAAACCTGGACAGTATGTTGAAAAGCTGACAGAGGTCCGTACAGTCAAGGCTGTGGTCTTTCCATGTAGTCATGTACAGTTGTGAGAGCCAGACTATAAAGAAGGCAGAGCACCAAAGAATTGATGCCTTCAAACTGTGGTGCTGGAGGAGACTCCTGAAAGTCTCTTGGACAGCGAGGAGATCAAACTAATCAATCTTAAGGGAAATCAACCCTGAATATTCATTGGAAAGACTGATGCTGAAGCTCTAGTATTTTGGTCATCTGATATGAACAGCTGACTCATTGGAAAAGTCCCTGATGCTGGGACAGATTGAGGGCAGAAGAAGAGGGTGTCAGAGGATGAAAAGGCTGGATAGCATCACTGATGCATGAACAGGAACTTAGGCAAACTTCGGGAGATGGTGAGGGACAGGGAGGCTTAGTGTGCTGCAGTCCATGGAGTCACAAACCGTCAGACACGACTAAGGGATTGAACAACAATAACAAGGATCACATACAATATAACCAGCTCATGATTGGTGGAAACAGCAACATGTGAATTTGAAACAAGGAATTCACAGAACCATGAAGTTTAAAAACAATGAACATTTTACATAATGAGTCGATGGGTCTTGAGTCTTTGGGGAAATTCCTGTAATGAACAATCAAACCATTTGTCTGGACAGGAGACTCCTGGAAAAGAAATTCATGTTAATGGGGACAGGAATAGCACAAGGTCATTCTCATTTAGACAGAAAGGTGTGATTTTGGTTTTCAGTATCCAAACTCAGCTTCCCTGGTGGCTCAACAGTAAAGAATCCACCTGCAATGTGGTAGACCTGGGTTCAATCCCTGGGTTAGGAAGAGCCTCTAGAGAAGGAAACAGCCACCCACTCCAGTATTCTTGCCTGGAGAATTCCATGGACAGAGAAAGCTGGCAGGCTTACAGTCCATGAGGTCGCAAAGGGCTGGACACGATTGAGCAACTTTCACTTTCACCCATGCTGACTGGGGGTACAACACAGTAGTTCTCAGGTATACTCACATAACTTAATCTGGCAAAAAAAAGAGCTGACGTTTTCTTTGCAGCTCCTTTATGGGCAGCAGTGGACACCAGTCTTACTTTGCAGCATTTCTTTGCAATCATTTATTAGCTTATTAGCCTATTTCTTGTGTTATGGAAAATTAAAACAGGAAAATTTCCTAAACAAATGCCCAACAGCAGTCACCACCAGAACCCTGCAACCAATCCTTTAAACCCAGAGGGGGCAGCAGAGGGAAGTCACATTTCAAGCTTGATTATTTAAAACAGCAACCCATCATCTCGGGCAACTCTTAAGAGGCAGCTGAAATCCTGGGTGCTGGTTGCTTTCCAAGAGCTGAAAATCCTCTGAAGCAGGCAGGAAATTGCCATCTTTTAAAAGTTTCAACCCTGTCTTCAGACCACTTGTCTCTTTCCCTTTAAGTTGGAAGCAGAGAAATTATCTGGGATCATTGCAAACTCCATTTTAGATTCTTTCCTAACCCAGTTCCCACATAGGATATAAATTCCATCCAATGCCTCTGACTTCCGTTTTTTCCCTCTCTGATATGTCAGTGAGTCACAGGAGGGTGCTCTGGAGCAGTGAGGCATCCTTAGCCAAAGAGACTGTGGGGTGAAGCACTGAGGATGCTTAACATTTGAAAGAAGTGTGAACACTGTATTTACATTTAAATTAAAATGGAAACTTCTTATAGGTTATGTTTCTGAAAGGTGTGTGTGGCACATCTGCTGAGGTCTATTGTTTATTCATGCTGTAAATCCTTTGAAATGTGTTAAAATGCTTCCCACTCATTATAAAGCTCCTGCCACCCCTGGATTACGACTTTGATGTCACCAATCCTGCTTCAAAGGATTCTTTCTGGGCTATTAATCACAGTTTAGCCTCTGAAGATATCGCCAGAGAAAACATTTGGACATCTTTGTGCTAGACTTGCTAAAAACTTTGAAATCTTTAGTGTCTTCCAAGTGCACAAATTGCAGCTTTTCCTTCCACTGACAACTTTTTATTTTGCTACACAATCAAATGACACTTTAGGTAAAACAGATCTCTTGGTTTGGGGGGCTAAGTATGAGGGAGGAGGTGAAGGGTGGGTGGAGAGGTAAGGGAGAAGAGAGTTCCAGCAGGAACCACTCAGACCCTTCAAAGGCAAAAAGCTGTAGAAATCAGAGAGGCCAAGAGATGGACGTTCAAAGTGGAGTTGCCTTATCATTTTTTCTCATCTTCATTAATTTTTTTTTTTTACAAACCAGGGTTCACAGTAGCAAATTAGTGAAAGTCCCTGTTCTCTTGCCCTCTACTGAGACCGTGTGAACTGTTCATAGCAAATCATCATCACCAGTGCTAGTAACACGAAGTGAGCACTTGCCTTGTACCAGAGCTGTGTTGATAATGCTTTTCATGAATTATTTCATCCAGTGCCCATAACAGCCCTGAAAATTATGTAGTCATCCTTCTCTTTCTAGTAGAAAGAGGGAGACACCTTTACATATGGAGTTTCATTCCTCTTGTAAAATTTTCTTACAAAAGGGTAATTTCAGCTCAGTTTTCAGAGCCTCATGTGTGTCTACGTTTCTCAAAAATAACAACTTAAAATAATCAGTATGCCAAAGGGAGATATTTTATTCCTCTTCATTTATAATCTCCATTCAAACAAGTATGAGGTGATATCTCATTGTGGCTTTGATTTACATTACCCTGTTAGTGATACTAAGAATCTTTTCATATACCTTCAGGCCATTTGTATGTCATCTTTGCAGGCATGTATATTCAAGTTCTTTGCCCATTTTTAAATCGGCTTATTTTATTTTTTGCTGCTGAGTTGTAGGGCTTCCCTTGTAGCTCAGCTGATAAAGAATCTGCCTGCAATGTGGGACACCTGGGTTTGATCCCTGGGTGGGGAAGATCCCCTGGAGAAGGGAAAGGCTGCCCACTCCAGTATTCTGGCCTAGAGAATTCCATGGACTGTATAGTTCTTCATATATTTTGGAAATTAACCTCTTACGAGATAGATGGTTTTCTCCCATCTTTTTTCCCCCTATTAATATACAGTCCCAATTGTCTATTTTTGCTTTTGTTGCCTGTGCTTTTGGTGTCATACCTGAGAAATAATTGTCAAGACCAATGTTATGAAGCTTTCCCCTATGCTTATATAGTTTCTGGTTTTACATTTAAATCTTTATTACGAGTTGATCTTCGAGTATGGTATAAGATAGGGTTTCAGTTTCATTCTTTTGCATGTAAATGCCCAGTATTCACAGCACCATTTGTTGAAGAGATAATCCTTTCCCCGTTGTGTAGTCTTAATACCCATATCAAAGATTATTTGACTATATGTGCAGGGGTCTATTTCTGGGCTATCTGTCCTGTTCCATTGGTCTGTATGTTTATCTTCATGTCAGTATTGTTTTGACAGATTATTTCAACTGCTATAGCTTTGTAATGTATTTTGAAATTAGGACATATAAGGCCCTCAGTTTTTTCTTTTCCTTCTGAAGATTGTTTTGGAGTCCTTTGGGGTTCCACATGAATTTTAGGATTTTTTCTATTTGTCCAAAAATGTCATTGAGATTTTGATGGGGATTGCACTGAATTTGTAGATCTCTTTGGGTGGTGTGGACATTTTAACAATATTAAGCCTTCTAATCCATGAACACAAGGCAGGGTAACAGAATATGCCACCCCAAATATACCAGTTTGGCGTAAAGATTATTGTAAGCTGAAAGCAATTGAAAAGGAGTAGATATAAGAAAAGTTCTCTGCCTTCCCTGCATTTGCCCAAAAGCAGGGTATAAATTTGTAAAAATGTGCCCCCTCTCCTTTCTACCAAAAAAGGTAGAAGTTAATCACCAGAGACAACTCTAGACCCTATCAACTCAGAGACAACACTAGAGGAATCTATATAATAAATTAGCCCTTATCTTATAATAGCTTCCCTATATATTTTTTGTTGTTTAATGGCTAAATTGTGTCCAGCTCTTTTGCGACTTCATGGACTGTAGCCCACCACAGTCCATGGAAAACCCATGAGATTTTCCAGGCAAGAATGGAGTGGGTTGCCATTTCCTTCTCCAGAGTATCTTCTTAACCCAAAGATAGACCCACGTCTCCTGCATTGGCAGGTGGGTTCTTTACCACTGAGCCACTAGGGAAGCCCTTCCTTATATATCTACCCTTACCATAATTTCCCATCCCTGGAAACTCAAAGTTCTTTTTCTTTGTCTTTCACTTCTTTATCAATTTATTGTTATTTTGTTAATATCTATGTACGTCCAAGTTCTAACCACCCCTTTGAGTTACTCATCACTGAGTAATCCTATATATATGTGCAATGCATGCATTAGTAAACTTCTGATTGTTTTTCTCTTGCTACTCTATCCTCTGTCAGTCTATAATTTGCAGGGCCCCAGCCAATGAACCTAAGGTGGGTATGTTGTAGGAAAGGGGACCCCTTCCAGGGCCTAAAACTGGGCTCTTTTCTAACACTCAGAAATGAATTGTCCGAGGAGACACATCTGCTGACAAAGCAAGAGATTTTATTGGGAAAGGGCACCCGGGTGGAGAGCAGTAGGGTAAGGGAACCCGGGAGAACAGCTCTGCCACATGGCTTGCAGTCTTGGGTTTTATGGTGATGCGGTTAGTTTCTGGGTTGTCCTTAGCCAATCGTTCTGACTCAGAGTCCTTCCTGGTGGTGCACGCCTTGTTCAGCCAAGATGGATGCCAGAGAAGAGGATTCTGGGAGGTGGGCGGACAGGTGGTGTCTCCTTTTGACCTTTCTCAAACTTTCCTGGTTGGTGGAGGCTTGTTAGTTCCTTGTTCCTTACCAGGACCTCCTGTGATAAAACAACTCATGCAAATGGTTGCTATGGTGCCTGGCCAGGGTGGGCGGTCTCAATCAGTGTGCTTCCCCTAACAGGTAGAGGAAAAAGTGTATTTTTTTCTCCCTCACAATGGAATAGCTTTCCATTTATTTGTGCCTTTGTTGGTTTCTTTCAGGAGTGTTGTATAGTTTTCTGTGTATAAATTTTCACCTCCTTGGTTAAGTTTACTCCTAAGTATTTTATTCTTATTGATGCCATTATAAATGGAACTGTTTTCTTAACTCCCTTTTCAGATTTTCATTGTTAGTGTATATAAATGCCACTGAATTTTTATATGTTGATTTTATGTCCTACAACTTTGAATTCATTTGCTAGTGTATGTGTATGATCTTTAGGGTTTTCAATATGTAAGATGATGTCATCTGTGAATGGAGATAATTTTACTTCTTACTTTACAATTTGGATGCCTTTAATTTCTATTTCTTGCCTAACTGGCCTAGCTAGGGCTGCCAGTATTATGTTGAATAGAAGTGGTGAGAGTGGACATTCTTGTCTTGTTCCTAATCTTAGAGGAAAAACTTCCAATTTTTCACTGTTGAGTACATGAGTTATGGGATTTTCATATATGGTTCTCTTATGTTATAGTAATTTCCTTCAATCTCTAGTGTGATCCCTGGGTTGGGAAGATCCCCTGGAGGAGGACATGGCAACCCACTCTGATATTCCTGCCCAGAGAATCCCGTGGACAGAGGAACCAGGCAGTCTACAGTCCATGGGTGGCAAAGAATCAGACACAACTGAGTGACTAAGCACTAGCTTGTTAAGTGAATGTGAGACTTTGTGCTTTCTTATTTGCTTATTAAACTAATATAAATTTAATTTATATTACAAATTATAGCTTATAAATATTATATTTTACTTATAATTTATATCATTGAATTTCAAAATTTTTCCAAATGTTTCAAGTTCAGGGCAGATCATTAAGAACATTCTGAAAAATACGGGGAAACATAGGGAAAATTTACTTATCATACTATTCTTTAACTTTTCCTTTGCCTTAATTTTTTGTCTTCTTTGCACAGGTAACTTGGCCCAGACAAGAGCCAGGATAACAGCAGCCTCAAGATCTTTGCCTCCACATTTCAGTTCTGGGAGACTCAAGGTGAGTAGTAGGTTTGTACCCAAAGTACTGTGGACCACAAGACGTTCCCACCCTAGGGATCATCCTAGGTGGGCAGTGTTAGTTTCCTTTATCTGACCCACTACCTGGGAAGTCTAGAATAGAGACTGAGACATTTAGGAATTTGGGGTTAAGAGATTTGAAACATCATCATGGAATCCTTTACAATCCTGTGTCAGGGGAAAATTTTTTTCCTCCACCCTCTTAAGTTTAGTGTTTGATGACTGAATTCAACTTGAACTGACAGATTAGCAAGAGAAAAAAACATATTTTGATGATACACATACAGAGGTTCACCAAAAAAGTGACTCTAAGGGGCAGTTAGATTTTGAGGTTTCTATACCATCTTAATAGGAGATGAAGAGAGGAAGAAGGACACTTCTGGGACAATCAGTGACTTTTGGAAAAATAAATGGTCCTTAGGAAAATAAATGGGAAGTATAACAGTTTTATATGACACTATCTATTTCGGCAATTTCTTATCCCAGTGCTGACTTCTCGTCTCTGGTGATAGGAATCAATCTTCTCTGATTGCAAAGCTCCCAGGGAGGGGATTTATGACAGTTGAATTATTTTTGGAGGCTTTGCTTTTAGGCAGATAAAGGGAGTTCAAAAAGCTTCTTCTTGCAACTGTTGTTACTTATATGTCTTCGGTTCAAAATAATCCTTATGCCACATGGCATATGCAGACCCCTTTACCTGATTCTCAGAAATACTACTTAAGTTTATAAAACAATGACACTTGAAAATAAAGTCCATCTGGGAAGATATAAGGGCTTCCCACGTGATGCTAGTGGAAAAGAACCCACCTCCCAGTGCAGGAGCTGTAAGAAAAGCAGGTTCAATCTCCGGGTTAGGAAGATCCCCTGGAGGAGGGCATGGCAACCCACTCCAGTATTCTTGCCTGGAGAATCCCATGGACAGAGGAGCCTGGTGGGCTTCGATCCATGGCACTGCAGAGTTGAACACGACTAAAGCAACTTAGCACACACGCACATCCACATCCACAGGAGGAAGTGCACACATTCCACTTTTCCTTGAAGCTATCACCCACGTACTGAGTAGGATAGCAAAAGGAGTCAGCAGGGAGGAAAGAAGCCAAACCCCCTCCTATTACTCTGCTTTGCTCTCTGAAAAACGAGTGATGCACTTATCCATGCAAAGAGGGTGTTAGACAAGTTGCTAAATATCCTGCTGTAAAATATTTTTAACTGTTCCATTCTTCCTGCTAATGTTTAGCCCAAATCTCAAGGAATGGCTGCTTAATATTCATTGTGTCTGCTAGCAGCAAGAAATAATGATCTGAAAGGTGAGGGGATAATAAACAGGTCATGTCTCTGAATTTTCTTACCCTTTGTTTATATTGAATATTAAATGATTCATTTGATAAAGAATAATCAATACAACCACATATAGTACTTGAATATTACCCCCAAATTGATACAGACATACATATCTATACTCACTTCCTCTGAGAATAAAAGGCCTGCACATAGTAAGGATTCAGATCATCTTTGTTAACAGTAATTCTTACATCCATATTATTAGCACAATCCTATAGAATATTCTACTTTTCAACCATGTGTGTTTGTGGCAGGATATTAGGGCTATTTAACATGAGTTAGGTTGGGACCCTAGGTCAGGTTTACAGAGGGGTTTCCGTGGTTCTGAGAGTCTCTTGATATTATATGTAAATGTTGTTTGTGTTCAGTGCACTTGATTCTCATTATTCACAAAAGTTATGTTCTATGAGGCTTCTGTGAATGCTGAATCAGCAAATCTTAAAGCATTGCTCCTAGAAGAAACACACGGTTAGGCTCCTGCAAGCCTCTGGTCTCAATACTGTTGTCAAGTGATTAATATATAACCTGTATTGTGTGTGTTTCTCTTTAAAAACATTGTATTTAATACAGATGACCCTTGAAGAACATGGAGGTTAGGGACACCAACCCTCCATACAGTCAAAAATCCACTAATAACTTTACAGTGGGCTCTCTGTATCCACAGTCCTACAGATGCAGATTCAATAAACCACAGATTGTGTAGTAGTGCTGTATTTACTACTGAAAAATATCTGCATGTAAGTGGATCCATGTAGTTCAAACCTCGGTGGCTGAAGGATCCACTGTAGATACTTCTTACAAATAATTAACTATATGCCATATTTCTTTGTATAAACATTATTTCAAATATAGTATTTGTGTCATTGAACTCAAGGCCAGCAGCACTGTGACTCATGCCCGAGTGAAGCTAAACTAACAAATATGTTCCAACAGGCACATCAGAGCCTTCTTACTCTTAGGAACTCTTGATAGGACTTCAGTCCTGTGATTAGGTGCTATTTTGAACAGTATAATCACCAGTCAAAAGCACACAAAAAAAGGAAAAATTCTGGCACTTAAACATCTTGAAAAAGATATTTGTTTATGGTGTGAGAGCTGGAACAGGAAGACAGAGAGAGTGTCACTTTGCTCAACCTCAGCTGGGAGCACGCACATCCAGGTGTCAGTTTCCACCACTCTGCATGTCTGTAAGTGACCATGAAAGCGTGTGAGCATTGATTGATTTGGAGATTAAAAGTACATTTCAGCAAGTAGGCAAATTCACCAATATAGATCCACAAATGATGAGGATCAACCGTGTGTGTGTGTGTGTGTGTTTTGTTTTGTTTTGTTTTGAGTCATTGGCTTCCACCAGACTCCTTCTCCAATACTTTGGCCACCTGATGTGAAGAACTGACTCACTGTAAAAAACCCTGATGCTGGGAAAGATGGAAGGCAAGAGGAGAAGGGGATGACAGAGGATGAGATGGTTGGATGGCATCACTGATTCAATGAACATGAGTTTGAATAGACTCCAGGAGTTGGTGATGGACAGGGAGGCCTGGTGTGCTGCAGTCATTGGGGTCGCAAAGAGTCAGACATGACTGAGCGACTGAACTGATTAACTGAGACTCCTTCTAAAAAGGATCAGGACCAAAAAAAAAAAAAAAAAGAGAGAGAGTGTCTCCTGTGTACTATTCGATGTTAGCCCGTATTCCCCTCCTTTGCTCAGTTTGATGTTTTGACCTCTGGATTCTGCTAGGACCTACTCCTCTGCCTTCCACACTCCCTATCCACACATTGTTATCTCCTTCCCTGCACTGCCTATGTGAGAAGTGTGCCCTCTAGTGTGTGGCTGTATTTACATCACTGCAATATATATATGCTGCTGCTAAGTCGCTTCAGTCGTGTCCGACTCTGTGTGACCCCATAGACGGAAGCTCACCAGGTTCCCCTGTCCCTGGGATTCTCCAGGCAAGAGCACTGGAGTGGGTTGCCATTTCCTTCTCCAATGCATCAAAGTGAAAGTAAAATCGCTCAGTCGTGTCCGACTCTGGCGACCCCATGGACTGCAGCCTATCAGGCTCCTCCGTCCATGGGATTTTCTAGGCAAAAGTACTGGAGTGGGGTGCCATTGCCTTCTCCGACAATATATATATATATAGGTGAGATGAAAATGACTAGAGATTTATTTTCCCTTGGAGAGAAGATGAGTTGAAAATTCTAATTAAGGCATCAGAAAATATGAGTGTAACAACAGCAATAAAAAGCTCCACCAATTCCTCTCTGCCTTATCCAGGAAAAAGTAGAAGAGGTGGCCCTGCCGGAAGCTACCGTCCACCACATTCAGCAGCCCCACCCTGGGCTGGTGTCCACCAGCCTTGCTGCCTCATTCAGCGCCATGGAGACTTTTGAGGGGAGGGGGTGCTGCACGGGCTTTTTCCTTAAGAGATGGATGCATCGCTTGATAGCAGTAAAAATTCTTTTTGTCAAGAGGCTAAATATAAACACTTCTGAGGTTTGGAGATGCAAATAGTAGGTACTTACTGAGACCAAAGGAAAAAATTCCTCCAGTTTTTCATTTATTACTGAGATGTAGATGGTTTTTGAGGCTCTTTGGAAGCTATGTCTTTATCCTAGAGTAAATTTAGTTGACAGATGAGGCAAGTCTTTTTTAATAATACCGTGCTTTCAGACTGACTTTTATAACTTATAACAAATCACATATAAAGGCATTATATTATGTTTAAGGAGGAGGTTTTGGAATCAGAACTGGGTTCGGACTTAGGCATGGCCAGTTACTGGCTGCAAGACTCTGGGAAATTTACCTAAAATCTTTGAGCGTTAACTTCCTTATATGTAGAATAGTAGTAACAATGATGTTTACCTCATAATGTCCTTTTGAAAATTCATTGACATAATATAGGAAAAGTGTTTAGTATAGTGATTTCACATTGGAAACAATAAATGTTTTATTACTCATGTTTTGATAACCATCTAAAATTCCATGTGTGTAGTCCATATGTATACAGAAGCTTGCTCATTTCCTATGGGCCTGGAGTCTGTACCACAAACTGTGAAGCTTATTCATGACTATTTTGAAGGCTAACTAGCACCACTCACAAGGAAATCAGACAGGACATTTGTCATGTGGGATTTCTTGACAAAGCAAGCTTGATTAGCTCCAGTTGGCTTATATGGTTATATCAATTGGTGGTGCAGAAGAAGGGTATACTGGGTTAGACAGACGATGTTTTTATCCAGAATATTGGTTATACTGATCATTTTGAAATTGGTTTCATTGGAAGTATTTTCTCTGCCAATAAATAAAAAGATTTCCTTGCTATGTTGCATGGGAGCTACTACTCACCTTGCTGCTAAGTCCCACTTCAGTCATGTCCGACTCTGTGCAACCCCATAGACAGCAGCCCACCAGGCTCCCCCGTCCCTGGGATTCTCCAGGCAAGAACACTGGAGTGGGTTGCCGTTTCCTTCTCCAGTGCATGAAAGTAAAAAGTGAAAGTGAAGTTGCTCAGTACTCACCTTATTCCGTGAAATAAAAACCCAGCATCCTTAATATTGATTATTGTTGTTCAGTTGCTAAGTCATGTCCGACTCTTTGCAACCCCATGGATTACTAAACTAAAACTGAATCAAACATGGTAATAAAGGAAGGGGAGCTGACTGACCTTTTCTGTGTGTGCGCATGTGCAAGACAGTGGTTTTTAAATAACACAGACTTTGGAAAGCTAAATAATAGGTCAAAGTCCACATAGCTATTAGGCACAGGAGCCAGAATTTGAACCAAGTGTGTCCAATTCCAAGCCCTGGGCTCTATAACACAAACCCCCTGAGCCATGGAAGCTCTCCCAACCTTTTTCCTCCTGAGGTAAAAATTTATAAGAATCCACAAAAAAGACTTTTTTGTTGTTGTTGCGAAATCCTCACCTTTGGAAAGAACAATTTGCTAGATGATGGCTTCAATAGAATCTACTTTCAGGATCATTTCTAAGAAACTTTATTTTTTAAATTAAAATCATTAACTGGGGAATTCCTGGGTAGCTCAGATGGTAAAGAATCAGCCTGCAATGCAGGATACTTAGTTTCGATTCCTGGGTGGATAAGATCCCCTGGAGAAGGGAATGGCAACCCATTCCAGTATTCTTGCCTGGAGAATCCTATGGACAAAGGAGCCTGGTGGGCTACAGTCCATGGGGTCCGAAAGAGTTGACATGACTGAATGACTAACACTTAGCTTTAACTATTAACAAAATCAGTTCAGAAAGACAAGCTCTTAATTTAGACAATAACCTTTGCATCTCTTTTGGCTTTGAGTTGTTTGCAGTTCTGTAGAGTTCATGGTGGGCTTCCCTGGTGACTTCGCAATAAAGAATCTGCCTGCAATGCAGGAGCTTCTGGAGATGCAGGTTCTGTCCCTCAGGAAGATCCCCTCGAGGGAAGGCATGGAACCCACTCCAGTATTCTTGCCTGGAAAATCCCATGGACAGAGGAGCCAGTCCATAGGGTCACAAAGTTGGACACAACTAAAGCAACTTAGCATAGCACAGCAGAGTTCATGGTAGGCCCAATGCAGACAAAGGCCTCCTACTTTAGAAGTTCAAGAGAGGCAACTTCTGGTATGTCCCTTGTCCGGAGGGCAAGTCCCTCTTTTAGATCCACTCCATGTACAGCGGAACTTCATAACTATGCAAATACCCTTTGCCAATCCAAGAGACCCTTGACCAACCCAAGACCTTTCCAAATTCTAAAATCAGAAGGAACCCCAATGGTATATTATTTATTCTTTAAAGTATAGTACTAGAGATGTAGGTGGTGAACTATAGACATGCATTAACATTTCCAAGTTATATATAGCAGAATAGGTTTTTACTACCCAAGAGTTACTCTGTATGTGAGTATAAGAGCAGAACTTAAAGTCATGCTGAGTGATTACTAAAACTGAATCAAACATGGTAATAAAGGAAGGGGAACTGACTGACCTCATGTGTGTGTGTGTGTGTGTGTGCACACAGCAGTAGTTTTTAAATAACACCCTTTGGGAAGTTAATAATACTTCCAGCCCTGTATCTTGGATTGAAAACTGGTGCTTCATTCTGTATTTTTCCAACTTGCTACAGGGGATGGGTACTGATCTTGAAAACAATACATATCACACTTTTAAAGTTATATCTTAGCAGAATTAATATACATCAAAGATTTTCCTAATCACTAAGCTGTTAAATTCTCAAATGCCAAGGGTCTGCTGTATGTTCTGAAGAAGGGGTAACAGGTAAATTCTACTAATAAGAGAAATATGGATGAGTTTCCCAGCTGCCCTTTCACAGTGTATTAGAGCCTGGGGGGCTGGCACTAGCCGGCTAATTTGAATAAAAAGGGAGGGAAATGAAGGAGGAAAAGCAGAGTTCAAAGCAAGCTGTGGTTCTTCAGGGAGGATCTCTGAATAAAAAGAAATAGTGGAAAAATTCTCAAAAGTTGTGTGCATGTATGAAAGTCAGGTGGGGAAAAAGAAAATAAGGAGAAAGAATGTTTAGGAAAACTGTCAGAATTTACAGTTTGGCCAAAGGCAGACCGTAGCCAAGATCTTCCTTGCTTCAGTCCCAATTAGCTTTCCCCAGATCTCAGTAGTGCTGAGCTGTGTCCTCCTAGTGAGGGTGAGATAGGGAAGGAACCTTCCTTGTGGTCCCTGCAGGTAGCGCCATCGGACCTATGCAGGTGGGGCGGGTATGTTGTGTTTTTTCTTTTCTATGTGAGAGCAACCTTCCTTTTCAACACAGCCCTGTCATTTCCTCCTTTCTCATTAAAAAAACAAAAACAGCTACAGGCGGTTGTACTGTTGCTCAGCTACATCCAGATGAAACGATGGCTCTGGGAACAGATCCAGTCTGCAGCCTAGAGAAAGAAAGCTGCACTGCCCCCGCTCATGGCACTTTGTTCAGAGACACCCTCAGATTCCTGCTCACTATTTAGGTTGCTTTCCTAGTTTGAAAACTTAGTTCCATGTTTATTCCCCTTCTTAAACAGACCTGTTTTCTTTATACAAGCCAGTTGAAGCATTTTCTTCAGTTTTGCAAACAGTCTCCTAAATGCCCCTTGAGTAAGTCTCGTTATTCAGCCACCTCCCACGGCCCCGTTTCTTCTAAGTAGCCTCTTCTCACTGTTGTTGAACAAGGCTGCAGACATCCTCACCCTGCGGGGAGGTAGCTGCCCGGGCAGCAGTCCACTGAGTGGAACATGCGTGCTGACAGCAGCGTATTCCAGTTCAAATGTTCCTGCTTCATACCCCTGCCACCTGTTCCGAGCAGATGGGAGGCTACCACGGAGGCTGGTGCTGAGACGCTGCTCATATGCTCTGCAAACCAAACAGCTCTGTGTGTGCAGAAGCAGGGATTTTATCATTGAGATAAAATGATGGAATACAGAGTGCCTGCAATTGTTTGCTACAGTGGTTTTCATTCATAAATTCTTTCCAGTCAGCCCAGGTATTTGGGGCAGACGCTTGGGAACAGGTGTACTCTGAGCTCTGGTGCACAGTGAACACGTGGGAACTGTGGGCAGCAGGAGGGATGTTGCAGGGTCAGAGTCTGATAGCAGGAAGGCAGTTAGGATTTCACTAATTCTCTTGTGGTGCAACCTGGGCTTTGGGTCTGTGTTTTTGTAATTACAGTGAAAGTGAAAGCCACTCAGTCTTGTCCAACTCTTTGCGACCCCATGAATGATACAGTCCATGGACTCCTCCAGGCCAAAATTCTCCAGGTTGGGAAGATCCCCTGGAGAAGGGAAAGGCTACCCACTCTAGTATTCTGGCCTAGAGAATTCCATGGACTGTATTGTCCATGGGGGTCGCAAAGAGTCAGACACGACTGAGCAACTTTCACAGCTCAGACAGTGAAGCGTCTGCCTGCAATGTGGGAGACTTGGGTTCGATCCCTGGGTCGGGAAGATCCACTGGAGAAGGAAATGGCAACCTGCTCCAGTATTCATACCTGGAAAATTCCATGGAGGGAGGAGCCTGGTAGGCTACAGTCCATGGGGTCACAAAGAGTCAGACATGACTGAGTGACTTCACTTTCACTTTGTAATTGCCCAGCTTCATGTGTTGTTACCCAGTTTTCTTTTTAAAAATAGCATGGTCTCATATGACATTACTGGAGAACTAAATAAGGGCCCAGTAGAATGTGGAGAAATACAGAAAGAACATTGTTGGGGTTTGTATAAACATGGGGTTTGTACAAACATGAGGTTTGTACTGAGACCATATAGTATATCACAGAGTGTGGTCATTGTCAAATAAGTAGAACAGTGTAAATTCTGTTTTTCTTTAAGATGTCTTTAAATGAGTATGTACTACAGTATGTACTATTACATCATAAACATCAAGGGCCCTCAGATATTTGACCAAATAGCCTTTCACATTTTGGGAAATGTCAGAAAATAAGCTGTCTCTATACCCAAACCACTGTCCTCTGCCTGTGTTCCAGGTGGACACTCTGGAGGTGATACGGCATCCGGAAGAAACCACCAACATGAAGGGGCAAACCATGGCTTCTTACTTCCGGGTAAGGAGTCTTCTTGATCTCTCCTCTGCCTGTTTCCAGAAAAGATGAGTCAGCCCTTCGCACAAGAGGCCTAGATACCACAGAGTCGCTGAAATAAGAGCAAAGCTCAGAGTCAGTTAGGAAAGATGGAGGTGTAGGGAAAGGAGAATTATAACAGAGAACCCACCCTTGAGTATACCGTGAGACTGCAAGTGTCCACAGAGGGCCCTCTGCCACTGGCACACAGTCCACTGAATGTGCTGATTCAGTTAGTGTTTCAGCTGCTTCTTGGCCTTAAAGCTACTGGAGTCAGCCACTTTCCCAGCATATTTACTGAGAAGTAAAGTAGTTAATAAAATTCCAGAAGGAGGCTTATCAAGTTCATGAGAAAATATATCTTAGCTTCAACTTTATTTTCCTAGACTGAATTGATCCATTGCAAGAGCCACTTGCCTGAGCACAATTATTTCCCATCTCTGTTACCCCAATTCCTGATATTTTTACCTGGTGAATGACTCTTTTGAGTAAAAATGTTGTCTCCATAAGGACTCTCAAATGCACATTAGAGAGGAAAGATAAGAGACTGTCACTTTGTACTGATTTGCACAGATTTGTTTATTTTCAAATTATGAAGCACTGGGATTGGGAACCCATTAGAGATCACTGACCATGGGGAACTGAGGTCCAGGCAACTTCACGATGGAGATGCTGTTAGACCAAAGACAAAAATACTGAAACCAGGGACAACAAAATAAGGTTGTAAGGTGAGGTTGCCAAAGTAAGGGACTTGGCAGGGATAGTAAGTCAAGTGGATCATGAGCTGGAGTTTCCAGGCAGGCTAGAGGGTGGGCCTGGGAGCCAGCACCATGGAAAGAAGGTTCCATCCAAAGCTAGTGGGTTCAAGAAGAGCCAAGAAGTCTGACCTGTGCTTTAGAGGTAGACTAGAATGGGCCTCAGTGTATGGATTGTAGGGACCTAGAGGTCTTTGGGTCCAGCGTTCCATCAATGTAGTGATGCCTGCTACAGCTTCTCCAACAGGTAGGTTTTCAGCCCCTGTTTCATCACTCATGGTTGGACATTTCTAATTGCCATTTATTTCTTATCCTGATCCCCTTAGTAGTTTGATTATACTCTCCTAATTTCTGCATGTATGGGATTTGAAGGCTCTGACTGTAAGGTTATCCTTAAGATTCTAGAGTCCCTCTTTCAGCAGAAGAAACCATTGGAGTGCACTTTTCAGAAATATATCCATAACAAACGGTTGGGTGTCCTCAAAAATACTAGTCCCCAAATGCTAAAAAAATGATGCATTGCCAAGCTAGGTTAACACCATTTTGGATCAGTAGCAGGTAAAATTATGAAATAATGGGACTGATTTTATGTGTGGCTTGCAATTGCCCCAAAGACATGTCCAAAAGAAGAACTGCCGCTGTGGATGTCTGTGAGAAACAGAGAGCACCCCTAGTTTTCCATGTGCTCTTTCTGTTCTCTATACAGCCATTTGGTGTATGTTAATTCATCTGCATTAGAATCTCCTTTTACCGTCCAGTTTTCTTGTTTTCTTTGCCCTCTTTATTCTTCTCATTTTGTCTTAGACTTTCTGGTGATTGTTAGGTTAAGGAGGCAACTGACCCCTTCCCTGAAAGCTGGACCTGTAAAATTACAGATACAGTTGATGGAGCATCACCATGAAATATCAGAGACAAGCTAGTTCTGGCAACAGAGTTATGGGATAATCTAAGCAAATTTTCAGATGGCTGAGTTTCTGCCAAGTGGGATATTGCTTGGCCCTAGGTGATGTTTAAAGAAAATCCACAGGCAGCTATAAGTACAGAAGAATATAAGTCAGAACTTATATTGTTATTTCTTTTTGCTGAATTCTTGTTTAGCCTCAAAGGTTCCATGAGTTGTTTACAAGCTAACAAACTGCCCTGGAAGCCTGGGCCAGCCACTGTTGTAATTATCCATTATGATTTTGGTAACCTCACTTCTTGTGCATTTTTACCCCTGGTAGTATTCTCTGATGGATCTGCTCTCTAAAATGGTGGTGGGACAGCCCCACTTTGTACGCTGCATCAAGCCCAATGATGACCGAGAGGCCCTGAAGTTCTCCACAGACAAAGTGCGGGCCCAGCTCCGCTCCACGGGCATCCTAGAGACAGTCAGCATCCGCCAGCAGGGGTATTCTCACCGCATCCTCTTCGAGGAGTTTGTGAAAAGGTCAGGCTGGGATTTTGGGAAATACATTATATTAAACACAACTCTGCCAAAACCATTCTGTCCCCTGGGATCATCCCCAGCCCTCTTGCCTCCAAACACATGATTGACTAGTTTGTTGTTTAGTTGTTAAGTCATGTTCGACTCTTTTGCAACCCCGTGGACTCTGTCAGGCTCCTCTGTCCATGGGATTTCCCATGCAAGAATACTAGAGTGAGTTGCCATTTCCTATTCCAAGAGAATTTCCCAACCCAGAGATGGAGCCATTGTCTCCTGCATTGGCAGGTGGATTCTTTACCACTGAGCCACCAGGGAAGACTTTCCAGCTGCCATTTACTTGCTTAAATGTTGTTTCTCTTGTACTCCAACTGGATTACAGTTATCTGGAAGACAAGTTAAGCTCCCTTCTGATCAGTTCAGTTCAGTCACTCAGTTGTGTCCAACTCTTTGCCACCCCATGGACTGCAACACGCCAGACTTCCTTGTCCAACACCAACTCCTGGAGCTTCCTCAAACTCATGTCAATAAAGTCAGTGATGCCATCCAACCATCTCATCTTCTATCATCCCCTTCTCCTCCTGCCTTCAATCTTTCCCAGCATCAGGGTCTTTTACAATGGTCGGTTCTTGGTATCAAGTGGCCAAAGTATGGGAGCTTCTACTTCATCATCAGTCCTTTGAATGAATATT
Source organism: Tragelaphus eurycerus (assembly GCA_935064755.1). Classification (NCBI taxonomy): domain Eukaryota; kingdom Metazoa; phylum Chordata; class Mammalia; order Artiodactyla; family Bovidae; genus Tragelaphus; species Tragelaphus eurycerus. The sequence goes on from CAKXYN010000060.1 coordinate 1,649,391, forward strand.
CAGGACTGATTTCTTTTAGGATTGACTGGTTTGATCTCCTTGCAGTCCAAGGGACTCTCAAGAGTCTTCTCCAATACCACAGTTCAAAAGCATCAATTCTTTGGCGCTCAGTTTTCTTTATGGTCCAACTCTCACATCCATACATGACTACTGGAAAAACTATAGCTTTGACTAGACAGACCTTTGTGGGCAAAGTGATGTCTCTGCTTTTTAATAGGCTGTCTAGATTTGTCATAGCTTTTCTCCTAAGGAGCAAGCGCCTTTGATTTCATGGCTGCAGTCACCATCTGCAGTGATTTTGGAGCCCACAATTTTGATTTAAAATCTGTCATTGTTTCCATTTTTCCCATCTATTTGCTATGAACTGCAGTGGCCACAGGACTGGAAAAGGTCAGTTTCATTCCAATCCCAAAGAAAGGCAATGCTAAAGAATGCTCAAACTACTGCACAATTGCACTCATCTCACACACTAGGAAAGTAATACTCAAAATTCTCCAAGCCAGGCTTCAACAGTACGTGAACCGTGAACTTCCAGTTGTTCAAGCTGGTTTTAGAAAAGGCAGAGGAACCAGAGATCAAATTGCCAACATCTGTTGGATCATCAAAAAAGCAAGAGAGTTCCAGAGAAACATCTATTTCTGCTTTATTGACTATGCCAAAGACTTTGACGGTGTGGATCACAATAAACTGTGAAAATTCTGAAAGAGATGGGAATACCAGACCACCTGATCTGCCTCTAGAGAAATCTGTATGCAGGTCAGGAAGCAACATTTAGAACTGGACATGGAACAACAGACTGGTTCCAAAGAGGAAAAGGAGTTCGTCAAGGCTGTATATTGTCACCCTGCTTATTTAACTTCTATGCAGAGTACATCATGAGAAACGCTGGACTGGAAGAAATGCAAGCTGGAATCAAGATTGCTGGGAGAAATATCAATAACCTCAGATATGCAGATGACACACCCTTATGGCAGAAAGTGAAGAGGAACTGAAGAGCCTCTTGATGAAAGTGAAAGAGGAGAGTGAAAAAGTTGGCTTAAAGTTCAACATTCAGAAAACAAAGATCATGGCATCTGGTCCCATCACTTCATGGGAAATAGATGGGGAAACAGTGGAAACAGTGTCGGACTTTGTTTTTTTGGGTTCCAGAATCACTGCAGATGGTGGCTGCAGCCATGAAAGTAAAAGACGCTTACTCCTTGGAGGAAAGTTATGACCAACCTAGATAGCATATTCAAAAGCAGAGACATTACTTTGCCAACAAAGGTCTGTCTAGTTAAGGCTATGGTCTTTCCTGTGGTCATGTATGGATATGAGAGTTGAACTGTGAAGAAAGCTGAGCACCGAAGAATTGATGCTTTTGAACTGTGGTGTTGGAGAAGATTCTTGAGAATCCCTTGGACTGCAAGGAGATCCAACCAGTCCATTCTGAAGGAGATCAGCCCTGGGATTTCTTTGGAAGAAATGATGCTAAAGTTGAAACTCCAGTACTTTGGCCACCTCATGCAAAGAGTTGACTCACTGGAAAAGACCCTGATGCTGGGAAGGATTGGGAGCAGGAGGAGAAGGGGACGACAGAGGATGAGATGGCTGGATGGCATCACTGACTCGATGGACCTGAGTCTGAGTGACCTCTGGGAGTTGGTGATGGACAGGGAGGCCTGGCGTGCTGTGATTCATGGGGTCACAAAGAGTAAGACCCGACTGAGCTGAACTGAACTGAACTGATGGGACCGGATGCCATGATCTTAGTTGTCTGAATGTTGAGCTTTAATCCAATTCTTTCACTCTCCTCTTTCACTTTTATCAAGAGGCCCTTCAGTTCCTCTTCATTTTCTGCCATAAGGGTGGTGTCATCTGCATATCTGAGGTTATTGATATTTCTCCTGGCAATCTTGATTCCATCTTGTGCTTCATCCAGCCTGGCATTTTCCATGATGTACTCTACATATAAGTTAAATAAGCAGGGTGACAATACACAGCTTTGATGTACTCCTTTCCAAATTTGGAACCAGTCTGTTGTTCCATGTCCAGTTCTAACTGTTGCTTCTTGACCTGCATACAGATTTCTCAGGAGGCAAGTAAAGTCGTCTGCCAGGCTCTTTGCAAGCCCATGGACTCTAGCCTTCCAGGCTCCTCTGTCCATTGGATTTTCCAGACAAGAATACTTTAGTTGGGTGCCATGCCCTCTTCCACAGAATCTTCCTGACCCAGGGATCGAATCTGGGTCACCTGCATTCCAGGCAGATTCTTTACTGTCTGAGCCACTAGGAAAGCGCCCCTTCTGATCACATCTGAAAAATACAAATGTCTATAGGTATTTTTGTGTTATAGATAAACATATATATAATATCTGTTATATATAAACATATATATAAACCTTAGGTTTCAAAATCTCCAGATTTTTTTTTTTTTTGGCTGTAATGGAAGTATTCTTCCATGAATGGCTCAAGATTCTGGCAAATGTAAATGCACACAACACCCACTCCTCTCTCAGGATCTGGCATGATTTAATATGATAGCTAACATCTACATAGCACCTAAAATGTCCCAAATGTGTAATCTCCTTTGATCCATACAGCAGCCCCATAAGCTAGGCTTTATTATTATCCCCATTTTACAGATGAGGAAATTGAAGCACAGAAAGAAAGTAAGTGATTTTACAAAGTCCAATGCTAATAAATGATAGGACCAAAATGTGAAGCCAAGGAATCTGGCTACAACAGCCACAGTTTTAATCGCTTCCGTCTACTCCATTCAATAGAAGTTTGTTGCAGAAATTGCTGTAGAGCTTTCTAAACCCAGAAACCGCCTTTACCTAAGAGTGAAGTGTTGTTCTCTTCTGAACAGCTGGCATAGGTATGTCTTACATATACATGGGATTATAGGTAGAATTTTCACAGAACTTTCTGTGAAGAAATAAGAATAACAACAGAGAATCTCTGAGAAGCACTATTATCTGAGAATGTTCAGAGAGGAAAATTAAAATTATTATAAAATCTGCTGCAGCCCACTAACCATTTTTAGTTTCTCTTTACTACCATGCTGAAACTTCTGCCCAAGGTCATTTTTCCAACTTTTCCTCAGGGAAGAATGGATCCTAATACGGCAAGTCACTTCATTGGATCTTCCCAATGCCACTAAATTCCATGCAGATGAAAGAGCAAAAAGAGCTTTTGCCAATGAGAGCTGTTAAATTAAAAATAAGAATGAAATGGCTTTTTAAAAGGAGGTGTCTTTCAGCCTCTTTTCCATCTTAAATTTGGAAGTGGAACAAACAAAAAAAAGATGATTTTAGCTCATGAATGTGACTAGTCAAGTATTTTTAGCTACCAAGAGTTGAATACATAAAAAATATTTAAGAAAACAGGTCAAATGCTAAACAGATTGGCACTTCTTTGTTCGTAATCAGAAAGCCAGTAGGCAAGTATGAACAGGAGTTTCAAAATGTCAGTAAATCTGAGGGTATCAAAGATTTCTGAGCCAGCAAGTTAATTGGTATTTTGATCCTTTTGAGCAACTTAACAACAAAATGGATGAGTTAGCAGTTTCCCCCCTTGATGTTATTCAACAAATAGGGGCGCCTCTTATCTTCCTGTTCAGGAGTGCTGTTTTGTAAACTCTTAGCAGGAAATATGCAGACAAAACAATCAAAGGCAGGGCTTATCAGGTGGCAGTAAATAAAAGATAAAGACTTGTTTAGTGTTACTCTTTACCTTTTGTGTTTTCTGGCACTTGGGACTGAAATCCTGACTTGCACACACCTGAAAGGCAGTGTTTTGAGGATTATCTTGTCTGGTTCGAAAATGAGGAAGGACTTTCCCAAGTCACCCATGTCTGCAGACTTGGCCAAAGCTAAAATATTTCCTTGCCTCCTTATCCTTGAATTTCCTGGCAAAATGACTTAGAAATGCCCTTCCAGTTTTCTACTCGTGGCGCCTTCAAGAAAAGGGCTATTCTCAACACACTCTCAAGAGTGGGGCCAGGTGGGTCGGAAGCATTCCTCTATTCTCAGGTAGGCTTGAAGAAGGCCACCTGACGGTGCTGGGCAGGCAGCTGAGACCTCCTGGAAGTCCTACTGTTGAGCTATCACAGGAAAGAACTATGAATGCTTGTTGGCTCCATGGTCGGTGGACTCTGAAGTATGGTCCAGCAGAAGGTCTGCTCTGAGACACACGTGTATGATGCACATACTTGGATGTGTTCTGGCAAATGTCTAAAGGATAGTACAGCATATTCAGTTCAAAGTCTTATAGTTTGTTTACTAAACTATTGTAGAAAATAGTATAATTTAGTGAGAAGATTGAAGTTCTAGTCTCCTCTTAGATATAGTATTTGGCAAGTAACCTAATATTTCCATAAAGGATGTTTCATCATCTGCATGATAAGAAGTCAGGAATACACAGAGTCCAAATCCTAAAGATTTGCAGAGATTACATGTGGATTCTTGGGTCTTAGTCTCTAAGTTTTGGTCATGTTATGTTCATGCTATGTTGCCTGAATGCCCCCTTTCCAAGTTCTTGGTCAATTAACTTAAACAGGATAGTTCAGTTCAGTTCAGTCCAGTCGCTCAGTCATGTCCAACTCTTTGTGACCCCATGGGCTGCAGCATGCCAGGCCTCCCAGTCCATCACCAAATCCCAGAGTTTACTCAAACTCACATCCACTGAATTAGTGATGCCATCCAACCTTCTCAGCCTCTGTCATCCCCTTCTTCTCCCATTTTCAATCTTTCCCAGCATCAGGGTCTTTTCAAATGAGTCAGTTCTTCGCATCAGGCTGCCAAAGGATTGTAGTTTCAGCTTCAACATCAGTCCTTCCAATGAATATTCAAGACTGATTTCCTTTAGGATGGACTGGTTGGATCTCCTTGCAGTCCAAGGGACTCTTAATATTATCAAGTCTTCTAAACACTGCTTCAAAAGCATCAATTCTTCAGCGCTCAGCTTTCTTTATAGTCCAACTCTCACATCCATACATGACTACTGGAATAACCATAGCCTTGACTAAACGGACCTTTGTTGGCAAAGTAATGTCTATGCTTTTTAATATGCTGTCTAGGTTGGTCATAACTTTTCTTCCAAGGAGCAAGTGTCTTTTAATTTCATGGCTGCAGTCACCATCTGCAGTGATTCTGAAGCCCCCAGAAATAAAATCTGTCACTATTTCCACTGTTTCCCCATCTATTTGCCATAAAGTGATGGGACCAGATGCTATGATCTTAGTTTTCTGAATGTTGAGTTTTAGGCCAACTTTTTCCCTCTCCTCTTCACTTTCATCAAGAGGCTCTTCAGTTCCTCTTCGCTTTCTGCCATAAGGATCGTGTCATCTGCATATCTGAGGTTATTGATATTTCTCCCAGCAATCTTGATTCCAGCTTGTGCTTCATCCAGCCCAGCATTTCGCATGATGTACTCTGCATAGAAGTTAAATAAGCTGGGTGACAATATACAGCCTTGACATACTACTTTCCTGATTTGGAACCAGTCTGTTTTTACATGTCTAACTATTGCTTCTTGACCTGCATGCAGATTTCTCTGGAGGCAGGTAAGGTGGTCTGGTATTCCCATTTCTTTAAGAGTTTTCCACAGTTTATTGTGATCCACACACACAAAGGTTTGGCATAGTCAATAAAGCAGAAATAGATATTTTTCTGGAACTCTCTTGCTTTTTCGATGATCCAACAGATGTTGGCAATTTGATCTTTGGTTGCTCTGCCTTTTCTAAATCCAGCTTGAATATCTGGAAGTTCTCAGTTCACGCACTGTTGAAGCCTGGTTTGGAGAATTTTAAGCATTACTTTACTAGCGTGTGTGGAGAAGGCAATGGCACCCCACTCCATTACTCTTGCCTGGAAAATCCCATGGATGGAGGAGCCTGGAAGGCTGCAGTCCATGGGGTGGCTGAGAGTCGGACACGACTGAGCGACTTCACTTTCACTTACTAGCGTGTGAGATGAGTGCAATTGTGCAATAGTTTGGGCATTCTTTGGCATTGCCTTTCTTTGGGATTGGGATGAAAACTGACCTTTCCCTGTGGCCGCTGCTGAGTTCTCCATATTTGCTAGTATATTGAGTGCAGCACTTTCACAGCATCGTTTTTTAGGATTTGAAATAGCTCAACTGGAATTCCATCACCTCCACTAGCTTTGTTCATAGTGATGCTTCCTAAGGCCCACTTGATTTTGTACTCCAAGATGTCTGGCTCTAGGTGAGTGATCACATTATCATGATTATTTGGGTCCTTAAGATCTTTTTTGTATAGTTCTGTATATTCTTGCCACTTCTTCTTAATATCTTTTGCTTCTGTTAGGTCCATACCATTTCTGTCCTTTATTGTGCCCATCTTTGCCTGAAATATTTCCTTGGTATCTCTATTTTTCTTGAAGAGATCTCTAGTCCTTCCCATTCTACCATTTTCCTCTATTTCTTGGCATTGATCACCAGAAGGCTTTCTTATCTCTCCTTACTATTCTTTGGAACTCTGAATTCAAATGGGAATTTCTTTCTTTTTCTCCTTTGCATTTTGCTTCTCTTCTTTTCACAGCTATTTGTAAGGCCTCCTAAGACAAACCATTTTGCCTTTTTGCATTTCCTTTCCTTGGGGATGGTCTTGATCCCTGCCCCCTGTACAATGTCAGGAACCTCCATCCATAGTTCTTCAGGCACTCTATTAGATCTAATGCCTTGAATCTATTTCTCACTTCCACTATATAATTGTAAGAGATTTGATTTAAGTCATACCTGAATGGTTTAGTGGTTTTCTCTACTTTCTTCAATTTAAGTCTGAATTTGGCAAAAGTTGAGCTATTCCAAATCCTGAAAGATGATGCTGTGAAAGTGCTCCACTCAATATGCCAGCAAATTTGGAAAACTCAGCAGTGGCCACAGGACTGTAAAAGGTCAGTTTTCATTCCAATCCCAAAGAAAGGCAATGCCAAAGAATGCTGAAACTACCGCACAATTGCACTCATCTCACACGCTAGTAAAGTAATGCTCAAAATTCTCCAAGCCAGGCTTCAACAGTACGTGAACTGTGAACTTCCTGATGTTCAAGCTGGTTTTAGAAAAGGCAGAGGAACCAGAGATCAAATTGCCAACATCCGCTGGATCATGGAAAAGCAAGAGAGTTCCAGAAAAACATCTATTTCTGCTTTATTGACTATGCCAAAGACTTTGACGGTGTGAATCACAATAAACTGTGGAAAATTCTGAAAGAGATGGGAATACCAGACCACATGATCTGCCTCTTGAGAAATCTGTATGCAGGTCAGGAAGCAACACTTAGAACTGGTCATGGAACAACAGACTGGTTCCAAATAGGAAAAGGAGTACGTCAAGGCTGTATATTGTCACCCTGTTTATTTAACTTATATGCAGAGTACATCATGAGAAATGCTGGACTGGAAGAAACACAAGCTGGAATCAAGATTGCTGGGAGAAATATCAATAACCTCAGATATGCAGATGATACCATCCTTATGGCAGAAAGTGAAGATGGGCTAAAAAGCCTCTTGATGAAAGTGAAAGTAGAGAGTGAAAAAGTTGGCTTAAAGCTCAACATTCAGAAAACGAAAATCATGGCATCTGGTCCCATCACTTCATGGGAAATAGATGGGGAAACAGTGGAAACAGTGTCAGACTTTATTTTTCTGGGCTCCAAAATCACTGCAGATGGTGACTGTAGCCATGAAATTAAAAGATGCTTACTCCTTGGAGGAAAGTTATGACCAACCTAGATAGCATACTCAAAAGCAGAGACATTACTTTGCCAGCAAAGTTCTGTCTAGTCAAGGCTATGGTTTTTCCTGTGGTCATGTATGGATGTGAGAGCTGGACTGTGAAGAAGCCTGAGTGCTGAAGAATTGATGCTTTTGAACTGTGGTGTTGGAGAAGATTCTTGAGAATCCCTTGGACTGCAAGGAGATGCAACCAGTCCATTCTGAAGGAGATCAGCCCTGGGATTTCTTTGGAAGGAATGATGCTAAAGTTGAAACTCCAGTACTTTGGCCACCTCATGCTAAGAGTTGACTCATTGGAAAAGACTCTGATGCTGGGAGGGATTGAGGGCAGGAGGAGAAGGGGATGACAGAGGATGAGATGGCTGGATGGCATCACTGACTCGATGGATGTGAGTCTGAGTGAACTCCGGGAGTTGGTGATGTACAGGGAGGCCTGGCGTGTCGCAGGAATTCATGGGGTCGCAAAGAATTGGACACAACTGAGCGACTGATCTCTCTCTTGGCAAAAGGAGTTTATGGTCTGTGCCAGTCAGCTCCCAATCTTGTTTTTGCTGCCTGTATATAACTTCTCCATCTTTGGCTGCAAAGAATATAATCAGTCTGATTTTGGTATTGACCATCTGGTGATATCCATGCGTAGAATCTTCTCTTGTGTTGTTGGAAGATGGTGTTTGCTATGACCAGTGTGTTTTCTTGGCAAAACTCTATTAGCCTTTGCCCTGCTTCATTCTGTACTCCAAGGCTAAATTTGCCTGTTACTCCAGGTATCGCTTGACTTCCTACTTTTGCATTCCAGTCCCCTCTAATGAAGAGGACATCTTTTTTGGTTGTTGGTTCTAAAAGGTCTTGTCAGTCTTCATAGAACTGTTCAACTTCAGCTTTTTCAGCATTACTGGTTGGGGCATAGACTTGGATTACTGTGACATTGAATGGTTTGCCTTGGAAATGAACAGAGATCATTCTGTCATTTTTGAGACTGCATCCAAGTACTGCATTTCAGACTCTTTTTTTTTTTTTTACTATAATGGCTACTCCATTTCTTCTAAGGGATTCTTGCCCACAGTAGTAGATATAATGGTCATCTGACCATCAAATTCATCCATTCCAGTCCATTTTAGTTTGCTGATTCCTAAAATGTCAATGTTCACTCTTGCTATCACTTGTTTGACCACTTCCAATTTGCCTTGTTTCATGGACCTAACACTCCAGGTTCCTAGAAAATATTGCTCTTTACAGCATCGGACCTTGCTTCTATCACCAGTCACATCTGCAGCTGGGTATTGTTTTTGCTTTGGCTCCATCTCTTCATTCTTTCTGAAGTTATTTCTCCATTGATCTCCAGTAGCGTATTAGGCACCTACTGACCTGGGAAGTTCATCTTTCAGTGTCCTATATTTTTGCCTTTTCATACTGTTCATGGGGTTCTCAAGGCAAGAATATTGAAGTGGTTTGCCATTCCCTTCTCCAGTGGAGCACATTTTGTCATAACTCTCCACCATGACCCGTCCGTCTTGGGTGACCCTACATGGCTTGGCTCATAGTTTCATTGAGTTAGACAAGACTGTGGTCCATGTGATCAGACTGGTTAGTTTTCTGTGATTGTTGTTTTCAGGTTAACCTGAAAGGTTAACCAGTCTAACCTCTGATTATTCCTTCAGACTTTGAACAGGCATTATCTTCTCCTTGATCCTCCCAGCCTAGGTTTGGAGACTCTGTGATGAGCTTCATTAGTAGCACTTACTACATTGAGGTGGAGACTAGCTGCTGGTATCTTACCTTGACATTAACCACCTGGGAGGCAGGGGTATTTTCCAGCTAACTTCATATCTGTACTCTCCAGCACTGTGCCCAATACAAATTAGGTGTTTAATAAATATTTATTGAATTGAAGCAAACTCTTATTCCTTCCTCTTTATCACTACCTTCTTTTACTACCTCTTGGTTGACTCTTTGGCCCTTGCAGTTTTAAAATGCATGACAGGAGCTGGCTTTGTTGAGGTTAAGTTTGGCTTGCATTGTAAAAAGTAGCATCTAGATTGTTAGAGCATAAGATTTCAAGTAAGTGCTAAGTAGCTCTTTGTCAAGAAAAGATAAGAAACCATAAGTTAGTAAAAAGCCTCTAATGCAGCTTGCATTATTAGTGTTTAATACATTAAAAAAAGTAACATTTAACAAATTTGCCTTAACTTTTCTCTATAATAAACATTGATCCCCCACCCCCCACCCCCCACCCCCACCCCTGCCAATCAAAGAAAAGACAAACTTCACAGGACAAGGAAGATTCTGTCTGGCTTCTGCCTGGCTTTCTAGCCTCTTTTCTCATCTTCTCACCTCTTGGCTCACATTCCAGAAAAGAAAGAATCAGTTAGAGCTCCCTAACACAGCACAGCTTATGCCCTATTAAGGCAATAGCCTGTAAAAGAAGGCTGCTTACTTGGTGCATTAGTCCGGAATCTTTTAATAACAAGTGACTGAAGCTCAAATGAGTTGAAGCAAAATTTAAAAGGGGATGATATATTGGCTTACATAACTTGAAAGTTCAAAGATATGTCTGGATCCAGGGCTTCCAGCAATTTTACCAAGCCATTGTCTTTTCTTTTCACCAACTTTGCTTTTCCTCTTTTGAGTTTTTTGTCAGGTAGGCAATTCTTTGCCATGTGTTCATAAGGATGGTCCCTGGAATCTTCTGTAGGAAGCATCCTAAAGGTTTAGCAACGTCAGCCGCAAGCAAGTTCCTGAGACTTCCCATTCAGGGAACACTCTTGTCCCACCCTGGGTCACCTGCTCGTGTTTAATTGGTAGTCTTCAGCCAGGTGCCAGGGGATGGAGGTCAGCCCTACGTGAACCACGGTCTGAGGGGCTCTATTAAAGGAAGGAGAGGAGAAAGATGGATAGGCTAAAACAATAAGCATTCATTACCCCTTGTTTGATCATGCCATATCTCAGAATCAACTGTAACAGTACAGAAAAGCCCACTCCAACATGGATAGCTAGAGGAGTTTTTGTTCGTTCGTTTGTTTGTTTTACTTATTATTTTTGTATTTAAGTGCACCTGGTCTTAGTTGGAGCATGTTGCGGCATGTGGGATCTAGCTCCCTGATCAGAGCTCAGACTCAGGCCCCCTTCATTGGAAGCATGGAGTCTTAGCCACTAGATCCATCAGGGAAGTCCCTGGAGGATGTCTTTAGTTTAGAAATTTTCTAAGACGAATATAGCTTTTGTTGATAATAACAATGTTAACACTGGAATGAGAACTATATATACAGTTTACTAAGTTAAGCAAAGCATAGTCTGCTTTTTGTTTGGGAAGGTATTTGTTTTTTGGACCACAGCTCTACCATACAGCAGGTTTCTGATAACAGTTTCCAGCTCTACTTAACCAAGAGATTAAAAAAAACTCAATCTGCTCTGGCCTAGTTTGAGTTCATCTTCTAGCATTTTGGACACTTTTCTCTGATCTTCATCAGTATAGGTCATGATAGTCTTGTCCCACGTGGGACTATGTTGGATGTCACTTTTCTTTGTCAGAGTCTCTCTCCTGGCCTCTCTTTGTGCTCTAACAATAGTCTTTAGTAATTAGTTGCTCAAGAAAGCGCTTCTTCCCTTTTATACTGCAAAATTATTGCTATGATTTAATATTTCCTTAACAAAGCCTTCTTTCTATTTCAGTTTTTACTCTGAGAGAGAAGAGCCATAAATGTCTATACTGTGGTCATCTCCAGAGTTGACCAATTGACTTTCTCAGATTCTAGAGCAATCCTTTGAGATCCAGATATTTTTTCCAATGGAGGGCCTGGAGCAACTCTAGGCATCCATACATATTTGGAATTAACCTTGGTTTTCAAATCTTTCATATTTGGACTTTGATCCTTGACTTTGTACTCATTTTTTAAATCTCTATTATCTTGTATTATATGATGACTGGCCCATGGTATATATTTAATATTTCCCAGTTAAAGGACTCTTGTCAGTCAGCAATGCATTTGACTACGAATAACAAGCAAGCAAATATTTTTGGTGGCTTAACCCAGAGTTTCTCAGTCTCAGCACTGCTGACATTTTGGACCAGGTAATTCTTTGTTGCAGAAGGTGTATCCCTGTGCCTTATAAGATGTATAGCAGCATCCCTGGCTTCTACCTATTAAGATACCAATAGCTTGCATTCCAAGTAGTGACAATAAAGCTTGTCTCCAAATGTTGGCAAATGTCCCCTGGGGAGCAAAATTGCCCATATTGAGAACTATTGCCAAAGAGATTTGTTTGTTTATTGGTTTCTCACAAAAAGAAATTGATAGGTAAGATATTTTTAATGTTAGATTAGCTGTTCAGTGATGTCATCAGGGCCCTGAATATCTTCTGACCTCCCCTAATTCCTTTTTACCATCTTTTGTGCATGGATTGGCTTAGTGTCTCATGGCCACAGTGTGGCTACTGCCTCTCTAGGCATTATGTCTGCATTCAAGGCTGGAAGAAAGGGAAGGGGCAGGATGAATGGCTAAGTCAGTCACATTTGCCCAGCTTTTATTGGGAAAGAAAACATTTTCCCAGAAACCACTTCACATAACCTCTCGTTGGCCTGAACTGAGTCAAATGACCATTTCTAGCTACAAAGATGGGCTTAGAAAGTGAGGAACAGGACTGGAGCTAGGCGCATCATGACCCAAAGAAAAATTGATTCTCTGTCAGCTAGGAAGAAGTGCGAATGGAAATGGGTGAGCCACTAATAATGCTTGTCACAGAAAAGAAATCTAATGTTTATTAATTGAATAAAGGAGAGGATGAATGACTAAGGGGCTGGATGAATTTGAATAAATAATTTCAGGTCTTCACAACCCACTCATTTCTTACTCTTTGCTACCTAGGTTCTTCCTCAGGATTGTAGTTTTAGAATTAAAAAGTTCAAAAGTGCCTGAGTAGAAAGTGGCAAGATATTGAGGACCGTTTAATTCCATTGTCATGGAGAGGGATGTTTGCAATTTTAACCCTGCAGCAAATTCTTTTAGCTCTTGAACTGAACTATTATCAGTTACCCTGTGAAAACTTCACCTATAAAGATTGGCTTAAAGCTCAACATTCAGAAAACGAAGATCATGGCATCTGGTCCCATCACTACATGGGAAATAGATGGAGAAACAGTGGAAACAGTGTCAGACTTTATTTTTCTGGGCTCCAAAATCACTGCAGATGGTGACTGCAGCCATGAAAGTAAAAGACGCTTACTCCTTGGAAGGAAAGTTATGACCAACCTAGATAGCATATTCAAAAGCAGAGACATCGCTTTGCCAACAAAGGTTCGCCTAATCAAGGCTATGGTCTTTCCTGTGGTCATGTATGGATGTGAGAGCTGGACTGTGAAGAAGGCTGAGCGCCGAAGAATGGATGCTTTTGAACTGTGGTGTTGGAGAAGACTCTTGAGAGTCCCTTGGACTGCAAAGAGATCCAACCAGTCCATTCTGAAGGAGATCAGCCCTGGGATTTCTTTAGAAGGAATGATGCTAAAGCTGAAACTCCAGTACTTTGGCCACCTCATGCTAAGAGTTGACTCATTGGAGAAGACTCTGATGCTGGGAGGGATTGGGGGCAGGAGGAGAAGGGGATGACAGAGGATGAGATGGCTGGATGGCATCACTGACTCGATGGGTGTGAGTCTGGGTGACCTCTGGGAGTTGGTGATGGACAGGGAGGCCTGGCGTGCTGCAGTTCATGGGGTCGCAAAGAGTCGGACACGACTGAGCGACTGATCTGATCTGATGAGGACAAGGTCCTTGACATTTCCTTACAGAGCCCAGGGTTAGTTCTAGCTCACTGGACAGGAGTTGAGACAAAAATCAGGATCACAGAAGAATCCAGACATCTCAAGAAAGACTGAAATTCCAATTTCAGTTTTCAAAGAATAAAGCTGCTACTTTCTTCTCTGGGTAGTTGGCAGTGAATAAGAAAACACAAATCCTCCAGGAGTTAGGATAGTGATTCACTGGGTTTTTGGTGTTTTCTTTTTACTTTCAATCACACAGGTGAGAACCTGACATGAAATAAATTTCAATGTGCCACTCAGGTAAGCTAGTATGTCTACAACTCAGTGAACAGAATTCTCAGGGCATCAAGCAATGCAAATTGATTTACATAGTTGTGAGGGACATGTTAAGAGATAATACTTAAGGAGGATAATGGACTGCTTCAGCATTGTGAATAAAACATATTACGTGCTTATGTGAACAGTCTCTGCATTTATATGCCTTCTGGGGCAGCAGCTGCATGGTAGCATTCTCTGGGCAGGATCTAGAATACTGCTGTTCTTGTGTCCTGTCATTCCCACCCTTGTTTTTTGTTTGAGAGAGTGAGTTGCTTACTGGTCCCTAACTGTGTGTTGATGTGTTTTATGTAGGTGAGACTTTGGATGACTTGTTTTCTCTCTTAACTCTTAATATTACCATTGTTACAACTTTGATTAATACAATCAACAAAAAGCATTTTAAAAGTCCCTTTTATAATATCATTAAAAGACTCTAAGAGATGGCCTGGTCCAACTCTTCCATTTCACAGATGAGAAGGCTGAGGCCAGAAAGGTGAAGTAGCTTTCCCAAGGTCCCATCTCAAGAAAGTGGCAATATCAATAACTCTCCAGGTTACTCTAGACTGAAGAGAATTTCTGTGACCACCTCTGCATTCTTAACGTGCAGTATGGATTCAAATTTGCCTTGCTTGGCCTGATGATCCTTCCCAACTTGCCTATAGATGATTTAGAATCCCAAAATCCATTCTTGTAAGGTCCTGCCTTTCTCATAAAGCCCACACTGCTGACAGCTGTCTCATGTATTCAGAAAAATCATCTCTATAGCTGAAAGCGCTGCAAAATTCAGCCTAAAATCTATAGTAGTGATTTAAAAAGTGGATACAAGAAGTAATATCAGTCTCACTGTTCTCCAAAGATACTGAGTAGCAGCAGTAATAAGCCCAGGCTGTCTTTCTTGCTTTCCTTAGTATCTGCTCTGTGTGCAGCCTCATGCGCTAATTCAGTGATAGGGAGGAACCCATGTAGAAAAAGAAACACAGGGAACAGCTATGGAAACAGTATATAAAGAAATAATAAAGGAAAACCAAAAGAAAGATGCTATGAAGATGTTAGACAGTATCACTGCAGTTGAAAAGACTGCCACCCTAGACTTCTGGATTGGCTGCCCAGCTTATTCTATGGAAATCAGAGGCTAAATTAAAACTCTATGTCCCTGCTTGGAGATTCCTTAAAACAAATTTCCAGCGAACTGGCTTCTGTTGGATAATAACGAAGAAGTAGCAGAAAGAAAAAATAATGAAGAAAATAATGAACAAAGGGAAGAAGAGAAGGAGCATGAAAGGAAACCTCCTGGCACAGAGATGGCAAAGGAGCGCCACTTCACTCTCCAGCCCCAGCTGCAGACCTGGCTTCTCAGTCAAAGCACATTTCCTTCAGAGCCCACTGGGGCTTTGTAATTCCCTAAAATACAGTGCTCTTGCAAACCACTGCCCAGTCCATCAACTGACCTCTCAGTCATTCTTGTTCTAGTGTGTTCTGTTCACTTTATGGTACATATCAGCCCTACCCTAAAAACCATGTTTTAGAGATGACTCAGAGGAAAGATTGCTAGCTGCTTTGTCATAGACATTTGAGTTGAAGAGGAGAAAAATACATTTTTGTCAAAAAAAGGAAGAGAAGAAAGGGAAGAGGGGCATTTATTGACCACTTGCTTAAGCCAGGCTTCCTATCAGTGGTTTACATATGCATCCTACATTTAACACTAGCCCCCAAATAGATGAAATTATTCCAGTTTTACAGATGAGGAAACTGGTTAAAGTCATCACACAGATAGTGTATGGTACAGTCAGGACGTGAAATGAGAATCAGTCTGATTTCAAAGCCCATCTTTAAAATACATAAATGACACAGTTGAACACATCCAAATAATCATTGCAAAGTCAGTAGAATTCAGGCAGAAAAAAAAATTAATAATTTTACTAGTGGTGAGATAGAATGATCAGTTTAAATTTTAACTTTCTATTACAAATTAATTTGTAAATAAACTCAAACACAATCTCTAAATCTCCATTCTTTTTTCTTAGAAAGCCTTCCATTTAGAGCTTATGAGGAGACAGCAACAACATCAGAAATATTTATTAAGCACCTATTGTGTGCACCAAGTGCTATAGAAATACTGAATTAGAATTTACAATCTCAGGACTTCCACAGTCTAGTAACACAGATCAATGTGACTTTCTATTGCAAGGCCAAATTTGAAGAATCTTCCTAAGGATATAATGGGTATAATGACTTTTTTTTCTTAGTAGCAGATGGTGGCCAGCTGTTCTCTCTTTATTAAAGGCCAAACATGAAGGGAAAAAATTAAAATAAAAGGGACTTATGGTAAATATGGGAAAGAAGTTAATAAACTAAATCTGGATTTTTATACACACTAAAGGGAAATGGGCAATTGGGGGTAATTACCAAATTATCCAGGCCGAAATAGCTCAGTTTCCTCTATTATCTACATAATAGAAAACTATTTTTATGGATTGAATTGTTCAGATAATTGTCCTGTATTTTGGGTGTCTGAGTAGACGATCTGGGTGGTCACTGATAGAAATTTAGGGTTCCTCAGGGGATATTTTAAAATATGAAAAGAATTGATACTCTTTTGCCATATGATTAAGAATGTTTCTACTTAGATAGAGGAGATATTAATTAAACCTGGTCAAATCAATATTTGACCAGGATTTGGGCCCATTATAATTAAATCATAACAATTTTTACTTAATATTTGAAATTTAATTTTCAAATTGTAAAAATAGTATATGATTACCTTTTTCTCTAAAATTTTAAAATATTGTATGTTAGGCTAAAGTCTTTCTTCCTGCATCTCTAATTCCATTTCCCAGTATCCACATTATGTCCCCTCTCTAGAGTAGCCATTGCTATTTTCAGGGTAGTTTTATCTTTTCAGAATACACACACACACACAAATACCAGGAGAGAAACGGATTGAGGAAAGAAAAACCCCTAAATTTTCAGCTTAACTTGAATCACACTTTATACCATTTGGCAACTTGCTTTCCTATTTAACAATAGGTATTAGAGATAAATTCATGGTGTTCTATAGCTTGGACAGATTCCTCTTAACTTTATCATTGAAATCTGTGACATTTATTTAGCCATTCCTCTCCTCGTAGATACTGACATTGTGTCCACTTGTTTGCCAACAAGGCTCCATAAACAATCCTAAATATTAAACATGTGTGAGAATGTTTTTAGGGTAGATTTTAAACGGTTGCCCTTTCCAAGAAAAAACGATGTGCTCCAGAAGGTCATTTGAGCCTAAAAAAGGAAAAAAGATGACAGCTATAGGAGCCAGTTTCTTTCCTCAGATAGACCGGATCACCTTAGGCAAGCCACCTGACTTCCATAGGATTCTGTTTCTCCAAATCAGTGATTTTTCAACTTTGTCCCACATGAGACTATGCTGGAGGGCTAATCTGTTCAAACACAGATTGCTGAGCCCTAGAGTCTCTGCTTTAGTCGGGAGGTGTATGTGCAGGTTTCCAGGTGATGCTGCTACTGTAGGAGATGTCCAACTTACCCAAATGTAATAACAATAATCCAGGATTTGTGACAGTAGTAGTACTGGGTTAAGGATAGACATCAGTTCTAAAATCCCAGCAGTAGTTCTATAGGCCAGGTGACAATTCAACATAGACTCTATTGGAAGGATTCTTAAAGGGTTATTCAATTCAAGTACATACCTTAAAACTAGAATTTCTTTGGCAACGTGCTTGGCCTTGTCAGTCTGCTTCCTCCTGAATAGCTCTGGGTCTGAGAATTTACTCTCTGGCTCCTGAGAGTAAATGTTTTCAGAGGTTTGATCAAAACCATGTATTTCCTAACCTTGACCAAAACTAGCCTTCAGGAGACTCCTACGCTGCCCTCCGAGTTCTTCCCTCTGGATGTAAGACAACAAATCAGCTGTGTTCTCCACTTAAACTTAAGTCAGCTATTATGGTCGCCTGAGTTCTCAAACTCTACCATGTATCATAATCACCATAGGAGCTCGTTGAAATAGAGATCTTGAGCCCTGACCCAGAGATTCTGATTTTGTATCTGGAGTCTGGCCTAGGAATCCACATCTTTTATGAAATCTCCACATGGATCTGATGAAGGTGGTCTTACAAGTTAAGGGCCTGAGTTCAGGCTGTACTACCCCAAACTATGACACGGCATACTGAATATTTTCAACTGAAGGAATTTGACAAATTGTGTCTGTAGAAAGGACTTCCTGACCTTCCATGAAGCAAGCCACAGAACTGTCTTGTGTGAGATTTTTCTCTCACCACAGTTAAGAGTTTAGATTTTTCTTGCTCTTTCCCAGGTCTATAGTTCTTCCTTGCTAGTTTGTAGCAATTTGAGAGTCCTAAGCATCACCTCGGAGAAGGCAATGGCAACCCACTCCAGTACTCTTGCCTGGAAAATCCCATGGATGGAGGAGCCTGGTAGGCTGCAGTCCATGGGGTTGCGAAGAGTTGGACACGATTGAGCAAATTCACTTTCACTTTTCACTTTCATGCATTGGAGAAGGAAAGGGCAACTCACTCCAGTGTTCTTGCCTGGAGAATCCCAGGGACAGCAGAGCCTGGTGGGCCGCCATCCATGGGGTCGCACAGGGTCAGACATGACTGAAGCAACTTAGCAGCAGCAGCAGCAGCAGCAAGCATCACCTAACTGAAGCAGAAGATATTAAGAAAAGATGGCAAAAATACACAGAAGAACTATACAGAAAAGATCTTAATAACCCAGATAACCACAATGGAGTGATCACTCACCTAGAGCCAGACATCTTGGAGTGTGAAGTCAAGTGGGCCTTAGGAAGCATCACTACGAACAAAGCTAGTGGAGATGATGGAATTCCAACTGAGCTATTTCAAATCTCAAAAGATGATGCTTTGAAACAATTGCACTCAATATGCCAGGAAAGGAAAGACTCAGCAGTGGCCGCAGGACTGAAAAAGGTTAGTTTTCATTCCAACCCCTAAGAAAGGCAATGCCAGAGAATGTCCAAACTACTGCACAGTTGCACTCATCTCACACACTAGCAAAGTAATGCTCAAAATTCTCTATGTGAGGCTTCAGATCAGATCAGATCAGATCAGTTGCTCAGTCGTGTCCGACTCTTTGCGACCCCATGAACTGCAGCACGCCAGGCCTTCCTGTCCATCACCAACTCCCAGAGGTCACTCAGACTCATATCCATCGAGTCAGTGATGCCATCCAGCCATCCCATCCTCTGTCGTCCCCTTCTCCTCCTGCCCCCAATCCCTCCCAGCATCAGAGTCTTCTCCAATGAGTCAACTCTTCGCATGAGGTGGCCAAAATACTGGAGTTTCAGCTTTAGCATCATTCCTTCTAAAGAAATCCCAGGGCTGATCTCCTTAAGAATGGACTGGTTGGATCTCCTTGCAGTCCAAGGGATTCTCAAGAGTCTTCTCCAACACCACAGTTCAAAAGCATCAATTCTTCGGCGCTCAGCCTTCTTCACAGTCCAGCTCTCACATCCATACATGACCACAGGAAAGACCATAGCCTTGACTAGACGAACCTTTGTTGGCAAAGTAATGTCTCTGCTTTTGAATATGCTATCTAGGTTGGTCATAACTTTCCTTCCAAGGAGTAAGCGTCTTTTAATTTCATGGCTGCAGTCACCATCTGCAGTGATTTTGGAGCCCAGAAAAAGAAAGTCTGACACTGTTTCCACTGTTTCTCCATCTATTTCCCATGTAGTGATGGGACCAGATGCCATGATCTTCGTTTTCTGAATGTTGAGCTTTAAGCCAACCTTTTCACTCTCCACTTCCACTTTCATCAAGAGGCTTTTTAGCCCCTCTTCACTTTCTGCCATAAGGGTGGTGTAATCTGCATATCTGAGGTTATTGATATTTCTCCCAACAATCTTGATTCCAACTTGTGTTTCTTCCAGTCCAGCATTTCTCATGATGTACTCTACATATAAGTTAAATAAACATGGTGACAATATGCAGCCTTGACGTACTCCTTTTCCTATTTGGAACCAGTCTGTTGTTCCAAGACCAGTTCTAACTCTTGCTTCCTGACCTGCATACAGATTTCTCAAGAGGCAGATCAGGTGGTCTGGTATTCCCATGTCTTGAAGAATTTTCCACAGTTTATTGTGATCTACACAGTCAAAGGCTTTGGCATAGTCAATAAAGCATAAATAGATGTTTTTCTGGAACTCTCTTGCTTTTTCGATGATCCAGTGGATGTTGGCAATTTGATCTCTGGTTCCTCTGCCTTTTCTAAAACCAGCTTGAACATCAGGAAGTTCAGGGTTCACATATTGCTGAAGCCTGGCTTGGAGAATTTTGAGCATTACTTTACTAGCGTGTGAGATGAGTGCAATTGTGCAGTAGTTTGAGCATTCTTTGGCACTGCCTTTCTTTGGGATTGGGATGAAAACTGACCTTTTCCAATCTTGTGGCCACTGCTGAGTTTTCCAGATTTGCTGGCATATTGAGTGCAGCACTTTCACAGCATCATCTTTCAGGATTTGGAATAGCTCCACTGGAATTCCATCACCTCCACTAGCTTTGTTCATAGTGATGCTTTCTAAGGCCCAATTGACTTCACATTCCAGGACATCTGGCTCTAGGTCAGTGTTCCCACCATCATGATTATCTGGGTCATGATGATCTTTTTTGTACAGTTCTTCTGTGTAATCTTGCCATCTCTTCTTAATATCTTCTGCTTCTGTTAAGTCCATACCATTTCTGTCCTTTATCGAGCCCATCTTTGCATGAAATGTTCCTTTGGTATCTCTGATTTTCTTGAAGAGATCCCTAGTCTTTCCCATTCTGTTGTTTTCCTCTATTTCTTTGCATTGATGGCTGAAGAAGGCTTTCTTATCTCTTCTTGCTAATCTTTGGAACTCTGCATTTAGATGTTTATATCTTTCTTTTTCTCCTTTGCTTTTCACTTCTCTTCTTTTCATAGCTATTTGTAAGGCCTCCCCAAACAGCCATTTTGCTTTTTTGCATTTCTTTTCCATGGGGATGGTCTTGACCCCTGTCTCCTGTACAATGTCACGAACCTCATTCCATAGTTCATCAGGCACTCTATCTATCAGATCTAGGCCCTTAAATCTATTTCTCACTTCCACTGTATAATCATAAGGGATTTGATTTAGGTCATACCTGAATGGTCTAGTGGTTTTCCCTACTTTCTTCAATTTCAGTCTGAATTTGGCAATAAGGAGTTCATGGTCCGAGCCACAGTCAGCTCCTGGTCTTGTTTTTGCTGATTGTATAGAGCTTCTCCATCTTTGGCTGCAAAGAATATAATCGATCTGATTTCGGTGTTGACATCTGGTGATGTCCATGTATAGAGTCTTCTCTTGTGTTGTTGGAAGAGGGTATTTGCTATGACCAGTGCATTTTCTTGGCAAAACTCTATTAGTCTTTGCCCTGCTTCATTCCGTATTCCAAGGCCAAATTTGCCTGTTACTCCAGGTGTTTCTTGACTTCCTACTTTTGCATTCCATTATTCCCTATAATGAAAAGGACATCTTTTTTGGGTGTTAGTTCTAAAAGGTCTTGTAGGTCTTCATAGAACCGTTCAACTTCAGCTTCTTCAGCGTTACTGGTAGGGGCATAGACTTGGATTACTGTGACATTGAATGGTTTGCCTTGGAAACGAACAGAGATCATTCTGTCGTTTTTGAGATTGCATCCAAGTACTGCATTTCAGACCCTTTTGTTGACCATGATGGCCACTCCATTTCTTCTGAGGGAATCGTGCCCGCAATAGTAGATATAATGGTCCTCTGAGTTAAATTCACCCATTCCAGTCCATTTTAGTTCACTAATTCCTAGAATGTTGACATTCACTCTTGCCATCTCTTGTTTGACCATTTCCAATTTGCCTTGATTCATGGACCTGACATTCCAGGTTCCTATGCAATATTGCTCTTTACAGCATCGGACTTTGCTTCTATCACCAGACACATCCACAGCTTGGTATTCTTTTTGCTTTGGCTCCATCCCTTCATTCTTTCTGGAGTTATTTCTCCACTGATCTCCAGTAGCATATTGGGCCCCTACTGACCTGGGGAGTTTCTCTTTCAGTATCCTATCATTTTGCCTTTTCATACTGTTCATGGGGTTCTCAAGGCAAGAATACTGAAGTGGTTTGCCATTCCCTTCTCCAGCGGACCACACCCTGTCAGATCTCTCCACCATGACCCGCCCATCCTGGGTTGCCCCTCGGGTATGGCTTAATTTCATTGAGTTAGACAAGGGTGTGGTCCTGGTGTGATTAGATTCACTAGTTTTCTGTGAGTATGGTTTCAGTGTATTTGCCCTCTGATGGCCTCTTGCAAGACCTACCATCTTACTTGGGTTTCTCTTTTCTTGGGCGTGGGGTATCTCTTCCCGGCTGCTCCAGCAAAGCACAGCCATGGCACCTTGCCTTGGATGAGGGGTCTCTCCTCACCGCCGCCCTTTCTGACCTTGGAGGGAGGGGTATCTCCTTACCGCCGCACTTCCTGACCTGGGTCGTGGGGTAGCTCCTCTCGGCTCCGCTCCTAGCGCGCCGATCACGGGAAGGCGAGGGGCTCCTAGCGCGCGGGTCGCGGGAAGGCGAGGCGCTCCTAGCGCGCGGGTTGCGGGAAGGCGAGGCGCTCCTGGTGCGCCAGTATGTAAACCAAGAACTTCCAGATGTTCAACTGGATTTAGAAAAGACAGAGGAACCAGAGATTAAATTGCCAACATCTGTTGGATCATCAAAAAAGCAAGAGAGTTCCAGAAAAATATCTACTTCTGCTTTATTGACTATGCCAAAGCCTTTGACTGTGTGGATCACAACAAACTGTGGAAAATTCTGAAAGAGATGGGAATACCAGACCACCTTGCCTGCCTCCTGAAAAATCTGTATGCAGGTCAAGAAGCAATAGTTAGAACTGGACATGGAAAAACAGACTGGTTCCAAATAGGAAAAGGAGTACATCAAGGCTGTATATTGTCACCCTGCTTACTTAACTTCTATGCAGAGTACATCATGCGAAATGCTGGGCTGGATGAAGCACAAACTGGAATCAAGATTGCTGGGAGAAATATCAATAACCTCAGATATGCAGATAACATGACCCTTCTGCCAGAAAGCGAAGAACTAAAGAGTCTCTTAATGAAAGTGAAAGACGAGAGTGAAAAAGTTGGCTTAAAACTCAGCATTCAGGAAACTAAGATCATGGTATCCAGTCCCATCACTTCATGGCAAATAGATGGAGAAACAGTGGAAACGGTGACAGATTTTATTTTGGGGGGAGGACTCCAAAATCACTGCAGATTGTGACTGCAGCCATGAAATTAAAAGACATATGCTCCTTTAAAGAAAAGCTATGAACAACCTAGACAGCATACTAAAGAGCAGAGACATTACTTTGCCCACAAAGGTCCATCTAGTCAAAGCTATGGTTTTTCCAGTAATCATGTATGGATGTGAGAGTGGACCATAAAGAAGGCCGAACACATAAGAATTGATGCTTTTGAACGGTGGTGTTGGAGAAGACTCTTGAGATCCCTTAGACTGTAAGGAGATCAAACTAGTCAATCCTAAAGGAAATCAGTCTTGAATATTCATTGGAGGGACTGATGCTGAAGCTGAAGCTCCAATACATTGACCACTTGATGTGAAGAACTTACTCATTGTAAAAGACCCTGATGCTGGGAAAGATTGAAGGCAGGAGGAGAACAGGATGACAGAGGATGAGATGGTTGGATGGCATCACCGACTCAATGGACATGAGTTTGAGCAAACTCTGGGAGTTGCTGATGGACAGGGAAGCCTGGCGTGCTGTGGTCCATGGTGTTGCAAAGAGTTAGATGTGACTGAGTGGCTGAACTGAACTGAACTGAACTGAAGCATCAGCTTCTACTGGACCTCAAAAACCTAGGAGAATCTTCAAGCTGTGACTAGACTTCCAATGGACTCATCAGTGCTTAATCCCACCTGGACCCTGGAGCCTCCTCAGATGTCCGTCGAAGAAAATTTCCAAGAAGTTTCAGCTGCCTCTTAACCTGTCTCTGAAGTCTTTATAAAGAAACTTAGTAACTCACCTCTCAACTCTTGTACCAAATCCTCTTCTCTTCTACCAAAATATCCACCTCAATAGGATGGACAGAGACTTAGTAAAAGCATACGCTATAGGAGGAGAAAAATGAGGACATTGTTAACTGCTCAGAAAGAAAGGATAGAAAGGATGATTCAGATTATGAAATAGTGCTATGGAAACCAATCTCCTCTGACTCGGAGAGAACTTTGGCAGAAGGTAGTTGAGACTCAATCTCTGGAAAGATTTAAATGTAGCTGTCATTATTGCCTGTACATAGAGATCCTTCTGAGGATACGCTCATGGAGAATAGTTATGACATAGAGTCAGTTGAGCCAGAAACTTTGTTCTTGTACTGTTTTTTTCTTGCTAGTTATTTTAGGATCATTATTAAGCAGGCTGGAAAAGCTGCTCTGCACTGGGAAAGACTGTGTACCAATATTGTAATACCCGTGATATAAGGTCTGTGATGTCTTTTTTTCTTACATTTCTTTTCTACATTGATACAGAAACTTGCATTTGGGTGACTTGAATATATTTTAGTTCCACCTCTTGATTTGACAGAAAGAAGCACTAATAGGTCTCAAGTATCACTGAGCGACTGAACTACTGAACTGAACTGATCTGATCACCTGTTTGGGGGCTTCCCGGGTGGCTTAGTGGTAAAGAATTCACCTGCCAATGCAAAAGGTGCAGTAGATGCAGGTTCAATCCCTGGGTCAGGAAGATCCCCTGGAGAAGGAAATGGCAATCCACTCCAGTATTTTTGCCTGGAGAAACCCATGGACAGAGGAGCCTGGGGGGCTATAGACCATGGGATCGCAAAAATTGAGCATGACTGAGTGACTAAGAATGCACATTGTTTTAAAAGTCTGAAGTCGGTAAGATGAAACCCAATAGCAAGAATCTGAAACAGATTAACTTATATGGAAGGAATGTAAAGAAAACATTGGGTAGTATGGCCAGAGCATAATTAGAGAAAGGTATATTAACTAAATTATCTGGTTTTCAAAAATTTGAACTGTAATAAAAATTTTGATGTGCTATTTCAATTTTCATTAGTAAATAAATGTATATTATTATATGTAAATGAATGTTTATAGTAAATAAATTTATAAAGAAAGATCTGGTCACCAATGAGCAACTAACACACTGATCAGATCAGATCAGTTGCTCAGTCGTGTCTGACTCTTTGCGACCCCATGAATTGCAGCACGCCAGGCCTCCCTGTCCATCACCAACTCCCAGAGTTCACTCAGACTCACGTCCATCAAGTCAGTGATGCCATCCAGCCATCTCATCCTCTGTCGTCCCCTTCTCCTCCTGCTCCCAATCCCTCCCAGCATCAGAGTCTTCTCCAATGAGTCAACTCTTCACATGAGGTGGCCAAAGTACTGGAGTTTCAGCTTTAGCATCATTCCTTCCAAAGAAATCCCAGGGCTGATCTCCTTCAGAATGGACAGGTTGCATCTCCTTGCAGTCCAAGGGACTCTCAAGAGTCTTCTCCAACACCACAGTTCAAAAGCATCAATTCTTCGGCGCTCAGCTTTCTTCACAGTCCAACTCTCACATCCATACATGACCACAGGAAAAACCATAGCCTTGACTAGACGAACCTTTGTTGGCAAAGTAATGTCTCTGCTTTTGAATATGCTATCTAGGTTGGTCATAACTTTCCTTCCAAGGAGTAAGCGTCTTTTAATTTCATGGCTGAAAGTAAGGAAAACCACTAGCCCATTCAGGTATGACCTAAATCAAATCCCTTATGATTATACAGTGGAAATGACAAATAAATTTAAGGGCCTAGATCTGATAGATAGAGTGCCTGATGAACTATGGAATGAGGTTTGTGACGTTGTACAGGAGACAGGGATCAAGGCCATCCCCATGGAAAAGAAATGCAAAAAAGCAAAATGGCTGTCTGGGGAGGCCTTACAAATAGCTGTGAAAAGAAGAGAAGCAAAAAGCAAAGGAGAAAAGGAAAGATATAAACATCTGAATGCAGAGTTCCAAAGATTAGCAAGAAGAGATAAGAAAGCCTTCTTCAGCCATCAATGCAAAGAAATAGAGGAAAACAACAGAATGGGAAAGACTAGGGATCTCTTCAAGAAAATCAGAGATACCAAAGGAACATTTCATCCAAAGATGGGCTTGATAAAGGACAGAAATGGTACGGACCTAACAGAAGCAGAAGATATTAAGAAGAGATGGCAAGAATACACAGAAGAACTGTACAAAAATCTTCATGACCCAGATAATCATGATGGTGTGATCACTGACCTAGAGCCAGACATCCTGGAATGTGAAGTCAAGTGGGCCTTAGAAAGCATCACTAGGAACAAAGCTAGTGGAGGTGATGGAATTCCAGTGGAGCTATTCCAAATCCTGAAAGATGATGCTGTGAAAGTGGTGCACTCAATATGCCAGCAAATTTGGAAAACTCAGCAGTGGCCACAGGACTGGAAAAGATCAGTTTTCATTCCAATCCCAAAGAAGGGCAATGTCAAAGAATGCTCAAACAACCACACAATTGCACTCATCTCACATGCTAGTAAAGTAATGCTCAAAATTCTCCAAACCAGGCTTCAGCAATATGTGAACACGCTGATAGAAAATCTTATTAAAATTTGAAACATATTTGAGTACTTTACCAAAAGAACTGTCTTGTGAAAGGTACCCTTGTTAGGCCCAGAGGAAATAAACATCCTTATCATTGAAGACAAAGGGACACAGAGCAGAATCTGAACAGACAGGCCTTGCTAAGTTTCTCCCAGTTTACTATACTTAGCTCATCCCCTGTCTTATTACACATTTCCACAGCTCTCCACTCTTCATCACACCCAGCATAAAAACACTCACATCTAATCATTTCTTCATGTCTTCCTTATGAAGGCTCCTGTGTTACATAAAACTTGTGTGAATAGATTTGAATGCTTTTCTTTTGTGAATCTGTCTGTGAAAGTCTAATTCTCAGACCCCGACAGGGAGGGACCTTAAGAGAGTCAAAGAAAACTTTTTCCTCCCATATAAGACCCTGTTACATTTTTTGTTTCTAAGTTTAAAGCCCCCAGTGTCTTCACCAGTTACTCAGATAACATGGTTTGAGTTCCCTCACCATCCTGGTTGCTAAAGGCTGCCTGCCAAAAATATCCCCAAATATACTAATGAACGCCTCTGCCCTGCTTTGCTATTCTTCACAGTCCTTGTCCCTACTCAAAATGATGTCCTTTGTGTACTTGTTAATATTTGTCTCCCCCACTAGAATGGAAGCTTTGTGAAGGTGGGGAAATTGTCTGCTTTGCTTGCTCATGTCATTCCAGCTCTTCCATCAGTATCTGGTACATGAATAGGTCCTAAATGAAGTTTTATTTAATAAACAAATGAGTAGTGCATGCTCAGTGACGTCAGTCGTGTCCGACTCTTTGCGACCCTATGGATGTAACCCGCCAGGCTCCTCCATCCATGGGGATTCTCCGGGCAAGAATACTGGAGTGGGTTGCCATGCCCTCCTCCAGGGGATCTTCCCAACCCAGGGATCAAACCTGTATCTCTTACAACTCCTGCATGGCAGGTGGGTTCTTTACCACTAGGACTTCCCTGGTGGCTACAAATGAGTAGAGAGGGGATGAAAAGTCAATTAAATTTAGAAAGTGATGAATAGTAATAACATGGTTATATCAGAGCTCTGAAACTATACAGAATGAATGACTCATCCTAAAGGAAGTTACTTGTTTAAATTTTTTTTTCTTTAAAAAGGAAAATAAAATTTTTTGTATAATTAACCTTTTTAAAATGTCTCACTATTGACTTAGATAGTGCACATCTTTATTTAGAATATAGATGTTTTGCTTGCCTTTGAGAGCAAAATTCAAACCAGAGGGATGAAAAGCAGAGCTCATTCAGTATAGGTTGGGATTTCAAAAGCATCTTTAAAAGAGGCACATCCTTCCCAAACAACATAAAGATGCAGGAGGAGAATGATTAAGCTAAGAGGTACAGATTAAAAATGTCAGGCCTAGCAAAAAGTAAGTGATCTCCAATGCTAATACAATTTTTACCTAAATTAGATACTCTTAGTGTTTTGGGGTTTTTTTCTTTCTCTTTTCCTTTCCCATTCTAGACATATGGATAATCATTAGGAAAAACTAGAAGAATTAAATTCATTATATATGTTGTTAGAAGATGTCATTGTCAGAAGACTGTTGAAAACAAGAGGAAAATTTCAACCACATGAGTAGTTAAGGAAATACAAACTAAAACCACAATGAAATACCACTTCATACCTATTTTGGCAGTAATCAGTAAGTCTGGCAATCTCCAGGGTTGCCATGGATAGAGGGTAGCTGGACTCTTGTACTCCACCGGTGAGGCTATAAATTGGTGTGATCTCTTTGGGAAATAACTATTTTTTCAGTATGTTCCAAAATGAACCTATTGCACTAACCAGTGTTTGCATTTCAGAGGTGGAAGAGTGGCAGTATTTCTGAGCACACTAGACCTTTTAGGACTGCTTGGTAGCACTGGGTCTACCAAGGTATGAGGACTTCCTGCCTCCACTTGCTCATGTGTTGGTGCTCCTTTGGGTCAAAACTCCATAGCCTGAATTTCTTGACTTCTTTCTTCCTCTTGTTTGAATATAATTTTCAGAAAATAAAATCATGACTTACATACAGATATAAAAATGAATGTGTTTAAAGAATTTATTTTATTTACATGATATGAGGGAACCAGACAGATGTTATAATCAGTTCAAAGGAAAAGTCAAACCAGCACAGGCTTATATAAAGTAAAGGAATGTTAAGATGAATCATGAATAGAAACACCACTGGTTTTTCCACAGTGGAGAAGTCAATTAAAATGATCACCAGAATGGACAGAATGTATGTATCTATCAGTTACCTACAATTTAGAAAGAGTTGCAAAATAGCTCAAAGAAGATGAACCAGGGCTAGAATCTGATAATCCTGGAGAATATGCTAAAGACAATGTAGTTTTCCATTGAAACAGCAACACCTTACTGATACACTAGTGCAAATAGAGTATTATTTGGATCATGTGTCAAGGAGTGCCTGACAGCTGATGTTCAGATGTAGGTAATAAACACTTCTAAGTCAAGTCCCAATATTCCAGATCACTGTAGACACTCCAGTTAGCTGGAAAGTGCTGAAGGATCAAAGGTCCCTGTTAGAAAGACAATGATACTACCTGTGTATATAATAATAGCTAAGAGTAAACACAGGTTAGATGAGTACAAAGAAGCCTGAATTTGGGATTAGAAGACCTGGCAAAACCTCAGCTCTTAGTCTAAGTTTGTGGCCTTGAAGCCAATTGCTCTGGCTCCCTGGCTTTCTCCCAGGCTTTCTCCTCTAAACAAAGTAAGAATTTTTATTGACGAGTCTAAATTCCCTTCAGAATCTAAATGTTTATTAGATGAGCCAGCTAATCCCCTGCACAGATGGCCCTGCAACAATGCCCAGGCTCGGAGAGTTTTGACACAGGATAGGGAAGATCTGTGTGTGAACATGAGGAGGAACAGCTGGATTTGAATGTCCTGGACCCCCAGTGTGTGGTACACAAACCCAACATCTGTGGGAAACTTGGGGAGTTCAGTGACAAAGGGGGAAGAAATGAGAGAGAGGAAAGGAAGTTACTACAAAACAACCTACCAAACTCAAGACTTGCCTCTACCATTAGTAGGAAGTTTACCACCACAGTTGGATCCGTGTCCACTCCATGTTTAAATAACAGCAAAAAGGAACTGGGACTATATTAGATTTCACCAGAGAAACTGACCGATAGGATATGTGTGTATTTATATATACAGATACAGATTTGTCTCTCTCTCAAGGACAAATTGATTTACGTAATCAGCTCAGGTAGTTGTGGGGGCTGGCAAGTTAGAAATCTGCAGGCTAGAAATTCCAGCAGGAGTTGTAGTCTTGTGTCCAAAGGCAGCATGGTGATAAAATTCCTTTTCAGGGGACCACAGACTTTTAAGGCTTTCAACTGATTGGATGAGGCTCATTGCATTATGAAGGGTAATGTGCTTTACTTGAATATTAACAATATTAAATCTTCTGACTCAGACATATGATATCTCTCTCCATCTATTTAGGTCTTCTTTAATTTTTCTTAGCAGATGTTTTATGATTTTCGGTGCACAGGCCTTTTTTTTTTTTTCTGGAGCTAATTAAACTTTATTAAACAATATTTGAAAAAAAGACCAAAACTAAAAAACAAAAAAAGCTGAATCTCCAAATCACCTGTATACAACAGAAACACAAAGATGCTATTCACTGTTCCTTTCAGATCTACCCTGGCCCTCTACTGTGTAGAACTCTGGCTGTTGTCTAAACAAAGACTGAAGAAATGGCATTTATTGTCAGATTTATCACTATTGTATTTCACATTTTTAAATGTTATAAATGATATAGTTTTTCAGTTTTACTTTTTGTTTGTTTTTCGTATATAGAAGTATAATAATTTTGTATATTAATCTGTAGCCTTTTGTTGTTGCTGTTCTCTTGCTCAGTCTCATCTGACTCTTTGCTATGTCATGGATTGCAGCATGACGGGCTTCCCTGTCCCTCACTATCTCCCAGTTTGCACAGACTCATGTTGACTGAGTCAGTGATGCTATTGAACCATCTCTTCTTCTGCTCTCCGCTTTTCTTCCTGCTTTCAATCTTTCCCAGCATGAGGATCTTTTCCAATGAGTTGGCTCATCATGTGGCCAAAGTAATTGAGCTTCGGCTTCAGCACTAGTCCTTCCAATGAATATTCAGAGTTGATTTCCTTTAGGATTGACTGGTTTGCTCTCCTTGCAGTCCAAGAGACTCTCAAGAGTCTTCTCCAGCACCTCACTTGTAAAGCATCAATTCTTTACCACTCAGCCTTCGTTACGGTCCAACTCTCACATCTGTACATGACTACTGGAAAATCATAGCTTTGACCATATGGACCATTGTTGGCAAAGTGATGTGTCTGCTTTTTAATACGCTGTCTAGGTTTGTCATAACTTTTCTTCTAAGGAGCAAGTGTCTTTTAATTTCATGGCTGCAGTCACCATCTGCAGTGATTTTGGAGCCCAAGAAAATAAAGTCAGTCACTGTTACCATTTTTCCCCCATCTATTTGCCATCAAGTGATGGGGCCGGATGCCATGGTCTTGATTTTGATCTGTAGCCTACAGCTTTACTAAATGCACTTATTAGCGCTGATAGGATTTTTTGTTTGTTTCATAGATTCCATTGGATTTTCTACATAGACAATGTGTCATCTTTAAATTAAGACAGTTCTACTTATTCCATTCTTTTATTTCTTTCTCTTGTTTGCAATGGCTGGAACTTTTACAATGCTGAATAAAAGTGGTAATGATGGACATCCTTTATTTTTTACTAAGCTTATGGGAATAGTATTCAGTCTTCCACCATTAAATGTGGTGTTAGCTGTATGGTCTTCATAGATACTTTATTTTTTCAGATTGAGGAAATTCCCTTGAATTGAGCTTGTTGAAAAGTTTCTTTGTTTTTTTTTTAAATTAGTATTGGATATTGGATTTTGTCAAATCCTTTTCCTCATTTAGTAATATCATATGTTTTTTCTCTTTTATCTTGTTAACATGACATAAAGTTTGTGCGTGTATGCTAAGTTGCTCCAGTCGTGTTTGACTCTTTGTGACCCTATGGACTATAGTCCACCAGGGTCCTCCTTCCATGGGATTCTCCTGGCAAGAATACTGGAGTGGGTTGCTGTGCTCTCCTCCAGGGGATCTTCCCGACTCAAGGATCAAACCCGCGTCTCTTCTATCTACTGCATTGGAAGCAGATTCTTTACCACTAAGCCCACCTGGGAGGCCCCCAAAGTTGTTTCTGATATTCCCTTATTGTATTTTTAATATTTGTAGAATCTATAGAATATCACTAATCTCATACCTTTGTTTTCTTTCCTTTTCTTAACCTATATGGCTAAAGGTTTACCAATTTCATTAACCTTCTCAAATAACACCTTTCAATTTCATTCAGTGTCTCTTCTTTATTTCAATTATTCTTCACCATGATCTTTATTTCCTTTCTTCTGCTGATCTTGGGTTTTATTTGTTCTTTTCCTAATATGTGTTAGAGGTTGAGCTCATGTATTCGAGACCATTCTTCTTTTTTGTTATAGGTGTTTAATGGTAACAGTTCTAAATACTACTACTTTTGCAGTGTCCCACAAATTTTTGACAGGTTGTGTTTTCATGTTCATTTGGTCAGTCTGATTTTTCTTTTGATTTCTTCTTTGATACATGGGTCATTTTTCCATAGAAATCTATCATAAATATTTGGGAATTTTCCAGGTATCTTGTTGATTTCTAATTTAATTCCACTATAAACTGTGGAAAATTCTGAAAGAGATGGGAATACCAGACCACCTGATCTGCCTCTTGAGAAATCTGTATGCAGATCAGGAAGCAACAGTTAGAACTGGTCATGGAACAACAGACTGGTTCCAAATAGGAAAAGGAGTACATCAAGGCTGTATATTGTCACCCTGTTTATTTAACTTATATGCAGAGTACATCATGAGAAATGCTAGACTGGATGAAACACAAGTTGGAATCAAGATTGCTGGGAGAAATCTCAATAACCTCAGATATGCAGATGATACCACCCTTATGGCAGAAAGTGAAGAGGAACTAAGAAGCCTCTTGATGAAAGTGAAAGTGGAGAGTGAAAAGGTTGGCTTAAAGCTCAACATTCAGAAAACGAAGATCATGGCATCTGGTCCCATCACTACATGGGAAATAGATGGAGAAACAGTGGAAACAGTGTCAGACTTTCTTTTTCTGGGCTCCAAAATCACTGCAGATGGTGACTGCAGCCATGAAATTAAAAGACGCTTACTCTTTGGAAGGAAAGTTATGACCAACCTAGATAGCATATTCAAAAGCAGAGACATTACTTTGCCAACAAAGGTTCACCTAGTCAAGGCTATGGTCTTTCCTGTGGTCATGTATGGATGTGAGAGCTGGACTGTGAAGAAGGCTGAGCGCTGAAGAATGGATGCTTTTGAACTGTGGTGTTGGAGAAAACTCTTGAGAGTCCCTTGGACTGCAAGGAGATCCAACCAGTCCATTCTGAAGGAGATCAGCCCTGGGATTTCTTTGGAGGGAATGATGCTAAAGCTGAAACTCCAGTATTTTGGCCACCTCATGCGAAGAGTTGACTCATTGGAGAAGACTCTGATGCTGGGAGGGATTGAGGGCAGGAGGAGAAGGGGATGACAGAGGATGAGATGGCTGAATGGCATCACTGACTTGATGGACGTGAGTCTGAGTGACCTCCGGGAGTTGGTGATGGACAGGGAGGCCTGGCGTGCTGCAGTTCATGGGGTCGCAAAGAGTCGGACATGACTGAGCGACTGATCTGATCTGATCTGATCTGATGCTCAGAGAATGTACCTTGTATGACTAAGTCATGGGGTTTTTTGCCCAGAATATAGCCTATTGTGGTAGGTGTTTCATATGTGATTGAAAAGAAAATGTGTTCTATTATTTTTAGCTGGAATTTTTTATATCCTTATCCAAGGAATTTTCTATATCCTTATCCAAGGATAATCTTCCATATCCTTGATGATTCTTTTTTTTTTTTGGTCTACTTGTCCTATCAATTATTGGAAGAGGGTACTGAATTATCTGACTATAATTGTGCATTATTAACAAGACACAATTAACAGTATTAGCACCTGTGGTATTAATACTTTTAGGCTCATGTATTTTCAAGCTGTGTTATTAAGTGAAAAAAATGCTTAGAATGTTTAGTTTTTTTGATGACTTGACCTCTTTATCACTATGAAATAAACTTCTTTATCCCTCATAATATTTATTTGCTCTGAAATCTACTTTGTTTATATTAATATAACCAGTCCAGTTTTAATTTGACTACTATTAGTATGGTATGTCTTTTTCTTTTACTTTTGACTTGTTTTATTGTATTTGTGCATTTTTTGATAAGAGTTGATGATTCACAGAGATTCTTTGCAGTGGTTTAAAGATATGGCCACAAATTACTTGATACTTAAATCCCTTTAAGAGGTAAAACTTAAATTCTCTCATTAAATGTAGTCTGGACTTACTGACTTGCTTCTAATGAATAGAATATGGAAGAAGTGATGGTGTATCACTTCTAAGCCTCAATCATAAAAGGCATTACAGATTCCTTCTTGTTTTTTCTCTGGGATCCCTTGTTCTGGTAGAAACCATGTTCTGTTATGAAGATACTGAAATAGTCCTCTGAAGAGGCCCATGTAGCATGGAACTGAGAAGCATCCTGTCAATAGCCAGAAAGAAACTAAGGCTTTTTACCATTAGCCTTGTGATGGCACCATCTTGAAAATAGATCCTCAAGTCTTTAGATGACTGAAGCCCTGGCCAACATCTTGACTGTAATCTCATGTAAGACCCTGAGCCAGAAATCCCCAGATAAGCTGCTCCTAAATTCCTGACCCTCACAAACTGTTAGACAATAAATGTCTACTCTTTAACACATTACATTTTGAAGTTATTTGTTATGTAGTAACTGGTACATCTAGTTTAACTAGTTTAAAAACTCTTCCTTGAAAAATTTGTATTTCATACAATAAAACATTTTAGGCAGAAAACTAAATAACATTTTTGGACAGAGATTTTTCAACTGGACATTTACTCTTTTAATAACTTATATGTTTTAATAAGATAAGGTCTTGTAAAGTGTATCACTTTTCATAGAGCTCTGAAATAGGGAAGGGCTCTTAGGTTGTTGGAGGGCCAACACAAACTATGTGCAACCCTTGGTACTATGTGCAGTATGTTGTATCAAGAGCATTTTCCTAAGAAAAGATGTTTATGGCTTTTACCTGATTTTCATAGAGTCTTCCACTACCCTCCCCTCCACCTGAGTTAAGAACCACTTATCTGGTTCCCATTGCTCCCTGTGAAAATTCAGATACAAGTGACTTGTATGGTTAGAGATGAAAGACCTTCTCACTCTTAACTCAGGGCTCAAACTCCAATCTGAGAGGTGAATTCTACCTATCAGAGACAGCTCAGGGCAAACTGGTGAACAGCTCAGGGCAGAACTCTTGAATAGAGAGATAGAACTAGTCTTTCCAGTGTTCTCAAGTACTCAGACCCTCAAGACAAATCTTTACATGTATTATTTTGCTATTGCATTGTCTCCTGCTTATTTAACTCATCAAGCTGCTTCAAGAAGTGGGTAGAATGGATCTTCTCAAAAAGATGTCCCCTTGGTGGCAGACCTTTTATCTTTGTGCCTTTCGTTTCATTTTTGCCCTTATATTGAAGCGATGAAGCACACAGAAGCTCGGCCAAAGTGCTTATTTGTCTTGTTTTGTTTTTAACCATATTATCTATTAGAATACCCTGTGGAGAAAACACACTGTACTGATACCTCTCTGACCTGACTACTGCAGACATATCACTTAAATGCTCCCTTAATGTTTTTTGAAATCTTCACATCTTGACAATACTGTTATCCATCTCTTTCTGAACTAAAAGCTGTATATGAATGTTATTATCATAATAAGAGATTTGAATTGAAGTGCTAAAAATCAAAGTTAATTTCTAATATTTATATTAATTCAAGATATATTCTGTCAAGAATATATCAAGAAGCATCCATGGATGCCCCCAAAACAAGGATAAATCCTTGAATGGATAGTTAGAACATATCTTGTAATCTGATATACTGCATAGTTCTGGTCATTCATTAGATTATCTTTAAATATTTCATCACTAAGATTATTGAGCAATCATCCTGAGCAATCATCCATGATTTGGCCTTAATCATGTCTGATTAAGGCCAAAGTGAAAGTGAAGTCGCTCAATTATGTTCGACTCTTTGCAACCCCATGGACTGTAGCCTAGTAGGCTTCCCCTTCCATGGGATTTTCCAGGCAAGAATACTGGAGTGGGTTGCCATTTCCTTCTCCAGGAGATCTTCCCGACCCAGGGATTGAACCCGGGTCTCCCACATTGTAGGCAGATGCTTTACCATCTGAGCCACCAGGGAAGTAAGCCCTTAATCATAAACATATAATCATGTCATATTTTATTTATAATATATAGCCCATTTTATAAATGGCCAGGACTAAAGGAAAAGAGAGTAGGGAAGTCCAGCTTTTATCAATGACTTTTACATCTTAAGCTATCTGTACTTTACCTTTCCTAAGACATTCACCATCTATTTCTACCACCCCCATGCACTCTAGTACACAATCTTTTTGCTTTAGCCCAAGCCAAATCCAAGAACCCATGATTGAAACTACAGTCCTTGAGAAACTAAGGCTAAAGAATCTGTGCTGATGCCATGAACTGCCCAGACCTCAGCCTGACTCCTGGCCGTCCCTCCTCCCCACCCAGCTCCAGGAACATTTACTGTGAACAGGTTCCTGGGCTTGGCCAGATGACCTAGCATGGTCCTGGCCACCATTCAGGGGTTCTTCTCTTCCTCAAAGGTGGAAACAGAGACTCAGGGTCTTAGAAACATTCTCAGAATCTCTGAATGCAAATGTTTTCGGCAAAATCAGCATTCGATCCTAACTTGTAAAACAATCTTGAGGCACAAAGATAAATGCTCAATGAGCTTAAATGGCTTAAATGGCTCAAGTGCTAATCAAGTATGTTTATCTTTCCATAAACAGAAAGCATGGGAATATTTGGTAAGAGGAAAGGACATATTTTATATTTTGGTGATTTTATTAAAAAGTAAAAATGGCTCTACCTTTTAAAGCAATTCTAAAATAACAGATCACCCTTGTCTGAGGAATGACAGGAAAATCCTCTGACAAGGAAATACTTCCAAGTGGTTGAATTTAATTACAGATGGCAACAAGGAGCAGAGGAAAGATGCTTGAAAGTTTTTAAAAGAAAAGCTAAAGTTTTCTAAAAAGATAATATATTCAACATCATGTACATATGTATGCATATACATGTATATAGACATACATATGAACACACACATATACATATACAAACTTACATATATATATGTGTGTGTGTGTGTGTGTGTGTGTATATATATATATATATATATATATATATATAATTTGGTTATGTTCTTTGAATCTACCCAGAAACTCCTTTGTCTGAAAGTATGTAAGTTTATTAAAATGAGTAATTTAGGAAGACAAATGTGGTTTTGGTGATTGTCTCAAGAAAACATACCCACTTTTTACCTTGAGAGAGACACAGAGCTTAACAGACAAAATCAGTAGTGTCAGGCTATGATCATTTTTGCTCTTTACACGTTGCTTCAGATGGAATTTTCAAAGCAGAACCAAAATTCATACAGTGAGATGACAAATTATTTTTAAAAGAGTAATACATTTAAAATGATAACTTTTGCTGGGAGAGCTGTCTAAACTTCAGTTTTTTAAAGGATTAGATACTTTGATTTTGCATGTAAAAGATGCCAAGTATGCTTTGAATACGAATTACAAGCAATACTAAAAGGAAAATACATGTAGCAGAAAATATGAAGGTAGATAAGCGCTAATAAGCATGAATTGTGTGTCTTCCACTACCTAGTACACTATTATTGATGCTCAACAAATATTTAATATTGAAAAACAAGACATGTCAATGGGCCCAGAGCAACTCTGTGATGCTGAATCAAATGGTGACTAAAAATGCTTTATTTCACTGTTCTGTTTTGTAGGTATTATTACTTGGCATTCAGAGCACATCAAACACCTCTTGCTAGCAAAGAGAGTTGCATCGCTATCTTGGAAAAGTCCAGATTAGATCACTGGCTGCTGGGAAAAACAAAGGTAGTTCTTTCTTTGTTGTTTAGATTGTCACTTGAGATGCTCTGCTGTGTACCTCGGTCTCTTATCAGTGATTTGAATAGCTCTGTAAGTTTTGCAACTTACCAGACAAGACCCCAACCTAACAGTGATCTTTGCTGGTCTTGAGTCCGGAGTCCCAGGACCTCAGAGGCCAAAAGAGGAGAATTTGCTTCCTGTTCTGCACGTAGTTTGAGAACCATTTAACATTTCTAGAATGAGATCTTTGAGCTCATTTTTAAATGTCCTTTTTTTCGGTGCTGCTTATTCCAGCACTGCAGGCAATTACACAAATCATGTTAATGACAATAATGAGTATCTTTTATACTTTTGTCCTTTTTTCTTTAGACTCATGTTGTATACTGC
Source organism: Tragelaphus eurycerus (assembly GCA_935064755.1). Taxonomy (NCBI): domain Eukaryota; kingdom Metazoa; phylum Chordata; class Mammalia; order Artiodactyla; family Bovidae; genus Tragelaphus; species Tragelaphus eurycerus. The sequence continues at coordinate 1,687,460 of CAKXYN010000060.1, forward strand.
CCACTCTGATTAGTAGTCTTATCATGTCTAGCTTTTCATTTGGGGAAACATCATATTCCTACAAGATTTCAGGGTTTTGTAGTCCCTTCTGAATTGCCCTACAATGCCAGCCTTAGCCTGAGTGTGGATGGCAATGCTGCTGCTCCTCGGCAGAAATTAGATCATTGTGGCCCATTCAAGCCCCACTCCCTCAGAACTTCTGTCGGCCCTGGTCAGTTTTTCTGGTTTAACACCTCCATCAGAGCGGAGGGGGAAAAGATCAAGCTGAGAAAGTGGAACTCATGGCAGAACTGAGGCCAGCCTAGAGAACATTTAGGATCTCCTAAAACCCTGTTAACTTCATCATCTGTGTATATTAATAGTCCCATATTGGCTCGACCTTACAAGGGGAATTAATTGTATTTGCTTCCAAGAAATTAGTAATGTTAGCATAAACCAAGTCACTGTAAACTTTATTTAGATGATGTTTTAATATTTATGTTAATTTGTTGGAGCAGAGCGAATTTCTGTGTGGGAGTCCATTATTCTTGTTTTTTAGCCGCTCAGTCGTGTCTAACTCTTTTGAGACCCCATGAACTGTAGTCCACCACACTCCTCTGTCCATGGGATTTCCCAGGCAAGAATACTGGAGTGGGTTGCTATGTCCTTCTCCAGGGGATCTTCCTGACGCAGAGATCGAACCCGCATCTCCTGTATGGGGAGGTGGTTTCTTTACCACTGAAGAATCATTGGCAGGGTTTATCTGAACCTGGTGGCTCAGACAGTAAAGAATCCACGTGCAATGTAGGAAACCCAGTTTTGATCCTTGAGTCAGGAAGATCTCCTGGAGATAGGAATGGCTACCCACTCCAGTGTTCTTGCCTGGAGAATCCCATGGACAGAGGAGTCTGGTGGGCTACCGTCCATGGGGTAGCAAAGAGTCAGACACAGCTAAGCGACTAACACACTTCTTTACCCCTGAGCACCAGAGGAGCCCTGGGGAGCCTGTATGTAATGCTAAAACTGATGTCTTATTTCAGGTTTTTCTCAAGTATTATCACGTCGAGCAGTTAAATTTGCTGCTGCGGGAAGTCATAGGCAGAGTGGTTGTACTGCAGGCCTATGCCAAGGGCTGGCTGGGAGCCAGGAGATACAGAAGAGTCAGAGAGGAGAGAGAGAGGGGGGCCGTCGCCATCCAGTCAGGTAAACAGCCCTGAATCTTGGCATTTCATTAAGTGCTTGAGGCCACTCACCTTTTGTTCTTCTCAGTGGTTCCTTTTCTTCCCTCCCTCTTGCCTTCAGCAAATATTTATCAAGTATCTACTGCAGGTCAGGCCTTGTGCTTGGTGCTGGGGGTATAGCTGTGAGCAAGACTGCCACAGTCTCCGACCTCCAGATAAGCAAAGGAGCCATCCTTACTCACGGCAAGATAGAGGCAGTAGCAGTGAGTGGATGTAAAACCCCAGTCACACAGACGTGTGCCCCAGCTCCCAGATGACCCACCTCATACACATCATGTCCATGACCAGGTTTTCAGCATCAGAATTGCTACTGTCACATCTAGGAGGCTTTTCTGGCTCAGACAGAGCTTGTAAACCAAGGCAGCTAATCACTAGGCTCTGTCCTACACCCAGCCCTGTCAGTGCCTCTTTGCACACACACGTGTCATTTGTGTCACAAATAGCCTCTGAGCTCCTGTGCTACTGCAGGCAATTGTCCCAGGTCTTGAGCACAGCAGATGATTTCCTTTGTGTTCTCGTAACCCAGAATCCTAACATCCACTTGGACTTCATGACCTCATTCAGTGACATGGAGAGCTGTAGCGCTCAGGGAGGAAGTGGAAAGGAGAGCTGGTCATGCTCCTGGTAGCAGCTCAGTGCCTAGTACTCTGAAGGACTCAACACCCTGCCCCTGCCCCAGGTTCCCTTTCTCTTCTCTTCATTCATTTCCCATGCATTTTCCCTTTCCGTCACACATCCCCTCCCTGAACACAGTTCTATACATAGTCTCCCCTCACCAAACGCAAATGTGATGCTACTAATCATTATTACTTATTTTTCTCTCCTTCAACTTTCATGTTTTATACCTTTCTCCCAATAAAAAATACAGAGTGAGTCAGGCCATTCCAGTCCTCTCCTACCCCTCAAGTCCTGAAGGTAGAGCTTCCTCCATGGGTTGGAATGACAGGGACCCACCTCACCTGCACAGGGCACCAAGTGATTCATAAGTGGAATCCAGAGGCTGCGGAAATTCACTGCCTGAACCAAAATGACTCCTTCTCAAAAGCATCTTGGAGGCTGAGCTGAGAGTACAGAGAGGCCCCTCTTCCCCACCATCACTCACGTAGCTCTGCTTATTTTGTTCAGTGAGAAAGCAATGGGGAGGAGGAGAGGGGTAGAGGATTGGAGGGAAACAGCTTATATCAATTCTCTGGCACATTCTTAAATTAATCTCATTCCTAGCACATGGTTTTATATTTTTAGCCTGGAGAGGATATGATGCTCGGAGGAAATTTAAGAAAATAAGCAACAGAAGGAGTGAGTCTGCTGTTCATATTCACGCAGGTAATTAAAACATCATTTTCATAGCATCCACTTGGAAATCTTCTGTGATTAAGTTCATATGAGTTTCAAAAAGCTGAAAGGTTAATAATTCAGGAGCACTGGAAGAGGAGTCAAGAGTTCTAGTGGGGTCTAGCGCTTGTTCTGATTCACCCCGGTCCATGTGATGATTGAGAGCACTGGCCTCATGCCAGACCTTGGCCAAGGATGCTCCAAGTCGGTTCTCTTATATTCCCAATTTTATAGAGGGGGAAACAAGGCACAGAGAAGTGAAATAACTTGTCCATAGTCACACAGCCAGTCAGAGGCCGAGTCAGCATTTATTCACAGCCAGTTCGGATAGAGTCCATTTTACATACTGCCAACTGAGCAATTCCCTTCCTCTCCTGGAGTCACCGGTCCCTTGTCTGCAAACAAGAACATTGGCTAGAAAGGTCTGAAAGGTCTTCCAACCTTGAAATTCTCTAACTATATGCTCAGCCTATCTCTTCATAGCACAGAGATAGGAATAACTCAGGCACTTGTCTGGCAAACTCTGTTTCCCACACCCAGGCCTGTGTGTGACTGCAGTGGTCCTCTGGGCCCCATGGAGTTAGCATGCTGTGGCTTAGCTTGTAGCTGCCTGAGCACCTCAAGCTCTGGCTCCCAGGTCACTCTGCTCTTCTGCAAAGGGCAGTATCCTCAGGGTTGTGGGGCTCAGCTCCCTCTGTCTTTTGAAGCTGCATGTGCCTAATTGAGCCTTTGGAAGAGACAGGCCCCAGAGCAGACATACCCGGGCTCTGGGAGCACAAGATATCAGAGACAGAATAAGAGAGAAGTGACCAGGCCAGTGGACTTGGAGCAGAGAGAGAGAGAGGATTTCAGATACTGCCACACTTGGAACAAACTTTTAAGGGAAACAACTGCACCCCTTTCAAGGAGATCCCTACTCAGAGCCTGGCTCCTTGAGGCACTTTTCCGAACTCTTCTGGCCCTGTAAAGGCCAGACAACTTTATTCAAAAACAAAATGTTTGGGAGGAAAGAGTGTCATTTCAACCCCAACGTGCAACTTTTAATACCATCCCCTAGGAATTCTGGAGAAGACAATGGCACCCCACTCCAGTACTCTTGCCTGGAAAATCCCATGGATGGAGGAGCCTGGTAGGCTGTAGTCCATGGGGTCGCTAAGAGTCAGACACGACTGAGCAACTTCACTTTCACTTTTCACTTTCATGCACTAGAGAAGGAAATGGCAACCCACTCCAGTGTTCTTGCCTGGAGAATCCCAGGGACGGGGAGCCTGGTGAGCTTCCGTCTATGGGGTTGCACAGAGTCGGACACGACTGAAGCGACTTAGCAGCAGCAGTAGCAGCTAGGAATTCTAAGCTCCACAGCTTTAAAGTATCAGGAAGAAGGATCCAGCTCTAGTTGCAACAAGTAAAACAACTCAAAATGCATTTTCTCTCTTCCTCCCCACTGTCCACCCACACACACACACACACACACACACACCCACAGAGTTCCCCTTACCCTCGCCCACACCATTAAGAGAAGATACTGGATTGATCTCACTGTTTGGCTCAAAGCCTAACATGTATTTTCAAATATAAACTTTGAGCTTATCTATTGTTGATTCCCTTATCATAAAGTGTGTAGGATCATAAATCAAATTTTCCCTCTCTGAAAATCATCTTTAGATGGCTACCTTTTGGACTCTGTTATTGCCACATGCATAAGAACAGACATAAGAAAATGCATAAGAACAGACAGGTGAGTGGCTGCATTATATCAGGACATTTGGCTGCATCTTTTCAGCGCAGCCCCTGTGGGGTGGGTACACTATGAAAGGGTTCTTTTGTTTCATGAGACTAGAGAGAACACGTTTCTTTAAGTAGCTTCTTTTTTTTTAAAACCTTGGAAACACCCTCCTTCTTAGCCTGGCAGCCGGTGTCCTGCATATCAAGTGGTATCGGGAGCTTCCGAGCCCCCATGGGCTTGGGTGGGCATGTAGTTATTGAGGGTGGTACTGACACCACCTCACCCTCTTGGCAGGAGAGTGTGACGGCCAGAGCAAAGGCGGGCAATGTCTCGTTGCCCTTCAGCCAACATCATGGACAGGAGTTGAGGGGCTGGTTTTGTGTAAGTGGTAAAGATACTCAGATAGGGCAAGGACATTTGCAATTTTATGGGCAGATTACTTTTACTTGAAAATGTTCTTATCTTTCGATTCAAAGGCGGTGTTGATCTAAAAGCAAGACAGCTCATTCCAATGTCTCTGTTTTGGAGTGTGCTCTTCCTAAAGTATAATCCTCTCCTTACAAGCTCTTCATGTCCCAGGGACATTTCAAGTAGAACAAACTCCAAATATAGGGGTACTCTTACTTTTGAAGCCTGCAGAAGTGGCTTAGGGATGCTATCACAACATAACCTTTTCTGGGTATTTTCTACGGTTATTCTCTAATTTATTATTTTTTCAACAAATCATTTCATTTGAAATGTAGACCCTGCAATGTGTTTGGTTTATATTTCAAGTTCTGGCCTATTGTCTTTTTTTTTTTTTTTGCTTGTTTAAATCATGCTGCAACGCTATGTTATATAGTTTTTGAAAGAATAGCCCTTGAAATTTAGGAAGCATTTGGCCTACATGTTGCTACAGAGCGGCACATATTGAAATTTGTTTTCCTTTCATCTCCTTCCCAATAAAAGCAGCCGCTCGGCTTATCCCTTTAGCTTCCTCAGAACTTCCTTTCAGAATTCCCGATCTATTACGGCACATTCACATACCAGAAACAAGATGCCTTTTCATGCTGTCAACCTTTTTCATCTGAAATGTAAATTAATTCTTGCTGGTATGCCTTGACAGAGATCAAAGTCAGAGTATTAACCTTCCCGGGCTTTCTCCAGGAATCTGTCCCCAGGACAGGGCTTTGGCTGTTAGGAGACCGGTGTCAGTGTTAGGGCCCTCCTCCAGGCAGTACTTGGCCTGGGCACCACCATCTCCAAGTCCCAGGGTCCTTTTGGAAATGACTCAATCAGTACTTTAAATCAGGCGAGCTATGATCTGCCAGGCTAGACTTGGGAGAGACGAGCCTGCTCGTTTGAAATGTGGGCCGTTCGCTCAGACTCCCGGAGCTGTTCAAGTGGTTCTGCTGGCGAGCGATCTCAGCGGGCGTGATCGAGGGAGGGACAGGGCTCCAGACTGGAAACCTCTCCCTTTGCTCCCTGATATTTTCCTGCCTGTCAGTCTCTGAGGTAGGCCACATTTGCATTTTCAAAATAAACAGATGCCTTTCAAATACATGAGCTGGTGGTCTCAAGCTCTCTGTGGGCCTGAACTATTCACCAGCCAGTGAGCAATGCTGGAAAAGAAAACAAACGGGCAGACATGCTAGGCACAGGCACACACATTTCCTGTGTGCAGAACATTGTGCCGGCAAGAAAGGGCCTTTGTGAGATGTGGGTTCACAGGCAGAGAGCTGCCGAGGATCCGGGCAAAAGTAGCCTTCCTCAGTTTCTTTTTTCAAGGAGAGGGAAACAACTTCAAGGGTCACCTTGGTAGGAGTGGCATGCTTTATTTTTATTTTTGATTAATGCTGATAATAGGCTCTTGCTATGGGAAAACATAACAAAACAATTAAAAATATGTACTTTTTTAATTAGAAAAATAATCGCAAACATAGTCCTGTTTGGATAGATGGGATAGTCTAAGTAAAAACTAATAGTTGTCACCCCATTGCTAATGTATTGTTGTTTTTCCTTAATGGATTCTTAACTTTCAGAGAATGGATATAACTAGATTTTGTCAACTAATATTGCATACATTCCTCAGTAAATACGATCAAAACAAACAACCTGCAGGGAATTTTTTTTAAAGATCTACAATGTCTCATTCTCTAAGTTTTTGAAAGCACAATTTTTAAAAATTACCCCTCTAACTCAAGATCTGTTTTTTTAAGCAAGAGCAAAGTGCCAGGCTCCTCATCTCACAGGGGAGAAGCCCTCAGTGACAGTGGAGCCTGAGGGACTGGGAAGGAACTTCAAAGGGTGTCTCCAGGAGGAGCTGGCTCTTGCAGCCTCTCTTCCCCTCTTTCCCCTAGCCCTCCAGGAGCAGGAAGAGCCCATTGCTTTATAGCACTTTCTCATCTAATTGCTTCAGTGCTTTGGAAATTGTTTTCTCTTTCTCTCTGTTATCTGATCAGCTTCCTACTTACTCCCCTCCTTGGTCCTACAGGGGATAACAGCACTAAGATCTATTGCCATTTCTCCTAATGCCCTCTGAGGGGAGTGGTTTTTGGAACGGCATCCTCAGTCCTGCCAAGGCTGAGAGGCCCCATTGCTTGAGCCTGTGAGCAGGCATTTTAAACCAGCTGCAGCTGGAACCCCTGGGCATGTCACGTGACACAAGCCAATGAGAATTGCTTTAAATGCAGTTTCCAAAGAGGAAAGCAAGCATAGAATCCAGACAGGCGATCCCTCTTCTCCAGGTTAACTTCTTTTAAAAGTCTGACCCCATATCATGGCAGAACCAAGTTTTAATACTTGAAATGCCTGAACTTTTAAACCTCTCTCAGAGTAAGCCTTCCTCCTAGTCTTTTCTAATCTTGAGAGGCTGATCCCTTTAGCATTGTTGGTGGGTTGGCAATGACTGGGTTGTTGGAATAATTTCCTAGAACTAGATTTCCAGATATCCCTAGGTGCACAGAACAACTATATTTTAAATTAGGAAATTTCTTTATTTCATTCACTTATTCAACTACTGTTTAAGTAACTGCTTTATGCTGGAGCTACTCTCAAGGTGAACAATGGGATTTAGTCTGGGGCTTCAGATTTTTCATCTTCAACACAGAGGATTAAAAAACATGCTTCCCTCAAATGGACGCTGTTTGTATAATCAAGTACTCTGTGTTATGTCAGCACTCCTTGGAAGGGAATTCTGTTAAACACCAAAGAGTCAAAATCATTATAATATACAGCTGAGGATATATTTGGAAATGGGTTCCCCTGGTGGTGCCTCAGTAGTAAAGAATCTGCCTGCCAATGCAGGGTATATGGGTTCAATCCCTGGGTCAGGAAAATCCCCCAGAGAAGGAAATGCCAACCCACTCCAGTATTCTTGCCTGGGAAATCCCATGGACAGAGGATCTTGGTGGGCCTACAGTCCATGGGATTGCAAAAGAGTCAGACGTGACTTAGTGACTAAACAACCAACAACAATACATTGAAATGGCCCAAGCTTCTTGAAGGTAAAAATGATTAGGCAGATATTTTTCAGTTTGATGAATCTGTGCATAAGCACATTGTTGATCACAAGTCAAACAGTAGAGAAAAGTCGAATGAATGTACCCAGTGAGGGAAAATATCCACTTTGGACAGATAGGAGGAAAACAAGCATGCTCCTTTATGCATCTCTATCATTTCACCCTATTCCATTGTTTCTTCACTCGTTCTGTCTTTTGGAAATATTCCTGGTCATTTTGCACAAAACATGTGATTTCTCAAAATGTGAGGGAAGAAAAGTTCCAAACTCTTCTTGGCAGGAGCCAACTGCCTCTCCATTCCTGGTATTTCAGGCCATTTCCACACAAGAGTAAAACAACATCTAGGGGAAGGAATTAACTGGTGCACCTGAGCTTGAGGTGAACGGAGAGCTCACGCTAGCTCCACTGCCTTCCAAAGCTCTGATTAACTGAAGGAAGGTGCCTTTCAGGCTATGTGAGGGTCCTGCAGAGTCCACTTGCACTGTCTGACCTTCTCTGACTCTCTGTAGGTAAAGGTCTGCAACTGGTTTCTGATAACCACAGGTATAACTTCTTAGGGAAGGAGAATGTTTTGCGGGGTGGATTTGTGGGTTAAGGATTGTGATTTACTTTGGGAAAATGTGCCTTGTTTGTGAGCTGGGTCAGGACATACAGAGAGCTCCAGAAACATGGCTTCAGGGAAGTGGTGTATAGCAGAGACAGAGTCTGGCCTTAGCCTCAAGATTTCTGTCAAGAAATGGGCTCTGCCAAACCTCACTGGGAACAAGCAGTAAAATTCTTACCATGAAGTAACTTGTGATCCAAAGGAATGTCCTTCTGAAATCAAATTATTGCCCATGTTAGAATTAAACACCCAGCAGGTAGAGTATTATTAACCTAATTAACAGAGAAGAAGCTGCAAAGCCAGTGTGGAACTGAGGTCTGCTTTTTCCTGATATCATACTGACACGGCATGGAAATGCTGAAGATGAAACTTTGGTGCAGTGGTTGGCATCGCAGGACTCAAGATTAAACTTCAGAATAAACCCACGGATAGACCCTCTTTGGGTGGGAATCATTTCCTCCCTTATGGACTTCATGTAGAGCTCCAGAATCTGGCTGCAAAAAGGCAGTTCTTCAGATGGTATCTTTACCACCTCACCATTGAGTGAAGCAGCATTATAGTCAAGAATTGATTAATAATGATGTCAACAACACTCTTAAATTGCATTTATGTCTTTCATCTTTTCACATAGAATCATAAAATGTGATGAAACCCTTATTCGTTTTGGGACTCTGTCCAAGTAATAGTAAATAAACTTTTAGGGGGAAAATTAACTGTGCTGTGACAAGAATTATTAAACTTTTTTCCTCAAAAGACTTCTGTGTGTAGAAAAGCAGATTTTGTTTTCTCCCCAAACAAATGAAACAGAAGCACAGAGAGCCTACATAAGTTGTCTCCCCTTATGTGTTACATGAACTTAATGACAAATATCAGAGCCCTGTTCTGAGTCTTCACCCAATGCTCTTTTTAGTACACCAGCTCTAACATTGATTTCCATCTTGGATGTGGCACCAGTCAAAGCTTTGGGGAGAGTTTTATACACCATCCTAAGCATGTGGACTTTGGAGTCAAAATTACTTTAACTCCTGGCTGTACCACCAGGTTTGTCATATGGTTTAGGGGAAATTGCTTAACTTCTGAACCTTAGTTTCCTTAGCTACAAAATGGGACTCATTAAGGTCTAATTCTCAGGACTGTTGTGAAGATCATAGCAGGTAATTTACACAAAGTATCCCACATGGGACCTGGCACATGGCAGCTATTCAGTAAGTGTCAATTTCCTCTCTGTCCCCACTTCCTAAGTATGAAGTTACTTGAGGGGAAAAAAAAATGAGTCTGTGAAATACTCTTCTATGATTAGAATAATAATTTTGTAACTTCAGAAAGATGAAACTATTTCTCTCACTTTTGAAGGAAAAGATAGTGCATGTCAGATCTCAAATACAGTTATAATAAAACCTTTATAAAAGAGAGAATTTTCTGAATCTTCTGTCTTTGCCTATCTGACAGGGAAAAATTAAAACCCAACAATAGCATGTGAAAGATTTCAGGCAGCTTTCTTTTTGTAATGAGCTATGACCCATCATGCCAAGAGCGTGGTTCATTTCTGTGGATACATTTTCCAGTGATCTCAAAATTGTTATGACTTAGGTAATATGCTCCTGACATCATTTGTCCCCACTCATGAGTTTGAGGCCCTTCTGCAGCTTGTTCTGTAAAATAGCAAGTTTCCTGTGTACCCCACCCCCAGAAGTCAGGAATTCTAAAATCCAGGAGTTGAATATCACTAAGACTGCTGCCTCCTGCTGTGGAAGGCAAGTTGCCTTTGAGATGTCTGAAGAGTTGGAAGATATGGGTAAGCCTATCACATTTAACCCTCAGTGACAGGTGATTGGCAGCATAACAGCTGAGCAACAGCCATTTGGCCAGGAGTTCAAACCCCAACACGAAGAGACATAGCAGGACCATGGCTTGATTTGCTGTGGCCATGCAGTCTGAATCACCAAGCACAGAGGCGGAGGCAGAGGTGACAGCTGGTAGCCATTCTCGTCAATAAAGTTGTGATGGGTGAGACATATAAGCAACCACAGCCTGCTAATTTCATAGACTTTGAGCCAAGTGCTTAGTGTCAAAACCAGCTATGGTCAGTGATGCAAACGTTTTGTGAAGTGTCCCTCGTTGACAGCAAGGCTTTTCCCCCAGACTCTCCTCCTAGTGGGTTAGAAGCAATTGCATCCGCTGTCCAGAAACAATCCAGTTTGGGGAGAAGGAGGCTTTACCCTTTTTGTTTTTTAATTTGGTAAATTTTTAAAAGTCAGATTTATTGAGGTATAATTTACATATACTGAAACTCAGTTTGATAAAATTGGATGATCACATATAGTCAGGTAAGCCCCAAAACAATCAAGAAAAAGACGTTTCCAAAGAGTTCACTCATGCCCTTGCTGTCGTCCATCCCTTCCGCACCTCCAGCTTCTGGTGACCATACTGGTTTTCCTGTCCCTATAATTTTATGTTTTCTAAAATACCATGTAAGTGAAGCCATGTAGTATGTAGATATTTGACTCTGACTTCTTTCATTTAGCCTCATGCTTTGGAGATTCATCAGTGTTGCTCCATTATCAGTAATTTGTTCTTTTTCATTGCTGAGCAGAATCCTGGTCTGCGGATGTGCCACAATTATGTCCATTTACCAGTTAAAGGACATTTGTTTCCGGTTCCTAGGATGATGAATAAAGTTACTATAAACATTCAGAGCTTTGTCGTTTTAAGAAAAATTTAGAGCAAAGTAAATAACTTTGTTTTATAAGAAGCCAGAATGATACTAGAGGTAGGAGTTGCTTCTTTCTTGACTAACCAATAGAAATACTTATTTTTATAACATCTTATACTTTTTGCACCGCAATTTACAATTCATACATTTACACAAAGGATTTCCAATCTCCTTATTCCTATAATATCATAGTAACGCTGAGAAGGAGGTTAGAGATTTTACCTCATTTTACAGATTGTGGCCAAGAAACCTCCCTGCAATTCAGACTGCATAAATCCTGATCTCCTGTCCTTCCCTCAAAATGTATTTTGAACATCCTGTCATTCAGAACACTCTGCTGGATGCTTTTTGGGTGATCACGTAAACTACATAAAAATACTGAATTTTTTTCCTTCAAAAGATGGAAAGACAGTTGGATGCTCTACATCATATATCATCAGGGAAATAAAATTAAGACATCAACAAGATACCACTGTTCACCTATTAGAATAGCCAAAATCTGGAACACTAACAGCACCAAATGCTGGTGAGAATGTGGAGCAATATGAACTCTCACTGCTGGTGAGAATACAAAATGATGCGGTTACTTTGGAAGAGAATGTGGCAATTTCTTATAAAACTAAACATACTCTTACTATGTAATCCAGTAGTCATTCTCCTTAGTATTTACCCAAAGGAGCTGAAAATTTATGTCCACACAAGAACCTGTACAGGAATGTTTGTTTAAGACAACTTTATTTATAATTACCAAGTCTTAGGAGCAAAAAAGATCCCTTCTGTAGGTAAATGGATAAACCATGACATATCCACACAATGGAATCTTCAGTGCTAAAAAGAAGTGAGCTATCAAGCCACTAAAGACATGAAGCTGGAGAAGGAAATGGCAACCCACTCCAGTATTCTTGCCTGGAGAATTCCATGGACAGAGGAGCCTGGTGGGCTACACCCCATGGGGTCACGAAGAGCCAGACATGACCGAGTGACTAACACACAAAGACATGAAGGGATCTCAAATGCATTTTACTAAGTGAAAGAAGCCAATCTGAAAAGAATACACACTGTGTGATCCCAACTATATGACATTCTGGAGAAGGCAAAACTATGGAGGCAGTAAAAAGATCAGTAGTTGTCAGGGGGTAAGGAGCTGTGAGGAAGAACAAATAGGTAGAACACAGATTTTTAGGGCCATTGACAATACTCTGTGTGGCGCCATAATGATGGATATGTGTCATTATAATGTCCAAACTCATAAAATGAATAGCATCAAGAGTGAACTGTAACGTAAAGTATGGATCTGGGGTAAGTACGATGTGTCAGTATGAGTTCATCAGTTGTAACAAATGTACAGTTGATGAGGGATGTTGATAATTGGGGAGGCTGAGTATGTGTGGGGCAAAGGGTATATGGGACATCTCTGTACCTTCCCCTCATTTTGCTGTGAACATAAAATTGCTCTAAAAATATAGACTTTTTAACAAGGGAGGGGGACAGTCTCAGATGAAACCTGGCCTACCACAGGCTTGAATGGAGTACTAAGCCAGGTCCGACTAACAGTCACAGGAGCGAATGATCTGTGACGTGTCCCTGCTTCAATCCGTTTTGGAAGCAAGCAGGGCATAAATTATAAGAAGTGAATCCAACCTAAGGCTGCTGGGAGTCAGGAGACAGGAAAGCCACTGTCCCTAGATGCCTGAAGGGAAGAGGAATTCCTCAGTGACGCTCCAGGACGGGCAGGCAGCTCATCTCTAGGGGAGAGGAAGGCCTCCCTCCTTAGCCTCCGAGTTAGAGAAAGTGGTTACCAGATGAGACTTTCTTTGAACTCGGTCAAAGTTTGATTAATTTGAAATTAAGTAGTGAAGAATCAGAGTGGAAAATGCTCAGAGGCCTAAAATTACTAGATTTGTTTTGTGTGGTAGAGGCGGAGGCCAGGCTTTGTGATACAGCTGTAGGGGAAAAAAAATGTGTCAATGAGATTCTGCCCTTTAAGAAAAGAATTCGACTTTGGGCTGCTTTTGGTGGCATTTGCTTGTTGGACCTCCCACAGGTTGGCCTCTTTAAATTCTAGTAAAATGGGTACTAACCAGCTGTAACTCCAGCCAGAAACCGCACGGGCCTCTCGTTCCACTGGCCAGCAGTAGTGAGGAGGGGGAGCCTGGGTCTCTGTGCCTCATCTGTAAGCACCCTCTGTGCCAGGTCCATGGTGAAGACAGGAAAGCTCAGCAGGCGAAGATCACCAGCCAGGAGACCTACCCAGACAGTGTCCCTGCTGGAAGCAGTGCCTGGGTCTGTCCTCTAGGTGGGTCATCAAATGCCAGACAATGCCAGAGCTGCCTCCGGCAGCAGCTGAGCTGTGGGACTCTAAAAGGCCCAAGCACATGAATGAAATGAAGTCTGAATTTTTATTTCCATTACTAAGACAGTGGGGGTAATCATTTTTTAATGTTTAAATAAATGGGCTACACCCTGTAATATTTAGAAATTCAGACTTCAAGACAAAACTGCATGAGTTTGAATCCTGACTCTACCAGCCTCCAGCTGTGTGTGATTTTCTTGGGAAAACCACTTAAGTTCCCTGTGCCTCAGTCTCCTTAGTTGTAAAATGGGAATGATATTGGTCTCTACCTTTGAGAGTTCCTGTAGGAGTAAATGAATTAATTTTTGTAAAGAGCCTAGGACAATAGGCAACCATTCCCTTCTCCAGGGGATCTTCCCAGCCCAGGGGATCTTCCCAACCCAGGGACTGAACCCAGATCTCCCACATTGCAGGAGGATTCTTTACCATCTGAACCACCAGGGAAGCCCAAGAATACTAGAGTGGGTAGCCTATCCCTTCTCCAGGGGATCTTCCAGACCTAGGGATCGAACCCAGGTCTCCTGACAGAGAGTGTGTCCTAATATGGCCTTAACATGGCCTGTGTCTTAACATGGCCATCTTATAAGGATACTGATAATTGGGTTTAAGACCCACCTTAATCCAACAGGACCTTATTTTAAACCAATTATATATGTATACACCCTATTTCCGAAGAAGGTTACATTCTGAGGGGTAAACATCTCTTTGTATGCTCAGTCTCTGTGTCAGAATGCAAGCTCCATGAGGACAGGGACTCTGTGTGCCTGCTTAAGTGTGGTCCAAGGCAGCCTGCATTACTTATCACAGAATACTTATGGGCTGCCTGCAAGGAATGGAGAGACATGGTGCCACCAGGAGGGCCATGCTTGAGGGAGGGGAGCCATCCAGGAGGAGGGGGAGAGGATAGAAAGAAACACATCTGAGGAAATAAAATAGGAGAAAGGTCCCAAATATTCTAGTATGGTATGTTTAGAAGCACTTTTGGCAGAATTAGAAACAGCCTGAGTCAGGAAGCAGTGCAAGATGAGAGCAAACAGCCTCTGGATCACAGGCCAGGGAGGAAGGAGACAGGACAGAGTTAGGGTTGAAACCTCAGGGAGGAGCCTGCTGTGGAGAGGAGGGCCCCGCTAGCAGGACAGTTGCTTCTAAAGCCAAGGGGTCTAGTTGGAAAGAACCTGGCTTCTCCAGAAAACTGAGATGGTCTGAGATGTAGGAACATTTTCAACCCATTGTGACCTTGTGGGTCGTAGAGCATGGAAGAAGACCTGGGACAGCCAGGAACATCCCTGCAGCACTTTCTCACCCAAGCCATTAGTGGTCTTGGTAGAGAAGTCTTTAGATGTTTATCACTGTGAAGTAAACTAGTTCAGTTCAGTCGCTCAGTTGTGTCCGACTCTTTGTGACCCCATGAACTGCAGCACGCCAGGCCTCCCTGTCCATCACCAACTCCCAGAGTTCACCCAAACTCATGTCCATCGAGTCGGTGATGCCATCCAACCATCTCATCCTCTGTTGTCCCTTTCTCCTCCTGCCCTCCATCTTTCCCAGCATCAGGGTCTTTTCAAATGAGCCAGCTCTTCGCATCAGGTGGCCACAGTATTGGAGTTTCAGCTTCAACATCAGTCCTTCTAATGAACACCCAGGACTGATCTCTTTTAGGACTGATCTCCTTTAGGATGGACTGGTTGGATCTCCTTGCAGTAAGTTAACTGTAGTTACTGAAGTATGCTAACTGGACTATGAAAAACTGTACTGGTGATGTTCCTCCACTAAAGATAGTGTATAGTCTGTCTTTTCCATGACAGCATAATTGACCATGGACCCACAAAGGTCAGTGAACAGGACTGCAAGACAAAAGAAATAGAGAGAGGCCTGCCCCAGGGTAGACATGTGGAGAGACAGAGGAGGCCTCATCCCTCTTTTTGTCCTCAAGTGGTACCGCTGAAAGGTAATGGGAATGCTGTCCAGTTGTCACATCTGGAACCCCCACCTGCTGCACTCATGACCTCGGTTACCCAACTCCCTGTTTGACCAATGAAATCAATGAGACAGGTTACCCAACCTCCCCCATGTCACCAAACTGGTAGAGAGTCCGGCCAGGAGAGTTACTAAGTCTCCTGTTCCCTATACTGGTGCCCTTTCACAACCACCCTGTATTACCTCTTCAAAATAAGCTCCAAATCCATAGCTGAGATTCATAACCTCAAAGCCTCAAACCATAAGAAAAATGTGGGTTTTTCTAACCATGCTGTATCCCCCACTTTGGTAATTCATCCAGGTGGAGGGCATAACCTTGAAAAGATGCTTTTTTGTTGCATTCCACAGGGTGCCCTTCAGACCAAAGCAGTGATCCACAGCCCACCATCACAGGGGGTCCCAGCGGAACTGTGCAGGGTCAGTTCTCCAGAGAGCCTGGTGACCACAAAGGTGAGGTCATTAGAAGTTTGGGATGGGTGTCCTTTATTTATGGATGCTCCAGAGAAGATTCCAGAGCTGGAAATGATCACCTGATGTGATCCCTCTGTCTGGCACTCTTTTTTTTTTTTCCTACAGGTGACAGCTGATTAGGTTCAGGGGCAGCCTTGCAGGGGGGCCCCTTATCTCTGTGGCTCAACACCTCTGCAGCTGCCCCAGTGCCCAGTTACCTGTTCACTGGGGAAGATGGGCCAGTGGCAGCTCTCCTTGCCAACTGCCTCCCTTCAGTTCATCCTCTTGGAGCAGACACTGACATGTTTCTGTCTTATTTACCTTAAGACCTTTTGAAAGTTTAGCTTCTCAGGACTATCTTTCTATGATCCTGACACTGATACATTGAGCACATTCATAGGGGGAAGGAACACTGTGGACAAGAAGTTAAAACTTGAGTATCTAGTCTAAGCCTTCCATTAATTACCATCATTGTATAATGAGAGAATTGGACTAATGCTGATGCTCACATGTATGAAATGTGAGGCTGAGTTGCCTGGGATCTCACCATAGAGCTTGGAGGTACAGTGTAACTCCTGGCCCAGCAGTGAGGTCCGGGTGCTTCCTGCTTCTTTGGAATCTGCAACCCAGCCTAGGTTTCAAGAAAATGCACAACTGAAGCCTCACCTCAGGGCAAGGAGGTTAGGGAGAGGGAAAAAAGAGAAGAGGGGGAGCCCCAGGAGCAGCAGTGTTTCTTGAACTTGAGCAGGCTTGGAGGTGAGACAGGGAGACACTTCAGTTTCAAAAGAAGGCTGTCTAGGTGTTACAGACCTACAGTCTAGATCTTGTTCTCCCTAGCAGATGTCAGAAATAGGAGGTCTTCCTGTTGTAATCAACACACAGGTATGGTTTGTTTGGCCAGACCAACTTTTTTTTTTTTTTAAACACAAAACATTGAACCCAAATGTTTTCAAATTGGGTGTGCATCCTCTGGTTCTCCACAAACCTCATTTGTTGCCTGAGTGACCCCAAAGGCATTTTTGCAACACCTGCTATGTTGTTTTCTCTTTTTTTTCCTCCTGATGATCAAATGCTCTTTCATTTTATTTCAATGTTTTTATGTTTGGGCTTTCTGAGTAGTGCTGCTATGAACATTCAGTTCAGTTGCTCAGTCATGTCCAACTCTTTGTGTCCCGTGGACTGCAGCACACCAGGCCTCCCTGTCCATCACCAACTCCAGGAGTTTACTCAAACTCATGTCAGTTGAGTCAGTGATGCCATCCAACCATCTCATCCTCTGTCATCCCCTTCTCCTCCCGCCTTCAATCTTTCCCAGCATCAGGATCTTTTCAAATGAGTCAGTTCTTCACATCAGGTGGCCAAAGTATTGGAGTTTCAGCTTCAACATCAGTCCTTCCAGTGAATACTCAGGACTAATCTCCTTTAGGATGGACTGGTTGGCTCTCCTTGCAGTCCAAGGGACTCTCAAGAGTCTTCTCCAACACCACGGTTCAAAAGCATCAATTCTTCAGCACTCAGTTTTCTTCACAGTCCAACTCTCACATCCATACATGACCACTGGAAAAGCCACAGCCTTGACTAGACAGACCTTTGTTGGCAAAGTAATGTCTCTGCTTTTGAATATGCTATCTAGGTTGGTCATAACTTTCCTTCCAAGAAGTATAAGCCTCTTTTAATTTCATGGCTGCAATCACCATCTTCAGTGATTTTGGAGCCCCCCAAAATAAAGTATGACATTTTTTCCACTGTTTCTCCATCTATTTACCATGAAGTGATAGGACCAGATGCCATGATCTTCGTTTTCTGAATCCTGAGCTTTAAGCCAACTTTTTCAAAAACTTTAAAAGTTGAGGTATAATTGATCTACAACATTATATTTGTGTCAGGTGTACAACATTTCTGATGTAAGTTTATCTCTTCGACTCAAATCCTTGTCGCTGCTCTTCTGACAAAGCTGTGGGACAGAGGAGCAGACTTCGTCTAATCTTTAATAAGAATATTCTGTACCTTTCTATTTGGCTTTTAAACTTCAAATAACTCTCAGAAATCAATATTTTGATGACTGAATTACAAGTGAATAAGAAGCAGGAATGAGTTTTCCCTTTAATTACATGATCAGAAATTCTATGGGTTTTTGTTGGAAGCCTGGGCAGAGTAACTGGGGGCGTTTGCTAAGTGTCAGACAAAGGTGTCACTGCCTCCCCTCTCCCTGGCGGTGGACACAGCACCTTCATAAGGAGAGCCCAAACCAAATGGGGTTAATGGTCATCCTCGCTTTGCTTGTGCTTCTTTCTTTCTGAATTGCTATTAAACTGCTATTTCTCATTTTAATACTGAGGATCTCAGAATAGATGCAGACAGCAACAATGTCGACCTCCTATGTGGACAAGGCCATCTGGGCTTTGATCAGGGGGTGGTAGCCCTTGGTGCTGCTGAATTGGGCCAGAGAACAAGATTAAAAATGATTTCTGTTGATTTTCCTTCTTAACAAGGAAATAGATATTTTGTCCCTAAAATGGGCTTCTCTTTTTTTCTTTTCATATCATTTCTCACTTTTATATTCCTTCTCATGGCATTACAAGTGAGCTTGGGTCAAACAATGTTTTAAAATCTCCAGGAGGTGGAAGCCCGCCTAGTCCTCTAACCAGAGGAGTTCATCAATCAAGAGAAGGCAAGGAAGGGAGCAGAGGGGATCGGTTCATGAAATTCTAAAAGGCTGCAGCTATTTTTCTTGATTTCTGCTTCCCACTTCTTTTAATATTGTTGTTTCATGGTTTGGTCATAATGTGTGTTTGCATGTGAGTGTATGTGTATAATAATAAAAGTGTAATAATGTTCCATATAAAATTTTCTTTTTATCCTTTTGGTGTTTATAGCAATAGTAATAACAACAGATGGCCTTATCTACCACTGATAGTGAAAAAAATCACATCACTGCTACACAAGAGATAAATATGCCTAAGGAACCAAACGAATAATATAAAATCAGAGCATACTCTTCACAGAAAAGACAAAACAAAAACAATTGATTTCCATATTTCTTTTATTTATTTATTTTTAATTTAAATTTATTTATTTTAATTGGAGGCTAATTACTTTACAATATTGTATTGGTTTTGCCATACATCAACATGAATCCGCCACGGGTGTACACGTGTTCCCCATCCTGAACCCCCCTCCCACCTCATTCCCCATACCATTTCTCTGGGTCATCCCAGTTCACCAGCCTCAGGCATCCTGTATCCTGCATTGAACCTGGACTGGCGATTCATTTCTTATATGATATTATACATGTTTCAATGCCATTCTCCCAAATCATCCCACCCTCTCCCTCTCCCACAGAGTCCCAAAGACTGTTCTATACATCTCTGTCTCTTTTGCTCTCTCACATACAGGGTTATCATTACCATCTTTCTAAATTCCATATATATGTGTTAGTATACTGTATTGGTGTTTTTCTTTCTGGCTTACTTCACTCTGTATGATAGGCTCTAGTTTCATCCACCTCATTAGAACTGATTCAAATGTGTTCTTTTTAATGGCTGAGTAATACTCCATTGTGTATATGTACCACAGCTTTCTTATCCATTCATCTGCGGATGGACATCTAGGTTGCTTCCATGTCCTGGCTATTATAAACACTGCTGCAATGACCATTGGGGTACATGTGTCTCTTTCAATTCTTGTTTCCTCGGTACCCAGCAGTGGGATTGCTGGGTCATAAGGCAGTTCTATTTCCAGTTTTTTAAGGGATCTCCTCACTGTTCTCCATAGTGGCTGTACTAGTTTGCATTCCCACCAACAGTGTAAGAGGGTTCCCTTTTCTCCACACCCTCTCCAGCATTTCTTCCTTGTAGACTTTTGGATCGCAGCCCTTCTGACTGGCATGAAATGGTACCTTATAGTGGTTTTGATTTACATTTCTCTGATCATGAGTGATGTTGAGCATCTTTTCATGTGTTTGTTAGCCATCTGTATGTCTTCTTTGGAGAAATGTCTATTTAGTTCTTTGGCCCATTTTTTGATTGGGTCGTTTATTTTTCTGGAATTGAGCTGTAGGAGTTGCTTGTATATTTTTGAGATTAGTTGTTTGTCTGTTGCTTCATTTGCTATTATTTTCTCCCATTCTGAAGGCTGTCTTTTCACCTTGCTTATTGTTTCCTTTGTTGTGCAGAAGCTTTTAATTTTAATTAGGTCCCATTTGTTTATTTTTGCTTTTATTTCCAATATTCTGGGAGGTGGGTCATAGAGGATCCTGCTGTGATGTATGTCAGAGAGTGTTTTGCCTGTGTTCTCCTCTAAGAGTTTTATAGTTTCTGATCTTACATTTAGATCTTTAATCCATTTTGAGTTTATTTTTGTGTATGGTGTTAGAAAGTGTTCTAGTTTCATTCTTTTACAAGTGGTTGACCAGTTTTCCCAGCACCACTTGTTAAAGAGATTGTCTTTTCTCCATTGTATTCTTGCCTCCTTTGTCAAAGATGAGGTGTCCAAAGGTGCGTGGATTTATCTCTGGGCTTTCTATTTTGTTCCATTGATCTATATTTCTGTCTTTGTGCCAGTACCATACTGTCTTGATGACTGTGGCTTTGTAGTAGAGCCTGAAGTCATGCAGGTTGATTCCTCCAGTTACATTCTTCTTTCTCAAGATTGCTTTGGCTATTCCAGGTTTTTTGTATTTCCATACAAATTGTGAAATTATTTATTCTAGCTCTGTGAAAAATACCGTTGGTAGCTTGATAGGGACTGCATTGAATCTATAGATTGCTTTGGGTAGTATACTCATTTTCACTATGTTGATTCTTCCAATCCATGAATATGGTATATATCTCCATCTATTAGTGTCCTCTTTGATTTCTTTCACCAGTGTTTTATAGTTTTCTATATATAGGTCTTTAGTTTCTTTAGGTAGATATATTCCTAAGTATTTTATTCTTTTTGTTGCAATGATGAATGGAATTGTTTCCTTAATTTCTCTCTCTATTTTCTCATTATTAGTGTATAGGAATGCAAGGGATTTCTATGTATTGATTTTATATCCTGCAACTTTACTATATTCATTGATTAGCTCTAGTAATTTTCTGGTGGAGTCTTTAGGGTTTTCTATGTAGAGGATCATGTCATCTGCAAACAGTGAGAGTTTTACTTCTTCTTTTCCAATTTGGATTCCTTTTATTTCTTTTTCTGCTCTGATTTCTGTGGCCAAAACTTCCAGAACTATGTTGAATAGTAGTGGTGAAAGTGGGCACCCTTGTCTTGTTCCTGACTTTAGGGGAAATGCTTTCAAGTTTTCACCATTGAAGATAATGTTTGCTGTGGGTTTGTCATATATAGCTTTTATTATGTTGAGGCATGTTCCTTCTATTCTTGCTTTCTGGAGAGTTTTTATCATAAATGGATGTTGAATTTTGTCAAAGGCTTTCTCTGCATCTATTGAGATAATCATATGGCTTTAATTTTTCAATTTGTTAATGTGGTGTATTATACTGATTGATTTGCAGATATTGAAGAATTCTTGCATTCCTGGGATAAAGCCCACTTGGTCATGGTGTATGATCTTTTTAATGTGTTGTTGGATTCTGATTGCTAGAATTTTGTTAAGGATTTTTGCATCTATGTTCATTAGTGATATTGGCCTGTAGTTTTCTTTTTTTGTGGCATCTTTGTCAGGTTTTGGTATTAGGGTGATGGTGGCCTCATAGAATGAGTTTGGAAGTTTACCTTCCTCTGCAATTTTCTGGAGCAGTTTGAGTAGGATAGGTGATAGCTCTTCTCTAAATTTTTGGTAGAATTCAGCTGTGAAGCCGTCTGGACCTGGGCTTTTGTTTACTGGAAGATTTCTGATTACAGTTTCAATTTCCGTCTTGTGATGGGTCTGTTAAGGTTCTATTTCTTCCTGGTTCAGTTTTGGAAAATTGTACTTTTCTAAGAATTTGTCCATTTCTTCCACGTTGTCCATTTTATTGGCATATAATTGCTGATAGTAGTCTCTTATGATCCTTTGTATTTCTCTGTTGTCTGTTGTGATCTTTCCATTTTCATTTCTAATTTTATTGATTTGATTTTTCTCCCTTTGTTTCTTGATGAGTCTGGCTAATGGTTTGTCAATTTTATTTATCCTTTCAAAGAACCAGCTTTTGGCTTTGTTAATTTTTGCTATGGTCTCCTTTGTTTCTTTTGCATTTATTTCTGCTCTAATTTTTAGGATTTCCTTCCTTCTACTAACCCTGGGGTTCTTCATTTCTTCCTTTTCTAGTTGCTTTAGGTGTAGAGTTAGGTTATTTATTTGACTTTTTTCTTGTTTCTTGAGGTATGCCTGTATTGCTATGAACTTTCCCCTTAACACTGCTTTTACAGTGTCCCACAGGTTTTGGGTTGTTGTGTTTTCATTTTCATTCATTTCTATGCATATTTTGATTTCCTTTTTTGATTTCTTCTGTGATTTGTTGGTTATTCAGAAGCGTGTTGTTCAGCCTCCATATGTTGGAATTTTTAATAGTTTTTCTCTTGTAATTGAGATCTAATCTTACTGCATTATGGTCAAAAAAGATGCTTGGAATGATTTCAATTTTTTTGAATTTACCAAGGCTAGATTTATGGCCCAGGATGTGATCTATCCTGGAAAAGGTTCTGTGTGTGCTTGAGAAAAGGTGAAATTCATTGTTTGGGGGTGAAATGTCCTATAGATATAAATTAGGTTTAACTGGTCTATTGTATCATTTAAAGTTTGTGTTTCTTTGTTAATTTTCTGTTTAGTTGATCTATCCATTGGTGTGAGTGGGGTATTGAAGTCTCCCACTATTATTGTGTTATTGTTAATTTCTCTTTTCATACTTGTTAGCATTTGTCTTATATATTGTGGTGCTCCTATGTTGGGTGCATATATATTTATAATTGTTATATCTTCTTCTTGAATTGATCCTTTGATCATTGTGTAGTGTCCTTCTTTGTCTCTTTTCACAGCCTTTGTTTTAAAGTGTATTTTATCTGATATGAGTATTGCTACTCCTGCTTTCTTTTGGTCTCTATTTGCATGGGACATCTTTTTCCAGCCCTTCACTTTCAGTCTGTATGTGTTCCTTGTTTTGAGGTGGGTCTCTTGTAGACAACATATATAGGGATCTTGTTTTTGTATCCATTCAGCCAATCTTTGTCTTTTGGTTGGGGCATTCAATCCATTTATGTTTAAGGTAATTATTGATAAGTATGATCCTGTTGCCATTTACTTTATTGTTTTGGGTTCGAGTTTATACACCCTTTTTGTGTTTCCTGACTAAAGAATATCCTTTAGCATTTGTTGGAGAGCTGGTTTGGTGGTGCTGAATTCTCTCAGCTTTTGCTTGTCTGTAAAGCTTTTGATTTCTCCTTCATATTTGAATGAGATCCTTGCTGGGTACAGTAATCGGGGCTGTAGGTTATTTTCTTTCATCACTTTAAGTATGTCTTGCCATTCCCTTCTAGCCTGAGGAGTTTCTTTTGAAAGATCAGCTGTTATCCTTATGGGAATCCCCTTGTGTATTATTTGTTGTTTTTCCCTTGCTGCTTTTAATATTTGTTCTTTGTGTTTGATCTTTGTTAATTTGATTAATATGTGTCTTGGGGTGTTTCACCTTGGGTTTATCCTGTTTGGGACTCTCTGGGTTTCTTGGACTTGGGTGATTATTTCCTTCCCCATTTTAGGGAAGTTTTCAACTATCTCAAGTATTTTCTCATGGTCTTTCTTTTTGTCTTCTTCTTCTGGGACTCCTATGATTCGAATGTTGGAGCGTTTAATATTGTCCTGGAGGTCTCTGAGATTGCCCTCATTTCTTTTAATTCATTTTTCTTTTGTCCTCTCTGATTCATTTATTTCTACCATTCTATCTTCTACTTCACTAATCCTATCTTCTGCCTCCGTTATTCTACTATTTGTTGCCTCCAGAGTGTTTTTGATCTCATTTATTGCATTATTCTGGAGAAGGCAATGGCACCCCACTCCAGTACTCTTGCCTGGAAAATCCCATGGACAGAGGAGCCTGGTAGGCTGCAGTCCATGGGGTCGCTAAGAGTCGGACATGACTGAGTAACTTCACTTTCTCTTTTCACTTTCATGCATTGGAGAAGGAAATGGCAGCCCACTCCAGTGTTCTTGCCTGGGGAATCCCAGGGACGGGGGAGCCTGGTGGGCTGCCGTCTATGGGGTCACACGGAGTCGGACACGACTAAAGTGACTTAGCATAGCATAGCATTGCATTATTCATTATATATTGACTCTTTTTTATTTCTTCTAGGTCCTTATTAAACCTTTCTTGCATCTTCTCAATCCTTGTCTCCAGGATATTTATCTGTGATTCCATTTTTATTTCAAGATTTTGGATCATTTTCACTAGCATTATTCGGAATTCTTTATCAGGTAGATTCCCTGTCTCTTCCTTTTTGTTTGGTTTGGTGGGCATTTATCCTGTTCCTTTACCTGCTGGGTATTCCTCTGTCTCTTCATCTTGTTTATACTGCTGCGTTTGGGGTGGCCTTTCTATATTCTGGCAGTTTGTGGAGTTCTCTTTATTGTGGAGTTTCCTCACTGTGGGTGGGGTTGTATTGGTGGCTTGTCAAGGTTTCTTGGTTAGGGAAGCTTGTGTCTGTGTTCTGGTGGGTGGAGCTGGATTTCTTCTCTCTGGAGTGCAATGAAGTGTCCAGTAATGAGTTATGAGATGTCAATGGTTTTGGAGTAACTTTGGGCAGCCTGTATATTGAAACTCAGGGCTGTGTTCCTGTGTTGCTGGAGAATTTGCGTGGTATGTCTTGCCCTGGAACTTGTTGGCCCTTGGGTGGTGCTTGGTTTCGGTGTAGGTATGGAGGCCTTTGATGAGCTCCTATCGATTAATGTTCCGTGGAGTCAGGAGTTCTCTGATGTTCTCAGGATTTGGACTTAAGCCTCCTGCTTCTGGTTTTCAGTCTTATTTTTACAGTAGTCTCAAGACTTCTCCTTCTATACAGCACCGTTGATAAAACATCTCTTTTCGAAGACAATGGGCTGCTTTTCTGGGTGCCTGATGTCCTCTGCTAGCATTCAGAAATTGTTTTGTGGAATTTACTCCGTGTTTAAATGTTCTTTTGATGAATTTGTCAGGGAGAAAGTGGTCTCCCTGTCCTATTCCTCTGCCATCTTAGGACCGCCTCCCCCATATTTCTTTTAATGCACTCCATTTTTATCATGTTATATTTTCCATCATTATAACATAAACCTTCAATATTTTATGCACCTTCCACCCTATGTCACAATTGAAAAATGTGTAGATTATCTTCATTGGTTGTATTTTGGTTTGGCTCTTTCTAGATGATCTAAAATAAGGAGAGTAAATAGGTTCAGAGTCTCCTTCTGACCCTAGTGGATTGGTGGTAACGATGTGTAACTATGTTTCTCAACCCTGGCCACACCTTAAAATTATCTAGGGAGCTTTTTAAAAATGATGCCAACCCCACACCAGACCAGTATCAGAATCTCTGGGAGTTGGGTTCAGGCATATTTAAAATCTTCCTGGGTGATTCTAATGTACAGTCAAGATTAAAAATTGTTGATCTGGAGCAGTGTCTGCCAGACCTCAACATCAATCCTGATTACCTCAAGGGCTTGTAAAAACACAGATTGCCAGCCTCCACCCCTAGACTTTCTAATTCTTTTAGGTCAGGGTGAGGCCCAAGAATTTTATTTTCTAACAAGTTTTTAGGTGATGTTGACACTTTCTGTGATGTGTCTGATTAGCTGTGATAATGTGGGGCCCACACCTTGAGAACCACTGACATGAAACATTGTGTTAGAAAGGAACTTGAAGCTGAATGAAAGTTCAAGAGAAGAAGGCAATGGTTAGTTAGTCACAGCTGCCCTGGTCATAAAAGGAGGAATTGTACTTGTCACTCTCACTTGAGAAACTCGTCAGTGAGCTCTCCTCAATCACAGTACAGAACTGAGTTCCTCCTGAAATGAATCCCTAGTTGTAGTAATCCTACCCACATTCTCAGACGGTAGAGAATCTGCCTGCAGTGCAGGAGACTTGGGTTTAGTCCCTGGGTTGGGAAGATCTCCTGGAGAAGGGAATGGATACCCACTCCAGTATTCTTGCCTGGAGAATCCCATGGACAGAGGAGCCTGGCAGGCTACAGTCCCTAGCGTTGCAAAGGGTCAGACATGGCTGAGTGACTAACACTTTCACTTACTTACACACATTGTGAAGGTATTTCTTGACCATCGTCCTCACCCACAGGCAGTTGGACTCCTAAGACTGTCTAGCACCACACCACTCCAGCTCATGCGTTCTGCTCACCAACTTCCTTACCTTGGGGCCTCCAACCTGTCTATTCTTTACATCTATTGTCATAGCCAGGTGGCTTGTTTTCCTACAAGATGAGTTATTTTATCCAGTTTGACAGCTGGGACTGAGGACAAAGCAAGGCCTGTCATCACGGAAGAAGTCAGTTTTGATGATGTGTCCTAGACAAAGGTTACAGAAAGTCAGGGAGCAACGCAAGGACAGGCAGTGAGGTGCTGCAGAGAGAATAGATGGCTACTGAAATCAAACCCTGCCTACCTCTGAATTTATCCTCAGTCTCTAAGCACTTGTGTGTTTTCTCTTAGTTCTGAGGGGCTCTGGCGATCATAAAAGCAGCCCACACGCAGAATCCAGCGATGGCCATGCAGAGACTTCAAGCACCTCTCCTGTCACTGAGAAAAATTGGTGAGTCTTATCTGTAAGATTTTATTCCAACAGACAATGAAACAAAAGTATTTCTTACACTGTGTTATTTTGGTGAGTTGGAGAGAGTGGAGCCAAAAAGTGTTGCTCACCAGATACCCTCATGTCAGAAGTCATTAGTCTGTGGGCAAAAGTCTTTGATCTACAGGGCAATCTGGTTACAACCTTCTTGTGGGTTCTCCTCGTAGTGAAACCTGTATTTGGCCTCAGTAGGTTAAAACAGTGGTTCTCAACTGGGGGCAGTTTTGCCCCCTCCCACTCTCCTTCTGAGGACATGCGTGGTTGTCACAACTCTTCACAGGGGGTTTGTGTGAAGGATGTCTAGTGGATCGAGGCCAGGGACGCTGCTGCCCAGTCTACAGTGCACAAGACAGCGCCTGCCCCACCAAAGAACTGACTAGCCTAAAAGGACAAAAAACTGTGGGCTTAAGCTAATGCAAAAAGGGTATATCATTTCCATTAAAAGTTTACTCCAGGATTTTGAGGAAGTAAGCAGGCCATTAGAAAATTCATTGCATCTTTGTGGAAAAAGAGCTGGTCTTAATTTGTAACTTCTAAAAATAATTCTTAATTTTTTGAGACATCTTATTTGAAACTTGACAAATTAAATCCTCAGTACTTCTCTAGCAGTCTCAAATTGCTTGAGCTGCTTTTAAAGTAGTTTGTGGTTGTCTCTCAGTAGCTACAGGGAATGGTTCCAGGAGCCCCCACAGATACCAAACTTTGCTGTTGCTCAAGTCCTTTACATACAGAATGTTGTGGTACAGTTTGCCCTCCACATCCATGGGTTTCACAACCACAAATTCAACCAACCTTGGATTTGCACAAAATCCATAGAAATGGAGGGAAGATTGTATTTAATAGTGAGAATAGCTCATATAAGGATACTTGATGAAATATTATAGGCCTAGTACTCTTGCCTGGAAAATCCTATGGATGGAGGAGCCTGGTAGACTGAAGTCCATGGAGTCGCTAAGAGTCGGATATGACTGAGCAACTTCACTTTCACTTTTCACTTTCATGCATTGGTGAAGGAAATGGCAACCCACTCCAGTATTCTTGCCTGGAGAATCCCAGGGACAGGGGAGCCTGGTAGACAGGGCTGCCATCTATGGGTTCGCACAGAGTCGGACACGACTGAAGCGACTTAGCAGCAGCAGCAATATCTCATATTAGAGATACTCTCATATTTTGAACAAAGTTCAAAATTTCTTTCAGCAAAAAGACCACTGAACTTGGCAGGTGGAAGACTTGGGTTCTGATCCTAAAACTAGCACTTTCCAGCCCTGTGATCTTGGGCAAGTCAATGAATATAGTTTGGGAAACGGCTCCAGCCCCAGCCTGACTCCCATCAACCTCCAGGGATGACCAGCTTTACTCAGAATATCAGGGCTGTGCTGTGAGCAATGTCCACTTCCCTTCCCTCCACCTTAGAACTGCTCCTTCTATTCAGCTGTCCATTCTTCCTCTGCTCACCCCAGTGAGCTCTCCCTGGCTCACGTCTGTGGTGTTCCTGCTCTCCAGGTCCTGCCACCATCAGGCAGACCAGCCCTGGCTTTCACATCTTTCTCCCTCTGCTGCCTCTTCCCCATTTGCTGATTCCTCTCCCCATCCAACAAAAGTCTTCCCTGGGCCCTGTCCCTCCCTCTTCTTACTTTTACACCTCAGACTTCCCCAGACTGACTTCCAGTTTGGTTGCCTCATTCCCTCACCAACCCCTGCCTCTCTAAACCCGAAATCATCTATGCCCTCACCACATCCCTCAAGCAGTCTTGGGAAGCTTAGCTCCTAGCTAAGAGAGCCTTGTATTCATCAGGTTGTGCAACACTCGGTGCCATGGACCATGCTTTCCATGAATTGCGCTCGTCCATGGTTTCTACAGCATCGTGATCTTCAGCTTCTTTCTCCCAGATGTCCTCTATTTTTATCCTGCTCCTCTTCCACCCACCTTGAAATACAGGCAGTTCTCCAAGTCCTTGACTCTCTTCTTTCTTCACTTCTCCCTGGGTGATAGCCTGTCTCACTAGTGTATTCTGGTACCAACTCTCAGCTAAGAGAGCATGATTCTTAGGTCTCTGTTCTGAGCTCCACCCTACTACACCCACCTCCTGCTGCCTGTAGATTTCCTGATCTATACACCAGAGCCTCAACAGAAAAGCCCACCAAAGGACCTCCACCAGCTCACCAGACCTCGCCACTTCCATGAGTGCTACACACATTCTCCTGTAACCTGGTCTTCAAACCTGGTGCTCATTTTTCATCCCTACATCTCACTTAACCCCACCTCCAATCACTTGTTTAGCATCTTTCCCTGGCCCAGACCTACCATTATCTGTCTCTCTCCACTCTCTCCTCTTTACAGATCAGCTTTCATTTCTAACACCTGATCAATTGTCTTAAAGCATATTCTGACTTCTCAAAGAACTTTAGTGGCTTCCTATTTCAGACCAAAAGAGGTTCAGACTCCTCAGTCTGCTTTTGCAAGCCTCTTTCTATCTCATTCCAGTTTGTCCTCTAGACTCAGCTCCTGCATGACCCTATATGCACCCTCTGGTTTCCTGGAGTCAGACTTCATATTGTTCCTACAAGTGCATCTCCTTCTGTTCTCTTTGTCCTCTCCTTTCAGTTCAGCTCTTACCTATTTCATCAAGATACAGCATCATACCTCTCTTCTCTATAGAGTCCCTAATTCTCTTTAACACTCCTTGAACCATCATGGTCCATTTATGACTGTACTACTCAAAGGGCTGGTTCATGAGAAAATGAGGTTGTGTCCTAACGTACATCAAGCTACTGTTTCTTCAAGGAAGTCTTGCTCCCCCTCCCCCATGTGTAGTCTCGGCCAAATGAAACAAGATATTTGGTAACTAATTGAACTGATTTGTATTCTGACACAAACTCTTTATGACATTGTGAGTGGTAACATCGACAGACTGGGTCCTTGGACCACTTTGGGCTCTCCATGTTTTGTCTGGTGTTGTGGTTGACCATGTGCCAGCAGTTCAGCTTCTCAAGGGCAAGGGACAAATTTACCTTCTTCCTGTTTCTAGTACATGCAATGGGTCTCAATAATTTGTCAGGCTGACTTCCAAGACCACTCTTCAGAACTCATATTTTTATGAAAGGTATGTTCTCCCTCCTCAATCTTTAAGTGGTGGTGGCAACAACAGGATTCAGAATAATCCGTCAGATAGTGTTTCAGGTCATCCGTGCCCTAGGGAAGGTGGGAGCCCGTTTTTCTCTCTGTATTTGATGTTCACCTCGATGCCCTGTGGATCAACCCAGGGATTGAAAGGAAGGAAGTCTTGAGGCAGTCAGGCGGGGCATAATGAGAGAGCTGGGTCATGCCAGTGGTGACGCTCCCAGCAGCAAGTAACAAAACTCAGCAGATTCAAGGACCCCTCAGGGTAACAGGTCTGAAGACAGAAGTTCCAGTGCCAGGCTGGCCACTCAGATATGTGGACACAGACTCCTTCCATTACTTTGCCCTGCTATCCCAGCACATCAGAACTTACAAGCACAAGTTAGC
Organism: Tragelaphus eurycerus; assembly: GCA_935064755.1. Lineage (NCBI taxonomy): Eukaryota > Metazoa > Chordata > Mammalia > Artiodactyla > Bovidae > Tragelaphus > Tragelaphus eurycerus. The sequence continues at coordinate 1,717,594 of CAKXYN010000060.1, forward strand.
TGGAGCAGCGTGCTAAGGATCCCTTGTTCACATGGCATTGTCCAAAGAAGGAAGGAAGAGATGGATGGAGAAGGCCTATCGTCAGGAGTCTCTCCCTGTTGGTCATGAGGGAGACCTTTTCCAGAAGTCCCCAGGACACTCCTCTCACATCTTATCAGATGAAATTTGCAGAGGTGGCCCTGCAGGGGAGAGGAGTCCGGCAAGGGAAGCTGGAAAGGTGAGCATTTTCAGCTTCTGCAGAAGAAAGTAAGCAAAGAATAAAGGGGTTAGAGAAGCAACCCACAAAGTGTTCTAGAAGAATCCTAAAGAGGTAGTGATGGAACAGAGAGGTACAGGGAATGATGGAGGGAAGGCAAAATCAGAAGGAAGAGTTTATAAGGCAGACCCAGACATGACAAGAAACACTGCGAGACTAGAATGACAAGGACATGTTGAGGACATCGTTCTGACTCACCCAACATTTATGGCAGTGGCGAGTCTTCCTCACAGTTAACTCACAGAATGCACACACCAGTCTTTCGGATGATGTTCTCTATGAGTCAGCTGAACACAGGGACGGCTACTCCATCAGCTCCCAAATGCTAGACTGGAGGCCACTGCTGGGTTGGAGGCATCAGATTCACCTGCTCCTGCCCCAGTTGGCTAGCATGGGGTTCACTCACTGTCACAGAGAATAAAGGGCAGGTCTAGGGTTTGAGTCTGGATTTTCTGTCTCTAACAATAATAGTAACAACTAATATTTGATATTCATTAACAACGTCCTAGGCACTGTGTTAAGGATTTCGCATGAATGATTCTTTTTAATCCTCATAATAATCCTGTGGGAGAGGTGCATATTATATAATTTCTGACATTTAGAAAGTACAAGGGACTTGCTATTGCTGTTACCTAGTCAGCAAAGTGACAGAGTCAAGATTTGAACATCGCTCTAACTCCAGAGCCCATGTTTTTAGCCAGTACATTCTGCTGCCTCTCCCGGCTCCAAATGCCTAGCCCGGGGGTTTGTTTTTGTTTTTGTTTTTGTTTTTAATTCTATATTCTCTATAACTGTCATTGCAACAAATCTTGAATCACAGCCAGCTAAGGAGTAAATTCTGATGGGCAACAAACTCTCAGCCTGTGATTGGTGGAGAAAATTCCAGCTCTGAACCTTGGGAGAAAGCTTCTGGCCTCATGGGAAATGTGTTCCCGTGGGTACGTGGTGGAGCAGGGCTCACTTGGCTGGGGAGAAAGAAACCTCATGTTGCGAGTCCAAGTCAGTGGTTGGCCCGGTGCTCTTCTGTTCCACTTCCTGTGTAAGCCTGTAACTGTGTACAGTGAGTGGCAGAATGGAAGTAGTCTTTTATGCCATGGGGCTTTGTTCCCATGATGGTAATCCTCCATTTTAATGCTGATAAGTACAATAGTGAGGATTATGCCCCTTAATTTAATTTGGCCTGCATATGGCAAAGCTCTCACAAGGCTTTTATTTGACATTCTTTAGCACAGCTAGCCTGTTGTTGTGTAAAAAGAAGCCCCTATGAGGGAGGCAGCAGATTGATCATGCTGGTGCAGATGTTTTTACCCAGCAGCTTGTAACACACCCCCAGAGAAGCTGCTTGGTTGTGGGCCACTTCAGGCTCAAGAGAGACTGAAACTTCGTGACTCAGACAGCTCGAGGGGAGCTGGCACTTTGCAAGAGGGGAAAATGGACGCATATTTCTCCTGTTTGTCATCCTTACGACCCGGGGCTTGAAGCCAATTGGGCTGACCTCAGAATTGATGAGCCAGAGCAGCAGCCTTCCCATCAGGGCTGACTGTGGGCCAGATTTTCCTGTGGGCTGTGAAGTACAGATTGCCACATATCTTGACAGACTGTGTGGGGGGTCATTGTAGAAATATGTGGCAGTGCTAAGAAGATTCAACAAAACAAAACTTTTCTTTCCATGTCAGTATCTGGAGAAGGTCTCCTTTCCCACCTTTCCTCTCCCACCCTCCAATTCCCATGCTAATTTTCCTTCCACTTTCATTTCACTCACGCAGAGGGCTAGTGCACATTTCCTGCCCCTGTGGCCAAGTTAGTGCACCAACATATTAAGAGATACCCCCACCTCCCCATGACACCAGGGGGGAAGTATCACCAGGTGTGAGAGGAGCTAGGGGGTGGTGGCCTTCTTTCAAGACATGCTTATGATGCTATGTGTTACCTTCTTCCAGTAGAAAATCAAGTGACAGACCTGGGATTGAATCTTAGTTTAACAACATTAGGTCCCCTGCATACGAACGAGTTCCATTCTGAGAGCACATTCATAAGTCAAATTTGTTCATTAAGTCAAACACAGTTTGACAGGGAGGGCTTCCTTGGTGGATCAGTGGTAAAGAATCTGCATGCCAGAGCAGGGGATACAGGTTTGATCCCTGGGATGGAAAGATCCCCTGGAGTAGGAAATGGCAGCCCACTTCAGTATTCTTGCCAGGAAAATTCCAAGGATAGAGGAGCCTGGCAGGCTGCGATCCATGGGGTCACAAAGAATTGGACACAACTGAGCATACACACACATGCCCCACTGACACAATCAAGTAGATAGGTCTGTCCTGTAATAGGTTTATAATACTTTTCATGCACTCTGATCAAGTGGGATTTATCCCAGGGATGCAAGGATTCTTCAATATACACAATCAATCAATATGATAAACCACATTCAGTTCAGTTCAGTTCAGTCGCTCAGTTGTGTCTGACTCTCTGTGACCCCATGGACTGCAGCACGCCAGGCCTCCCTGTCCATCACCAACTCCCGGAGTTTACTCAAACTCGTGTCCATTGAGTCGGTGATACCATCCAACTATCTCATCCTCTGTCGTCCCCTTCCCCTATACCCACATTAACAAACTGAAAAGTAAAAACCACATGATTATCTCAACAGATTCATAAAAAGCTTTTGATAAAATCCAACACCCATTTATGAACAATAACAACAAAAAACCTCTCCAGAAACTGGGCTTAGAGGGAGACTAGTCCTGGGTGTTCACTGGAAGGACTGATGTTGAAGCTGAAACTCCAATACTTTGGCCACCTGATGCAGAGAGCTGACTCATTTGAAAAAACCCTGATGCTGGGAAAGATTGAGGGCAGGAGGAGAAGGGAATGACAGAGGATGAGATGGTTGGATGGCATCACCGACTCAATAGACATGAGTTTGGATGAACTCCGGGAGTTGGTGATGGACAGGGAGGCCTGGCATGCTGCAGTTCATGGGGTCGCAAAGAGTCAGACACGACTGAGCAACTGAACTGACTGACTGACTACCTCAACATAATAGAGACTGTATATGGCAAACCTATAGCTAACATCATACTCAATGGTGAAAAGCTGAAAGCATTTTCTCTAAGATCAGGAACTAGACAAGGATGTCCACTCTTGCCACTTTTATTCAACATAGTTTTAGACATGTTAGACTCAACATAGTTTTAGAAATCTTAGTCACAGCTATTAGAGTAGAAAAAGAAATAAAAGAATCCTAATTGAAAAAGAAGTAAAACTGTTACTGTTTGCAGAGGACATGATACTATACATATTAATGATGCTACCAGAAAACTACTAGAGCTCTTCTATATATTTGGTAAAAAATGCAGGATACAAAATTGATACACAGAAATCTCTTGTATTTCTATACACTAACAATGAAAGATCAGAAAGAAAGGTTAAGGAAACAATCCCATTTAACATCATATTAAAAAGAATAAAACACCTCTGAATAAACCTACCTAAGGAAATGGCAATCCACTCCAGTGTTCTTGCCTGGAGAATCCCAGGGACGGCAGAGCCTGGTGGGCTGCCATCTCTGGGGTCGCACAGAGTCGGACACGACTAAAGCGACTTAGCAGTAGCAGTAGCAGCAAGGAGGCAAAGGACCTGTTACTCAGAAAACTATGATACTGATGACAGAAATCAAAGATAAAACAAGCAGATGGAGAGACCTACCATGTTCTTGGACAGAAGGAATCAACATTGTCAAAATGACTATACCATCTAAAACAATCTACAATTCAATGTAATACCTATCAAATTACCAATGGCATTTTTCATAGAACTAGAACAAAAATTTTTACAACCTGTATGGAAAAACAAAAGACTCTAAATACTCAAAGCAATCTTGATTATTACAAAGCTACAGTAATTGAGGCAGTACGGTACTGGCACAAAAACAGAAGTATGGATCAATAGAATAGGATAGAAAGCCCAGAGATAAACCCACATAGCTATGGCCACCTAGTGCACAACAGAGGGGACAAAAACAAAACACAATCTTTTCAAGAAGTGATGCTGGGAAAACTGAACAGCTACATGTAAAACAATGAAATTAGAATACTCCCTAACATCATACACAAAAATAAACTCAAAATGGATTAAAGTCCTAAATCTAAGGCTGGATGCTATGACAGAACTCGTATAGGAAAATCTAAACAGAACACTCATGGACATAAATCGCAGCAAGATATTTTTCAATCCACTGCCTAGAGTAATGAAAATAAAAACAAAAATAAACAAATGGGACCTAATTAAACTTAAAAGCTTTTGTACAGCTAAAGAAACCATAGTAAAACAAAAAGACAACCCTCGGAATGGGAGAAAATATTTGCAAACAAAGCAGCTGACAAGGGATTAATCTCCAAAATATACAAGTGGCTCATGCAGCTCAATATCCAAACAACAAACAATCCCATCAAAAAATGGGCCAAAGGTCTCAACAGACATTTCTCCAAAGAAGATAGACAAATGGCCAAAAACACAGAAAAAGATACTCAACATCACTAATTATTAGAGAAAATCAAAACTACAAGATATGGCCTCACACCAGTCAGAATGGCCATAATCAAAAAAATCTACAAGCAGTAAGTTCTGGAGAAGTGAAGTGAAGTCGCTCAGTCATGTCCGACTCTTTGCGACCCCATGGACTGTAGCCTACCAGGCTCCTCCCTCCATGGGATTTTCCAGGCAAGAGTACTGGAGTGGGTTGCCGTTTCCTTCTCCAGGGGATCTTCCCAACCCAGGGATCGAACCCAGGTCTCCTGCATTCCAGGTAGTCGCTTTAACCTCTGAGCCAACAAGGAAACCTGCCTACACTGTTGGTGGACATATAAATTGGTACAGCCACTGTGGAGAACAGTATGGAGAACAGTTCCTTTAAAAACCAGCTACCATATGATCCAGCAGCTCTACTCCTGGGCATATATCTGGAGAAAACCATAATTCAAAAGGATGCATTCAGCCTGATATTCACTGCAGCACTATTTATAATAGCCAGGCCATGGAAGCAACCTAAATGTCCATCAACACAGAAATGGATAAAGAAAATGTGGTACATATATACAATGGAATATTACTCAGACAAAAAGGAATGAAATAAGACATGGCTGGACCTAGAGATTGTAATACAGAAGTAAGTCAAAAAGAGAAAGACAAATAATTGTATAATATCACTTATATATGGAATCTAGAAAAATAGTATAGATGACCTTATTTGCAAAGCATAAACACAGTCACAGATGTAGAAAACTTATCATTAGCAAGGGGGAAGAGAGTGGGATAAATTGGGATTGACATACATACACTACTGTATATAAAATAGATAATAGGTAACTGATGAGAACCTACTATATATCAGAGGGAACTCTACTCAATGCTCTTTGGTGACCTAGATGGGAAGGGAATCTAAGAAAAAGTGGATATATGTGTACGTATAACTAAATCACTTTGCTATACAGCAGAAACTAACACAACATTGTAAAGCAACTATACTCCAATATCAATTAATAAAAAATTAAAAATAAGTTATCTGAGATTAGATCTATACAAGATTAGATGTAATCTATACAAAGGAATTAGCACAATTCTAGACATATTAAATGCCCGATAAAAGATGATGGCGAGCTGTTGTTGATCGTGGTGATAGAAGTAGTAGCAATAATAGTAGTAATAGTCTTTAAAAGGTTCCTGCAAAGCTACCGTTATATGAAGAGTTAAGACCTCTGGTTTAGCTCTAGAGCTGTGATCTAAAATAAGCACTGAGGATTCTAGTACTTTAGAACAATGCTCACTCTCAGCTTTAAACTGAGAGCCAAATTTTCTTTTCTGTATTCCTGGCTCTTACCTCAGGAATAAATATGAGGTTGATTTTGGGCCCAAGACTGGAAAATCTCATGGATGGAGGAGCCTGGTAGGCTGTAGTCCATGGGGTCGCTAAGAGTCGGACACGACTGAGTGACTTCCCTTTCATTTTTCAGTTTCATGCATTGGAGAAGGAAATGGCAACCCACCCCAGTGTTCTTGCCTGGAGAATCCCAGGGATGGGCAAACCTGGTGGGCTGCTGTCTGTGGGGTCGCACAGAGTCAGACACAACTGAAGCGACTTAGCAGCAGCAGCAGCATTGGCAACACCCTCAAATGATAACTTTCAGAGTTTCCTTGATTGTTAGAGCCTTCTTAGAGTTTCTAGATGTTTAAAATAGTAATTGATCACATGTATTTTCAAAACCTTTTTGAAGCCAGAAACCTTATCACCAGCTGAAAGGATCTTCAACAAAAAGTCTGTTTTGAATTATATTTTTTCTTGTGGATTTGCTTATGGCTGTACATAAATATTTATCTGAACTGTTTCAGCAAACCTTAAATCATCAGTGATCCTTATGCAAAGAACTCTTTTAGAAGGACTGTGGATGTCCAGGATGTCAGTAATTAGAGTTCTGTTTATAGGACCAGAGTCTCAGGGCCAAAAACCTTTTAACGTATTTGGAATTGTTTGATGGTTTTCAAAATCTTTTGTTTTCCTATTTCTGTGTAGTTTTTTACGCTGTTCCTTCTGAATAGAATTCCCTTGCCAGTTCTTTACCTGTTGGTTTTTAACCATCCTTCAAGGTCTCACCCATGAGGCATCTCGTGGTGTAGTGCTTAGAAGAGTAGCCTAGGTGGCAGAATAGAGTGGGCCCTGGCCCAGAGGCAGGATGTATGGTGGGCAGGGTGTGTGTGGTGGTGGAGGGGTGGGTTCTGGGGAGAGATGTCCAGTGGGGTAAGGACTGAGTGTGGGTAGGAGTGCTGTGATGCAGGGAGAACTACAATAGGGAATCAGGCAGATGGGAACTGGATATGGGAGACCTTAAAAGCTGCATGATATTGTGGACATTATTCTATAAGCTAAAAGATGCACGCCCACAGTCACTGGATAGAATATGGTCTGTATACATATTTTCTTTAACCTGAACAATATCTTTGAAATTCTCAATGTTTCTAATATATAAAAATAGAAATATTTCATATCACAACTCAGAATTCTGATGGCTCCTGAAAGCTGGAGTATCTGGCAGCAATCACTTAGAACTGAGTAGAGGCTGTTTTCCATTGATAGTAACTCACAGTCCTGCTTAGTTCATGGCCTGGCCCCACCAGCATCTGAGTCTGATTCCTGCCCACGTGTATTAGGGGCTCTGTGAAGGTGGAGGAAACAACTTAGGCTACAGATTCTGGAGACAGATTATTTTCTCTTCTCACCTGGGTCTGTGTCCAAGTAGCTCAGTGACAAGTTAAACACTTGTCACTTGGGCAAGTTAAACAAATTTCTGATAATGGTACCTATCTCATATGGCTATTGTGAGAATGAGCCATAGGAAATTTTTAAAAGACTACCTAGAATGTAGTAAGTACACAGAAATGTTAGCCATTGTTACTATATTCTACACGAGATAATAAACTCTAGCATTGAAACTGTCATTTATTTCTGTAGGACTCACTGAATCTAGAATCTAAAATCTTCAGCTATTATAGGCATAAAATAAAATGATTGGATGAATGGATGAATGAATATACGCTCCTTGAATTTTTATTTCTGTTAATCTAAAACTAACTTTCACTACTTTTACTTAAGAAATGCTTCCTATTTATCTTGAGTTTAGCTTTAACACAATAATTAATTTTTGATAAGGTAGGAAGGGGACTTTCTCAAAAGTCAACAGTGCTAACAATATAAATGAAGGGAGACGCTGTTAACACTAAGTAATTATTCTGTAGTGGATATACTTTCCTAGCTCAAAAATAAGCCCTGAGTTTGGAAAGATGCTTAATTATGTGTTTTCTTTAGAAGCTTAGTTATTGGCAGGTAGCCATCTATGGTTGATATCTTAAAGATTTCAGTTGCCAGGAACCAGCATGTAGTAAACTTAAGCAGAAATGATGTTAGAATGCACATCTGACTTAGATTCTCTGGCCACCTCTACCCCTATGTGAGACCCACACTTCAAGGCAACGTTTTTGTGTCTGGTACCTCAGACAAAGACAAGAGCATGTCCAGAGACAATTTGGACAGTTTGGTGAGAGCTAGCTTCCAATATGTCCAGCACATCTTACAGATAGACGAGGTTACTCTATCACCCCAGCATCGTCTTTAACGTGATCACCTGTGGACAGACTTAATCTGTCCCTAAACATATTTGCCATCAGCAAATGATAAGAACATTAGCAAACAATGTCTGAGTCCAGCAAAGTTGACCTGTAGTGTTAGATTCACTTTCTCTCTGGAAAACTTGCACATTTACAGAGAGCTTGGGTCCAGTAACAGTTGGAGAAACATCATCTAAAACTGAATGATATTTTCAAAAGTCTAAAAAGCTGCTTTCTAACTTTATACTGTAAATGTCAAGCAGTTCTCTTCTTTTTTATAAAAAGCCTTTTTTTTAGTATGATAATGCCTGTACTTTTTCTAAAGAAATCTCAACCTCTATCTGTCTCCCTTTCCTTCTTTCTCTCTCAATCTCTCTTTGTCTCTCTCACTATAGAATTAATACCTCTAACATTCTAATTTCTAACCTAAAGGACAACTTCAGGACAATTTCCAGTAATGGCAAAATCTGACAAATTCTTCTGACCATTTTGCTATCCCTTGTTCCCTTCCTGTATTACTTATTCTATGAGTTTAGGAAATTCTAGAAATTCAGCACATTTCTGGTGTCAACTTTTGCTTGTATCCTCATCAAGACCTTTGCTCAATTCAAGCTCAGAATGAGTTTTTGACAAAAAATACATTTGCATATGGGGCTTCCCTGATAGCTCGGTTGGTAAAGAATTCACTTGCAGTGCAGGAGACCCCAGTTCAATTCCAGGGTCGGGAAGATCTGCTGGAGAAGGGATAGGCTATCCACTCCAGTATTCTTGGGCTTCCCTTGTGGCTCAGCTGGTAAAGAATCTGCATGCAATGCAGGAGTCCTGGGTTTGATCCCTGGGTGGGGAATATCTCCTGGAGAAGGGAAAGGCTACCCACTCCAGTATTCTGGCCTGGAGAATTGGGGTCGCAAAGAGTTGGACACAACTGAGCAACTTTCATTTCACTTTCACCTTTGCATATGGAGGCTATTTTGAAAGAAAAGAAACTTGAGAAAAGAAAACTTGCTCAAGCTGAAAATATTGTAGGAAACAATATTTGTATAAAATGAATTCTATATGAAAGCAATTCTTTATGAACAGTTAAAAAAACTGAGACTATAGTCCTCCAGGTTGAAAGAAGATTAACTTTGCATGTGTCCACAGCCTTTTAAACCTTATTTCATTTTACCCTCTGGATTAGAAGGAAAAAATATTAGTGTTTCAGCTCTAAGTGTATTTTGTGAATTAAACAGCAGCTTGCTCCTACCTGTAGGACACAAATATGCAAGCATATTTCCCATTAGCATTGCCATGGTTACTTTAAATTCAGAAGGAACCCTAACAAGTGTTTGCCACAGAAGCTGTTGACAGTGGCAATGCCACACTCTGTGTATGCATCTTAGTAACTTCTCAGACTTGTCTCCTTAATGAGCAGACATAACAGGAAAGTTGAATTTTTTTCTTTCCATCTGAATGGTGTAGGTCAGGGAGACAGAGAAATAGAGAGTTCTGGTGAAATAAAGCTCCAGCAACTGCTGTGATTGGGAAATTAGATAATAAACAGCCCCCGATACCGAGATTCTAATGGCTTAAGATCAACACAGTCTGGAGAGGCAAGCAGGAGCGGCCTTCCACACTCTGGCCCAGACCCTCCCTGGAGAGCTCTTCGTGTCAACAAGAACAGCTAGAGCTCCTGGCCGGCTCCCAGCACTCAGAATGGGGCTATCATTTTTGTTTGCTTTGCAAATATCTTAATGGGAAGTGGTTCAACACCACCTATGGGTTAATCTGAGAGGTTCTGCTTGGCAGCTGTTAGCTCTGAGAACCACATGGCCATTCTCCGATGGAGGGAGTCGGGCTGACTGTTAACTGCCCAGTGCCAGGTTGAGGCATCTTCTTTGCTTAATGGATTTACCGACTGGCAGGAAGCACCTTGGTGTCTTTTATTTTTAGTTTCTTCCTCCTGGGAGGGTAAGGATGCTATTCTCAGATTCAATTGTGCTTTTCCCTCTAGGGCAAAATGGTTGTTTGAATTAGTTTCACTAGCAGGTAATATGTTTCTTTCACCCAAACCTATTCTCATAGGATCTGAAATGTAATAATAAAAGTGGTGTGGTGGTGATGGAGATGCTAGTACTGTTGCAGGAAGAAGGATCTTGTATGTTAGCCTTGGCGGGAGGGCTACACAGCCCTGCCTTCACCTGGGATCTCAAGAATTGAATAGATACTGAATTTCTTCAGAATCCCTGCTCTACTGTTCTCTCAGTTGTCTCTTCTCTGCATAAATTCGGGTTTCACTTGTCTCGACCCATGGGAATGCTTCCTTTGGTGACTTGGCCAACTCATGTCTTTCTGGATCTGTGTCAGCTGACATGGGCACAAATGAGTCCTTTATGCTTTCCTCCCTGGATTTTAGGCAGGGTTAGGGGGAGCCTCGGGGAAGGCAATGGCACCCCACCCCAGTACTTTTGCCTGGAAAATCCCATGGACGGAGGAGCCTGGTAGGCTCCAGTCCATGGGGTCGCTGAGCGGCTTCACTTTCACTTTTCACTTTCATGCATTGGAGAAGGAAATGGCAACCCACTCCAGTGTTCTTGCCTGGAGAATCCCAGGGATGGGGAGCCTGGTGAGCTTCCGTCTATGGGGTCGCACAGAGTCGGACACGACTGAAGCGACTTAGCAGCAGCAGCAGCAGGGGGAGCCTGGTGGGCTGCCGTCTATGGGGTCGCACAGAGTCGGACACGACTGAAGCGACTTAGCAGCAGCAGCAGCAGCAGATGCTTTTCACAATGCAGGTTAGGGAAGTTTCTACACTAATGACAGAATTGTTGGCAATTATTGCCCCATTTGTAAAAATGAAAAAATCTTAGATGATTCTGCAAATCCTGATATTAATGTCCAGCTGCCCACAGGAACAGTGCAGCCTTGCTTCTAAGACCTTTTCCTTTCCTGAAGGTTTCCACACCTATTTATAGGGTTGCCTAATGGTTGAGAGCAGGGACCCTGGAGTCCACTAGACTTGCTACTACTAAGGGTAAGATCTTGATGAACTTACTTATTTTCTCAGGGTCTCTATCTCCTTATCTTTAAATGGAATGTAAAATTGACATAATGATTACCTCATAAGGTCATGAAAGTTAAATGAGACAACTTACACAAATCACATGGCATCTCATCTGATGCACAGCTTTTGTGCATCAGATTACTACTACTCATAAATAGTAGTAATAAGGAGAGTTATTGTTTTTTTGGAGGAATTCACCTTTCTTTATGTACTCCTTAGTATTATACATTCCTTTCTGAAGTCCTTGTTTTGAAGTCTATTACTCCCAACCCATTAAAATTAAGCCAAATGGAGGACAACTTCACTATCAAAGTAAATAATGATGAATATAATACATTGGATAAAGTAAGAATTCATGAATCCACACTGATAGAAGGAAGGAGGAAATGAAGGAACAAAGGAGGCAGAGGAAGGAAAGGACGTAGGGGAGGAAGGGAGGGAGGTGGGGAAGGAAGAAAGAAACAGTCAAATGTGAAACACATGTAAAAAGAATGATGAAGACAGAAAATCACCATTGGCAGCTATCAAAATAATCATTGTTTCAGGCAGGAATCTTCCACAGATGCTAAAACAAATAGGTGAAAGCTTAAGGGGTAACAATGTTTTAGAAGAAATCTTCATAAGATGTTTATTAGTTTCAAAAGAACAGTGGGAGAAACCTGGCGGACACCACCTTAACCAAGTGATGCAAGTTAGTATCACTGATAATCAGACAGTCGACAGCACGTGCCTCCTGATAGGACGCACTGAAAACAGCATCACTTCAGTGGATTTCCAGCAAAATATGCATAACTTGAATTTAATCATGAAGAAGCAGCAGACAAACCAAACAAAAGGACTTCTTCCAAAATGACTGACCCGTGGGCTTCAAAATCAAATGCAAAGTGTGACTGAGGAAGTGTTCCAGGTAAAAGGAGATTTAAGGAACATGACAACTGAATACAATGTACGATCCAAAATTTTCTTTTTCTATGGAAGACATCATTGAGACAATTGGCAAAATCTGAACGTAATCTATACATTGGGTAATAGCATTGTAGTAATATTAATTTCCTGACTTTGAGCGTCGCGGCTACAGTCATATAGGAGAATACCCTCGCTTTTAAGAAACACACACTGAAGAATTTAGGGGTAAAGGAGTATCAGGTACAACTGACTCTTAGATGATTCGGAAAAAAATTTACATATTTATATGTGTGTATTATCAGTGTACATGTACCAAAAGAAAGTCAGAGACACAAAGAGAGGATAAAGCAAATGTGCACATTCTAATATCTGGAGAATCTGCTGAGGAATATACAGAATTCCAAACACTATTCTTGTGTCTTTTTTCTAAATATGGAGTTAAATTAAAATGTTAAAAAAAAAAAAAAAAAGACAGTACTACCTCACTCTTCTAGACAGGGCAGTCCGTCAGCCACTTTCTCTTTAGAAACTGATCCCTCTCCATCCACACCTACATCTCTGACCACATCAGCATGGCACTGCCAGCTATCTGTCCCTGAGCTCTGCTGTGACCTCACTGACTAGTCAGTACCCACCACACACAATCTTGTTTGGACTTTTTCACCTCATTTTTCAACATTTCCTAAATAGCGTTTCTTATGCCCCCTCCTCATCTGTCTGTGGGTCCCATCACTTCAAGCCATGCTCATCCTGCTCTGCATTTCGGTGCTTCTTGCTTTTCTTTCTGCAAACTGAGTGCTGCTTTCAGAACTAAGGGAGGAAAATGGGATTAAATATTCTCTTTGAGGGCTGCACTGGTGACAAGAGCATCATCCAATGAACTGGCTGTCAGACCCGTTTCTGCCTCTAACTCACCTGAACATGTTATCCCAGCCCCTGGGCCTCAGTTTCCCCACTTACAATGTGAAAAAAGGGTAGTGAATGGTCTCTGAAGTTTGCTTTGCCTCTACAAGTCTTTACAGTGCTAAGCCTGTAACTTAACCCACAAGTTACCTATGACCCCACCCAAAGGAGAGAGGAAGGGGACAGGATGAAAGCCATTCCAGATGCTTGTCACTGTGATTCTCTATCCTGTGCAGCCTGAAGTGTCCATGTTCAGGGACTTGTCTTGCAGAACTACAATAAGTATAACACGTTACTGAGTGTGTGTTTTATTTCTAAATTCTAACCATATACGCATCTCAATTTAACCCTTTTTAAACCCTGTTATCTTGTATTTTTATTTTATTCTTCCAGAAGGGACAAGTTAATCCTTTTGCCCCAGTTTGGCAAGACTTTTTATTTATGTTTTGCTGATGAAGAAGCTGAGGTGCTGATTTGCCCAAGTTAGACTTGCCATATTTGGCAGATAAAGATACAGGATACCCACTGGTATTTTGATTTTATGTAAAAAACAGATTACTTTTTAACATAAGTATGTCCCATGAAGTATTTGAAAATTTTTATAGTAAAAGAACTATTCATCTTGTACCTGGAATTCAAATTTAACTGGGTGTCCTATATTTTATATAACAACACTAGCCTAAGTGCTTTGGAACTAATGTATCATGAATATGTGTATATATATCATGAATATATATATATATACACACACACATCATAAAGTGTGTTGCTAAACTTTTACCGGAGAAGGCAATGGCACCCCACTCCAGTACTCTTGCCTGGAAAATCCCATGGATGGAGGAGCCTGGTAGGCTGCAGTCCATGAGGTCTCTAAGAGTCAGACATGACTGAGCAACTTCACTTTCACTTTTCACTTTCATGCATTGGAGAAGGAAATGGCAACCCACTCCAGTGTTCTTGCCTGGAGAATCCCAGAGACGGGGGAGCCTGGTGGGCTGCCGTTTATGGGGTCGCACAGAGTTGGACACGACTGAAGCGACTTAGCAGCAGTAGCAGCAAACGTTTACCAAGTGTTTACATCAGTCCTCCAGCCCCAAGGTACCATAACATATAAAGTTTTTTTACCCATTAGGAGCTTTTTATTGACAACACTTTCAAAGACGTGAATTCTCTTTTATTTACTAGTATTAGGGGTTCAGTCATGTCTGACTGTTTGCGACCCCATGGGCCCACCAGACTCCTCTGTCCATGAAATTCTCCAGGCAAGAATACTGGAGTGGGTTGCCATTCCCTTCTTTAGGAGATCTTCCCAACCCAGGGATCGAACCCAGGTCTTCCACACTGCAGGCAGACTCTTTACTGTCTGAACCACAAGGGAAAAATATTTATTTACTAAGATCTTTTACTTATATATCACCTTCTGTACCCACTTAATCTAAAATTGCAGACGCTGCCTCCAACACTTCTTTTACCCCTTCTTTGCTTTCATTTTCTTCTTTGGCTCTTACTTCTGTTTAACATACTAACATATTTACTTATTTTTTGATTTATTGTCTACTTTCCCTGCTAGAAATATAGGTTCTTAGGAGCAGAGGCATCTTAGATTTCCTGTTCACTTTTGGATCCCCCAAAACAGTAGGAGATAAATTAAAGGGGCTCAATAAATATTTGTGGAATAAATGAGTGATGCCTGAGAGGCTATTCAGGACCTTATATTGTCAATGTAGTATCTATTGTTCTTACAATCATACAGAATCTCAAAGCTTGCCACCAAATTGGAGCCTTGAGTGTGGCATAATGTTTATAATCTTAATATTAGCCCACAGACATAAGGTGAGTAAAATATCAGCAGGTCAGGGTTTAAGAGTTATCTCCAGACCTAGTTTAATTTAATCTGCCCCCAGAATGTTTTGTTTTGGCGAAGGCAATGGCACTCCACTCCAGTACTCTTGCCTGGAAAATCCCATGGACAGGGGAACCTGGTAGGCTGTAGTCCATGGGGTCGCTAGAAGTCAGACATGACTGAAGCAACTTAGCAGCAGCAGCATGTTTTTTATAGTTAGATGTTTGTCACCCCAGGTGTCATTTATTAAGATCCCAGATATGATTGAGTGAATATCTGAAATAGTCCAGTAACAAAATGGCACTGCAGGCTGAGAGCACAGGCTCTGCGTCCATGGGATCTGTGTTTGTATATGCAGATCTAGGTGTCTCCAGAGCAGGCTCCTCAAAAAGCCTAACCTTCAGCTGTGAAGTGGAGACCCTGGGAGGCTCTGTATTGCTCGTGTAGACGTGGCGATTGAATGGTCAGCTCTCTGGCTGTGCTGGGGCCCTCAACCCGTGGCACTACAGCCCTCTGGATCATGTGTTCTTCCTCACTGCTGCTGCTGCTGCTGCTAAGTCACTTCAGTCGTGTCCGACTCTGTGTGACCCCATAGACGTCAGCCCACCAGGCTCTCCTGCCCCTGGGATTCTCCAGGCAAGGAAACTGGAGTGGGTTGCCATTTCCTTCTCCAATGCATGAAAGAGAAAAAGTGAAAGTGAAGTCGCTCAGTCGTGTCCAACTCTTAGCGACCCCATGGACTGCAGCCCACCAGGCTCCTCCATCCATGGGATTTTCCAGGCAAGAGTACTGGAGTGGGGTGCCCTTGCCTTCTTCCTCACTACTCTATCTTAACTCCATCCCCAAGCCTGAGGTCAGATTTTCTCATGGCTCCCGTGGTTGCTGACAAAGAACTGAAGTCAGCTTTATGTTGAGTGTTGAGTGTCCTTTTTTTTTTTCCCCAGTAAGACAAGAATTCTCAGCAGAATGAAGAAAATCTTCTGCTCTTACATTTGACTTTACACAGTGACAGCTGCCTGTAATAAAATAGTAAAGGAGAAAAAAATTAAAGAAATGAGGATACAGAAGTGGCAAATTAAGGTTGTATGGACTCGTGGTTGGGGAAAAGCAATGAGGCAGACAAATATGATCAAATTTAAAGGGCTCAGTGGGATTTGGGAAATTAGCATAAGTACATAAACTAGTGGTGCTAACTTGGAGCAACGGCATCATGAAACATTTGTCAGCCTTTTTGAGCCCTTTTATGAATTTCTCCTTGAGCCATGTTCTAAAATTTAAAATGTGTCCAAGAGCAAACAAATATCCATATACTTAAGCATAATTTGCATATTCAACTTATTGAGTAATGACACTGACTTGGGGTAAGATACAGTGCATGCATTCAAAACAGAAAAGTTACCAATTAGCAAACCCAATGGAAAAAAAAATACAAAAGCTGTGATCATTCCTTTATGTTTCCTTTTTCCTACTATATTGGTGATCTTAATTTGTATGATTACTCTTTTCATTTCTCCTATGCTTTTTATATTTCCTTCATATCATATATTAAACCCCAGGAATAATGTTTTTTTCCCTCTTCAGAATCAAGAAATGTCAATTAAAATAAAAATGAGTTAATTTTTTTTTTTTTTACTTAAGAGGTAAGCAAAGATGAAAAATACTGATAATACCCAGTGTTGGTGATATGACAAGTGGGGCCTTTCATACTTTTATAGTTATGAATGTTAATTTTTGTTACTTTTTAAAGGAGTATTTGATGATACAATTCAAAAGCTTTAAAATAGAAAATTTGTTCATCATTTAAACTGATAGCTTTAAATTAAATTTATCCTAATTAAAAATTGGAAAATTTTTGGATATTAAATTGGATATACTCATAACTATATGCACATATGCTTAATGACCCATTATTTACCAGGTGGTTCTAGTGGTAAAGAATTGATCTGCCAGTGCCGGAGACAAAAGAGATGCAGGTTCAATAACTAGGTTGGGAAGATTCCCTGGAGTAGGAAATGGCAACCCACTCCAGTATTCTTGTCTGGGAGGATCCATGGACAGAGGAGCCTGGTAGGCTACAGTCCCTGAGATCACAAAAAGTCAGACATGACTAACTGAGCACATTTATAATGTCATAAAACTGGAAACAAATATCCAAAAATAAGAAATTACTTACATCACTTGTGATACCAACCAATTATGTAGTATTGTGCCGCCATAAGTATGACATAGGTGTGTACTACATAAATGTTATATTGTATTCCACATACATATGTGGGAAGATGCTCATCATACAAAAAGTAAGTTATAATGGCAAATATATCATGAGCCATTATTTTTTAATGTATATTATATACATAGAAAATCATCTGAAAATATGTGAAGCAAGATAGTATATCTGGATGTGGATATTCTTCCATTTCTTTATTTTCTTCTCCTTGAATATATTTTATACAGTACAACAGTGAATGTATACTTTTAATCGGAAAGAGGGAAAAAAGGAAACATTTTGCCACCAGTTCGTTTAGTCATTTACTCTGGGGAGAAAGTCAGATATTGCTGCATTTTCATTGATTAGTGATTGGTGAATATTCAGACCACTTGGGAGTTGAGAGCATTTTCATAAAATAAAAACTGGAGAAGAAAAGATAAAGCTGATGAGCACAGCAATAGGAACAGCTCTGATATCTCAAAAGCCAAGTGTATTATGGTACTTTCTTTTTGCTTTCTCTCCCTTGATCAAAATTTGATAAAGCTCACCTTCAGTAGATGATTTTCAGACATTTTTAATTGGTCAGGATGTAGTACCAGATAAGTCAGTTGCAGAACCAAGTTTTCAGTATGGTTATGCTCAGTAGACTGTGGAAATACACCAAGGACCTCCAACTCTGCCCCAAGTGGGAGAGATAGCCGGGGTGGGGATGGGGCAGGAAAGACTCTTCAGAGGAGCCAACGCCAGAGCTAAAGGGTAAGGACGCAATGGCCAGGTGGTCAAGGGAGAAGATGACGTTGTAGATAAAAGCACAGAAATATATGAATACAACCCTGGGGAGATTTAGCATGTGCTTGGCAAATATTTATTGTGGTGGTGGTGGTGAATAGAAAACAACACAGCATTCTAGAAATCTTAACTTTCCAATTTTTGTAATAAACATGCATTAACTTACACACTTTGGGTGTCTTCCAACTTAAGAATTTGTGTTCTTAAAACATTATCCTCCAATCTTCTGTGCTTTCAAAGCTATTTAAATAAATGTAAGCAATAAGAATATGCAATGACACCTAGCTGATATAATTCAGGAAAGAGTTAATACATAGTTGATACAATATTGGTAGATTCAGATCTGGGTATTGTTTGACATTTATACCCTCAGCCCTTTGAATGTGAATATTCCATATAAGAACTAAACAAGAATTCTTGAGTTACCATTTGGGTTCAGCCTATGGCCAGCTCACATAGAAGCCTTGTTAGCACTCAGGTTAGCATGGGATCTTTTACAAAGGGCAGTGTCTTCTTCTCTGATACCATCCCTTAAATGTCTTAATTTACCTTTAGAACTTGAACTTACTGAAACCATTTCTCAAGGTATTTATGTTTTCTATTATCTTTCATAGTAATAACTTCCAGAAGGAAAATTGTTTGACTTATTTGTCTGAAGTGTGCCTCCCTCAAGATTCATGGGTCTCCTACTGTGTTAAAATATCTTAGTCTGAGCATAACTTTGGCAGGGTGGATTGATTGCTGCTTCTTAGAAAAAAGAAATTGACCTCTTCATATTAAAAACTCCATGTACAAAAGGTTTTTTTTCAGAGTTGTCAAAGAGGCAGGAACAAATTTGCTTGGTTATTCTGATTAGCCTTTCTCCCAGGGCTACCAAGTAAGACAAGAGTTTCCAGGAACTATTCCCAAATCTGAAGACAGTAGGAAGCTAAGAAAAATCTATCCACAATGAATAACTGCCATCTTATTCAGAGATTGCAGAAATTAAGGTTGAATAACCTTAATTTCAAAATAAGCTGCTTTAAAATAGAATGTGCTTGTAAGTGAATGACTAATTGTCTCATTAGTGAAGAACTAGTGGGTTTCTCAGTTCTAGAAACCATTCTACATTATAATTGATAAAAGATAAGACATAATCTTGCAAATTTTATCAGAATTAATAAAAACTGCACAAAGAAATTTAAATGAAATCTAGAAAATGGCAAATCAAAGGGTAGCCAGCATGTCTCTATTTCTGTCTAAGAAAAAAAGTGACTGATTCTAACCCTAAAGTTGAAAAAGTCCAGTTATAAGACCAGCCTGATTGGTCAGATCCTCGAAGAGCACCCTGCTTCCTCTGTTTTCCTTCTAATGTGTAATTTGGTCTGCAGAGTGTAACAACGAATTAGTCAGGGGGAAAGTTTGGTCCAGATTATTGTACTCACTGTAAAGTCACACAATAGCATTCTACTTTTCAAATATGACTGTTTTGAGTTTGGTTAGTACAAATCAGCTCCCAAAAATACATTACCCCTCAAAGAACTGGCAGACTAATTTTTGGAGGCTGCAAAGCTGAGACCCAGTTTTGGACCAAGGTGACTTCCCCTAGCGCTGCCAGCCCAGCATGACAAAGCCAGCTGGCCTCGTGGATCTTTGCTGCACAGCAGAGATGCTGTGGCATTCTCAGTAGCCATGTGCTCGAGAGCCAGCCTTCACCCTGCCCTCATCCTGTTGCACTGGGATTGGTTTAAGAAAAGAGAATTAGATTTGAGTTTGTTTCGGGGCTCATTCAAGGGAGAGACCGAGCAGAAGGGTTTTCAATGGTGACAGAGTTTTCATCTCCCCGAGAACCCACAATTCAATGAATTGACTGCAGTAAAGCAGCGGAGTGGCCAAGCCCTTGAGGCAATCTGCTTGAGACTTCAGCCATGGCTTCTGAGAGGCTACAGGAGCCCTGGAAATATGCAGTGGATCATTTCCAGAGAGACAACTACCTCCTATTCACCACCCTTTGATAACCAAATGGACTGCTTCTGTCATTTAGAGTCAAATTCCTAACAGAGGCTGAGAACAATATGTTATTTCAAAAAATTTCTCCTACAGGTTCAAAATAATACCATGCTTTAAAGTAAATAATTTGTTATTATCATCTAATACCAATAAAAATTTCCTAGATGTTTGAAGAATGGTCCTTTATGCCTGTTTGTCCAAGTCCAGATCTAATGTAGGACATTACATTATATCAAATTGTTATGTCCCCTAAATCTCTATTAACATATAAGACTCCCCTTTTTCATGACACTGATTTGTTAGAAGAATGAACCAGTCATCCCATAAAATAACTCATCTTCTATATTTGCCTGCTTGATTTTTTGCAGTCCTAGTTTTCCCCCTCTATACTGTGCTTTTTAGATAAACTATACATTAGATCTAAAAGCTTTGATTAAAGTTAAGTTTTTAACTAAATGAAAAAATATAAGTATCCTGGGTGATGTTGAATATTTCATATTGTCTCACGTCACAACACAGTGTTGTGTGGGCATTAGTGGTGCTAAGATTGGCACTGAATTGAGATGGTATAAATATCCAATATGCAGTTCCCTTACTCTCCTTGTGACCTAAAGAAGGAATCTGTATGGTGGTGCTTTGGCACCATACTGCACGTTCTATTCACCATCAACCATTTGTCTAACATTTTATCAGCAATTGATCATTTGTATCTGAATCAGTAATTTCCTTTTGATGTCTCCTTTTTATGTAGGCAGCTTTTATGCTGCACTGTTTACTAGTTATGACATTTAAACAAGTCATTAGCTTGAAAGTGAAAATTGCTCAATTGTGTCCGACCCTTTGCAACTCCATGGACTATACTCCAGGCCAGAATGCTGGAGTGGGTAGCCTTTCCCTTCTCCAGGGGATCTTCCCAACCCAGGGACTGAGGCCAGGTTTCTCGCATTGCAGGTGGATTCTTTACCAGCTGAGCCACCAGGGAGTCATTAGCTTCTTGATCCTTAATTCCCTCACCTGTAAAATGGGTTATAAAAATAGATCTAATCCACATGGTTGTTGGAAGTATTAGATGAGATAACCATGTACCCATGTTTGACCATGGTCTGGTGGCACATATGCAGGTAATAAGTATGGACTGTGTTTTGGTGATGACAACTTGCAAAGCGTTATCCATTTGCTGCCAGGCTCAAGTCCCTGAGGCAAATGACAAGATATCTGATAAAATTGCTGCAAAAGAGTTGAAGCAGTTATAGACTTTTGAAGAAAATGACTTATACCCTTTATTTTTCTTTTAAGGCAAAAGTTATTTCAAATAAGGGCTGCTCAGATTAGTGTTTTCTAAGATGTGTTGTAAGAACCAGGGCCTCAACATGCCCCAGTGAAGGGAGGCTTCCATTGTCAGGATAATGTCTGGGAAATGCTGCCTGTTCTCTCCTACTGTTGAGGTTTTATTGTGCATATTATTAAGTTAAAGATTCTGGAAATCTTCTTAGGAAAGAAACCTGCTTAACTTTGTTTAATCAAGTATTTTCTAATCTGTTTGCCTTTGGACACTACTCACCTACCTTTGCCTTTTAAAACCAAGTAACACACGTAAAAATTATATTGAGATGCGTTAGATCCTCCCAAAGATTTGAATGACAAGGTAGTCAAACTGATGAGCCAACCCTCAGTGTATTGTTGGAAGGTATGTGCACTGACCTTTGGGTCCTGAAAATCCTTGCAAACTAGAGGAGTTAAAAGGTTTCATTCTTTTGTTGGGGCAGGAAAGGCAGAAATTAGAGACCCCGTGGTAATTCAACAGCCAAATTATCTTCCTTAGATTTTCTCCAGAGCCCACCAGGACTCCTGGAAGACCTGAATCCACCTCTCTATAGGTGTCCCACTGCCACTGGGACCTGCCTAAGCTGACAGGAATGAGTTCTATGGGCCCAAGGGCATGGGGGTCATTCTTCAGAGGGAGAGCAGAGTATTTAGAATCAGACTAACAGGGCTCAGTGTCTTAGCTCTGCCAGGTATGTGCCATGATCCCTGGGCAGACCTTTTACCCTCTCTGATCTATAGTTTCTTCATCTGTATAATATAGGCAATTAAAGCACTTAGCTCAAATGGTTGTGAAATCCTTATTAGATATATAAACACATTTTTAAAATATGAAAACTATATAATTGCTAGTTAATTCAATTTTAATGTAAAGGGTATTCTTCATGGTCCATATTTTGGGAGTCCACTAATCATCCTTTTGTTCATTCAACTTGTGAAATATTTATTGAGCACTTATAGTGTACTAGGTACAGGGTTAAGTGCTGATACAGAGTACATAATAAAGCAGACGGTGTCCCTACCTTCTTACATTCCATAGTGGGAGACATATGACAAACAAGTATATATACAAATAAATATATCAGCATAGTCTCCTCTCCACAGACATTGATGTGATATTTTTAGATGGGTATATTGCTTATGACCTGGAGTAGGAAATCGCCACCTACTCCTGTATTCTTGCCTGAAAAATTCCATGAACAGAGAAGCCTGGCAGGCTACAGCCCATATGGTGGCAAAGAGTTGGATATGACTGAGCTCTTACATACATTGCTTATAATCTATATATAGATGCATTTTGAAGGTAATGTTAATGAACCGTTCACAGAAATTCAGAAAATGAAATGCTCAGCTTAAATAAACAGTTTTTTAATATAGAACTAGGAGAGTTCTTCAGTTCAGTTCCGATCAGTCGCTCAGTCGTGTCCGACTCTTTGCGACCCCGTGAATCGCAGCACGCCAGGCCTCCCTGTCCATCACCAACTCCCGGAGTTCACTCAGACTCACGTCCAAGGAGTCAGTGATGCCATCCAGCCATCTCATCCTTTGTCGTCCCCTTCTCCTCCTGCCCCCAATCCCTCCCAGCATCAGAGACTTTTCCAATGAGTCAACTCTTAGGAATAGTTTATTTCAATCCCCTCATTTTATAGATGAGGAAAACTAGAACCCAGAATACCATAGAAATTTACCCAATTGAATGTGTGTAAATGTGCATGCCTGTGTGTATGTGTAAGAGACAGAGACACCCAGAGAGAGAGGATGGATTTTGAAGCAGGACTTAGATACCCAGACTTCCCTTTGCCTAGTCAGTGCTTTCCATACTCCTGGCTTCCATCTGAAAGGAATTGTAAGAGCCGGTTTTAGCAGTGAGTGAGTTATAATCATCACACTCTTAAAACATTTTTTAAAAAATAATTTCTACCATTTTTTGGCTGTAATGTGCAGCATACGAGATCTTCATTCCCCAATTAGGAATCTAACCCATGCCCCCTGTAGTGGAAGTGCAGACTCTCAACCACTGGACTGCCAAGGAAGTCCCTCATCACACTTTTATACCGTGTGTTCCAATTTCTGTATTTTTTATACAGAAAAATATATTGATTTTTTTTTTGATTTTTCAAACTTTGAAAAATCAAGTTGATTTTTCCAAACTTTGATCCATGAAACATTAGTATTTAAATAGATGTTAATTATCACTTTTTAAATTTCTTGCTCAAAGTAGTTTAGGGAACTGAATTCTCCCCCTCTCCCACACACCCCATTTCAGAAATCCTTAAATGCATATTGTGAAAGATCATTCTGCAGTAAGGAAATCTCTTAAACTACACACATCTTAGCATTCCCCAAACTTATTTGACTACAGGATCTATTTTGAATTATTTAACAATGTGATTAAGGTGCTGGATTGGAAGTTCAGCCTTAGCATTATGGTTGGCTACTTGGTAATGTTTGTGAACACCCAGTAGTAAAGTAGATTAGATCACACAACTTTAAATGGGGCAGTTTCTTGGGTCTTAGGATCTCAGGCTGACTGTGGGTGTATGAGCAGCACCTGATAGGATACATTTCCTTAAATTGACTATGTCCTTCTAACCAAGGATTGGAATGGAAAGCAATAGATGCTGAATGAGAGTTTGTTCTGATCCATCTTTGGAGGAAAGCAATCCTCTATAAGTTTTTTTTTTTTTATTTTAATTTTTCAAGCCTTCTAAAAGTATTATTATAATAATTATTATTATATTTTTATTTTTAGGCATTCACAAGCCCAGAGTTCTTCCAAAGGGTGTGATGTCTTCGCAGAACACTCAAATAAGGTAGCTGGACATCCTTGACTCTGAAGTAACCATCTATCCTTATTACAGACTCGTCCAAGTCTGTGGTCATGGTGCCTGTCTGTGGCTGCTTGGTCAAGCCATCCAGACATGAACTGTTAGTGATATTTTGAAGGCTTTGAGACAAAAGCCCAGCTTGCTTAAGAATTTTGGTTCAGCAGAGAGGCAGGGAGGTACAGCGAAGAGAGAATCAAAAGCCTGGAAATTTGCTGCTGAGAATAAATGCTAGCTGATCCCTGAGGTGGTTTGTCTGTGCACTTCACTCTCTACAGATGTTAGAGCCTCTTTTTGAGTAAGGACCTGAGGTTCTTTGGTAGCACTTTGATATCCTGCTCGAATTCAATATGTGAAATGGAGGCGTCTCTCTGTGACTTGGAGCCCACAGCAGGCTTTGAAGTCTGATCCAATTTTTGCTGCCTACTATTTGATGTTGAAAGGATGAAATGAAGAAAATGTACAGTTTTTGCCAGTAACTCTGCTGAGCATATGTAAGATTAAAAAAACAAAATCCTTTGGATGATGTACTTAGAAATGTTAAGTAGATTAATACCTTCCTATAGGTTTTCTTTTTTCTTTCTCAGGGATAAAAATTAAGAGAAAATCAGCACAAGCTGTTTTTTATACGGACTATAATTAATTTACAAGGGGGCTAGGTTGGCTTGTTCAGAGGAAGAAATAAATGGATGAGGCAAAGGTGTTGAGACTTTGCAGCTAATTGCCCCCAAGGAGAGGACCTCCACTCAATTCTACTGTAAGGCATGAGCAACTCACCACATGACCCCAATATACTTAAATTTTTCCCTAGTACGATTGAAGTTCAGGGTCCCTTAGTTAAATGGAAGCCAAGTTCTAAAGGCTGACTCATCAGAGGATAAAAGTAATAATTATTTTACTGGGTCTTTCTGAAGCACTCAGTTTCTGGGACTGATTCTGTCTTTTCAGATATGCCATGCTGCTCCAGATTGCCCAGGACTAAGTCCTTCGAGGGGAGCCCCTGCAAAATCTGGTAAGAAGAACATTTTGAATTGTAAGCTATTTCTACTATTTGCATGCTTGTGTACTTTTTAATGAGTTGTTTAGACAGGCTGTGTAGAAGGCAGTACTCTGATACTAGTATGGGCTAATGTTAGCAGAACATTCAGATATGGAAAGCCTTAAAGACTGGAAACAAAACTTTCATTAAAAGTAGCAATTTACTACCTATCTGTGCCGCTTAAGTTTACTTTTTCTGAAGGGAAAAAAATGAATATCAAAGATCATACTTTTCCCTTTACTTGTAAGAAGCCTAAATTAAGAAACTCCTTTAAAACTTTCTTGTGCTCACTTCAACAGCACGTATGCTGAGTTTGGAAAGATACAGAGATTAGCATGGCCCCTGCACAGGGATGGCATGCAAATTTGCAAAGCATTCCATATTAAAAACAACAACAGGGAAGATAGACAGCTGACCGAAGCAAATAGTTCAGAGTCAAAATCTAGGGATTGGTAAAGAATATGGATTTAGAGAGTAGTTCTGCCCTTTTGGCAACATGGCTATTCTTTTAGCAAGAATACAGACATCTTGCCACACTCCTGGAAAATGGTATTTTTTGCCCCCTTTCTAAATTCTTGCTGCTGCTGCTGCTAAGTCGATCAGTCGTGTCTGACTCTGTGCGACCCCGTAGACGGCAGCCCACCAGGCTCCCCGTCCCTGGGATTCTCCAGGCAAGAACACTGGAGTGGGTTGCCATGTCCTTCTCCAATGCATGAAAGTGGAAAGTGAAAGTGAAGTCGCTCAGTTGTGTCTGACTCTTAGTGACCCCATGGACTGCAGCCTACCAGGCTCCTCCATCCATGGGGTTTTCCAGGCAAGAGTACTGGAGTGGGGTGCCATTGCCTTCTCCGAATTCTTGCTACAGAATATGGTAAAAGTCAGTTTGGGGTGTTATGAGTAGCTATAACCAATACTTCTGGAAGATAAACTAGAAGCAAGATCATAAGAAATATTGAAATATTTATGAACCAGAAAATACTAAACACATTTTGGATCATTCCCAAGGAAGAAATCTTTTCAACTTAAAATACAAATACTAAGAAACTACTGTGCATTTACTGTTGACCTCATTTATTTTTCTGCAATATATAGTAGTTTCTTAGACTTCTTAAAGTTTCTTCTTAGTCTGTTTTTCAGTGACAAAATGGTAAAATATGAAGCAGAAAATGTGTAATATATGTGTTAGGACCTTCAGTCCATATGAAATTTAACTCTTTAAGAGAGATGAGAGAGGATTAGTGTATTATAGCAGAACCTTTTAAATGAACATGCAAAAAATGATAAATCTGTCCAATGGACTAATTTCCTCACAGCCAGGTAATATTCAGGAATAAGGCCACAATGAAGTAAGGGTAAGAGTGGTGCAAAAATTAAAATTGAGGAAAAAGATCACGTGGTAGAATAGAATCTATTATGCAAGAATTTGGTTGGCATTTTTCACTATCCAAACAGATAATCTCTACCTTTTAATTTGGATGTTTAGACCATTTACATCTAATGTGACTGTTGACATATTTTGGTTTATAGCAGTCATCTTGCTATTTGTTTTCTTTGTTCCATCTGGTCTTTGTTCTCTTCTAGCATTCTACTTTAAAATACATGTAAAAAGAAATTTTTAAAGCATGATTGAATAGCCAACGGCACAGATTCTGCCTTTGGAGTCAGATCTGCCTGGATGCAAATCTCTGCTTTCCTGTTACATAGCTTTATGTAACAATTCCTTACCTCAGGACTTACATGTGTAAGATGAGGGAAATGGTAATTCATAGCCAAAAGGTTGCATTGAGGATTGAATAAGCTAATAGAAGTAAAGGGCGCAGCATGGTGTCTGGCTCATCACAACGTACACTGTTATGTCAGATGCTGCAATGGTACTTATGCTATTGACATTATACAAATGCAAAGTTAAATATGAAAAATGGGTCGAGAAATAAAGTTCTTATTTTGAGGCATCAAGTTTTGGTGGTATCGTTTAGGAGGAGTTAAAATATATTGCATTTTGAATTAACTACTGAAGAGACATGTTGGATTATAATCATCTTTCCCTGCCTTTAGATAAGTGTCTGCAAAAGTCAAACTTATTAATAAGTTGCTGAAAATGTTCATAGGTATTTTCCTGTCACAACTGCTCCTTCCTTCCCATCTAGAGGTTTCTGTTTGGTTTGCCACCATCACCATGACTTCTCCTTAAACTCTTGTAAACTGTATCCTAAG
This sequence comes from Tragelaphus eurycerus, assembly GCA_935064755.1. NCBI lineage: Eukaryota > Metazoa > Chordata > Mammalia > Artiodactyla > Bovidae > Tragelaphus > Tragelaphus eurycerus. The sequence continues at coordinate 1,745,087 of CAKXYN010000060.1, forward strand.
TGGTCTTCCTGCTTCTTTTCTTCTCTCAACTTGCCTCATGCATGGATATCTGAGGAGCTCTTCTAAAGCATTCCCTAATCATAACTTTCTCTTCCACCATAATCTCCAGTGGCTCCCTGTTGTTCTAGCATCAACTTTAAGCTTCTTGGCACAACGTGCAAGGCTGTCTCTGTTCTAACTCTTCCTGTCTTCCTTTCTAGCTCTGTCTTCATTGGTGTCTCTTCCTCATTTTGTGCTTTGGCATACCAAACTACTCTCTATCCTCCATGCATGCCAAGTGTGTTCTTTCTCTCCTCCGTGATGTTGTTCATGCTGTTGCCTCCGCCTCACTGTTCATTCTCAAAGTCCACTCTATTCTTCCGAGTCCACCATGGCTCCCTCTGAGCACTTTAACTTTCCTTTAGTACTTATCACGTCCTTCCTTGTATTACAGTTATTTACATGCATCTATTAGATTTTAAACTCTCTAGAACCATGTCTTTTCATTTCCGAATTCTGTCCTTGCAAACTAGCCTAGGTCCCCAAATTGAATTCTTAAGCATTCACAACTGTGATAGGATATAGTGGAAGCAAGAATGAAATGAAGCATAAGTAAATGAGTCAGAGAAGTTTTAAACTGTACTTCTAACAATCCTGGAACAAAATAAAGCTCTCTTGTGCTGTGCTTAGTCGCTCAGTCATGTCTGACTCTGTGACCCCATGAACAGTGCCCCGCCAGACTCCTCTGTCCATGGTCTCTTAATACCCCCAAAGAAGTATAGCATACCAGTGGAACAAGCTTAAAAAATCCAAGCCATTTCCTTTTGTTGTTGTTGTTTTAAACAGGGGGAGAGGGAAGGAAGGTTTGGGCAGGAAAAAGCATTTTATAAATCAGATTCCTCTTGACCTTAGAAGCCAACAAAGATGGCTGAAGAACAAAAGATTTCCAGTTTTATTTGTATGTTCACAGTGATAAGCTGCAGAAATGAGCGTATTTATTCTGTAAGAGACATTTTAGCCGGTTATACCTTTGTGTTTAATTCATTGCCTTAAATGATCCATTATTGCAATCCATGATGCCATAGAAGCCTGAGAATATTATCACCTTTTCAGTTTTAAGAAAACAGTAATGGCAACCCACTCCAGTGTTCTTGCCTGGAGAATCCCAGGGATGGCAGAGCCTGGTTGGCTGCCGTCTATGGGGTCGCACAGAGTTGGACACGACTGAAGCGACTTAGCAGCAGCAGCAACATCCAACAAGCTTGCCTTCTAACTTTCAGTGAGTGCTAACTGCGTTGTTTTATAAAGAGATCTGAGGGAGGTGAGGGTAGGGAAAGCAGGGAATAAATCTAAAGTTAGTTAATCAGGCCAGCTCTGCTCAGAACAGCCAGGCAAAAAGCTGTCCACATGTGGGGCTTGGACAAAAGCTGTCTTCAGTCAGTTAGTCAGGGAGTCTCAGAAATTTCCTTCATTGATCATTTGAGCCTTATATTTTTCACATGGGACAGGAAAGCACACTATATCGAGGAAGTACGTAACACGAATCACTTTGCCACTAATCCAAGCAGAAATTATTTAATTGGACTGACAGGCATATATACAAACCTGATTTGCCTTTACTCAGTTCAGTTGCTCAGTTGTATCCGACTCTTTGCGACACCGTGGACTGCAGCAGTCCTTTACTATGTAAAAGTTAATTCTTCAGGCATTTATTCTTCTCTTTATTTCTTCAGCAAACAATTATTAACACTTACTAAGTGCCAGGAACTTTCCTGGACCAGTGCTTCTCAAACTATTTTTTAAAAGACCAAATTGGGGGGAAAAAAACCAAGACCAAATTGGAATTGGATGTTTTCAAATTGCACAGTCTGATATTTTTGTAAAATACAGTGAAATGAATTACTAGATAAATACTCACCCATTTAGGCGTTGTGTCAATATCAAATTGATTTATACTTTTCTAAATTTCTTGCTCTAACTTAAACTGCTCTAAGTTTCTTCAGTGGTCTAGTTGAGACCAGAGGCAAGAGTCAGCCTGTAGACCACACTTCATGGGCACTGTTCTGGTCATGTGTGACACATTAAGGAACAACACAGTCAAAAAGTCACAGCTCCACAATGCTACATTCTAGCAAAGGGACATTCCAGAAAAGGGACAATAAGCAATAAGCGTAATCCTAAATCAGCTGTGTGGGGTGTTAGAAAGGTGAAGTGTTACAGGGGAAAAAGTACAGCAAGGGAGATCGGGGGTGGTAAACACAGAGGATGAGGATGGAGGATGGTTAACTTATAAACAGGGTGGTCAGAGAGCACTGCACAGAGCGGGCATGAGGAGAAGAACATTACAGGCTGAAGGAACCGCTGAGGCAAATGCCCTGAGGAGAGAGTATGGAGTACAGGAGGAGTAGAAGGAAACCTGGGTGACTGGAGCTGAGAGAGCAAGAAAGAGAATCAGAGAAGGTAAGGAGCCAGGTGATACATGTCCTACCAAACCTTGAGAATCTGGTTAAAAAGAGTGTTCTGATTCAGCAGGTCTGGGTAGCTCCTGAGATTCTGCAGTGTTAAAGAGCTTCTGGGTGGTGCCAGGGTGTTGACCCAAGGTCCACATTTTGAGTAGCAAGGGTATAAACTCAGTGAAATGGAAACAACTGGTTTGAGGAGAGATGATATACATCATCAATGAAATGAGATATTCTATTTAGTTACATATTCCAGATAGCTGAAACTTTCTAAAACTATGACTCCCCTTTCATATTGAGTGTATTGGACACAATTTTCCTTATTCACAATGTCTTGGGACATGATTATTAGTACCAGCTCACAGTGGTGCTAATGCAGAGATCCTTGGAGATCATCGTGAAATGGGACCACCTCGTGTGCTCGGTCACTCAGTCGTGTCCAACCTCTGCGACCCCACGGACTATAGCCCACCGGGCTCCTCTGTCCATGGAATATTTCAGGCACGCATACTGGAGGGGTTGCCATTTCCTCCTCCAGGGGATCTTCCTGACCTAGAGATCAAATCTTAGTGTCCTATGTCTCCTGCATTAGTGGGTAGATTCTTTACCACCAAGCCATCTACCCTTAAAATAACTGACCCTCAACTGTTATGATTTTTAGTTAATGCACCTGTTCATTTTAACTTTCTTCTCTCTCAACACAAAGCTGTTATTTCCTGCTATTGCTAATGTGCTCATTTTTTTTATAACATACCTTCCTTTTGCTTTCTCTCTTTTTCTCCTTGTTGGTATAAAAACCAAACTCTAATTGTTTTTTCTACATTTTAACAAAGGGAATCTGAGTGGGGAGTGTGAGGAAATCCCAGTGAAAGAAAGGGATCTGCCACAGATGCAGTATCGACTTTGGGCACACACTGGGTGTTTTCCCTGTATTTTCTTAGTGTAAAGTGTACGCTACTAAGTTTGTTACCTGCTTATTCAAGGGCCTTCATTGTCAGCCCCTGGGTTTCCTGTGATACCTCACTGACATTAGGTAGTCCTGCCCTTGGGTATCTTCTTGTCTACAAGTGGTATAAATTATTCATATTTCTTTTGGAAGGTAAAAAAAAGTCATTGCATTTGTTGAGAGTAACTTTAGCTGTATGGCTTTTTAAAATGGAGTCTAGTACATTTTCAGGGAGCCAGGGAGAGGTGGTATTGTACTAGCCTCCCAAGGGGGGTACCTCTGGTAGCTTGCCGTGTCAGGGTGTGGTAGAGTCCCCATCAAAGTGGCTTTAGAATTCAGTGATCTGGTTCCATATCATCTTCAGATTTGCTGAGCAAATCATACACATTTTCTTTCACCCACTGCTTCTCTAATGCCATCTACTCTGTTATTTTCCTGCCTTTCTCAATGCTCATTACTAAATTTTATTGGTCTTGGCAGAAGTTCAGCTATCAGACAGCAAACTTGGGCTGTGTTTTTATCCTTGGAACTCCAAATCATTAGGGTGACCAAACATCTCAATTTTCTTGGGACTGAAGGTTTTGCAAGACATGGATTTTTTGGAATTGTCCCAAGCAAACTAGGACAAGTTGGTCACCCTATAATAATATTGGAAGTTGAACTTGATTGGTGAAAACTAACTTTTTAATTAGATCATTGTATCAGGCAAAACTGAGCCTTAGATTTATGCTATACTCTGCTACAGCTCACGCTGCTGCCTGTGTTTGGAAGGGGATGCAAGCAGCTTGCCAAACCACAACCACTGTGATCGTAAAGGGCTCAGATGTCACCCATTTGACAGGGAGAGCATGTTCCTACAACACAGACTCAAAGGCAACATAATCCCTGTTGGGAAAGCACGTGGGAGCTAGACCTGATGGAGGCAAGGCTACTGGGCCTCCCTGTCCCACACCCAGTGCCATGACAGAAAGCCACATACAAAACTTGGAGACCACTAATAATCTCTCAAGCCTTCAATCCCTGCTCTTTTTGACTCCCATAATGCTGATCCATCTTTTCTTCTTGTCTGAGTGCCACAGATTTCACCATAAACTCTCATCATGAAGCCTCGGTCTCAGGACTTTTCTCAGTCCAATAGTGAAGGTACTATTGGTGTGGAATTCTTAACCTTTAGTGTGGGAGGTTCAGAGAAGGCGATGGCACCCCGCTCCAGTACTCTTGCCTGGAGAGTCCCATGGACAGAGGAGCCTGGTGGGCTGCAGTCCATGAGTCCGCAAAGAGTCGGACATGACTAAGAGACTTCCCTTTCACTTTTCACTTTCATGCATTGGAGAAGGACATGGCAACCCACTCCAGTGTCCTTGCCTGGAGAATCCCAGGGACTGGGGAGCCTGGTGGGCTGCCGTCTATGGGGTCACACAGAGTCGGACACGACTGAAGTGATTTAGCTGCAGCAGTAGCAGCAGTGTGGAAGGTAATCTCTTTCTTAAAGGATCTTTTTAAACTGGTGATTCTCAGACTTCAGTAAGTGTTAGTATCACCCAAGTGATTGTTAAAATGCAGATTACTGGTCCATTCCACAGTTTACAATTTTGTGTAGGGTACAGGAGAGGAGGGATTTGCATTTTTATTACATTCCCGGGTTATACAATGCTACCCTTTGAGAACCACATCCCCTATCTCTATGATATTATATTGAATCAGAAAAGGTAAACTTTATATAGATTGCCTTTCTATTCTTTCACTTAACACTTATTGAGTACTTACTGTATACCAAACACAGGCCAAGCAGTGAAATAAGACACTTAAGAGACAAATGCAATTATAACAGCTTGGTCTTTGCAGCTGTCATTTTCCAAAGCAAGTTTGGTAACATATTGAGTGTCCATATTTATTTCAAGTGGTCTCATTGAATTATCAGGAAGTTGTCCAGAACAAAGTTATAGTTACTTGTCACTTTGCTGTAGAGGAGGATGAAGGGAGTGTCCCAGACTTTTAAAAGTGTCTCAATTTATAAAATTATTAGGAATTACTGCCTTTAAAAGATTTTTGTCTTTATAAACTCTACTACCTCTGTCAGCCTCCCACAAGGCAAAATTACTCCAAACTCTACTAGATCTGAATACTTGCAGTATCTCTAATACATATGTCATTGCCATAAAGTTTGTGTCCTGGCTTTTTGCTAAAGAATTGAAGGCATGAGGGCAGATAAATGGGCAGATAAATGGAAGTAAAAAGGGGAGGGATTATAGTTCTCTTAATCCCAAATTTGATTTCTAACCTAGTGCCATTTATGTTAATCACACACCTTTCCTTTAAAAGACTTTCCTTGTTCTTACTAGATCTTGTCTGGATGCTGAGTTTGGTTTTGTCTTGCTTAATTTCATAATTTTGGAGAATGCAGAGTGCTTGGGTCATCAGTTGCTGTTCATGGCAGTTTATGCCGACTGAGGCCTCTGTGCAAAATTGTGGCTTTCTATAGGAACTGTGCAGAATACCTAGCAAGAGGCAAAGATTCCTTGACAGACCATTTACCCGGAAATTTGGGGGTAATGATGATAAGGAAGAGTGGATGCAGTCCACATAGGTTGCCACCATCCACCCCTCAGCCAACTGAGTTGGTGAGATCCTGTCTCCATTGCCGGAGTTGAGGCTAGAGGGGAAAGTGACTGCCCTTTGAGGGCTGGTGGGTAGAAGATATGGAGGTCATTTGTCAGCCACAGTTCTTATGGTCATGTACCTCAGGGAAAGCCCTGTGACACCATGTTCTCATCCCTGTAGCTCATAAAGCATGTTACAAAGTTGCATAGTTTTTGGACATTATTTCTGCTTAGATTGTTACTGTAAATGTATCTGAGGAGGATCAGCAGGAACTTTTCTGGTGTTTTCCTGAGTGCATTAGGTCAGGATGCACTCTTTGTAAATGCCAAGTTAGATTCTGGCATTGACCCAGGACATCAGGAGCACAGCTGCCAAACAAGCAGGCCGGGGAGGGGTGGAGGGAGTGAGTCAAGTTAGGGTGCGTGGCTTCCAGAATTTGATGTTGATGGCGTGGCTGTAAAATGTGCCAAGAGGAATTTTATTTTTACATTCTTTCCTTACTTTATGTATTTGAAACTGCATAAACTCATTGTTAACCTTGGCTGGCTCCTTTGTTTCATTTTAAAGGATTCTTTTCAACTTTAAAATGAAACACACAGTTGTGTAGTAGGAATGGAGTGATTTTTCTTCTATTTTACTTTTGTTTGTTTTCCAAGATTGGGAGTAATAAATTTTATTAGTTTTTTTAAATTAATAGCTTTCTTTAGTAGCTTTGGGTTTTTAGAAAAATTGAGTGCAAAGTAGCAAGTTCCCATTTACTCTCCTCACCTTTCTCTCTCTCCCCATTTTCCCCTATTATTAACATCTTACATTAGAGTGACTTGTTTGCTACAATGATGAGCCAGTATTGATATATTATTATTAACAAAGTCCCTAATTTACATGACAGTTCATTCTTTGCATTGTACAGTCTGTGAGTTTTGAAAAATATATAATGACATGTATCCACCATTACAGTATCAAACAGAATAGTTTTATTTGCCTAATAATCCCCTGTGCTCCATCTATTCATCCCCCTCTCTTACCTTAATCTCCTGGCAACTGTTAACTTTGGCTTCCCTGATAGCTCAGTTGGTAAAGAATCTGCTTGCAATGCAGGAGACCCCAGTTCAATTCCTGGGTCAGGAAGATCCCCTGGAGAAAGGAAAGGCTACCCACTCCAGTATTCTGGCCTGGAGAAGTCCAAGGACTGTATGGTCCATGGGGTCGCAAAGAATTGGAAGTGACTTTCACTTTCACATAGTTTTGCCATTTCCAGAATGTCGTATAGTTGGAATCAGACAGTATTTATTTTCCGTATTGACTTCTTTCCATTAGCAATATGTATTTAAGATTCCTCCATGTCTTTATGTGGCTTGACAGTTTATTTCTTTTTATTGCTGAAAATAATCTGTCATATGGATGTATCACAGTTTGTTCATCCATTCACCTACTGATGGATGTCTTGGTTGCTTCCAGGTTTTGGCAATTATGAATAAAGCTGTTATAAACATTTTTGTACAGGTTTTTATGTGGACATAAGTTTTTCAAGTTCTTTGTGTAAATACCAAAATGTGTGATTGCTAGATTATATGGTAAGAGTGTGTTTACTTTTATAAGAAACTGCCAAACTCTCTTCCAAAGTGCCTGCACCATTTTGCATTCCTACCAGCAGTGAATGAGAGTTCCTGTTGTTCTTCATCCTTACCAGCAGTTGGTGTTGTCAGTGTTCTGGCTTTCTGCTATTTAAATAGGTATGTAGTGGTATCTCATTGTTGTTTTAATTTTTGTTTCCCTGATGTGGAACATCTTTTCATATGCTTATTTGCTATCTGTATAACTTCTTTGGTGAAGTGTCTGTTCAGATCTTTTGCCCATTTTTAAATTGTGCTGTTTGCTTTCTTATTTGAGGGTGTAAGAGTTCTTTGTATATTTCACTACCAGTCCTTTATAAGATATGTGTTCTGCAAATATTTCTCCCAGTCTGGAGCTTGTCCTTTCGTTCTCTTAGCAGTGTATTTTGTGGAGCAGTAATGAATTTTTTATGCATGTAATCAAGGAGAAAAAAATTTTTAAATAAACCTGACTCTCAGCATAGTACCTACTCCCTATCCAAGAAAATGAAACAGCCTAAGAGGAACAAGGTGATTGGTTGTTCAGTAGTTGAGCGTGTAAGGACCATGACACGCGTGTGTTCCTTAAATTAAATGTAATCAGTTCTAAGTGTTGCAGGGAGGCAAGAAAGACATAGTCCAAAATTACATAAGCAGGGGGCGGGGGTGGAATCTGTGGTTATATGACTGTGTACAGAACCATGGTAAGGTTTTTCTCTCTTCATTTTTATCTGACTCTTTAAAGTAACTAGAACTCCTAGTTACTTAAACTTGCCCCAGGAAGACTCTGGGGCTGTCTTCTTTTAGTAAAAACTGAATTTAGCAAGGGAGAAATTGTTGGTTTAAGTTCAAAGAGGGGTGGGAGAGCATGAAGTGCACCTTTACTACTCATTGATTCAAGTATTCGGTCAGCTGGTGTTTACTGAGCAATTATTAAGTGGTGGTGGGTGCTGTGTTGGATGCCAATGGTATATAATGGAGCAACAGCTGGGATTGCCCTCGTGGGTTTACATTCTAAGGGAGAAATAGACAAGTAAACCTGAAAGCAAATCTCTGGCCAGGATGTTAATAAGAGTGGCCCCTGGAGCTATGCTCTGACAGGGGTACCCTTGTGATCTTGTGGGAGCAGAGAAGGGTCAGTGGGCTGACATCAAAGCTGAGAGCTGAAGGGGATCAGGAACTGACCAGACAGAATGGAGAAGGATGTCTCTGGCCCTATGCCTGTTCCCTTTTCATACCAGGAAAGGCTCTCACATGAGAGATATAAGAGTGTGGTTGTTTTAATGTGTGTGAATGCTTAGTTGCTCAGTCGTGTCTGACTCTTTGCAACCCCTTGGACTGTAGACTGCCAGGCTCCTCTGTCCATGGGATTTTTCAGGCAAGAATACTGGAATGGGTTGCAATTTCTTCTTCCAGGGGATCTTCCTGAACCAGGGATCGAAACTGTGTCTCCTGCAATGCAGACAGATTCTTTACCCACTGAGACATCAAACACCTTTTAAAATTCTGAAATGTAACATGCTGACAGAAAAAAGAGAAAAAAGGTTTATAAAAGAGATGGACAGCATAATGAATTATTATGAAGTCTCTATACAATTACACCTGAGATCGGAAAACAGAACTTGCCAGCACCCCAAAAGCCTTCTGATACCCTTTCCTGATTATGATTCTCCTCTTCCCTAGAGGTCACCCCCTAAGTATGCATCCTAAATACCATAGTTTGACTCCAGATTATGGGCTTAATTCATGAAGATAGAGCCTGACATGTGTAAAGCGCCTAATAAATGTTTAGCTGTTGCCACTGCGTTTTCCCCACTCCTCAGATAATCCTTCTGAGTACTTAATTTCAAGTTAACAACTCCTTCCTTCCTTCTGTTCAAATTGTCAAGTCTTACAGAGTGTGCTGATTTCTACAACTGCACTTGGTTTTTTCCCATTGCCACCACAAGTCTTAAGAGTTTATCACCTTGAAACTTTACCACATTTAAAAAGAGTTGGACTAATTTGTTGATATTTTCTTTGTCTGGCAATTTGTGTATTGGGAAGGAGTTATGTTTCATTAATCCACCTAAACGGTATAAGGGATTCTGAGAGCTCCCTCTGACTCAAAACCCCATTTTCGTTCTCCACTGTGCAGAAGGTCCGTTAGGCTGCTTGGCAGTCAGCAATTAGAACGGCCAGTCTACCCAGATATTAGGCTGGATTTGGCTAACCTAATATACATGGCGATCAGTGGTCCCAAAGAGACCCTTCCTTTTTAAAGGAAGAAATTAATGATATCCTTTTTCATTACATTAGTGCCAGAAGTTTCTCTAAGCAGCCTCTTTAAAAGAACAAATTCGAACAGGCCCCAGAAACAAATGCAAGAGATCTGCAAAGCTCTTGAGGGATGAGTTACACACTATCCTAATTTCAAAGGAGAAGTTTTGATGCCAGGATACAATGGCTGGGCTCTCCCAGTGGGCTTTAAATGCCAAATTCTGCCTTTGTGTAGAAATCAGATAAGTGCAAAGAGCTCGAGGCTTGTTTCAGCTCTTAACTGATTTGTCCTCCAAAAGGGCAGTTCACGTGCTAGTTCACTACCCAGGGTCTGAATGTTTGGGGTATGAGCTGGGGACAGAGCCTCCTAGGATCCTCTCCAGATCTCCAAGGGTCAAGTTACAAAGTGTCCGTTCTGTTTGTCCTCCACTGCTATATTTATCCATGCCCAGAGCAGTTCAGCTTCCAGCCTCACACTTGCACTCTGCGATCTGATTTTCAACTTCGGTTGCCATCTGGGGACCAGGCTCTTCTCATGTGTTGTGGGCTGCCATTCTTTGTTCTAGACTGCATCCTCTCACTCAGTTTATTAATGGTAAACCCATTTCATGTTGCAGCTTCTACCAAACAAACTCTGTGGGAAAGCGTTGGGAAAACGTACATCACATTATCTTGCCCCATAAAGGGGAAGTTAAAATAGATGTTCCCTCCAACCCACCACTCTAAGCAAATTAACCCATCTGAAGGACAACCTATAAATAATGACTGAGTGATTAGAGGATTGAACACACACTACATTAAAGTTCTGCTTACATTATCTGTAACCATTGAATTATAAACATTGAGCTTAGAGTGATTATCTTCTCTGTAGCACTCCTGACACATGGTCATGCAGGCTGATTTCACACATTCTTTTGCAGACCTTTTTATATCCAGAGCCCCTTCTGAGAAACTAATGTAATCCACATCCCCTAACTCCAGAAAAATGGGCAAATGCCCAGCTGAACTATTTTGTGCATAATGCCAGGCCCTCCCCAAACATCTTCATAGTCCCATCGGGGTCTTCATCCCAGGTTAAGAATCTGTACTGGTGAGAGTAGCTGACTAACTTTGAAGACTATCAGTTTTATAGTTAGAAAGCTTGACAGAAGGACTTCTCTTCCTGTTTCCCAATAATTGAACAAGAAAAAAAAAAGTAACTTCTTTTTCCGAGTTTAGTTCTTCAACTATTTGTAGATTGTTATAGCTTTCTCAGTGAGACTTCTCTTTGGGGCCATTCACTCTGTAATTCATCAAATAACCTTTAAAAGCTATGACCATATCCAGGACATTATTAATGCCAAGATCTAAGGCCTTGGGACTAGAAGACACACATGCAATCCAAAAAAGATAGAGCTACCTAGTTCTCAAAAATGCCAAGACAGGTTGCTATAGTATTTTCCTTCTTTATTAAAATAAAAAAAACACTGATCCCTTTAAAAAAATTTGTTTAAAACCTCAGAATTCTTGAAAAGACTAAAACATTGAACCCCATTTATTTCTCCATCACCTTAATTCTTTTTTTTTAATTAAAAAATATTACTTAGCTATTGTTCAATTTTCCATGCTTCATAGAGAAGGAGAATTCTTAGAATTCTAGACTGGAAGTTGGAACTTAAAGATTGAAAAAAAAATTATTTTGCATTTTACTTTGAACTCCCTACAAAACGGGGTTAATATTTTCTGAGCCACTTGTAAATGCTCAGATAATTTATGCACAGCATATATTAGTATTTATGCTCTCCTTGAAAGCAGTTTCTTCTTGGTTCTCATTAATATCAGTCTGAGCTTAGATGCTACCCTGCTTTGACTTCTTAGGCCACTAATTTTTGTAAAAATATTAATGGTCCCAGGAATCTCATGTGTTGTATTTTAGAGTTTTAAAACTGCTGTTGGTTTTTCTCTTTCATCGAAGGCTGAATTGTAACTAGATAGAATTTAGAAAAAAATCAAGATACAGATAAAACAAAACAAAACCTCATAAAATCCCCCAGTTATAACAACAAACCTGATCAAATGTCTAGAGACGAGGTATTTGACTTGATTTTAGGCAGTCGGTTAGCCCTAACTAAAAAGTGAGTAGGTTGGATCAAGTCATGCCGGAATTCCCTAAAAGTTATATAATTCTGTACAGAGAAGATATCTTAGTTGATAATGAGGTATGTGTGTTGACAGAGTCTTGACATCTTCCCCTCAGGTAGTAAAATGATTGCAATGTCTGCATTTTAGAAAATATTTTTCAGAAAATGATTGTGATTCACTATTGTAATATTTTACATACTTCCTTTGAGTCTACTCACCACCTAATAGTGTTTTCTTGCCTATCCTATTACAATTAGTGCTCTTTACCTTGACATGGAGGCTTGAAGGTGTGAGTCTAATCATGGGTGTGTATATATAAGTGTGTATGTGTATATACATATATATATAGATACATGCATGTATGTGTATAATAAGAAACATATCAGACAGAATCCCAGCAGGAAATAGATTGTATAGTCAGGATAGATTGAAAATTGTTAAACCAAGGGATTATTTTATAATGAAAGGTTATGGATAGAATATAAGGGAACTATATAGGATACTATCGTACCCTGGGGGCTACTGAGAGTAGAGCTATTAGCATATATACCTAAAAGGTAAGGAAAGGACATGGCATCTGGAACCCAGAAGGAAAGAACCATGTGAGTAGAGGGGTCTTGAGAAGACAGATGACTTTCAGTCAATAACACAGTCAACACAGTATGGGACTGGCACGAAAACAGAAATATAGACCAATGGAATAAGATAGAAAGCCCAGAGATTAACTCACACACCTATGGGCACTGTATCTTTGACAAATGAGGCAAGAATATACAATATGGCAAAGATAGTCTCTTTAATAAGTGGTGCTGGGGAAACTGGTCAGCTACAAGTAAAAGAATGAAATTAGAACACTTCCTAATTACCATATACAAAGGTAAACTCAAAATGGGTTAAAAACCAAAATGTAAGACTGGAAACCATAAAACTCTTAGAGGAGAATATAGGCAGAACACTCTATGACATAAATCACAACAAGATCCTTTATGACCCACCTCCTAGAGTAATGGAAATAAAAACAAAAATAAACAAGTGGGACCTAATTCAACTTAAAAAGCTTTCATACAGCAAAGGAAACCATAAACAAGGTGAAAAGACAACCCTCAGAACGGGAGAAAATAATAGCAAATGAAACAACTGACAAAGGATTAATTTCCAAAATATACAAGCAGCTTATGCAACTCAATACCAGAAAAACAAACAACCCAATTAAAAAGTGGGCAAAAGACTTAAATAGACATTTCTCCAAAGAAGACATACAGTTGGCTAATAAACACATGAAAGGATGCTCAACATCACTCATTATTAGAGAAATGCAAATCAAAACTGCAATGAGATATCACCTCACACCAGTCAGAATGGCCATCATCAAAAAATTTTACAAACAATAAATGCTGGAGATGGTGTGGAGAAAAGGGAACCCTCTTGCATTTTGGTGGGAATGTAAATTGATACAGCTGCTACGGAAGACAGCATCGAAATTTCTTTAAAAACTAGGAATAAAACTACCATATGACCCAACATTCCCACTACTGGGCATATACCCCAAGAAGACCAAGACTGAACAAATCACGTGTATGCCAAGGTTCATTACAGCACTATATACAGCACTATATACAATAGCTAGGACATGGAAGCAACCTAGATGTCCATTGACAGATGAATGGATAAAGAAGTTGTGGCACATATATACAATGGAACATTAACTCAACCATAAAAAGGAATGCATCTGAGTCAGTGCTAATGAGGTGGATAAACCTAGAGCCTATTATACAGAGTGAAGTAAGTCAGAAAGAGAAAAACAAATATCGTATATTAATACATATATATGGAATCTAGAAAGATGGTACTGAAGGTACTATTTGCAGGACAGCAATGGAGATGCAGACAGAGAGAGCAGACTTATGGGCGCGGGGGGTGGGCGCGCCAGGTGGGAAGAAGAGGGTAGGACTAATGGAGAGTAGCATGGAAACATACACTAACATGTAAAATAGATGATTTCTTTGGAAGGAATGATGCTAAAGCTGAAACTCCAGTACTTTGGCCACCTCCTGCGAAGAGTTGACTCATTGGAAAAGACTCTGATGCTGGGAGGGATTGGGGGCAGGAGGAGAAGGGGACGACAGAGGATGAGATGGCTGGATGGCATCACTGACTCGATGGGCATGAGTCTGAGTGAACTCCAGGAGGTGGTGATGGACAGGGAGGCCTGGTGTGCTGGGATTCATGGGGTCGCAAGAGTTGGACACAACTGAGCGACTGAACTGTACTGAACTGAAGTCGCCTTAGTCGTGTCCAACTCTTTGTGACTCTATGGACTATAGCTTACCAGGCTCCTCTGTCCATGGGATTCTCCAGGCAAGAATACTGGAATGGGTTGCTATTCGCTTCTCCAGGAGATCTTCCCGACCTAGAGACTGAATCCATGTCTCTTAAATCTCTTGCACTGGCAGGTGGTTCTTTACCGCTTGCACCACCTGGGAAGCCCGTAGCCAGTTGGAATTTGCTGTATGACTCAGAGAACTCAAACCAGGGTTCTGTGACAACCTAGAGGGGTGGGATGGGGTGGGAGGTGGGAGGAAGGCTCAAGAGGCAGGGTACATATACATATATACCTATGACTGATCTATGTTGATGTATGGCAGAAACCAACATAATATTGTAATTATCCTTCAATTAAAAATTTAAAAAAAAAGAATGTAGTCAACACACAACAACCTGACAGAAGGGAGCTGTGGAATAAGAGAAAGTATTTTATCTCTCTTTGCTCACTTTCTTCCTTCCTTTATGTCCTGTTAGAACCCCTTATTGGCCAAGCCACTGGGAAGCCAAAGTACTCCATACAGGTCAGTTTCTGGGTCAGAAAATGTGGTAGAAATAGATGGAGAATGGATATGCTGGGAAGAAATGCTGCACCACTTAAAAGTACCCAATATAACTTCAGTTACTAATAAATTCACACTGCTAATAAGTTCACACTCTCTTTGACAGATGAAAGATGAAAACACTTCTCTGGAATATATCTTTTAAAACAGTGCCTTACTTAGGAATTGTTCTGTATTTAAATAAACAGACTGGAATACAGTGACTTCAACAGATAAGTGTTCATTTTCTTCATGCCACCAGAACTCGGGGGGTAGGCAGTTTTTTATATTGACTGAAGAGATCAGAATGTCAGGCAAGGCCATGCCTCTGCAATTCTCTTGGCTTTTTATGATCTCAAGACGGCTGCTGGAGCTACAGCCATCACGGCTGCATTCTTTGTGAAAGGACAAAAAGGATTTTCCTGGAGGCCCTATGAAGTGCCTCTTGTTTACTTCTCAGGGCCCTCCTTTATCTGCAGGAGAACCTAAAAGAAATTTGAGTTAATCAGTTTGTTGCCCCTATGAAAAAGCATTCTGTTGGGAAAGAAGCAAGCAAGACTGAATGTTGAGTAGACAACCAGTAGTGCCTACCCAAGATAGACTTTAATCATCTCAGGCACATATGCTAAGGATGTAGTTTCTTGCTGGTTTCTGAACTGGGGAATTTTCAAGTCATATGAATCAAATAGTCCCTCCTTAATGATCAGATTTAGCCTTGGATCTCTCTTCATGGGATACCAAGGCCTGTAGGAAAGAGGCCACTTATAAGAGATGGTTATAAAATTCAACTTGCTCCTTGGAAGGAAAGCTATAACAAACCTAGACAGCGTATTAAAAAGCAGAGATATCACTTTGCTAACAAAGGTCCATTTAGTCAAAGCTATAGTTTTTCCATTAGTCATGTATGGATGTGAGAGTTGGACCTTTAGAAGGCTGAGTGCCGAAGCATTAACTGTGGTGTAGGAGAAGACTCTTGAGAGTTCCTTGAACTGCAAGGAGATCAAACCAGTCAATCCTTAAGGAAATCAACCCTGAATATTTATTGGAAGGGCTGATGCTGAAGCTGAAGCTCCAATACTTTGGCCACTTGATGCAAAGAGCCAATTCATTGAAAAAGATTCTGATGCTGGGAAAGATTGAAGGCAAATGGAGAAGAGGGTGGAAGAGGACAAGATGGTTTGATAGCATAACCAACTCAATGGACATGAATCTGAGCAAACTCTGGGAGATAGTGAAGGACAGGGGAGCCTGGCATGCTGCAGTCCATGGGGTTGCAAAGAGCTGGACACAACTTAGAGACTGAACAATAACAACAAATAAAATTCTAAGACAGATATTCAAGTGTGTTTTGTGGAAACAGTTTGTTCAAACAAAGTGAAGCTACTTCTTATGGTAGAGTCTAGAAATGAGAGCAATGGAAAAGACACACTTTTAGAATGCTGGTAGAAGTATAAAGGAACAATTTTAATGCAGAAATATTTTTCAGTGTATATTGAGGGACTTCTAAAAATGGTCAGGTCCTTCATCCCAATAATTTACTCATAATCTGCCTTTTTAAAGTCTAGAAAAAGTTATGAGAACAATTAAATAAATTTGATACCACTATACCCCATGGACTATAGCCCACCAGGCTCCTCTGTCCATAGAATTCTCCAGACAAGAATACTGGAGTGTATAGCCATTTCCTTCTCCAAGGGATCTTCCTGACCCAGGGATCAAACCCAGGTCTCCTGCATTGCAGGCACTAGTGAAACCCATATATTATGGAATAATATATAACTATTAAAATTATATTACAAAGCATTTATGATAGCATGGGAGAATTGATTTCATTATCACATTAGCCAAGGTTCTGCTGCAGTTTTTCTTGAGTACTTTAATTCTCTAGATCTCCTTTTCCTTTAATAGCCACTGAAATGACCGGAGCCTAGTATTAATAGTAGGATTTTTAGTATTCTAATATTAATAGTAGGATTTTACCCTCAAACTGCCCATCAGCACCTCAAACTAAAGGAAAAAACAAACACCTCTTTAGAAAGAATTGATCAAGAGCTTTAAAGGGAAGTTCATAAAAGGGAAAAAAAAAAAATACAAATGACCTAGGACTCTGCAAATGTTCAACTTCAAATTTAATACAAAAAAAATGAAAATTTCTTTTTTGCTTTACAAATGAAAATAAAAGTGTTAGTCACTCATCTGTATCTGAGTCTACAATCCCATGGACTGTAGCCTGCCAGGCTCCTCTTTCTATGCAATTCGCCAGGCAAGAATACTGGAGTGGGTTGCCCTTCCCTTCTCCATCAGATCTTCTTGACCCAGGGATTGAACCCAGGCCCCCAAATTGCAGGCAGATTCTTTAACATCTGAGCCACCAGGGAAGCCCCAGGCTATGATTAAAAAAAAAAAAAAAAAGATAATACCTGGGCTGTCAGGAAAACAAGGAAACAAGGGCACTCATAGTATTGTTTGTGTCAGGGCAACACCCTCTTTGAGGACAAATCTGCCAGTATATCATTTGACTCAGAAACACCTGCACCATAAACTTATTCTCTGTACCTAACTGGACAAGCGCATTGGAAGCAATTTATACTATTCTGTGGCTAGTTGTATTGAAGTATAAAAAAGAACCCAATGATGTTAACTCTTGGTCACTCTGAGAATTTTGATAGACGAGAAATAAGAAAGTGCTTGACATGGTATCTAGCACACAGTAGGTGCTGTATAAGTGTTTATTAAATGATAAATTAATTCAGATTGGTAGATACTTTAGGGAAAAATGAGTTTTGTCTAAAAGAGCATCTTGCATTTTAGTCTCATGTTATAAAAATTTCTGGTCAACACTGGTAACCGTGGACTAGAGCTTAGGAAACAGGACACAGCCATCTGTCAAGAACAGTGGGAGACTTTAGGGATGAGATTTCTTTCTGTTTGTCTGTCTTTCCTTTCTTATCTTTTCTTTCTTGTATAAATCAGCTATGAAAATGAATGTGGTGTCCAAACAAGGCTGGAGAAAGAGATTAGTAGTGAGCCTTGGAAAAATCAGTAGGGAGCAAGGTAGACCAAATCAGGTTGCTCGGTGGTTTATTTAGCTTATGCAGTGCTTTGACTGAGAGAAAAACTAAACTGGGTCATCTGATTGACAAGCATAATCATTTTAGAAAAATCTGCATAGTCTGGAGAGATGATCTCAGGCCCTGCTGAAAGGAGGGTGTAGCTTACTTTAAAGTCTTTTCTCCTCCTCTGCTCAAACACTTTTCCCATAGCACACCTGAAAAATCCCCTAACCTTTGTTGCAAAAGAATTTGACTAGAGTAATCAGTGAAGACCATTTGAAATATTGGACTTCATATCAGCAGATTATAGCACATTAAAATACTCTTGGATTTTAATGATGAAAATATGTTGAAATAGAACCTTCTGCAGGTTGCATTATTTTCTCAGAAATTCCCAACAGAATATGCTTAAATCACTTAATGTAAGAAAGTATCTAAAATAGGTTAAGAGACTTGTTCTTCACTGTTTAAGCTACAAAGGGAAGGATGAAATAATGCTGCTGAGTTAGAAGGACTTTGAATAGAAAATTCAGTTTATGTGCATAACATGGTATCTAAGAAAAAATGAGCTTTAGAAAATGGCTATGGCATTGTTATTTTACTGATTGTAATACTTGAGAATTTTTACCATGTAAATTGTATAGACAACTAAAGAAAATAAAGCTTACATTTTAGGCTCATTTTGAATATGCATTATGGCTAGAATTCCATCATTTGAATTTTTCTAAGTTCTGCTTACCCCAGAAACTAAATATTATTACCCATTTTATGGGGAAAGCTATGAGTAGCTGGTGAGAAAAATCTTAATTTTTTCCACAGCATTATCTGCACCAAACCTATTCAAAGTTTGGGAATCTATGGTATTATCAGATCATGCCAGCAAAAGAAAGCTCAATTTTTTAAAAATTATACACCAAGTGTGAATGGGTTTGGCATTTTGAAAAGGGTCTCATTCTCAGTACATAAATCCTCTCTGTATCATTCTGAAGCTCAGATGTTTCTGATTAGTGTCCTGCTGTCTCACTGGTACCTCCTAGAAGTCAGGAAGATTAGTAGAGTGCATGCAGTCCTCACATCTCAGCATGATTGAGTCCAGGTTTGAGAGGAGGGCAGTGACCTGATGAAGAAATGCAGCCTTCTCTGCCTGAGTCACACACTTAGAGCCTTAGAACTTTAGCACGGATATTCATCAGCCATCTAACCTTTAATAATGTCATATTTTTAAATAAGAACTCAACCCAGTGGCCTTTAGCAAACAGATTATAGAAGTTTTGCAAGCAACCTTCAGTTAAAACAAAAATTTGAATTGCATTCATTGTCATGAAGAAAATGTTGTCTTTCCAGAGACTCCTTCTAAGAGCAAAAGTAAAATAATGCAATGCAGGACAAAGAGGGAATGAATTAAGTTATTAACCTAATGTTTAGTTATAAGCTTATTATTATATTACTATTATATATTTATATAGTTAGATAGCATACAAGATGGTTAGATAGCATTACCAACTCAATGGACAAGAATGTGAGCAAACACATTTGCTCACATTTGAGATAGTGGAGGATAGAGGATTGTGGGCTACAAGTTTATGCGGTCACAAAGAGTTGGAGATGACTTAGGAACTGAACAACAACAATAATAATTATAATATATTTCTACCGAAACTGTCATTCTGATGCCAAAATCAAAACTAAATGAGTATTAATGAAATTAATAAGAATTACAAATAAGATCTTTGTAAATTTCTCTAAGTTTCTCAACTGAAAATGTTAAATATCTCCCCTACCAATGAATTTTAGGTGATGCTAATGAAGATTGTGGGAGACTCAAAGAAAGGGACTTATAGAAATGTTTGAAACTCTTTGGACCTGAAAGTGTGACATTGCTTTGTTCATATAAAGTCATGTAATGAAAGGTTTAAGAAAGTTAACAGGATACAGATCTAATCAGAGAGTGAAGAATAAACCACTGAGCTTCACTTCTCATCAGCATAAGATGTTTTGTTTGGGGCCTTTGGCTGAAGTTGGAAAGACTTGACTTGCTGAGTGGATGCTGAGATGCCTCCAGACAGAAAGTCCAATGGAAAAGAACACAGAGCCAGAGTCACAAAGTGAATGTCACTGTGAAGAAAGCCATACCTTTTACTGCTTCTTATGGGGAACAGAAATAATTACAAGTGTTTGGAAATTAGGGTCTTAAGTAGTCTTCATTTCAGTTCAGTCACTCTGTCGTGTCCGATTCTTTGCGACCCCATGAATCTCAGCACACCAGGCCTCCCTTTCCATCACCAACGCCTGAAGTTCACCCAAACTCATGTGCATCGAGTTGGTGATGCCATCCAGCCATCTTATCCTCTGTCGTCCCCTTCTCCTCCTGCTCCCAATCCCTCCCAGCATCAGGGTCTTTTCCAATGTGTCAACTCTTCGCATAAGGTGGCCAAAGTATTGGAGTTTCAACTTCACCATCACTCCTTCCAATGAACACCCAGGAGTGATCTCTTTTAGAATGGACTGGTTGGATCTCCTTGCAGTCCAAGGGACTCTCAGCAGTCTTCTCCAACACCACAGTTCAAAAGCATCAATTCTTCGGCGCTCAGCTTTCGTCACAGTCCAACTCTCACATCCATACATGACCACTGGAAAAACCATAGCCTTGACTAGACAGACGTTTGTTGGCCCAGTAATGTCTCTGCTTTTCAATATGCTATCTAGGTTGGTCATAACTTTCCTTTCAAGGAGTAAGCGTCTTTTAATTTCATGGCTGCAATCACCATCTTCTAATTGCATGGCTGCAGTGATTTTGGAGCCCCCAAAATAAAGTCTGACACTGTTTCTACTGTTTCCCCATCTATTTCCCATGAAGTGATGGGACCAGATTCCATGATCCTAGTTTTCTGAATGTTGAGCTTTAAGCCAACTTTTTCACTCTCCTCTTTCACCTTCATCAAGAGGCTTTTTAGTTCCTCTTCACTTTCTGCCATAAGAGTGGTGTCATCTGCATATCTGAGGTTATTGATATTTCTCCCGGCAATCTTGATTCCAGCTTGTGCTTCTTCCAGCCCAGCGTTTCTCATGATGTACTTTGCATATAAGTTAAATAAGCACGGTGACAATATACAGCCTTGACGTACTCCTTTTCCTATTTGGAACCAGTCTGTTGTTCCATGTCCAGTTCTAACTGTTGCTTCCTGACCTGCATACAGATTTCTCAAGAGGCAGATCAGGTGGTCTGGTATTCCCATCTCTTTCAGAATTTTCCACAGTTTATTGTGATCCACACAGTCAAAGGCTTTGGCATAGTCAATAAAGCAGAAATAGATGTTTTTCTGGAACTCTCTTGCTTTTTCCATGATCCAGCAGATGTTGGCAATTTGATCTCTGGTTCCTCTGCCTTTTCTAAAACCAGCTTGGACATCTGGAAGTTCACGGTTCATGTATTGCTGAAGCCTGGCTTGGAGAATTTTGAGCATTACTTTACTAGCATGTGAGATGAGTGCAATTGTGCGGTAGTTTGAGCATTCTTTGGCATTGCCTTTCTTTGGGATTGGAATGAAAACGGACCCTTTACAGTCCTGTGGCCACTGCTGAGTTTTCCAGATTTGCTGGCATATTGAGTGCAGCACTTTCACAGGATTTGAAATAGCTCAACTGGAATTCCATCACCTCCACTAGCTTTGTGGAGTGATGCTTTCTAAGGCCCACTTGACTTCACATTCCAGGATGTCTGGCTCTAGGAGAGTGATCACACCATCGTGATTATCTTGGTCGTGAAGATCTTTTTTATACAGTTCTTCTATGTATTCTTGCCACCTCTTCTTAATATCTTCTGCTTCTGTTAAGTCCATACCATTTCTGTCCTTACACAGATCTAAAAAGTGAAAAGTTCAATGAGATTTAGGAATGAAATGATGAAGAGTCATGCACATTTTTATGTGCTTCCAAATACAGATTTCATATTCCATATAGGAACTTTTTAAAGTGACAGTATTAGCATCACCTAGAAACAAATGCACTTTGCAATAGGTCTTCAACTGATGTGCTGCAGTATTTTGTACACTGATGTGTTGGGGCGAGTTATGTTTGTGCCAAGATATAAAGCAGTAGGGCCCAACCAGGTAAATGGAGTGCTTCTGTTTGCACAACACAAATAGTATTCTTTCTCTGTATGTGTCAGGACATGGCAGAGGCTGAAAACGTGCTTTGCAAAATTCCTAAAGTCTCATAATTTTACATGTCCCTTCTCCTAAAGAAGGGACAGAGCCAGAGGCAGAAAGAGTACAGCATCCCCAAACAGGACACATGGCATGCATGGTGATAATGGGCAGAGTGTGGAAGAAGGCCCTGGAGGAGTTCAGGGGACTTCCTGGTGGGTTTTTTTGTTTTTTTTTTTCCTTTCTTCATTTGACCACACTGACACTCTAACAATAAATACTCAGAAACATTCTAACAAATGTTCAGGAGTGGTGGCATATGGAGCGTTTGATTTTGTTTGTGTTTAAAATATGATTTCCACACAGATGGCATTGGTTTAGCTGTTGTGTGACTTTGTTTGGATCTTTTTGTGCTCAATAAAGAGATGAGATCCATAGCTCTTTGAAACATCCAGCTCCCAGGTTTGATTATGTGATCTGCCTCCCCACATTTGCAAAGGTATAGGCTTTCATCCCTAAGATACCTTTACTTGTCAGTGAGATTTCATTGACTCTCAACAGTGGGCTTCAGTTGCATCTTGGAGTATTAAGGTTAAGGCATAAATGGAGGCTGTGAAAATTCCATTGACCAAAATACTTTGATATTTTGATTCAGAATGCAGTTACTATAGTAGGAATCTGGTCATGATACTAGAAGGCAATGGCACCCCACTCCAGTACTCTTGTCTGGAAAATCCCATGGATGGAGGAGCCTGGTAGGCTGTAGTCCATGGGGTCTCAAAGAATCGGACACGACTGAGCAACTTCACTTTCACTTTTCACTCTCATGCATTGGAGAAGGAAATGGCAACCTACGCCAGTGTTCTTGCCTGGAGAATCCCAGGGATGGGGGAGCCTGGTAGGCTGCCATCTATGGGGTCGCACAGAGTTGGACACGACTGAAGCGACTTAGCAGTAGCAGCATGATACTAGAGCCGATGAAGCCAACTGTCTCTTTGAAAAGTTGGATTGCCAGAAACAAGACCTACAAAAATGAAGTCAGTGGCATGTGTGTCCTGTTAGATAAGTTGGTATTTAATATCCATAGATATTTTTAGACATGCAGTCTATTGTTTTCTCTTTCAAACTTGGTGGTGAGGGAGGTTGGAGGAGAGGGGAAAAAAAAGCTTAAAATACTAGTGATTCATAAAATTGTGAAAGTCACTTTTTTGTTTGTTAATCATCATACCTATATTTTCCCATTAGCTGAGACCTGAATATTGTTCCAAGGAATATTAGCATGCCAGTTTTGTTTCCTTTTGTCTGTATTTAGCTTTCTCTGATGGCTGCTCACCCATCTTTCCAAAAGTTAGCTAAAGTCAGTGTCTCACTTTTACATTCCCCACAAAAAAATGCAACTTCCAGTAATATTCAAGTAATATGTTCTTCTCTTTACTAATGTGGTTGATGTCTTAGGTAAAAATGGTTGTATAGGAAGATACATGTTTCATCACCAACAGCCTCTGAAGGATATTTCACTGCAAGTTATGAAGCTGCACTTGAATTGTGTGTTAACCTGTAAGCAGAGGAGTCATTTCCTTCCTAGGACCTTGAAAGAGAGAGACTCTATAAAACCAAACTGGGTTATCTTCTCAAACTTCAAGTTTTGAATTGTGAGCGATAGAAAACAGAAAGTCATGGAAAATATTTTGCTCTTTTAATTCCTAAATTCTAGAATTCAGGCTCTTTTGCTAATTTTTTTTTTCCTGCAGGATCTGGCTCTTTTAGCAATGTTTTCATTATAAGGTAACGTGGATTATTTGAAGGTGAGAGTATTTGGTAAATACTTCATCCACCTAAACCTAATTTAACTAATTTGGAAGAGGATTAAGGAGACTCAGACACGGGTATGATCCAGGGGGAAGAGCCAAGATTAACGTACTAAGCTGCCAGAACTATTGTTTCAAACATTGTGAAATCAAATTTAGATCTCATACACAAGTTCTTGGCTGAAGAAAAAGAGTTTTCCAGTTTGGAGTGAAAACCAACTTCTCCCAGCTGCTGTAACAGGAGCATTTTTGAAAATGGTGTTTGAAGGAAAGAAATTGCATATAAAAAATTGGTTTAAAAGGTTGGAGTTGAGTTAGTTTTCTGTCTTCCTTTTTATTTAGCTCTTTCTTTTATGCTTGGTAGCCTTGGGTTACTCTGAATTAAAATTAATCTTTTTTAAATTGGATCTTTGTGAACAAAGTAGCAAAATATCTCCATTTCACAGATAAGGAAACTGCTGTTCCAAAAGGTTAGGTGCCTGGCCCACACTCCACAGCCAGGAGCCAAGATTCCACATGGGTTTGTCTCACTGAAAAACCTGGGCTCTGGACCACTCTATCATCTTCCACAGCAAATATATTACTCCACTTGGTGTCATTACACACTGCCTCTGTCTGTTCCAGCTGCTATAACAAAAATACCACAGGCTGGGTGGCTTAAACAGAAGACATTTCTTTCTTGCAGTTTTGGAGGCTGAGAAGTCCATGATCAAGGTGCCAGCAGATTCATTGTCTGGTGAGGGCCTGCTTCCTGGTTCATAGACAGGGGTCTTTTGGGTGTCCTCACATGGTAAAAGTGGTAAGGGACCTCTCCTGGGTCTAATAAGGGCACAAGGCCCATTGAAGGCTCCTAATCACCTCCCAAAAGCCCCACCTCCAAATACTACCACACTAGGGGTTAGGATTTCAATGTATGAATCAGTTGAATCAGGGCGGGGGGACACAAACTTCTAGTGTAGCAGATACCTAACCCTGCTTTTTGGTGGTTTTCCTTAACCATTCTTGTATGACTGGCAGGGCTGATTCTGTTTAGCAAATGGCCATTCTGATTATTGGTCCTTGAAGAAATAACCATTTGTGTTTTATTCTGGGCTAGTTTTTAGATTCTTTATTTGCAATTTTTTTTTGTACTTTTGCAGCATCCCAGACAGTTTCTCAGTTATCACACAGATATCAGTATAAACATTTATTTCACAAATTATCAGCACCCCAGCAACCCATCTGTGAATGATAGGCAGGAATCTGAAGTTCTCACAACCTTCTCCTTAAGCCTTTTGCTATTGTTGTTCCTTAACATGGTACTTGGAACACAGTTGGGACTTCATCTTTGTGAAATAAATGAGTCTATCTGATCATCCTGAAAGACGCACCAATAACATCTCCCTTGCTGATTTAGGATTACCTTCTAAAAGCCTGCTGTTCACATATCCTTGTATTTATCAAAATAGTTAACACTTACATTTATCAGGCTAACTGGCTTTCATTAGCAGTGAGTGTGGTGCTGGAGAAGACTCTTGCGAGTCCCTTGGACTGCAAGGAGGTCCAACCAGTCCATCCTAAAGGAGACTAGTCCTGGGTGTTCATTGAAAACAACTGATGCTGAGGCTGAAACTCCAATACTTTGGCCACCTCATGTGAAGAGTTGACTCATTGGAAAAGACCCTGATGCTGGGAGGGATTGGGGGCAGTAGGAGAAGGGGACGACAGAGGATGAGATGGCTGGACAGCATCACCGACTCGATGCACATGAGTTTGAGTGAGCTCTGGGAGTTGGTGATGGACAGGGAGGCCTGGTGTCACAAAGAGTCGGACACTACTGAGCGACTGAGCTGAAGTGAACTGAACCGAATTTCTAAAGGACTTGGAGATGTTGGTGGATGTTTTTAAGCAAGAGCAACTAAAAGATTTGTTCATTTCTTAAATAAACACTCATTTATTATTTACTTTGATATAAGCCAGAGAACAGAGAAGGCAATGGCACCCCACTCCAGTACTCTTGCCTGGAGAGTCCCATGGACGGAGGAGCCTGGTAGGCTGCAGTCCATGGGGTTGCGAAGAGTCGGACACGACTGAGTGACTTCACTTTCACTTTTCACTTTCATGCATTGGAGAAGGAAATGGCAACCCACTCCAGTATTCTTGCCTGGAGAATCCCAGGGACAGGGGAGCCTGGTGGGCTGCCGTCTATGGGGTCGCACAGAGTTGGACACGACTGAAGCGACTTAGCAGCAGCAGCAGCAACAAGCCAGAGAAAGAGAAGGATGAATATGATTCTATACCTGTCAGGTGGGATAACTGTTATTATGTTGTTCTGTACAGGTTGAAATGGGAACCCAGAGTTAGGGCATTCAACTTGCATTTAGGAATCAGGAAAGGTTCCAGGAAAAGATCAACCTGAGATGATTCTTTAGGGCTAACAGATGGCATGTCTTGTGCTGGAGCATAGGCGAAGCTCTGAGGAGCAGTAGGAAATGAGCTATAGAGGTAAGTAGGTGTCAGGTCAGAAAGGGCCTTGTGTGCTGAGCTGTAGAGTGCCATCTTCTGAAGTGATGATAGTGATTCCCACACTTCTTCTGATTCCCACAGAGAAGCTGAAAGGGCCTGGTGATTGACTCAACTCATGGTAGAAAATGCTGGAGAGAGATTCTGGCTTGTGCTCTTCCTCAACACATTGTAGAAAAGTGATGCCTTTCCAATAACTTCTTAAGGCAATAAGTCTCAATGGCAGCTGTCAAGGTTATGATAAGATGAAGCTAGAGAAATAAGTCTGAAACAATGGTTTGTCTTTAATTCACAAATGAAACTTGGTGGTCAGGTGGTAAAAGAGTGGAGGAGGCTGTCAAAGGTTGGCATTTTCTCCACCTAGCAATGGAACAGGCCCTGCCTCATGGCCAAGGTTGGCACCCACTTACATAAGACACCCCCTGGTGCAACATGGCAGATTTTGATAAGCATAAATATCCATAGGCATATTTGGCTGAATTTGGGAAACAAATTTGCAGTGTAATTCACAGTGTAAAGTGAGGAAACAAATTCACAAAATTGTGAAGCTCTGCCTGTTCTCATTTTTCCAGGTCAGTCTGTTATGAGAATTAATCTGTGTCATGACTGATTTTCTTCTAGGTATTCCTCATCCCTTCAGTAATTTGTCATATAAACTCCAATCTTCCATACTTGATATTCAGCTATACCTTGAAGTTGGTCTCAGTGTGTTACTGGTCAGGGATAGGGCTCACACAAAAGATGTGTGTGTGTGTGTGGTTTTGAATTGTATATTATAAATTGTAAATTCTAAAGGATTGTAAATTCTAAAGCAAAACCCCCTCTCTATAGAAGATATTTGTTATTCTAGAGATTTGACTTCTTCTAGGAGATATGTATGTAGACTATTGTATCAGCAAAGTTTTACTGAATTGAGAATCAAACTGCATTATATAATAACTAGTAGGATATAGGATGTTTGTCAATCAAAGTCCAAGAAATTGGAGAGTGGCTATTTTGGTAATTAATTCACAATGTACACATGATTACACTCTTCCAGAAAGAACTGCATCTGGACCTAAGAACTCTAGTCCTCCTACAGACCAAAGAGGATTCTTAACTCCATTACGAGCCTGGGAGACTTTATTTTCCAAAGTAAAATGAACAGCTGACAAAAGGAAATTAACCTTATAAAATAAGAAGAATAATTTGAGGCATTTAGTGGCATGCAGATTATGGACCTTTGATTGACACAAAGTTTCCCTAAAAATATTTTATACTATTAATTGAATAAGCTTGAAGAGGAGGGAAAAACTATCCCACCAATAGCTAGAAGAATATTTCAAGTTAAGAGGTGAAAAGATAGTGCCAATATATATTTCACAATACATTTTTTCATAAAAAGCTTCCTAAAAGACTGGATGGTCTTAAAAAGGATATATAAGTGGTCTTGTTTAGGATAATTTCCATCAATCAACCATAGGTGCACTTTTTCTTCTCCAGTTCTTAAATTAATTAGTAACTACAGTCCCCATTAAGTTTAAAGTTCCTTTAACATATGTTACATAACAGCCCTGTTATTACTTCCAATTAGTGCTTAGAGCTAGAATATGCCTTAGAATTCAACAGCCTAATCACCCCCATTTTATGGTGAAAGAAACTAAGGACCAAGAAAGTAAAGTGACTTGCCATAGCTCAAAACAAACGAAAAGACTTTCACCTAGAACACTGAAGCACTTAATATAGCATGCTTATCTTTGTTAATCAGAAAATCTTTATTGTGTTCTGTTTACTGAAGTAAATCATAAAGCCTTAACCAGTTTCACCCTGAAACGTGACCATCTTGATGATGTGTGTGCATGGTGGGCTCTCATTAACCTTCATCAGGTTTCAGCAATATTTAATTCTAATTGGCTTCATTTTCAGTTGGCCATTATTTAATCTATTGAGATTGACCTGTGTAATATATAGTTTTCAAGATTTCAACACAATTTGGGGATTTTTTGCAATGCAGATATTTTCCTTTTGCCCAAGGCAATAATAGACAGGGATGCAAACACTGCTTTAAAGAGGGTGTCTGCTGATTTACATATTTTAAAAGTATTAAGATCAAAGGTAATGAGAATTTAATCCATATGGCATGCAGAAGATAAATAAGAATATTAATACTGTATCAAATACTAATTAAAAGAAACACATGGATCTAATTTTAAGAATGTAACACAGGGATGAAATACTCTTTGTAAAGTTAAGACCCAATTCTCTCATAAAAAGGACAGTTATGGTGAGTGGCTTTTCCACCCTTGGGGTGAACTACTGGCTGTTTCATATAGGTAGCTTTCATGATAATAATTATGAGACAGTGGTCCTTCTTTAACAGTTTACAAAATGCTTTCACATCTTTTTTGACCCTCAAAGCAAACCTTGTAGTTCCTAGAGCTCTCACCAGCATATCACTGAAGAGGAACTATGCTCACAGACCTGGACCTAATCTCAGTGTTAACTTCCCCCTTTCTCTTTCTCTCCCCTTCCTCCTCTCCTTTTATCTCCCCTCTCTCTCCTTTAATGATGGGTACTCAGAGGGTACTAAGAGACCATCACTCCCACTCACTGAGAATAATGGATGTACAAATTCATACTGCATTTCTTTAGAGTATCTGTAACTATCCATATAATTTATGCTAGTCATCTCCCTTCTAGGAATCTAATTTTAGGAAATAATAAGAGATATGGTCAAATATTTATGCCTAAGGATGTTTCTGAAAATTATAAGTGAACATTTTTAATAAACCAAATATACAACATCTTAAATGATGATGTAATATTAGGAAGCTATGTTTACAAAGAATATTTACAGTGACCAGTAAGTGTTTGTATTTAAGTGTTAAGAGAAAAAAGTAGAATATAAGATACATAATGTAATATATAAACCCACATATTTATATTTATTTTATCTATATCAAAGGTTAGCAACTATTTTCTGTGATGAACCAGATATTTTAGGTTTTTTGGCAGGGCACAAAATCTGCTGTTGTTGAGTAAGACAGTACATAAGCTAACCAGAATTACTGTATTCCAATAAAATTTTTTTATGGACACCTATATTTGAATTTTATATACTTTTCACTAGCCACAAAATTTTATTACTCTTTTGATTATTTTCAACAATTTGCAAATGTAAAAACCACTCTTTGGTCACAGACCATTAAAAAAAATAGCAGTGTACAAGATTTGGCCTGAGGGTCAGAGTTTCCCAACCCCTAATTTACATCACTGAAAGAAACACCCTAAAACAGCCGATTACCTCTGGGTAACAGAACTATGAGAGATCCTTATTTTCTTCCTTAACATACTTGCTTGTCTGTTTTACATTTTCTATAGTACATATATTATACTTTAATGATAGGAAGAAAAAAATAAGCATTATTTCTTTTTAAAGAGACACTTTGTCCACGTTGGACAAATGGTAAGTGGCAAGGGCAGGTTTTGAACAGAGAAACCCTTTCTGCCATTCCCAGTGCCCTCCAGAATCACATGACTGGAAGAGTCCTTAGAGATGTGGGAAGAGTCCAGCCTTTTATTTTACAAAAGGAAGTGAAGACTCCCAAAATGTAACAACTCACTCAAGATACATGGCAGTCAGCAGCTCCAGGCCCCAGCCCAGGAGCAGTGCTCTCTCTACTTCCTCCCTAGGCACCATTAGATCAAGGCATGGGCGGGTGGGGGAACATCTTTTCTTTTGTGGGGCTGGGGGTAGGGGGTGGGGGGAATCTCCAGTCACTTTTATTTTGTATAATTCCTTTTTCTTTGAAGTTCCTTTCTTTTTGTTTTTAATCCCATAGCCAATTCTGTAGGCCATTGTGCAAAACCACCAGAGGCCTGGTGGCCTAATAATTCTCCATGAGAGAGTCCCACATGTGGAAGGAGGTTTGTATAGTCAGCTTTGTCAGAAAATGAGTCAGTTTATGAAGGCTTGGTATGGTGGTTAACCATCAGCCCTCCCCTGTGCAAACATGTCCAAGCCAGCCCCCTCCAGAGGAGCTTCTCTGTTCCTGTCCCAGTTCCACCACTGAACTCTGCAGTCCTAAGAATGTTGTAGGGAGAGTCGCTGTGCCAAAGCTCCTTTGTCTTTCATTTTCATTCACTAGCCTGTATTTCCTGATCGCCTCTAGTTACATCAAGGTCACCGTGCTAGGTTGGCCTGGGAACAGAAGTCAATCGGGATAAGTCAGTCATAGCCTTGGCCTTCCATGTCAATAAATTGGCAATATCTCCCCCGTTCACCTTCTGGGAAGTTTGGTATCCAATTTAAATTATCTGTCTAAAATATTTTGAAAATTGGAAGACTATGCAAATATGAGGGGTGATTTTTATTACTGGTGCCTTTTCTCCTCACTAAAGGGGTCAAAGGCCCAGGGCTGAGATTTGACAGTATTTAAGAATGTCTAGAACAGGGAATTCCCTGGCAGTTTAGTGGTTAGGACTCTGATTTTGAACTGCAGAGGGCATGGATTCAATGGCTTGGCAAAAAAAAATAGGAGGTCGGAGGCAGAGGCAGGCTCTGAAGGAGCTTCAAGATCTCAGGTTTCTAGAAATAAGAGCAGGCTGCCTCTGGTCCCTTCCTCCCAATTGGCCTGTCAACATACTAGCATAAGAAGCTGAAGGCAAAGCTGATGGAAATTAGTTTCCAGGTCATGTATTCTAATGGATCTGAATTCCTATCCCCAGAATATTAGAAATACCAACCAAAAAATTTTAAAAATAAACACATTTCCATGTCCTGATGAATATAAAAAACAGACTCAGAAAAACTTTTCCTATTCAGATAAAAAAAATTTTTTTTTAATTTTTAAAGTACAGAGGGAATAAGACAGGTTATAAAAGATAACTCTAGTTGAAGGACCCAAACAAAGGTGAAGGACTTGCCATTCTTCAGTATTTACTGTATTCTCCTCGTTTGGGTTAAATACTCCGTGAGTGCTTAATGCAAAACATGTATATAAAATGGTATCATAATATAAGGACATATGGTCCTTTCAGTTCAGTTCAGTTGCTCAGTTGTGTTTGACTCTTTGTGACCCCATGAATCGCAGCACGCCAGGCCTCCCTGTCCATTACCAACTTCCGGAGTTCACCCAAACTCATGTCCATCGAGTCAGTGATGCCATCCAGCCATCTCATCCTCTGTCATCCCCTTCTCCTCCTGCCCCCAATCCCTCCCAGCATCAGGGTCTTTTCCAGTGAGTCAACTCTTCGCATGAGGTGGCCAAAGTACTGGAGTTTCAACTTTAGCATCATTCCCTCCAAAGAAATCCCAGGGCTGATCTCCTTCAGAAAGGACTGGTAGGATTTCCTCGCAGTTGAAGGGACTCTGAAGAGTCTTCTCCAACACCACAGTTCAAAAGCATCAATTCTTCGGCGCTCAGCTTTCTTCACAGTCCAACTCTCACATCCATACCATGACCACTGGAAAAGCCATAGCCTTGACTGGACGGACCTTTGTTGGCAAAGTAATATTTCTGCTTTTTAATATGCTATCCAGGTTGGTCATAACTTTCCTTCCAAGGAGTAAGCGTCTTTTAATTTCATGGCTGCAGTCACCATCTGCAGTGATTTTGGAGCCCAGAAAAAGAAAGTCTGACACTGTTTCCACTGTTTCCCCATCTATTTCCCATGTAGTGATGGGACCAGATGCCATGATCTTCGTTTTCTGAATGTTGAGCTTTAAGCCAGCCTTGATGAAAGCCACTTTCATCAAGAGGCTTTTTAGTTCCTCTTCACTTTCTGCCATGAGGGTGATGTCATCTACATATCTGAGGTTATTGATATTTCTCCCAGCAATCTTGATTCCAGGAGAAATCTTGCTTCTTCCAGCCCAGCGTTTTTCATGATGTACTCAGCATAGAAGTTAAATAAGCAGGATGACAATATACAGCCTTGACGTACTCCTTTTCCTATTTGGAACCAGTCTGTTGTTCCATGTCCAGTTCTAACTGTTGCTTCCTGACCTGCATATAGGTTTCTCAAGAGCCAGGTCAGGTGGTCTGGTATTCCCATCTCTTTCAGAATTTTCCACAGTTTATTGTGATCCACACCGTCAAAGGCTTTGGCATAGTCAATAAAGCAGAAGTAGATGTTCTTCTGGAACTTTCTTGCTTTTTCAATGATCCAGAGGATGTTGGCAATTTGATCTCTGGTTCTTCTGCCTTTTCTAAAACCAGCTTGAACATCTGGAAGTTCACGGTTCACGTATTGCTGAAGCCTGGCTTGGAGAATTTTGAGCATTATTTATAGTCACACATATGTTTAATTATAAGATGACTTCATTGTAAGGCTTTTGCTGTCAAGTAATTGCACACCTTACTCAAAATAGCTGAAACAGTAAAGAGGATTTATTGGCTCACTTAATTGAAATGTCCTGAGTACATAAGGCATGACATGTTCAGGACTTCAGGCTCTGTTCTTTGAAATTCCCTTGACTCTGTCATCCTGCCTGGTTTAGCTTCATTCTCTCTTTGGTTTCTCTTAAGATGGCAAAATGGCTTCAGCAGTTGTAGATTTTACATTTAAACAAGGCCCTGTTCCCATGGAGATAGAGCCTCCACCTCCCACAATTTGACTGGACTAGCCTAACCAGTCCCCATGGCTGTGAGCTAATTGGCTGAGGCCTGGGTTGTATACACCAATCATCTAAAGAAGGGAATGAAGCTGCTCTGACTTAGACCAATTAGGGCCTATCCCTGGGTCAGGAGCAGGTTCAATCTTTCCCAGACAGGAGTGCTCTGTATAGTTGTAAGGGTGGAAAGGATATTGGAGAAATAACAGTGTTTATCAGTCAGGAGACAGAAACCACACCAGTTACTTTAACTGGGAAAATTTAGCTCTTTAGTTGGTAACCAGTATTAAAGAACTGAAAAGGCAAAAGGGAGAGACCCTGTAGTTTCCTGGAGATAATAGCTTTAGGAAGCAGCTATCACTCTTAAAGCTTGAGGAGCAAAAGATATTGATATTGTTAGTATTTAGACTTGGATGAGCAGCCTCCCAGAGCTGCAGTCCAGACCTCTGGGAAGGGTCACTGTCCAGCCAGTGCTGGTATCTGAGGGGAGGCAGTGAGGCTGGCTCTGGCTGTGTGCGGACACTGCATGCTGGAACCACTGTGACTGCTGGAATTAAGCATTGCTGCCAGGATGAAGATTCCTGGCTGTGGTAATGTTGTTTGGAACAGGAGCAAACAGGAGGAATCAAACCTCACCATCCCCCCTCCAGCCTCACAGTCTCCCTCTAGCATCTCCTGTTGGCAGAGCCTAAGGAAGTCATATAGCAAAGGAAATGTGATTTTTGTCAGGTCCCATCCCACCATCACAAAGAGAGTATTGGTTAATAGTATGAGAACAAGAAGAAAAGGAAAAAGAAATTAGTGTACTTGTGTATACACACTTGTACGTGCTGCTGCTAAGTCGCTTCAGTCGTGTCCGACTCTGTGCAATCCCATAGACGGCAGCCCACCAGACTCCTCCGTCCATGGGATTTTCCAGGCAAGAGTACTGGGGTGGGGTGCCATTGAAAGAAAGGCTAAAAGAAAATACATAGAACTGCTATAGTCCTTTTATTATAAATGAAAAAACCATAAAGCCACGTGTTGTGCTGTGCTGTGCTCAGTCATGTCTGACTCTTTGCGACCCTATGTACTGTAGCCCGCCAGGCTCCTCCGTCCATGGAGATTCTCCAGGAAATAATACTGGAGTGGGGTTGCCATGCCCTCATCCAGGGGATCTTCCCAACCCAGGGGTGGAACCCAGGTCTCCCAAATTGCAGGTGGATTCTTTACCAAGTGGGGAAGCCCTCATAATGCTTTGCTGCTAAGTCGCTTCAGTCGTGTCCGACTCTGTGCGACCCCATAGACGGAAGCTCACCAGGCTCCCCTGTCCCTGGGATTCTCCAGGCAAGAACACTGGAGTGGGTTGCCATTTCCTTCTCCAATGCATGAAAGTGAAAAGTGAAAGTGAGGTCGCTCAGTCGTGTCCGACTCTCAGCGACCCCATGGACTAGAGCCTACCAGGCTCCTCCGTCCATGGGATTTTCTAGGCAAAAGTACTGGGGTGGGGTGCCATTGCCTTCCCCGCATAATGCTTTAGTTGATGCTTATAATATCCTTATTCCTTACCCTGTGATCTCTCAGACAAGATTTCAGCTTGCTAACCTCATTCTTTTTTTTTTTTTTTTTTTTTTTAATCAAGAATCTCTTTTATTGATTATCAAAAACATTAAAAACATCTATTTTTAAAAAATTTTAAAATTATTTTTTTTTTTTTTAAAAATTAAAAATTTTTTATTATATTATTTTAAATTTTTTTTTGTTTTTCTTCCCCAATCATCTCACTCTCTCCTGGTCCCAGAGTCCAAAAGTCTGGTCTATACATCAGTGTCTCTTTTGTTGTCTCGTAAATAGGGTTATTTTTTACCATCTTTCTAAATTCCATATATATGCGTTAGTATACTGTATTTGTGTTTTTGTTTCTGGCTTACTTCACTCTGTATAATAGGCTCCAGTTCCATCCATCTCCTTAGAACTGATTCAAATGTAATCTTTTTAATGGCTGAGTAATATTCCATTGTGTATATGTACCACAGCTTGCTTATCCATTCATCTGTGGATGGACATCTAGGTTGCTTCCACGTTCTGGCTATTGCAAACAGTGCTGCTATGAACATTGGGGTACAGGTGTCTCTTTCAATTCTGGTTTTCTCAGTGTATATGCCCAGCAGTGGGATTGCTGGATCATAAGGCAGTTCAATTTGCAGTTTTTTGAGGAATCTCCATACTGTTCTCCAAAGTGGCTGTACTAGTTTGCATTCCCACCAACAGTGCAAGAGGGTTCCCTTCTCTCCGCACCCTCTCCAGCATTTATTGCTTGTGGACTTTTGGATAGCAGCCATTCTGATTGGCGTGAAATGGTATCTCATAGTGGTTTTGATTTGCATTTCTCTGATAATGAGTGATGTTGAGCATCTTTTCATGTGTTTGTTAGCCATCTGTATGTCTTCTTTGGAGAAATGTCTATTGAGTTCTTTGGCCCATTTTTTGATTGGGTCATTTATTTTTCTGGAATTGAGCTGTAGAAGTTGCTTGTATATTTTTGAGATTAGTTGTATGTCAGTTGCTTCATTTGCTATTATTTTCTCCCATTCTGAAGGCTGTCTTTTCACCTTGCTTATAGTTTCCTTTGTTGTGCAAAAGCTTTTAAGTTTGATTAGGTCCCATTTGTTCATTTTTGATTTTATTTCCAATATTCTGGGAGGTGGGTCACAGAGGATCCTGCTGTGATGTAAGTCAGAGAGTGTTTTGCCTATGTTTTCCTCTAGGAGTTTTATGGTTTCTGGTCTTACATTTAGCTCTTTAATCCATTTTGAGTTTATTTTTGTGTATGGTGTTAGAAAGTGTTCTAGTTTCATTCATATGGAGGGGTCTTGTTTTTGTATCCATTCAGCCAGTCTCTGTCTTTTGGTTGGGGCATTCAACCCATTTACATTTAAGGTACTTAATGATAAATATGATCCCATTGCCATTTACTTTGTTGTTTTGGGTTTGAATTTATATATCCTTTTTGTGTTTCCTGTCTAGAGAATGTCCTTTAGTATTTGTTGGAGAGCTGGTTTGGTGGTGCTGAATTCTCTCAGCTTTTGCTTGTCTGTAAAGGTTTTGATTTCTCCTTCATATTTGAATGAGATCCTTGCTGGGTACAATAATCTGGGCTGTAGGTTCTTTTCTTTCATCACTTTAAGTATGTCTTGCCATTCCCTCCTGGCTTGGAGAGTTTCTATTGAAAGATCAGCTGTTATCCTTATGGGAATTCCCTTGTGTGTTATTTGTTGTTTTTCCCTTGCTGCTTTTAATATTTGTTCTTTGTGTTTGATCTTTGTTAATTTGATTAATATGTGTCTTGGGGTGTTTCGTCTTGGGTTTATCCTATTTGGGACTCTCTGGGTTTCTTGGACTTGAGTGATTATTTCCTTCCCCATTTTAGGGAAGTTTTCAACTATTATCTCCTCTAGTATCTTCTCATGGTCTTTCTTTTTGTCTTCTTCTTCTGGGACTCCTATGATTCGAATATTGTAACGTTTAATATTGTCCTGGAGGTCTCTGAGATTGTCCTCATTTCTTTTAATTCGTTTTTCTTTTTTCTCCTCTGATTCCTTTAATTCTGCCATTCTATCTTCTAATTCGCTAATTCTATCTTCTGCCTCTGTTATTCTACTATTTGTTGCCTCCAGAGTGTTTTGGATCTCATTTATTGCATTATTCATTATATGTTGATTCTTTTTTATTTCTTCTAGGTCCTTGTTAAATCTTTCTTGCATCTTCTCAATGCTTTTCTCCAGACTATTTATCCATGATTCCATTTTGCTTTCCAGATTTTGGATTAATTTAACTATCATTATTCGGAATTCTTTATCAGGTAGGTTCGCTGTTTCTTCCTCTTTTGTTTGGTTTGGTGGGCTTTTATCCTGTTCCTTTACCTGCTGGGAATTCTTCTGTCTTTTCATCTTGTTTAAATTGCTAAGTTTGGGGTGTCTTTACTGTATTCTGGTAGTCTGTGGAGTTCTCTTTATTGTGGCGTTTCTGCACTATATGTGGGTTTGTACCGGTGGCTTGTTGAGGTTTCTTGTTTATGGAAGCTTGTATCGGTGTTCTGGTGGGTGGAGCTGGATTTCTTTTCTCTGGGGTGCAGTGGAGTGTCTAGTAGTGAGTTATGAGATGTCTATGCTTTTGGGGTCGCTTTGTGTAGCCTGTGTATTGGAGCTCAGGCTGTGTTCTTGTTTTTCTGGAGAATTTGCTTGGTATGTCTTGTTGTGGAACTTGCTGGTCTTTGTGTGATGCTTGGTTTCAGAGTAGGTATGGAGGCTTTTAATGAGCTCCTGTCAATTAGTGTTTCATGGGATCAGGGTATGGACTTAAGCCTCCTGGTTCCAGTTATTGGTCTTATTTTTACCGTAGTCTCAAAAACTTCTTCTTCTATAATGCATTCCACAACTGGACTGCTCAGAGATGTTCACGGAATTATACATAGAAGGAAAAAGGGAGGAAGGAGACAGAGGTGGTCAGGAGGATAAAAGGAGGGAGTGTGAAGGAGAGAGACAGATCTAGTCAGTAATCAGTAAAGAAAAGAAAAAAGGAAAGGAAAAAAGCAAAGGACAAAAAGGAAAAAAAAAAAAAAAAAAAAAAAACAAAACAGGGTCGCAAAAGTTATATCTAAACGTGGAGATTAAAGAAGTACTAGAGGATAAAAATAATAATAATAATAAAAAAATAAAAGAAACAAAACAAACAACAACAAAAAAAAAATTAAAAGGGAAAAAAAAATTTTTGTTTTCCTTTTTCCAATTAAAAAATAATAAAAATTAAAAATATATATATATATTAAAAAAAGAAAAGGGAAAAAAAGGAAATAATGATGGTAAAAATAGTAACAATATATATAAGAGTTTCTCTATTATTGTTGTGGGTTCAGTTCATTTTCAGCTAGTTCCTTGTTCCGGCTTAAATTTCTCAAGATCTATAGGCCCCTTTCTCTGTGGTTGGTCTGTATAGTTCTTTGTTCTGTGCACGGTTCGGCGGTGTTCTGGGCCAAGGCCCGCCACTCGTGTGGTCGGCGCTGCACAATCTGGATTGCCGGCCCAAACTACTCCAGTTAGGCAGCACTCCAGACAATCAGGCGAACGCAGTCTGCCCTGAGGCCCGCAGAGGGGGAGGGGCCGGCGACGGGAATGGCGGGCGGGCGGGTGGGGGAGGGGGTGGGGTGGCCCTCGTGGGAGCCGCCGGCACAGCGGGCGGGGGCACGCCTGCTCGGGAGTGGCCAGCGGGGGAGCGTCCAGTGGGGGAGAGTCCCGCGGGGGAGCGTCCCTCTGGGGAGCGCCGGCAGCGGAGCGTCCCGCGTGGGAACGGCCAAGGCGTCTCCCTGCCCAGCCCCGGCTCCCCAATGGCAGATGCGGGCGTTTGCAGCGGTGCTTTTCCGCTGCGGAAGTTACCGCAGGGCCCGCAGTCTGTGGGTTCTAATTGCTCAACTGTTCTCCTCCCTGTTATGATAGTCTCCGTGTTTCCCAGGTTCGGCGCAGATTCCGCAGGGAGGGTGTTTCCTGGTGTTTGGAAACTTCTCTTTTAAGACTCCCTTCCCCGGACAGAGGTCCGCCCCTCCCTCTTTGTCTCTCTCTGGCTTCTATATTCTTTCCTACCTCCTTTAGAAGGCAGTGAGTTGCTTTTCTGGGTGTCCGACGTCCTCCGCCAGCACTCCGAAGCTGTTTGTGGTATTTACTCGGCGCCCAGATGTCCCATTGATGAATTTGTGGAGGAGAAAGCGTATTCCCCGTCCTAATCCTTCGCCATCTTAACCGGAAGCCGCTAACCTCATTCTTAAAGGGTCTGAATCTTCACTAGTTCTACATATTTCTGCTTGCCCTAGTTTTCCTTTAACTTTTACTGTTGGACATGGAAATACTGAGAGGTATCTGGAGAACATCCTGAGTCCTCTTTGCCCCACTGTGTAATCACATTTCTCTGACAATCAAGATCAATCCATCCAGTAATCCCTTTCGGTAACCTGTTGGTTCAATGAAATATAGAGGCACAAAGGCCAAGTGGCAGTCTCATCTTCTAATTCAGTGGAACCACTGTTATATCCCCAGGTGGAAACACTCCTCTCTTGGGTACCAAGACCTTCAGATTAGGAGAGGTAGAAATTGTGGGGATAAGAAGCAAAAATTTCATATCTATTTTATTTAGGAAGTAATAAAAAATTATAGAATGGGCCTGTTATCTGACTTATTATCCACTGGAAAAAATGTTTTTGCCTTTAAACTTTAATCTCCTGGAGGGCAAAGTTTGCAGCTCATTCTTGTTTGGATGCCTAATGGGACCTTTTTTATAACATCTGTAACCTGAGAGGCAGTCAATAAATGCTGGTTGAATGTATTGGTAAATAGATAGCCAGATATGGGCTAATTGGTTTGTATCAGAAGAGTAAATATTTTTTTTGTTTTCACTTTAATATTGCTAGCTCACACATAAAAGCTAGGTTTCTTCAGTCTGTGGACTTAAGAATAAATTCTAGTAATCTGTGACTCAGCACCCCATTTATAAGTATTGGGCTGAAGGTTACTAGGATGTGAATTTCTTTAAGGAGATGATGGGTCCCTATTTCCCTTTGGAGTATCATGGCTTTCGGGTAGTGGTTTAGATTACTATGCACTTTAAAATGGAATATCTTGAATTTTTAGAAGATTCATTTTCCTGTGACTTTAAACAGGGAAATATTTCATTAGCTCTTCTTCCCAAATTCTGAGGAGCTTCTGAAATGTGAAGCAAAGCAGTCTTCCACTGCCTGGAGCTCCTTCACAACATCAAACACTTAATGAAAATGTTTTCCTCAAACCTCAAGCATTTCCAGATATTGAATGTGAAGAGGAAAGATTTTGCTCTAACTGCAAAGTGTTCTACAACTGCAGGGTATGTGAGAATGTCTCTGTGTGTGCTTGTGTGTGTGTGCACATGCACGCATGCCATATGTGTTTCTCATTTAATACTTTTGAGATAAATTTAATGTTATGCCCAAATCCTCTGTAAACAAGGTTGCATAAACAATACTTGTTTGGGGTAGTCTCCAGGGTTCATTACAAAGAAGCAGGAGGTACATGTGCCCTCCCCCAAATACAGCCAAGCTGTCAGCCTGCGAGAAAGTGGGTTCTCACACACAAGGTCGCTGTGCCCTCTTAGGGCTATAACCTCTAGTGACTCAACATGGTTTGTTTCAGGGGAAGAGGCAGCAGTGGGCAAAAAGGTGACCAAGCAACTTAATGTTAATTAGATCTGTTTTATAAAAACACAATATTAAGAGTTGGCCTGGACTTTAAATACAGAACAGCTGTTCTGTATTTGAAGTTTCACCCTCTCCTGCGTTGCTATGAAGTACTTTGTTTTAAACAAATAATATCAAAAGTAATTCCCTGCGAGAGACTATTGGAAACTTAATAAACATTTCCTGTTAAAGGATCTCAAAAGCATCCTAAGGTAAATACAGTGAACACTCTTAATTACTCTTAAAATTTGCATTTTACATAATTTATACTTTGTTTGAAATGTATTAAATATCTTAGGCTATTAATATATTTGCTGTATTATCTGCGCATATTTCTCTGAACTAACTGTTAAAATATTCACATTGTTCACTTGTGAAACTTGCTTTAAATGGTAGATATTATGGTCTCAGTGAACAGAGCCCCCAGGATTGTGTTTTTCCCCAACTGATGGCAGCATTACAGGGAGGGCCTGGAAAGCTTACTGAAGCCTTGGATCTTTAGCAGTAGCTCCAAAGAGCTTATTGCTTTCTTAGAGAAATGACTTTATTATAGAAATTCTATATGTTATTGGGAACAAGTTATTCTTTTTAAGAAATTCATATTCTAATTAGTCCATAAATCCTAGGCAACAAAAAGTTTGTGGATTGAATTTAATTACTCAGCATGTCACAATAGAAGCAACTATTCATATTAAAGCTATGAAATGTGCTTCTTGGTTGTATAATACAACGGAGAAACTATGACCAGCAAAGGACTGGAGAATAAGCACCACCAAATTTAAAGATCTGTCATGTTTAAACAATATCCTTTCTTTGGACAAGACCTTTTCAAGTCATTTGAGCATGGAGGGGGCACTGTCGTTACAACCCCAGCAGTCAGTGCTTTGATTTTTATATATGTATATGTCAATAACCTCAGATATGCAGACGACACCACCCTTACGGCAGAAAGTGAAGAGGAATTGAAAAGCCTCTTGATGAAAGTGAAAATAGAGAGTGAAAAAGTTGGCTTAAAGCTCAACATTCAGAAAACTAAGATCGTGGCATCCGGTTCCATCACTTCATGGGAAATAGATGGGGAAACAGTGGAAACAGAGTCAGACTTTATTTTGGGGGCTCCAAAATCACTGCAGATGATGACTGCAGCCATGAAATTAAAAGACGCTTACTCCTTGGAAGGAAAGTTATGACCAACCTAGATAGCATATTCAAAAGCAGAGACATTATTTTGCCAACAAAGGTCCGTCTAGTCAAGGCTATGGTCTTTCCTGTGGTCATGTATGGATGTGAGAGTTGGACTGTGAAGAAAGCTGAGCGCTGAAGAATTGATGCTTTTGAACTGTGGTGTTGGAGAAGACTCTTGAGAGTCCCTTGGAGTGCAAGGAGATCCAACCAGTCCATTCTGAAGGAGATCAGCCCTGGGATTTCTTTGGAAGGAATGATGCTAAAGCTGAAACTCCAGTACTTTGGTCACCTCATGCGAAGAGTTGACTCATTGGAAAAGACTCTGATGCTGAGAGGGATTGGGAGCAGGAGGAGAAGGGGACGACAGAGGATGAGATTGCTGGATGGCATCACTG
The DNA here is from genome assembly GCA_935064755.1 of Tragelaphus eurycerus. Lineage (NCBI taxonomy): Eukaryota > Metazoa > Chordata > Mammalia > Artiodactyla > Bovidae > Tragelaphus > Tragelaphus eurycerus. The sequence continues at coordinate 1,786,825 of CAKXYN010000060.1, forward strand.
ACTCAATGGACGTGAGTTTGGGTGAACTCCAGGAGTTGGTGATGGACAGGGAGGCCTGGCGTGCTGCGATTCATGGGGTCGCAAAGAGTCTGACACAACTGAGCGACTGAACTGAACTGAACTGAACTGATATGTATAAGGTAATAAAATATTTTCAAACATTCAGGAAAGAAGAAAAATAGTACAAAAATAGCCCCATAAGTGGTCTTAATATCTCACCCTATTTGCTTCAAGGTTTTTTTTTTAATTTGAAATACTGCTGAAACCTCCCTCACCCTATCCCAATCCTACCCTTTGTCTCTTATCCCCATAGTCATCACTATCCTGAATTTTCATTTCATACCCTAACAAGTTATTAATCTTTTGTTAAACGTGTAGTGACTCGGTTCAGGACACACTACTCCAAAATACGACGTGCTGGCATACTATTTCAAGCTGAAGGAATTTAAGTTACGTCACGTGCAGCAAGGACTCCCTGCCTTTTGTGATGAGAGCACATCATGAAGTGCTCATATGAGATTTTCCTCCTATGCCCAGAAGAAAGGAGCATCCGTATATCCGAAGAGAAGGGATGCATAGAACAATCTGATTAAACACAACTTGCCAAGTTTCTTGGTGCACCTTTGTCCCTTTATCCTTGCACATCTTTCTACTCTTCAACACCCCTAGCATAACCATTTCTATGGGTCAACCATTTCTTTTTTTTTTTTTTTTCTTAACTTTACAATATTGTATTGCTTTTACAATACATCAAGATGGACCCGCCGCCAGTATACACGTGTTCCCCATCCTGAACCCTCCTCCCTCTCCCCTCCCCACACCATCCCTCCAGGTCGTCCCAGTGCTCCAGCCCCAGGCATTTGTTATCGGGTATCGTACCTGGACTGACGACTCATTTCATATATAATATTATACATATTTCAATGCTATTCTCCCCAATCATCCCACCCTCTCCCGGTCCCAGAGTCCAAAAGTCTGTTCTATACATCAGTGTCTCTTTTGCTGTCTCATAAATAGGGTTATTTTTACCATGGAGTATTACTCAGCCATTAAAAAGAATACATTTGAATCAGTTCTAAGGAGGTGGATGGAACTGGAGCCTATTATACAGAGTGAAGTAAGCCAGAAACAAAAACACAAATACAGTATATCAACCATTTCTTTGAGTCTTAATCATTTCTTTGGGTCTTCATTTCCTTATGAAGGCTCCTGTATCATATACAATTTATATTAAATAAATTTGTTTTCATCCTATCTATTTGTCTTTGTCAGTCTAATTTTCAAACCCCTGGGGCTGCCAGGACTACCTCTGTAGCCTTCCAGCTCCCAGAAGCCAGAGATGTTCTGCCCCTGATAGATTCCCCTGGTTGATTTCCCTCAACATCAGAGAAGAATCTGCTCCTTGCTCAGAGGCCAGGCTCCAGGCTGCCCTGGGAGCCCTGCCCAGAAAGGTCAAATTGCCATTCTGCTGTGCAAGGACAGAAGTTAGAGATCCTTAACTTAGAGATCCTTAGAGACAGTTGTGATCCTTAAAGAATCTTCTCTAAAGAATCCTTTTTTGTCTTTTATTCATTGATCAGCCATGCTAGAAAAAAATTGAATTGTCTTTGAACACTCACTATAAAAAAATCTATTACAAAATTGCAATCAACTTGGATGGACCTAGAAGTTGTCATACTGAGTGAAATAAATCACACAGAAGAGAAATATCATATAACATCCCTTATATGCAGACTCTAAAAAGAAGTGATCCAAAGAACTTATTTGTAAAACAGAAACTCACGGATTTAGAGAATGAACTTATGGTTGTGGGGAGTGGTGAAGACTGTGGAGAAGAGATAGGGAGTGTAGGATTGATATGTCCACCCTGCTGTATTTAAAGTGGGTAACCAGCAAGATTCCATTGTATAGCACAGAGACCTCTGCTCAATGTTCTGTGGCAGCCTGAATGGGAGGGGAGCTTGGGGGAGAATCAATTCATGTGTTTGTATGGCTGAGTCCCTTTGCTGTCCACCTGAAACTGTCACAACATTGTGACAAACAAAAATAAACTGTTTGTTTATTAAACTCCAACATAAAATTAAAAGTTAAAAAATTTTTTTTAATTGCAGTCAAGGATAATGAAGCTAACAAATATAAGAAAACATTGTATTATATAAAGATGTGTTGAATAGCTAGTAATCATACTATGTTGTTTTTCTGGATTTTATTATTCCAGATATTTGTCAGCTTTTTAAAATGTATCATTTGTTGTGTTTTTCTTATTCAGAATTAATATTCAATTCTGTACCTAATTTTATATACTATTTTATATTTAAAATTTTTATTTATAATCTTTTTCTTAATGAGGATACCCCATGCAATTGTATAAGCTTCAGATCCTACACAAGCTTCTCTATACAAAAGCATAAATAGTATATATATATTTTAAGCTTTTTATTCTGTATTGGGGTATAGCTGATTAACAGTGTTGTGATAGTTTCAGGAGAACAGCAAAGGGACTCAGCCAGACATATACATTCTCCCCCAAGCTCCCCTCCCATCCAGGCTGCCACATAATGTTGAAAAGTATTCCATGTGTGAAAAGTATTACAAGTATTCCATGTATTCCATGTGACTTTAAATACAGTAGTGTGTGCAGGCAACCATAAGTTTGTTCTCTAAGTCTGTGAGTCTGTTTCTGTTTTGTAAGTTCATTTATATCATTTCTTTTCAGATTCCACATGTAAGGGGTATCATACAATATTTCTGCTTCTCTGACTTCCTTCACTCTGCATGACCGTCTCTAGGTTCATCCCTGTTGCAGCAAATGGCATTATTTTATTCTTTCTAATGGCTGAAGAATATTCCACTGTGTAAATGCATCACATCTTCTTTATCCATTCATCTGTCCATGACATTTAGGTTGCTTCCATGTCTTGGCTATAAATAGTGTATCTTTTAAGCCTTACAAGTGCAGAATGTATTCATCACTCTGCAAGTTTAGTTTTTTCCTTAAAATGTTTCCAGTGTTTATCCATGTTGACACATGTGGCCCTCTTTTATTAATTCATGGAAGCAACACAGCATCTATTTTATTTTTCATTGGCATTTAGGTTGTTCATGAGTTTTCACTGTTCCAAATGATGCTATGATAGATGTTCTTGTGCACGTCACCTTATATACAAGGGCGCATCCCCGCCTAAATAGGAATCTGGGTCACACAGGATGCACATATAATGTTCAGAATACTGCCAGATTTCTCTCCAAAAATAAATTACAGATTTGTACTCATTCCAAAAGACTATGACTCTTCCTTTTTCCCATATCCTCACCAATCCTTAGAATTTTCAGATTTTTAAAAAAACTTTCCAGTCAGATACACAATGATGCGTGGCTTTCTTTGCTCATCTCTGACTGATAATAAAGATCAGCCCTTCCTCATATGTTAATGGGCATTTGAATTTATTTCTTATGAACTAATTATTCATATCCTTCATTTGTTTTTCCAATGGGTTGCCCTTTTTTCATTGATTTGCAAAGTTTTTTTCTATATCGTGGATATTAATTTCTTGTGCCTTAGATGCATTGCACAAATATTCTCCTAGTCTGTGTCTTGTTTTCGGTATTTATGTATAAGTATCTTTTCCTGAACAGATGATTTTAATTTTAACATAGTTCTGCCAATTTCTTTTCTTTATGGCTCATGCTTTTTGTGCCTTGTTTAAGAAACCTTTCCTCTCCAAGCTCATAAAAATATTAAACTTTATGTCTCTTATAAGTTTTACTATTTTGCTTTTCACATGTAGGTACTCACTCTACCTCAAATTTATTTTTGTATATAACATGAGAGAGGGAACTAATTTTCTTTTTTTCACATGGGTAACCAATTGGTCTCACTCCACTGGTAGACTAGTACGTTCTTTACCTACTGGCTTGTAACATAGATTATATTCATTTCCTATGACTCCTGTAACAAATTACCACTATTTCGTAGTGTAAAACAACTCAAATTTATTATCGTACAATTCTTGAGGTCAGAAGTCCAAAATGGGTCCTAGTAGGCTAAGATCAAAGTCTAGGCAGAGCTTCCTTCCTTCTGAAGGTCCTGGGGGAGGATTCATTTCCTTGCTTTTCCATCTTCGGCATGCCTTCTGCATTCCCTGGCTCATTACCTCTTTCCTCCATCTTAAAAACCAGCAATGCCAGACCAAGCCCTTCTCACAATGCCATCTGTCTGACACTGACTCTTCTGCTTCTCACTTCCATTTTTAAAGACACTTATGATTACACTGTGCTCACTCAGTTAATGTAGGATACTTTCCCTATTTTAAAGTCAAGTCAGCTGATTAGCAATCTTAATTCCATCTGTACCCTTAATTCGCCTTTACTATGTAACCCACATATTCACAGATTCTGAAAACTAGAATATGGATATCTTTTGGAGGTGGGGATTGGGCATTATTCTGCCTATCACATCAATCAAGATTCCAGCTCTCTTTCTGGGCTTTCTATTCTGTTCCATTGATTTGTTGGTCTATTCTTATGCCAATACCATGCCATGTTCTAGTTAAGCTAGAACAGCTTTGTAATAAACTTTGATATCTGGGATACAAGCCTTATCTATCCCACTCTACACACCTGGAGTTATCCTTCAAATTTTTCTTGAGTATTCTTGCTCTTCTGATCTTCCATGTAAATTTTAGGATTAGCTTAGCAAGTTGCAGAGGACATAGACTGGGATTTTGCCCTGAATATGTGGCTTAAATTGGAAAGAATTTCCCCCTTTAGTAAAGAATATTGTAGTTATTTTAAAAAAAGAATATTGTAGTTATTCAATGTCTTTTATGTCATTTAACAATTTTTTAAAAATAATTTTCTATGTCTTCATATCTTTTCTTATATTAATTTTTGAAATTTTTCTGAAACTTCTTTATCTATTGTTGCCTTATTAGCCTAAAACTTAGTTACTTAGAACAGCAAACATTTACTATCTCACAGTTTCTGAGGGCCAGGAGTTCAGAAGTTTAACTGTGATTCTAGCTTAGCATTTTTTATTTATGAGATTTAAGTCAAGATATCAGCCAGGGCTGCAGTCATATGAAGGTTTAATTATGGCTAGAGGGTCTGCTTCCAAGACGGCTGTTGGAAGGAAGCCTCAGTTCCTGGCTGTTGTCAAGAGGCTTTACTTCTTCATCACGTAGGTCTCTTTTTAGGTCTGTTCCAGTGTCCTCATGACACGGTGACTGGCTTCCACCCACAAGTGATCCAAGAGGGAAAAGATGAACCCACAGTATCTTAAATGGCCCAGCCTTGGAAGTCATACACTGTTATTTATGTGTTCTCCTGTTGCTTACACAGGAATACTAGGAAGGCAGGGTTTGTGGGCGGGGGTTCATTGGATCATCTTGGAGATGGCCCGCCACACTTATATTTTCTGTTGTTATTATTATAAGTGGAACTGAAACACCATTGATTTTTGTATGTTGATTTTGAATATCAACTTGCTAGACACTTATTACCCACTCCAGTGTCCTTGCCTGGAGAATCCCAGGGATGGGGAAGCCTGGTGGGCTGCCGTCTGTGGGGTCGCACAGAGTCGGACACGACTGAAGTGACTTAGCAGTAGCGGACACTTATTAGTTTCAATAGTTTATGGATTGTCTCAGGCTTCCTATATAGCCTATAACAATGCTGCATATAAGAGGAAAATTATCTCTTCATTTCCATTGATAGCCTTCTTTTTTTTCTTGCCCCATCATGTTCTCTGGAAGCTTCAATACAGGATTGGATATTAGCAGAACTAATGAATATGACTATGTATTTCCTGACCTTAATGAAAACGCCTCTAAAGTTTCACCACTAAGTTTGATATTTACTGTAAATTTTTAATAAATTAATTTTATGAAATTATCTTCTATTCCTAGTTTGATAACATGTAAGAGTACCATATTTTGTCAAAATCTATTTCTTCATCGATTTAGATGAATAACAGAACTAAAGCTTTTCTTTAACTTTCTAGGTAGTGTGGTATATTAGCATTACACATTTCTAAGACTATAAAAACATTGAACCATCCTTGAAATCTTGGTATTCTATTTGATCATAATGTATTTTTTATACACTGAACTTTGCTTGCTAATGCTTTGTAGCATTAAATATAGTTTTGTAGTTTTTCCTCAGAGCTTAGCATAGTTCTGTGGAGTCAGTGACTTATGTAAATGTTTTGCAGAGGTTTATATGCAGAATCCTGACTGACAGTGCTCTTGGGTGCTTTCTTACTGTTGTGCTTTTGGTCAGCCAAAGCTCCTGTGATGTCACTTCACTGACAGTCATAATACTACAGAAAACTTGCCTATTTAGAGAAAGCTAAGACTGAACACTGTGTCCCTGAAACACACACACACACACACACACACACACACACACACTTTTTAAAACTTAAGCTATGGAGGAACAAAATTGAGACTGAGTTCCTTTTACTCATTCTCATGAGCAGTGGCTAAATATCTACAACACTAACAATGACCATAGGGAGTAATTGAAATCCATGTGATATTACTCAACATTAGGAGAATCAGAAACTGGCAACCCTTGGTTTGGAATTTTTTCTTTGTGCTATTGTCTGGTTTTAGTTTTATATACTTCAAATATACACACACACATATACTTTGGCATTTATCTGTACTTTTCCCCCTTCTCTTGTTAGAGGACTTCTTCTAGGCAGGGGACATTATATTCAATTAAATAATTCTTATAATAAACATGAAGCAAATTATGTACTAGGCACGAAGTTTTAAGATATTGGCACATAGTTATAAAGAAGACACAGAGCTCCCACCTCATGAAATTTACAGACAGGAAGAAAGACATTTAAGCAGTGATAAACATGAAAGGGATCATGTGAAAAGGGAAGTTCAGGAGGCTATGGGAGCAAATAGAAAATTAACATAGCCTTGTCCCAAGGATCAGAGAAGACTACCCTAGAAAAGTTATAATTAAGCTTATATTTAAAGGATGAGAAGAAATTAGTTTCATACAATACAGCAGAAAGTATGTTTCAGGCAAAGGGAATGATGAAAAAACTGGGAGAAAAAGGAAAGCAGGGAACAGTCACAAAACTTGAAGGACTGGAAGAAGTTCAGTCCACCTGCAAAGGGCTGGTCATGTCAACAGGCTAAGGATTTGGGATGTTATACTCCGGACATTTTCTGTGACATCTTAGTAGGGCTCCTTGCTCACTGGTAGATATTAATTAATGTTTGTTAAATGATTTAATACAAAGTCAGTTGAATTTCTTTCTTTCTTTGCATCTCCTCAATAAATGGAAAACTCCAAACACTGCTTCTCAGATAGCTATAGCCAGTGCTGGCTCTGGAATCCCCACATGGGCGGATATTAGGGACCGTAAGTTGTTTGGAGAACAGCTAGGAGACTGGCCTTGAAGCTGTGTTTACACTGTAGTCCCTCAGCTTCTACCAATACTCTGTGCTTACTGAGGCCGCTGTGGAAGGGCTGCCGGTCAGATTACGAGGAGGAACCCCAAGCTGTGCCCAGCTCTCATGTGGCCTTCTGATTGGCTACAGCCTCGTCTGCAAGCTTGGGTCTTGCTGAACCCTCACAATTTTGGCTAAGCAATTTAATTTCTATCTAATTTATTACAAAAGCTAATGTTTACTTTAGATACAATAATACCATTATGCTCTTGATGATGGTATATGTTAATAAGCTATCTTTTCAGGTAAGAATCTTTTGTGGCAATTTTAATGAAACTTAAAAAATATGTGTTGAAAAGCAGCTGAAAGGTATGTGTCATCATTAACAAGTGAAAACAACCCAGAAAGCCAAGAATTATCTTAATCTAACGTAAGATATTGGAGAAGGCAATGACACCCCACTCCAGTACTCTTGCCTGGAAAATCCCATGGACGGAGGAGCCTGGTAGGCTACAGTCCATGGGGTCACTAAGAGTCAGACACGACTGAGCAACTTCACTTTCACTTTTCACTTTCATGCGTTGGAGAAGGAAATGGCAACCCACTCCAGTGTTCTTGCCTGGAGAATCCCAGAGATGGGGGAGCCTGGTGGGCTGCTGTCTATGGGGTCACACGGAGTCGGACACGACTGAAGTGACTTAGCAGCAGCAGCAGCAGCAGCAACATAAGATATGGGCTTCCCAGGTGCCACTGTTGGTAAAGAAGCTGCCAGTTCAGGAGACATAAGAGACATGAGTTTAATCTCTGGGTTGGGAAGATCCCCTAGAGGAGGGCATGGCAACCCACTGCAATATTCTCGCCTGGAGAATCCTGTGGACAGAGGAGCCTGGAGGGCTGCAGTACATAGGGTCACAAAGAGTCGGACACAACTGAAGCGACTTAGTGGGCACGCACACAATGTAAGATAACCTCAAGTTGGATAGGGTAACAATTGTAAGACACCCAGTGGATTTGTAAACTACCTTCTAACCACTTAACGTTTGCAGAGGCAAAGGAAAAGCTCTTTCATGTTACATAACTTTGTGAGGAAGAGGTTCTAGGACTGTAAACAGATTGAAGTTGGTGATATCTGGAGAGACACACTACCAGTAAGTAGATCTGGAAAATTCCCAGGAAGCAAGGAACCTGAGCTCCTGGGATTTGATGTTACTCAGAGAAAACAGTTCGGGAAGGGTTGCGGGTAGAGATAGGAAGTTTGGTGGACAACCGCTACTTCTTGTCTTAGACTCTGGAAGAAAACAAAACAATATAGGCTTGGAGACAAATGTGTGCAGGTCAGAATGAAGTCTTGGGGGAAAAGCACTGTTTTGGTGGAAGGATGACTTCACCACTCTTCTCTTTAATTCTGGGCCCATTGCTGGGAGTCACTGCATTTATTTACTTATTTACTTATTATTGAAATATAGTTGATTTCCAATGTTGTGCCAACCTCTGCTGTACAATGAAGTGATATACACTTATATACATTCTTTTTTTATATTCTTTTCTTTATGGTTTATCACAGGATATTGAATATCGTTCCCTGTGCTATACAGTAGGCCCTTGTTTATCCATTCTAAATGCAATAGTTTACCAACCCCAAATTCCTAGTCCATCCCTCTTCCACTTCTCCCTCCTCCCCTCCTTCTTGGGATTGCTGCATTTAAATACACATCCCTGGCTAGTCTCCAACACACATCACTGTCCAGTCTCTAATCGGCACCTGGTGAGAACTCTCCAGTTTTCCTCACCCTCTTGCTTCTACTCCCAGTTCTCCTCCTTCTTTGCCTCTCTTTCCTTCCTCTACTTCTTTCTTTCTCTCTCATCTTTTTCTTTAAGAAAATACAAATCCCAGCTAGAGTTGTGATTTTGAGGTCCCCCAGAAGAGTAAAATAAGTGCTCAGCAATGTTCAAACATTCAATATTTAAACCTTTCATAGTTGTGGCTTTTCTCTCTTGGGGTCCAGGGAAGAGAAAATGGGACTGTTTCTTTCACTCTCCCACAGAATGCAGAGTAATCCTGAGCTTACTCTCTAGAGGTTGACAGGTCCTTAACTCAAATTCTGGTTCTGGTCTGGTCTGCTGATTTCTGGTAGGGCTAAGTTCCAATCCTCCCTTCTCTGGAAGCCCAGGGAAAAGTCCCATAATGCCTGGGTATCTGTAGGTGGCAGGAGATGTCTGTAAGGCCACCCCTTTCACACCCCCTCTCCTGCCTCCTCCCCCTTCTTCTTTCAACCTGGCTTCCTTTCCTCCCTTGAAATCTTTGATGTTAGTACTCGGATCTGAAGTTCTGTGTCTCTATAGGAGGTTTTCTGAGAGACTGTATTCTTGTATTTAAGGGCTTCCCTGGTGGTACAGAGGTTAAAGCGTCTGCCTGCAATGTAGGAGACCTAGGTTCGATCCCTGGGTCGGGAAGATCCCCTGGAGAAGGAAATGGCAACCCACTCCAGTATTCTTGCCTGGAGAATCCCACAGACAGAGGAGCTTGGTGGGCTACAGTCCACGGGTCGCAGAGTTGGACACGACTGAGCGACTTCACTTTCTGCAAAGGCTCACTTCAAAGGCTGTGAAAGTCACAGCTTGCAAGGAGACATAACCCCTCTCCACAAATGCAAAACTAGCCTTGGCCAGAGCACCAGGAGCCCAACCTTGCCCCGGGCCCTCTGTCACTCCAACTGCCCCTGGACTGATGTCACACTGCAGAGTCCACCCCCAGGTCCTAATGGAACTCAAGGGGCTCTGATTTTGGTGTTTAAGCATATTTGTGTGTTTAGCTAACTCTGATCTCCACTAATAGATTGATAGATTCTTGAGAACAGGTCCCCGCCAGTCCACCTCTGGGCCCCGCTGCATCCTGACTCAGTGGAGGGAAGCTCAGCCTGAGGCAGAGGCCCCCAGTGAACAGTCAGGTTCGTTCTCCCCGAGCCTCTTCCCACAGGCCGTGGCAACACTGCATCCCTTCTAAGCTTGCTTTCACCATTCCCTTGGCCACATCCAAGATCTCCATGAGAAACGAGGATAACAGGTCAGAGCTCAAGGCATCAGTTTCCTGAATTTTCATTTATTTTATGAAGGATCACTGATCTGTATTTACATCTGAATCTGGGTCTTTGCTCTGTTGGATCTATTTCTATAAGAATTTAATTTCTCTAATAAAAATCAAGACAGGTAGTAAGCTGGTAGTAAATAACAGCAATAATAAGTGTTTCATGAGCATTTTCTTCTCTGCCCACACCTGGTTAAAATGTTTTTCACACAGTATTTTAAATAAGACAATGTCTCCATAAGTAGGTACCATTATTCTCCCCAGATGGGGAAAGATGTTTAGCATCTTGCCCAAGATCACACAGTTATCAAGCAGTACAGCCTGGCCTCAGACTCAGGTCTCATAAGTGAAAGTTGCTCAGTCGTATCTGACTCTTTGCAACCCTGTGGATTATATAGTCCATGGAATTCTCCAGGCAAGAATACTGGAGTGGTAGCTTTTCCCTTCTCCAGGGGATCTTCCCCTTCTCCAGGGGATCTTCCCAACCCAGGGATCGAACCCAGATCTCCCACATTGCAGGCGGATTCCTTACCAGTTGAGTCACAAGGGAAGCCCAAGAATACTGGGGTGGGTATCCTATCCCTTCTCCAGCGGATCTTCCCGACCCAGGAATCAAACCGGGGTCTCCTGCATTGCAGGCAGATTCTTTACCAACTGAGCTATCAGGGAAGCCCAGGTCTCATGGTGAGGGGAAAATTTTTTCTCTCTGAAGATGTTATTTTCATATATGTGCTGTGCTGTGCTTAGTTGCTCAGTCGTTTCCGACTCTTTGCAACTCTCTGCAGCCTACCAGGCTCCTCTGTCCCTAGGGATTCTCCAGGCAAGAATACTGGAGTGGGTTGCCGTGATCTCCTCCAGGGGATCTTCCCAACCCAGGAATTTTCATATATAGCTGCTGCTGCTGCTGCTAAGTTGCTTCAGTTGTGTCCGACTCTGTGCGACCCCATAGACAGCAGCCCACCAGGCTCCCCCCGTCCCTGGGATTCTCCAGGCAAGAGTACTGGAGTGGGTTGCCATTTCCTTCTATGCATGAAAGTGAAAAGTGAAAGTGAAGTTGCTCAGTCGTGTCCGACCCTCAGCGACCCCATGGACTGCAGCCTACCAGGCTCCTCCATCCATGGGATTTTCCAGGCAAGAGTACTGGAGTGGGGTGCCATTGCCTTCTCTGCCAAGGAACCTTACATATATAGCAGAACCTTATAAGATTTAAAAATAAAACCTCAGATGGCAAGCTAATTTACAGAGTGTCTCTCTGTTTTCAGGGGATCCTGGCAAAGATGTGTTTTCATCCTCTCCTGTGCCTGCCTTGATCCCTCTTCCTCTGTCTCTAGTTACGTTCATGCAGTGACAAACAATAGGACCAAAACAAAAGTGTGGTAACACCCAGATTTAGGATGTCTCGTGTACGTGCTACCAGGCATCTGGCTAGTTAAACAAATCTGAATTTTTCATTTAATTATAAACTTTTCATCCAGAATTGTGGCCCACCCTGTGGGGCTTTATCTTTGTGGTATAACTCTCTCCAACAAACTCAGAAGTATTATAAAATCAAAGTGTATGAGGTGTGGTTATCTCTACCGCAGCCATAGTTAAAAGTTTTTTATGGTTATTTTTTCTTTTTAAAAGAAAAACAGAATCTGTAGACCCATCACCATTTTCATGAAGTATTTATTTACCAATTAGTCAGCACTGTGAACTGGTTGATTTAATGATCTCTCCTATGATTTATGCATAGCTTTTATTAATTGAGCCTGTGGAGATGAAGGGCAAATATAAATTAATGTGGAAAATGTATCACTTGCCATTCCTTTAAGGAAATACAGTTCTCTTCAAATATCTTTGCTGGTTTTTTCCCCTTTAAGTGTCTCTTGAATTTTAGGTAGAAGGTTATGTTGGCACTGGGGTATACTCGCAGTGTTTGTTTTGGACCTTTCATACTTGTTAACACAGTGAACAAGACTTTTTATTGATCTGTAAGGTGATTCTTAATACTTAAAATATTTCAAAGGGAGAAGGCAATAAACTTAAGTTAAAAAACAACTTAGAACTTCCAAAATTTTCATCAGCCAAACAAGTTGCTGATGAGTTATTTTTAGGCTATCTGCCTTTGATTCTGACCTTTAATAGGAAAACTGAAATAACTTTTCGGTAGACACCAGGTAGTACAAGTCAGCGTAACTGACAGCATTTCCATCCTTTTCAGCTCCCGAGTCGGGGTCCGTGCTTCAGACTGTCATTCCTCTGATACAGCACTTCTCAACCTTGGCTACATGTTGGAATCACCAGGGGAACTTTAAAAAATATTGACCTGCCTGGATCTCACCTGCAGAGATTCTGATATGATTGTTCTGGGGTGTGGCCTGGCCATCAAGATTGTTTGAAAGTTCCCCAGATGACTCTAACGTGCAGCCAAGGCTGAAGACTACAGCTCTGGGGATATGCAGAGAGAGGAAACCTGACAAATAAGTCTTGCATATAAATTCCAGCATGTCCTCAAGTTGCAAATGTTTCTACTAGCCTGAATAATGCATCCCAGGTGAATAATGTGTTACTCCTAGTGATTCTTTGTGTCCTGAGTCAAAAAGAGTTTCAGGAGTCACTTGAGCATATCTTTAATCTAAGGGGGACCAAAAAAGTATCTGTTCTTATACCTCAGTCACCTTTCCAAGCTTCTCAGTGTGGAAAGAAGTAGTGCGGTTGTGCGGTCTGCTCACCTTCTCAACTCCACTACCCTCTAGTTCCACCATCCCTCCCACTCCGCACTGAAGGGCCTTGAGCTCTTGTAAAGCCGCCTCCACTTTTGCAAACGCTTTCATGGTTTTCCAGGAGTAGACACAGGGTCACATCAGGCACAGCTGTGCTCTCAGACTTGCCTCTGGTGACATTTGTGAGATGACCAGCCAGCACTGGGGTACCATTTGTGAACAACAGAACAGACCCAGATAACCTACAGCTGTGACTTCATTAGCAACAGGCTCTGAACAAGCAGCTGAATAAAGAAATACGTAAAGTCACAACCCTTGGAGTTGGAAATCACTTTAAGAAATCACACGGTGGAGGTGCAGGGAGAAGAGGTTTTACTATCCACGGTTGGGAAAGTGGTGCCTTTGGCGAAGTGAATTTAGTGAGCAGTGGAATGAATAGTAGAAACTAGAATGCAGGTCTCCTTCTGGCACAGACTCTATCATAAGACTTTATCATAGGCTCAGGTTTGGTCTTTGACTTCATGCTCCGTAGCGATTTGTTTCCATCACCTTTACCTTATGACCTGAAGTTCACAGGCCCAGTGGATTTTTGGTTCCTCCGCACTAGACTCAACAGAAATATGAGGCTGAAAGCTGTCATTTTCACAGCAGGCTGGGCCTCACCAAAGTGATTTATGTGTTTTTACTTGCAGGCTATATTTTAATGCCGAGATTTTTCTGATTATCTTTTTTGTGTGCACCCGCTCACCACATGGGCTCTTAATTTAGAAAATATTCAGCAATTACATGTGGAATTGATACTTTACATAAAAGCAAAAATGGTGCCTGGTTATGTGTGTAACTGAAAAATTCAATGTCTTTTATTTTTCTGGCAACAGAGATATGTGACTCAAAGAAATTGCTCATTATTTTTCATTTTCTGTGAGATGAAAAGTTCTTAATTTAAAAGTAGAGCTGCCCCTAAATAAGGGTCACATGGTGGAAGTTTGGTTTCAGTGGTCCTGAAGACTTTGCCAGGCACCAGAGACTCTGCTGTGTGCTCATAAAATTTAATTATCGATGGCTCCAAATCAAATCTAAATTTGATTTAAACTGAATCTAAAATTTTGAGAAATTAATTTTGATGTTGAAATCAGATATTTTGGCAGCTTCATGAAAAAATGATTCTTTCAGGAACCGCTACTTTGACAGTTGATTATCCAAATTATTAACAGTTTGGGTAAACAACACTTAAGTAAAATCTCTGGAACTCAATTCATTTTTAATAGATGGATATGTTCATTTTCTGTCTTGCCAACTCCTCCCAGTGCCAGCAAAGTAAGAATTGCAGCACCTTTATGGAAGGGACACTTTGTGATAAAGAAAAATCAACCACTGTAGCAGAGAAAGCTTGGATAACTTTTCACACCTGCCTTTGCAACAGTACATGGTGTGGGTTTTTGTTTTTTTGTTGAAATCACAAGACAGGTAAAGGAAAGTAAACGACTGTTCCCAAACACAAAACCATAGAGGACTTATATCTGTATTAGCTTGGTCAAAATATGCCTCAAACTTATTGCTTCCTATAGTTAATATTCTTATCAAGCACTGTCTAAATGATGTGATCTCAGAGGCAAAATTGTTATCAGTTCAGTCAGTCGTGTCTGACCCTTTGCAACCCATAGACTGCAGCATGCCAGGCTTCCCTGTCCATCACCAACTCCCAGAGCTTGCTCAAACTCATGTCCATTGAGTTGGTGATGCCATCCAACCATCTCATCCTCTGTTGTCCCCTTCTCCTCCTGCCTTCAATCTTTCCCAGCATCAGGGTCTTTTCCAATGAGTCAGTTCTTTGCATCAGGTGGTCAAAGTATTAGAGTTCAGCTTCAGCATCAGTCCTTCCAATGAATATTCAGGACTGATCTCCTTTAGGATGGACTGGTTGGATCTCCTTGCAGTCCAAGGGACTCTCAAGAGTCTTCTCCAACACCACAGTTCAAAACCATCAATTTTTTGGCGCTCAGCTTTCTTTATATTTCAACTCTCACATCCATACGTGACTACTGGAAAAACCATAGCTTCGACTAGATGGACCTTTGTTGGCAGAGTAAAGTGTCTACTTTTTAATATGCTTTCTAGGTTGGTCATAGCTTTTCTTCCAAGGAGCAAGCATCTTTTAATTTCATGGTTGCAGTCACCATCTGCAGTTGATTTTGGAGCTCAAAAAAATATAGTCTGTCACTGTTTTCATTGTTTCCCCACCTATTTGCCATGAAGTGATGGGGCCAGATGCCATGATCTTCATTTTTTTAATGTTGAGTTTTAAGTCAGCTTTTTCACTCTCTTTCACTTTCATCAAGAGGCTCTTTAGTTCTTCTTTGCTTTCTGCCATAAGGGTGGTGTCATCTGCATATCTGAGATTATTGATATTTCTCCCAGCAATCTTGATTCCAGCTTGTGCTTTATCCCACTCAGCATTTCACATGATATACTCTGCATATAAGTTAAATAAGCAGGGTGACAATATACAGCCTTGACGTACTCCTTTCCCAATTTGGAACCAGTCTGTTGTTCCATGTCTGGTTTTAACTATTGCTTCTTGACCTGCATACAGATTTCTCAGGAGGCAGGTAAAGTGGTCTGGTATTCCCATCTCTTAAAGAATTTTCCACAGTTTGTTGTGATCCACACAGTCAAAGTCTTTGGCGTAGTCAATAAAGAAGAAGTAGATGTTTTTCTGGAACTCTCTTGGTTTTTCTATGATCCAACAGATGTTGGCAATTTGATCTCTGGTTCCTGGTTATATATACATAACACTTTTGGCAGAGATCAAATTGCCAGTATCCATTGGAAAAGTATTTTTTATATATATAGATAGATAGATGTATATATATATACACACACATACATATGCACACATGTCTATGTGTATATATACACATATGTATAATATATTTTTATATCATAGACAGATATACATATATAAACAAATAATATACACATAAATATAGAAGTATACATATATACAAATATATATAATTATATGTATCTCTCTCTGTCTCAAAGTCGCTCAGTCATGTCTGACTCTTTGTGACTCCATGGACCATACCCTACCAGGCCCCCTGTCTATAGAATTCTCCAGGCAAGAATACTGGCATGGGTAGCCATTCCCTTCTCCAGGGGATCTTTCCAAGCCAGGGGTCAAACCTGGGTCTCCTAAATTGTAGGCAGATTCTCTACCATCTGAGCTACCAGGGAAGCCCAAATATCTGTATACATGATAAGAAATTACTTTCAAGAACAGAATACTTTCTCTGAAAACAACCAAAAGCCATTGGAGAGTGAATGCTTCCTATGAATAAAAGGACAAATATTCAAAAATTAAAAGGTGTTTGATAGAATAGACTTTTGGACTCTGGGACTGGGAGAGGGTGGGACGATTGGGGAGAATAGCATTGAAATATGTATAATATCATATCTGAAACGAGTCAGTCCAGGTACGATGCCCAATAACAGATGCCTGAGACTGGAGCACTGGGATGACCTGGAGGGATGGTGTGGGAGGGGGGAAGGGAGGAGGGTTCAGGATGGGGAGCATGGGTATTCTGGTGGCGGATCCATCTCAATGTATAGTAAAAGTAATACAATATTGTAAAAAAAAATAAAATAAAATAAAAGTCAAAAAAAAAAAAAAAGAAAGAAAGAAAAGCCATTTAACAATTAAAAAAAAAAAAAAAAAAAAGGTGTTTTTTTTTTTTTTCCCCTGTAACGTTCTATCCTAACTTTTCTGCTTTGAGAATAAGAGTTGGCACCCTCGCTGTTTGGAAACAAATGGAATTACTCTTCCATATTTTGGTTTTATATCTAATGAAATTATTCATTATGGCCCACCCCCTCCTTAACTTATTTTATTTTTAATACCTCTGTAATGAGGGAGTCAGGTCCCAGAAGGCCAGGACCCAAATGCTCCACTCCTTGCACCAGCTAAGACTTTTTTTAGTCTTCAAACTTTTTTTTTTTTTCAAACATTTTCATTTCCATTATCAGAGGTCATGCACCATATGGTTGTTTCTTTCTTTCTTTTTGTTTTGTTTGCCTCAAATCTCTCTGAATCTACAAAATCGTTTCCTGAGAGATCTTTCTTCATCTGCATATTTACCTCTGTGAAGGACAGACATAGAACCGAGCTAAGAAAATCTGGCTGAATTTGGAGGGAACAAAAATGATCTACTGCTCTCTTTTAAATGTACAACGGAAGGGTGGGAGGAGGTGTTGCACTTTGATACCAAATTTAGAATTTCCTGGGATGTGGGCTGGAGTGTTCACCTGGCTTCTCTCCATTAGGACCTCTAGGGTGCTGCTGGGGAAAACACTCGGCTGAACCACTCTCTTCACGCTCGCCATCCCTCAGGCTTTTGATTTTGTAGTGGGATCTTTGAGTAAATTAACTTGAAAGAGTATGTCCTGATATTCAGAGGCCACAGAGTCCTGTCACAATGGGCCGAGAGAAGAAAACAGTCATAATACCACATTGCTCTCAACATTTAAAAGTGAACATCACCAAGCTGAGCCTTTGGATATTTTACTACCTCTCCTTACTTGAAACTGTTTTTTTTTTTTCCAATAGCCTCAGGCACGATAATTTTTTCCTTTCCTTAGCAAAATCTATTGACACAATAACTAGTTTAGGTTTTGATTGCTCTCCTTTGAGAGGATTCCTGGGGATTTAGGAGCTTGTTCAATAACCTCAGATATGCAGATGACACGACTCTTATGGCAGAAAGTGAAGAGGGGCTAAAAAGCCTCTTGATGAAAGTGAAAGTGGAGAGTGAAAAGGTTGGCTTAAAGCTCAACATTCAGAAAATGAAGATCATGGCATCTGGTCCCATCACTTCATGGGAAATAGATGGGGAAACAGTGGGAACAGTGTCAGACTTTGTTTTTCTGGGCTCCAAAATCACTGCAGATGGTGACTGCAGCCATGAAATTAAAAGACGCTTACTCCTTGGAAGGAAAGTTATGACCAACCTAGATAGCATATTCAAAAGCAGAGACATTACTTTACCAACAAAGGTTCGCCTAGTCAAGGCTATGGTCTTTCCTGTGGTCATGTATGGATGTGAGAGTTGGACTGTGAAGAAGGCTGAGCGCCGAAGAATTGATGCTTTTGAACTGTGGTGTTGGAGAAGACTCTTGAGAGTCCCTTGGACTGCAAGAAGATCCAACCAGTCCATTCTGAAGGAGATCAATCCTGGAATTTCTTTAGAAGGAATGATGCTAAAGCTGAAACTCCAGTATTTTGGTCACCTCATGCGAAGAGTTGACTCATTGGAGAAGACTCTGATGCTGGGAGGGATTGAGGGCAGGAGGAGAAGGGGACGACAGAGGATGAGATGGCTGGATGGCATCACTGACTCGATGGGTATGAGTCTGGGTGACCTCCGGGAGCTGGTGATGGACAGGGAGGCCTGGCGTGCTGCGGTTCATGGGGTCGCAAAGAGTCGGACACGACTGAGCGACTGATCTGATCTGATCTGATCAATGTCAATATGCACCTGCAATTTGAGACCCTCATGCTCATTCCCAGGAGGCCTAGAACTCTTGCTTCTCTGTGTTAAAGGCACACAGGGCCTCTATTGTTTCTCATGATTATGCTAAGTGAGTTCCAACCACTTTCTCTAAGATAAAAAATTAAAAATCAAAGATGTGTTAGGGTTGTAAACCATACTTTCACATTTCACTGAACAGAACAGATTTTCTATGAAAACATAAGGTGATGACAAGAGAGGTTGGTGGCCATTATTTGACAAGTCCAGTATGGAAAGAGAGGGTGAAGCAGAGTAGGACCATAGAATTTTTTTCCCCTTTCGGCAAATTCCCCCACAGACTTTTTTAGCAAAGCCTGGAATTCGAGAACTTTAGAATTTAAAAGAATCTTCAAGGTCACCTAATCCAGCCCTCTTGTTTCATAGGTGAGCGTTGCACTTCCTAGTTAACTTTCATGGTATCTCTTCCCCCAACCTTCTGCTAATAAAATAACGTATTTACAGAATGCACAAATCTTATGTACTAAACTCATTTAAAACATAATAAGATTGATAGTTCAAATTTAGAACCAGCTGCAGGTGCTTTACTTTCCAGCAGAAGTTCCTTACACTTACCATTTTGTGATTAACAGCCAATCACTTCTCAACTCAAAGTAGTATATGCCATTTACTAATACACTCCACACCAGGCACCACCCCCATACATTATCTTATTCAATCCTCACAATATCCCTGTTGAAGCAGATTTTTTTTTTCTCCTCTCATTTACACATATGGAAAATGAGGCATGAAGAGGTTAAATCATTTGTCCAAAAATTCCTTATTAGTGCTGAGATTTCAGCCAAATCTCTCTGAATGAAACCCCCCATCATAACCACCTTCTCTTACATGTCTTATAATATCACTCTTATATGTGCCTTTATGTTGATAGAGGTGCTTGTTGAGGCTGATTCAGATGGGGTGGGTGTAAACCTCTGCAAGCTTTGCACTGGGGTCAGGTTGATAGCGTGGGTGCCAGCTTGGCAACAAGAATAAAGCTGCCCTTTAAAGCAGGAGTTAAGTGAATGTCCCCAGGGAGTTTCCCTTAAATAAGCCCATTTTCTGTGCCCTGGGTGAAAAGGAAAGAGAACCAAAGATCTGCAGAATTTTAAAGCAAGATGAAATATTAGAATATCTCTAAACCCCTCAATAAACCCATGAGAAAACTGAGGCTCAGAGAAATTAAGAGATTTGCTACCATTTGGGGATTAAGACAAGATGAGTGAGTTGGTTGGTGGGAAAATAATTCATAGTTATTAAGCACTTACTGTGTACCAGGCTCTGTGCCAGGTGTCTTTTGAATATTATTTCCTTTCATTGGTCTCCTTCGCTGATGTCAGGGATCCTGTCCATGCTGTTTAGTGCTGTACCCTTGGAGCCCTTCACACAGCCATGCTAGATGCTCATCACTGTTTGAACTTAGTAATGAATGACTCTTTCACCAATTTTAATGAGAGTCTTAACATTTCTGTTTTACAAAGAAGAAAACTGAGGTTCAGTGACCTGACATACCTCACCCAGGTTCAGAGAGTTTCTCTAAGTCCACTGACTCCAAAGCCCATGGCCTCTTGCACACATCAGCATAGAAAAGGTACATCTCCGAGCAGATAAATAGATCTGAATATCAACTTTCCTGCTTCTCTCCCAATTCTTAGCAAGAGCTGAGAACACAGACCCAAGTGAGGTCTGTGACTCCAACGACGTCATTAGTCTCACAAAACATACTGAGATCCACTTACAGTATGCTGTGAGGTATCCTAAATAATTAAAAGGGAACTGCACATCTTAAAATAATGAGCTCCATATACTTGAACACGATGCAGCCTTGGCTTTCCACTGTTATTTTTTTTTTTTTTTCAGTTCTCTCTGATGTGCACCCTGGTAGTCATTAGTCAGGAGCATCTGTGAAGTTTTCCTGTGTCATGAGATGTTAGCCCATATTTCCTAGAGAATCCGTACTATTTCATGGAGCTCTCTGAATTTGTACACTGTGATATTCATGACACTGTAACCAGCAGTGGTTAGTGTCAGCATTCCTTCTCCTCCACGTCTGATCTCGTCACTTTCCTTCCTTTGGGAAATTGCTCCCCGACACACACACTTCATGTGGTTCTGATGAAGTTCTCAGGGAAATTATGCCAATTCCTGATCTAAACTTGGACTATGTGACCCAGGCCTGGTATCTCTGGTATCCCCCTAGCCACTGTGACTGGCGCATGGTGGGAGAAATGCCTCAAGTTAGGCCCACTTGTAATTTTTTACATATGGCTGCCTCCCTCCCCCAGATCACATCCTCTGGCATTGTCACTCCCCATCCCTGCCAGGGAGAGAAAGGCTGTACAGAAGAGTGTGGTCGATGCCTAGGGAGCAGCAGAGCTTAGAGACAGAGAAAAGCGGGGTCACTGGGTAACAGGAGACAGTAGGAGAGAGGAAACCCAGGTTAGATGATGCGCACCCCCCAGAACACCTAAAGCCAACCCTTCCTCACAGACTATTCTGTTGAGTAAACCGATGTTTTCTGTGCTGAGTAAACAGACTTGAAGTGGCTCCTATCACCTCAGCTAACAAACATCGAACACATTATCTAATAGCAAATGGGAACTTTACCACAGAAGTAAACGACTAAATGGCTAACTTGTGCTACAAGATTATTTCCCTATGGGTGGCAAGTCCCGAGCATCTCCTGATGCCCCAGCCAGTGGCAGATGTGTCGAGGTAAACTGTGCCCCAAGACCAGCCCCTCATATGCAAACCCAACCCCACCATGTTCCAACCTTCCCCTTGCTTTTCCCTGTTGCTCTTGCTCACCCCGTGGCCATGCACTCTCTCCCAGCACATATACCCTCAGGGCCAAACTGCACTGACACATCTTCATCTGTTACTTTTCTATCTATTTTGTGGAAGGCAACCCAGTACCAGGCACAGAAGGTGATCATTAAAGCCTCACTGGCCCCAGTTGACTCAGCTGTGAGGGTTGTGTGGAGCCCAAGGTCAGGGAAGTACCCCGCCAACCCCCTAATCCCCGCCATTCCCCATCTACAGAACACCTGTGCAAGAGAATGACGTGGGCTCTGGAGCTGTCTGCTCCCGTATTCACTAGCCCTTGGGATCTTGGGCAAGTCACTTACCCTCCCAAGTTTCATCTGTAAAATAGGAACCAGGACCACCATTTTACAGAGTCATGGGGAGGATAAAAGATAATGTATTCTAATCAGGCAGCCCAGCCCTCATGGATAGGGGGTGTTCAAAACATGGCAGTAGTTCTTACACTGCCGCCTTAACTAAAGATAGCCAGATGGTGGGTGGAAAGCTTATGGCCGCTGGAGAGGTGAGCTGTCCAGTACAACTTTAGACAGGCAAGACTAGATGATGAGGTAGAAGCTGTTATTAGCCCTATACCTCTGCCCCCATCCAACACAGCCCACTTCTCCTTGTTTTCTGTTGCTTTCTAAGTGCCTTAAGGGTGTTCCAGGGTCTCCCAGCTCCAAAGGACATACCACTGGGCCTTCATAGGCCTCCCTTCTCACTCTTAACCCCAACCAATTCTTGCCCCTTTCTCAGCTAGTCTAATGAATGAATGAGGCTCCTGTGGTCCCTATACCTAATGAAATCATGCTTCCTAAACCTGGCTGCATTTTAGTGGAGACCTTTCCAGTCACACCTGGAGGAGGGCATGGCAACCCACTCCAGTTTTTGTGCCTGGAGAATCCCCATGGACAGAGGAGCCTGGCAGGCTGCAGTCCTTGGGGCCGCAAAGAGTTGGATACAACAGAGCAACTAAACACTTGCAGTCAAAATGCGTAAGTGCAGGTGTTCCCAACATGTCTTGTCACTTACAATACCTACTATTATTTATCTTGTAGATAATATATTTTGAAATTTTATCTTCTCCCAAGCATATAGTTTATTTAATAAAATTAATTTCACCCCTTTATTAATTATGGGAATGGTTGCTATTCAGGCTTAACCCACCATGATACAGTCAATGGCACTACATTGAGTAAGTTCATTTCAGGCCAAAAGGAAAGAAATTTGAGTTTGTAATTAGCTCGTCTTTGATGCTGGCTAGGTTTTTTCAAATACTGAAAATAATCTAAGAAGCCTCATCACAACCATTCTGAGAGGTATCCCTCCCTTAACCCCTGCCGCCCAAGAAGCTGTTGCTTCTGGTACCAGCCCCAAGAGAGAGTGGGCCCGTCAGCCCCTCATGTCTCACCTCCTAGGTGGGCCCTCTGTTGACTGGTTCCAGCCTGGGGCTCTCCATCTGCCCCTCCTCATCTGAGCTAGGTCTTACCTAAGTTCAGCTGGGCCTCAGAGTACAATGTAAATCGTGCAGAACGCTGCTTCTAGCTGTTCCACATACCTAAGCATTACTGTACATTCCTAATTGGCCTTAATTTGGCCATGAAATTCCTTAATTCTGATTATGTGTTTTATTCCTACCCATAACATTCACAGGGGGGAAGAAGCCATTTTAAATAAGCATCCGTTCCTCTGTTCTTTTTTCCACTTCTGCCTTCAACTACCACTACCCGCCTGCCTCACTGCTTCTGGAATGGAGAAGGCCCTGTAAGAGGATAAGAAATAAAGCATATGGTAGAAGGCAACCTCCCAGCTGAAGTTGGCCTAGGAAGCCATTTCTCTAAACACACATGCACCAGTCATAAGCCTGTGAAAAAAGCTTCAATTCTTTCCAGAAGGAGTCTTTTTCACTTGCCAGGGTCTGCTGATTAGGTGTTGCGTCTTCCTTGGTGGCTTAGACGGTAAAGCGTCTGCCTACAATGCAGGAAACTTGGGTTCGATTCCTGAGTCAGGAGGATCCCCTGGAGAAGGAAATGGCAACTGACTCCAGTACTCTTGCCTGGAAGATCCCACGGACGGAGGATCCTGGTAGGCTACAGTCCATGTGGTCACAAAGAGTCGTACACGACAGAGCAATATAACTTTCAACTTTCACCCTACCTTTATATCGTCTGTGACCCTCATAGAGTTGGTTTTCTATCCACACATTTTCCTGCTTAGGTAGGAAAACGTGGCCTGAAAATGGCCTCCATTTTAGAAGTGTGGTACCAGAATTTTTGGCTGCCTATTGTTGATCTTGACTTGCTCTCAGCAACCCCATCTTTTGGGGGTAATTTCCTCACCATCTAGGTGGAAAGTATGAGCAATCCTGCCTTCTATTATAGAACAGCCATGGAGCAACCCTTAAAAGAGGTCCTGCCAAGGTGGTGCCCCCCAGGATACCAGCCAACCAGGCAAGGACATGGGAAAGAAGAGGCGGAGGCATCAACACAGCAGTGGTCACGCTTCTTTCCACTCCCTGGCTCTCCAGAGTGCCTCTACATCCTACCAGGCTGGGCTCACTACCTGCCTATCCATTCTGTGAGTCCCTGACTTCCTTCCAGTGAATTCCCCTTTTTACTTAGGATGATCTCAATTGGTTTCTGATGACTGCAGCCAAGACCCATAGCTGATTCTGGTACCAACCACACTGTGAAGGACCCTTCCGACCAAGTAGATATAACAGTATCTATTAGTGGTGGTTCTGCTGCCAATATTTCTGGCTCTGTGGCTCTGATGTTTATTGGAACTAAAAAGCTTTGTATTTTGATATAATGAATTGGAATAAATGGCTAAGAGAAAGATCAGGACAGTACTGGAGTAGAGAACAAACAATTCTAAAAAGGTCTAGTTGTGCAACTTATTTCTCAACATAGCATCTAAACGTAATCATAGCATTTGGGGACAGCTAAAGTGATTGATTTTGCAGAAAATATTTGTTGTTTAATTACAGGATCATATGGGTCTTTTGGCAACCAACAGATGCCAAAACAGACTTCAAGCACCATCTTGAGAAACTTGTGATTTGCTTAGTGTGCTTTTAATTTAAAGCATATGGCTTCACATTCAACTGCAGTGTCCAAAATGAAGACATTAGTAATGAATCACCCTATTGGAGAAAACGCAGTGCTCCTAGACCAGGTCTTTGGTCTGTATACTCAAATGGTTCTATTTAGAGGCGTAAACACGAAGCAGCTCTCCCTGTTTTAGCTGGATGTTCCTGGGGTGCACGTGACATCAAAGGACCACACAGACAGCTTCCCCGGCAACGTACAGCGCTTGGCACCAGGGCCTGCCTCCATCTGAATCAACAGAGTGCAGTTTGGTCACTGAAAACCAGAAGGCCTAGAAAGACCATTTCTTTTGTGGTGGCTTTTCCTTTTTTAGTCTCTCAGCCTCCTAGCCTAGCCTGATACTTCATGGCACTTGGGGAGTTCAGCCATCCTATGTGGAAATTCAGAACTGCAGCGCTTTTACCAAGAGCCATGCTTGTGGCTGCAGGCTGAGAACCTGGATCCATTCAGACCACATGTGGTCTCCCTGCTAGTAAGAGATGGCCAGTGAGGAAATGACCAGAGTGTAGTAGTAAGAACATGGGCTCTGGTGTCAAATTTTAACCCCCTGGCCATTTTCTAGTTATGTGAACCCACGCAAGGCATTTCAGTTTCCCGAGTCTCAGTTTCCAAATCTGTAAAATGGGGGTAATAGTACCAATTTTCAGGAGTCGCTATGAGAATGAAATGAAATTACCTATGTCAGAGCTAAGCTAAGCCTCTGGTACCTAGTAAGTCATAATCATATAATTAGCTATTATTGTAATTATTATTAAAGGGAAGGGCCTGCTTCCTCTCTGCCTCGAGTTTGTCAAGCCTTTGCTTAAATTCAGTGCACTTGTAGTAAAGTGTCTTACTGCAGGCCGGGTTCTGTGTTTTAGATGCTTTCACATTCTTAGTGTGTTGTGTTGCTTGAAAAATAGATTTACTATTTCTCTGCTGTTTTTTTCTGATCAGGAACATGACACAGAAAGGATGTTTGCACGCATCCTTTCTTCATTTTTATAAGACCTTCCCCGTCTCCATTGTGTTCTTAGTCATCCTGTCTGCTCACCAATCAGCAGAATGGACTATATCAAGCTAAGGTATATAATTCTGTTAATACTGGGAGCATCCTTTGGCCATAGTCCAGGTAACTATGACTGCCTTTCCATCAAAGGAGAGGCATTTCAGGTTTATCCAATGGGCTGTATTCCCTGAAGAGAGCTCTGAGTAGGAAATACCTTCCTCTCAAAGATTTATGATAGATGTTTATACATTATGCATAGTGATCTGTTGTTAAATATAAAAGTTGTGAATATTTTCCACTTTATTGTTTGTGTTTTATATTTTTTCTCTTTTTTGTTTGCTCTTTCACTGTTAAAAGTTTTTTATGATTTTTTTTCTCATTTTAATGTAGTCAACCCAATATTTTCCTTAGAGTATCCGCCTTTGGTATAATACTTATAGAGTTCTTTCCCACCCCAATTATATATTCACCCATATCTTTTATCATGTTAAAGACTTCATTAACATTTAGATTTAATATAAATATCCTTAAAGTGTTTATTCTTAAACCATCTAGAATTTACCTAGCACAAATGATTAGGTTCATGAATCAACCATCATTGCCATCTTCCCTTCCTGGAGGTCTTGCCTTCCTGCCTTGTAACAGCAATGGCTCATGAAAGACACCAAAAAAAAAAAAGGCAAAAGCAGCCCATTCAATGTAAGCAACAGAAAGCTCTAAAGACACTCACTTCCTTGTTTATATATTTTAATGATTTGTTGTGACATGCTTTAATGGTTTAGCCTTTTAATTGAGTTTTCTGCTGCATTTATAACAAAATTTTGAATGTAGAGTGAGTCAATGTTAATTAATGGGGTTTGTCTCACTTCTCAGGGGTGCTGGGACAGAGGAAAAAGGTTAAGATTCGCTCTTAGGTCATTTTCACATTTTGTTTCTTCTGTTCTCACTCTAGCCAAGGTTTTCATCACCTCAGCTTGGACTCCTGCTGTGTCCTTTTCCATTTTCCTTTTCCCTCTCCTCT
Organism: Tragelaphus eurycerus; assembly: GCA_935064755.1. NCBI lineage: Eukaryota > Metazoa > Chordata > Mammalia > Artiodactyla > Bovidae > Tragelaphus > Tragelaphus eurycerus. Next base: position 1,813,518 of record CAKXYN010000060.1, read on the forward strand.
AATTCATTCTATTACACTACTACCAATTATAGTCAGCCCTCCCCTCTGTATCTGAGGACTGGTTGGACCCACAGATACAAGGGGCCATTTTATATAAGGGACTTGAGCATGCATGGATTTTGGTGTTCATGGAGTATCCCAGAACCAATCCCCCCACAGATGCTGAGGGACAGCTGTACTGTGTCATGTTCCTGATCAGAAACCTCAGTGCCTCTCCAAGGCTCACAGGATAAAAGTCAAAATCTTTAAAACTGACTTCCAAACCTTCACAACTAAACCTTATTTTATGTGTTTTCAAACAAATATCCAGCTCCTTAACCCCTGAAACACACCTTCCTAATCAGTGATGATACTAGGAGAGGGCATTGGAGCCCTTACTTCCATAATACATTAATTTTGTTGTTTAGGTACTATGTCTGTTTCTCACTCTTTTGTGACCCCATGGACAATAGCCTGCCAGGCTCTTCTGTCCATGGGGTTACTGGAGGAGCAAGAATACTGGAGTGGGTTGCCATTTCCTTCTCCAGAGGATCTCCCTGACCCAGGGATTGACCCCTCATCTCCTACACTGGCAGACAGATTCTAAATTTTTTTATTTTTATTTTGCATTGGACCATAGTTGATTAGGGCTTCCCTGGTGGCTCAGATGGTAAAGCGTCTGCCTGCAATGCAGGAGAACTGGGTTCGATCCCTGGGTTGGGAAGATCCCCTGCAGAAGGAAATGGCACCCCACTCCAGTACTCTTGCCTGGAAAATCCCATGGATGGAGGAGACTGGTAGGCTACAGTCCAAGGGGTCACTGGCTCAGAGGTTAAAGTGTCTGGCTGCAATGCGAGAGACCTGGGTTCGATCCCTGGGTCAGGAAGATTCCCCTGGAGAAGGAAATGGCAACCCACTCCAGTGTTCTTGCCTGGAGAATCCCATGGATGGAGGAGCCTCGTACAGTCCATGGGGTCGCAAAGAGCTGGACACGACTGAGCGACGTCACTTCACTTCATAGTCGATTGACAATGTTGTGTTAGTTTTAGGCGTACAGCAAAGTGATTCAGTTATACATATAGATGCATATATTCTTTTTCAAATTCTCTTCCATTTAGATTATTATAGAATATTGAGCAGAGTTCCCTGTGCTATACAGTAGGTCCTTGTTGGTTATCTATTTTTCTAATAGATATAAAAGTGTATATGTGTCAATCCCGAACTCTCAGACTGCTCCTCCCCCTCAACCAAAAGCAACATTATTGTTTGAAGTTGAAAATACTAATTGTTCATGTAACATAAAGTGTGAAAGAAAGTATCTTTAGAAAACCTTGCCATGTTGAAAAAATTTAGTAGCATGTTTATTATTCAAGAAAAAAAAAAAAACCATGTATTTGTTATATAAGCTATTTGATAACCCATATACTCTTTCTTTACTTTAAAGGATTGTTTTTCCTAAATGATTTAAAACTTGCATATTCATTCTTTCCTTAGTATTCCTATGACTTATGCTTATTATTTCTAAAGGCTAAAGCTGCTGATAACTCCAAACATCATAAATGAAAAACTCATGAGAACACCAACTATCTTTCTTATCACAAAATACGAAATATCAGTTATCCCCACTCTAATCTTCGGGATTGGGGATACAGCTGTTTAATTAATCTTGGGCAGAGTTTTCTGTAATCATTTGACTTTTTCTTTTCTCGTTTTAAAATGCTAATAACCTATGTCTTCATCAATAGAAACTTATCAAATGATGGTGCAACCATAAAAAATGTAATATTAGGAAGCCACAAAAAGTGAGTTGTATGCATATGTATTCTTATAGAACAGTCTCCATATTATATTGAAATATGAGAAGAGCAAGGCACAGAGTGTAGAAATATGCTACATTTGAGGGGCTTGGGGGTTTGGGTTTTGCTCTAACAGCAGAAGTGACTGCTTTCTATTTGTATCTACATAGGCTATTTCACACAAGACTGTAATGCCAGTGATTTCTCTGGAGCAAGGAGCAGGGGTCTGGAGAGGAATTATTCATTCTGTCATCTTTTGTGCTTGTCTGGTCCTATACCTAAAGTGTGTAAATTTTTCAATTAAAAATATTAATTAAACATTGTTTTGACTAAAATGTATAATGAAATTCTACTCTCATCTAATAACCCTTAAGCTAAGAGGAAAGTGAACTGTACCAAGAGATACAGAATCCAGCTAGGTCAGCATTTTCCATAAATATAGGAAAAGAAAGTGGAGGAGGAGACTGTGCTTGAGGAACATGGTGTTTCAGAGAGTGGCCATGTATTGCAGATGTGCAGGGTTATAACTGGCTAGCTAGCTCTCAAGCCTACATTTCTGATAATGGTAGAAAACAATCTGGTAGCTTCTAGGTAAGCTCAACCGTTTCCAGGGTTTTCCACAGTCTTTTTAAAACAAATACGATTAATTCTGAACGCTCCTCCCTCACCCTTCGTCTCTGTTTCACTTCTTAGCCAATTGTTTTTGCTGTTCCAGATTTTGCAAATGTACTCTCTTTTTTAACATTTTTATTGGAGTATCGTTGATTTACAGTGTTGTGTTAGTTTTTGCTATATAGCAAACTAAATCGGTTATATACATACATAGATCCACTCCTTTTTATTTTCCCATACAGGTCATACAGAGCACTGAGTAGAGTTCCCTGTGCTATACAGTAGGTCCTTGTTGTTTATCTGTTTTATATATACTAGTGTGTATATGTCAATCCCAAATATTAAATCATCTTTGGTACCTATTTGCCTGTATTTCCTCCCTTACAGAATTTCTTGGGTTCATCATTCCCCTGAAACACACTTCCAAGTCATTGGAATACCTCCAATTTGCTAGGTCCAGGGGAGCTTCTCTGTCCTTTTCCTATTTCTCTTCTCTCAGCCTTCATAAACCAGCCCCTTTCTTAGTGTCCGTGAAGGTTACTCTCCTAGCTTTCCCCCACCCTCATGGTTACTCTTTGATTTCTTACTAAAACCTCTAAATGCTGGGGTTCCTTAGGCATCCAATAATCTTCTTTCTTCTTCATCTACATTTATTCCCCAAATCTAAATCCCGCCGAGGTGTTGATGACTCTTCAGTTCCTATGTCCAGCCCAGATTGTTTCTCAGCATTCCAACATGCTTCCCATTCAGCATGTCCACTCAGATGTTTCGTAGACATCCCATGCTTCGTGTGTCCAAACCCGAACCCCTGATTTCCTCACAGCCTCAGAAGCCTCTGTCTTCCCTGGGTGTTCCCTATTTCAGTACATGGCATACCATCCATTCAAGGACCCAAGCCAGCAATCTGGAAGCCTCTCTTGATTGTGCCCTTTCCTTCACCTTCTACATCCAGTCCTTCAGCAAGTTCTGTTTTTGTTTTGACTTCAACATTTCTTGATTTTGTTTCAACCTCTTCTTCTTCACCACCACAGCTCGTCCAAATAGCTGTCACCTCTGACCTCCTCACTGGTCTTCTTACTTCCACGCTTGTACCTCCACACACGTGGTCCTCCAGCCAGAGAAAATGACTTTCATTAAAGAAGTAAACTGTTGCATGTCTTGTTTCTTCCCATTCTCCTTCAGTAGCTTCCCATTGGCTTCAAATTCAGATTCCCTCCACAGACATCAAAGCCTTGGATGATTTGTTTCATTTGAGATCATTTGCAATAATCTACCTATTTAGAGTTGAACTCCACCACTAGAATGAATGGACTCTCCGTGAAGATGGGGATCATGTCTGTCTTGCTCGCCAATGCATCCATAGGACCTGATACATGGAAGACACTCAGTTGATCAGTGATATTGCTGTGGATTTAGGAATGCATATTTAAATTCCCACCATTTTCTGACTTGGCTATGATATTCCTCATAAAAGGAAAATAAAAGTAATAATTGTGCTCTTAATAAGCAATTACAGTTTAGAAGGAAAACAGTCATGAATACAAATTTATATTACAATTTTTCTCAATTTTCATAAGCTGAATCACATGAGATTGCTCTATTAGATCATTTATTATGACCAATGGCAATTTCATAAGATGCCAGCTAACAAGTAGTTTAATGAAGTGTCTACCTCTAGTTTAAGATACTGTGTCAGGATAGATTAGATTATGCTGCAGAAACAACATCCTGCACATCTTAGTGGTTCACAACCACAGAGGCTCACTTCTCACTCATGCTGTACCACCATGGCTTGGCTGTGGCTTTGCTTTGTGTCATCTTCACTCCGGGGCCCAGGCTATTGTAACAGTTTTCATCCAGATCATTGCTGGTAGAGATTGTGGCAGAAATTGAATAAACCACATTGTAGCTTGTACCTAGAAATAAACACATCCTTTTGTGTTTCATGGGCATAAAAAAAAGTCACATAACCACTCCTGAGTTCAACAGGGCAGGGATGTGAATCTTTCGGCTGGGAGAAGCACTTTAGGGGTAGCAATAGGAATATCTGGGATAAAAGTAACACTCTATCACAGTCATCCTGAGCAGCTACTGCATTCACCTGATGTGCACATACGTGTGCTCAGTCGTGTCTGATTCTGCGACTCCATGCACTGCAACCCGCCAGGTTCCTCTGTCCTTGGGATTTTTCACACAAGAACATGGGAGCGAGTTGCCATTAGGGGATATTCCCAACGCAGGGATGGAAACCTGCATCTCCTGAGTCTTCTGCATTGGCAGGCAGGTTCTTTACCACTGAGCCACCAGGAAGCTGCTTTGAGTAGTAGGTACCTGAATTTCAGGTCTGTGTCCTAGTAGTACATAGGACCAGGTTTATGCCATTTAACCCATTTATAAAAGCAATATTACACAGTCAGAATATGTACCTTAGAGTTCTGACTTATATTTAGCATTTTATAAGTAATGATGTAGGCTTGTTGTACATGGCAAGCTCTAGGTAAAGGCACAAAGCTTGTAGAAATCAGGAATTCCAGAGAGTGACAGAAATCTCTCTGCTTGCTGATTTGAAATATTAGTGAAAGGGAAATAATGATTAGGGGTCACTGATTTTTATGTACTTTTAAAAACTTGTATACCATTAAAACAACCTATAGACAAAATCCAGGGATGTTTAAGAAGTTGCCTGAAATTTGGGGACAGGTTCATTTTTGGAGGCTTTCTATTCTGCTAAGTTGGCCTTGTGATATAGTTATAAGCATGATGTTGGTGAGGGAACAGAGTGTAGGGCTAATCCTATGTCTTACTTGCTACGTACTTTCTCTTTATACAAGATATAAATATTTATAATGTGTAAGTTCCACAGACTTCTCTGTACAGTTCATGGGCCTCAAAGTAACTGGTAAGCAATTAACAGAAGTTAAAACGATGGCACTTTGTAAGCATTGCTCAGACTTTCCCAGTGAGATTAAATAAGATGGAAAGATCCAAAACTCACAAATGTTTCCATAAGTGATAAATAGCACTCCTCATAGGCTCCTCACCTTCCCTTCTCCAGAGCCAGTACTGCAGGTTATTAATGTCTAAATGCCCTTTACATAGAAGCTCTTAGAAAGACATCACCCAGTAGAGGGGGAAAAAAAAAAAAACCCATAACTTTTTTATAGCCTCGATGTACTCTGAGCATCTTATTCGAGCCTGAAGTCCTTTCTCCATCATCCTCCCCTCCCCATGCTCCTAGCCTCTCTTGTGAAATTAACCATTGATCTGAAAGTCAGAGATGCAAATCCCAAGAAAACTGGAAGCATTCCAGGGCCCACAAATACAAAGTTAATTACCTAAGGAAAACTACAAGAAAGACTTTTGTTTTCCACCAAAATCTCCTCCCCAGGCTGTTAGTTATGTCGTACGTGGGCCCGATCGATATATTAGCGCTTGAGAACCAAAGTCCCTTGGAATAAATTAATCTGTCAGGGAAAGAAATAAACAAAGAACAAATTAACATGTTTTAAGACATTGCTTAAATTTTCATAAATATAGACCTTGAGATGGGATGATGAGTTCCCTGGGGCCAGCTAATATTTGGTTGTAATTAAGAGTTACTCTTTCATGTTTTGTCTGATGTAGGTGGGAAATTGCCCACGTGCTTGCTGAGTTCCTTGCTCATGTTTCCTCATAAATGCCTCTGTTTACTTCATTAATAAGAAATGGATGCCTCACAAATTACACTGGCACACTTAGCTTGTTCCACCTCTAGCTAATATTAAAATTATGAAATGCTATACACACACACCCCATACATGATATTTCTTTAGGAACCTCTATGTATTAACTTTTTAGTGGCTCAGAAGGACATAATGACCTAATCTGTGATGGACTACACCCATCTGAGAAACTTAGGCATTCCTGAAAAAGGGACCCAGTGAGCTCCATATTGGGTGCAAGTTTGGAGTGTCAATGCTGGTAATTAGCAGGAAGGACAATAACTATTTAGGTTACTTGTTTGTAAGAACTATGCAAAGACTCATTTAGATCCAAGAACCAGAAACCCATCTCAAACTAGCTTAGGCCACAATGCACTTTATTAGGATTTAAACAATGTCATTAGGCCTCTGTCTATGTCTCCCTCTCTCAGCGCTGCTCAGCCTTTCAGGATGTCACTTTCAATGTTAGTAAAACAGCCACTGACAGCCCTGAGCCAATATCCACTAGGTAGAACTTGAGATCTCAAAGAGCAAAGGGCTCTTTCTCCTCCAGTGCCCCATCTCAGATCTCCTAGAGGAGCTCCAGCCCTGTGGCCTGTGTGTCCACCCGTGAACTAGTCTCTGTAGGAGACACTCTTCCAGGCTCCTAGGCCTGGAACCACACCTGGACCATGTGTTCAGCCTGGTCTGGGGAAGAGGCAGAGGATGGGCAGGCAGCCACATCCACATTCCTGGACTATGTTCCCCACAGAAAAGATAAAGCTCTTTTACCAGAGCAGAGGGGAGGAGATATTAAGGCAAACAACCAGTATCCACTTAGAAATTTTTATTTCCAATATATTCATCATGCTCTGTGGCTGAATGTAGCAAATTTTCAAAAGGGGAGGCTGAGGCAGAGATCTCTGATTATACATGTCTAGGTTCTGTTGATGAAATTGACTACCCTCTATCAGGTGGTCAGTACTGTTCTATAAATTTTAAACAAAACTCCCAGTGGGTCTTGAAGAGCAGAAGTGAAGTACCTTTGGATATTCCTTTTCCAGCTATAGTAGTGCTCACAAATAAATTAAAATTGTTTTCCCTATACATGTGTAAGTATTATTCTATTTCATAGAACATACTGATATTTACACTAAATGTCCTGATTCTTAATTATTACTAAATTATACCCAGGAAAAAGAAACAGGGTCTAGTATTTTTTATCAGTTGAAGACTTTTTAGAAATATTTCTGTTTGAATAATTTCATAACTCAGCCCTCTCAAGGATTTTGCATTTAGGTAGTAGATAGAATCTGAATTGCATATTTTGATGTGAGATGCTTGTTCCAATTATTAAGCAATTTATATATTGTGAGCCTCGAACATGTAATTCTCAGTTTATAGAGACAAAGCTGGAAATATACTCTTCAAAGCTGTGTTATCACAGAAAAGGGACTAAAGTCTCTGGAGCAAGTAGTTGTAGACTTTGGAGGTCAGAAAAATTCACTGAGTCTATTTTATTGCTTGTGATTTTACTAACCTCCATGAGGACTTACAGATCAACCACAGTTAATAGTACAGTAAATTCATCAGCACTGCAAACCAACTATGTTCTGGAATGAATAGAATTAGAAGCTTAGCTCTGTTGGCAGTTAGATGATATATCACCTAATCTTTATGGAGCAGAAATTTGGCTGCTGTGCTTCAAAGTAACCTATGTAACATCACACAGAAGCAGGACATTTAACCCAAGATTGGGAAAACTTGTCTAAATAAAGATTCTATCAACAAGTCGTATGTGTTAAACGATTATGTTTTTTTTTTGTTTCTTTGTTTGTTTTATCCTTTTAAAGAGCCAGGGCCAGAGTCACTTGGCAAAATGGAATATCCAACAACTAGCTCTTGGAATAATATCTATTGTGGCAAAACTTCGCCAGTTGCAGAAAATGGGAGCATTAAGCACAGGGGAGCCTAAGGGAACTCTGCAGATTGGAAATGAAATCAGTAGTTCAGTATTTCCTCTCTGAGAACTCTCTTCCTAGGGATGGGGGAGGACAAGGCAGAAGAGCGCAAAAGTCTTCTGCTATTGCCTTCAATAAAATAAAAGATGCCACACTAAAGAGACAATAGTAATCTGTAGGCAGATCTTTTGTGGAGTTTTAAATGGCACCCCACTCCAGTACTCTCGCCTGGAGAATCCCATGGACGGAGGAGCCTGGTAGGCTGCAGTCCATGGGGTCGCTAAGAGTCGGACACCACTGAGCGACTTCACTTTCACCTTTCACTTTCATGCATTGGAGAAGGAAATGGCAACCCACTCCAGTGTTCTTGCCTGGAGAATCCCAGGGACAGGGGGAGCCTGGTGGGCTGCTGTCTATGGGGTCGCACAGGGTCAGACACGACTGAAGCGACTTAGCAGCAGCAGCAGCAGTATGAGATTGACAGTAAGTGTGTATCAAGGTTGGATGTTTTTACCAAACAATTTATTTGAAAGAACTTTCTCATATCCATTCCCGGGAACCCATAACCCTAATCAGTGCTCAGTTTCCATTGTTTAGAAGTCACGTTCACATAGTCACACTTATACACCTAAGAAAACTTCCCATGGGAACTGTCAAAATCAGCATGAGCCCAGTTACAGAACTTTAAGCATAGAATTCCTCCATGCCTTGAGTCTACAATGTTATGTCTCTGCGGATTTGAATATCTCCTTTTAAATAAGCTCTGTCCTGTGTGACTGGACCTTTATACTTCTGACAGGATAGCCAATAATGAATATAAATTTGTCCAAAGTTTAGGATAGGATGACTAAAAATTATCCAAATCCCAACTCTCAGAATCTTGTGTTTCTATTGGCCTGCCAACCACCTTGATTTCTTCTCCAAATTATGTATATTGCCTGGATCAGCAGCCAGTGTCATCCGACCCTCCACTCCACTCTGGTGACCCTAAATCTGAGAGACTACTGTGTCCTAGATCTTCCTTGTTTCTTTTCCCTTTCCCAGGCGTCTATAAACTTGCCAAAAACTTCTTGAGGATGATTTTACCTACTATTCATTCTTAACAATTCCAGAAGAGTACATCCAACCATGTAAAAACAAATACAACCCTGAGTCTGCTTGATTGCACTGGCTTCTTTGTTATCAGGGTTAAAGGTATACTGAAGACCAGTGTTGGAATCACACAATAATGAACTTGGGATGCAAATTCCTCTTGAAATTCAACTATAATATTAATGATTCTTACAAAGAGATTAGCAGCTTATTCTAAATTAATCTTGTAATATATCTTAGGGATCACGTTATAAGGCTTATCTATCTGTAAACCTACAACAATCTGTGACCAAAAGAAATACAATTATGGATTATAAACATTTGATTCTTTCTTATTTATAGATAAGGTGAAGTGGGAGGAGGGACCCAAAAGTGAAAAAAAGAGAGAAAAGCAACTTAGTGAATAATGTGACTGTCAGTGACCAGGTAGATGCAATTGTGACATCTATGACTGCCTGTATTTGCTACCTCTTTGTATAGATTGCCTAAGAATGACCTTAAGAAGTGAGCTTGGCTTGTTTTTAAATTTTCATTATGTCAAAAACTATAACTTGAATGATCAACTTGGAATATCCTAGGTAAAGCTGTCAGGTTTTCTCTTTTTTGTCACAGATTGGTTTATAATGCACAGACATACAGTTAAATGTGTTATTTGCTATGAAGCCTGCCCCTCACTCAGGCTTCACAATGCCAGTACCTCATTATCCAGCACGGATGTTCTGATCACTAGCCACTGTCAAGCCATTAGATAGGTTCCTGGGCTGGCCCAGCCCCAGGTGCCAGCCACTGGTCCATTATGGCCAGGGATTGACCTGGAAATGTGGCTGTTTGGCCCCGCTCTCAAAAAGGAAGGACCCACTTGGAAAATAATATCACTGTTCATGTACCTTCAAGAAGGGGATCTCCACACAGTCTTTTTTTTTTTAATCCAGCTTCGACAGCCTCTTTCCTTCCAGATGGTGCACGGAGCCAAGCCTGTCAGAGACCCTTAGTCTCCTGCTGCCTTTTAATGCTGGTCATTGATTGCTAATGACCCCCAGCTGGACTGGCTCCGCAACCCATTTAACCCCTCCCTGCTGGGTCCCCGGCTCATGCAGGGTGAGAGGCAGTGAGAGCTGGAAGTGGGAAGGTGCCAAGTCATCCAGGAGCTCCTGCCCTTCCAGAGCTAGTGGCGCGTTTCCTCTCACCATCACACATGTCCCAGATCGCTCCAGTGGAGAGCTCCTGTTAACATGATTCTCCCTACCTTGTCACATAAATGCTACCAGGCTTCTGATTGCTAAAATTTCATTGAATAAGCCAGGAAACACTGAAAGAATGCTTTCTGTAGGTTCAAGAGTTGAAGACTCCTGATATGAATCCCCTGAAATACATTAGTTTGGAAACTTAAAATTACACCAGAACGTGTCTTTTGGTCAAATTTAGTAATCACAACGACTCATATGTGTCAGTATACAAAATGACTCCAAAAGAAGCCTGAGGGAAGGTGATAATTTCCTTCTTAAGGCCTAAATCACTGTATAACCCAGGAGATACCCATTTCAATTATGCTGATAATAGCTGTAAGTATTTACTTTGGTTAAACTTGGCTTGTTTTTTTCTGCAACATGTTGGAACATGCTTATAGCTATACTAGTCAGGTGACTCAGAGAAGGGAGATTTAAAGGGGAAGAAAGTTGATGCCATTCATTTGTTGAGAGATCTTGAGTCCAGTGGAGAAACTCAAACTCAGGTCTCATATGACCTGCTTATGAGAAAATAACCTTCTATAAAAATAAAGGGAAGTAGAGGGCATGAGAGATCAGCATTTTGTTTATGAGTTCATACCACTATGAACCATATGAGGTTATTGTTTTTGTTAACCTCATATCAAACTGTAAGAAAACAAGCAAAAGAAATTAAGTAATTCTGTATGACCCTACAGAACCAAAGTCTGAACTCTTAATCTGAGCAGAGAACTAAGAGCTTTGAGTCTCACTATTTTTATAAATCTTTAAATGTTTACTGGATAGTTGAATCAGATTTCATTTACAGTGTACTAAAGAATTTTTTTTCCAACATGAAGCACAAAATAGGAAAATAACCCAAATGTAATTATTTTCTATTTAACCTTGTCTCCCCCAGATACCTCCTATTTTATTGGGTTTTTGGAGATTAAAACTGAAAGAACCAGAGGAATCTATTTTTTCACCACTAATACTACATTGATTTCACTTTTGCATCTCATTAGTTTAATGCAAACAAAAATCATACCTGTGATTTCATTTCCTCTATTATTCACATTCTCTATGTTTCCCACAGGTACATACTTATCTGTCAGTCATTTGTGTGTATAATCTCCCTCAAACCAACTCATTCATACTAATGACTGCTCTCTCTATTTGTAAAAATAATGTAGAATTTATGAACCTGGGCAGGTGTTTGTACAGCTGTATGACATTAATCTATAAAGTGCAGGTTTTGCTCACACCTGGGGAAAGACTAAGTGAGCTTAAAATGTGGTCTTTTAGTCCATCAGTAACCAAATGACCCAGAAAGGTGTTCAGATGAGGCCACTTTGTGCAGCATTGCATTTTAAATGACTGAACTGTATTAGAATGAAGTTCTGGTGTAGTTATGGAGAATTTTTCCCCCGAATGTATTTTGATTGATCATCTTTAAATTCCAGCAAGCCAGTAGGGCCAACAGCATTTATGTCCATTTTGCAGATGAAGTACTAAGAGGCCAAATAGCAGGAAGTCTGTAGTTACAGCATCTTAAAGTTGGCAAGGACCTTAAAGAGCATCTCAGCTAATGGTTCTCAGCCTTTACCTGCTCTCACACTGGTTTCGTGCAACAAACCTCCATCAGGCACATCTTTCACTGTACACAGATGCTCACACACTGGGAAGGAGCGTGACCCTATGGAGAACAGCTCAGAATCTCCAGGCAAGAACAGATGTAACGTCCCACATCACCATCCTCTGTTGAAAAAAAAAAAAAAATCACTCTATTAGTCCAACTCCATTTTACAGATAAAACATGGCGGCCCAAGGAGGTAGGCATTTCACCCAGAACTTGAACTATGCCCAGGCCTTCTGACCCCCAAGTCCAGTGCTGGCGTCAGTACAGCTGACTGGCCCTTTGCACACTCACAACAGAAACCAGAGCCAGGTGCCCAATTTAGACAGCCAGGCAGAGCTGGGGATGAACACCCCAGAATCCCCTGCCATGAGGAATCAAAGACCCAGTCACAATTAGTTTAGTAAAACCAGCACTATCTGGTGTCCCATATCCTCAAGCATTTAAAATGTCATTCCAATCTTCAAAGACATTCTTCCGTTCCATTTTTATCTGCTTTTACCCAGGACATTGTTTCCCAGCACCCGAGTAGTTCACTAGGTGATTTGCATCTCATTAGGAGCTCCAGAAATGACATCTCCCAGCCTGCTGCCTGGCACTGTCGGTCTGCTAAGCAGCAGATCCAGGTTGTGGATATTTTTTTTCATGTTGACATTTTTGAAAAAGCTGAATTAATGCTGTTTTCCCACTGGGCACAGTTTGGGTGGCCATTTTCGCCTTAATTCCTGTCCCCCTACAGGACCAAAGTTATAGAACAGAAGAAGTGGGTCATCCCCACATGAAGACACCTGGCTGAAAAGGAATGCTGTGAGACCTCAAAATAAGCAGTTTAAAAACTCCTAAAAACAGAGAGATGGGACATGTTATAAGCATTCTGACCACTATGCAAACTAAAAGAAAAAGAAGGAAAAGTAACACAACCCACTGGAATCTGTATAACTGATTCTAAACATGTACCTTTTAAACATTTTTGACCAGTTTCAAGCCTCCTAACACCTCAGAGTTTGCCTTGGGTTTGTTTTGCTTTAAAGGAAGTCTTACTAGGTTCAAATGGCTTTTCAGCTTTGTCACACATTCATATAGAAACTTCCAGAAGAGTACTGAGCAGCATTGTACTTCTGGAAATCAGATATAATGTTTCTATGATCAGCAAAACTTTTCTTTTGGAATAAGAGAAGTGATTTTCCCAGTGTCCAGGGAAATCAGTGTCTGCTTTGGGCTCAAGCCATTTAATGCCGCTTCCAGGGCAAAGAAAATGCTTGATGACATTGAAGGCCCTATTGGAGATGCTCCCCCTTCCCAGAATTTCTTCTGTCCTTGCAAAACCTCTCTGATCCTGGGCCGACTTTCAAGATGGCAGCTAACAAATCCACAAAATCAACCTAAGCTCTTCAGTTCAGTTCAATTGCTCAGTCATGTCCGACTCTTTGTGACCCCATGAATCGCAGCACACCAGGCCTCCCTGTCCATCACCAACTCCTGGAGTTCACTCAGACTCACGTCCATCGAGTCAGTGATGCCATCCAGCCATCTCATCCTCTGTCATCCCCTTCTCCTCTTGCCCCCAATCCCTCCCAGCATCCGAGTCTTCTCCAATGAGTCAACCCTTCGCATGAGGTGGCCAAAGTACTGGAGTTTCAGCTTTAGCATCATTCCTTCCAAAGAAATCCCAGGCTGATCTCCTTCAGAATGGAGGATCTCCTTGCAGTCCAAGGGACTCTCAACAGTCTTTTCCAACACCAGAGTTCAAAAGCATCAATTCTTCAGTGCTCAGCCTTCTTCACAGTCCAACTTTCACAACCATACATGATCACAGGAAAAACCATAGCCTTGACTAGATGGACCTTTGTTGGCAAAGTAATGTCTCTGCTTTTGAATATGCTATCTAGGTTGGTCATAAGTTTCCTTCCAAGGAGTAAACGTCTTTTAATTTCATGGCTGCAGTCACCATCTGCAGGAAAGAGTTAAATCTCTGATCTTTTCCAACCCTGGCTACAAATTAAAATCATCTGAAAGGGGGAGGGGCATTTTTAAAATAATAACAATTCCAGAGACCTAATCCTAACCAACTGAATTAGGATTTCCAGAGGTGAGGCGGAGACATTAGTGTTTTTCAAAAGGTCTTTAGGTGATACTAATGTATAGAGAAGGCAGGGAACCACTTTCATGTCCCAAGAATCATGGCAGCCCCTTAAGCGTACCTGCTCTGCCTCCGCTGCCGTGCTTGCTCTTTCCACGTGTTATATGCCATCCTCACTACAGCCTTACTTGCATGCTCATCATCAGCAAGTTCAGACCTGTAACATGTACTAGAGCTGGGATTCATACTTAGGTTTTTCTGACTCCCCTGCCTTTTTTCGTCTGCAACATTCATGTTTCTTAAAGCGTGGGATGTAGATCTCTGATAGTTTGCACATTGATTTTAGGTGGTGTGTGGATATGACCTTAAATAACACTGAATTGTGTAAAAGAAAGTTATTCCTTTTACAATTCTCACTTTAAATTCTTCAGATTAAGGAGAAAGTCTTAGTGGTACTAGTATGTCTTAAATTCTTCTCACCTGTCTTTTTAACAAAACTTTAAGAAGCCCAGAACATTCTGTGGGAAATAGAATCTAGCTCAGGTGTAATAATATTGTTTTATTCCCACTGAATTTACTTTATGATTTTCTTCTATTTATGGCAAATAACACATGGTTTACACTTACAATAGTGAGCAAAGCTTCATTTTAAAAGAAGTGTATTTAAGTGAAAAAAGAAATTAAGTTGATTTTTAAAATATTAAAGAACAGTACAGGTGTCTTGAATATAGCAAAAAAAAAAAAGTTTACGTGGCAGTTGAATGACAGAAGTTTGAAAAATACTTTACTACAACATGGCAATTTTAAAAATAGGCATCTCCACACCTGTTAGCCAATGGGAACTTTCATCTACCATTTCATTACACCAGACAGGCAACTGGTTTCTCAGGGTCCATGGTTCCCAAGTCCAACTGGTTCCTCAAAGGTCCAACCAGGACCTTTGAACTTTGTTGCTGCTACCAGCTCAAGAGGAATCCTGAAACACAGGAGACTGATAACCACGGACAGGAGGAAAGGGCAGGCATTCACCCTCTCAAGTAGTTAATGAAATGCAGATCAAAACAAATGATATGCCATTTTTTTCACCTATTGAATTGTCAGGCTTTTTCTTCAAGATGCTGGTCCATGATACTGAAAGCCTTCAGAAACAAGCCATCTCAGGTACAGGTGATTGAAGTATATTTTGCTACATACTTCCTAGAAGGCAATTGGAAATAAAATTTGTAAATTTTAAAAATATATATAATCTGTGGCCAATAATTCCACTTCTAGGGACTTATCCTAAGAAAATAATGTGAATTGTCAAAGCTCAAACTATGAGTATGTTCCCCACAGCATTGCTTATTATTGAAAAACACTGCAAGCAACTTCTGTGCCCAAAACAAGAAATTGTATAAGTTAATTATGGTTCATTCATAAAATGAAATAGCATGCAACTTTAGAATTGATGCCATTTAGATAAATCTGGAAGACAGATAAGAAATGTGTTCCAACATTTGCTGCTATTATGGCAATGGGATCAGGGTTTTTTGTGGGTTTTTTTTTTTTTTTCTTTTCATTGCTTAACTTATTTGAACATCATGTTCATTCATTACTTTAAAAATGTAACTCAAAGTATGATACTATTTTTAAATTAGGCTAAATAATGGAAAAATATTTATGACTTTACTGTTAAGTATGAGGAAAAGTAGTAACAAAGTATATGAATGACTGATTTTTTATTTTAAAAAAGTGAATATATATTCCTAGAAAAAATATTGAAATTATTTAAGAACAAATTATACAACGAATCTTGTTTGTTAAACGCCATTTTCATCTCCCTTGTTTGCAGACTAAGGTTCCCCAGAGGTGTCCCAGGATAGGAAAGTCCTTGGCAATAATATCCCAATTGACAGAAACAAAGAGTGGACCACAGAAATGGAATAGGCCTTAACAAGAATGATGAATAGTTACCATTCATTCATTCATTATTTGGTGAGTGTATGTCAAGCCCTGAGCTACAAAATAGTTTCAGGAGAAGTTATTACCACTTCCCTTACTAATAAGGAGAAAATTCCACACAGACAATTTAAAACTCCACCATCTTCCACAGGCACTAATGTAACTCAGGGATGTTTTCTTTGTAGCAATTTTGCAATTTTGAAGAAGATTGTTCATGACATAACATGGCAACTGGGAAAATTTGTAGCTCTCCTTTCATCTTAGAAAGGAAGATCTGAATTACATGCACCCCAGGAGAAAATCTCCCTTTCTGGTTGTGTGTGTGTGTGTTTTACAAAAACCTACTGAATTCCTTAGTCTTTCCTGAAGTTAGACGTAGTAAGCTGAAAACTTGTCAGAATGTCTCAGTTAAAGAACAAGCATCAAAATACAGGCCATGACCTAGGCCACAAGGTTTGAATCAAAAGACCCGAGTCCAAGCCCAGGTTCTGAGCAGAAGCCAGCAGAGCGGCCCAAGCTCCGTGACCTTCAGAACCCCTAGACATAAAAGCAGAGAGCTGAACCACAGAGATTATCATCCTCCATATCATGACTGAAAATGGAACATTTGAACTTGCAAGACATGATTTCTCCCCTTTGACTCCCTATCCAGTATGTATGGATGTGAGAGTTGGACCATAAAGAAGTATCCAGTACATATGTAGCCAGTACATACATATTGGATACTTACTGTACATACATACTTACTGTATCCAGTATGTATGGATGTGAGAGTTGCACCATAAAGAAGGCTGAGTGCCAAAGAATTGAAGCTTTTGACCTGTGGTGTTGGAGAAGACTCTCTTTTTTATTTATTTATTTATTTTAATTGGAGGCAATATTGTAGTGGTTTTTGCCATACATTGACATGAATCAGCCATGGTGTACATGTGCCTCATCCTGAAACCTCCTCCTACCTCCCTCCCCATCCCATCCCTCAGGGTCATCCCAGTGCACCGGCCCTGAGCACCCTGTCTCATGCATCAAACTTGGACTGGTGATCTATTTCACATATGATAATATACATGTTTCAGTGCTGCTCTCTCAAATCATCCCACCCTTGCCTTCTCCCACATGGAGAAGACTCTTGGGCTGCAAGGAGATCCAACCTGTTAATCCTAAAGGAAATCAGTCCTGAATATTCATTGGAAGGACTGATGCTGAAGCTGAAGCTCTAATACTTTGGCCACCTGATGTGAAGAGCCAACTCATTGGAAAAGACCTTGATGCTGGGAAGGATTGAAGGCAGGAGAAGAAGGGAGTGACAGAGGACAAGATGGTTTTATGGCATCAGTGACTCAATGATGAGTTTGAGCAAGCTCCAGGAGATGGTGAAGGACAGGGAAGCCTGGCATGCTGCAGTCTGTGGGGTTGCAAAGAGTCAGACATGCCTGAGCAACTGAACAACAACAACAACTCCTTATCAGGACTCTGAGCTTCTCTGACATAGCCCATGTCCCACAGCATATCAGGAGCCAGTGGTTTACAATATACTGGTCGTTTATCTGAAATTCAAATCTAGACAAATATTTCTTTTCTTTTCTTTTCCTAAGTCTGGCAACCCTAATTCCACAGACTTCATAATTATACAATTTCCTATAGACTGCATTCTTTTTTTTTTTTTTTTTTGGCTGTGCCCGAGCAGCATGAGAAATCCTAGTTCCCCAAGCAGGGATCGAACCCATGTCCCCTGCAATGGGAATGAGGAGTCTTAACCACTGAATCACCACCAGAGAAGTCCCACAGACTGCATTTTTAACGTAGTGCAAATCATTGAACACGCTATGCCAGTGTGGTTCTTACTAGTCTAGTACCCTGGCTGTCAACCATGCTGCACGTTAGAACCATCTAAGGAAATTAAATCTATCTGTCTATCCATCTGGTCTTCTCTGGTGACTCAGCAGCAAAGAATCTGTCTGCAATGCAGGAGACGCAGGTTCTATCCCTGGGTCAGGAAGATTTCCCCTAGAGAAGAAAATGGCAACCCACTTCAGTATTGGCTCAGACAGTAAAGCATCTGCCTACAAAACTGGAGACCCGGGTTCAATCCCCAGGTTGGGAAGATCTCATGGAGAAGGAAATGGCAACCCACTCCAGTATTCTTGCCTGGAAAATCCCATGGACAGAGGAGCCTGGGAGGCTACATAGTCCATGGGGTCGCAAAGAGTCGGACACGACTGAGCGACTTCACTTCACTTCAGTATTTTCACCTGGGAAATCCCATGGACAGAGGAGCCTGGTAGGGCTACAGTCCAAGGGGTCCCAAGAGTCAAACTCAACTTAGTGACTAAACTACCACCAGCACCATCTATCTATCTGTCTGTCTGTCTGTCTATTTTTGTTCTACCTGTATCTATATGTATCTATATACAGATATGGGGCTTGACTGGGGGCTCAGTGAACAATCTGCCTGCAATGCAGGAGACCCAGGTTTGATGCCTGGGTTGTGAACATCCCCTGGAAGAGGGCATGGCAACCCACTCCAGTATTCTTGCCTGGAGAATTCATGGACAGAGGAGCCTGGTGGGCTATAGTGCATGAATGTGTAGTAGGTCCTGATCTGGGCATTGGTAATTTTTTAATTTATTTTTTAATTGGAGGAAAATTGCTTTACAATGTTGTGTTGGTTTCTGCTATACAACAACTCAAATCAGCCATCATTATACGTATATCCCCTTCCTCTTGAGCCTCCCTCCCTTCCTCCCATCCCACCCCTCTAGGTCATCACAGAACACCAAGCTGGGCTCTCTGCATTATATATGGACACTGGTACTTTTAAAAGCTGAACATCTGCTTTAGTGTGAAGAAAATGACCCTAAATAGAATATATCTCGTAACCTCATATAGGATTTGCCATCTGTAAATCCAAATTCTGTTTGCTTCAAGAGGATGTTTTACTTGGCAAGCAAGCCTGGAAATGCCTCATCCACAAAATGGCAATCAAATCAGCAGTCCTACTGCTCTGAAAGTATCCATGTCTGCTGAGGCCCTCAAGGAGGGTGCAAAAGACTGGCTTTCCCTGGAACCCTGCTCCCTGCCTGCCCACTCCTCAAGACTTGGAATCCATATTGTCCCACCAAGCCAGAGAATATTCAGGCTGCATGACCCATCCTGCCATCCCTGTGGTTGTCTTTCCCTTGCTGTAACCACGCTAGGTAATTTACCAGAACTGGCACATCCAGATTAGGTGATGAAAAGGGAGACAGTCTTAGAGTCAACGTTTGGGAAGAGCCAAAATAGCTCTAACTCAGCAAGTCAAATAGAACAGAGGAAGTCCTTCTTTATCTCTGAGATGCTAGGAGAAAAACAAAAAGCCTCATTTGTGACTTAAAATTGTGTTTGAATTAGGGTTGCCAGATTTAGAGGAGAAAATAGGACACCTGGCTAGATTTGAATTTCGATAAATAACCAATCACTTTTTAGTATATGTCCTGAATATTGCACAGGATATACTTACACTCACAATGGCACCCCACTCCAGTACTCTTGCCTGGAAAATTCCACGGACGGAGGAGCCGGGTAGGCTGCAGTCCATGGGGTCGCTAGGAGTTTACGACTGAGCGACTTCACTTTGACTTTTCACTTTCATGTGTTGGAGAAGGAAATGGCAACCCACTCCAGTGTTCTTGCCTGGAGAGTCCCAGGGACGGAGGAGCCTGGTGGGCTGCCGTCTGTGGAGTCGCACAGAGTTGGACACAACTGAGCGACTGAACTGATACTTACACTCAAAAGGTATCAGTTGCTTATCTGAAATTCAAATGTAAGCAGGTACCCTATATTTGATATAGCCACTCTAGTTAGAATATACCTGCATGTTCAATAAAGAAAATTGAAATATTAAATTCCCAAGCAAGTCATTTAAAGTTACAGAACAAAGCCATCAACTGAATTCAGCCATTTGTTTCTCACCACAGGCTTGAACAATTGTGCAGTCATGCCATGTAATGACTTGGAATTAAGGAATAAGGAGTTCAGTTCAGTTCAGCCACTCAGTCATATCCAACTCTTTGTGACCCCATGAACTGCAACATGGACTATGACCCCATGGACCCCAGGCCTCCCTCTCCATCACCAACTCCCAGAGTTTACTCAAACTCATGTCCATTGAGTCGGTGATGCCATTCAACCATCTCATCCCCTGTTGCCCCCTTCCCCTCCCACCTTCAATCTTTCCCAGCATCAGGATCTTTTTAAATGAGTCAGTTCTTTGCATCAGGTGGCCAAAGTATTGGAGTTTCAGCTTCAACATCAGTCCTTCCAAATAATCAGGACTGATTTCCTTTAGGATGGACTGGTTAGATCTTGCAGTCCAAGGGACTCTCAAGAGTCTTCTCCAGCACCACAGTTCAAAAGCATCAATTATTCTGCACTCAGCTTTCTTTATAGTCCAACTCTCACATCCATATATGCTGCTGCCACTGCTGCCAAATTGATTCAGTCGTGTCCAACTCTGCGCGACCCCATAGACTGCAGCCCACCAGGCTCCGCTGTCCCTGGGATTCTCCAGGCAAGAACACTGGAATGGGTTGCCATTTCCTTCTCCAGTGCATGAAAGTGAAAAGTGAAAGTGAAGCTGCTCAGTTGTGTCCGACTCTTCACGACCCCATGGACTGCAGCCTACCAGGCTCCTCTGTCCACGGGATTTTCCAGGCAAGAGTACTGGAGTGGGTTGCCATTGCCTTCTCCACATCCATACATGACTACTGGAAAACCATAACTTTGACTAGATGGACCTTTGTCGGCAAAGTCATGTCTCTGCTTTTTAATATGCTGTCTAGGTTGGTCATAACTTTTCCTCCAAGGAGCAAGCATCTTTTAGTTTCATGGCTGCAGTCAACATCTGCCGTGATTTTGGAAACCCAAAAAATAAAATTTGCCACTGTTTCCCCATCTGTTTGCCATGAAGAGATGGGACTGGATGCCATGACCTTAATTTTCTGAATGTTGAGCTTTAAGCCAACTTTTTCACTCTCCTCTTTCACTTTCATCAAGAGGCTCCTTAGTTCTTCTTCGCTTTCTGCCATAAGGGTGGTGTCATCTGCATATCTGATGTTATTGATATTTCTCCCAGCGATCTTGATTGCAGCTTGTGCTTCATCCAGCCCAGCATTTCTCATGATGTACTCTGCATATAAGTTAAATAAGCAGGGTGACAATATACAGCCTTGACCTACTCCTTTTCCTATTTGGAACCAGTCTGTTGTTCCATGTCCAGTTCTAAGTGTTGCTTCCTGACCTGCATATAGGTTTCTCAAGAGGCAGGTCAGGTGGTCTGATATTCCCATCTCCTTCAGAATTTTCCACAGTTTATTGTGATCCACACAGTCAAAGGCTTTGGCATAGTCCATAAAGCAGAAGTAGATGTTTTTCTGGAACTCTCTTGCTTTTTCAATGATTCAAAGGATGTTGGCAATTTGATCCCTGGTTCCTCTGCCTTTTCTAAAACCAGCTTGAACATCTGGAAGTCCATGGTTCACGTATAATAAAGAGTATTCCCTAAATCAGATATAACTTAGCATTTCCTGGTGCTATTGAAACTCCCTCCATATTTCTTGCATTTTCTGACAGATTTATATCCAGTTTATTATAGAGTTCTGTGACAACTCAGAAGAGAAGGTGTGTTCAAGATCTCAAAAATTAAATCAAAAAGGTGCAGGGGGAAAAAATGTACAGAGCTTCTTGAAAAGGAAAGAGACCTATGTTAAATGCAAACTGGTATTCATGATATAATATACTTTTAAAAAAGCACAGTAGGTAGGTGGCACCCAGAGTATGGGCTTCCCAGGTGGTGCTAGTGGTAAAGAACCTACCTGCCAATGCAGGAAATGCAAGAGACGTGGGTTCAATCTCTGGGTCAGGGAGGTGTCCCTGGAGGAGGGCATGGCAACCCACTCTAGTATTCTTGCCTGGAAAATTCTATACAGAGTAGCCAGGCTGGCTAAAGTCCATGGGGCCACAAAGCATAGGACATGACTGAGCGTGCACACACTAACAAAACCCAAAGTATTACAAATTGAAGTTTGGCTTGGCTTACAAATATTTATGTGAGGCAGAAGTTGGCTACTTACAGAATATGAACTTCATTGTCTCCAAAGTAAAAGACTCATATTCTAATGTATGTCTTCAAACTCAAATTGCCCAGTTTATCTACATAAACTAGTCAAATGAACTAGGAAATTGCCAGATAATCCTGTTGCTTTGTATCTCTTAAGGACAAACTGATTGGCTCAAGGGCTAAAAGACAGGGATTCATGCATCCACTCTGCCACTTACAGACTTAGTCTTTCTCACCTGTAATTTCTTTATGTGCTGAAAGAAACAATAATTTTTGCTCTACATGCCTCATTATTTTTTTTTAATTTTTAAGGAAAAAAATCTTGACAAACTTTTCAAAGTGCATACATACATAGATTTAATCAGTGTACCATATGCTATTTTGTGTTTTGTGTCTTTTTCTTAATTTTGAATTTTCATGTATCAGTATCATAGCCATTTTTATCCTCATTGGTGCTTTCATGACATGACATCATATTTATATCTCAGCAGTAATTTCTCCCCAATTATTAAATATTTATTATGATTCTAGCTTTTTTCTGTTGAAGAAAGTGTTACATCCACCTTCATTCAAGTGGTCTTTTTGTTCTCTTTCAGTTTACTTTGTTGGAACATGGTCCTTGAAACAAGTTGCTTAGCTTTTGTTATCTTTGTCAAGTCACTTCAGGAGAGGGGAAGCCTATAGACTTATCTGTGTATCCAGGGCCACTCCCACATTGTCTTTTGACCTTTCAATTTATCCTA
Source organism: Tragelaphus eurycerus (assembly GCA_935064755.1). NCBI lineage: Eukaryota > Metazoa > Chordata > Mammalia > Artiodactyla > Bovidae > Tragelaphus > Tragelaphus eurycerus. Next base: position 1,836,337 of record CAKXYN010000060.1, read on the forward strand.
ATAGAAAGGCAGTAGTAACTGTTTTAACTGAAGCTCTTTGTCAAGGTGGCTGAATATTTTTCGGTATCTCATATCATATTTGTATTTCAACATATATAAATATATCTGTTAGCTCAGTTGGTACAGAATCTGCCTGCAATGCAGGAGACCCAGGTTCAATTCCTGGGTCAGGAAGATCCCCTGGAGAAAGAAATGGCAACCCACTTCAGTATTCTTGCCTGGAGAATTCCATGGACAGAGGAGCCTGGCAGACTACAGTCTTTGGGGTCGCAAGAGTCAGACATGACTGAGCGACTAAACCACCACCACCATCTTTCTCCTTCCTTAGCCTTTCCACATTATGTACAATATGGTGTCTCTATATTTTAATTTGTTTTTAATCTTTCTGTTGGGCTTTCTTTCATCTTAAGGTTTTGTTAATGTTCATCATATAGAATATTTTACTTTAATATAATTGAACCCATCCTTGTCCCTATTATCTTCTTCCACAGTTAAGATAAGTAGTCTATTTCATTTCCTTCTATGGTTTTCATGGGGCTATTTAAAATGTTTAACTATATAACATCTGGAATTTATTGTGGCCTGTGAGAATCAAGAACTGTATCGAGAACAGTAAAAGATTTAGAATTTAAAAATAACTAACTTGAGTTCAGCAGCAATAGCTATGGCCTGAGGCACGTCACTCACCTCTTAAGGCACGGTGTCCTCTACTAGACTGAATGCAAGGACTTTGTCTTATTTCTTTGTCTTCCCCACATTATCAAGCAAATTACCTCACATATAGAATGTGTTTTGTAAGCTCTGTATTTAAGTTATATTTTTGCACATTGCTGTCCAGTTGTTGTAACAGCAGTAATTGAATTTGTTTCTCAATTTAGTTGGCTGCTTGTGATTGATCATATATCACTAATACTCAGTTTTGTTCCAATAGCAAAATACCTGTTCCAGTGTTTTGAAAAACATCATAAAATATGGAGGTATTAAAGTTAAAATAATAAAAATTAAAATTTGATGCTAAATCAGACACCAACTTATGCTAGATTCTAGTATGATATCAGATACTAATATTTTGTTTTAATTTATGGGAAATTTTAAAAAGAGAAAATTCAATGCAATAACTGATTCTTTCTAAGAATTGGGAAAAGAACACCCACCCATGGTACAACAAGTTCATGAAGAGCAAAAGTTGAGAACCACATCTTATATTAAGCATTTCTAGTGGAGAATATAAATAAAGGCTTCTGATCAATTGTAATCTTTACATAAAGAACAACTGAACTGAGCTGAACTTCAGCTAAACCCCAAAACTATTTAAGATCAGTCTTTTGAGTTGCTAGGGTTGGAATTCCTGTACTAGTAGAAAGTCTAAAAGAGAATAGATGTCAGATCTCCAGCACATACTTAAAACAAGCAACCTGAACTCTAAATACTTCTGTTCATTAATCTGTAAATCTGAAGGTATAATGTAAAAGAGCCTCACAACCTCAGGTTCTACCATATTACAAAATATGGACTTTGTAAAGCATATGGAGGTATGTGTGTTGGAACTATCAGAAAGTACCCATTTCAGTTCTGGATTCCTTATACTCTGAGGTTGCTGCTAGTGCAAGAGGCTGGAGTCCTGTTCTCTGCACTGCTCCTGAAGAAGTAAATGGGGATATCTGTCCAGGCTACTGGAATCCTCTGCAAGCACCATCATTCTGCTGTGCTAATTAATATTTTTTCATGGAGCTTACTTTTATGCAGATCTTTGACTTTTTAAAAAATTTTTTTATTAAGAAAGACAATATGGTATAGTTTTCTTAACTGCTAGACTAGGAGGTAGGAGACATAGGGTTGGGTCTCTACTCTACCACTTAAACTGGAGTGAGTCATTCCACATTTATGGGCCTCAGTTTCCTTTTGTGAAAAAAATGAGTACTTAGAACAGACAGTTCCTAAAGCCCTGTGTGGTTCTAATAGTCATGTTCAAACATACATATGTTCCAGTTCAAAAAAATGCAAAACTTTATATTTAGGATACATAATTTGCTCTTCATAATGGTCTTTGCTGAGTCATTCTTCACTTAGAAAATTCCCCTAGAATTTGTTTGTAGAGTAAGAATCTCTAATAAAATCAAACTATGATTCCAAGTACAAATCGCCCTTTTATAAATAATTAGTTTATGGTATACATATCCTTGGTTCAGGAAAGTGATATCTCTTCTCCAGACCATGACACTCATGAGCAGTATTTTATGGCAGCTCTGTGTGTGTGTGTTTGTGTGTGTGTTTGTGTCTGTGTATATGTTGGCAAGAAGTTAGAACTGCTACATTCTGATTCAGATATAGTGCAAAAGGATAGCAGCTTTCACAGAAAGCACCAGCTTAGAAAGGAAATAAATCATGACTTCATTGTACACATGGCTTCTTAATCTCCAGGGCATCCTTGGTCCAGGGTTCTGAAATCAGGACTAAGAGAGGCTGCTCCGTGAAATCGTGCAATCATCCTTTCCCCTTCTCCTTTACACTACCTCCAGGGACTGCATGGATCAGTGGCATTGTTCAAAGCATTTCAGATAATACAAGCTCAAGCCACTTTGCCTCCAAAATGTATCCCACCAAAGGTTTGTTTCTCATCTACCCAGCCATGTGTGTTCTCCAGATGTCTTTGAACTCTCACTGTAGGACGTGGTACAAACTGCCCCAGATTGCCTTCATTGCCTTAACTATCTCACCAAGACGGCATTCTCTACTCTACAAAGGCTGACCACCAACCTCTACTTCACCAGCATGGACAAACCAATTTGCCTTCTGTCACTGTCGACTGCTGACTCAGATAAGAAAGATGAAGCAAAGTCCCTGATAGCTGCCCTTGTTTACACTTAGCAGTCCGCACGGGTGTGTGTGTGTGTGTGTGTGTGTGGCATATTTCTCCTGATATTAGCAAAGCTCTAACTTGCCTGTTAAAATAGGACAGGGTTTCTGCTAAATGCATTTATGTGATGAACAATTTTACACTTAATTTTCCCAAAACCTCAGATAGTTGACAGAAAAGTTCTGCTATCCTGTTGCAGATTCAGAAAATGGTCTTGCACAGAAGCAGCGAACACCTCGCCGAAGATGTCAGGAGCCCAAAATGTTGAGTAGCCCTGAGGACACCATGTACTATAACCAGTTAAATGTGAGTTCAAAGTGGCCATAAAGCTGTTTCACTGGCTTTGTTTCCAGTTAATAATTCTGTTATTAATACCTGTTCCAGCCCCTCCAGCCCCACCCCCACTCTCTTATACTCTCGTCTTGAACATGTGCTTAGGCTCTTTATCTGTTGCTTTCATGTCAGGATGTCTGCCTTCACGGTGAATAATTGATGTGGTTTATCAAAGACGAGCAAGATGCATGCTTCATCAGGCTCACTTGAGCCCTTTGATCAAAAAAATTATGCTGTGACTTCTGATATTATCAGCATCTGCTTGCATTCAACACAAAATCACTTTGAATTAAAAATTAACGACTTGCTGCTTTGCTTTGACTGTGTGTTCTTGGCCCTCTCCACAGGGAACTCTAGAATATCAAGGGAGCAAGAGGAAGCCAAGAAAACTTGGGTAAATATCTGTCTTCTTAGTTCTAAGCAACTGTAAACAGACGGAGTCCTTTGTGATATTACAGAAAATGCAAAACTTTCTAGAGAGGCTTCTAAAAATATGCAGTGGGGATATCATCACTATTATTGACATTGGAAACTACTTTTCACAGTAGCAAGTATACAAAACTTGAATCTATTCTGTCTGAAAAGACTGAAATTGCCACCAAAAGGTAAATGTTATTTCTCATAATTATCCCAGGGAATTATGCTGTCTTTATAATTCAAGACATGTATTGGGCTGTATAAAACTCTCCCACAATCAGAGCACTCCATGTAGTGCGAATACTCCTTCTTCCACATTCCTCTACTCCTGAGCCTTAAAGGTACGCACAGGAAATTTTCTCCCAATGATTAGCCAGGGGACGCTACAGAGTTTGTGGCTGATTTGACTGTTAGCATATCGATTGAGGATAGCAATGAGATAGGTAATTAGTAGTAGTTTGAGAGCTAAAGATGGTCGGGGGGGAGCTTTCTCATCTAGAGGGAACCAGACAAGTTAATTCACATAAATCAAACTGCAATATGATCACAACTTCAAGACACCACTAAATCGGGCCCGTTATTAGTGTGTGACCCAGATGTGAAAGGCTTTGTGAATCAGACCCCAGTTTCCATGCTGGGAGACCCTGAGCTACACTAAGCTGTGCCCCACCACCCACTGTGAGGGCCTAGCCCTGTTCCAGGTACTCACACCATTTTAGCTGCCCCATTGATGACTGCTGCACTTATTTTCTTTTTCTGCTGAAACTCTTTCCTTTGTTGCAGCCATATCAAAGTGCTTGATGGAGAAGATGAATATTACAAATCTCTGTCACCTGTGGACTCTATCCCTGAAGAAGACAACTCAGTCCACCCTTTCTTTTTTTCTTCATCTTCAAAAGGGGCATCTTTTGCTCAGCACTGAGCTATACTTCCTGCCTCCCAAGTCTGTTGAGGGTAAGAACAATCATGGTAATTCACTGACTGTCATTTAATAAGAAAGGTGCAATGGGATCAACTTCTTTGGTTGATCTTGATGTGGTCTGTGCTGGAGCCTTACTGAACAATTTTCAGATTCCAAACCATTTTCTCCTACCTCTATCACCTTCTCCCCTCCCCCTGCAACATCTGCTCTGTAGCCTGAGCTGGGCAACCCCTCCTTTTCTTATCTTTTGAGTCCCTGTGGGACATGAGCACACCTCCACTACAGCAATACCCATAATTCATGCCCCAACATCTACAAGAGTAACAATCTCACCGGAGGGCACTGATGATATTTCTTTATTTTTCCTACCACATCGTTCCATGCAGAATCTGCCCCTGTGAAAATCCAGGAGTCCCTTTCCTCCTCACCTCTGCACTGCATCCTCTTTCCTTTTGCTGGTCTTTTCTATCCTTCCCACCTCACCACAGTATTGGGGCTCCATTGCTGAGTGCCCCCATCCTGGAGGGATACACTCAAGGTCTCTGAGGCCAGGATAATGTTTCATGCTCAGGGGAAGAAGCCTGAACCTTTCAGGTTCTTCCTTTAAGGCAAATGAACCCCTCTGCTGCTAGTTATTATTCTGATAAAGCTTTCTTTATTCCACCTTACTAAGACACCTTCATCAGACGGTAAAAAGAAAGGAATGAACTAGAAAGAAAATTTGGGCCCATCAGAGTTCGTGTCACATCATTTTGTAGCTGTTCATTCCCTGGTTGACTGTCACCATGACGCCGTGAGTAGCTGCCGAGGAAGTATCTTGTCTCGTCCATCTTTGTGGCCACAGAGTCTAGCACAGTGCCCAGCACAGGGAGGACATGCCCACCTTGAGTGATGGAGAGACTTAGTTACACAAACATATCTGAAGTTACTTTCAATTATATGTGATATAGGATTGATCACTTTTCTTATACCATAAGCTCTGATTTTTCACTGAAGCTTGGACTAGTCCTATTTAATCATATTATACCATATATGACTCAGTGTGATCCAATGCAACAAACTCTTGAGTAACTACTCTGTGCAAAACAATATGTGAGACTGCTGTGTGATATGAAAATCTAACAAGACCCTTTCTCTAGAAAAGATGATCTTAATATTCTTTCTACTTTAAACATATTTGGCAGATAGTACACATGGGAATACCTAGATTTTGACAAAAATATACTTGAGGAAATAGAAAAAATAATTGTTACCAAAGTTTTAAAGGGGAGAGTTCTAATAAGCATTTTACAAACACAAATGATGAAATGAGGCATTTAAGGATCTCAGAAATTGTAATGTTATAAAAAAAAAGAAATAGAGCCAATTATTCAATAGTTAAACTTTACTGTTTAAAAAATGAGTCTTGATCTTTTTTCCAGGTCTTCACCCTAACTGTATATTCCTAAGGTATGCAAATAGAGCAGAAACACAAATGCATTTTATTTTATTATTTAAAATGTAGTATATAGAATATATAGATTTTAACATTATTATTAATATACGTAGTTTTGGCAATTTCACTTTCATCATTGATTCATCTACTTTTGATTTGATAACGTTAGCTGTTCAAACTGTTGAATATAAATGTTTGTAATCTCCCACTTGTCTGTGTACAATTGTATACACAGGCTTGTTTCTAATTAAAATATATCTATAAATAAAGTTTAAAAGGAAATAAAAGTAATTATAAAACCATAATTCGGAAGCTCTAAAATATCTGGTCACGTAGAATAACTGCTTTGGTAATATCATAGCTCCTGACAGTACTTTAGAAATGAGTTCATTATCAGTCACTGCATAGAGAAGACAGACTACAGATGTTACTCTTTGACTAGTTATAATGCCACAAACTCAAAGAGCATTCTTAAATCTTTAGATGAGAATGATGCAAACTGGAATCTTATAGATGTCTTACTAGATTTATGAAGGTAATGTACATATAGCAAAAACAAAGCAAAAGTCAAACAGTCCAGAGCATTCTTCTTCTCGATGCCCCAAACTTAGTCCCTCTCCCAGGAGCAGTCGTTTTTAAAAATTATTTCTAATTCTTTTAATGGTTTCCATCATGTCTCTGAATAATTTTCTTTGATGTTGACTTGTCATTTTAGACAATATGTACTCTCCCCTCTATGAAAGATGTGCATTTATGTCCATTTCTTCACCCTTCTCTTCTTCCAGTGCTTACAATTTTGTGTTTAAATTGTTGTTGATTACCTTTTAAACTTTAAATTATATAATTAAATATCTATTTTTTGTGCCATTGACTTCAGATAGTAGCTCTGTGAGAATGCCTGGCATGAAGAAAACCAGAAGACTGAAGGATAATGTCAAAACAGATAGAATAATGATCCTTGGACAAAATAGAAATAATTCCAAGAATAGTAGAACAGTATTTTAAAACTTCGTGGAAACCATTGGTGTTCATGTTCTGAGCTGCTGTTTCTTCCTCCATTTTGGTTCATCTGCAGATATGCCTCCATCCCCTTTCTAAACTTAATTTTTAAATATAGTACATATACAGAAATAGGCACAAATCAGAAGACTTAGCTGAGTAAGTTCTCAGAAAGCGAGTATCTATGTAACTACTCCTACAGTCAAGAACAGAACACTGTCAGCACTCTAGAAGCCTCCTTCCCAATCACTACTACCCCCACCTACCTCCCCAAAGAGAAGCACTCTCGTGACATTGTGGCAAATACTTCCTTGATCTTTGTCATAGTTTTACCATTTACATATATCCCTAAACACTACAGTTAGGTTTTATCTTTTATAGATAGATTTGGGAAACTGTATATAAATGGAATCATGTCGTATGTAATTTTAGAGGGCCTTGTTCTTTTTACTCAATGTTATATTTGTGAAGTTCATCTGTGTTATGGGATGTAAATGTAGTTCATTCATTTTCATGACTGTATAGTATTCCAGGATATAATTATGCCATAATTTATTTAGCCATTCTATTTTTGATAAACAAATATGAATTGTTTCCAATCTGGGTCTCTTTTGCAAATTGCTACCACAACATTATTGTATATGTCTCTTAGTTTATATTTACATGCCTTTCTATTGGCTATATACCTAGGATTAGAATTACAGGATCCTAAGGTAATGGCACCCCACTCCAGTACTCTTGCCTGGAAAATCCTATGGATGGAGGAGCCTGGTAGGCTGCAGTCCATGGGGTAGCTAAGAGTTGGATACGACTGAGCGACTTCACTTTCACTTTTCACTTTCGTGCATTGGAGAAGGAAATGGCAACCCACTCCAGTGTTCTTGCCTGGAGAAACCCAGGGATGGGGGAGTCTGGTGGGCTGCCGTCTATGGGGTCGCACAGAGTCAGACACTACTGAAGTGACTTAGCAGCAGCACCAGCAGCAAGGTACACTGATGGAATTCCAGTTGAGCTATTCCAAATCCTGAAAGATGATGCTGTGAAAGTGCTGCACTCAATATGCCAGCAAATTTGGAAAACTCAGCAGTGGCCACAGGACTGGAAAAGGTCAGTTTTCATTCCAATCCCAAAGAAAGGCAATGTCAAAGAATGCTCAAACTACCACACAATTGCACTCATCTCACACGCTAATAAAGTAATGCTCAAAATTCTCCAAGCCAGGCTTCACCAATATGTGAACCGTGAACTTCCTGATGTTCAAGCTGGTTTTAGAAAAGGCAGAGGAACCAGAGATCAAATTGCCAACATCCACTAGATCATGGAAAAAGCAAGAGAGTTCCAGAAAAACATCTATTTCTGCTTTATTGACTATGCCAAAGCCTTTGACTGTGTGGATCACAATAAACTGTGGAAAATTCTGAAAGAGATGGGAATACCAGACCACCTGATCTGCCTCTTGAGAAATCTGTATGCAGGTCAGGAAGCAACAGTTAGAACTGGACATGGAACAACAGACTGATTCCAAATAGGAAAAGGAGTACGTCAAGGCTGTATATTGTCACCCTGTTTATTTAACTTCTATGCAGAGTACATCATGAGAAATGCTGGACTGGAAGAAACACAAGTTGGAATCAAGATTGCTGGGAGAAATCTCAATAACCTTAGATATGCAGATGACACCACCCTTATGGCAGAAAGTGAAGAGGGGCTAAAAAGCCTCTTGATGAGAGTGAAAGTAGAGAGTGAAAAAGTTGGCTTAAAGCTCAACATTCAGAAAACTCAGATCATGGCCTCTGGTCCCATCACTTCATGGGAAATAGATGGAGAAACAGTGGAAACAGTGTCAGACTTTATTTTTCTGGGCTCCAAAATCACTGCAGATGGTGACTGCAGCCATGAAATTAAAAGACGCTTACTCCTTGGAAGGAAAGTTATGACCAACCTAGATAGCATATTCAAAAGCAGAGGCATTACTTTGCCAACAAAGGTTCATCTAGTCAAGGCTATGGTTTTTCCTGTGGTCATGTATGGATGTGAGAGCTGGACTGTGAAGAAGGCTGAGCACCGAAGAATTGATGCTTTTGAACTGTGGTGTTGGAGAAGACTCTTGAGAGTCCCTTGGACTGCAAGGAGATCCAACCAGTCCATTCTGAAGGAGATCAGCCCTGGGATTTCTTTGGAAGGAATGATGCTAAAGTTGAAACTCCAGTACTTTGGCCACCTCATGCGAAGAGTTGACTCATTGGAGAAGACTCTGATGCTGGGAGGGATTGGGGGCAGGAGGAGAAGGGGACGACAGAGGATGAGATGGCTGGATGGCACCACTGACTCGATGGACATGAGTCTGAATGACCTCCGGGAGTTGGTGATGGACAGGGAGGCCTGGCATGCTGCGATTCATGGGGTTGCAAAGAGTCGGACACGACTGAGTGACTGATCTGATCTGATCTGATCTGAAGGTACACATACTCTCACTTCAGTAGATGATGCCAAACTTTTTTCCTAAGTGATGTACCAATTTAGTCATGCTGGTAGTACAAGAAAGCTCCCATTGTTCTGCATTCTCACCAACTCTTGCTGTGATCAGTCCTCTTCATACGAGCACTCTGACAAGTATATAGTAGGGTTTTACTGTGATTATAGCTCACACATCACTGACTAATAATGATATTGAACATATTTATTTGTGTTTAATGGCCACTTTAGATATCTCCTTTTGCTACGTGTCTGTTTTTTATTGATTGCCTATTTTTCCTTTAATTTAAAGAATGTATTATACATTGTTGGTTATATGTGTTGCAAATAATTCCTCAACTAGGTGGCTTGCCCTTTCTTCTTCTTAAAAAACCTTTTGATTGAAAAAAAGTTTGCCACTTTAACATAGTACAACATATCAATCTTTTCCTTTTTGATTAGTGCTCTTTTATAGCCTGTTAAGAATCTTTTACTTAACAAGATCATAAAGATATTTGCCTTTAGTATCTTCAGGAAGCATTAATTGCTTTGCCTCTCACATTTAGATCTTCAGCTCACACAGGATTGACTTGGTGAATGGTGGAAAGTAAGGGTCAATTTTCAGATTTTCTGTAATAGATACTCATTTGTCTCAGCCCCATTTAATGAAAAGGCTATCCTTTTCCTGCTGTTCTAAATTACTGCTAAGTCACTTCAGTCGTGTCCGACTCTGTGCAACCCCATAGATGGCAGCCCACCAGGACTATTTACATAAACCAAGTGTTCATGGGCCTGTTTCTAGATACTCTATTCTGTTCCATTGGTCTATCTGTTATCCTTACCTTAAATGCCATACTTTGATAATAGGTCTTAGTATATAGCAGAGCAAATCTTCCAACATTGTTTTTCTTCTCCAAAACACCTGTGATTAGTTTGGCCCCTTTGTATATTGTAGAATTAGTCAACTTCTAGAGGAAATAAAACCCGTTGGGATTTCTTTGGAATTATCTTGCATCTATAAGTCAATTTAGAAGGAATTATCATGTATACAATATTGGATTTTTCAATCCATGGACATGATATATCCTTCTATTTATTTATTTCTTCTCTCAATAATGGTTTAGAGTTTTATGTGAGAAATCTTTTACATATTTTGTCAGTTGTATTCCTATGTACCATATGTAATTTTTATTTAAAATTTTCTATTGGTTGCTTGCTATGGACTAAATGTTTATGTCCCCACAAAATTTGTATGTGGAAACTTTAATCCCCAATTTATTTGATGGCATGACCTTTAAGAAGTGATTAGGTCATGCTTCCCTGGTAGCTCAGCTGGTAAAGAATCCGCCTGCAGAGCAGGAGACCCCAGTTTGATTCCTGGGTCAGGAAAATCCTCTGGAGAAGGGATAGGCTATCTACTCCAGTATTCTGGCCTGGAGAATTCCTTAGACTGTATAGTCCCTGGGGTCAAAGAGTTGGACATGGCTGAGCGACCTTCACTTTCACGAGAACAGAGCCCTCATAAATGGAATTAATGCCCTTATAAAACATATCCCAGAGAGCTTGCTTGCCTCTTCTGCATGTAAGGATACAGTGAAAAGGTAGCTGCCTATGAATCAGGAAGCAGGCTCTCACCAGACACCAAATCTGTCAGCACCCTAATCTTGGACTTCCTAGCCTCCAGAACTGTGAGAGAGAAATTTCTGTTGTTTAAGCTACCCAGTCTCTGGTATTCTGCCATAGCAGACTGGACAGACTAAGCCATTGTCCTTATATGGAAATGCAATTGATATTTTGCACTCGAGGTCTATCAACTTGGCTAAATTTACTCATTAATTCCAATAATGTATCTGTAGATATTTTTGGATTTTCTACATATAAAGTTAGACACTCTTCAAATAACTATAGATTTTTTCTTCCTTTTCAATATTTATACTTTGTTTTTTCTTGACTCACTGCCTGTTTCAATTGCTGCACTGTAAACCACCCAAATCAACCACATATTTCTCACAAGTCTATGGATATTTTTGGATTTTCTACATATACAGTTAGAACCTCTGCAAATAATTATAGACTTTTTCTTCCTTTTCAATATTGATACTTTGTTTTTTCATGACTCACTGCCTGTTTCAATTAGTTACTGCTGCACCGTAAACCACCCAAATCAACCACGTATTTCTCACAAGTCTATGGGTTAGCTGAATGTTTCTGTTATTTGAGCTGTTCTTGCCAGGGCCCACTTGTGCATCTGAAATTAGCTGCAGGTCAGCTAAGCAGCTTTACTGATGTTGGCTGGGTTCCTTACATATCTAGAGCCACAGCAGGGACAGCTGGGCTAACTTAGTTCTATTCAATGTGGTCTCATCCTTCAATTTGCTGTTATCTCCAGTGGCAGTGTCTGTCTCCAAAAGAGAGAGATGCCTCTTAAGGACTGGTACATTGTCAATTCCACCACATTCTTTAAACCAAAGCAAAATACAAGGCTAGCCCAGATTTGAGGTGGATAAATAGAATCTATCTCTTGATGGGAGGTGCTGCAAAGTCAGATATGTTACAAAAAGCATAGGTACATGGAGAGAGAGAAAATGGAATCATGTTTATAATCAATCTGCCATACTGACCTGGCTAAGATTTCCAATACAGTGGTGATTAGGAAGGTTAACAGTAAGACTCTTATTTTTTTCCCCAATCTCAAAGGGAAAACTTTCAGTATTTTACCAAATGATTACTATTTCTTCTATATGTAGGAGAGTTTTTTCTTTATAAGTAGATGTTTGATTTTATCAAATACTTGGTTTCTGTGTGTATTTAAATTACCTATGAATTTTCTCCTCTACTTTGATAAATAGTGAGTTATGCTGATTTTCTAATGTGAATAATCTGCATTCTTATTATATATACAACTCTACCATGTTGTATTATCCTTTTACATACTGCTGCCTTTGATTTGTTCATTTTTTAAAAAATTTGTATACCTCTGCTCATGATAAAATTGGCATGCAAAATTTTAATTCTCATAATATCCAATCTGTCTTTCTTTGGAATAGTTGGTATAAGCATGACAATAATCCCTTCTTAAAAATTTTTTTTAATTTACTAAGGGAGCTGTTTGTGCCTACAGTTTTTTATAGGGGAAAATTTTAATTATGGAATAAATTTCTTTATTAACATGACTATTAATATTTTCTATTTCTTTCTCTGTCAGTTTTGGTAGGTTTTCTTTTTCAAGGAATTTGTCCATTTCTTCTACATTTTCAGGTTTGTTTAGATTTGTTCAAAAACTATCTTAAGATATTCTTTATATTGTAGAATCTACAGTAAGCTCCCCTTTTTCATTTGTGATAGTTTGTGTTCTCTCTCTTTTTCCTTGACTAGTCTTTTCAGGTTTGTCAATTTTATTAGTCTTTTAAGGAAAACAACTTTTGATTTTGTTCATCTTTTTTAGTATCTATTTGATTTCTATTTTACAAACTTTTCCTACTATAGTTATTGTATCTTTTCTTTGATATAATTTGCTGTTATTTTTCCTAACTTTTTAGAATTTTATGACTTCCTTTCTAATATATTCATTTAAGCTATCACTTCCCTCTGAGTATAAAATTAGTAGTAACATACAACTATTTTTTATTATTGAAAGTGAAAGTTGCTCAGTCGTGTCCAACTCTTTACAACCTCATGGACTATAGCCTCCCAGGCTCCTCTCTCCATGGAATTGTCTAAGCAAGAATACTGGAGTGGATAGCCATTCCCTTCTGGGATCTTCCCAACCCAGGGATTCAACCCAGGAATCAAACCCAGGTCTCCCACATTGCACTGAATTCTTTACTGTCCCAGGAATTGAACTGGGGTCTCCTGAATTGCAGGCAGATTCTTTACCAGTTGAACTATGAAGGAAGCCCATTTTTTTATTGGGCTCAAAACATTTTCATTCCTTTTATGATCTGTTTTAAATAAGATTTTTGGAATTTTATTTATTAATTTCTAAACATACAGGCATTTTCTCTTCTTTTTGCTGTTGAACCTAGCTTAATTGTGTTATGGCCAAAGAATGAATTTACTATGAGTTGTTGAGACTTTCAGTTCAGTCGCTCAGTCATGTCCAACTCTTTGTGACCCCATGAACCGCAGCACGCCAGGCCTCCCTATCTATCACCAACTCCCAGAGTCTACCCAAACTCATGTCCATTGAGTCGGTGATGCCATCCAACCATCATCCTCTGTCATCCCCTTCTCCTCCTGCCCATGGCTTAGCATATGATTTTTTGAATAAAACTTTTATAAATAGCCCATATATACTTTAAAATTAGGTGTGTTCTACAGCCTTTAATTTATACACAGTAGTTCAAGTTTGACAGTTGTCATCTTCCCACTCTTTTGATTTTTTGACTGCTTCTGTTAGTTGTTAGTTGTTAAGAGAAGTATGTTATAATCTCCCTCTGTGATTGTGAATTTGCCTATTCCTTTTTATTTTTGTCAGTTTTTTTCTTTATACATTCTGAGGCTATGTTATTAGGCATATACACACACACTTTTATCGTTCTCTTATAGTTACCCAAGAAATTACAGTGTGTACCCTTGACTTATCAAAATCTAATATTACTTAGGCTACTTATACCCTCTTCTTAGATAATTCCAGAATCCAAGGACCTTAAAACACTATTCACAGTATCTATCATATTCCTTGACTATATTCCTTGACTATATTTCCACTGTTATGGAGTATCTTAATTTAACATGTATTTTATATCCCACAAGACATTATTATTGTTTTCATGTCTGTTCATTTTTTCCCACATCTCTGACCTTCTGTTCTAGAATCTGATTCCTTCTGCCTAGAGTTTCCTTTAGTGTGAGTCTGCTGCTATGAGGTTTTGTTCAACTGAAAATATCATTATTTGACCTTAGTTCTTGAAGGATATTTTTGATGAGTGTATAATTCTATATTGGCAGTTATTTTCTTAGACCTTTATTTTTTCTCTCTCTTAGAACTTGAAAGACAACACTTTATCTTCTGTTTCTCATTGTATCTGTTGAGAGGTCAGCTTTAGCCAAATTGTTCTTTTGAAGGTAATCTGTCTTTTTCCATGGCTGCTTTTATGGTTTCCCCTCTCTTTGGTTTCCAACAATTTTACTAGATATGGTTCTCATTCATGTTTTCTTACTGTCTTAGTTATTATTTATTTCATGATGGAAATTATATGTACAAAGTTGTTTGTAAAGGTAATTGGAGGCTCAGAATAGTATTCTCTTCCTCCATAAGACAGTAATATTTGCTGGGGCATGAATAAATCAGGACAACTTTAATCCAACTTCAGAGTCTGGGATGGTTGGAAATGGACCTGCAGTCCCTGTGAGAGCAGCTGCATCTGGTTCCCTATCTGCTAGAGGGGAGCTCGTTACAATCCAAGTCAGAGTATGTGTGCATGTGTTGGAGGTCAGATGTTTAAGAGTCCAACTTTTGTCCCACTGGCCCCACACTGCTCAACCTAACAGCTTCTTCTTAGTTGTCTATTCTGGAATTGGCAAATGTCTCCCAGAAGAAAAATTACCCCCTGTGCTGAGCTATCCTCTTAGAATTTCTGTCTTCTCCTAGACCTTGGTTCAGTATTTCTTTACTCTCTTGCTAGCTTTCTAATACCTTTAGTTAGGTATATTTAAATTTTTTTCTTAATTTACTATTTGACCTCAAAGAAAGGCAGTTTGAATTACCTATTTCTTAATTACTGGAAGCACATACTTTCTTTATCCACTTTTCATCTTCCAGAAATATGTTAAAATCATTTCCCTTGACAATTCCATCTTTGAGTTTATTCTCATGACAAATTTGTGTTTATTCTTTTCAGTTCTTCTTTACTGCCATTTAAATGGGATCTCAGGCTTCCCATGTGGCTCAGCTGGTAAAGAATCCACCTGCAATGCAGAAGACCTGGGTTCGATCCCTGGGTTGGGCAGATCCCCTGGAGAATGGAAAGGCTACCCACTCCAGTATTCTGGCCTGGAGAATTCCATGGATGAGTCCATGGGGTCGAAAAGAGTCGGACACGACTGAGAGACTTTCACTTCACTTCACTTTACTTCACTTCAAATGAGATCTCAAGAAATAGAACAAATGTGTGAATGCTTTATTTGCTTTGTTGTAACTTTTCCTACTTAAGTGTTAGCCACTCAAGTGTGTCTGACACTTTGCAACCCCATGGACCATAGCCCACCAGGCTCCTCTGTCCGTGGAATTCTCCAGGCTGGAATACTGGAGTGGGTGGCCGTTCCCTTCTCTAGGGGATCTTCCTGACCCAGGGATCGAATCCAGGTCTCCTGCATTGCAGGCAGATTCTTTACCATCTGAGCAATAGGGAAGCCCAGTGCTCTGCTTAAAATTATTTAAATGATTTTAAATTATTTACAAATATCAGTATTTGAACTTCCATTTTTATGACAGATTTATTAAGATAAATTTCACATACCATATAATTCACCCTTTTAAAGTGAATACAGTTCAATAAATTTGAACTATTATTAAAAATAAATGATTGTTCTATACCTCATGACTAACCTCCAGATATTACTGTTTCAAGACACTATCATTGAGCTGATATCAGTTCAGTTCAGTTCTAGGAGCTTACAATATAGAAAAGAAAATATGACACATGGATAAATATTTACTAGGAAATGACAGAGTAGTAATATTAGAGGACAGAACCTAAAGGAATGTTTCATGAAGGAATCAGTATTCATCCTGAATCTTGAATAGTGAAGCAGCAGGAAAATTCAGGTCCTTTTCTGGTTTGATTAGTGCATAGAACATATATAATAGGTAAAACTAGAGACGTTGATTACAGAGAACTTTGAATGTTGTGCTAGGGAGTCTGTAGTCTACTGGCAAAAAGAAACCACTGGAGACTTTGTTCAGAGAAATGCCATGAACAGAGCTGGAATTTGGCAAAGGCTTGTTGGCAGTAGTGTGAAGTGGAGAAGTGAGCAGCAAGATCAGCTGGAAGTCTTACTTGTTAGTTCAGCAAAAGGCAGCAAAGACCTAGGAGGTGCTAGTGGTAAAGAACCCGCCTGTCAATGCAGGAGATATAAGAGACATGCATTGGATCCCTGGATCGGGAAGATCCCTTGGAGAAGGGTATAGCACCCCACTCTAGTATTCTTGCCTGGAGAATCCCATGGGCAGAGGAGCCTGGAGGGCTACAGTCCATAGGGTTGCACAGAGTCAGACACAACTGAAGCGACTTAGCACACGAGCATGCACCTGAGTGAGAGTATGGAAGGAGAGTAGAAAGGGTATGAAACCAATACCGCCTGAAAAAATGTCATTTATGTGTTGAGTGGTAGGGGATAGGGAAGGAAGGGACAGGGAGGGATAAATTATAGATGACCCCATGCAGAAGAAACAGGTTAAGGTCTGGAACTGCTCTGTAATTTATTAACTGGATGTCTAGGACAGTTACTTTAGTTTCCTGTGGCTGCCGACTACTTCTCCAGAAGCTTAGTAGGAAAAGGAAGGAAAAGGGTGGAAAGTTATTCAAGAAGGTTGTAGGATTATCCAGATTTTTAGGATGGAAGCAATCAGAGACTGAAGAGAAGGAGTAGAATTGAGATTTAGACTGAAAATGGGAGAGATTTAATTTTTTGTTAATTAAATAGGTGAGGTTCGAAAGTGAAAAATCATTGTAATAATTAGACTGCCCTAGACATTAAAGCAGTCATTGAAAAGTGGTTTGTTCAGGGCTGTGAGTGTTGGTTTTTCATACTATTAATGTTGCTTTGTGGGATTTCATAAGTTATTTAATGCCAGTTCCCTGATAACAAGTAACATAACCTTCAAGAGAAAGAGACTATTATATTTTATATATATATATACACATATGTGTGTATGTTATATATATGTGTGTGTATATATGTGTGTGTGTATATATATGTGTGTGTGTGTGTATATATATATATATAAATATATATATATATATAAAATCTCTTTCAAAGTTCAGAGACAATTTCCTAAAATAAATTTTGGGGGATTTCTTTTTTAATTACATATGGTGTCCCTTTTCTATGCAGCTATTATTGAATTATGATAGTCTTCATCCTAAGTCAAATTTGTGTGAAGTAAACTGTTTTCTCAGACTTTAAACGTTTTATTTTGTATTGAGGTATAGCTGATTAGCAATGTTGTGGTAGTTTCAGGTGAACAGCAAAGGGACTCAGCCATACATATAAATGTATCCATTTTCCCCCAAACCCCCTTCCATCCAGCCTGGCACATAACGTTGAGTAGAGTTTCATGTGCTATACAATAGGTCCTTGTTGGTTATCCATTTTGAATATAGCAATATGTACATGATGTTCCCAGATTCCCTAACTATTCCTTCCCCCCCAGTAACAATAAGTTGGTTTTCTAAGTCTGTGAGTCTCTTTCTGTTTTGTAAGCTCATTTGTATAATTTCTTTTTAGATTCCACATACAAGTGATGTCATATCATATTTTTCCTTCTCTGTCTGACTTACTTCACTCAGTATGACACTCTCTACGTCCATCCATGTTGCTGCAAATGGCATTATTTCATTATTTTTAATGGCTGAGTAATATTCCATTGTATATATGTACCGTATTTTCCTTATCCATTCCTCTGTCGGTGGACATTTAGGTTGCTTCCATGTCTTGGCTATTGTAAATAGTGCTGCAGTGAATACTGGGGTGCATATATCCTTTTAGATCATGTTTTTCTCTGGATATATGCCCAGGAGTGGGCTTGCAGGGTCATATGGTAGCTATATATTTAGTTTTATAAGGAACCTCCTGACTGTTCTCCATAGTGGTTATATCAATTTACATTCCCACCAACAGTGCAGGAGGGTTTCCTTGTGTGAAGTAGAAATTTTAAAGGGATGTTGAGATATTTCCTCTTAAATATTTTCTTTTTTGTATCCATGACTTGCTCACAGTACTGTGTCTAATCAGACCCAGTGGTTTAAATTATTTGATCCATTGAGGACCTCTCAATAAAGTCAGACTAGTTACTGATCAGGCTAATTGGTTGAAAGACTGACCCAGCTATGTGTAAACACCAGTTTGGCTATTTTTATTGAAGTGCCCAGTCAAGTCAGGCTTTCATTGTAATAAACTTATGTTAAGGTAGAGAAGGATTTTATGCATTTACACACGACATTACATGAACCAGTGACAAGCTGGGGAGAGCCTGTGCTTATTTATTTAGTTGCATAATGTTTCCCACTTACGTAAACCTCTACTGTTTACTGTTCTCCAAACCAGCCAGCAAAGAATGCTAGTCTTTTGAGTCACACAGAATGTTTTCTTCATTCACACACTCTTGTAGATTTACTGAGCCACATACAGTTCAAAACAAAAGGAAGGGAACAAAAATAAAACAACAAAAGAGGTTTGATTTGCCAAGAAAATATTTCTACAAATTAACTTTCCTTGACATCACTGGATAGTTGAATGTCACTTGCTAGACTTCAGGACATAAAAATGTCATGTCACTGCCCTGTACGCACAAAGGTTCTATTTTGGGACAGTTATTAAGACTTAGAAAATCTCTAGGCCAATCTACTCTTTTCACAGATGACAGAGCAGAGGTCCAGTGACTTGCCCTGGGGTCACACAGTGAGGCAATAACAGAGGAAAGAATCTAAGTCAATTTATTCTGTGTTCTAGCCTCTCTGTACCAAACTGTCAGGCTTCCTGGTTATGTCATACTGTCTAAGATCTGCCTCACTTGTACACGGAACAAACATCTCTTAGAAAAGAGATGTTTTTCTTTCCAAAAATGTTTCTCTAATTCTCCAAATGTATAAGATGTTGATACCAGACCTAGTGCCTGGCAACAACTTTACAGATATTTACAGATATAATCGAGGACATCTAAAGCCATTTTTGAAATTTAAATATTTAGTGCATTTATTTAACACAGTTTCACTGGGGTTCTCCTATCAAATCTTCACACCGGCTATGTAAACTAGGTGAAAAGTATAAACAGAAAGCTCAGAAAGGTTACCTGACCCTGGTCAGATAGCTAGGAGGAAGGAGCAAGAGGTAATCCAGATGTATCAAAGTCCTATAAGCAAGTTCTTTCCAGGAGCCATGCAGCCTGCATTTCACTGTCCTCTAAGGTACATTTGTAGTTAAATGACGATCCACCTGGGACAGATAGCTAAAATGCAGTTTAATATATAATATCCTGATGCTTTCATATAATTTTTATCTGAGAATAATAGAACTGGCATGTATTGAGTACCATTATATGCCAAATCTTGGGCTTTACTCCCTAATGCTCCATTTAATCTTCACAGTAATCTGTTAGATAGATGTTATCATCATCATTAGTAGCATTTTTACAGGAAACTGAGGTGTGAAAATGTTCAGTGCAGTCCAATGGGGCAGAATTTGAAAAAAACTTGAAGCTTCAGACAACTATTAACTTATGAAATATGAAATTACTGGATGTCTTGAGGCAGTGTGGAATAGCCTCAGCAGGAATTTGCAGAGATACCCTGGATTTCTTGGTGAAAATTAAGAAAACAATGGGGAGGATGATGGTGAGCCTTCTGTTTGAAGACCACCTAAGCCATCTTTTATCTGAAAGAAGAGAGCATTAAACTCTTTCGTCACAATCTACATTTCTGTTGTGATTACTTTCTCAGATGTGCTAACTTCTGAGAGCTGGTACTAAAACAAGGAACCAAGAAAAACAAACTTTTTGGAGACTGACAGGCAGTAAAAAGTCTGGGGTGTGTTATGCAAAGGCAGCCATAGGCAGTAGTTCTGACTGCTAGAACCTAAGCTAAAAAACACCAGGGATGGTATGGGGAGGGAGGAGGGAGGAGGGTTCAGGATGGGGAACACATGTATACCTGTGGCGGATTCATTTTGATGTATGGCAAAACCAATACAATACTGTAAAGTTAAGTAAAATAAAATTAAAAAAATAGTCTTGATTTCATTTCTTGTCCTACCTGACCTACCTGACCCCACCCCTATCTGAAGACTGGAGTCATCAACATAACACACCACACTACGGGTATCCTTAGGAATAAAAGGCTGGGGACAAGGTCATGATTTATAATAGAAACACTTCCCCATGACCATCATATTGTAAGCTCCAGTTGATCACATTATGTGATGGCAAGTTAAATGTATAATTCATTTGTTTTGGGGGAAACCAATCCTACAATAATGGTACATTTTATGTGTACTCTGTCAGCTAGTACTAGTTTAGCCAAGAGGCCATATCACTAAGACATTTATAGAACCAGATTCAATGAATCTTAGCAATTGATTCTTCTCTTTGGTGATCTATTATTACTGTGAAGGCAGACAGGCTGATACTGGATTTCAGGACTTCAGAAATAGACTGAAAAGTGAAAATTTTCAGTTGTCTTTGGACATTGTGGTCTGTGGCACACCCATCATCATTTGGCTTTTTCCAGTAGCATCAGCATGTTCCCCAAGTCTCAGGAGGACAGAGTGCTCAGATTGAAACCTCAATTTATCAGTCTTGGGTTTGGGCTCTGTAGACATAGCTCCATACAATAATTCATAGGAAAAAGAGCGGAAAGCCTTTAACAATTAGGATAACTGCTTGCTAAATTAAATTTCCCTGACTTAGAATATATAAGACTTTATGTGGTTCAAATAAAATTCCCTCTGAATTCTCAAGACCTTATTCATGAATAAGAAGAGTCTTATTAGCTTTAGTGGCTTTTCCAAATTAAAGATTCAGGAAAATAAGACCTGTCCTCAGAGCCTGAGTGCAGTAATTCATTCATTCTCCATTCTCATAAAACTGTGTGTTTATTAGTTTTTAATGGAAGTCAGCTATGAACTACAGTGCTTTTATTGGGAACAGTTTTCCTTACTGGAGTCCATTTTATGTTAGAGAGTAGTACTTTATATTGAATAAAGTATGCTTACCATTTGAAAAGCTATATAATTTAGGCCTTATACAAAGTCAGACTGTCTGTAGCACAAATATACATCCATTCTAAAGTAATGAAATATACCTGTACTAGCGCCTTATACTAAAGTATAAAATAACACAAATGTTTCAGTGTGTAGTCCACAAGCTGAAAACTACATGGGAAGCATATGAGAAAAGAACATAGAAAATTGGGGGAAGAACAAGATGATTGTCCCTAATCCTTAATAGTGAATGTCCTTCCCTTTGGACTTTTCTCTGTTATTGGATAAGAGGAGAGAGCTCAAGGTGACAATATCAAGGAATAAGAACAGACAAGGCTAAGATGAAAGCAAGTTTGCCAACCATCTGCCAGATGGGAAATACAATTCATGAGCATCTGAGTTGCCCAAGATATTTTAAAGAGAGACATAAGTTATACATAGAAGATAAACTGGCTGAGTCTCGAACTCAAAAAAAAAAAAATCTCTAAGATCACCTATTGTTAGTTTTTTTATTGTATTAATACATACATCTCCATTTCTACTTTATAATCTGAGCTAGAGAAAATGTACTGCAGCATTATTATCCAGGCCTCATTACCTCATGGTTAATTAGCTAACATTTGTAAAGTGCTTTGAAGATGAAAAGCATCATATAAATGCTAAGAATTATTAAATAATATGAGAGGAAAATCATAAAATAGATACATTGTTAACATTAATTTGTATTTTATCTTTTCTTATTATCTGCTCCCTAGCATTTGACATTTGGGGCTGAACTATATATAAAAGGCTGAGGGAGTTGCCACATTTATTATAGTTGTGAACAATAGAATTAACCTAGCTCCAAATTAAAACCTGCCAAAAAATGAATCCTCGGGTGAAAACAAATAAACTATCCAGAGATATCAGCACTTATACTGGTTGAACAGTTAACTAGTTAAACGTTTTGTCTCGTCCAGCAATTAAACGAAAAGCTGTATTAGTTAATTAAGACACAATTAATAAACATTACTGCTTTATTCAAAACAATGCAAAATGTACTAATGAATAGTAAGGTCAGCCAAACAATATTGGTGTGAAACATATGATTCTACTTTGCACCCACTGTGTGGCTGCAGATCCCGCCTCTGAATAGCTTAGGATGATATATTATGGGTATATTATGTAGTGTTGACTGTTCCCTACTTTTTTGCTGTCATCAAAGCAAGTTAAACTTTTCTTGGAGCTGCATTTCTACACTCTATCATCGCACCTCCTCCCTCCTCCAATCCTAAATGGACAGAAGGACAGACAGAGGCAAACCAGCCTTAGACAGTCTGGCAGTCTGCCAGGGACTGATCTTGAAGGAAGGAAAAGCTATAGTCAAATAATCTTAAAATATGCTCTATCATGAATGCTTTCGATAAAACAGGAAATAATAGATCAAGTACATTCAGAATATTTGCAAAGTGCTTAATTGGGTAAAGGCAAATTAAACTCTTCTCATCACAGCAATGTCCTTATTGTAAAGCCAAC
Source organism: Tragelaphus eurycerus (assembly GCA_935064755.1). Classification (NCBI taxonomy): domain Eukaryota; kingdom Metazoa; phylum Chordata; class Mammalia; order Artiodactyla; family Bovidae; genus Tragelaphus; species Tragelaphus eurycerus. The sequence goes on from CAKXYN010000060.1 coordinate 1,859,188, forward strand.
TTCTATAATACTAAAGTTAATCCCAAGTCCTGTTACAGGAAACTCATCCTTATTAAAGTAACATTAAGTGCTCCCTTTTTATTGATCTTCCCCTTCAGCTTAATGATAGAAACTTACTGATGTTTTAATAATAACCTCACAAGCTTTATCTCATCTTACTTTGCCTTGGTACTAAAAGATGCAGTGGAAACTAACTTAGCATAAACATTTTGCAGATGTCTTTAAAGGCCGGGGGAGGTGGAAAAAAAAGATTCAGTTGAGCTGCGTGTTAACAAAGATGGCTGAAAAACTAAAAGATAAAAGGGAGGCTCCAGTGTGAACATCAAAGAATTGTTAATGACAAGAAATACCATTAGGGTTAGCATCTCTTTTGTTTCAACCCTCTCACACCTGCAATGTGTGGTGAGCTAAGCCTTTGTTCCAAAATCTGAATTACCTCCATTAGCATTTATAGAAAAATGGTTGCAAAACAACAGAAACATACTTTTGGCTCTCCTCTTTTGCTTGAAAAGTCAGAAATTAGGTGTCTATGCATTCTCTTCTAGTTGTGGGGTGTAACTATAGAAGCTCTAGGTGTAAGGTAATGGTGGCAAATAAGCTTCGTTGAAATGTGAGAATAGCTTTGTAACTAAGAAAGAGGTAACAGAAGCAACAAGGAGAAGCTCACACAAGCAGCTCAAGCATTAGCAATAGCAAAATCAGAGCGTGAAATTCAGATTAGCCCTCCCCAGGCTGTGAGAGGAAGGGGGTATTGCAAGACTTGGCATGGCTAAAGGTGTAACCTGTTTTATTTGGCCCCTGAAAAATTTTAACAGATGGTGGGACCAGCTGTCTTTTTCAGCCATTTAATAAACTCTTTGGTGGTAACAGTTTGGAAAGTGGGGGTTTTTTGTTTTAGGCCAGAGGAGAAAATAAAGAAATCTGTCCCAAATTGTCTTTGCCAAGTAGTAAATGAAAAGTTAAAGGGGAAAAATCTAATCAACTAGCTTATTGTCATTGTATCTTGTAAGGAATTTGTTCAGAAACAAATTCCTCTCTGCCAAATTAGATGACTAACTACCAGCAAAATGTATTTTATATCAGTATCTATCTGGGATTGTGTCTTTATCTGGGATTTTAATTTGGGTCTTTAAAAAAGAGCTGCCTGGTTATTGTGTTTAATGCTCATTGACAAATAACACTTAAGGCAACTATCCACAGCATTACAAAAAGAAGCAAACTAAACATTTATTAGAAATTAGTGCTCATAAGCAGTAAATACTTTGTCATAATGAATAGCCTCCAACTTACGTCATTAGTCTAAAATGGCATAGACTCCTCCTAATCACGTCTTGTAAATAAGACAGCCCAGCTCCAGACCTTAGGAACGGGAACAATGTTCATGTCATTTTCAGGACAAGACCTAAGAGATTTTCTTTTGTGCCTCTAATATTTTGTAAAATTGGCACTCTTCCCCACTAAATGGCAACTCTCAGTTATGGGAGAGTTTATTTACAAAGCGTCTCCCCTGATTGGCCATAAACACACTCTTTTTGCAAATTTCCATGATTCCTGGATAAGCAACAGTCACTTTCATTTGACAAAGCTTTATTTTGTTCACTGGCTTATCAGAATCCTAGAGTGTTTATGTCAAATAAATTGCAACAATAAAATATAAATTCTTATTAAATTGGCAGAAATGAGATACACCTTTTTAGATGTCTAAAACCTTATGCAACAGTCACTGTATTTTAGTAAATCTCTTTTACTTAGTTTCCTGTTTGCCTCTTTTCGTATCCTTTTCGTATCCTGATTATTAAATCATGTGTGGCTTCTAAACAGTTAGCAAGGGGTAAGTGATGGAGAAAGGTACAATGAATAATTCTACCTGGAATAAGTAAGTTCAGTCATCTAGGATAAGTTCACTTATCCAGCTAGTCACCCAAATTAACAGAATAACATTTCTAATTCCCCAATTATCATGCTTTGTGAAATGCCCTAGGTAAATTACAGTTCTTCCTTAGAGGGTACTGTCTCTAGTCTGTAACACCAGATCACCATTCAGGCAATACATTTTTAATGAGCACCTACTATGAGCTGGAGACCCTGAGGTAAACAAGGCAGAAAATATTCCTGCACTTTTAGAGTTGGTATAACCCCGTAACTTCTTCACTGTATAAAAAGTGAGAGAAATGCTGTAAACATAAAGACCTCCACCAACTAAAAAAATATATATACATATCTAAATGATACAGATGAGTTTGAAAATTAATGTGGGGGAGAACAAACTTGGCTTCAACTTTCAATGAGAAACCACTAAGGAAGAGAGGGAGAAGCAATTACATGTTTTTCCTAGCAATCCTTAGCAAAGCCTCTAGCTTTTCATTTCGTTATTTCGTTTTCTAATCACTGGTTTCACATAGACATCATAAGGTCCTCACTAAACTATGATCATACAGAAATTATATGCATTGTCCTTATACATTACAGAGTGTTTTTCTAAATTATTGAGAGTAAACAAATAGGCAACTTTGTGCATGCATGCTCAGTTACTTCAGTGGTGTCCAACTCTCTGTGACCCCATGGACTATAGCTCACCAGGCTCCTCTGTCCGTGGGATTCTCCAGGCAAAAATACTGGAGTGGGTTGCATGGCCTCCTCCAGGGATCTTCCCAACCCAGGGACCAAACATATGTCTTCTGCATTGCAGGTGGGTTCCTTACTGCTGAGCCACCAGGGAAGCCCAGATGGAGCTTTACTTTACAGAAACGGAAGCATTAACACTGCATCTGAAAATTAGGTTGATCTCATAACTGGAAGGTAGATTCTATTATTTAATTACAGTCCCTACATCCAAAATTTCAAAGCCTTTATTTCTGTCTTATAAGCCACTTATAAGTGTCAAAATCAATTTAAATACTGATACCAATTCACTAGATTTTCCAGAATGTAGAAATGTTCCTCGTGAATACAAGAATGAGGAAATTCATGGATTTTAAATGCGCTGGAGAATTCCTCTGTTTCTCTAGAGACTATTATACTTCTATTTTTCTTTGAATAACATCAAATCAACAGGGGATATAGGATTAGTGAACAACGCAGAATCTGGGACTAGTTGCCATTTTAAATGTCTTCAGGTTAACAGAGTTAGGATCCCTGTCTGTCATCAAGGGATGCATCCAGAGGATGCTGCCTCGGCCATGGTCTCTGCCTCTCACTGCCCTGGCAGCCCAGCTCACTGCTCCAGTTGCCAGGGAGGTCACTGGCAGCGGCTATGGCCCAAGCAGTGACCAGCAGAGAAACCCATGGCAAAGGCAGCAACCCTAGGAATAATCTCCATGACACCCAAGTAGCAGTTCTTGTCATGGACAAAGTCCATACATTTATGCTGCTTCTTTAATGCTCTCCCATAAATAAATGCTCTCTATGACATCATTTTTCTTTCTAAGCAATCTCCTGAGATAGGTAACTGTAACATTCCTAGCAAAAACAAAAGCAAAATTTTATTCTAATGAAAAGCTAGATGTGATGAAATAATAAAGTTCATTTAAAGTAATAAATAAATACTTACTCATAAACTTCCTTAGAGTTGTCAGGAAACATCATTAATTTCAGATTCCTGCACATATCCAGGAAACTGTGAAATTTTTAAAAAACAGTGCAAGAATTCTGTTTATATTAAGCATTTTCTAAGAAGGTAATTTTTTTTTTCCTAAATAGTATAATCAGTAACAGTTAAATTCTTAACATTTAAAGGACTAGTTTACAACATTATTTTAACTGGTTATACTCCAATACAAAATAAAAAAAATTTTAATAACGGACTAGTGTATCAAATTAGTTAACAAATTAGAAGTGCATGCAAAATTAAATTATTTCTAGTTTAATTGCTATATTAATGTAATTACAAACACTCAAAAGGGATGGAATACTTGACAAAATAGTTCTGTTTCATTAGTAGCATTCAAAAGATATGTATTAAATATTTGCTGTGTGCCAGACAGAACAGTACACAAAATAGATACTATTAATTTGGTACAAAGCTAAAAAAAAAAAAAAAAATACTGAAGGTGACAGGAAGGGAAAAAAGAAAACAAGGAATAGGAAAATACAGAAGAAAAAAGATATTAAAGTATGCTATCAAATTTCCATAAAATAATAGAATTTTACTGGTACCAGATTACATAAAATTTTTAAAAATGAAATAGGCAAGAAAAACATGAAATAAACACAGGTATATATAAAGTGTGAAAGTGTTAATCACTCAGTCATGTCTGACTCTGCGACCCCATGGACCATAGCTTGACAGGCTCCTCTGTCCATGGAATTATCTAGAAGAAGGGGGGGGGCAAGAATACTGGAGTAGGGTGCCATTTCCTTCTCCAGGGGATCTTTCCAACCCAGGGATCAAACCCAGGTCTCCTGCATTGCAGGCAGATTCTTTACCATTTGAGCCATTATTATGTAAGTATTTCTTAAGGATAAAGCTGAAATTTCAAATTACTAGATAAATGATTCAACTAATAGTGCTGGGAAAATTAAACTTTTGGAAAAAATTGAAAAGAAAGTTCTTTGTCAAGGACTGCGACAGTCTCATATTTGTATTCACTTGCAGACTAACAAGTTAGCCTGACATAGTTTCCTGGAGGTTGTCCAAAGACACGAGAGTGCTGGGGCAGAGACAAAGTACAATAGCAATAGCCAGAAGATCAGCACTTACACTGCTTCCCTGATCTCCAGTTCCCACAGGGCAAAGCAGAGGACCAGATGATACTTGTACATATTGTGGGGTATATTCAGAGAGGAACCCCAAACTTAAGGAACTCTATTTTTTTGTAATGGATTATAAGCCTGCTTCACCTCTGCCTTGAATGAGGCTATCTTTATCATACTGGACAGCCTATTAACGTACCCTCTGCTCTTAAGGGGACACTGTCCATGTTTTCTCAGGTTGATCACTATGCAAACATCCTTGGAAAGATAATTCAGAACAAAGGCAGTCAGTGCCTCTGCTCATAAGACGTGCAGCCACACAAGAGACACATGCAGAATTATCTCCCAACAGTCATTAGTGTTTTATTGAAGGAGAATGCTAGGTAGATTAAAGAAAGAGTTCAATGCAAAGAAAGAAAGACACTATAAAATCTAAGAGAAAATACATATGAATGCTTCCATAGTTTTTAGGAAGGGGGACCTTTCTAAATGTATTATCTTAGGCAACTTAAAGGAAAAAGAATAATGCATTTGACTACATAAAAAGTTAAAGCCTCTTCAATATAAAGATACCATTCAGTAAGTTCCACTGCACTGGTAGAATGGGGAGTTATTGTTTAATGGGTGCAGAATTTCAGTTGGGAAGATGACAAAGTTCTGGAGATGGATAGTGTTAATGGTTGCACAATAATATGAATATATTTAATGCCATTAAACTCTTAAAATGGTTAAAATGGTAAATGTTTTATATTGTACATAATTTTCAACAAAAATATTTTTAAATATTAAAATTCCAATGCAAGCTAGAAATAACATCTGTTGCATATATGATAAAGGCTAATATTCTTACATTTTTTCATTCAACAAATATGTCTTTACTACTATGATGCACTAAGAATACAGTGGAAATCAAGACGTTGTAGTCTTGCTTTCAGTATCCAAAACAAGCTCCCATAAACTACTAAGAAAACAAAAAACACCACCCAAAAAAAGAAATGAAGAAAACCATGCACAGGAAGTTTACAAAGAAGATACCTATAGGAAATTGGCACCTATAGGTACAAATTGATACCTATAGGAAAGTGGGTAAGCTCTAGGAATAAAACAGAGATTACAAATAAAGTACCATTTTTACTTTCAGAACGGCAGTTTTTTTCTTCAAGTTCAGGGAAGGCAATGGCACCCCACCCCAGTACTCTTGCCTGGAAAATCCCATGGATGGAGGAGCCTGGTAGGCTCCAGTCCATGGGGTCGCTAAGAGTCGGACACGACTGAGTGACTTCACTTTGACTTTTCACTTTCATGCATTGGAGAAGGAAATGGCAACCCACTCCAGTTTTCTTGCCTGGAGAATCCCAGGGACAAAGGAGCCTAGTGGGCTGCTGTCTATGGGATTGCACAGAGTCGGACATGACTGAAGTGACTTAGCAGTCTCAGTGTTAGAATACTATAGGAAATGTGTACCTCAAGCCCTGCTGATAGAAGTAAACATTAGCATGGAACCTTACTGGAACCTTAAGACAGTTCTTACCCATTACCCCCTGATAGGGATGCAACCTGCGAGAATGGTCTGAGATACGTGGGGTCACCACTTATCAGGGGGTAAAATATCCTTGGAAACTCAGCTCAGTAATCAGTCTATGTGTGGAGGGTCTGGCTCTGAAGGACTGATAAATATAACCCAATAGTTTGCAGAATGTTTTAGGTCAAGAACTGTTCCTTATTGTGAAGCCACAAACGTTCATGAAACACAGAGGGAAGGCCCCAACTCCTTTTTTTCCAGCTCCCCAACCCTATACACCTTTGTGCACCTCTGCTGAACTCCTAAGCTTTTAGATAAATTGAAACTTCTGTCTACCTAATCTTGCAGAAGACAGACTTATGAAACAAGATACCAATTTTTTGTTGTTGTTTGTTTTTGGCCACACCATATAACATGTGGGATCTTAGTTTCCTGACCAGGAATCAAACCCGCGCCCCCTGCATTGGAAGTGTGGGGTCTTAACCACAGGACTGCCAAGAAAGTCCCCCAGTTTATTGTCCATAGGAAAACCTACTATGCAAATTCTGAGAAGGTCAAGTTAAGATGACTGGGGAGGATGAAGTCGAGGGATTAGAGGAAAGGTAATCAGGTTTCTCATGGTGCTAGTGAGACCTACCTCATTACAAACATGGCAGGTCAAGCTCAGTGCTTGCATAGCCCCAAGCTCCAGTCCAAGCTCACCAATCACAGTCTCTGAGAGCAGGGCCCAGGAGACTGAGCCGAGGTACTCTCTCCAAAACAGGGCCACCGTAAAGGAGAGGGCATGGAGTTAAGATGGCCTGGTGCACTAGCAGCATCAACTATCCTCTTCCCACTGGATATGTTTTCCTAGAAGGCAAGACTGCTTGTTTCAGGCTGGCTGAGCACCATCTTCTCATGACAGACAAATGCTTCATTCTTCAAGACTGTCTTCAATATTCATGTCACCATAAACCTCTGACCTTACAACATTGTCTCAGGGCAGGCAAAACACCGATAATTATACTGCTCGTCCTGTGTTCACTTTAGTACTCTTGCCTGAAAAATCCCATGGGCGGAGGATCCTGGTAGGTTGCAGTTCATAGGATCGCAAAGAGTTGGACACGATTGAGCATTTGTGAAGAGGTGGGTTTTTTGGGGGGGGGGGGACGACGAGGACGACGATGATCAAAGGACTTCACTTTCACTTTTCACTTTCATGAATTGAAGAAGGAAATGGCAGCCCACTCCAGTGTTCTTGCCTGGAGAATCCCAGGGACGGGGGAGCCTGGTGGGCTGCCATCTATGGGGTTGCACAGTCAGATACGACTGAAGCAACTTAGCAGCAGCAGCAGCAGCATCCTGTGTTAATCACACAGTTCAAATGCTGGTTCAAGAAGAACCATCAGTTTCATCACAAGTAATTTCTTGATCGTTTGAGAGATTTCCAAAGATTTTCTCACACATGCTTATGTTATTTAAATTTCAGAGAGAGATCTTTTCTTATTACGTTGCTAATTTTGGCTATACACTCCAGTTAGGTTCTGAAAAATCTCGGTATATCAATAAAAATCAATACTAAAATTGAACTCCTAAAGGAAAACAAAAACAAGATACTTCAACACTACTTTCCTTCCTGGCAATCTATTTTCTTTGACTGAAATAAAAACTTGTAAAGAAAAGTTAATGTCTAGGGCACTGCTCTTTTGACTTCATTTCTGACAGCAGAATTCAGAGCCCAAAACTTTGCATTAATTATACTATTCTTTTGATAATAAGAGACGCATCTAGTTCTTTGAAACTCCATGGCCAGATGGAAGTATAATGTGAATATGACAGTATCTATGAATGTTGTTGGATTGACTGCTCTGGGGACCAGAACTTCAGGTTTCTCTGCAAAGCAGAGTGTAGACAACAGCGAAGGATTCAGCTCTGGCTGCCCAGTCTCGGTCAGTGAGCCTCAGCCCTGCCTGCTCGGTCCACCAGCTCTGGACGGAAGGGTAATTTGGTCTCCTCTCAACTTAATCCTCGCCTGTCTGCGGAGAACTCAACAAGGTGCTGATTGTAAGGACAGTTCTGAGTTTCAAACACCTGTCCACTAGGAACTGGACTTACAGCTCCAACTCCTTCCATGCAGCCATAAGATGGACATCAGATGGTAGCCACTTCTGGCCCCTCCCGAGCAGATCGGGTCCACGGTGTCCAATGGCTCCCTGCTACAGCTTGGCTATTTTCCGGCTGTTTGTCAGAATGTGGAATTTTGAATGTCGACTAAAATAGCAAAAATCTTTTTCATAAAGCCTTGCCAGAATCACAGGCAACATGGCTTTGGTTTCCTTTCATTGGATTCTCACAATAATCCTTTATTCTCATTGTATTTATTTATATATATTTAAATTTTTAATTAACAGTGAGTTGTGCCTTTTTCTGAGCCCTTTACATTTATGAACTGTTTTAGTCACTATAACCCTATAAGGTAGATGCTATTATTATCCCCCTGGTACAGATGAGAAAAATGAGGCACAGAGAGGTTAAGTAAAGTGTCTGTGGTCACACAGCAGTAAGTGGTTGAGCTGGATTCATACCCAGGCACTCTGGCTCCAAGCCTAAAGTATAACATCATTTCCCTCATTTTCCAGATAAGCTCAGGCACTAGAGGTTACTTGATTTACTCCAAGTCACACAGCTTGAACTTGCTTCTTCTAACGTTAAGTCCCAGTTTGTCCTTCTCTTTCTGCCCTGACAGCTTCGTGATCATGATACTGGTGTTGGAGCCCTGTCTGCGTCCTCCCAGCCTGGCATGTTCATTCCCAGGGCTCACTCAGTGACCGTCACAGCCTTGGCACTCCCAGCACAAGTGTCAGTGACTGACTAGAGGCTCGGCCCAGGCTGCCCTTACCTCGACCACCCAGAATAAGCAGGGGAGCAGGACCTTCTCAGAGAGTAAACTGGGGGCTCAGTCCGCTCCTGCCACACACTGTAACAGGGCCCTTGGTTCATTTATTTGTTCTTTTATTCCACATACATTGAATGGAAACCTACTGACAAGCACCATGTCAGGCACTGGAGATTGACTGGTAGGCAGGACATGTGCCAGGGAGCCACCAAGGAGCCCACGGTGTACATACAGTGGGGGCAATTCCGGTGTCCAACAGGAAGTATGATTAAAAAGGTGAATGCGTTGCAGAGCTCGGCAAGGGGCAGACCCTGGGAAGGCTCTCAGGAGGAAGCGCACCCCCTCTCACGTTGGCTCTCAGCAGTCCACAGCAAGATATCACTGCAAAGTTCACTAAGGCTTGTGCATAGGACCTGAGGGGAGGCGTTCAAGTGGCCCTTGAGGAGTTTTAAGCCAGGAACTGACATGACCTAAATTCAGTTCCCAGCAGAATAACTGTGTGCTAGCATGCACTGAGCTATTACTGTGTCTTCTACATGAATTATATTTATCATCAACTTGGGCTGTTTTAACAGAATACCATAGGCTGAGGAGCTTTAACAACAGAAATTCATTTTTCACAGCTCTGTAAGGAGGCTGGGCAAGTCAAAGATCATGGCACTGACCAATTCTATTCCTGGTAAGAGCACTCTTCCTGGTTTACAGAGGGACCCTGTCCTGCTGCATCCTCACGAGGCTAAGAGAGAGATGGGGGGAACAAGTTTTCTGATCTCTTCTTATAGCAGAGACCATCATGGGGCTCCACCCTCACAACCTCATCTAAACCTAATTGTCTCCTAAAGGTCCACTTCCAGGTAGCATGACATGGAAAATTAGGGCTTCAAAGTATGAACTTGGGGTTACACAACATGCAGTCCAGAACAATATTCACTGCATGTTCACCCTAGAACTACAAAGTTGGTTTTACTGTCCCATTTTATAGGTGAGCTGCTGCTGCTGCTGCTGCTGCTTCAGTCGTGTTCGATTCTGTGTGACCCCATAGATGGCAGCCCACCAGGCTTCCCCATCCCTGGGATTCTCCAGGCAAGAACACTGGAGTGGGTTGCCATTTCCTTCTCCAATGCATGAAAGTGAAAAGTGAAAGTGAAGTCACTCAGTCGTGTCCGACTCTATCTACCCCATGGACTGCAGCCTACCAGGCCCCTCTGTCCATGGGATTTTCTAGGCAAGAGTACTGGAGTGGGGTGCCATTGCCTTCTCCGATAGGTGAGCTACTGAGGCATAAAGTGGTGAAGCCAGGATTTGAGCCAATCCACTCCAGTGTTCTTGCCTGGAGAATCCCAGGGTCGGGGGAGCCTGGTGGGCTGCTGTCTATGGGGTCGCACAGAGTTGGACACGACTGAGGTGACTTAGCAGCAGCAGCAGTCTGACTGAAGCATCTGTGCTCCTATTTCTCCTCTACACCCCATACCACACAGCACAACGTCACACAGAGTATCTTGCAAATGTTTGAGACATGTGGTAGCTACTTCTTCAGTTTTCCTTGGTCCAAGAGTTCTTAGCCCTGCTTCCCACTGGAATGACCTGAAGTTTCACAAAAATGTATCCCAAAGAAATAAAAATGTATATCTTCCAAAACCCTGAACATGAATGTTTATAGAAGCCTTGTTTGTGATAATCAAAGGTAAACTGTGTCACAGCCATACAATGCAACAGTGCTCAGCAGGAAAAAAGAACACACTATTGACACATGCAGCCTCTCGAATGGCTCCCACTCAAAGGCATTATGCCGAGTAAAAAGCCCATCTCAGAAGGTTACATACTGTATGATTCCATTTATATAACATTCTCAGAAAGACACAGTTAGGTGAAGAACATATGATTCCCAGGGTTGGTTGGCAGCAGCTAGGTGTGGCTGTGAAGGGTAGCGGGAAGGAGGCCTGCAGAGCTGAAATGGTTCTGCATCTTGAGTGCTGTTGGGGTCACATCTACACATGTGATCAAATGACATAGAACTACTCGTACACATTGGACTGGTGTCCGTTTTCTGGTCTTACATGTTATACTTAGGTAATAGCTGCATGAAGGGTACATGGGGCATCTCTGCACTGTTTTGGCAATGTCTTATGAAGCTGTAATTATTTTTAAATAAAACATTTCTTTAAAATCCCAATGCCTGAGCCTCACAGATTCTGATTTAGTGTGTCTGGGTGCAGCCTGAGTGTTATGAAAATTTTCCTAAATGATTCTCACCTGCAGCCAGAGTTGAGCACCTTTGAGCCAGTACCTGGAATCCTATGGGTGCAGGCACTCTTTGAGTTGAGCTCTTATCTTCAAGAGGCCCTAAATGAACATAAGAGAAAGTTTATGAGATGCTCTAGCTGTCACCTGGCAGAGGACGTGTCCCTGAAAGGCAGGACAACAGACAGATCCTCATTAATTATGACGGGAGGGAGGGATGTCCTAAAGCAGGGGGGAATTAGATGATCTGAAGCTCTTGGAGGTTTCGAAGACTTTCAGTGGAAACCTGAACTGCCAGCTGCCAAGTATAAGTGCTTGATTTCATTAAATTCCCAATTTGCTCACTTGGCTAAGCTCCTTGTGGATGTTGCCTCTGCAAGGCTTAACCCAGGTGCTCACAGATGGATCCTGAGTCCTGCCTTAAGACTTTCCTCCCCTTTTGGAGGCCCCAGTTCCCAGGTACAGTTTCAAGTCCCTGTCTATTTAATCTTTTTCCCACCGCCTCATAGGAAGGCTCGCTGAGTCCCAGATGGCCCACACTGACTTACCAGGTGATGAGCTGTCTCTGGTACGGATCTCATACAGAAAGGTGCCAAGTGTGTTTCCACCACCCTGCAACCCGGCGTACGTTAAGCTTTTCCAAGGGGTTACTAAATTGGTATTGATTAAGTGCAGGAAATCAAGCACTTACACTTGGCAGCTGGCAGCTCGGGTTTCCACTGAAAGTCTCCAAAACTTCCAAAGAATTTCAGATCAAGAAAGGAAGTGGATATGGGGCATCTGAAGCTCCCTGGTTTCCCTGGAACTCCTATCGAGATGGGAGCCATGTGTGCCCCCACATTAACGCAGTGGCCACCCACGGAGCCTTCTGAGCAGCTATGGGAGCAGGCCCTGGAACACATTTTCTGGTAGCTGCATCTGGGTAAGTGGCAGACTTCCTGGCTGCCTCTTTTTCTTTTTTACAGCCTCTTGGCTGTCTGTGCACAGAGATGTTCTGGCAGCTGGGGACCCGCCGTGAGGCGGATTTGAGGTCGGAGTCCTGATGAGCGGCTTTGTTCTCTTAAACACTATTGTCATCCGACTCACCTATTACTGTGAATAATTTGCTAATTTTGGCTGTAAAAACAAGTTCTTAGACAATCTCCTGTAATGTGTCTTTTTATGTCGATCAGGGGAGTATTTTCCTGCCTTCTCTTTGTTTGATATGGAAATGAGCCTGGTAGCTTTCTAGCCAGCCAGGATTCGGAGCCTGGGAGAGAAAGAAAATTGTGTCCACCGTGAAGGTGGCTTCTGCTGTCTTGTACAAGTCTTTGAAGAATTAGTTTTTGGAAAATAAAGACTCTCAGAATAAATGAACATCCAATTAGAGTTCCCAGGGTGTGCACCAAAGCGTTCTGGGTATCTAGAAAACATAGATATTATGGAACATGTTGCCTGATCCGTTATTTATGAATCACCTGGGGAAAAGCTTCCTTGTGAAAGGAATTAACTGGGTTGAAAAAGTAAAATCTTCATAAATCCTGTGAACCTCTGGGTCCATACTCATTGTTCTAGTCAAGGCAGACCTGCTTCCAAATACCCAGGCCCATAACAACTGCAGGCATTTGAAGCTAAGCACAGGTAGAGATGCACAAATCTCCCCACTCCTGGTTTCCCCTTCCTTCACTCACCTGCATTAACACCTGCCTTTTAGCAATCCCAGCAACTTGTCTGTCCCACTCACTCTCTGCCCTTAAACTAGGAAGTTTCTGATAAAATCACTTACTCTTGTTTAGGGATTGGTTGATTATACTTTCATGGACAACATGTCAGTCAAGTTGCCCAAACCAAATATTTGGAATTTAAGACTTTAAGCCTTTGTCCTATGTTCAAATATTTGATGCATCCATCGACAGGTGACTATGGGAACATGGAATCCAGAACTCCATGATTTCTCACTAAACTTAGCTGATTCGAGCTGGTGGGCCTGAAGTCAAAGTGGTTTGGCTGCTGTAGCGCAGAAGAAGTCTTTGCGGGTTGGATTCCCTAGCCTCTTCTAAAGCCTGGGTCTTAGACCATCACTGAGCTCCCATCTGGCCCCTCTCCTTCCTTCCCCTCCCCCTCTCTTCTCTCTCCCCACACTCTTCCCTTCACTCCCAGTTTAATCCCCTCTTCCCCTGTCAGTCTTCCTGCTCCTCCTTCTCTCCCATCCCTCACAGACCATAATCTCTTCCTGTGGCTCTGCCCCATGTTACCAGATGCACATTTTGTTTTCCAGCACAACTGACACTATTTTCCCTTCTGCTGCTGCTACTGCTAAGTCGCTTCAGTTGTGTCTGACTCTGTGCGACCCCAGAGACGGCAGCCCACCAGGCTCCGCCATCCCTGGGATTCTCCAGGCAAGAACACTGGAGTGGGTTGCCATTTGCTTCTCCAATGCATGAAAGTGAAAAGTGAAAGTGAAGTCACTCAGTCATGTCTGACTCCTAGCGACCCCATGGACTGAAGCCTACCAGGCCCCTCCATCCATGGGATTTTCCAGGCAAGAGTACTACCTAATGCTATTTATTTATTTGGTTGTGCCGGGTCTTAGTTGTAGCACACGTCTTCAATCTTCGTTGCAGCATGAGGGATCTAGTTCCCTGACCAGGGATGGAACCCAGGCCCCATGTACTGGGAGCTCAGAGTCTCAGTCACTGGAAAGTCCCTGTTTAAACATAATGCTATTTTAAACCCCATAACCTTTCTTTTAGAATATACTGAAATGCAGTCCCTCATCCCCTACAGTGGGAGCCCCAGTGACTCAGTGGTAAAGAATCTCCCTGCCAATGCAGGAGAGACCCAGGTTCAATCCCTGGGTTGGGAAGATCCCCTGGAGAAGGAAATGGCAACCCATTCCAGTATTCTTGCCTGAAAAATTTCATGGACAGAGGATCCTGGTGGGCTATAGTCCATAGGGTTGCAAAGAGTCAGACATGACTGAGTACACATGCAAATTCCCCATGGTAGAGAAAGTACTTAGTCTAAAAGTCCCAAGAAACTGAGCTCTGGCCCCGACCCCTACACAAAACTGCTGAGCAGCCTTGCATGAGTCACTTAACCGCTCTGGGCCTCAATATCCACATCTGTAAAATAATAGATTGAATTTCAAGGCCTATCTCTACTCTAAAAGGTTATAATCTTATCCACCATTAGGAACAGGTGGGTTTTGTTGTTTGTTTCTTTTTTTTTTAAAGTGTAATTGCTTCAGATTCAAAAACGGAGGAAATCTGATACACATAACAGCATGGATGAAAGTTGAGGACATTATGTCACAAAAAGACAAATATTGTTTGATTCCACTCACATGTGATCTCTAAAGTAGGCAAATTCACAGACAAAGTAGAATGATGGTTGCCAAGCAAATGCGGAGAAAATAGGGAGTTGCTGTTCAATGGGTATAGAGTTTTAGTTTTGCAAGATTAAAACATTCTGAAGACTGGTTGCACAACAATATGAATGTACTTAACACTACTGAACTGTATACTTAAAATGATTAAGATGGTCAATTTTAGTTATGTATTTTTGCCCAATTTAAGCTTATTTAAAAGCTCTCACATTTAACATATCAAAAAAAGTGTTTATTACTATGTGTTGGAAACCAAGAAAGAGAAGCAGAGGCAAAAAAAAAAAAAAAGGTCCCTTATTACACAAGTGCAGAAAATGAGGCCTAGAGCGGTCAAGAGCTCTGCCCAGGATCACACAGCTATGGCTGTGTGCATGCACAGAGGGCTGGACTTGTTACTATTTTGTAACTGAAATAAGATTAAAGTACTTCATATGTCTGTGCTGTGAAGTTTCTTTTAGAAGAAAGTGTTAGTCACTCAGTCATGTCCAACTCTTCGAGACACCATGGACTGTAGTCTACCAGACTCCTCTGTCCATGGGATTCTTCAGGTAAGAATACTGGAGTAGGTTGCCATTTCCTTCTCCAGGGGATCTTCCCCACCCAAGTATCTAACCCAGGTCTCCTTCATTGTAGGTAGGCTCTTTACCATCTGAGCCACCAGGGAAGTTACTTATGAGAAAATGTTGACTCTATATGCTATGCCAAAAGAACAGAGCAATATATATTTATATCAATTGTTAATTAGGTTTGTGGAGAACAAAATACACAGGTATTTTACATAGCTCTTCCTTTCAGACTTAAATCTAAGCCATTGTATTCTTAAGTTGCTATCTGGTGAATAATACCAAGATGAGGGCAAATGATTTGAAAGCTATTAAAACCCTCTCTTGAGGCTTTGTTGGTAGCTCAGATGGTAAAGAATGTGCCTGCGATGTAGGAGACCCAGGTTCAACCCCTGGATCAGGAAGAATCCTCTGGAGAAGGGAATGGCAACCGACTCCAGTATTCTTGCCTAGAGAATTCCATGGACAGACCATGGAGTCTCAAAGAGTCAGACACGATTCAGCGACTAACACTTTCACTTTATTTCACTTGGTGTTAGGATGGGAGTTCAGGCCATGGCCCACTTGACAGAGGTTCACTGGTAGAGATGGACAAGGCTGCCCTCCCCTCAGCAGGCACGCGGGGGTTGGAGAGGGTGACTTCCCTGCCCTGGACCACGCTGGGATGCCTCAGGCCCAAAAGCATCTCCCTAAAGTGCTGCATAATCGTGCTAAGACCTGAGGGCACCTTTCTAAACTATCAAGAAAAAGTAATGCTTTCTGCATCTTAAAAACCCATCCTACCTAAAGAAGCATAAAATAGTGCCATGATGGGTGAAATCATAACTATTCTAAAGGGATGACTAAGTTAAGAGAGTGGTCCAAAGGAGTCAACAGGCAGCAATACTCTAATTTTCATCATCTATTCCAGAAACAGGTAAATAGATTCCCATGTATTACTGTCAGATTGAAATAAAGTTATTGAGTAACTGAAAAACTGCTTCTGGTACAGAGTCCAGGTTTTATGGTTAAAACTGAATGTTGAGATTAAGTTAATATTAACCTCAAAAATGTCCCAGGTTTAATAGGTGTTTCACTCTATGACAATGAGTGAAGGGAAATGGGAATAATCAACACTTATTAACATGAACACGTAGTGTCATATATAAACATCATCAAAGCTTTTCTTTTCTGGGGCTTGTGGAAGGCTGTGTTCTAAACACAGTGAGTCTACTGCATCCCTCATTAGCAGGATATATTGTATGAGTGAAAATTTAGATGATTAGACTTAAAATTTCTCTCTCTCTCTTTCTACATAAGCACACACATGAAAAAGTATCTTATTACATAGTATATGATTTTAGAGTTTAGCTTTTAGTTCTGTTCAGTCACTCAGTCATGTCTGACTCTTTGTGACCCCATGGACTGCAGCATGCCAGGCCTCCCTGTCCATCACCAACTCCCAGAGTTTACGCAAACTCATGTACATTGAGTTGGAGATGCCATCCAGCCATCTCATCCTCTGTCGTCCCCTTCTCCTCCTGCCCCCAATCCCTCCCAGCATGAGGGTCTTTTCCAATGAGTCAAGTCTTCTCATGAGGTGGCCAAAGTGTTGGAGTTTCAGCTTCAGCATCAGTCCTTCCAATGAATATTCAGGACTGATTTCCTTTAGGATAGACTGGTTGGATCTCCTTGCAGTCCAAGGGACTCTCAAGAGTCTTCTCCAACACCACAGCACCATCAGTTCTTCAGTGCTCAGCTTTCTTTATAGTCCAACTCTCACATCCATACATGACTCCTGGAAACACCATAGATTTATGTGTCTAATTTGTATGAATTTAATAACTTGAGGACTGATAAAAACCTAAACTGAATGGAATTTCATCTGTCTGGTAATTATCTGTTATCATGTCCTCCTTGTTCAAAGAAGGAACAGCGTGAAGGAAATTCCTCCTTGTTCAGTGGTATGTAGAGCTGACATGTAAGTTAAGGTGTCATGAGGACTGGGCAAAAATTGGCATCCTTTGAGACAAAACATACACACATTCCTAAATAATTAAATCCCTATAGTATTTAACAGTCTATACCTAGATGCCCCTCCCAAAAAACCCTCCCCCAAATCATTTGTAATTTGAGAAACAGCTCTCCAGGGAGATTATATATTGTCAAAGACATATTATTTGTTGTTTGTTGAGTCTTTTACTGGAAAATGTTGAAAGAGGTCATTTAACCCAAACCTCTTAGGACAGATAGATTCATTGTTGCTTCCTTGCAACTCAAGAAATGTTTGAGCCCACCTACCGTATACAGAGCAATGCACTAGAATAGTGGAAAGCCAAGATACACCTGTAATTTTATGGTATTGGATTATACGACCTTCAGAATGTCATTCAGATCAAAATTGCTAATTGCCACAAAGCAGCTAGGCCATGCATCACAACTACTGAACCCCCAGTGCTGCAGCTACTGAGGCCTGGTGCAACTAGAGAAAGCCTGTGAGCAACGACAAAGACCCAAATAAATAATTCTGTAAGAAAGGAGATTCTATAGGAAAGGAGAAATTAATTGGAAAAGGTAAAGCTGAGAGGTTTCTTAGAGCAAGTGCTGTCCAGTAGGATGTGGCTAGTAAGATTGAGAAAAGAAGTTTTCACTTTAATCAGTTTAACTTTACATGTAAATAGCCACAGGTCACTACTGGCTACCATACTGTACAGCACAGTCCTAGAGGATAAGAGATTTGAGCTGGCTTTAAGGTAGGACTTTGCTGGATATAGAAAATTAAAATTCCAAACAAAGGCCAGTGCTTGTGAAAATTCATTGAGTAGGAAAGCTTCAGGCAGGGCCAGGTGAAGATAAGATTGGAATGAAAGGTGGGTAATGAGTTAAAGTGGAAAATAAGGCAAGAAGATGCAGAATTATGTGGTGCCTTGAATGCAAGCCTGGAAAACATACAATTAATTTCATATTCAGTGGGGAGACATTTCAGGTTTCTGAGCAAAGTAAAACTATGAGCTGCTCAGTGTTTTAGTAAGGTAATCACCAGATGATGTGCAACATGGCTTTGAGGACTGTTTACCTAATGCTCTACAATATGACAAGCCACCCTATGCTTAGCAAAGTAAAACAAGAGCCATTTCACTGTGCTCATGGATTTTCTGGGTCAAGAATTTGGACAGAGAGCAGAAAAGATGGCTCACTTCTGCTCCATAATGTCTGGACCTCAGCTAGGCTGACTGAAACATCTAGGAACTGGAATTACTCTCAGGCTTCTTCACTTACATGTTGGCTCCTGGGCTGGGATGACCCAGAGACTGCCCTCAGCTGATACTGTTGACCAGAGCCCCTATACGGAGCCTCTTATGTGGCTTGGTGGTTTCATGCTGGGTTCCAAGAGGGAATATTCCAAGGAGGGAATATCTAGAAAGCAAGCACTCCAAGAGATCCAGGTGGAAGTCAGTTGACCTTTACACACCTAGCCTTGGAAGTCACTTCTGCCATCTCCTATTGGTTGTAAGTGAGTCACTCAGGCCAGTTAGATTGTGGGATAAGAGATACTGCTGGGATCATCTCTGGAAAATATAGTCTGCCAAGAAGGCTGTGAAAAGGGAGCTGAAAGATAATGAAAGCTTCAAACAAGAAAATGGAAGTGGGAGAAGGAAGAAGTAAGAATTGGATGACAGCATGGAAATGCAATGAGCAGTGATGGAAGTGGGGAGTGAAGGAAGGAGTTCAGTTGAGTTTGTATGTGAACCAGTTTAAGCACCACCAACCAGAAATCTTGGAACAGGGAGTTGGTTTGGAAAGCAGGGAAATGTTTCCTGAGGATATATTTATTTTGGAGATCTTGCAGGACATTCCTGAGGCAATCTCAAGGATGTCAGTTAATAATGGGCTGGAGTTCTAGAGAAAGATCAAGGTTAAAGCTGGAGAGGGACTCGGGAGTCATGAGGTAAGGAAATGGTTAAGGGAGCACACATGTTAGGGACTCAATAAATATTGGCTGAATAACATAACTCCACTGTAGCAGGACTAGAGTGACTGAACTGAAATTAGTACTTATAATGAGAAGAAAGAGATTAACAGTCCTTGGGCAATTCCCTGAAAGAGAGGTGAGAACCTGGAAATGTAGACCAGGAATCAAAGTGAAGCAACCTCATAAGCAGCAAACATGGCAGATATTTGGAATGGCTCACTTAGTAGCTACTCCAATTTCTTTCTAGGCCAGAAAGTTAAAAAATCTACATTTTCCAGACTCTCTTGCAGCTAGGGCTCCAGATCTGTGATTTAGATTAAGCCACTCAGATGCAGCATACCAAATTTAGGAGACAGAAGTACATAATTGTGAGGCAGGAACTGTGTTTCTGCTGCTTCTATCAGTAAGTACAGTTATGGTATATATATATTTTTTTCTATGCCAGTTATAACAGAGGTCCTAATGTCACAGCCCTACATACACAGTTGTCAAGAGACAAGGTACAGATCACAGTGCAGGTGGCATAATTCTGAAGCTGGGCAGGTGTCACTGGCTTCCCAATAGGCAGGCAGCTTTCTAATGCCACCACCTTCTGATCCTGGAAAGAGGCCGTGGCTTCCTTGTCCACCCAGGTCTGTGGTGTTGCTTTGGGAGTCATTCTTGAAAGCTCAGCTGAGACTTTGTTTCTTCAGCCCTCCAGTCAAGCTGTAAGACACTGGCAATCTTGGAATAAGTCCCTTTATGCTTAAATCAGGTAGAACTAATTCTACTCACTTAACTGAACCCTGACCAATAGAGTAAGGAAGAGGTAAGTTTGAATCCTGGTGTAGGTCTTGGAGCCTCGTGTAGTAGCCACCTAGGCAAATCTTCAGTTCAGTTGAGTTGCTCATTCATGTCCGACTCTTTGCGATCCCATGGACTGCGCCACGCCAGGCCTCCCTATCCATCACCAACTCCCAGAGTTTACTCAGACTCATGTCCATTGAGTTGGTGATGCCATCCAACCATCTCATCTTCTGTCATCCCCTTCTCCTCCTGCCTTCAATCTTTCCTAGCATTTTGGTCTTTTTCAATGAGTCAGTTCTTCTCATTAGGTGGCCAGAGTAGTGGAATTTCAGCATCAGTCCTTCCAATGAATATTCAGGACTGATTTCCTTTAAGATTGACTGGTTTGATCTCCTTGCAGTCCAAGGGACTCTCAAGAGTCTTCTTTAGCACCACAGTTCTAAAGTATCAATTTTTCAGCATTCAGCTTTCTTTATAGTCCAACTCTCACATTCATACATGACCACTGGAAAAACCATAGATTTGACTAGACAGACCTTCGTTGGCAAAGTAATGTCTCTGCTTTTTAATAAGCTTATCTAGTAATGTCTCTGCTTTTTAATAAGCTTATCTAGGTTGGTCAGGGAGAAGGCAATGGCAACCCACTCCAGTACTCTTGCCTGGCAAATCCCATGGATGAAGGAGCCTGGTAGGCTGCAGTCCATGGGGTCTCTAAGAGTCAGACACGACTGAGCGACATCACTTTCCCTTTTCACTTTCATGCATTGGAGAAGGAAATGGCAACCCACTCCAGTGTTCTTGCCTGGAGAATCCCAAGGACGGGGAAGCCTGGTGGGCTGCCGTCTATGGGGTCACACAGAGTCGGACATGACTGAAGTGACTTAGCATAGCATAGGTTGGTCATAGCTTTTCTTCCAAGGAGCAAGCGTCTTTTAATTTCATGGTTGCAATCACCATCTGCAGTGATTTTGGAGCCCCCCCCCCAAAAATAAATTCTCTCACTGTTTGCCCATCTATTTGCCATGAGTGATGGGACCAGATGCCATGATTTTCGTTTTCTGAATGTTGAGCTTTAAGCCAACTTTTCCACTCTCCTCTTTCACTTTCATCAAGAGGCTTTTTAGTTCTTCTTCACATTTTGCCATAAGGGTGGTGTCATCTGTATATCTGAGGTTATTGATATTTCTCCCAGCAATCTTGATTCCAGCTTGTGTTTCATCTAGCCTAGCATTTCTCATGATGTACTCTGCATATAAGTTAAATAAGCAGGGTGACAATACACAGCCTTGGTGTACTCCTTTCCCTATTTGGAACCAGTCTGTCGTTCCATGTCCAGTTCTAACTGTTGCTTCTTGACCTGCATACACATTTCTCAGGAGGCAGGCCAGGTGGTCTGGTACTCCCATCTCTCTTTAAGAATTTTCCACAGTTTGTTGTGATCCACACAGTCAAAGGCTTTGGCGTGGTCAATAAAGCAGAAGTAGATGTTTTTCTGGAACTCTCTTGCTTTTTCAGTGATCCAATGGATGTTGGCAATTTGTTCTCTGGTTCCTCTGCCTTTTCTAAATCCAGCTTGAACATCTGTAAGTTCACAGTTCAAGTACTATTGAAGCCTGGCTTGGAGAATTTTGAGCATTACTTTACTAGCATGAGAGATGAGTGCAATTGTTAGAAAATAATAAACAAGAAAGACTTGAGAGAGCAGCCAAGAAAAGGGAAAAGAGAGAGAAGAGAACAATTGGAGATGAGAATCAGTGAGGGTCCCCAAAGGGAACAACTAGGTCTGAGTGATTCTGCAGGGGGAGGGCTAGGATAAGGTAACAGTTCCTACATGAAACCAAATCATGATCCTAGAACCCACAGAAAAGGGTGTTGTTTCTCAAGACCAAAAGCCCCATGGGTGAGCTGATCTTTTAATGAAACTAGGGACACTTGGAGACCTGATGTTTGTGTTAGTCCATCCCCAGCTGGACCCCTAAAGATACTGGACTAATACTTATATCCTTAGAATTGGAGCCTTAAACCTTCAGGGTAAATAGCTGATTCTGTGTGCCCCCTGGTGGCTTGGGATGAGGGTAAGGGGGAGAGAAGAGTTCTCTAGCCAGGAAACAAAAGGTCATGGGTCCAGACTATTCTCCTTGAGGTCAAACTGTCTTTCTCCTTGGGAGACACAGAGAGCAGACTTCTCATGTGGGTCTGACATTTTAACCATGAGGCAAATAACAAACACCTTGTAACGTGGCTAAAAAATTACCCAGGTTTCTTGTTTAATACCACCACTACAGAACCACAGACACATACGTTGCTTTTCTGATAACAGAAAGACTTGCATTCCTCAGGGTAGCACTCTATCCTGAAGGTTAAAAGGTTGCCCTCTGAAGTAACATTACCTGGATCCAAATCCAGTAACAGGATGTAGGATCCTGGGCAAATAACTTAACTCCTCTGTGCCACATTTCCCCCATCCATAAAATAGGGTTGTGAGAGATTTGATGAGACCCCACATCGCTGTGATGGGCAGCAGCAGTGTGAGCCTCCAGGACGTGGCCACATACGCACACAGCAAGTGAAAGTGCCTGGTGCACAGGGCACGGGCGGTGACCTCCCAGAGGCCACTACCAGCATGCCAGAGAGATCCTGCTGCAAACCCATCACCTCGTGGCACTCCTTTTTCCAGCCCATGAGCTACCCCCACCCCTCCATCCAGGTTGAGGCTAGACTCAGAGGGTTAAAAAACAGAAAGAGTCCAGAGTTTTTCATTTCTTGTTACGCAGACAGAATCTTTATTAGACCTGCATCCAATTAATGCATGTTTTTATTTTTTGCTATTTCCAGATCAAATTTCCAGAAATTTATGTATAAAATTACTGTGTAGCTTAGCAGAAAGATTTATCACTTTCTTCTGTTTTAAGGGGGGAAAAATGATCCCACAAGTAACAGGACAAGGAAAATCTTTCAATACTCCCATTTTCTATCAGCGTTGGAGAAACAACTTAGGCATAACTATTTTTCCACTGTGTTGTGTGACCTCAGGAAGCCAACCACTAACATCTTTGGGCCTCAGTTCTTTCATCTGCCATCAATGTCTTCCCCGCAGTCCCACGACCCAACCGTGGTTCCACTGTGAGTTCTTCTGTCCTCAATACTGGATTCCAGAGCCCCCAGGCAGGGCACATCTTCTCTATCTCCGGGATCCCCCAGTGTGCCTGAGCGCAGAGACCCTCTGCACTCATATAGATGGGGTTCCCTGAGCTGCAAAAAATGGGAGATGAGCAGAAGGAGCTTGAGCTTCTGCCAGCTCCTGCAATGGCCTCAGCCCTAGCACTTCTCTGTGCCATTATTTCTCCTGGCATCAAGTGATTATTGTCACAAATCAGAACACAGAGTCATTTTAAAACATGATTATTAATAGATAAACTAAAATAGGAAACAATATTCTTAAGAAAGGAAGTTTGGAAGCCAGCTATGCTCACCACTGTACCACCAATGCCAGCATCTAAGAAAAGAAGCTAGATACTATCTTTTCTAGGATGTTTTTTGTAAGGGGGCCTTGTCTGCACTCATAGACATGCTGTTGAAAGCAATATTTTTGCCTACTGCTACTGCTGCTGCTAAGTCGCTTCAGTCGTGTCCAACTCTGTGCGACCCCATAGACGGAAGCTCACCAGGCTCCCCTGTCCCTGGGATTCTCCAGGCAAGAACACTGGAGTGGGTTGCCATTTCCTTCTCCAATGCATGAAAGTGAAAAGTGAAAGTGAAGTCGCTCAGTCGTGTTCGACTCTCAGCGACCCCATGGACTGGAGCCTACCAGGCTCCTCCGTCCATGGGATTTTCCAGGCAAAAGTACTGGGGTGGGGTGCCATTGCCTTCCCCGATTTTTGCCTACAGCCCAACGCAATTTTATATGCCTCAAAAAAACACAGCAGGTTCATGTGGGGACCTCCCTCCCAGGGAGGCAGGTAGCACCCCAAAACTCCTCCTCCTGCCCCACATGACAGCCCCCACAGAAGGACATCTGCACTATCTGTCTCCTTACAAGACAGGAGGGGTAAGGACAGGGGCCACATTCTTGTCTGAGGAAATCCAAGCGCCAGTAGAGTGGACTGCACAGCAGGGCATACGCGTGTGGTAGAGTAAAATACACAGGACAAGGCCTTGCACAAGTAGATGTAAGCGTCACCTGATCTGCAAATCATTTCCTACTGCACTTATAGTGTGGAATACCTCCACCCCCTTCACTCTCAGCAGTGGCTTTACCATGTACCTTTTTTTAAAAAAAAATTGAAGTATGGTTGATTTGGGCTTCCCTGGTAGCTCAGCTGGTAAAGAACCCTCCTGCAATGCAGGAGACCACAGTTCAATTACTCGGTTGGGAAGATCCCCTGGAGAAGGGATAGGCTACCCACTCCAGTATTCATGGGCTTCATTGGTGGCTCAGACAGTAAAGAATCTGGGAGACCTGGGTTCGATCCCTGGGTTGGAAGATCCTCTGGAGAAGGGCATGGCAACCCACTCCACAATTCCTGCCTGGAGAATCACCATGGACAGAGGAGCCTAGCAGGCTGCAGCGTATGGGGTTACAAAGAGTCAGACACAACTGAGTGACTCAGCACAGCACATGTGAAACTAATTTACACAAAGTGTTAGTTTCAGATGTGTAATAACTATGCTGCTGCTACTGCTAAGTCGCTTCAGTCGTGTCCGACTCTGTGCGACCCCATAGATGGCAGCCCACCAGGCTCCGCCGTCCCTGGGATTCTCCAGGCAAGAACACTGGAGTGGGTTGCCATTGCCTTCTCCACTGTGTGAAAGTGAAAAGTGAAAGTGAAGTCGCTCAGTCGTGTCCGACTCATAGCGACCCCATGGACTGCAGCCTACCAGGCTCCTCCATCCATGGGATTTTCTAGGCAAGAACACTGGAGTGGGTTGCCATTGCCTTCTCCACTGTGTGAAAGTGAAAAGTGAAAGTGAAGTCGCTCAGTCGTGTCCGACTCGTAGCAACCCCATGGACTGCCGCCTACCAGGCTCCTCCATCCATGGGATTTTCTAGGCAAGAATACTGGAGTGGGGTGCCATTGCCTACTCAACTATACATACATATATATTTATACATATTTATCCTTTTACGGATTCTTTTCTATTGTATTATGGGTTAGTATATGAATACAGTTCCTTATGCTATATAGTAGGTCCTTGTTGTTAATTTTATATAAATATGTATCTTTTAATTCCAAACTCCTAATTTATTCCTCCCCCTCTTTCCCTTTGGTAACTATAACTTTGTTTTCTATGTCTGTGAGTCTGTTTCTGTTTTATAAATAAGTTCATTTGTGTCATTTTTTTAGATTCTACATATATGTAACATTATATGATTATTTGTCTTGCTCCGTCTGGCTTACTTCACTTGGTATGATAATCTCTATGTCCATCCATGTTGCTGCATACTTTGTGCTTTTAGATGAATAAATAAGGAGCTTCCCCTTGAGTTTCATTTGGCATGGCCCCCAGCAGAAGCTCCTTCCTGCAGTTAGACTTGCTAACCTCTCTCTGCTCCTCATTAAAGAAAGCCCTCACATCTCTCCTGCAAGGCCCCAGTCTCTAGGCTCTCTACCCACAACCACCCCCTCTTTCTAACATTTCCTTTTAACCACACCCTAAAACACAAATGCAGCGCTTTGCCTTGACCCTACTATCGGATCCCCACCTCAGCTCTGAAGATGGATCCTCAAAAGTTTCCTCCCAAATCAGATGAACTCTTTTTCTTACTACCCTTTCCTCTGGCTCTTTACCCCTTTGGTCATGTCCAGTGGTCTTGCTCTTCTCCTCCCTCTACATTTTTTGGTTTCCCTGGGCTTTCTTGACTCTTTTTCCCTTGGCTGCTTTGATGATGCTTCTTCCTCTGTTCATCTTCTAATTGGAGTTTCCTCACAAACTCTG
The DNA here is from genome assembly GCA_935064755.1 of Tragelaphus eurycerus. Classification (NCBI taxonomy): domain Eukaryota; kingdom Metazoa; phylum Chordata; class Mammalia; order Artiodactyla; family Bovidae; genus Tragelaphus; species Tragelaphus eurycerus. The sequence continues at coordinate 1,885,123 of CAKXYN010000060.1, forward strand.
CTCTAGCTTTTCTCTACCTGGTTGACCTCCACTCACTTCAGTGAGCTCACCTATTCCACCATCACTGCTTTTAAAAGTTTGTAATTCCCCCACTCCAGCACTCTTGCCTGGAAAATCCCACAGACGGAGGAGCCTGGTAGGCTGCAGTCCATGGGGTCACTAAGAGTCGGACACGACTGGGCGACTTCGCTTTCACTTTTCACTTTCATGCAATGGAGAAGGAAATGGCAACCCACTCCAGTGTTCTTGCCTGGAGAATCCCAGGGACGGGGGAGCCTCGTGGGCTGCCGTCTATGGGGTCGCACAGAGTCGGACACAACTGAAGCGACTTAGCAGCAGCAGCAATAGTCTTATTGCTCACTTGCACTGCCCACTCCCCACACTTCTGGCTTTCTGCAAGCATTTCCCCTGTGCACATCCAGCTCACAGTTTAGACTCAACAGCCCCAAACTGAATTCAGTACTTCCATGTAACTCCAGTCTGTCTTTCTTCCTTAATCTCCCATCTTAATCAGCAACTGAACCATTCTTACTGCTTCACAGGCTGAGCTTTCGGTTCCTTTTGAATTTTTAACAGCTTTATTGAAATGTAACCATGTATCATACTATTCATCCATTTAAAGTGGTTTATAGTATATTCACAGAGTTGTGCAACCATCACCACAATCTTAGAATATTTCACCCCCACCAAAAGAAAAAAGCAGTCCAAGAACAATCAGTCCCTCCTCCTCCTGCCCACCACCCCGCAGAGCCTGGCAACCACTAATCTATTTTCTGTCTCTGGATTTGTCTATTCTAGACATTTCATATAAATGGAAACACACTGTAAATGATCTTTTGTGACTGGTTTCTTCCACATAATATAATCTTTTCAAAGTTCATTCATGTTGTAACAGGTGTCAGTATTTTGGACTTTTAACAGCTGAATAATATTCCATCATATAAATGTAACACATTTTGTATATCTATTCCTCAAGTGACAGACAATTGAGCTGTTTCTACCTTTTGGCTACTGTGAAAGCCAAATAATGACTTGTATTTCAGTGATGGCTAATGCTATTGAGCGTCTTTTCATGAGCTATTTTCCTTTTGCATATCTACTTTGGAGGAATGTCTATTCAGATCCTTTGCCTTTTGAAAAAGTGCATTAGTTTTCTATTGCTGAGTTGTAAGATTTCTTTATACATTATGGATACAAGTCTCTTATTAGATGAATCATCAGTAAATATTTTCTCCTATTCTATGAGTTTTTTCACTGTTTGGATGGTATCCTTTGAAGCCCAAAGTTATAAATTTTTACAAAGTCCAATTTATTTTTTCTTTTGCCACTTATACTTTTGGTGTATCTAAGAAGGCATTGCCTAACCCAAGGTCATGAGGCCTTAATCCTATGTTTTCTTCTATGACTTTTATACTTTAACTCTTATATTTAGATCTATGATTCATTTAGAGCTAATTTTTATGTGTAATGTAAATAAGATGTCCAACATCATTCTTTTACATGTGGACATCCAGCTATCCCAGCACCATTTGTCAAGAGAGGGATCTTTATCTTTCCCTTTGTTTCATCTCTTATTCCAACCTGTCAATCAAGTTTTGCTCTTTTTCCCTTTAAAATGTTTGTCATCCTTTCACTACCCACACTAGTTCCCAGATTACAGCTTTACCGTCTCACACTTAGATAACTGCATCTGCATTTATCCTTCCAAGTGCTCAGCAAGCCAACCCTCCTAAAGAAGGGAATTTAATAAATGAATTGAATTTATGTAATTCACCTGCTAAGAAGTCTACACGGAAGTCCTACTACATATGGCGTCTGGGCCAAACTCTATTCCTTGATTCTCTAACCTGGCTCCACTGTGTTTACACTAGCAAATCTAAGATGTAGAATTTCATCTTTCATGGTTATTCAGCTTCTCCCTAAGGGGAATTCTCTTTCATTGCTGTACTTTACCCTCTCTTTTCTATGAATAAAATTTCCATAGGTCCTTAAAGTCTCCTTCAAATGCCAGCTCCCTAAGAAGCCTCCCTCAACTACTCCAGCCCTCGGCAGTGCTCTCCTTTGAGTCCCTACTGCATCTGTGTGTTCTGTGGCACCAACCACTAGGAAGATGACACTGTTACACACAATTCTACTCTACCACCCAACACCAATAAGCATCTACTGAAGTTCACAGGGCTGTGCGGGCATGACACACTCATGCAACTCTTGTTTCCTTCTGCCATCAAATGGAGGAGTCTAACTGGATGAGATAAATTATCCCTCCCAGATTTAGAATTCCACTTATCCATCCATTACATACTGATCCAAATTTGAAGCTTAAAATGAAAGTGAAAGTCACTCAGTCCTGTCTGACTCCAGGGACCTCACAGTTCATGGAATTCTCCAGGCCAGAATACTGGAGTGGGTAGCCTTTCCCTTCTCCAGGGGATCCTCCCAACCCAGGGATCGAATCAAGGTCTCCCACATTGCAGGCAGATTCTTTACCAGCTAAGCCACAATGGAAGCCCAAGAATACTGGAGTGGATAGCCTATGGCTTCTCCAGGGCATCTTCCCAACCCAGAAATCAAACCAGGGTCTCCTGCATTGCAGGTGGATTCTTTACCAACTGAGCTATCAGGAAGCCCACTGAAGCTTAAAGTTAATTCAAGGTTTCCAGTTCAAGAAACTTTCAAACTAAGCTTGTGTTTTCCAAAGAGTCCTAGGATTGTAATTCCTTGTTACTGAATCATCTTGGCTGTAATAATGATTCAGGCCCTGTTTCAGACACAAGTATTAGGGCATCTGTGATTTGGGCTGCAGTTTAAACTGCAAAAGGTCTCCAAATCCTCAAAGTTAACTTAGAGTGTGCCAGATTGAAACCCCCATCCACCCACCAACCATTAAAAAAAAAAAAAAATCTTTCAAATTGAAGGGGCAAAGTTTGATCCCTTCTCTGTTGAGAGTTGAAAACAACAATAGCAGCTTTCTGCTCTAGCAGGACTTCAAAAGGCTGCTGAGTAACTGCTCTAAGAATATTTGGTTGTAGATGGCTGAAGAAAACGCACAGGCATCCTCCTGCGACTCTGCTCTACTACCACCACGAAAATTCTGCCCTCTCCCCTCCCAGCACCTTTAATAAAGCAACGATTGGTACTGCATTAACTAGGTGAATGCAGAATCTTGCAAGGTTAAAGCCTTTTGCAGAGTGGGGGTGAGACTGGGCAGTCAAACAAACACCCTGCTCTAAAGAGCCAGTGAATTAAGAATTTGTTGAAATGACCTAAATTATGTATAAATTTTTTAAAAAGTCAGCCGGAGATGGGAGACCTGTTGGATTGATCCCAGGGGCATGGGTCCCCTTTGCTGAAAGAAAATGCCTGAGGAGAGGTACCAGGCCCATCACGAAGTTGCAACCCCAGAGCTCTCAGTAAACACGTTTTTCTGTAGTAGATTCCGGAGCGCGCACAGCAGGTCCGTCCATAGCAGGGATGCCTGTACCGGTTCACCTACCCGCCTCTCCTCACAGGTGGCACCCAGTCAGCGCTCGCGCTCGAAGAAACCGCCAGGCAAACTTCGCAGCCTGGGAACCCTGCTGCTTGGAGAGCTGCTGCGAGAGCCGCTCCACTGCGCCAGCCGCCGCCCCGAGGCTAGTATTCAACCTCCCCGCCCCCTGCCGCGGTTATAGTTTGCTCCCCATTCGCCGCTTCCCCCTACTGCTTCCCACCCCCGCCTCCGCCCTCGGGTGGGAGGACCACAGAGGAGTTCCTGGGTCCTCCATGCACAAACACACCCACCAACAAAGGAAAGCCCATTAAATCTTCCCTCCTGCGAACTCGAGCCCCCAACGGATACTTCTTTGAACTGACCCCCGCCCCCGCAGCCCCCGAGCCGTCTGGGGCTCGCCCAGCCCTCCCGGGCTCACTCCCTCCTCCCGGCTGCGCACTTCTGCCGCGCGCTTGGTCTTTGATGTCTCTTTACATTATGGCAGAGCAGCCACACGCTCTTCCCGGGCGCGGGGCTTTGTGTAACGGAACTGACATTTGGCCTTGATACCTGTATCTCTTGGTGATTGCAACAAATTTCTAAAATAAATATTGTACTTTGATCTCCCTGCATTGCATTTTTAATGGACGCACCGAACATTACTTCATTAAGAATAAGTTTTTCAGGAGCCCCGAGTGCAAAGGTAGAGCGGATAAACAGCACTTTGTAAAAGTCTCTCTCCAAACTTCAGCTTGCGCCTGGGAGGGCTGGAGTCCCCGAGGGTTTTCACAAATGGAGGGGAGGCCCAGAGCCAGGACTTCAGTCATGGGAGGGTCTACTGTGCATCCACACTATCCTAAAGACTCTGAATATATTTACCTCTTTTAAGCCTATGAAGACTCTACATGGTGAACAGTTCTATAACCCCCATTTTACAAACTGGGCAACTGAGGCACAAGGCAGTTGAGTAACTTGCTGGCCAATGTCACCAACTGAAAAGTGGCATCTTGAAATCTGTCTTCAGAGTTTCAGAGTTGGAGCTGTTAACACCAAGTCAGTACTCTCTCCCTGCTGGCCATTGATGGCGGTTTATTGGTTAATGGGATATCTTGGAGAAAAGGTTCTCTTCTGTAACTACTATGGAGTTGTGAATTGGGTTTTCTAGCCTTTTTGTTTGGAGAAGGCAATGGCAAGCCACTCCAGTACTCTTGCCTAGAAAATCCCATGGATGGAGGAGCTGCATGGATGGTAGGCTGCAGTCCATGGGGTCGCTAGAAGTTGGACGCCACTGAGAGACTTCACTTTCACTTTACACTTTCACGCAATGGAGAAGGAAATGGCAACCCACTCCAGTGTTCTTGCCTGGAGAATCCCAGGGACTCCAGAGCCTGATGGGCTGCTGTCTATGGGGTCGCACAGAGTCGGACACGACTGAAGCGCTTAGCAGCAGCAGCAGCCTTTTTGTTTAAATAGCAATCAGATTTGGCAAATAAGAATGCCTCTAGCTTGCTGGTCCCAGCCCGGGCGGCACTCCCCCCAAGCATCGATAGTGGAGATCTGGAGGTCGAAGAACTTACAGGAGCTCAAAAGGAAGCACACTAAGGGACCAGGTCCACTTCCACAGTGCGGAAAGGTGCCCATGAGTGTGCACCGTAGGACTCTCTGGCCTCTGACATGTATGCAGGAAAGGGCTCCTTCCTGTCCCAGGTTTCACTGGTCTCCTGTCTCCTGTGGAAAAATGTAGGTCTGCCTGGACTCGGGAGCAAACCACTAAGTCTCCTCTTTCCTGGCCCCCAGGGCACTGGGACCACCTCTTCAGCAGTCAGACTGTGTCAGCCAAGCTGTGCAGTCACTGCTCACTGATCTTGGGTGGCGCCTTGTTGGAAAGAAGACGGGCATGCAAGGACAGGGCTTGCAAAGTGCTCAAACACAGTATTTGGGCTGCATTCAGCCCATTCCTCTTCAGCGAGATGTTTCTATTTGCTGGCTTTGGGCATGGAGGATGGCCTGGTGTTGGGCTTCCCCGTGGCTCAGACGGTAAAGACTCCGCCTGCAATGCAGAAGACCTTGGTTTGATCCCTGGGTTGGGAGGATCCCCTGGAGGAGGACATGGCAACCCACTCCAATATTCTCGCCTGGAGAATCCCCATGGACAGAGGAGCCTGGTGGGCTACAGTCCATGGGGTCACAAAGAATCAGACACAAGTGAGCGACTAAGCACACAGCATACAATGTGAGTGCAGAGGGCACCAATACACGGCCCAGACTCCAAATCAGAAGTTGGTGTTGGGCTAACCGCTGGCGCCGCACGGCAAGTTGGACCACCTCATCCGACTTCTCATGTAAGTCTCCTGCGGTACCAGGAGAACCGTACCCAGGAAGGCTGGATGCAAGATGGTTCAGAGGATCCCTGCACGATCCGCGGCCTCTCAGAGAGGAGGTGGTGTACCCGGAGGTTGCACGCGGAGCGGAGTAGGCCCAGCCCAGGAGGCCCACTCTGCTGAGCGGTCACGCGGACGGTGGCCGCCGGCGGGAGGCCTCAGCGGCTATTCCCGGCCCCTAATGCCTTCCAAGGCGGTGAGGACACCGCAGAGCCCCGCCTGCCCTACCAGATGAGGAGATCTGGGTGTCCGGACGGCCCCCGCAGGACGCCCCCTGGGCCGGAGGCAGGCAGATGGCCAGCTGTCCCTCCTTGGCCGGGCAATGGCTGGCAGCGAAGGTTTGGGGGAGAATACACTGTGGGGAGCGTTTTCCTGAGCCCAAGGAAGCATGTCCCTAGACTGAAAAACTTTTTCTTTACAAAGGTGATAGGAACAACAGTTTTTATGGACTTTTCTTTCCACTTAGAGAGCCACCCTCGTACAACGTCTGGTTTGCTCAACAACAGCATGTACAGGCTTCCTCCCCCTCGCCTTACTGTTTTCTCCCGGTAGTTCCTTGCAGGTGGGTGCAGCTTGCAAGAGGGCGCACTCGCCTGGCGGGCCTTAGCGCGGCGGTGGGGATTTCTAGTATCTCTGGGGGTTTCAGTGGGGCCTCATAGAGGTCAGGGCCCTGCCCAGAGAGAGAAAAGCGAGATAGCAAATATTTTTCCCTCGGGTTGTCCTGGGTGTCCTGCCAAGCTTAGCTTTGGCGGTAATCACGGCTTGGGTTTTTCCCAGGCTCACTGTTTGCAAAAGTTGTGGCCCGAAAACTTTCAGATCGCCAGGAGGAACGTCGCAAAAGAGGCGGGAGGCACTGGAGCGTGTGCGCTACTATCCCGCGCCCTGGGCGGCCGCGCGGCCCCGCCCAGGGTCACAGAGCTGCCGGCCTCTCGGCTGCCGCCCGGTTGGAGATGGAGGCGGGAGCACGCGGCAGCGGGGCGCGGGGCTTCCCGTGCCCAGCCCCGGGAACTCCCTCGGGTCCAAGGTGTGCTCGGAGTGAGGATGTGCTCGGGCCTCTGCGTTTGCTGTCCGGCTGTAGGGTGTGTAAGTACGTTGGGAGAAGAGAATTACCCTCATCTTCGTCTTCAGGTCCCGCGCCTGGAAGCCGAAGGCAGATTTCTCTGGAGATAACAAAGACACTTTGTCACTTTGGGCGCTGCCTCGGTGCAAATCTTTAATTGCAAGGGAGTAGGGGGAAGAGGGGGATCGAGTGTCTCAAGCAACCCAAGCGCGGGTCTCCAGGCGGCAAGGCCCCCTTTGATCAGGAAAATCCAATTATTTGTGTATATACATTTCCCACATAGTGATTACTTCATTAATTGTCCCGCCTTTATCTCCTCCCTTCCCATCCCCCCTAATAATCAGTTCTTTTATCCAGACCAACAAACACACCATAGGAGCTTTGTGGATTCAAAGGATTTGCTTTCGCTTCTGAAAGAGCCGCTATTCTTTGATGATTGGGTAGCGGCAAACTTCAAAGCCATAAATCTTCCCTCTGACTGGCTGGCGGCCCAGCAAAGTCCTTATCAAATTCTTGGAGGTGATCCTGAAGCGCTCAGACCGCGCGCGGGGCGAGCGAGCGGGGTGCGGCGAGGGGCGCGGGCAGGGGAGGGCCCCAGCGCGCAGGGCGGGCGCCGGGAAGGGACGCTAGGCGGCCCTTCGTCCTCGCCCTCGGGTCTCCATGCCTCAGCAGCGCCCTGCTCCGCAGCCAGCGGCCCGCAAGCCGTAGCCATGGCCGCCGTGGCCGTCCTCCGGAACGACTCGCTACAGGCCTTTCTCCAGGTCAGGGCTGGGCTTGGAGGCGGGCGAGGGAAAGGTGGGAAGGGCCGTGTCTGGATCTTTCCTGGTACTCTGTGCCTCCTGAATTTCAAGGAGAATCCCGCTAGGTGGGTGCCAATGAAGTGAGACATAGGGGTGCCCGTACCAACTTCACACCCAACCTTGGTGTCAAGAGTGTGGCCTCTGGGGGGAGGGACGCGCGTATGCGGGAGTTGATCGGAGGTGCGCCTCTGGTTGAAAACCGGCCGCAGCTCACCGCGCTGGGCCCTCCTGGGGCGGGCGGAGGAGGAGCGCGAGAGTAGAGTGGAAATAAGAGCTTAAAAGATGGGAGGGAAGGTAGATGAGCAGCCGGGCTGTGGGTGTTTCCAGACCCTTTCTGACCGCGGAGTCGGGAGTGGCCCGTCGGATCTCTCCCCTCCTACTTTGTGCCTGCTTCCTTTGAGACTGGATAGCATCAAGTAGTTTAACAGGAAGCGCTCGCGCTTTCTGCGTCCAGGTAGCAAGGGCACCAAAAGTTTCCCCTAACTGGTGGGTGCGTGCCCAGGGTGCGGCAGCCAGGGGAGGGACAGCCGGGACAGGGGAGGGGCGGCGGTATTACAGCCGGCGTGCGGGAGGCGGGCCGACCCGGAGACCGCGCTTGGAGCGCTTAACCTTTTGTCTCTTCTCCGCCCTCCCCTGCCGCCGCCTATGCAGGACCGCACCCCCAGCGCCTCCCCGGACCTGGGCAAGCATTCGCCCCTGGCGCTGCTAGCCGCCACCTGTAGCCGTATCGGCCAGCCGGGCGCCACGGCGCCCCCGGATTTCCTGCAGGTGTCCTACGACCCCGCGCTGGGCTCGCCCTCCAGGCTCTTTCACCCGTGGACCGCTGATATGCCAGCGCACTCGCCCGGCGCGCTGCCGCCCCCGCACCCCAGCCTGGGGCTGACACCACAGAAATCGCACCTGCAGCCGTCCTTCGGGGCGGCGCACGAGCTGCCGCTTACACCCCCTGCCGACCCCTCGTATCCCTACGAGTTCTCGCCGGTCAAGATGCTGCCCTCGAGCATGGCGGCGCTGCCCGCCAGCTGCGCGCCCGCCTACGTGCCCTACGCGGCCCAGGCCGCGCTGCCCCCCGGCTACTCCAACTTGCTGCCCCCGCCGCCGCCGCCACCGCCGCCCACGTGCCGCCAGCTGTCCCCCAACTCGGCCCCCGACGACCTCCCGTGGTGGAGTATCCCGCAGGCCGGCAGCGGTCCGGGAACCTCGGGGGTTCCAGGGGGCAGCCTCTCTGGCCCCTGCGCCGGGGGCCCCCACGCGCCGCGCTTCCCCGCTTCTGCGGCCGCCGCTGCAGCTGCCGCCGCCGCGCTGCAGCGGGGCCTGGTGTTGGGCCCGTCGGACTTCGCGCAGTACCAGAGCCAAATCGCTGCGCTGCTGCAAACCAAGGCCCCCCTGGCGGCCACGGCCAGGAGGTGCCGCCGCTGCCGCTGCCCCAACTGCCAAGCGGCGGGCGGTGCCCCGGAGGCAGAGCCGGGCAAGAAGAAGCAGCACGTGTGCCACGTGCCGGGCTGTGGCAAGGTGTACGGCAAGACGTCGCACCTGAAGGCGCACCTGCGCTGGCACACGGGCGAGCGACCCTTTGTGTGCAACTGGCTCTTCTGCGGTAAAAGCTTCACGCGCTCGGACGAGCTGCAGCGGCACCTGCGGACTCACACGGGCGAGAAGCGCTTCGCCTGCCCCGAGTGCGGCAAGCGCTTCATGCGCAGCGACCACCTCGCCAAGCATGTCAAGACGCACCAGAATAAGAAGCTCAAAGTTGCTGAGGCCGGAGTAAAGCGGGAGGACCCGCGGGATCTGTAAGCCCGTCTAGGGGCTACTCGAGACCTCTCCTGCCTTGGGCTCCCTACCCAGCACCTCTTCGGGGAGGTTCGGGGGCGGGGGGCGGGGGGCCTGTGGGCAGCCGGCCAAAGGGAGACCTAACAGAGGCACTTGCTTCTTCCGGCTTGCCTGCCTCCCAGGGCGACGCCAGGCCTCCAGCTCCCTGGCCGGCCTGTGGACGGGACCCTGTATCCGGGAGGAGCAGGGGTGGTAGAGTTGAGAGCCTGGCGCCAGGAAAAAGAGGCTTTGAACCATTTTCCCCCAATCTGGGAGACCTGCATTTAGGGGGACCCATCCTGGGCTGACCTTTGTGTATAGCAGACGCTACTGAAATCAAAACGGAAGGACCTTGAGAGATTTGAAATAGTGCTCAGAGTTTTTTGCCAGGACTGGGCCGGGCTCTGTACAGGTTATTTAATAGCTTTCTTAATAATTATAATAACATTAATTAAAACGTTACTTTTGTCCTCAGCTCCATGCAGAGCTACAGCATGAATTGTCTCTGTAAAGCAATCAGCAGTTGCAGCGTGAAAATAAATACGTTAACTCCGGGGTCACCTCGGCAAGACCCCGCTGAGCCGGTCTCACTTGATCTTTTCTTCTTCCGGGAGGCTTTACAAAGCGGTCAGGTTTCGCCAGGAATTTGAAGGCTCCTGTGGGCTGCCTATGTCCGAGGCTTCTTTGGTTTGGAAGGTTCTGGGCACGAAAGTTGGGCGCAAAGATGCGGAAAGTAGGAGGGCAGGGTCAGTTTTGTGGTTAAGAGGTTAGGGTAAGATTTTCCCATCACACCTTGAGTTTCTTGCGCGGCCTTAGGACTTGACCGGAGACTGTCGGGCTTCTTTTTAAAAGTTGATACCTGCTGTACGTATAGTACGCGATATTTTTATCTGGTGAATTGCTTGTGTCTTTCTGGTTGTTGGTACTCTCAGAGTTCACAGGTAAACTGGGCTTTCTCCTGGCAGCCGGCCATGCTGCGGTCTGCAGAAGTGCTAGTAACTCAAGGATCTGTTCAAGATGAGATTCTGGACAGTTACAGAGTAACTGGGGGCCCTTTTTCAGATGGATCTTTGCTCCGGAAAGAACCGCCTCTCTGTATTTCAGCCCCGTCCTGATACACAACTTTGTCTTGCTTGTTCTCTTAATTCTTTTGCTGTGGAAATCATACCAGTATTGTTTTACAATAGCCACTTAAGGATTTCTCCCTAGGCCTGGAAGTTTAGCTCCCTTTTGGTCTTGGGACTTTATTTTTTCAATCACTGCAGTAAACTAAGATTTTTCTCAGGGAGGAGCCAGGAATACTCATCTCTAGGTTTTTCACCTGTCTCTAAAATGTGAAAATTTAAATGTGAAGTTTACAACTGTTTGAGTTTTTAACCTGAAACTGAAACCTCAATTTCAGACTTAGAACTAGCAAAGAACAGAAATTGTTCTCAATTTTGTCAGTGTTAAATTGACTGGCATCATTAATGCCAAATTTCCATGGAACTAAATAGTTTTTTTTCATGGTAGTAGAGGTGTATATAAATTGATAGGATTTCACAGTTAACACACTGTGTTACCTTGCCTTTTGTTTGAAGTCAAACTTAGGGTTAAGTTCTTAAAAAGCAGGAAGGTTGTGCTCCGAGACCTAATGTATTAAGTAAAACTCAACCAGCAACATAATTGAGATGAAAATTACTTTTACACTCCTAAGAAATAGCATATTATACTCTGTAATTTGGGACAAGGTAATAACTACTAAAATCATTATGGGAATAGGTCTTAGAACCAGTTACTCTCGTTAGAGATTTGGGGATTATTTAATGACAGATTGGAATTCTTTACCTGGGAAGGGCAGTTTGAGCTGTCTAAATTCTCAAGGCTATGACACTTTGCAAGTGATTGTAATAAAGATGCTGCACAGTAACACTAATATACATCTAATGTGTGGTCTTAATCTACATTAAGATTCTTGAGAATCATTTCTAGGAAGAATTACAGAAACTCTCACACCTGAACCATGCCCTGGGATTGACTTCGGAGCCAAAAAGGTTTTTTGGCACATGGTAGGAAAAGAGGAATCCTTGTTAGAGAGTGAAAACACCAAGAGCTTCCTTTAGGCTTGAAATGATTCTCTTATGTGAAAGAGAATGCCCTTGGTAAAGAAATACAACTGACAATACTGTAGTGAATCTACTAGCTTATTGACAGCTATGATTGTTTAGCATTCAAACAGATGAAGTGTTGAAGATAAAGTTTCCTTATAACTTTAACTCTGTCATTAAAGAAAAAAAAAGGTAAAATGTATGAAATTTAGTATCTAAACAGATAAGGTGTTGAAGACAGTTTTCTTATAACTTTGTGATGGTGAAAAGAAAGGTAAAATATATGGAATTTATATAAAAATACAATACTTATAATTTTTAAAAGTAGAATGAAGTCATCTGAAGAAAGATCACTTTCTTAGGTTTTTACTTAATTGAACCTGCAAATTTTAAAAGCTTGGTAAAAGTACAGGCTCTAAATCAACTTGGTACAGCTGAAAGACTGTTCCTTCCTCTCAGTGCAAATCTGTTTCAATTACTTTAGAAAAAAATTCTATGCCATTATTCAAGTAGAAGCCAGGAAGTCACAATAATGTGATATTATCCAAGTGTAGGAAAGCATTTCATGTTTATACTGAAAAATAAGCTAATAAATGCTCAGAAATACAAATTGGACAGTGAAGAAATGTATTAGATTATGTAAGCTGTTAAAATGTGAACTGCTACTGCATGCTTTATTTGTTTCATTGAACTGCAACCTACTATGGTATTAACCACTTAGGACTTCCAAAAATTATTTTAAAATGCATCAGTATGCAAGAAAATATACATAAATTGTATAAATTAAGCACACTTAGCAGAAATTTTAATGAAATTCAAATTTAAAAGTTTAGAAGCAAATTACTGTTAAACTAAAATTTACTTTTTATGTGGAACTTAGCCATCATCCAAAAAGAAAGTTTGAATCCAGTTGAATCCACCAACTGGATTCAAGGCTTTACTTAAAGACCCCAGAACCCAATTCCTGAGTTTTAAAAACCAACTGAAAAAACTATGTTAATGATGGCTTCAAGTGTCAATAGACATTTTTTAAGCAACTGTTTTAGTAGCATGCAAATATTATATAAAGATATTTCAGAAAATTCTAAAATAAGTGTGACATGATTAAGTCACATCACATTTAACATAGTTGATAAATGAACCATTTGACTGAAAAGTTGAGAACATGGAGAAACTGAGTTATTACTAATTTAGGTAATTTGGAGTTACTGAACTTGTTGTTTCTGAACTTGTTAAAAACTCTATAGTTTTCTGCTTTTCTCGAGGGATAATTGTGCAAATTTACCTTTAGCTGACCACTAACTTGGAATAGTTTTGGTAATGAAAGTAAATTATGTTAAAGAAAATACAACTGCATTATTCACCATTGTATTAGTCTTTTCACTGTGTTGTATATGTTGCTTTATTTTCCTTTAAGTCAACCTAATAACACATACCTATTTGAAAAATTAATATTGATGAGATTGCTACTGGCAGAAACCTATGTCAAACAGTATTTGTAGAAAAGACAGTTTTTCACCACAATTTGCATTCTATTTCTATTCTAATACTTCTAGACTGTAGGTATTCAGTTTAAAGCAGCATCTTTCCCATTTGTTTTGGGTCCACTGTGAGAGTTTCACAGAATGTCACTAAAGCGGTCGCTTGCCTACATTAACACCTACTAAGTTGTTCAGAGCTCAAAAATTATGAACTACTTTTATTTGTGTTAGCTCACCACGTTAAATCATGACTAGTTGTATAAACTAACACTATCTCACTAGAAAATCGTCGATTGGGGGATCAGATTCAAACCTTAAGCTTTGTTTTATGGTAAATGTAATTATGCTTTCCCACTCCAGTGTTCTTTACTGGAGAATCCCAGGGACGGGGGAGCCTGATGGGCTGCCGTCTATGGGGTCACACAGGGTTTGACACGACTGAAGCGACTTAGCAGCAGCAGCAGTGTACCAAATTGAGGGCCACTCAAAGCAAGTCATACTAATGTGTAATGGGCAACTTAAAAGAGTATGAGACCAAGGGCAGCTTTGAAATGAAAACATGTACCAAAATAGTTTAATAAACTAGGAACGGATAAGGAAAACAGCTAGATAGAAAGGTGAATGTTACTAATAGATTTAGATTAATACACCAAAATGACAGGTTTCATTATTGGGCCACTATAATGGTAACCTGATTCATGTAGTAGTCAATATATGTGTAAACAGTAAATTTTTCTCTGTTGTTCAGACTCAGCACATTTTTGCATAAAGATCCTTGTGTTAAATGCTCCTCGATTGTTTTTAAAGAGTCTGCATTGTTCAAATTAATTTATGGACACTGTAGAATAACTTATATAATGGTCCTTTCTATAACGAGTAAGTGATATTGTTCAGCAAAGAGGTAATCAAACAGTTATGCACAATCTTAAACTTTTAAAAAATAGTTTCACAGTTTCACTGTTAACAATTTTTTATCAATTGAAGATTTGCACGTGATGATTGATATAGTATTCATTTTCATGCTGACATTTTGATGACTTCCCTTTCTAGACTTTATATACTTCTCCTTCCATGTCTTTAGTAATTATGCAGAAGCATAATCCCTAACAGGGTATTTGACACTTAATTCATAATTCAACCCATGCATGTGAACTGCAGTAGTTTCTGCACAACACATAATAAACTATATTAGCTAATATATTTTGCTTGTCTACCTAATACCAAAATTCAATTCAGGGGAAATAAATCAAGTTTCTAGTTGGATACAGATCTTCCTTGACTTATAATGAGGTTACCTCCCTATAAACTCATCATGAGTTGAAAATATCATAAATTGAAATTGCATTTAATACTCCTAACCTAGCTTAGCTTAGGCTACCTTAAACATGCTCAGAGTACTTACAGCTGGGCAAAATCATGTAGCACAAAGGCTATTGTATAATAAGGTGTTGATTGTCTCATGCAGTTTATTCAATCCTGTACTGAATAGCAGAATGGTTGTATAGGTACAGGATGATTGCGTTTCATTTGTTTAGTCTGGTGATTGTGTGGCTCTCTGGTAACTGTGGTTCACTGCCCGGCGCAGCATCACAGGAGTATCCTACAGCATATTTCTAGTCCAGGAAAATATCAAAATCTGAAGTTTGGTATCTGCTGAATGTGTATCACTTTCACACCATCAGAAAATCAAAATATTGTGTGTTGAGCTATCTTAAGTTGGGAATGTCTGTATATGAAAAATCTGCAGGGTTTCAGTTCTCAAAAAGTTGTTTCAGCATGATGAATATTTGGTCTGCCAACTGTAACATGAAAGTTTGTTTTATAGCAAAACTATTTTTTCATTATTTGCCAAAACCATAACATCAAAAATATACTAAAATTTTCTGAGGTCTAAGGCTATATCTAGATGTCACCTGATTTTTTAATATAAGGTTAAAAAATAAGTGTATTAAAAAATTTTAATACAAGGTTAAAAAAGGTTAAACTGTTCAGTTGCATGGTTGCTTTCTAATGATTTTGTGTTTAGCATAATCTGAAACATGGGTGAAAAACATCTAGCCTTTCAGCTTAATTTCAGCCAATTCACAAGCCAAGTATCAAAGGTAAATCCTCATTTATGCTTACAGTTGGGAAAATGTGTCTTAATTTGAAAAGTGTTCAGTAGCAATTTCCTAAAATTCTATGTAAGGTACCATGAAAGCTTATTTCTCTTATTTCTGCCTTTGCAAGTTTTAGTCTTATATTCTGTATGTCTCTTTGCTTGTGGTTGCCACATGTCTTTGATATATCTATGTCCATCTCTAGCATGGAAACTCATTTTGTGTCATCTTTCTCCCTTTTCTTGGTGTATTTATGCCTATTATTTTATTTTGTTCTCGATTATGCAGGACTTGAAGGATTCTAAACTCTAGTTATTTAAAACCTATTGTCTTTTTAATAGATATTTATATTCCTTGGTCTAATCCCTGGTGGCTCAGAGGATAAAGCGTCTGCCTGCAAGGCAGGAGACCCAGGTTCGATCCTTGGGTTGGGAAGATCCCCTGGAGAAGGAAATGGCAACCCACTCCAGTATTCTTGCCTGGAGAATCCCATGGACAGAGGAGCCTGGCGGGCTACAGTCCACGGGGCCGCAAAGAGTCGGACACGACTGAGCGACTTCACTCACTCAAGTGAAATTTAGAGTTCTATTTATAGATTCAAATCATGTTTTATTTTTGCAGTATATGACTGCTGTTTACTGTGGATTTGTGAACATCATTTTACTTCCAATTGATGGAAAAGCATTTCCATCACAATTGAGAGTAAAACTGTCAAATATAGTAGAGGATTATGGTTTGAGTTAATACCCAGTTGGATAAATTTTAATTAGTAAAAAGTATTAAAAAGACGATTACCTAAATTTATAAACACAGCTCTTTATTTATTGAGCTAAGGACCTATAAGGATTTGGCTGTTTTTATTCCTTGTTAATGTTCTTATATTTAATGCAGACTTCATTTTCTCTCAAAGTCTTTATTCTCCTCTGTTTGATCCTTGATGAAGTTCATGTCATCTCTCCATAGTACCACAGACAGCTGCCAAGAAAAGTCATTGTGGTGACAGATTTTATACTGAGTCTGGGTTTGGAGTAGAAGGTTGCTGAGTTTTCTAAGGAGAAAGTACTCCCTTCATGAGTCGTTATTTAGGCTTGTGAACAGCAGGCCCACCGGACCTGAGCAGCTAGGAGCTGGAAGCTGGGTGCAGGGCTACAGCTGCTCCCTTGCTTCTGTAGCATGGAGATCTTGAAGTGGGAGAAAGGGAAGCAGATCAGAGAGAATAACAGGACCATGGGGTATAACAGACATTTGGAAGATCCTGTTTAGATGGGACGTTCCTAAAGGGGTGGAAATAGGGTCACTGTGTAGAAGCTGAAGGAAAAGGCTTGATCACTTTCTCAGTTAGAATGGACCCCTGGAAAGTGCCGTCCTTACCCCGGGTTGGTTCTTCTCTTTAATGGTTTCTTCTTTTTAAACCTAAGCTGAGTATGAGTAGGCAGTCAGGGAGACATGGACCTCAACAAGTTGAACTTGGAGGATCTTTACAGGCTCTTCTCAAGCTGAAATGCTTCAAATCTAAAATCTGGAAACCAAAAAATCCAAATACATTTTATTAAGGCTACTAAAGATACAACAGTAGTATGGGTATTCCTGGGATTCTGGCAACTGCTTTCAGAAATCCAGGTTTTGAAAATATATAGTTAAAGATATAACTATTTAGATTTACAAGCTTTGACCTAACTAAATTTAAAGACATCATACCCTTGAAGTCAGTTATGTTGATATACATAATTAAGAATATGAGCTGCATAATTAATTCATTATTTGTTGTTTATAATACTAGATGCAGAAAACTCAGGCAAAACAAATTCAAAACGTGTATATATAACTAAATTCAATTCACTTTTTATTTGATGACTAAGGTTCATTGAAGATTCAAAGATGAACACAATCCTTCAAAGAGCTCACAATCATAAAGGAGATAAGACATGTACACGAATATAATACAAGGCCTAAGTAAAAAGCAACTAATGAACCTCCTATTACAACACAAAGGAAAGAGAAATTAAATTACTGCAGGTAAAACAATATTAAATTATTTTATGCCTTAAATATTACTGCAGGTAAAATAATATTAAATTATTTTATGCCTTAAATGTTTCTGCTTTCACAAACAGTCCACAAACTCCACCTGTAGCATTCGGAAATCATTTCGGTTTTTACATAGAGCTGAGAGTTCAAGACAGTGTGGTCCCCAGACCAGCAGCATTGGCATCACTTGGGAACTTGTTAGAAATGCAGATTCTTGGGTCCAGTTTCAAGTTAATTAAATCAGAAACTCTGGGGAAAGGACCCAGAAAAATGTGTTTTAATAAGTCCTGCAGGTGATTGCAATGCACGCTAAACTTTGAGAACCACTAGTTTAGAAGTCCGGAGAAGGCAATGGCACCCCACTCCAGTACTCCTGCCTGGAAAATTCCATGGACAGAGGAGCCTGGTAGGCTCCAGTCCATGGGCATGACTGAGCGACTTCACTTTCACTTCTCACTTTCATGCATTGGAGAAGGAAATGGCAACCCACTCCAGTTTTCTTGCCCGGAGGATCCCAGGGACAGGGGAACCTGGTGGGCTGCCGTCTATGGGGTCACACAGAGTCAGACACGACTGAAGTGACTTAGCAGCAGCAGCAGCAGTTTAGAAGTCACAAAGAGTCGGACACGACTGAGCTACTTCACTTCAGTTTAGAAGATTGTACCTTTAATAATGCATAAGATTAATCTATGGAAATAAGCAAATTCAAGCCTACCACTCACAAGTTATTCTGGGGAAATAGAGAATGGACAGGCCACTTGGCTGAAATCCCTCACCCAGTCGAGAGACTCAATTGACAATCTTCTAACTCCTGATGAAAAGACAGCAATAGTCTTAATTGTAGAGTGATTCTTTTGTTATATAGACAATTTAGTATTTGAATACACACAGAAGATTTACGTTTTTGAATCACCAATCATATTCCATATGTTAGTGGAATTTTCCTCCACACGTGGGACAATGACTTTTAACAACATCTGTTTCCTTCAAAGGAATACTCAGCTAAATAAGCAGTTTGGTTTTCTAGTGTCATTGGATGATTAATAACTAATTATCATAGGGCATGTATAAATTATACCACTATGAGTGGAAAATACAGGTACACTCCATGCTACAGAAATGCAAAGATGGCATTTCTAAAACACAAGCACAGTTGCTTCAAGCCTTTGTTTTGCTTAAAAAAAAAAAGCCTTTTTAAAGCAAGTACAGAGCCCTAGGGCTTCGCAATGGAGGCCAAAATTTAGGAAGTTGTAGATATTTATGTAGAGACTATTCACTCAGTCATGTCAGACTCTTTGCAACCCCGTGGACTGTATAGCCCACCAGGCTCCTCCATCCATGGGATTCTCCAGGCAAGAATACTGGAATGGGTTGCCGTTTCCTTCTCCAGGGGATCTTCCTAACCCAGGGATAGAACCCAGGTCTCCCGCATTGCAGGCAGACGCTTTAACCTCTGAGCCACCAGGGAATCCCTAGATATTTATCTAAACCCAGAGTCTTCAATTCCTCTGACTTCTCTGCTATCCTCTTCAGCCCATCTTCTTCTCCACCAAATCTTTCTTGGTTCATCTCAGGTCTGTTTCTCAAACCAAAGCATTTCTTTGAAAAACATTTTATTTCTGACCTTTGGAATTATAGAAAGATGTTATGAATTATAAGTTCAAGAGAAGCTTGTAACATAAATGAGAATAGCTTCAAAGTTTTTTTCCCAGTGAATGAGCCTCTTTCTCTGCCTCCAAACCCGAACTGTCCACCACTGATTTGGGGTACTTTAGGAGAACACTTAGTGAATGACAACAAAAAGCTAGGTTGATGCTGACTATGGTATGTTCCCAAAGAGTTCCCCAGAACCTTGAAAGATCAAGAGTGCACTCTGTGACCAGACAAATCCCCCCAACTGGCACTTAGAGAGATAGAATTTAACACGTTGGAGTTGGAGGAGAACTTTAAAATTATCCAGTTTGACCTTCTCATTTATCAGAGGAGACAGGTGAGGGCATGTCTGATTAAATGGAGCAATGGTTATCTATGATACATTCATGAGTAAGTACACTCAATGGAAACCCAGCAGCCTAGAAAAGGAGGGCAGAGTTAAGGATCATGAAGAGTGGGAGAAGACTCAGGATCGACACCAGGATCTCTCTCTACCCTGAGCTGTTTGGGCAGAGGTAGGGTGGTAGTTGTCAGAGGCTTCTAACTGGCTCCCTCTGCCCTCCCCAGTATCCTGGGTCTCCTGCCTTCTCTGAGACAATCTCAACTTCCCAGTGCTTTAGCAGTCATCCCCTTACATCTTTCTGACTACTGTTATCAAAATCTAAGCTCATATAAAAGGTTGTGCTAAGTGACTATTCAAAGGAAACAAAAAGAAAAAACTAGAAGGGTAGGGAGTAGAGGAAGCCAGAGCTGAGGAGAAAAGGAGAGCCTCTCTGATGGAAAAGAGCTGATAGTGATGTACATCATGTGGGGGACTGAGGGACTGATGATATGGAAAGACCATACCTCAGGAGGAACAGGTATCTTGTCTTATTCAGCCACCTCATCTTGTCCGACTCTTTGTGACCCCCATGGACTGCAGCACGCCAGGCTTCCCTGAACTTCACCATCTTCCAGAGTTTGCGCAAACTCATGTCCATTGAGTCGGTGATGCCATCCAACCATCTCATCCTGCCATCCCCTTCTCCTCCTGCCTTCAATCTTTCTCAGCATCAGGGTCTTTTCCAATGAGTCAGTTCTTCACATCAGGTGGCCAAAGTATTGGAGCTTCAGCTTCAGCGTCAGTCCTTCCAACGAATATTCAGGGTTGATTTCCTTTAGGATTGACTGGTTTGATCTCCTTACTGCCCAAGGGACTCTCAAGAGTCTTCTCCAGCACCACAGGAATACAGACGGACCATACCTCAGAAGAAACAGGCATGGCAGTCCTAACGGATCCAGAGCATTTGGCAACAGTCTTGGCAAAGATTCCTCTGTATTCGTTACCTTTTGTTGCATAACAAATACCACAGTCTGAAAGGCTTGAAACAACACACATTATCTCACAGATTCTGAGCACCAGGAGTCTAGGCAGAGCTTAGTTATAGCCCCTGCTTAGGGTCTCTCATAAGACTGCAATCAAGGTGTTGGCCAGGACCAGGGCCTCATCTGAAGACTGGCTCAGTGAATGATACACTGCCAGACTTAAGTGACTATTGGCAGGACTCAGTTCTCTGTGGGGCGTGGGACTGAGGGCCTCGGTTCTTTGTTGGCTATATTCTGGAGATGACCCACGGTTTCTTAATACATGAGTCCCTCCAACATGGCCACTTCCTTCACCAAAACATTCAAGCTGGGAAGGCAATTAAAAAAAAAAAATATGCTAGGAAGATGGAAGTCAATCTTTTGTAATCTCCTCAAGAAGTACAAGAACAGCCTATCAACATTCTATTCACTTGAAGAAGGCTACTCAAGAGAAAGGGGTTATATAAGGATTTGAATACCAGGAGGTGGGAATCCCTGGAGGCCATTTTAGAGGATGACTATCATATCTTGTGACACAGCTTGTCAAAAATAATAAAAAAAAAAATAATAATGGAGTCACATATATAGACCATTAAGGTTTGGACAAAGAGTTTCTCAGCATCAGCTATGATGCCTCCTCACTGGTGAGAAATTGCTAATTATCCCCCAGCATGCATCATTCCTTTCTTCCTTATAGTAATGCCCAGGTTTTAGGGAGGTATATCTCTCTATCTAGAGATGACATATCACAGCCTCCCTTGTAGTCAGGTGTAGCCACATGACTAAGTTCCCGCCAATGGAATGTGAGCCTGAGTAATATATGCCACTCTCAGTAACATCTTCAAAAGATAGCTGCGTGCCCTCCCCTTCCTCTTTACCCCTTTTCTGAGGCTGGAATGTATATAACGGTGGTGGGCTTCCAGGTCAGTCATGTAGATAAGAGCAACATCCTAAAAGACCTTAGAAAAATAAAAAAACAGAAGGAATAGGAGTCCCCAGACCATCACTTGAAGCAGAACAGCCCAACTTTCCTGGGCTGCCTACCTGCTAGACTTCTAAGAGAGAAATAAACCATCTTGTTTAAGCCATTATTTGCTGTCTGTTACAGTAGCTAAACCATAACCAGTATCCTGACGGATCACACGGTGCTTCCAGAGGCAGGCATTAGCAGTGCTCCTGCTGAGTCTTCCTGTGGCAGTTGTGAATTACATCGCTTTAAAAGATGTCACATGGTGTCACCTTACCAGCTCCTCCTAGCCTATGTCTGCTGGAGTCCTCAAAATGAGTTCTCACCCCCAAAAGGGTATTCTCTTAGGCTGTTGCTATGGAAAACTCCATCACTGCTTTCCAGCTTTGTCCATGCTTGGGTACCCAGAGGACTTTAGTCATTCAATGATTCATTTATTCCACTATGTATAGGGCTTTTCTCATGTGGCAGTCACATGAGCCTAGGGACAGAGCAGTGAACAGGATGCTATGCTATGCTAAGTCACTTCAGTCGTGTCCAATTCTGTGCAACCCCATAGACAGCAGCCTACCAGGCTCCCCCGTCCCTGGGATTCTCCAGGCAAGAACACTGGAGTGGGGTGCCATTTCCTTCTCCAATGCATGAAAGTGAAAAGTGAAAGTGAAGTCGCTCAGTCGTGTCCAACTCTTAGCGACCCCATGGATTGCAGCCTAACAGGCTCCTCCGTCCATGGGATTTTCAAAGCAAGAGTACTGGAGTGGGGTGCCATTGCCTTCTCCGAGTGAACAGGATAGATAAGCTTTTTCCTCTTAGGAGACTGATATTCTAGTAGGGCAGTAAAGATACAATAAACAAATAAACCAACAAGATAATTCAGGGAGTCATAAATAACAACTTGAAATTCATTTTCATTTACCCTACAAGATCACACAGGGAGACAAAGCTGCAGCCTCAGTGCTGAATAGCTCATAGTCTCCAACCTGAAGAATGGTCCCCAGTCATCCTTGTCTCATATCTGCCTCAGACTAGAGGACACACATTATTTCTACCTGCTACCCTTTGGTGAGTTAGTCCCATGAACATGCCTGTATGCACGAGGGATGGAAAATATAGAGATGCACATAGCTATTTATTAAACACTAACAATGTTTCACCAACATACTCATAGAAATCCAAATAAAAAACAGAGCAGAAAATAAAAGAGCCACTTTATCCTTTCCCTTCATAGATAACCACTGTTAATATTTTGGTTCTTTCATTCAATCAACACATCTTTATTGATCTCCTGCACCGTTCCCAGCCCTGACCTTGATGCTAAATATGCCAGAGGTTCTTAATCTCATGTGGCTTCCAGCTTGAGTGTGTGTGTGTCTCCTTCTGGGTTTGGAAACTGCCTGTACCCATACCTAGCTATATAATTTCAGGCAAACTACTTAATTCCCCAAGACTTGGTTTCCTCATTTGCAAAATAGGTATAATGATAATACCTAATTTATAGGGTTGTTGGGCATGCGTACATGCTCAGTCATGTCTGACTCTTTGCAACCCTCTGCGCTCTAGCCCACCAGGCTCCTTTGTCCTTGTAATTTTCTAGGCAAGAATACTGAAATGGGTTGCCATTTCCTTCTCCAGGGGATCTCACCAACCCTGGGATTGAATCTGTATTTCCTGCATTGGCCTAGAGAAACACTGACGTCATTTACTGTGAAATCTGCCTTGGCTATTAAGGAAAAGTTTATAATTAAAAGTCAAATTTTTTTTGGACTTCCCTGGTGGCGCAGATGGTAAAGCGTCTGTCTACAATGCGGGAGACCTGGGTTCAATCCCTGGGTCGGGAAGATCCCCTGGAGAAGGAAATGGCACCCCACTCCAGTATTCTTGCCTAGAAAATCCCATGGACAGAGGAGCCTAGTAGGCTACAGTCCATGGGGTTGCAGAGTCGGACACGACTGAGCGACTTCACTCACTCACTTACTTTCCTGCATTGGCAGGTAGATTCTATCACCAGTGCCACCTGGTAATGCTAAGCTCTGTAGGGTTGTTGAGGTGGGGGGATTAAATTTGATAATATAATTTAAATAACTTAGAATAAAAAATCTGTTACTGTTGTTTTATATATAATATAAATATTTGCTTTTCTCTAAACAGGATTATATTACTTAAATGCAACTATGGTCTACTTCTTGAACCCTTTAGATATTTCTTTCTCCATTTCAAAGTACAGAACATGAAGTTCATTATTTTAACTGCTTTATGGAATTCTGTTGTTTGTATTTATCCTAATATATTTGGCTGAGAGATTCATGGACATGGGGGTCCATGAATGGGCACTGTATGCCAGGTTTTTTCTGTATGTTTATTTTCCTCTGGACAGTGGATACAGAACTTAGTTACATTCTGAAAAGATTCATAATCCACAAACAGGACTGTGATTGAAATAGGCCAGTCCTTGACTTGATCATCTAAGTTCGTCTCTTTGCTCCAATCCTTCCATCTGTGGGTTAAGCTCAGTTGGGAAAGAATTTGCCTGCAATGCAGGAGACATGGGTTCGACTCCTGGGTGGGGAAGATCCCCTGGAGAAGGAAATGGCAACCCACTCCAGTGTTCTTGCCTGGAGAATCCCATGGACAGAGGAGCCTGGTGGGCTACAGTCCAAGGGGTCACAAGAGTCAGACACGATTTAGCGACTAAACCACCACCATCTCTTTCTCTTTGAAATGGGAAAGCTTTCTAGAAAACAGACAAAAACAGAAACACATAGACTGAAAACCAACGGTTTTACTACATTTAAACTTAATGATTTCATTTTACTTCCAGCTCCTCACTGGAGCAGGGCTAATGGCCAGCTTCTATACTTGAGTTTAAACAATCCCAGGTACCTTCCCAGCTCAGGGTTTAAAAATCAGAGTTTCTGTACTGTTTATTCATAAGGTCTGTTTGTTTTCCTCTGTAAATTGTGTCCTTGTTTATATTTTCCTCACTTTGTATCCATCTAAAGTACCACTACTGAGAAGATATGTATGCTACATTAAACCCTATAATTTAATGCCACTCTCTATACAGTCTAAATCTGTGATTGAAAATGTTCTCTTTGAATAGTAATGATTTTAATATTAAACTGCCTCAGATACAATCTTTAAGGGGAAAAATACAACTGTCCATTGTGACTTAGGATTTCAGTTCTGAGATCCACACAGCGGTTTCTCAGGTGTCTCTGTCTTTCATGGGCACAGACTTGTCACTGCAGTTCCTTGCAGTCTGAAGACTTGTGGACCAAAGAGATGAGTCTTCTAGTCTTAAGGACCTTTAAAGGCCTATTATCTATCAGTCTGAAATGGTTCATGAGGCACCATCTTACATCTTCCTGAGGTCTGAAAAAAAATATTTAAAGTCACACTGTTGGTTTCCTCTATACTCTGAGACACTGTTTTCCTGATTGCACCTTTGATTTGACCTTTACACCGAGGGCCTTTCCTAACTCTGAGGATGCTTTGCTGCTTGGAAAGACTGACTGGAGCTCTTCAATAGTTCCTCTAAATGTTGTTGCATTTAGATGTCATCATATACTGATGACTATATTTTGTCATCAGTAAGTAAAAGAAACCAGTTGACACTTTCGGCATTCTTTCAGGAAATCTCCTTAGCCAGATCCACTAGTTCATTTGCTATATCTTCTATTTTTCATGTTAATCATGGGTGATGATGTTGCTAAACCTTTTGCTACAACTTAGCGGGGTCATCTTTCTTCCACCTTCCAATAACAATTTCCTCCTCATCTCTCTAGCTTTCACTGACAGTCTTCTCAAGGTTCATCCAGATTTCGCTAACAAACCTCTCAAGACCTTGAGAGACTGAATATACAAACAGATAAGGGCCAGATAATACATAAAAATTCTCACCCACAATCTGCAGGAGCCAGCCTAGGAAACTAACCTATTATCTACAGTAACCAGCCCAGAGAAGCAATGGCACCCCACTCCAGTACTCTTGCCTGGAAAATCCCATGGACGGAGGAGCCTGGTAGGCTGCAGTCCATGGGGTCGCGAAGAGTCAGACACAATTGAGTGACTTCCCTTTCACTTTCCACTTGCATGCATTGGAGAAGGAAATGGCAACCCAATCCGGCGTTCTTGCCTGGAGAATCCCAGGGACGAGGAGCCTGGTGGGCTGCCGTCTATGGGGTCGCACAGAATCAGACACGATTGAAGCGACTTAACAGCAGCAGCAGGAGCAACCAGCCCAGAAATCCAGCCTGCTATAAGACAGACTATAGAAAAGTAGATAGCTATCTCTTGCAACATTTGGCCCAAAATGACCAGGACTTGATTAATAACTTCAGCTTCCCTAATTTTTATCCCTGCTTCCAATTTAGGACCAACCAGTGAAAGCCAAATGTTCATCCTAACCAATCACATAGGATTTCCCACTTCTAGTTGGTCTGTGTACAGTATCTCCATGCCAACAGCCTCCAACCAGGGCATAGTTGAAGTTTGCCCATTTTGTCCACTACAAAACTGTCCCACTCCTCTGCCTGCCTTTGACTGTGTGCCAAAATGCAAATGGTGGTGGCTGACTCCTTTCAAGTTTTGAATAAGTAGCCTTTGCTTGTTCTCATTTTATTGGTTTTCCTTTGTTTCCAAAGCTTCTTCCAGCATCCCAGTCAAAAGCCAGTGGGTTGTGGTTTGGGGGTTTGTTATGGGAGAATCCCACATTCAGGTACCAAACTCTATTCTCATTATCTACTGCTGTGTAAAAACCACCCCAAAACTTAATGGCATAAAACAACAGCTATCTTACTATGCTCACAGATTCCGTGGGTTAGGGATTCAGACAGGGTAAATAAGGATGGCTTGGCTCTGATCCACATCTGGGGCTTCGATGGTTGGGGGTGGGACTCATCTAGAGGCTGCCTCACTCACCATCCTGATGACTGAGCCCTGGTACTTGAAGATCGGGCT
This sequence comes from Tragelaphus eurycerus, assembly GCA_935064755.1. Lineage (NCBI taxonomy): Eukaryota > Metazoa > Chordata > Mammalia > Artiodactyla > Bovidae > Tragelaphus > Tragelaphus eurycerus. Next base: position 1,911,257 of record CAKXYN010000060.1, read on the forward strand.
CAGCTGAGACTGGCAGCCAATTGGGTTGGGCTCTTCATAACCATTGGCTGGGCTCTTCACAGCCATTGGCTGGGCTCTGTGAGGGCTTGACCTGAGAGGTGCAGCTAGGCAGTGAGTGAGCTGAGAGTAAGAGGTGAAAGCAGCAAGCCTTTTCTGACCTGCTTTGAAAGTCATGTGTGCTGGTTCAGGTGAGTCACTAAGTCTAACCTAGATTCTGCTGCTGCTGCTGCTAAGTCGCATCAGTCGTGTCCGACCTCATAGACGGCAGCCCACCAGGCTCCCCCGTCCCTGGGATTCTCCAGGCAAGAACGCTGGAGTGGGTTGCCATTTCCTTCTCCAGTGCATGAAAGTGAAAAGTGAAAGTGAAGTCGCTCAGTCGTGTCCGACTCCTAGCGACCCCATGGACTGCAGCCCACCAAGCCCCTCCGTCCATGGGATTTTCCAGGCAAGAGTACTGGGGTGGGGTGCCATCGCCTTCTCCCAACCTAATTCTAGTGGAGGGAATTAAACTCATCTCATAATGGGAGGGTGACAAAGTCGCTCTGCACAAGGACACACAGGGTAGCAGGTGCTTTTGTAGGCATTTTTGGTAACTCTGACTTGCCACCCCAGGCCACCCTCTTCTTCCTTTCAGAAAGAATTTGGAGACACGCAATTAGAATATGGATTGGCGAGCATGAAAACAAACACAGGAAGTTGGTTGATGCCAAGTAATAATCTCATACAGGTACTGATTTATTCATCCCATACATCTTTTTAAAGCGTTAACAATGGGTTCCACACTGGAGACATAAGGGAGATGTGAGGTGAACAAAATTGACACACCTCTTATTCTCATGAAGCTTAAGTCCAGTGGGAGAAGCAGACATTTAAAAACAACCCCACAGGTAGATAACCACAGGTATTGTAGGCTCTTAAATGTTAAGTAGCAATGGCCTGGGAGAGGCACAGCACAGGAGCTTGTTAAAGAGACTTCCCTGGGTGAGGGGGAGGAATATTTAAGCTCATAACTCAAAGGTGAGGAACAAAAAGTCAAGTAACTAGTCTAGGGTGCTGCAAAGCGTGTTATATGGACCATTAGTGATAGAGAAATACATTATTATCCTCATTATATATTTATTTTACAGTTTTGCAATTTATGACAGATGATATTGGTTTCCCATTTTGTTGGCAGATGAAGTTTCCTTGTAAAATAAATGTCTTTATGTTTAACAAAGTATCAGTTTCAAGGAAGGTGGTGATTAAAATGCCAGCTTCCCAGGTGGCACTAGTGGTAAAAGATCTGCCTGCAATGCAGGAGACACGGGTTCAATCCAGACGGAAGAGCTCCTGGAGAAGGAAATGGCAATCCACTCCAGGCAAGTGTTCTTGCCTGGGAAATCCCATGGACAGGGACCTGGCGTGCTACAGTTGGCATTATCTAAAAAAGGCAAATATCACACAGGTGATGTGTGGATACCTGAAGCTCAGTGCGAAGACTGAAGTAGATGTGTCGAGGGATGGGGTGGGGAGGGGGTCATGGTCAGTGAAGGGAGCATTCTGATGCAAAAGCTCTGAGGCAGAAGAGTGGGGGTCCACGAAACAGAAAGTTGGCCAATATGGCTTGAGCAGAAAGAAAGCAGGAGGGCTTAGTTTACAGTGAGCTGGAGAGGCCTGCAGGCCCTGAGAGTCAGGGGCTGTAGTTCAGAACTGAAATCTCCGAAACTCAACATGGGCAGTTGCACTTTTTTTTCCTTTAAATGCTGTGTCTGTGGCAGGATTAGTACAAAATCCTGGCATTTGAATAGTACATTCATAGTAGAAGAAATTTAGATGATACAGATAGCAAGAATATTAACCTGCAGTGTCTGAGAACCAATATTTCCTTTGGAAATAAGTTTGTTCAACACATTTAACTGTCCTAGAGGCAATGGAATGTGGTTGAAGAATTTGGGAAAAGGGAGTAATAAAGCCGAGTTTGTGAAATTAAAAAAAATAATTTTTGTCAATGTAATTCATGCATGAAACAATTGTCTAGAAAAGCTAATAATGATAATAACCAACATTCTACTGTCCAACCTCTTCCCTGTCCCAGAGGCAACCACTTTAACTCTTTGCTGATTTTATTCTTCTGATAGTTTCCTTCTTATCTCCAAAAAAAAAAAAAAAATGCTTGTATCTGTGTCTCTTGATTTATTAGATTGGGGCATTATATCAGATATATCATACAGATTTACTCAGATTTCTTCAGCCTTACTTCCCAGTCTCTCAGCTCACCCCGCCCAGGCCATCCCAGTGGTCACCAGAGTCTGAGCTATTTCCACCCCAGGAGGCCATCAGGCCACATGCACAGATCTGCTTCCCCAGTGGCTCCTACAGGGGCCAGTGACACAGCCTGCATGCGTGGGAGAGTCAACTCTCCAGGCAGCAGATTCCGACCAGTGGGAGAGAGAAAGCAAAGGCAGATTGTAGGTACGATTTCTCTACCCTTCTCCCTCTGATGGATTGTTCTGGGCACAACATTGCCAACCAGCCTGCCTGAAGAGCTTCTTTATGACTGAGTGGTCACCAGCTGAGGAACCAGCTATGGTTGGTTATTCATGGCACTTTATGAAGCAGTGGCCAATGCAGTAACTCTTCATTCATCAATGCAGTAACTCATTGTACTTGCTGACAATCCTTCCCTGTCTTGTCTTCCTTCTAACTCTCAGGCCAGGGGTTGTACCTCCTAATAAAAGATTAGCCCTTAAGCTTTGCTTCAGGCTCTGTGTTCTAGGGAAATCAGGCCAAGACAGATATTGCCGATATTTTCTACTGACTCATCAGCGATGACTTAACATCATCACTCGCATCTCCCATGTTCCTATAAAGAATTCATTGTTCTTAGTTCTTTTGATTCTGCTTCTGACTCTCAATTTGGTGCTCATGACTTTACTTATTTTTCCAACCACCAGAAAGAGTACCTCTTGTCTCTGATATTTTGCAGGATGAAGATACTGGCATCCCTTCCCTTCTTTGTACTTCTCCTTCTTTCATCTCCAAACTGCTGCATCACACTGTCACATCCTTAAGATTGATAGCACTTGCATTCTCTTCTGTAATCATGATAGTCTTCTGATCTTCCTAAGTGCTGCTTCTATATTTGAAAATCCATGCATGTATATATTGTGTATAGTATTGGTATATACAGTGCATATACTATGATGATGATCTATTGAGCAATAAGTTTCTTGAAAGTTTGCTGTGTCCCAGGTCCTGTTCTCTAGGCTCTGAGGATAACACAGTGAACATAACAGACAGAAATCCTTGCCTTCATGGAGCTTTCATTTCAGTGAGGAGACAAACAATAAACAAGGTAAATATGTAGAATGTATGGTATGGCAGATAATGGAAAGTACTCTAAGGAAAATAAAGCAAGGAAGGAGAATAGGAGGAGCTTGAGAGGCTGAAATTTTAGGTGCTCTGAGCAGGGAGGGCCCCAGGGCCCTTCTCATGAGAAGGCAGCCTCCAGAGAGCAAGGAAACCAAACAAATGACCATCTTGGCAAAAACAACAACATTCTAGGCAAAGGGGACAGAACATCCCGTAGCCCTAAGACATGGATGTTCTTACTGTGTTTGCGCAAGAGCAAGGAAGCTCGTGTGGCTGGAGCAGACTGACCAAGAGGGAGACTTAGGAATAATGAAAGAAGGGACAGGGAGTAGATCATGTGGGCTGTGTGAGTCACAGCAAGGACTTTGGCTTTTATCATAGGAGAGATGGGAAACCTTGAGAGAGTTTTGAGCAATGGAGTGACAGGATCTCATGGACATTTTAACACAATCACTCTGGATATTGTGTTGGAAAGAGACTGAAAGAGGCAAGGGAAGAAGTAGGGAAACTAGTCAGGAGATGATTGAAATCATCTAAACAAGAGGTAACAGCGGCTTGAAGTAGGATGGAAGCAGTGAAGGATAGGAGAAGTGGTCAGCCTCGATATATTTTGAAGGTAAAACCAACGCGATTGTTGAATAGTTGGATGTGAGAGGGGAAAAACGGGAGCCAAGGAAAGGAGCTGTCATATAAGGAGAAGGGAAGACTATGAAAAGAACAGGTTTAAGGGAAAAGATCAGGGACCCAACGTAGGCAGTTCGAGTTGCTGTTTTAGTTCTCTATCACTGCATAACAAATCACCCCAAAACTTAGTGTCTTAATAAGAATAATTATCATGTCTGATTATTTCTGCTGGCCAGTGATTAGATGGTGTTCAACCAAGCAGTTCTTGTTTAAGGTCTCTCATTGAAATGGTCCCAGTTTTAGAACTGAAAGTCTTGTGTCCTAGAAAGCCCCTCCCAAGGATGCAAAAAGTTCTCGGTTTCAGTGACGAGTGCAGAATCGTGGGGTGGGGCTAGTGCAACCTCAGAACCAGTGTGTGTCATGTCAAAGGCTTTCAAATAAATGGTTGACAGACTGAGTGAATGAAAAAAATGGAAAAAGAGACCTTGTGTTTATTTTACTATTTTAGATTTGAAGTTACTTACTTTGCCTTAGGACGTTTTATTTTCATTTTCCTCTCTTGACCCAGATGGAAGAAGATTAATATATTTAAATTTAAAAATTACCAAACCTATGATCACAGTGAGGTAAGGTTAAATTGGGAGAATTTTAGGCCCAAGAAGAATGGCATGAATCTTCTTTACTTAGTTAACTAACACAAATGTTCAATAGCTGTCTTTGTTGTCTGAGCCATAAAGGGGATCCCAGGGAATTATGTCTGAAAATGGAGAGAATAATGATGAGTAAATAATCCTACCAGTTAGGAATGCATTTGGCTAAAAGTTACAGAAAATCTGTGGCCAAAATATAGGGACTGAAAACCAGGCTGTTAATAGAGTCAAATGGATACAATATGAACTAACTGCCCTTAGTCGCTGTCGCTGATCTTCCCCCTCACCACTGATGTTGGCAACCACAATTTGTGGTTCACAATAATGGATCATGCATTGCTGCCTCATTTTGAGCGATGTAAGTTAAGTGTGAAACCTAAGTGTGTGTGATCATGGCACTGAGGCACTGACAGTCTGTGTTTGACTTGGCTGGTCCGTCTAGTCAAGGCTATGGTTTTTCCAGTGGTCATGTATGGATATGAGAGTTGGACTGTGAAGAAAACTGAGCGCCAAAGAATTGATGATTTTGAACTGTGGTGTTGGAGAAGACTCTTGAGAGTCCCTTGGACTGCAAGGAGATCCAACCAGTCCATTCTGAAGGAGATCAGCCCTGGGATTTCTTTGGAAGGACTGATGCTGAAGCTGAAACTCCAGTACTTTGGTCACCTCACGGGAAGAGTTGACTCATTGGAAAAGACTCTGATGCTGGAAGGGATTGGGGGCAGGAGGAGAAGGGGATGACAGAGGATGAGATGGCTGGATGGCATCACTGACTCGATGGACGTGAGTCTGAGTAAATTCCGGGAGTTGGTGATGGACAGGGAGACCTGGCATGCTGCGATTCATGGGGTTGCAAGGAGTCAGACACGACTGAGCGACTGAACTGAACTGAACTGATGAATTAACTGTTATGCTTTGAATTAAGATTTACAGAGGCCACCTTGAATAATCAGGCTAGATCACCATCCCCAAATTTGGTTCAGTGAAATGTTCATATTGATGCACACAAAAGAGGCTGTGAAAAGATTATTTATAATCACTGAGGTCTCTGGGAAAGGCAGGGCAGGCCTTTCAAGCAGGTCTAGAATGCTTTGAGAGAGCTGGTACAGAAGACATAATACTGGCTTGGGGTTTTTATTGTGGTGAGGGGAGGGGTGGGGTTTTTATTGTGGTGAGGGGATAGGGGTGGGTGAGGGTTCTCTGTACGGGAAGGGGCTTATGTGTCTCTAATCTCCTGCCAGCACCAAAGGAGAGAGCACTTGGGCTTTGCTAGCTGCTTGTAGGGCAGAGGGGTAGAGGGAAGATGAGATCTAAAGCTGTGGGTAGTCAAACATCAAAACGGAGTCAATCCCTTATAGCAGAGATGGTGCTAATTTAAGTTGTTTTTATTGGGGGATAATTGCTTTACAATGTTGTGATCTCTGTCGTACATCAATGCGAATCAGTCATGGTTATATATACATGCCCCCTCCCTCTTGAAACTCTTCCCCTCACCCACCCGTCCGCCCCTCTAGTTTGTCAGAGAGCACCCTGGGCACCCTGTGTCACACAGCCACTTCCTGCTCGGTATCTATTTCATACATGATAGTGTATACATGTCAGTGCTACTGTCTCAATTTGTCCCACCCTCTCCTTGCCCCATAATTTTTAATGTTGTGAATATCGTGACAATGTTTTTGAAAGTTCAGATCCTGCAGATGGGAACAACTGCAATATCACTGGCATTGACCCGGATACCACTGAAACAAGGGGCTCAATGGCTGGGTTCTTTTAATGATAGAAGGAAAGACACATATGACTAGACTAGGGAGGGAAATAGCCAGAGCAGAGCATGCTGTACAATAAGCAGAAAGGAGTCTGGGATTGGACAGGGCAGAGGAGGAGATGGGAAAGACATACGGAGACTGAAGCCCACAAGTCTGGGATTAGACAGAGAAATCCCTCTAAATTAATCAAACGGTTCTGTTGTCTCCCAAAGACACCAATGTTCAGTGGAAAACAGCGAGCACAGAATTAGTTTGGGCATACCACACGGCCATCACGCATTATTATATCATCCCTTTATGGCTCTGTGGAACTGAGTACAGTACCATTTACTGATTCATAGGTTGGAACTAAAATGTCCTGTGGGGAAATCTGAGAACAAGTATGCTAGCCTCTATTATGTTGCTAGGGCCACAATAACGATGTCCCACAAACCAGGTGGTTTAAAACAAACAAGCAAAAAATCATGCTTCATGGTTCTGGAGACTAAAAGTCTGAAATCGAGGTGTCAGCAGGACCATGCTGCCTCTGAGGTTCTAGGGACAAATCTGTTTTATGCCTCACTCCTAGTTTCTGGTGGCTCTCGTGACCCTTGCCACTCCTTGGCTTGTAGCTTCATTATTCCAGTTTCTGCCTGCATCTCCCCATGGCCATCTTCCCTCTCTCTCTCTCTGTGTATCTATGTGCAAATTTCCTTCTTATAAGAACAGCAGTCACAGAGACTTTCCTAGTGGTCCAGTGGTTAAAATGCTGAGCTCCCCGTGCAGGGGGAGCAGGTTCGATCTTAGATTCTACATGCTGTGCAGTGCAGTCAAAAGAAATAAAATAATTTTTTTAATAAATAAATAATCTCTTGCAGACAGTATTTAAAAATCTAAAAAAATTTTAAAAAGAACACTAGTCATATTGGATTGAGGACCACCACCCCCAGTATGACCTCTTTTTAACTTGACCCTATTTTCAAATAAAGTCTCAGTCACAGGTCCAGGTGGACATGACTTTTAGGGGGACATTAATCAGCCCAATCAGCCCCTTACCATGTTGAGTCCATTCTGTCAAATCTTACCTGTGATCATGCTTTCTACACTATACAGAAATGAGTCAAATAAGAGCAATTTAAAAAAGAGTTTATCCACTCTTAGGTATTTGCATTTGAAAATGGAATTTCAAATCATTTTCTTGATTTCTATGATTTTAATAAAACTGTAGAAAATACATAACAGACGATTGTTGCTATCTTGTCCACATAAACACTAGAGTTTGCTCACCTGTCTGTAGGTTCAGCAGAGAGTGCAAATGTAAATCTTGGCAAATGCTATTCAGCCTATAAATATATATAATGTGGACTTGATAATAGCCGAGCTGCAAGTCAGAATGAATTTACTTTTGACTATATCCAGTTTTACCACTACTAAAAAAAAAAAAAAAAAAAAAAATGGATGTCTTAAAGGCCACAGGAAGTTGAGAGAAATGTTACTGGAAAAGAAAACAGGGAGATTAAAAATAACCTACTACATCATGAGACAGAAGAAAACATGTCATTGTTACTGTTCATTAAAAACAGATAATATCTGTTTAATTAGTACTTTGTATTTATGTTCTCCTTATAAAATATATTTATAGGTCTTAAGAATATACAATAACATAGCCTATACAATTTAAATATCCAATATAGAATTTTTTAAAAAGATAAAGTGCTATATCAAAGGAAAAGAACTATTAAAAGTGTTACATTTTTCTACATATTATTTAATTAGCCTGCTATTAATCACTTCTAATTGCCATTGGTAACTAGTATTATTATTGTTTATTTAAACAATAGCATCTATATTTATATATTGATCTCTAACATTCTGCCTTTGAGAATAATTTAATAAAAATTTCAAATAAAAATTAGAAAGAACCCCACTTCCTTAGACTTCATAATTACATTTTTCCTATTTGTTTAATGAAATTGAAATGCGTACCCAGCTAGAAAAAAAAAATTTGAATCCAGCAACCATTATTTTAATAGGAGGTAGACAATATTGCAACCCACTCAGGTGGTCTTGCTTGGAGAATCCCAGGAACGGGGGACCCTGGTGGGCTGCCGTCTATGGGGTCGCACAGAGTCGGACACGACTGAAGCGACTTAGCAGCAGCAGCAGACAATGTTTAACATTTTAGAAGATGAGGATTAACTGTAACTGAAATCAATATTTCATGATATGATTTAATAAAATAGATACTAACTACATTATTTAATAATGTTCACCCAATCTGAAGAAAATCACATAAAAGTTTCATCTGTAGCCTTTATCTAATGCATCTATTAAAAATTAGTAGTCCCAGAAATCATTCCGGTTACACTGTAAAGAATCAGTGTTATTAACTTACACTGATGTGCTGTTCAGATTCTTTTCTTTCTAGCTAATGGCATGGCACTAAGGATGAATACTGAGAATAGCTAAAAAGATTTGCCAATATTAAATACATTTTAAAAGCCATTTTTAGCATCCAGTATTTTTCACCAATCCTCTTTGTTCTCCTGGAGTCCCCCCAAGAATGCTTTGTGACCTTGACAATAGTCCGGGGGTGGAGAAGACTAGGTCAAAACCTGTCATCACTTACACCACCCACTCTATGATGTATCACAACTGAAACCATTTCAGTGTGGCTGAACACCCCATTTCTAATGTTGGTTTCACGTTAACTGAATATATGAATATACTTAAAACAGAGGAAGACAGACAGTCCATGTTCAGGAGGACTTGATCCCTCACAAAAAGTAAGTGCCCTCTGACTTGGTCCAGGAGGCATGTACAACATGGCAGTCACTTCTGAGATTTAAGATGGGTGAGGGGTATGCCTTTTTTTTTGCAAAGTGAGAGGAGAAATAGAAACATTTTAGGAAAGAGTCCAGACAGATGTTAAGGATCCAGCAGCCAATTCCCTTAACTGTTTTCCTCTTGAAAGCAACCACAGTTTGAAGACCACTGGTGCAGGAGAGGAGAACAGATGGACATGTGGCATGTGGCGTGATGGTAAGGGCAATACTCAGGACCCCCTTGAGGTTAACCATAATGAATTTAAAATGAAACTAGTCATGTGTTTTCCATTAGCCACAGTCTGCTGGGCTGATACAGGCAGGAAGAAGGTAGAGAACTGGATTTAACCAGGGTTATGGATTTAACCAAGCAAGTAGTTTTGAGAATTCAAAGATGTGATACAGGCAGATAATGAACAACAGAATAAAAAGAAAAAAACTAGACTGTTCAATAAAGGAAATATAATCACAATGCACTACTAGACTGTGTAGCAATACATTTTTATGTAGATTTTAGCTCCTGCCTTGTCATACTGTCTAAGACCAGATTCAAGTAAAGGGTAGTGGTAGCTTGGTCTAAAGTGGTAGAAGTGGACCTGGAGAAAAGTACATGGTGTGGAGAGATATTAAAAATGATGTGACTTAACTAGGTTATGGAATAGAAATGGGGAATGAAAAAGAAAGATTTGTCCAGGCCTCTTGCTAATTTTTTTTTAAATTGGTGAAATTTTTGTTTATGTATTTATTTTTGGCTGTACTAGATTTTCGTTGCTGCACATGGGCTACTCTCTAATTGCATTAAGAGGTCTTCTCTTGTTGCAGAGCATGGGCTCTGGGCGCATGGCCTTCAGAAGCTATGGCAAGCAAGCCCAATAGTTGCAGCATGTGGGCTCTAGAGCATGGGCTCAGTAGTTGTGGCACACAGGCTTAGTTGCTCCTTGGCATGTGGTATATTCCCAGACCAGGGATCAAACTTATGTCCCTTGCACTGACAAGCAGATTCTTAACCACTGGACTACCAAGGAAGTCCCCTTGTTAATGGCTATACTCACTAAGATAGGAAGCACTGAAGTAGGAAAACATTTCTGGAGGAAAAGTATTACTATATTTTTAGTGCTATTGAGCTTGAAGTATCATTGATATATCAAGTGAAGCAATCAAGGAGGCATATGCTATACCAGTTTAGAGGTAAGGTCTGAGAAGGACATACATATTAGGGTGATGATGGTGTTATCCATGGGCAATGAGCCAAATGAATGGATGAGCTCTGTTAGGAAATGAATACAGAGATTGTAATATAGAGTAAGAAGGGGATTGGAGTATATTGTTATAAAAAAAGGAGGGGGTACATATTCCTCTCATCCTGGTTTGCATGACTTTATGTGATGTTGCCTCCCATTAAGAGGTGGAATTTATTTCTCCAGATCTCGTAAGCCTGAACCAGCCTTGTGACTTCCCTGAACCAACAGGAAACAAGAAATGTAATGTTGGGAGAATCAGAATCTAGACATCAAGAGGCCTTGCAGCTTCCACTTTTGCCCTTGAGGCTGCCACCTTAGGAAGTCTAGATTAAGCCTTCTTGAAGATAAGTGACGAGAAGGAGGCTCAGCCAGCAGCCATCGCTAACCAACACACATGTGCTTAAATTCATATTAGATCAGCCAGGCCTGAGTTTGCTCTCATGTGACTATCACTGTGTGAGTGACCACAGCCAAGAACAGCGGAACCCCTCAGCCAAGCCAGACTCAATTTGCTCACCTATAGAATCATGAACAAATAAAATATTTGTTAGGTTTACATCACTAAATTTTGAAGTTATGCAGCAATAAACCACTCGCTGATGCAAGAGCCCAGGAATGAATCTGGAGTAACTCTAATATTTAAATTTCAGGTAGAGAAATAAAAGTGGTCAAAAAGAAAACCAAAAAGAAAAAAAAAAGTGGTAACTGGAGAGATAGGATGGAAATCAGGAAGGTATAGTGTCACAGCAACAAGGAGTAGACCCACAGAAACCAAGAGGTATCTGGTGAATGAGGGAATATCAATAGTGTCAAATATGGCTGAAAGGTCAAATAAGATGAAATGAAAAATTCCTCTTGGATTTAATGACATGAAGGTCATGGTCACTCAGTGACATTTAGGACAGAGGAAAAATTGATAAGTTCAGGTATAGACAGACTTTGAGATGCCTGTAGGGTATTTAGATGCGTCTGTCCAGCGCACAGTTAGATTATACGAGCCTCAAGCCCAGTGGAAAGTTTAGGGGCTAGTCAGCATGGTAGGACCATTAGTGTGGATGAGGTTCCCCAGGGAGAGGATGTGGAGTGGGATGGGGGCAGGATGTTGGGGCATATCAAGGGTTTTAGAGGATCCACACTGGTAGAAATACAAAGAAGTCCATCGATTAGGAGAACTAGGAGAAAGAAGTGTACAAGTGAAAGTACTAGTGTTTCAAAAAAGGGATGAGAAGTAACTGTGTCAAGTGCAGCCTCTGCTCTAGTAAGGCAGGAACCAGAAGGTCCCCCCCATCGAATGTGGCACCATTTGCTAGAGCAGTTTGAGCAACACTAGGCAATGGCTGAAAATTAGAAGGTGGATGCCAGTGGGTAAAGAGAATCACACAGAGGAGAGGAAAAGAGGGCACTTTCGAGGACCAAGTACTTTGCTTTTTATTCATTTTAGTTTGTTTTAAGGCTATTTGGCTTAAGCTTGCTTATTAAATGAGAAAAGAAGTAGTTTGAAAAGACAGGGTTACACCATAATGGGATATTTTTTCTAACATTTGCTTTTCCAACTTTCATGACAAGTTCTTATACTTTTATTTAGTTTTTACAGTATCACCCTTTCTCTTGATATATAGTTGTTTAAAATTCACAGATTTGTTTGCTTTTTCCATTATAATTTTAGGCTGCTACTTTAGGCTAGCTGACTCTTAATTAAGTTGGGGAGGGACAAGGCATTTTTTTTCTAACTTGGAGCTATTTTCCAAATCACGAATTATCTAATATTCTAAGAATTCTCAAATGATGCTAAGAAAAGAACTGAAATTTCCTGGTTAAAAAAATTTGAAAAAGACTATACATTTGAAATTTCCCTCTGAGAGACTGACAGAGTATATTAGACTGATAAAATCTCCATTCGAGATTTCCTACCTTATGCAAAAAAAAAAAAAAAAAGGCAAAAGAATAAAAAATAAAAACCAAAAAACCCCACCATCCCATTAAACTAATTACTAATTAAACTAATTCCCAGAGAATGCTTTTTTCTCTGGATGTTATTAACACATCAAAAGAATTTCACCTAACACCAGCATATGAAACCCTGCCACAGCAGACTGGTTCTAAATTCTGTAGATTCCTGACTTCCGGTTAAGATGGCGAAGGATTAGGACGGGGAATACGCTTCTCCCCACAAATTCATCAATGGGACATCTGGGCGCCGAGAAATACCAAACAGCTCGGAGTGCTGGCGGAGGACGCGGACACCCAGAAAAGCAACTCACTGCCTCAAAGGAGGTAGGAAAGAAACAGAAGCCAGAGAGAGACAAAGAGGGAGGGGCAGACCCGTCGGGGAAGGGAGTCAAAAGAGAAGTTTCCAAACACCAGGAAACACCCCTGCGGAACTGCGCCGAACCGGGAAAACGGAGACATCATAACAGGGAGGAGAACAGTGAGCAAAGAACCCACAGACTGCGGGCCCGCGGAACTCCGCAGCGGAAAAGCACCGCGCAAACGCCCGCATCTGCCATTGGGGAGCCGGGGCTGGGCAGGGAGACACCTGGCCGTCCCACGCTGGACGCCCGCTGCCGGCGCTCCCCAGAGGGACGCCCCCGCGGGACCCCCCCACGGACGCCCCCCGCCGGCCACCCCGTGCAGGCGTGCCCCCGCCCGCTGTGCCGGCGGCCCCACGAGGGCCACCCCATCCCTCCCCCACCCGCCCGCCCGCCATCCCGCGCCGACCCCCCCCCTCTGCGGGCCCAGCGAGACTTCGTTCGCCGATTGTCTGGAGTGCGCCAACGGAGTAGTTTGGGCAGGAAAGATGTGCAGCGACCACCGAGTGGCGGCCGCCCAGAACACCGCCGAACCGACGAAAGAACAGACAACCACAGAGAAAGGGCAAGATTGAGAAATTTGCGGAACAGAACAGGAATGAACGAACCCACACAAGAGAAACTCTAATATGTTACTATTTTTCCCATCATTATTTCCTTTTTTTTTTTTTTTTTTTTTTTAATTTTTTTTTTAATTAAAACAAAATTTTTCCCTTTTAATTTTTTTTTTGTTTTTTTTGTTTTTTTTTTTTATTATTATTATTTTTTTATCCTCTAGTACTTTAATCTCCACGTTAGATAACTTCGACCCTGTTGTTTTTTTCCTTTTTCCTTTTTGTCCTTTGCTTTTTTCCTTTCCTTTTTCTTTTCACTGATTACGACTAGATCGTCTCTCTCCTTCACCTCCCTCCTTATCCCCGACCACCTCTGTCTCCTTCCTCCCTTTTCCTTGTAGTGAAAGAGATCAGTTGTGGAAAGAAGAAGTTTGAGACACTGAAAAAAAGACACTGAACCAGGAGGCGTCCAACCCGACCCACAATGACAGGAGCCAGCCCCAACCTACCGAACGCACACACAAGACCAGCAAGTCCACACAAGACAACCGCAAATCCCAGACAGAACACAGCCTGAGCCCAAACACAGGCTACCGCGACCCCAAAAGCAAGACATCCAAACTCACTACTAGACACTCCACTGCACCCCAGAGAAAGAACCAGCTCCACCCACCAGAACACCGAACAGCCCACAGACCGACAGCCACCGTACAACCCACAAAGTGCAGAACGCACAATAAAGAGAACCCACAGACTACCAGACAGGACGCCCCAAAGAATAAACAAGAAGAACCGAGGTAAGGAAAGGAAAAAGCCCACCACCAAACAAAAGAGGAAGAGGCGAAAATTGGAGAGAAGAAGACAACTGAGAAAGAGGAAAAGCGAGAAAAGAGATAAGAACAGAGAGAAAGAAAAAAAGCCAGAGACCTCCAGAATAACGAAAGAGCCAGGAAGAAGACAAAAAGAAAAGAAACCCAGGGACACCAGTCGAACCCAGAGAGTCCAAGAACCCGACGAACACCCCAAGACACTCATCAGACCCAAAGAACATAACAAGCAAGGATACATCAGACTGCAGCAGAGGGAGACCTTAAGTGATGAAAGACCTACAGCCCATGTACCCGCAGATCCAAAATGAAGGATCACTTTCAACGCAAAGCTAGAGAATCAGCACCACCACCAGCTCTCCACACAAGACTGACAGAACACGACACCCACAACAGTAATGGCCGGATATATTTTCATTATTACTATGTAAATGGGTTGAATGCCCCACCAAGACGAGACTGGCTAATGATCAAACCCTCCATTGAGACGAACACTCTAACACCATACACAAACTCAAAATGGATTAAAGAGCTAATGTAGACCAAACCAAACCCTAGAGGAAAACATAGGCAAACACTCTCTGACTACATCACAGCAGGATCCTCTATGACCCACCTCAGAATATTGAAAAATCAAATGAACAATGGGACCTATCAACTTAAAAGCTTTTGCACAACAAAGGAACTATAAGCAAGTGAAAAGACAGCCTCAGAATGGGAGAAAATAATAGCATGAAGCAACTGACAACACTTCTCTTACAAGCAACTCTACAGCTCAATTCCAAATAATGACCCACATGGGCCAAACTCAATAGACATTTCTCCAAGAAGACATACAGATGGCAACAAACACATGAAAGATGCTCAATATCACTCATTATCAGAGAATGCATCAACCACTATGAGATACCATTTCACGCCAATCAGTATGGCTGCTATCCAAAAGTCCACAAGAAAAAGGGGGGGGGGGGGGGGGGGGGGGGGGGGGGGGGGGGGGGGGGGGGGGGGGGGGGGGGGGGGGGGGGGGGGGGGGGGGGGGGGGGGGGGGGGGGGGGGGGGGGGGGGAATTGTAATAGATTGAATGTTGTATAAAAAAGAGAGAAAAAAAAAAAAAGAAAAAAAAAAAAAAAAATTCTGTAGATTCCTATAAGGTTTTACAATAGAGAGGGTCTTCCTCTTACCTCTAGATTTAGGGACTCATCTTACCCCAGGGACTTGGAGCCCACTGTACACTACCTACAGTGAAGAATAATGGTGTCATCACCAATTACATTGGGGACCCTTTTGTAACACCAGGGTAGGGGGTGGAATTAACAAAAGATTTGATTCAGTATAAAGATAGTGGAGGAGAGGTCAACAAAAGACAATGTCTTTAATTAAGGCTAATGAAGTTTCCTGTTCTGTTGAAAGGACTGGTCATCCTTTCCTACAAGGATGTGAGTTGAAAACAGGATCGAAGTGCCTCCTTATATGTCTGGAGGAAACAAACACCTTAAATTAATACAAACAATTGGAGATGGTAACTCATTTGGAAATTCTGATGGACTAAAGAAGAGTCAGGAGAGACTTCCCTGGTGGTCCAGTGGTTAGGACTCCATGCTTTCACTTCAGGGGGCAGGGTTTTAATCCCTGATCTAGGAACTAAGATCCTACATGTCTTGCAGCTCAGCCAAAATTAAAAAAGGAAAAAGAAGAAGAATCAGGATATAATGCCCATGGTAATGGGATGATCCACATTAGGGGTTGAAAGAGGGAAATCTGTGGAGCACAGATTTGTCAGTGTGACCATGTGCTGTCTCCAGAGTGACTCAGAGAAGAGCAGAGAGCAGTGGGATTCAGGTTGGATCCACTCTGATGGAGTCTAGCCTGAACTGATGGCCAGTCTTCCCCTTCTCATCTTATTAAAGTGATTAAATACAACCAGCCTTTAAAAAAGAAAAAATTGTTATTTCACATATATACTAATATTTAAATTCATCCACATATGAAGAATTGGAAGATAATCATCATTTACATGAGACCTAAAATAACAGTGTTTTGGCTCCAGGCTCCCTCTACTGTCTCTGCAATAATAAACAAACATTTTATGGCACTCTCCTGACTGGATTCCAACATTTATGAAAATCAAAGCAAACACAATCTTGTATAATAATAAAGGCTATCCTTAGTATGATAATCAGAAAGTTCACTATTTGGAGAAAGTTGACTATAATAAACTAGTTAATGAAATATTTATACAAACAGAACTATATGAAGTTGGTTGACCATTTTTAATCCACAAGTGGCAATTTCACACGTTTCAACCTTATGTATGAACATTTAATCATCAAAGAATAGTAGGGTGTGTGTGTGTTTGAGGGAGTGATTATTACCTTTAATAATCTCTCTTATGAAATTCCCTAAATACATTGGTTAACTTACATGATATTTCTTGGCCAAAATTAACTATAAAATATGTTAAATCTAGTGTCTTATAGGAATGTTTATGTTATAACTTGGGGTTAGGAAAAATAAATCTGCCTTTGGGTTAAAAAGTGTAAAGATACAAAATGTTTCACACCGGAAAGCAAAAGAAAGAAATGTGGGAAAGCCTTATGTTTACAAGAGGAAAGCTGGAAATAAAATAGTTAACATTTTAACTGTGAGAGGAGGAAGTAGGGCAATTTGCATATACTTCAAACAATCTCACACTATTGAGAAAACCTGCAAATCCTGCAAAGAATTAGAGGGAAAAGCCAAAGTCAATACACTTCAAATACCCTTGATGTTTCACAGACACTAACAAGAAAGCATCTTCTGGGTAAGTTCACACATTGCATAAAATAAATATTAATTCTGTTGTTGGTAATTTTCCAAAAAGTTAATATTTTACAGTTCAGAATTTTATTCCTTAAGTTTGCCTTTGAAGCTGGAAAATTGGTTTTTGAAGTTATGTTTTCATAATCCTAAGAATTCAGTCTAAGAATGAAAGATGCCATTAAAGACCTATTTACAAAGATGTTCATCAAAACCTTATTTTTATAGTCACTGTTCATCACTTAAATCTTATGCCTAGCATAGTGTCTAATATAAAGTAAATACTCAATAATTATTCTTGAAAGAAGGAGTAAATTACAAATAAATTGTAGCTTATATATATTATATAACATATGACCACTGAAAATGTTTTTGAAGACATTAAGATTGGAGAAATGGACATTAGAGAGAGTGTTAAACAAAGAGGGATGCTAACAATGTATACACTATCTAATACAAGTTTTATAAAGTAAATATATACATGCACACAAAAGGCTAGAAGGAAAAGTAAAATTATTGACTAAGTTGGTTTTTCTTTGTGTTTCTCTTTATGTTGCAAATTGTCATGAGCATGTATTACTTTTATAATCAGAAAAACACTAAATGTTAAACATTTTTCATCATGGTCTGCTAACAATTAGACATGTGATACAAAAATTAACCATTAAAAACTGTGGAGTTGAATAAAAGATAGTTGTTGGGAGATTCAGTGTTTCTATAAGTGTATTTGGCTTTTCCCCTTCACTTTGTTAGAACAAACCATCACTAGATACATATTTTTATAATTTATTCAGTGGCCTGAATGCACCGTCAGAGCTAAACTGTGCTCCACTTTTAACACCAAAAATAAATTCTGTACAAAAGTTAGAGAGATAGGTGAGTTAATTCATTTCTTTCTGTCTTTTTGTAGCTCGAGTGTGCACACACACTGAGTCATGTTCAACTCTTTGCAACCCCATGGGATGGGCTTCTCTGTCCATGGAATTCTCCAAGCAAGACTACTGCAGTGGGTTGCCATTTCCTCCTCCAGGGACCCAAGGATCCAATCGCATCTCCTGTGTCTCCTGCATTGCAGGCAGATTTTTTTTTTTTTTTTTTTTCTTATCACTTGAGCCATCAGGGAAGCCCCTTTCGTAGCTTACCCTCCTTTTATTTCCTGGAGGAAGAAATGGCAACCCACTCCAGTATTCTTGCCTGGAAAATCTCATGAACAGAGGTGCCTGGTGGGCTACAATCTGTGAGGTGACAAAGAGCTGGACATGACTGAACGACTTTCACTTTCATACCACTTATGTCCACACTTGGTCATAAGTGGATACCTACATAGTGGCTACTTTGAACCTCCAAAGTATTCAAAGTTCTAGGGCCCCAGAACTGGCCAAATTCACTTAGTGTTTGAGGAACAGTTACATAGAGGGCCACAACCTGTAGAAATTGTACACCAGTGGTGACATCTAATCACAGGATATTGAGGGGCAGGGCCTCTCCCTTTCTCTCCACAATTTCTTTTTTTTCTTCCCGTTTTATTGAGATATAATTGAATACAGCACTGTATAAGTTTAAGGTGTACAACATGATTTGACTTACATACATGACGAAATGATTACCATAATATTTTTAGTGAACATCTATCACCTCGTGTAGATGCAAAATTTCTAGAAAAGAAAAATATTTTAGGTGGGTTATTCCTAAAGTTATTCACACAAAGATGAAGTGTAATTTTTCTTTTCATCAGGGAGAAATATAATAACCAACATGGGTTCAAACAGGCCCTGGACCAGGCACTTTACCTAATCTTTAATTTTTATAGCTATTCTGGATGCAGGGACTTTTATTCAGATACATAGTGTAGGAGGAGTAATAATGATAGCTAAGTGTTACTGATCAATTCTCATGTGCCATGCTCTGTGTCAGGGGCCTATTTTCTCTCAGGTCCTGTTCTGAGCAAGTACTTTGATCATCCCCACTTTGTACCTGAAGACCCTGAGGCTCAAAGTAGAAGTCCTGTCTGTCTACTCCTTCATGTGGAGAAAATATTTTTATTCTCCAAGATCATTAAACCATTTTTGCCCCTTCTTTCAGGGACAATAAATACTGAAAACACTGTTTTCAACAAATGGACTCTTCCATTGCAGGGAAGAGGGGTAGGAAGAGTAATCAGTTAGATTTGGGGGTTTCTTCCATTTCCTTGGAGCAGGACAATGGGAATAGCCAGTTAGACACTACCCATGTATCAGTAGTAAGAAAAATTCATCAAATCTAATGTTTTAAAAGGTATTGATCAAGAAGTATAATAAATTTTCCTTTGCCTTTACTGAACAAAAAGTCTTCAACCAAACTTAAGACATAAGGCTGTTCCTAAAATAGAGGAGACAGTGGTTTGCTATGTCCTTTTAAACTAGGAGTATATCTGTCAGTGACTTAATTGAGCTCTTTTAAAAACTTCCATTCTGAAACTTCCATTTCTGGTCTTTTTCCTTTACCTCTTTCCTACCATCCTAGGCTCCAAGGAGGTTTAGAATGAATATGAACAAATGATTAAGAGAATTTTAAAATAACAGAATCTCTATATACACTCAGTTCCTGAAATGGTCCACCTGGCTCCATTTTATATAAATGTAATTATAAAATTTACCATATTTAAGCCTGTCTACATGTCAGAACTTTATATACTTTGTCATTTGAAGCTGACAAACTTCTACCAAGGCACATATTCCTTGAGAGCACCTAAGAGGTTAAATAGCCATTATACCTCATATCATATGGCTACTTCAGAGAAAGCAATGGCACCCCACTCCAGTTCTTGCCTGGAAAATCCCAGGGGCGGAGGAGCCTGGTAGGCTGTAGTCCATGCGGTCGCGAAGAGTTGGACACGATTGAGCGACTTCACTTTCACGCATTGGAGAAGGAAATGGCAACCCACTCCAGTGTTCTTACCTGGAGAATCCCAAGGACGGGGGAGCCTGGTGGGCTGCCGTCTATGGAGTCGGACACGACTGAAGCAACTTAGCAGCAGCAGCTGTAGGGAAACGCGTTCCAGACATCGCCCCCCGCCATACCAGGAAACCCATAATCTTCTCGGGGCGATTTTAGGTTGGGGGACGAAATCCTGCAGGGGACATTTGTTCATCCACATCCAGGGACAACCCTCTCTCCCAACTCATCTTTTACTCCACAGGTGAAAACACAAAGGTGGCCACCTAGCCTTTTCCCTTCTCGCCAAAAACATAATCAGGTGTGGACAAGGAAATCAATCCCTCTCCAATCTACCCTTCTCAGGGTAACTGGTGCACGTGAGGACTCTCAAACCAATGTGTCAGACTGGTGGTAATTCAGTCGCTAAGTCGTGTCCGACTCTTGGCGACCCCAGGGGCTGTAGCCTGTCAGGCTCCTCTGTCAATGGGATTCTCCAGGCAAGAATACTGGAGTGGGTTGCCATTTCCTTATCCGGGGGCTCTTCCAGACCCATTAATTGAACCCGGGTTTCCTGCATTGCAGACAGATACGTTACCGACTGAGCTATGAGGGAAGCGTCGGACAGTGTATGCACTCAATTCTCTGAGCGGTAGGAGCTCTACCCTGAGGCTCCCGGTCACGTGGGTTACCCAAGTTCCTAGACTCCTGGATCATGCACCGCCCCCTTCACGCGCCCACAGCCCTGCCCCGCCCCGTCAGCCCTGCCCAAGGTTCGCCCCGCCCCTTCCCCTTGCCCTTTCTCAGCTTACTCTATTCCAACCACGCATGCGCTAGCGCGCCGTCTCGTCTCCATGGCGACGCGACGTCTACTGCTCCACGCTCCCAACATCGAGCGGAGCAGGAGCTGGGCTAGCTTTCTATGTCAACCCTTCCGATGCTCCGCGTGAGAGGGCCACAGGCAGGTAAGAGGCGCCGCACCGAGCACTGTCGCCATCTCCCCATCTCTGCGAGCAACCTGACCCAGTTCTTACCTCGGACTCCCTCACGCCCGGCGCCTGAACCCGCCAACTTCTCTGAGCGCTCCAGGTTCGGGCTCTGGCGTCCCACCACAGCCCAGGCAGCGCGCGAGAAGGTAGGGGCCGCGCGACCGGAGGTGCACCTCGTTCTTTGACTTCTTTCTCTGGCTGTAGTTCGGCGCTGAGGAAGGGATATTTGTGTCCCTGTGGGTGTGATAGCTAAGCGGTTCTGACAGGCGCATCTACACCACCATTCTCTGACCTGCCGTTTCGCACATGCCAAATCCCTTCCCTGCTTACCCCCCAAAAAAACAATGAAAATAGCCGCGTCCTATCCCAGGGCTTCTGGCTCCTTCCCTCGGTCCTCAGGCACCCACCCCTCTTTTTTTTCCCTCTAACTATTGTGGGGCGAGGCGGAGGTGGGGGAAGGACAGCTTAATGGCTAATAAATAGGAGGAGCAGGGACTCAGCTGGCTTGTAGTTAATACTTCATTACTCGCTAGACTACTTGCTTAGCCATGAAGAAATTTCTTTGGAATTTGAGCAAATCATTTAACCTCCCCGGACCTTATTTTCATCTTCTGCAAAATGATAGGTTTGGACAGCGGATCATTTCTAAGATCCAGTCTTCCTCCTTCTGTGAGATAATCAAATTGACTTGAAACTTCCAAAATCGAGCTCCTATTCAAACTACACTGTGCCCCGGTAGCATTTTAAATTAATACCTGGCGTAATTATAAATGTTCTGACTTCCCAGAGGGCATAAGTCCCAGAGGGAATAAGTGAAATGAACGAATCTGTTTTTACCCCCAAGAGAGTCCTGAAAGTTGCTTTTTAAAAATAGAGAAAGACACTGAAAGTGTCTTTTGATTTGTTTCATTCTCCTAAAACTAAATACAAATGATCCCCAAATCCTCCATGTTAATTTTTTTTTTTTTTTTTTTTTATTTCAAGTTTTGTCTTAACTCTCAGGAAAACAACAGCACTGCTCTTTAAGTGTTGCGTTTACCAGAGCTGAATTCCAACACCTTTGTAGGGACTCAGCTGCATCATTCCAGAATTCCAGAACTCCCACCACACACACGCACACTCAGCCCCACCATTTGGGCTCAATCTGCAATGTTTTCTTAATCTGCAATGTTTTCTCAGTCTGCAGTGTTTTCTCACACACACACAGACACTCAGCCCCACCATTTGGGCTCAATCTGCAATGTTTTCTCCCCCTTCATTGCCCTGTCCAGGCTCAGTTGTGCACTTAGAACTCTAAGTCAGAGTTCAGCTTCAGGGCTGTGTTTGCTAGGCTGTAGGTAGTAATAACAATAGGAGGAGGAAGAGTTGGAATGGTTAGAATTATAGGAGCATTTAGGCGCTACTGTTATTTACTGTGAGCTATTTATATTAATCCTTGAAGTACTCTGTAAAGCAGGTAGTATTGAAACTCCTGGGTGGCATTTTGGAGGCTTCAAGGAACTCCAGTTCTTTATGTCTCAACACAGAAAGAATTCAGCAAGAGACAAAGTAATAGATAAGAAGTGACTTATTAGAGTAGGATGCTTCTGAAGGTGACAAGTTGGAGAGGGCACCACAGCCAGAGCTACGTAGTCTACAGTTTTATAGTCAAAGGAAAAGTGGGGAGGGAAAGACAACCACCTTCTTCCTCATTCTTGAGTAGACATCAGGTTTCCAGCATCAGTTCCTCCTCCACATCTGGCAGGGGAGTTTTTTTGTCCCCATGTGGTCAAATTGGGATTGTCATGGTGCAGTGGAAATGAGCAAAAAGTGGTGTGCTGTGCTGTGCTAAGTCGCTTCAGTCGTGTCTGACTCTGTGCGACCCCAGAGACAGCAGCCCACCAGGCTCCCCTGTCCCTGGGATTCTCCAGGCAAGAACACTGGAGTGGGTTGCCATTTCCTTCTCCAATGCATGAAAGTGAAAAGTGAAAGTGAAGTCGCTCAGTCGTGTCCGACTTTTAGCGACCGCATGGACTGCAGCCTACCAGGCTCCTCCGTCCATGGGATTTTCCAGGCAAGAGTACTGGAGTGGGGTGCCATTGCCTTACCTCTAGCACCACCTATACTAACATATGGAATATGTCATATTCATCATTTTATTATGTCACTTTTTCTTTATATTTTTGTTTTCTCTGCATGCAGAAGAATGTGTCCTAGGACTCATTCACTGGGCAGAATGTGGGTCTCATTCCACCATTGTTTTATTGTTTGGGGACATGTCTCATGCTTCTGTTGCATGGTTTTGTTGCTAAGCAAACCTACTTTCTTGAGTGATCATTAACTTACAGGAGTCTCCTATACTTCTTTATTTACAATCCCCTAGTGGGATTTTTAGTCACCCTGTCCCTTTCAGTATTTTTGTCATTTTACACTTGAGGAGAGTGAATCATACAGGGATTAAGGAACTTGCTCAAGATCACACCATTTGCTGGGATTTGAACATAGGCTGTCTGACTCCAGAGTCTGAATTCCTCGCACTGTATTATGCTGTAAAGGTAATATATAAAATGTATAGGTAGTCCTCTTTAAATATGAATGTAAGTGAAAGATGATCACTGAAATCATTTTTTACACACTTGAGACTTTGCAGTGAAATATTAGCCTCCCTGCCTGGTTTCCCCATTAAGCTCCTCTAGGATGGAAGTGAAAGTCGTTCAGTCATGTCTGACTCTTTGCGACCCCATGGACTGTATAATCCATGGAATTCTCCAGGCCAGAATACTGGAGTGGGTAGCCTTTCCCTTCTCCAGGAGATCTTCCCAACCCAGGAATCAAGCCCAGGTCTCCCACATTGCAGGCAGATTCTCTACCAGCTGAACCACAAGGGAAGCCCAAAGCACAAGGAAACCCATCCATCCTTGAGGATGGTGCTTATTAGCTGACCCTCCTCACAATTTCAGGGCCTGAGCATGTAGCTGTCTACCTGTAACTCTCCCTTTGCCTGTTCAAATAAAAGGTAATTTATAAAAACAAATAGCACAAAAAGATGAAATAACTACACGTATAGGATGAAGAAAATATATATCTTTCAATTTTTTATTACAAAAAATATGAGATGTTTTACCTTTTTTTGGTACTAAGTCTTTTAAAGGTTTTCTTCTTTATTTTTCATTGTGCTGGACCGTCATTGCTGCCCGCAGGCTTTCTTTACTTGCAGTAGATGGGCTTCTCACTGTGGTGGCTTCTCTTGCTGCAGAGCGTAGGCTCTAGGCACGAGCCTAGAGCTCAGTAGCAGCTCAGTAGCTGCAGCTCTCAGGCTCTAGAGCGTGGACTCTGTGGCACATGAGCTCAGTTGCTTCATGGCATGTGAACTCTTTTCAGATCAAGGATCAAATCCGTGTCTCCTGCTTTGGCAGATGGATTCTTACCCACTTTACCACCAAAGAAGTCCAGTACTAAGTCTTTATAATCTGATGTGCATATGTCAAATCTAACTAATCGAGTTTTAAGTGCTCAGTTGCCACATATGGTGAGTGGCTATCATATTGCAAAGCTCTAGTTTAATATGTTCTTTTCCTTTATTCTGTTGTTGCTTCCCTGATAGCTCAGGTGGTAAAGGATCCACCTGCAATGCAGGGGATCCCAGTTCAGTTCTTCGGTCAGAAAGATCCCCTGGAGAAGGGATAGGCTATACCCACTCCAGTATTCTTGGGCTTCCCTTGTGGCTCAGCTAGGAAAGAATCCATCAACAATGCAGGAGATGTAGGTTTGATCCCTGAGAGGGGAAAAGGTACCCACTCCAGTATTTTGGCCTGGAGAACTCCACGGACCCCATGTGTATTCCATGGGGTCACAAAGAGTTGGACATGACTGAGCGACTTTCACTTTCACTTCACCTGTTGCATTTCTTCTTATTCTATTCATTTAATAAATGTTAATATTTACCAAGGACCAATTTCTGTGACATGGAGTACATTAAGTACTAGAGATTTTTTTTTCTTAAATGGCTTAAATTTATCTGTTCTTTGTAGCCAAAAAAACTAGCTGAATTAACTGAATTGTTGACTGGGGTTTTGGTTGTTGACAGTCAATTTTTCCTTAAAAGCTAGGTCTGTATCTGATAAAACCTAATAATTGCTGGGAGCTATGTTTTGCATCATGTGTAGAAAATCTATCTACATTGAGAGAGAGAAGAATGAGACCCATGTGAAAGGAGAAGGAGAGATGAGCAAGGAAAAGTCCCCACTTGAAGCACCACACACTCATGACCACAGCTGTAGCCACTGTGTCCTGATTCCACACAGCCTGTGTATTCAACTCTTGGATTCTATGAGCCAGGGCTTCCCTGTTTGTGCCTAAGCTACCTTGAGCATGGTTTCTGGAACTTGCAACTGGGAGCTCAGGCTCATACAGCTAAGAGACATTAAGTACATTTGAAAAATACATACTTATGTGATGGCTGTACCTTTTTCTGACATATTATCAGTCTCTGCTTTAACTTTACCTGTGTTCTCAATTACTCTGCTTTTTCCCTGGAGTCAGTGATCTTTCTAAGCAAGTATCATTACTTTAGGGCTTATGGTGATTGATTAATTAAAAGTCCCTAGAGCTAGTCTGCTTGTCTCAATCACAGCAAAGCCTGCTTTTTGTTTCCCTAAGCAATCTTAATCAGCCCCTTAAGACATCATCTCAGTTTTTCCTTTGGATGAAACATCAAGTTGTTTCTACCATGTCCCTCCTATGTGCTGGCCACTGTACTAAACCCCTTACCCAGATCATCCTACTTAATGCTTATAATGAGCCAATGAAGTTGGCACCGTTGTGACCCTGCTTTACAGATGGAGGCACTGAGGCCTACAGAAGTTTTAACCCACCGAGGCTTACATGGGAAGTGGCAGAATGGAATATGAACGCAGTGTCTTTACTCAAGAGCCCAACTTTTTTTTTTAATTGATGTATAGTTAACTTACAATGTTGTGTTAGTTTCTGGTGTCAGCAAAGTGACTCAGATACATATATACACACATGCATGTACATACAGTATACTTTTTCATATTCTGTTTCATTATGGTTTATTATAAAATACTGAATATAGTTCCCTGTGCTAGAGTAGGGCTTTATTGTTTATTTTATGTATAGAAGTTTGTATCTGCTAATCCCAAACTCCTAATTTATCCTACCCCCTGCTTTCCCCTTTGGTAGCAATGTTTGTTTTCTATGTCTGTGAGTCTCTGTTTTGTAAATAAGTTCACTTTTACCATGTTTTTAGAGTCCACGTATAAGTGATACCATATGATATGTCTTTGTCTGACTGACTTCACTTAGTATGATTATCTCTATGTCCATCCATGTGGCTGCAAATGACATTATTTCATTTTTTATGACTGAGTGGTAATATTCCGTTGTATATATGTAGCACATCTTCTTTATCTGTTCATCTGTTGATAAACATTTCAACTGCTTCCGTGTCTTGGCTTTTGAAAATAGTGCTTCTATGAACATTGGAGTTCATGTATCTTTTTAGAGTTTTTTCTTGATATATACCCAGGAGTGGGACTGCTGGATCATATGGTAACTCTATTTTTAGTTTTTTTAAGGACCGTCCATACTGTTTCCATAGTGCCTGCATCAGTTTACATCCCCACCACAGTGTAGGAGGGTTCCTTTTTCTTCACACTCTCTCCAGCATTATTTTTAGATTTTTTCATGAGAGCCATTCTGACCAGTGTGAAGTGGAACCTCATTGTGGTTTTGATTTGTATTTCTCTAATAATTAGTGATTTAAGCATCTTTTCATGTGCCCATTGGTCATCTGCATGTCTTCTTTGGAGAAATGCCTATTTAGGTCTTCTGCCCATTTAAAACAATTTTTTATCGAAGTACAATTTATTTACAATGTTGTGTTGCTTTCAGGTGTACAGCAAAGTGAATCAGCTATGTACATACATGTATCCACTCTTGTTTAGATTCTTTTCTCATAAGGGGTGTTAGAGTATTGAGAATTCCATATGCTATATAGCAGATTCTTATTAGTTATCTATTTATATATAGTAGTATATATAGATCAGTCCCAATCTCCCAATTTATCCCTCCTCTCCATTATCTCTTGGTAACCATAAGTTTGTTTGCTACATTTGTGACTGTACTTCTGCTTTATAAATAAGCTCATCTGTACCCTCTTTTTTTAAGCTATCACTTATAGTGGTATTATATGATATTTGTCTTTCCATGTCTGACTTACTTCACTCAATATGGCAGTCTCTAGGTCCGTCCACGTTGCTACCGATGGCATGGTTTTATTCTCTTTTATGACTAATATTCCATTGTATATATGTAGCACATCTTCTTTGTCCATTCCCCTGTTGGTGGACATTTAAGTTGCTTCCATGTCCTGGCTATAGTACTGCAGTGAATATTGGAGTGCATGTATGCTTTTTTGGAGGCTGGCTTTTATTAGGTTCTGGAAGGGAGCTGGGGAGGGTTGTTTTGAACCAGAGCTCACTGGAGGAGAATGAGAGTTCAGAGTTGTGGCGGTTTCTTGTTGGCACCAAGTGATGGGGAGTTTGCTGTTGCTAAGGTGTGTGGGAATCTTCTTTCTTCCTGCTGATAGTGAATGCTGAGACCAGTGGGAATGCATGAGGACCCCCCACCCCCACCCCCCGTGTGGCTTCCTGACTCCATTTTGTATCAGGCGTCCTTCATCCTTTTTACCCACGGCATCTTTAGTGGCACCCTAGAGTTTGAGGGAATGCCCCCTGCACACAGATGCTGTACCGTTCTGTAGATGAACAAAGACCCTAGGACGTGCATGGGAGAGTCCATTTAGCAACTTGAAGGGCCTCCCAGTGTATTCCTGGGTGGCCACTCCAGACTGAAGATGGAGCTTCAGGTACTCTTAGCAATCAGTAGGGGTGACATCTGCCTGTTGTGCTGGGGTCATGTCTTGAAGGCTGTCAGAGACAGAACAGAAGTGTAGTGCTTATTCAGTCATGTCCGATTCTTTGCAACCTGGTGGACTGAAGCCTGCCAGGCTCCTCTATCCACAGAATTTAAGACACATTTAAAAAGAGAAAAACTTAATGCAAAATAATGAAGCTTCTCTTTTTATTGTCTACAGTTTTGGTCCTGAATTTTATGTTCCAGAAATCCCTAGATATTACTACTAATAATTTTTAAAGCCTGGCTTGGAATATGGGGACTGTTGGGGAGGAAAGGGCAAGTGAATTAAAAAAAAACTTAAAAGTTGATTTTTCTCTTTACAATTAGAATGAAATATATTCAGATATATAAAGACCTAGGTTATAGGAAAATCAGTCTACATAGGCTAATTTTAAAAAGATAAAACATTCCAAGAGAAAACATTGTAACTTGTAAGTATTGGTAAACTCATAAGGGAACTTTTATCAGGTAAGAATTATATTTTAAACTGTATCTTTGGATAAAATCAAAGGTTTATTTCTAAATGTGTTTTCTGAAATATTTTACTAAAAATACTGCATCTTAAGATATCATTGAAAAACTTGTTCTAGCTAATATACATCTATAAAGGTGTTTTTCATAACACGGATGAACTAGAGTGTGGCAGGTAGTTTGGTTTACATGTTGTTTTTCTTTGTTAAAGGGGGAAAGGAAAGCAGTGCTGTAAATACATGCCACACTGAATTTGTGGTTTCTGGGGTCAACTGAGTAGGAAAGTGATACCCTTAACTTGCTGTATCATAACCATATTTGGATCCAGATCTAGAGTCCGAGTTAAACCAAAAAGGTAACATAATTAGAGGCTAATTTAGTACATCACTTTTCTAACTTGCAAAATTATCCCTATAGCTCTTTTTTACATAAACTCCAGGACTTCCTGGATAGCTCAGTTGGTAAAGAATCTGCTTACAATGCAGGAGACCCAGATTTGATTCCTGGGTCGGAAAGATCCATCTACTGGAGAAGGGATAGGCTACCTACTCCAGTATTCTTGGGCTTCGTTTGTGGCTCAGCTGGTAAAGAATCTGCCTACAATGCAGGAGACCTGGGTTTAGTCCATGGGTTGGAAAGATCCCCTGGAGAAAGGAACCTACTCCAGTATTCTGGCCTGGAAAATTCCATGGATTGTATAGTCCATGGGGTTGCAAAGAGTCGGACATGACTGAGCAACTTTCACTTCACTTCAAGGTGAAATGGGAAGAGGAAGCTTTAATTTCTTTATGCTTTTTTTAAAATCAGATTTCATAATCCAGAGGAATAATGTTTACTTAGTATGAAAATAATGCTACTAAAAACAATACCAGAATACATGCTTACTGCCCTGCTGACAGACTGAGTTGTGCATTGTTTTATTTATATTCCAAGTTTATAAAAATGTTTAAAGACTTACAAAGTAAATATTTTGGTTTTTTGCAGGAATCATCTAGACAGGACAGATGCTGTAAAGGTAAGAGAATATAAACTAATTTTTAGGATGCTTTAGTTCTTTCTTACCATCAATTTATATAGTTTTGGAATAATTGACCTTAGAATAAAATTATATTTTAGCCTGAAAGTGAAAGTCACTTAGTCATGTCTTACTCTTTGCAACCCAGGCCAGAATACTGGAGTGGGTAGCCTTTCCCTTCTCCAGGAGATCTTCCCAACCCAGGGATCAAACCCAGGTTTCCCGCATTGCAGGAAGATTCTTTACCAGCTGAGCCACAAGGGAAGCCCAAGAATCCTGGAGTGGGTAGCCCATCCCTTCTCAGCGGATGGATCTTCCCGAACCAGGAATCTAACTGGGGTCTCCTGCATTGCAGGTGGATTCTTTACCAACTGAGCTATCAGGAAACCCCCTATATTTTAGCCTAGATAATAAGAATGTTCATATAAAGGCTGTGAATAAATTATTCAAGTACCTCAAGCTAAAATAATATTGATAATGCTAGTTTTTATTTCTGCTTCTCTCATAGGCACCAAAAGATAGACAGAATGGGAGATTGCTAGTGTTTGATCCAAAGGGTAAATGATTTATTACTTTAAAAGAATATATTTGATTGCCCTTTTGTCCTAAATATTAAGAAGATAGTCTATAGGAATGGTTGAGTGTGGTTGAGTTAGCAATTAAATCCTTTATTATACTGCCTGTCACTCAAACAATGCTAAATATTTGCCAGTCAGGAATTTCTGTTAAGAACATCACTACTGATAAAATACTGGGTTGAGTTTTTTTTCTTCTCTTTCAGAAAAAGTGATGATTGAACCAAATGAAGGAATGTCAGAGTAAGAAGATGTCTCTCATTGAGCATCTGATCTATCATGCCTTTTAAGCAATTAAAAGTAGATAATACAATCATTTGTCACCCAATTAAATTTGAAAGGCCAGAAATGCATGGATTAGCACTTAGCTTTTGCTTCAGTCAAAGCAACTGTTTCTTAGATAAGAGGACATTTAAAATGAAAAATGAATTTTGATAAAAATGTAGGGGTATAGATAATATTCAAACCTATTCTCAACTGCTTAAACGCCAAGTATTCTGAATTTTACTTATATAACTTTCATTGCTCATTCTTGTTTCACTTTGATACTTGCTCGTTTCTTTGAGAATATCATTTTAAAGGAATATTTACCTTAAAATCAGATTTTTATTTACTATGAGAAGAACAATTACTACTAAATAAGGAAAATAATCACCCTAACTAGTTGAAGAGATTGGTGTTAAAAGAATCATAGTCCAGTTTCAATTTAGTAGCTAAATATTAAGTACCTGCTTTGTTCAAGGCACTGATTCTGGTAAACCATCAGAGTCCTTTCTGACATAATCATCTATCTACTGAAAAAAAATCAATTATTCCATGAAAAATTGCATTTTGAAAGTTGATCATAAAACACATTCATAGGGTTCAATTATTGACAAATTGGTAGTGCGCTTCTAGTAGAATTCTATTCAAATCAAAATTATTTTGAAGTATTCTGAATATTATTGGCTGGGAAAAATATACCTTATACAATATATGTTTTAACTTATATACTGTCAAAGCTGAAAATTAAAATTAGGATTCACTTTGACTTTTGCAAATTGTGTAGTAAATATGTGTTTTTATATTAAAGAGAAGGTAATAAATTGACAGAATCTGTGCTTATTTCAGAGTAAATGTTACAGACAACAAGGAAAAGGTAAATGCCCCATTAACTATATTAATCTAAATGTAATTATATGTTATGTATCCTATTGACATGGCTGAAAATATTTAAATAAAAAAATCAAAGAAAATGTTAGTAGTCTTTGAGGGAAATATGATATAACTTTAATAATAAAGAGAGTTAGTAGCTATTAATGAAAGTAAATATCATGTCTATGAACCCCAGTGTTCATAGACTGTGATAAGCAGTGCTGAAACTGGAGCAAGGGGTAACCCATATCCTGAGGTCGTTAAACCCCAGGGGTAAATCAGATGCAGTCTGGCCAAGGTAGAAAAGCAGTGTGCAGGTGTGCTCAGTTGTCTGACTCTTTGCAGCCCCATGGACTGGAGCCCACCAGGCTCCTCTGTCCTGGAATTTTTCAGGCAAGAATTCTGGAGTGGGTTGCCATTTCCTACCCAAAGGGATCTTCCCCACACAGGGATCAAACCCACATCTCCTGCATTGCCAGGAGGATTCGATAGTGCTGTGCCACCCAGAAAGCCCAAGTAGCTGCCGGTTCTCTTGATCTCATTAATAATTGCATCTGGTTATTAAACTACTTTTTGCAAGAGCCGTATGATCATGTTCTGTTCACTTCACTTGTAGAGAAGAGTTTGGGTTTGGTTTGGTTATTATTTGGAGTAGGGGAGAAAGAGGGATAGGTCGATAGCCAGTAAGCTTCATAGGTGCGTGGCTTTGTAACTCAGCTACCTCACCCAAGCAGATACTTTACCATCTGAGCCACAAGAGAAGCCTAGTCTCACGGAGAGTTGAAGGTAAACAGAGCCAGTTCTGGGGTGGGGGGCGGGGGAGGGAGGAGTAAAAGATCAAGTAGGAACACAGAAAACCATGGGGGACCTTTGCTGAGCAACAGTGTGACTGACCCACAGAGTTGATGGATTTTCTCAGTGTAGCCTGCATTCCACTCCCCACGTTCCTTCCAGCTTCACGGTCTGACTGGCAAGTGGAATTTCCTAAAAGGTTCTATCCAGGTTGGATTAGGGAAATCTAGGCATTTTCTTTCCCCACCAGTTCTTTGCCTTAATCTTCTGATTGATTCTTCATTCTAATCTGAGCCACAAGCAGTGTGTGAACTTTCATAAACCAGGAGTTTCACAGTTCTCTGTATACAAAGGCCAAATAACTCATTTTCTTTTTTCCTCATGGATCTCGTGTGTCAGAGATTTTGTCTACCCAACAAATGGCACTTAATTAACAAACCATTTTCAGCAGTAAAAGTAAAATGTATCTTTAATGCTGGATAAAGTCTTACAGATGTTGGACCTTCGATCTGTTGGGTTATTTGGTCAAGCTTTCAAGTTCATAGATGTGTGGGGAAAACGGTTAAAGGAATCCCACAGAACTCAACTCTTTGAGGTTGATAAAAGTGTCTATATGTTATTCCATAATCATATTTTATCTTTTATAAAATGTATGTCACAATTTTTATTCCCATTTTTACTCTTTAAGTAAATGCCTCTTTAGACACAGACCAAGATTGGCAAGCACAATTTATACCTCACTGACTTTTGCAAGTCTCTCTAAATATAGCAAAGACAGTTTCAGAAAAGTAAGTTTAAATTAATTTTGTTTTTAGCATCATGTTTGATAAATATCAGTTCCGTTCATTTCAGTCGCTCAGTCATATCTGACTCTTTGCAACCCTGTGGACTGCAGCACACCAGGCTTCCCTGTCCATCACCAACTCTCGGAGCTTATTCAAACTCCTGTCCATTGAGTCAGTGATGCCATCCAACTATCTCATCCTCTGTCGTCCCCTTCTCCTCCCACCTTCAATCTTTCCAAGCATCAGGGTCTTTTCAAATGAGTCAGCTCTTCACATCAGGTGGCCAAAGTATTGGAGTTTCAGCTTCAGCATCAGTCCCTCCAAAAAATATTCAGGACTGATTTCCTTTAGGATGGACTGGTTAGAATTCCTTGAAGTCCAAGAGACTCTCAAGAGTCTTCTCCAGCACCACAGTTCAAAAGCATCAATTCTTCGGCGCTCAGCTTTCTTTATAGTCCAACTCTCATATCCATACATGACTACTAGAAAAACCATAGCTTTGACTAGATGGACCTTTGTTGGCAAAGTAGTGTCTCTGCTTTTTAATATGCTGTCTAGGTTGGTCATAACTTTTCTTCCAAGGAGCAAGCGTCTTTTAATTTCAAGACTGCAGTCACCATCTGCAGTGATTTTGGAGTTCAAAAAAATAAAGTCTGTCACTGTTTCCCCATCTATTTTCCATGAAGTGATGGGACCAGATGCCATGATCTTAGTTTTCTGAATGTTGAGTTTTAAGCCAACTTTTTCACTCTCCTCTTTCACTTTCATCAAGAGGCTCTTTAGTTCTTCACTTTCTACCATAAGGGTGGTGTCATCTGCATATCTGAGGTTATTGATATTTCTCCCAGCAGTCTTGATTCCAGCTTGTGCTTCATCCAGCCCAGCATTTCATATGATGTACTCTGCATGTAAGTTAAATAATAGAGTGACAATATACAGCCTTGACGTACTCCGTTCCCGATTTGGAACCAACCAGTCTGTTGTTCCATGTCTAGTTCTAACTGTTGCTTCTTGACCTGCATACAGATTTCTCAGGAGGCAGGTAAGGTGGTCTGGTATTCCCATCTCTTTCAGAATTTTCCACAGTTTGTGGTGATCCACACAGTCAAAGACTTTGGCATAGTCAGTAAAACAGAAGTAGATGTTTTTCTGGAATCATGCTTTTTCGATGATTTCAATGTTGGCAATTTGATCTCTGGTTCCTTTGCCATTTCTAAATCCAGCTTGAATATCTGGAAGTTCATAGTTCACATACTGTTGAAGCCTGGCTTGGAGAATTTTGAGCATTACTTTACTAGCGTGTGAGATGAGTGCAATTGTGCAGTAGTTTGAGCATTCTTTGGCATTGCCTTTCTTTGGGATTGGAATAAAAACTGACCTTTTCCAGTCCTGTGGCCACTGCTGAGTTTTCCAAATTTGCTGGCATACTGAGTGCAGCACTTTCACAGCATCATCTTTCAGGATTTGAAATAGCTTAACTGGAATTCCATCACCTCCACGAGCTTTGTTCATAGTGATGCTTCCTAAGGCCCACTTGACTTGACATTCCAGGATGTCTGGCTCTGGTGAGTGATCACCCCATCGTGATTATCTTGGTCGTGAAGATCTTTTTTGTACAGTTCTTCTGTGTATTCTTGCCACCTCTTCTTAATATCTTCTGCTTCTGTTAGGTCCATACCATTTCTGTCCTTTATCAAGCCCATCTTTGCATGAAATGTTCCCTTGGTATC
Organism: Tragelaphus eurycerus; assembly: GCA_935064755.1. Classification (NCBI taxonomy): domain Eukaryota; kingdom Metazoa; phylum Chordata; class Mammalia; order Artiodactyla; family Bovidae; genus Tragelaphus; species Tragelaphus eurycerus. The sequence continues at coordinate 1,945,501 of CAKXYN010000060.1, forward strand.
TCTAATTTTCTTGAAGAGATCTGTAGTCTTTCCCATTTTGTTGGTTTCCTCTATTTCTTTGCACTGATCACTAAGGAAAGCTTTCTAATCTCTCCTTGCTAGTGAAATGGATATATCTTTCCTTTTCTCCTTTGCTTTTCACTTCTCTTCTTTTCTCAGCTATTTGTAAGGCCTTCTCAGACAACCATTTTGCCTTTTTGCATTTCTTTTTCTTGGAGATGGTCTTGATTACCACTGCCTCCTGTACAATGTCACAAACCTCTGTCCATAGTTCTTCAGGCACTCTGACTATAAATATAAATGTAAATAATTTGATAAATATAAATAATTTTAAAACAAAGTTTAAAATATGAACTTTAAAGAATTATTAATTCCAGTAGAAACTTGAGGACATTTAATGTACTTAACATACTAATTAATTGTAAAACCTGGATTATCTGCCCTCTAGCATACATACATTTGAGTGGGATATTTAACTTGACTGTCTAACCTTAGTAGATACTAAATTAAATACTTCCCATCTTCCAAAAAGTAATAATTTTAATCTTTCCTCAACTGTAACTGTATTTAAAGAAAACAGATCTTTTAGAGTATACTGGTTATCTGTTTATGTTAATTGGTTAGAGGCACTGTTGCCATAAGTCACTTTCTCAGATGGAGTCAACAGACTATAGTTGAAGAGGAGGTTGGAGTTTGGGCCTCTTCTTTGAAACTGTGTATAAGGAAGACTATATATCAGAAAGTGAGCAGAAGAGGAATTCATATTTTACTGTTGATCATTTGGCCCCTTCTCATGTGTTTTTATGGCATGTTCACTGCTTTCAAATAGTAATATCCTTTTTATCTTCAGACTTCCTCCATGTTCTGTCATTAAAATCATTAAAGGCATTTCATACTATTCAAATATCCAGAACTAGATTAGCTAAATTCCCCTCTTTAGGGATATAACTTAGTGAATATATAAGTACAATATTTCACAGATTCTGAAGCATGCATATCTTCTTCATATTGTAACATTTCTTACAGTTGATGACATCTTATACTGGCAATGCTTTTTCTTTCTTAAATATTAGTATATCTTATAATAAATAGGTGGTATCTTTGGCTGAACCTAGAGATTATCATACTAAGTGAAGTAAATCAGACATAAAGACAAATATCATATGAGATCACTTATATGTGGAATCTAAAATATAATACAAATGGACTTATTTACCAAACAGAAACAAACTCACAGACATAGAAAACAAATTACAGTTGCCAAAGAGGAAAGAGGGAAGGGGTAAATGGAGGAGTATGTGATTAACAGATAAACATTACTATATATAAAACAGATAAACAGCAGGGATTTACTGTATAGCACAAGGAACTATATTCAATATCCTGTAATAAACTTTAATGGAAAAAATATGAAAAAAGAATATATATATATACATACACATATATTAAACTGAACCACTTTGCTGTACACCTGAACAGTATTGTAAACCAACTATAGTTTGATCTTTTTTAAAAAAGAAACAGATACTCTTAAATTCAATGAAATTCTGTAATAATAAAAAGGCAGTATATCTAATCTAGATAAAGGCCCTCCTTTCATAGATAAAAGGAATAGATATTAAAGCATATGAATTCCAGTAATCATTTGTGGTGACCTTTGGCATAATAGGATTCTGTCATGCTAGAAACTGAATACTCAAGTGACTTCTCAACTTTTCACATGTAGGGTTTCTTCTTTGATGTCTCCTTTCACAATTAGAAAATCAAGGAGGGCAGAAGAAGAACAACTGTAAATCTTCTTTGCTGTGCATTTTTTCATCACCAGAGAGGGGTTTTGCTCTAGCAGCATATACTGGGGAAGTAAAAGTTCCATTCCCTCCATAGTATTAGGAATGTAAGAAGCTGTTCAGCCTATTTGCTAAATCACTATACAAAACTACAAACTTAAATACTAATGTTATAGAGTCATATTTCAATGGGGATAAAACAGAGCCATCGTAACTTTGGGGGAAAAAATAATACTTTACATCTTTTTATATCTTGTCATGCAAACTAATGTTGAGTTTTTTAAACTCAGTAAAGGAGACATACTAAAATGATCTTAAGACCACAAAAAATGAACATGAGGTTGTTTTTCCACCAGCATGGGTACCTGTCAGTGTACCACACAGAAATCCTCTGTCTCAATACATTATCTGTTGACGTGAGGTTTTAGGCTTAAAGGCTATAAGAGAAAATTAACCCATCTTTATTTTAGCCATTTAATAAAAAAACAGGCTACTTCATATTGTGAGCAAGGGTTAATATTAGCATTTAACAGTGGTGAAAACTGACTTGAAAAAAAAAACCAAAAGTCTAGTATTCCTTAAATAGTTTTCTTTCACCATAGCATAATGATATACCAGGGACATTCATATAATGGATTGCTTATATGTTCTATGTTAACTCTGAAAAGATTCTAAGAATCATTACACGATGACAAATGCCTGGTAGAAACAGAATTTTAAACATTAGTAAAACTTTTTTTTAATGCTTTTCCACAAAGAAGATACTGCATTTTAGCTATTTATTATTGATATACTATATGTTTATATTAAATATGTGTTTGTGTATGAACCCATATAGAACCTTTAACAGAATTGTAACCTAGAAAAGTATTTTTTAACTATATACTTTAACATCTAGGAAGGAAGTCTCTTCAAAAAATATTGAAAATAAAATCTCTTCAAATAACATTAAAAATAGAATATCTTCAAAGAGTATTTCAAACAAAGAAATAGAAACAAATCTATAATCTAAGCTATGGTCATCTTCCTTCTTAAAAGCAAGCACAGGTAATAACATTTATTTTATTTGAGTAACTGTAGCTTCTATTTAAGCCTTCCTTCTTTAGGACCTTTGGGATGCTGACAACTTGTAAGTCTGGGGTAAGTCTTAGGAATCAGTAATTTTTCAAACTCATGTATGGGATGATTCTGATATGCAGTCAGGTGTGATCCAGGGGTGTATATTACATAAAATGATAACGATAGAATATAAACTTTAGAATGGATTGAAATACCTATGAAAGCAATAACAAGTTCCAGTCATTCAACAGTGGTTTACTGAGTGCCAGACACTTGTTTAGAAGCTGTGGGTATAATAGTTATCAAATAGGAAAGACGCTTGCCCCTGTGAGGTTCACATAGATAGCCAACTGTTAATAATAATACAAACAAATAAGACAAAGACAGGTCGGGCTGGGCACTATAATGTAAATGGCAGCGGGAGGACTACCTTCGATCTGGGGATCAGGGAGCCTCTCTCATGATCCTCAGTGTTTGTGAATTCAATGAGTCCCTGTGACATCACATGAAGTTCTTAATTCCCTATTATGACCACCTCTGATGACACCAGCGTGTTGAGTTGGTGAACTGGCGGGGTACACGCTGTAAGGTTAGAGTGGTCGTGAGCCAACGGGGACTGTAAAGGAAACAGGTAGATGGCCTGAATAGCCCAGGCATCACACTCTGGTTATCTCTTTTGAGGATGTTATCTTTTGCTTAGAATGAGGAGTTTTCCCAACTTTTTCTTTGGAGGGGAGAAAGCCTGATTTTTCTTAACATTGTCTTCTGTCAACCTTTCCTGGATTTCCTTATTTTCTTCCTTAAGTAGCTCATGGCCACACTCCCATCAAAGAAAACATCTCACAAGACTTCCCACACACTCAGAATTCTAAAAGCTTGGCATGATGTAGCACAAGTTCAGGTTGAAACTGTGAAATTCATCTACAGAGCAAAAGAGTTGGCAAGTTCAATAGTGTTTCCCAAAGAGATAATTTTAGGAAACACAGGGCAAACTTTTTACAATAGTAGTATATTTTAATGTGTATTAGAAAAAAAAATAACGTGGTTAAGAATGTGGGCTCTGGAGCCAAACTGACTCCCAGATCTACCTTAATTAGTGGTGTTAAGTTGGGTGAGTTATTTAACCTGTCTCCTGTCTCTCAGTTTCATCTACTGCTACTGCTGCTAAGTCACTTCAGTCGTGTCCGACTCTGTGTGACCCCATAGACAGCAGCCCACCAGGCTCCCCCGTCCCTGGGATTCTCCAGGCAAGAACACTGGAGTGGGTTGCCATTTCCTTCTCCAATGCGTGAAAGTGAAAAGTGAAAGTTAAGTCGCTCAGTCGTGTCTGACTCCTAGCAACCCCATGGACTGGAGCCTACCAGGCTCCTCCGTCCATGGGATTTGCCAGGCAAGAGTACTGGGGTGGGGTGCCATTGCCTTCTCCTCAGTTTCATCTACAAATGGGATAAAAACAGTACACACCTCATTGAGATGTTGACAGAATTATATAATTTAATATGTAGTATTCAGAAGAGTACTGATATATTTGCTATGATTGTTATGTCTATTATTAATACCTCTGTCAATTTGAGGTACATTTTTAAAATTTTTTTTTACTTGTTATCTTTTGGTCATGCTGCATGACATGTGGGATCTTAGTTTTCTGACCAGGGTTCCAACCTGTGCCCTCTGCATTGGCAGTATGGAATCTTAACCACTGAACAGCCAGGGAAGTTCCCCCAATAATTTTTATGATCTAGCAAAATTTCTAAGTTAAAAAGGTGGATTTTAAAAAGATACTAAGTAAATAGTATAGCTTACTTTCTTATGGCAAAATGGATAAAGTGTTATAAGAATTACTAAAATTTGCAAAATGTCTGCCATGGAGATTTTACCTCTTAAATATTTCTCTGATATCTCTCCTCCTTTATCCCTGTTTTAACAGTGCACTATCAACCATCTTTTTCACCTGAACTTTTTAAAAAATGTTTTCTTTTGAAATATTTCAACTTATAGAAAATGAGCAAAAATAGTGTAAGTACTCCAGTAACCCTTCATATACAAGCAACTGTTGCTTTAACGGGTAAAGATCTCATGATCCTTTACCGTAAGTCAACATGTATTTTCTAAGAATAAGCACAATTTAATTAGTTAATGAACTTCAGAAAACAAATTTTCTTCTTAACCAGTATGTAAGATTGTCTCCCCAATTTAAATGAAGAGCAAGACATACACACTTATATACACAACCATTATGTCCGTTTTTGGCTTTTGTTCCTGAGAATAATATTTTCTAGTTTTTGCTGTCTTTTGGCATATTTGTAGTCAAACAGCAAGTGCTATTGTGATTTGTCAGTAAATGCAGTCTAAAAACTGCCTAGAAAATCCCCATTATTAGAATTCATTTAGAGCTGGCTTTTTAACTACCCATAGGGCCTCTGAATGCAAAATAAGGCAACAAAGTAAGAGGTGGGAATCTGCAAGTTTCCTCTTCTACAGTTTTATTCAGTAAAATTACTGCTGTGAATCCATACCGAAAACTGGAATCTTCAAACATCTCTGACCCCTATAAGCCTTGAGAAAATGTGAAGGTGTTTCATTTTGTCATAGCCTTTCTGACAGTTATGACAGAAGACTGAAAGATGTTTTGGTTTCCCCATCTCACTCCCCTTTCCAGAATGTTACCTGGACTTTTTAAAGGCTTTTTTTTGTTTTGTTTTTTTTTTTTCTCCTAGCCACCTCTCCCCCTGCTCTTTTTGTCTTTATTTTTTTTGGTCTGCCCCCAAACACAGTTTCTACCCTGCCCTCCAAGAGTTCCTTCAGAAATTAAAAATTGATCATACTTGTTTCCCTACTTAAACCTTGCATGACTAGCCCTTCATTCTTAAAGTTCTAATTCCAAGACTTTGAGCCCCACACGAATCTATTATCCAGTTTGTACCCCTCTGGCCACATCTGTCAACATTTCAGCCTCAACTTTGACCCATAATAAACACATCGAAGTGTTGCTCTGCACGCATTCTTTTTGTACTGGTTCATGCTGTCCTCTCTCCTTGGAAAACCTGATCCATTCAGACCAGAATGGGTCTCTGCTCTCTTCCTGTGTTCTCTCATGTACCTGGTATACATCTTTATCACTGGACTGCCATATTGTTTTACAGTTATCGATGATGTTTCTGATTCCCCAGTTAGAGTGTGAGTGAGTACCCTGAGATCAGTGACTGTACATTTTAGTGTTCGTGGGGCTCGGTATAGTGCCACACATCGAATGGGTAGTCAAAGTAGTGCTTATGTTTTATTTTTCAGTCATCTATGACTTGACATTGAGAAAAATCATTAATAATGTTATATAACCTGTGGTCATATCTAGAATACTTCACATATATCTGATTAGTGTGTGTGTGTGTGTGTGTGTGTGTGTGTGTGTGTGTGTGTGTGTGTGTGTCCAGGGAGAGGGACAGTTTTATTCTCAAATATCTGCACAGTGACTATCTGCCTAAGAAGAATTACTTTTCAGCCTCTCAAGTCTTACTTTTACTCTCTATTTTACATTTATATAAGAACAATTTAAGAAATATATTTCTATGGATAAAAGAGAATTAATTTTTTCTTGAAATTATATTCTTTATAAACAAAACTGTTTCCATTTATTACAGTTTCAAGTACCAAACAATTAACATTAACATCAGCTCAGTATTATCAGTTTATATTTTTTCCTCTTTCACTTAGCAGTTTTATTACCTATTTTTGGGAAATGGAAATCAGGTAAGTTTATTGCAGTGCTGTTTAGTTATGGAAAAAAAAAAACCCAGGACAGGAGAACACATGGTAACCTGAGCACCTGCTACATTATAATTTAGGAGTGACCATTGTAAATTCATGAATACGTTGCAATATTTACTAAATTGTATATATTGTTTTAGGTGAAATGAGCAAAAATGTAGTCATTGCAGAGCAGGAGAAAAATAATGAACATTGCCCTGAGGATATCAATGATAAGTTGTCTGAATCAACAGATGATGATGGTGAGGATACCAGTGATGAAGATAAGGAGGAAGACAGCAACCCTAATAAGGATACTCATGCCCCATTAGAGTTAATGACAGAAGTAAGTTTTGCTTCTATAACTCAAAAAACTTAAAAATATTAAAATAGCTAAATAGTATATAGCCTTGAAGACTAAAAAAATAGTTCAAATATCCTTGCCCACACACAGATGCTTACTTGGTTACTCATCTTTGTTACTGCTTTCATGAGGGTAGAGATGAGAGAATATTCTGGCAGTGACTCAGATTATTCTGGTAAAGTCAGAAACAGGAATAAGAGAAGTTTCGGCATAAAACTCTTCAAGGACCTCTTTTAGAAAAACTTTCTACTTACTGGGTACCATACTAGTTACTTGGGATATTTAGAGATAAATAAGAAAGACATGTCTTTACCCTTGAGAACTAACAAACACTTATTATGTTATCTAATGCAATTTATAATATGTGCCAGTAGAGATGTTCATAAAATTCTCTGGGAACAGGGAGGATAAAGGGAGTAATTGAGAAATGAAGCAGGAGAAACAAGGAGGTAAAGGAAGGATTAAGAGGAAGAGACAAGAAGAGAATCCTAGAAACTTAAAGGAAGAGGGACATGTAGGAACTCATTTGGTAAACAAAATGGCGCTCCTGGCATAGGAAATAGCATTGGACACATACAGAGGGTGTAAGAAGAGAGAGGGAGTGGAGGGAGACGGACTGAACCGAGTGTAACAACAGAGAGGAAACCATGAACTTGAACACATAGCCTTAGAAATTTCTCAAATAAAATACATAGGGGAAAAAAGGAACATCAGAGACTTTGGGGAGGCTGCTGGGTGGTCTAACATATGTATAATTATAGCCCAGATAAAGCGAGGGACCCACTATGTACAAGTAAAACATGTGACAACGATAATACAAAGGATGAGAAGGGGAGGAAATGAAAATGCACTGTTACGAAGTTCTTACTGTATACATGAAGTTGTGTAATGTTAATAAAAGTTAAACTCTTGATACTACAACATGTGAGGTAAAACTTTTTTGTTCTCCATAGAATTATCAGTAAACATTTGTGAGCAATTTTTCGGCCTGCATGTAACGTTTCAGGCCTCCATACTTTTGGTGTTTCCTATGTTTTGCCAATGCTGTTTAATATGCCAGGATTGCCTTCTTGATTTGTTTACCAAATGAATTCCTACATGTAAGCCTAGTGTACATGCAAATGGTTCAGAATGTCACACATAAGCAAGAACAGTCCCCCAAGTGCACTGTTCTTTATTTAATAAAAGCTGTCCAAATAATAGTGGAAGATTAGTCCATTGTGGAGCCTAAGTAAGTAAAAAATATGTAATAATGTTTAATTCCGTGGGGGGAAGATGATCATGATATGTGGTATACTTTTTTAAAGTTACTGAATAATCTTAGTTTTTGTAAGTATATATGTGTTCCTTTATGGAAAACAAAAACTAAAATGATGTACATGGAGATGTTTAAAACAAACATCTCTGTGGTCTTCCCTGGTGGCTCAGTGGTAAAGAAGCCACCTGCTATTGCAGGAGACACAGGTTCAGTCCCTGGTCCAGGAAGATCCCACATGCCATAGAGCAACTAAGCCCGTGCCCCACAACTATTGAGCCTGTGCCCTAGAGTCCATGGGCCGCAATTACTTAGCCCACATGCTACAACTACTGAAGCCCATGCTCTCCAGAGCCTGTGACCAGCCAACAAGAGGAGCCATCGCAATGAGAAGCCCGCACACTGCAGCTAGAGAGTAGCCTCCACTCACTACAACTAGAGAAAAGCTCATGGAGCAACAAATACCCAGCACAGCCCCCAAAATAACTAAAATTATCTAGAAAAAAATTCTCTGAATGGTAAAAATACAGATGCTGTTTAATTGGGGACAGGATGTGTTTATTTAGCATTTACATTTCCTACATACAACAAATGAATCTATTTGCAGGGCAGGAATAAAGACGCAGATGCAGAGAACAGACGTGGGCACAGGGTGAGGAAAGAGGGTTGGGATGAGTTGGGAGGCTGGAATTGACATGTACATCCTACCATGCATGCAACAGATGGCTAGTGGGAACCTCCTGTATACCACACAGAGCTCAGCTTGGTGCTCTGTGGTGACCTAGAGGGATGGGATGAAGAGGTGGAGGGAGGTCCAAGAGGAAGGGGACATATGTATATCTATAACTGGTTCAGTTTGTTGTATAGCAGAAATTAACATTGTAAAGCAACTATACCCCAATTAATAAGGAAAAAATTTATAACAGAAAAATATGTGTTACAAAACCAGAAATACATACCAATAGAATTAGATAGAGATCCCAGAGATAAACACACAAACACACCTATGGGTACCTTATTTTTGACAAAAGAGGCAAGAATATACAATGGGGCAAAGATAGCCTCTTCAATAAGTGGTGCTGAGAAAAGTGGACAGCTCCATGCAAAAGAATGAAATTACATCACTACCTAAAGCCATACACAAAGATAAACTCAAAATGGGATAGACCTAAATGTAAGACCAGAAACTGTTAAACTGTTAGAGAAGAACATAGGCAGAACACTCAATGACATAAAGCAAGATCTTCTATGACCCACCTTCTAGAGTAATGGAAATAAAAACAAAAATAAACAAGTGGAACCTAATTAAACTTAAAAAGCTTTTGCACATCAAAGGAAACTACAAACAAGGTGAAAAGACAGCCCTCAGAATGGGAGAAAATGCTAGCAAGGGAAACAACTGATAAAGAATTAATTTCCAAAATATACATGCAGCTTATACAACTCAATACCAGAAAAGCAAACAACCAAAGTGGGGAAGGGACCCAAAGAGACATTTCTCCAAAGAAGATATACAGATGGCTAACAAGCACATGAAAAGATGTTCAACATCACTCAGTATCAGAGAAATCCAAATCAAAACTACAGTGAGATACCACCTCACGCCAGTCAGACCCCGATGTCCGACTCTGTGCGACCCCAAGACGGAAGCTCACCAGGCTCCCTGTCCCTGGGATCTCCAGGAAGAACACTGGAGTGGGTTGCCATCAGGAAAGAAGAGCCCCAGTCGCCCCAGGAGGCGGCCCCCATGGATCGGAAAAGTACTGGGGTGGGGTGCCATTGCCTTCCCCGCCAGTCAGAATGGCCATCACCAAAAAAGTCTACAAATAATAAATGCTGGAGAGGGTGTGGAGAAAAGGGAACACTCTTGCATTGCTGGTGGGAATGTAAACTGATACAGCCACTATGGAAGACGGTATGGAGAGACTCCTTAAAAAGCTGGGAATAAAACCATCATATGACCCAGCAATCCCACTCCTAGGCTTATACCCTGAGGAAATCAAAACTGAAAAAGACAACATGTACCCCAGTGTTCACAGCAGCACTATTTACAATAGCTAGAACATGGAAGCAACCTAAATGTCCATCGGCAGATGAATGGATAAAGAAGCTGTGGTATGTATATACAGTGGAATACTAAGCCATAAAAAGAACACATTTGAATCTGTTCTAATGAGGTAGATGAAACTAGAGGCCATTATACAGAGTGAAGAAGTCAGAGAAATATAAATATCGTATACTGACACATATATATGGAATCTGAAGAGATGACACTGATGAATTTATTTTCAGGGCAGCAGTGGAGAAACAGACATAGAGAACAGACCTATGGACAAGGTGGGAGGAGAGGAGGGAGAAGGGGAGATGTATTGAGAGAGTAACATAGAAATGTAGAGTACTATGTGTAAAACAGATAGCCAATGGGAATTTACTGTATGACTCAGGAAACTCAAACGGGGCTCTGTGACAGGCTGAAGGGTGGAGTGGGGAGGGAGATGGGAGGGAAGTCTGGGAGGGAGGGGACATGGATGTACTTACGGCTGATTCTTATTGATGTATGACAGAAAACCACAAAATTCCATAAAGCAATTATCCTTTAATTAAAAAAAATTTTTTTAATATGTTACTTTATAACAAAAAAAAATAGTAAAAGGAAAAATAGATGGGATAAGAGCAATCAATATTGGAAAATATTGAAAATACATAATTGTATTATATAACTATGGACTAAGTTCACAAATAAAAACTATCTGAACCTAAGGGATATTAAAGTGATTAAAATGTTCGTGGCTTTGCCAGTTGAATCAACCTAAGTATTCTCAGATTGTTCAGTAGTGTGTGCACAGTGTGGCTGCAGTAAAACAGAGGTGAGATGCTTACTCTGTGGCCCTGCCATTGGAAGTGCTTAAATATTCTTAACTAACTGATTGATTCCAGACTCACTCCTGGAAAAACATGTGTAAAAGTTAAAAGCAAAATAGTTAATCATTAATGGAATATTTTCTAGGGAGTTTATAACTGACATTTAAATTCTCTGTAAAACTGCATAGCTGAAGAATTTCTTAATATTTTCCAGTTCCTGAGAGCAGAAATGGGCCACGACTACCATTTGGCAAAAAAATTATGTCAGATGAGTAAGTACAAAATACTTCTCTTTTCCCAGTCTTCTCTTTGTTTCTAAATACATTCCCTAATATGTAAGATAATGGTTATCATACAGCTAGTGAATTCCCTCATAGTGTCTTGGTGAATCCTTGATAGTAAAAACTGGTATAAGGACTAATTTAAATTAGAATTCTAGAGTAACTTTGCGTGGGATAAACTGACAAGGACACCATTAGAAGGTATGTCAACATCCTTAGCTTCATGACAATGGGTTAGTAACATATGCCTTTAGTTTCAAAGAACTGTCATGTAGTAAAACAAGCCTTCCATAGAAGTGAAGAAGAAGTGAAGCCGGTCAGTCGTGTCCAACTCTGAGACCCCATGGACTGTAACCCATGGACGGAGGAGCCTGGTGGGTTACAGTCCATGGGGTCACAAAGAGTCGGACACGACTAAGTGACTTCACAGGCCTCCCTTAGCATGCAGTTTTTCCACAAATATTTGAGTTACCTACCTGCCAGGCTCCTCTGTCCATGGGATTTTTCAGGCAAGAATACTGTAGTGGGTTGCCATTTCCTCCTCCAGGGGATCTTCCTGACCCAGGGATCGAACCCACGTCTCCTGTGTTTCTGAATTGCAAGTGGATTCTTTACCACTGAGCCACTGGGGAAACCTTAATAAAAATTTAAAAAATTCTGTGCCAGTGCCGCTGTTTAGGCACTGGGCAAATAATCCCACACTTAATCTAGTGTCAGACAACAAACATATAATTAGCATGTCATAGATAACAGGTGCCATGGAGGAAAAGGGAAAGAGGAGTAGAAAGTATTGGGAAGAAGCAAAGCAGTTTTAAGTAAGACAGTCCAGCAAGGCTCACTGGAAGACTAGAGGAAACCCTTGAAAAAGTTGTGGAAATGAGTCCTGTCATCTGAAGAAAGTGTGTTCCAGGCAGGACTAATAGTAAATATCCGATAGATGGGCGTGCCTGACCGGGAACAGCAAGGAAGGCAGCAGAACCGGAGCAGATTAAGCCAGGGGACATGTGATAGGAGATGAGGTCAGAGAGCTTACAGGTCAGGGACCGTGTGGACTGCAGAGCATCTTTCCACAGCTTAAGGACCTTGGCTTTCTCTCTAAGTGAGCAGAGAAACCACCAGATACTTTGAGTAGATAAATGATATGAACCACCTTACTTTTCTATCTGGGTTTTAGTAGTTTGACTCGATGTTCAAAATGGTGGTGGTTTTCTTTGTATTTAAGCAAAGAGAGGTTTGGGAGATTTGCTGAGTTTCTTAACTCTGTGGGTTGATGTTTTCATCAGCTTTGAGGATTTCTTGTCCATTAATTTTCAAAGATTACTTCTGCCATATTCTCTCCCTCTCTTCTATTCCTGGGTCTCCAGTTACATCAATTAGATTTTTTCCTTGGTGTCCCACATGTGTCTTATACTCTGTTTTTCCATTTCCTTTTATTTCTATGCTTTAGTTTGTATATTTTCTGTTGATCTGTTTTTGAGTTAATATATCCTATCTTTTGCTGTGTCCAGTGTGCTGTTAAAACTATACAGTGAATTCTTAATTTCAAGGATTTCATTTTCCAATTTTAGAAAGTGCATCTAGTGGTTGTGAAAGATTCCAGGTCTCTGTCAAAATCCATAATCTTTTCAACTATTTTACCCATCTTTTTCTCTTCGTTAGTCTTAGTTATTTTAAAGGAGAAAATAGCAATTCTACTATTAAACTTTATTAATGACAGGTCTTGAAATATTAACTATTGTAGACCTGTTTTATGGTTAAAATCTTTTAGTGACAATGTGGTGTAGGGACGTGGGGTCTCCTCTTCCTTGCCTCACAGAGTCCCCACTGTGGATACTGTACTTCCTAAGTACTAAGCTAATTTTTAAAATCGATTTCTTGAATACATTAACACTACCTATTTTATATCCAGAATAATTTGCCTTGTTTAATCCTTTCAAGCACTTTTGACCTTTAGAACCATCAAATAAAATAGTTTGATCAAAACTATTTTTGGTGGCCCACAAACATGGAATTTCCAGTCAGAAGGAATCCTTAGAGAATCATGTCCAGTCCTCCCTTTGTATAAGTAATGAAACCGAAGCAGCAGCACGTGTAGCCCTGCTCAGGAAGCAGGTGACACAGCTGGAGCTGGAACCCAAGCCTCCTTTTCCCACAACTGCCTTTCTTCTCTGTGTGGCCGGTATGGAAAGGAGTGATGCTCTAGCTCTAGCTCCCAATTCTCTTGAGTTTTTCTTGTGGAGTCTAATTGTAGGAAAATGTATATATTATTTTTTTTATACCTATCAGTTATTTTAGAAAAGCCTCTGGCTGAAGCTTACAAAATATAGACACTGACATCACCACATTTGTCAATGAGTCTTGGCTGTTAGCCCCGCACTGTAAACGGCAGGTGCTCAATAAAATACTTGTGGGCCTCAATAAAATGCAATGCACATGCATTAGGTGCCAGGTAAATGAGGATGAAAAAGTTCAAACTGATCTATCTTAATGGGATTATATTCCTTTAAAAACTCCCTCCCTTCCTTTCTTCCAGCCAATATACATTGAGCACTAACTCTGTACCAAACATTATGCTGGGAGCTGGAGAGAAAGCAGAAATCAGACCACACCTTCTAAAGTGCTCTAAACCCTTCTGGGGTTGACATCAGACGTGGTTTGGTGTGGTTTGCACCACACACTGACTGACTGACTCATCCAGTAATACTGTTTACTCTTTTCTACCCGTGGCAAATAGTGTTGCCTCTACAACTGAGGGTTAAATTGTAGGAAAGGATGGATGGAGGGTCTGGAGACAGGCACCATTTTCCAGGGAGCCAGATGAAAAAGAATTGCTCCCAAGAGGAAGAAGAGGGAAATGTGGGCAAAAGGGCCCAGAGAATGGGGGTGGAGCACAGGGAGTGCAAAGTAAGATTGGCTACCCCTGATGCAGATTGCCAGTCAAGATGTGAAATGAGAGAAGCCCAGGTTTTGCAAAGCCAGGCAGATTGAAGAAGGAAGGCAGAGTTGTAGACTGTCTCAGGGAAAAGAAAGTGCTATTTCTTTTTTTTTTTTTTTGCTTAACTTTACAATATTGTATTGCTTTTACTATACATCGAGATGGATCCGCCACCAGTATACACGTGTTCCCCATCCTGAAACCCTCCCCCCTCCCCCCTCCCCACACCATCCCTCCAGGTCGTCCCAGTGCTCCAGCCCCAGGCATCTGTTATCGGGCATCATACCTGGACTGACGACTCGTTTCAGATATGATATTATACATATTTCAATGCTATTCTCCCCAATCATCCCACCCTCTCCCGGTCCCAGAGTCCAAAAGTCTGTTCTATACATCAGTGTCTCTTTTGCTGTCTCGTAAATAGGGTTATTTTTTACCATCTTTCTAAATTCCATATATATGCGTTAGTATACTGTATTTGTGTTTTTGTTTCTGGCTTACTTCACTCTGTATAATAGGCTCCAGTTCCATCCACCTCCTTAGAACTGATTCAAATGTATTCTTTTTAATGGCTGAGTAATACTCCATTGTGTATATGTACCACAGCTTTCTTATCCATTCATCTGTGGATGGACATCTAGGTTGCTTCCACATCCTGGCTATTGTAAACAGTGCTGCTATGAACATTGGGGTACACGTGTCTCTTTCAATTCTGGTTTTCTCAGTGTGTATGCCCAGCAGTGGGATTGCTGGATCATAAGGCAGTTCTAGTCCCAGTTTTTTGAGGAATCTCCATACTGTTCTCCATAGTGGCTGTACTAGTTTGCATTCCCACCAACAGTGTAAGAGGGTTCCCTTCTCTCCGCACCCTCTCCAGCATTTGTTGCTTGTGGACTTTTGGATCGCAGCCATTCTGACTGGCGTGAAATGGTACCTCATAGTGGTTTTGATTTGCATTTCTCTGATAATGAGTGATGTTGAGCATCTTTTCATGTGTTTGTTAGCCATCTGTATGTCTTCTTTGGAGAAATGTCTATTTAGTTCTTTGGCCCATTTTTTGATTGGGTCGTTTATTTTTCTGGAATTGAGCTGTAGAAGTTGCTTGTATATTTTTGAGATTAGTTGTTTGTCTGTTGCTTCATTTGCTATTATTTTCTCCCATTCTGAAGGCTATCTTTTCACCTTGCTTATAGTTTCCTTTGTTGTGCAGAAGCTTTTTAAGTTTGATTAAGTCCCATTTGTTCATTTTTTATTTTATTTCCGATTTAGATCTTCCCTCCTGACTAATTTGGAAGGTCTTGCGTGGCGAGATTGAGACATAGCTATGAAGTAGGAAAATCTGAAAGGGCATGAGGGACAGAGTCATTGGTCCTTTGGAAAGTCTCACTTCAGAGAAGAATCTGCATGCGCCATGGTTGTGCTCAGTTGCACGAGGTTTTGGTCGGCTGCCTGGCAGGGTCAGGGCCCGAGCCCCCGGAGTGGGCGACTGCTTCCCAAAGGTCCACAGCACAGAGGCAGGTAGAGTTGCATGACTGGGGCGGGGCAGGGGGGCGTCCGGGGGGGCAGACCCGGGAGCAGAGGGCCCAGCGGCTGCGCGCACAAAGCGGCGCGGGAGCGGGCTGCGCTGCCACTCCCCGCCAGGTCAGCCCCCCGGAGCAGCACTCAAGAAAGTGCTATTTCTTTGATGCCAGTAGGAACGCTTGGCTGAGGGCTGCCTAAAGTTCCTCTCTGTGTTCAGAGCAATAGAACAATTTTTTTTTTTTTTCATCTAGCATGCACCCAAAAATATATATAAATTCTTAAAGCATAGATATCATTTTCTAAAATTTACCGCAGGATGTTGACTATTGTCCCCTGTGCTGTGTACTAGGACCTTGTTGTTTATCCATTTTATATATAATAGTTTGCATCTACTAACCCCAAACTCCCATTCTATCCCTCCCTCCCCCTCCCTCCCCCTTGGTAACCGCAAGTCTGTTCTCCACAGCATAGATATTCTTTTGTCTCTCTTGTTCCCCATCTTCTAACTTTTCCACAGAACAATCCACCTTTCTCTTTATATATATATATATATATATATATTCATATATTTATAAATTTACTCATGTAAACATAGATTATGTATTTACTTTTTATGTGTATTTATATATATATGTATTGAGCACCTACTATGGGAACATTCTTGCATACAGTTTTTAATTCTTACAGCAGTTATGTGGGGCGGATAGGATTAACCCTATTTTGCTAATGAGGAAAGCGAAGGTAGCCTGGAGAATTGATTTACCCAAAGTCATATAGCTTCCCAGTGGTAAAGCTAGATCCCAAGTCTGACTTGAGAGCCTGTGATTACTTGCTATATTTCCATTTCTTCATTTGAATATTATATTTCTGGTCAAGCTTATATTTCCGGTCAAGCAGGCAGAGACTTGAAAAAGAGGTGCTTTTATGAATCAATCGGATTGAAATGGCTCCTATAAATTGACCAATATATATTTTTATTTGTATCTAAGGTAACTAATTTATATGAAGTAATATATCTTTGTCCCTTCAGAGGTGTCTTACAAATTCACTCTCTTGAATAGCCTCCAGTTCCTGGTGTATTTCCTTGCCATCCAATCATGGTATGCTCATTTGTATCTTTACTTGGGTACAGGGCTTCCCACCCTGCATCCCAGGTGCAAATGTGTTTTTTTTTTTCTTTTTTATCTGCTCTTCTAAAACTTTTGCTGGTGAAGGCTTGGAAAAGTGGTTTTTAAATGAGACTGAAAGTCAGGAATACCAGGTGCTTTTCTGAGTTCATCTCATGATTGACTGTGAGATTTTCTGTCAGTCTTCCCATTTCTTGGTCTCTCTGCTTGCAGCCGAGTCATCTCAGGATGCCAACAGTTTTGCTCACAGGCAGTCTGAGATTCTACGAAAATAACGTGTAAGCCTGGAAGACCTATTTCATTAATTATAATAATTGTAAATATTTAAGAATAATGGCCTGAAAACCAAAATGGTTCTCATCATTATTCATCTAACACAAAAACAGACATAGCTTCAGATACAGAAGAGAGTTTCTATAAAGTTTTCTATTTCTTTTTGAGTAAACTAAATCACCCTTTCTTGGGGTATAATTTTATCAAGGCATAAAAGACTGCTTCCTACTCAGTCATCTATAGTCATTTATTCCATAATTTTTTTTTTAATGTTTTGAGGTCTCCCACTCTGTCAAGTACTCTTTTAGAGCTGCAACAGTGAACAAGACCAGCGTCCTGTCTACCCTAAAATCACCTGCCATCTGAGGGCCCTAGAGCCCCGTGGAACTCAGAGCTTGCCCCACCCCCCAGCCCCAGCACCCTGCCCCAGCCCTTCAGCCAGAAGGAAGCATCCGCTGCACACTTAGGAAGGAACCAAGCCTTTCTCCAGGCCCAGAGTCACTCCAGGAAAACTGATAATCAACATTTATTCAGTACTTACCATGCAGCAAGGACTAAACTAAGTACTTTGTATTATCTCCTTTATTCATCAGATGTCCTGATGTGATCAGTAGTTTTACTATAGATAAGGGAACTGAGGTACAGAGACATTAAATACTTTCCCGAAGGTGACCCAGCTAGACAGTGGCAGAACCAGGATTCTCATCTGACAGTCTTTCTTCAGGGTCCGTACTGGCCTCTGCTTATGGGCCCTGGTTGGGAAACAGCCCCATTGGCATGTGCCAAGGGCTTCTCTTGCCTTTTTACAAACCCTAGTGACCTGTCAAAAAGTAAAAGAGTTTTTTATTTATCACCTAGGATGAATATTCGGGGAAGGCAATGGCACCCCACCCCAGTACTTTTGCCGGGAAAATCCCATGGACGGAGGAGCCTGGTAGGCTCCAGTCCGTGGGGTCGCTAAGAGTCGGACACGACTGAGCGACTTCACTTTGACTTTTCACTTTCATGCATTGGAGAAGGAAATGGCAACCCACTCCAGTGTTCTTGCCTGGAGAATCCCAGGGACAGGGGAGCCTGGTGAGCTTCCGTCTATGGAGTCGCACAGAGTCGGACACGACTGAAGCGACTTAGCAGCAGGATGAATATTAGGGCACCCCTGGTGGCTCGGTGATAAAGAATCTCCTGCAATGCTGGAGACCTGGGTTCGATCCCTGTTCGGGAAGAACCCCTGGAGGAGAAAATGGCTATCCATTCCAGTGTTCTTGCCAGGAAAATCCCGTGGACAAAAGAACCTGGTAGGCTACGGTCCATGAGATCACAAGAGTTGGACACGACTTAGCAACTAACCCACCACCACCGGGATGGATATTGCAGGGCTGAGTTTCAAAGCACTTTCCCTGTGAAAATTAACAGCTGCCAGCAGTTTTTGTTAAACCATGAAAATAGCTGATCCCATACTTCATTCCCATGGAATAATCCTAACTCCAGCATGAAATTTTCTAAGTTGTGTTCCAGGGAATATTAGTTCAAGATTGCTTAATAAATATTTCACCAAGAAGGAAATTTATTCCAGGGGAATAATAAATTATACTATACTATATACTAAGTCACTTCAGTCGTGTCTGACTCTGTGTGACTCCATAGAAGGCAGCCCACCAGACTTCCCCATTCCTGGGATTCTCCAGGCAAGAACACTGGAATGGGTTGCCATTTCCTTCTCCAATGCATGAAAGTGAAAAGAGAAAGTGAAGTTGCTGTGTCATGTCGGAATCTTAGCAACCCCATGGACTGCAGCCTACCAGGCTCCTCCGTCCATGGGATTTTCCAGGCAAGAGTACTGGAGTGGGGTGCCATTGCCTTCTCCAATAATAAATTAGGGAAACCATATTCTCTTCTCTGTAAGATACATACTAGTTCTGAGCATGTTAATGGCTATGTAAAATCCTGCAGTTGCTCCTTACTGTAAGCTTTGATTAACTTCATTTAACCTAGTTTCCCACATACATATTAACATCTTAAGAAACTAGTGTCTCAAGAAGCAAGTTGGAGAAACTGCTCTAGGAAAAGGCTTAACCTCAGAGAAAGATTTAGACTGCTAATGATAAGCATGTTTTAGTTCAAGTTAAAATGTGTAAAAAGTCACTTTTATTAAAGCCTTAAAAGATGTATAAATACCCATAGAATCCTTAAAAGCAGATTCTGAGCAGGCACACGCTCATGCTGACCCAGATTGACAGTACATTGTTATGTTAGTGAATTAGAAAATAAAGACATTGGTTTAGTGTGTCAGGATGAAAGTAATATGGGGTGAGGTCCTCTGAGCCACTGGGGCCCAGTTGAACCATCCCACAGTTCTCACTTTTAGCCAAGCAAATAGCACACTTGATGTTTCAGTGCCCCCTGGGGGCCACCAAGATATTACACAGAAGTCACAGCACTCAATGGATGATGCAGAATTATGAATACGCCTCAAGGCAGGTAAGAAGACAGCAGAGAGAGATCTGTAGAGCAGGATCTGAAAAAATAAGTTAACTAGTCTAGAAAACTCTGAAACAAAAGGTATAAAGCTTTCTGGCTTCTAGGACATTGGTACATTAGACCAGCAGGCCTAAAAGTTCTATTGATTTAGTCCAAAGGAAAGATGACACATTCACATAAAGGATCAGCAAAAAGGAATAGATAGCACTTAAAAACAATGGATCCGATGAAGAGGTGAGAGTACTGTTAAGTAGGTGATGACTGGGTGTCATTAGCAAAGTCTCCATGTATTACAGGATTTGTACCTTGTTTGGGGAATGATTATAGTCAAGAAACAGCATGGCTAAAGCCTTTGCTTTAGCAAAGGGATGTTTGCTAGTGGGATGTTTCATAGTGATGGAAATTGCATTTTTTGGACAGATGGTAGAAAATATAATGAGGATTATTTCCCTTGCAAAGTACCTAAGATAAGTAGAGCATTTTCTCTGTTTGCACTTGAATGTTCCTGTGGTATAATTGTTGGTGTTTTTGCTTTGTGCATTTTCACTTAATTGATTGACAGTTTCAATCTCATACTGAAGAGGCTGTTTGCTGAAACACTTGGAACATTAATAACATGCATTCTGTTGTCCATTTGCAGTCCTAATCTATGAACCAGAAAATCCTGAGGCCAAGGAGTTTTTCTCACTGATTGAAGAAATGCTGCTGATAGGTAAATTTAAAAATTGAAATTCCTTCTTTCTCATAGAATTATGATCAGTCACTATTTAAAAATCCATTATCCCAGGAAACTGGCAAAGTACCTCCTCAGGAAGTGGTTAAGAAAAGGCGAAATGATTATCTCAGATGGTTTCAAGAAACCGGCTTTTCCTCTATGGATGGTCAAGATGACTCCATTTCCTCTGTGGGGTAGAACTGCCCAAGCAGAGCAGGCTCCCTGGGCAGACAGTATTGGGCACTGACAGAGTCCCCAGAGAGAACAGTTCCTGCTAATACCCCAGGAACTGAAAGGATTATCCCATGGTTCCCAGCAAAGTCTGTACCCTCTACATTACCCTGAATCTCACTTTACTCTTATTCTATTAAGAAGTTGACAGTAGTAAAAAAAAAAAAAAAAATTTATAGACCAATGTTTTAAATATATTTTTAATCCACAAACATCTTTATGCCAGCAAAAATATGCTCTTTGTACCACTGCTTTGACCCTCAGCTCAGTTCTCACATTCTAAAACTATGTACTTCTTAATGGAGGGGGAAACAAAGGAGGATTACGATTTTTCAGGGTAGAAATATTAAGAAATATTTTAAACAAGTCTCTTCCTTTCTGTGGCAGAGAAAGCACAGAATCTCGAGGAAGATGATGACGAGAGTGAAGAAGACAATAGTGAGAGTGAAGGAAAGAGCACTGAGGACCCAAGTGAAGAAAGCTCTGATGAGTGTGAAGATGGGTGACGACGGTTGCTGCTGTAGTTTAATCTTCATGTATGTTCATTACTGTGTACGGTGGAAATATAAAGAAGAGAGCTGCATTTCAGTCTAATGGTTCTTTATTTGGCATAGAGTTCCTTTAATTTATCCATATTAGCTTGAGCTTCTTCTTAATAGTTAGATTTCAACTCAACGTGAGCTACTCAGAAAGGGAAATAGTCATTGAAAACACTTAAAAGCAATAACAATGTGCCAGGTACTGTTGTATACACATTAATTTGTTGAATCCAACAAAACCATGTGAATAACACTATCATTGTCCCCATTTGACAGATGAGAAAACTGAGGCACATAGAGGGTGGGTCATTTGCCCAGCATCATATCCCTGGTGACCAGTAGAGCCTCGATTTTTATATGAACATTATGGCTCCAGAAGCATACTCCTAGTCCCTACCATGTCCGGGCACTTTTATTTATATCACTTATTTCATGTTCTTTATAGCATGTATCAGTACCTGAAATTCTTATTTACTTTTTTTTTAAGTTTTTATTTTATTTTATACTAGAGCATATTTGATTTGCAATGTTGTTTTAGGTGTACAGCAAAGTGATTCAGTTATTCACATTCATATACCTATTTATTTTTAAGTTCTTTTCCCATTTGGGTTATTACAGAGTATTGAGCGGAGTTCCCTGTGCTTATACAGTAGGTTTTTGTTGGTTATCAATTTTAAATATAGTGGTGTGTATATATGTCAGTCCAAAACTTCCAATTTATCCGTCCCCCCAACTTGTTTTTATCTTTTCTCTTCTTGTCAGAAAATGTAACCTCCACATAAGCAGGACTTCGTCTTTTTTACCATTATATCACTAGCAACTGGACAGGTTCCTGGAAAATAATGGGATGTATATACCAAGTGAATGAATGAACTGAAAGTTAAGGACAATGTTTATATTCTTTCTTAAAACATTTATAAGACTTTATACACTTTTATGTATCTGTTACATTATTTTTCTGATTCTGTATTCCTTGATGAATTTCTGCCACCTTCAAACTAGGTTATAGGGTAACTGGGGTAAAACTGAGAAAAATACTCCTAAATAATTTGAGTGTGCCAATCTGATTTGGGGTTAGGCAGTTTGAGTTTTTATTCTTATATCAGCACAATATCATGTCATATCCAAAATGCTTGAAGCGTAATTCATTCTTGGGGCATTTTGTAGCATGCTAACATTCAGAGGAAGAAATCCTGCTGCACCATTTTTATAGAACTGTCTGAAAGAAGTAAAGACAGGTATGTATAATCATCTTAGAAGCTGCGTAACTAGTTGGATAGCACTACAGGGCTGGCTGACAGAGACTGAAATAACTGCTTGTTCTTTTCATTTATCAGATCGGATCAGATCAGTCGCTCAGTCGTGTCCGACTCTTTACGACCCCATGAACTGCAGCACGCCAGGCCTCCCTGTCCATCACCAACTTCCAGAGGTCACTCAGGCTCACATCCATTGAGTCAGTGATGCCATCCAGCCATCTCATCCTCTGTCGTCCCCTTCTCCTCCTGCCCCCAATCCCTCCCAGCATCAGAGTCTTCTCCAATGAGTCAGCTCTTCACATGAGGTGGCCAAAATACTGGAGTTTCAGCTTTAGCATCATTTCTTCCAAAGAAATCCCAGGGCTGATCTCCTTCAGAATGGACTGGTTGGATCTCCTTGCAGTCCAAGGGACTCTCAAGAGTCTTCTCACCACAGTTCAAAAGCATCAATTCTTCGGTGCTCAGCCTTCTTCACAGTCCAGTTCTCACATCCATACATGACCACAGGAAAGACCATAGCCTTGACTAGACGAACCTTTGTTGGCAAAGTGATGTCTCTGCTTTTGAATATGCTATCTAGGTTGGTCATAACTTTCCTTCCAAGGAGTAAGCGTCTTTTAATTTCATGGCTGCAGTCACCATCTGCAGTGATTTTGGAGCCCAGAAAAATAAAGTCTGCCACTGTTTCCACTGTTTCTCCATCTATTTCCCATGTAGTGATGGGACCAGATGCCATGATCTTCGTTTTCTGAATGTTGAGGTTTAAGCCAACCTTTTCACTCTCCACTTTCACTTTCATCAAGAGGCTTTTTAGTTCCTCTTCACTTTCTGCCATAAGGGTGGTATCATCTGCATATCTGAGGTTATTGATATTTCTCCCGGCAATCTTGATTCCAGCTTGTGTTTCTTCCAGTCCAGCATTTCTCATGATGTACTCTGCATATAAGTTAAATAAACAGGGTGACAATATACAGCCTTGACGTACTCCTTTTCCTATTTGGAACCAGTCTGTTGTTCCATGACCAGTTCTAACTGTTGCTTCCTGACCTGCATACAGATTTCTTAAGAGGCAGATCAGGTGGTCTGGTATTCCCATCTCTTTCAGAATTTTCCATAGTCTATTGTGATCCACACAGTCAAAGGCTTTGGCATAGTCAATAAAGCAGAAATAGATGTTTTTCTGGAACTCTCTTGCTTTTTCAATGATCCAGCGGATGTTGGCAATTTGATCTCTGGTTCCTCTGCCTTTTCTAAAACCAGCTTGAACATCAGGAAGTTCACGGTTCACATATTGCTGAAGCCTGGCTTGGAGAATTTTGAGCATGACTTTACTTTCATTTATAGGTTGTTTGTTATTCCTTCTATAACCACCACCATATGTCGATCAGGGCTTCCCTGGTGGCTCAGACAGTAAGGAATCCGCATGCAATCCAAGAGACCTGGGTTCGAGTTCCCTGGAGGAGGGCGTGGCAGCCCACTCCAGTATTGTTGCCTGGAGAATTCCATGGACAGAGGAGCCTGACAGGCTACAGTCCGAGGGGTTGCAAAGAGTCGGACCCGACTGACCAACTAAGCGTATGTCGATCTGACGCCCCTCCCTGACTTTGGAGTCCTCCCCATGAGAAGTTTTTTAAATATCCTAAAACTGATATTGCAGACTAAATGAATTACAGTGGTAAAATTGTAGTTTTCTTTTTAAATGCCAGGAAGGTTCTGAGGAAGAAGCTCTCTGCATAAAAAGCCATGATACCATAGGTCATATTATAGCTAAATCTAAGAATTTTTGAAGTTTGATCATGCAGAATTATCCGTATTTATGGATATGTACCCCTTATCCATAGTCTTCATCCTACTTGCCCTCCTTACTCAGTGTAATTCAGGGTGTTGGCATAACCTGACACAGGCATGCACATCTGAACGTGGTAGCTAAATAATATAATAGCTAAACGTAATCTGCAAAGGGTTTTTTGCATTATTTTATATAAGCGTTTTATATTATTTAATTTACTGGCTTCTCAGTCCTAAGAGCATGTTACTATATTTTCCCTTTTGGTTATACAAATTGAATTTGGGATGCTGGGTGTATCTAAGGGTAAATGTTAACTGGGGTACTGGAATTCAGATGAGGAAATTAAGACTATGAGATGCTAGGTTATGTATCAGTATGAGAGATCTAGTGAATCTTGAACCCAGTGTTTCCTGTTGCTTCACACAGCTAAACTGTAGGTGAATCAGCACACAAGCAGTGCCTATGAAGACAGTTCAGTTCCAGACCTATGCCTTCTTCAGAACATTACAGTGGTGGGAAGGAACCCAAACACTCAACAGCTTCCAAATGTATGAGAATATCCACTCAATGGACTTAAGATGGGAACCCAATAATATAATTTCACTTATTTATTCAATCAATATTTACTGAAAGCCTATGGAGAACGAAACCTGGTCCCTGCTTTTAAAGAGTACTGGCAGGGTGACAGATACTGCCATTGAGGAAGGCCAGGTGCTAAGGGAGAACACAGGAGGGGCACCTAAATCAGGCCAGGTGTCCAGGGAAAGCATTCAGAGGGATGTGGAGTCTAAGCTGAGAAGACAGAATGAGGAGCAACTAGCTACAAGGAGAGGATGTGGGGAAGAGCGTTCTATTAGTAGACACATCTGAGTCTGGAGAGCAAGTAGGCATGGTTGGATTGCAGAAGGAAAATGGACCAGTTAGAGCCAAGACAGATGAAGCTATAGTAATAAAGGGGCTGGGGAATGGAGGATCTTACTAGCCATGTTAAAGTTTAAACTTTATCGTTAAAGTAGTGGGAGGCCATTGAGGGATTTTAAAGAAAACAATGACTGTATTTTGGAAAGAGCATTCTAGTAGCCAGATAGAAAAACATGTTCTCAAACTACAGGTGATGATCCATCGGTCAGTTATGAAATCACTATAATGAGTAAAAAATAGCTGAGTTTCTTAAATACATAAAATAGCACAAATTGCAAAAGAGTATATGGGAATTACAGTTTTGTGAAATTTTTCATTCAGAGGTTTTGTGTCTATGTCCTCGATCTTGATGTGAAATGTGTTTCTTCTTCCTAAGGATCTCCATTTTAAAAAAAGAATTATGAAGCATAGAGAACAGACTGGAGTGGGTTGAAAAGGAAGAGCATCAAGTATTCCAAATCCCGACCATTTTACTCTAATGCCCTACCCTCCTCTGTACTTTGCTCCCTAAGATTCTAGTAGAGAGGGACAGATTGAAGAAAGGGGAATAACTAATGAAGTAAAGACCATCTAATGCCGTGGAGAATGCATATGACATAATGTTAGTGTGTGGCAGTAGCTTCCATCTGGACAACTGCCCCCAGCATCCAAATGTGGAGTCAGAATGGCCTCGCCTTTCTTCATATAGCCTTCAATTCTCCTGCATCTCCTTATACAACTGACCCTCGAACAACATGGATTGGAACTGTGTGGGGTCTACTATATGTGAAATTTTCCAGTAATAAATACTACAGTACTACACGATCTGCAGTTGGTTGAATTTGTGGATGCCAAACCACAGATCCAGAGGGCCAATTATTAGTTATACTTGGATTTTTAACTGCATAGTGAGTCAGCACCCTATTCCCCCATGATGTTCAAGGATCAACCATATATTACGCAAGGTGATAACCTACATTCCCTTTAACTGAAGTGTATTTTTTTCCCTTGGTTAATGTAAGGTATATGTGATTTTGATTATTTGCCTGGAATATTGATCTTGGACAGGTGGGGGTGGGCAGTGGGGAGCATTTGACCAGGGCTCATGATGCCAGATGTGAAGGAAAGGCTGGATCCACTTGAAATGTTTTGGGATTCTGGGTAAGTATCCTATATTGGGAGGTATTGAGAACTTGTAAGAGGCAGGTAAGACGTGGCCTCCAAGACCAGTCTAAGGAGGACAGAGGTCTCTCTGATTGGGTTTCTTAATAAACTACCCAGCTGACATGGGATGTAAGTTATAATGCTGGGCTGGGGTGGGGTGGGTGTGCCAAAGTTGGAGAGGCTTGTGAAGTGAAACACTGGGAAATGAGATGGGCTTGGGTAGCTGTTGTGCCAAAAGTTTGTACTTTCATTTCAGGTTCAAAGGATTTGTTAAAAGAATAAGCCACTTGTTCTATACAAATGAATAATGCCAATATTTATTAGAGAATTATCTAGCTTACTTTCAATATACTAACATTAAAAGAAAAGAGAACTAGAAACAGCAGAGGATACATCACCAAACTGGGTTTTGAGCAATATCCAGACTCAAACAGTGCTGGGAAGTCCCATGTCACAGCAGATCCAGAGTCCCAGTTGGCAAAAGATCCCAGGCAGCCACGTCCGCTCTGTGGGTAAGACTTCAAAGATTGCAGTTCAGGGTTCCCATTTATAATTCCAGGAGGCAAACTGATACGTCATCAGTCTGTGAGCAAATTTCAGCTCTTTTCATATTAATGCTGTTTTGTCTTATAAAACTTGGAATGTTAAGCCTGGGGCTTGGTTGGCCAGAGCTCCTGCAAGGGCTCAACAATCTCAAGATTTGTCCCCTATCTTATCTATGGTGCTGTAAATCTTATAGCAGGCAGTCAGGGCACTCAGGGCAGTGTCCAGGCAGGTTAGAAGCAAGGTCAGAGGCCTGCCCTACTTTGTCTCTGAAGCCTAAACAAGACTATTTATTTAGTTTCCCTAACAGTTCAGTTCAGTTCAATCGCTCAGTCATGTCCTACTCTTTGCGACCCCACGAATCACAGTACGCCAGGCCTCCCTGTCCACAGACTCACGTCCATCAAGTCAGTGATGCCATCCAGCCATCTCATCCTCTGTCGTCCCCTTCTCCTCCTGCCCCCAATCCCTCCCAGCATCAGAGTCTTTTCCAATGAGTCAACTCTTCGCATGAGGTGGCCAAAATATTGGAGTTTCAGCTTTAGCATCATTCCCTCCAAAGAACATCCAGGGCTGATCTCCTTCAGAATGGACTGGTTGGATCTCCTTGTAGTCCAAGGGACTCTCAAGAGTCTTCTCCAACACCACAGTTCAAAAGCATCAATTCTTCGGTGCTCAGCTTTCTTCACAGTCCAACTCTCACATCCATACATCCCTAACAGTAGCCTTGTTCAAATGTACCCTTTTGTACCAGGAGACAGCCTATAGCAGGCACTGGTTGATTCCCCCTCCTCCTTTTCAACCTAGGTGATAAATCTAAGCTAATTATGGTACTTTCATCCCACTTGCTACTAGTTTGTTTGCAACAGCTTTGAAAGGTCACATAAAAATTATATTTTATATATATTTAACAGGTACAACTTGATATACATTGTGAAATGACCACCACAATCAAGTGAATTAACATATCTATCACCTCTACATAGTTACTGTGTCTGTGTGCTGGGAAAATTTAAGATCTATCCTCTTAGCAAATTTCGAGTATGGGCATACCTCAGAGATATTTTGAGTTCAGTTCCAGACAACCACAATAAAGCTAACATCACATTAATGTGAGGCATGTGAGGTTTTTGATTCCCAGTGTATATAAAAGTTATATTTACCACTATACTGTAGTCTATTAAGAGTGCAGTAACACTATATATAAAAAATAATATGCATACCTTAACTTAAAATATTGCTAAAAAATGCCAACCATCATCTGAGCCTTCAGCAAGTCATAATCTTTCTTGCTGGTAGAGTTTGAAATATTGCAAAAATTATCAAACTGTGACACAGAGATGCAAAGTGAGTAAATGCTGTTGGAAAGATGGCCCCAAAAGACTGACTTGCTACAGGGTTGCCACAAAGCTTCAGTTTGTAAAAGATGCAGTATCTATGAAGCAGAACAAAATAAGGTAGGCCTGTGTATAATAAGTAACCTTAACTGTTGTCACCATGCTGTACTTTACATCTCTAGAACTTATTCATCTTGCATAATTGACACTTTGTACCCTTTGACCAATATCCCTTTACTGCTGGTTATTACTAGACATGGACAGAACTCAGCCAGTCTCAGCTAATAAAACATGAGACAAGAAAGCATAGGGCCCTCACAAATACCTGCAGCAACTTAGAACCATGGGAGGCTTTATGCTGAAGCCAATGCCAAGGACAGTGGAGGAGAGAAAAGAAGAAACTAGTCCTTGATGACATTTTTAGTGACAGTCAACTCTGGTTTAGTCCATTCCCTAACTCTGAATATCCTATGTAAAACAATAAATTGTCTTACTTTAGTTTGTTTCTTATTTTCTATTACTTTGCAGCCAAGAGCACCCTACTGTATGTATCTGCGACATGTAGCTAGTATTATGACAACAATGACATAGGTTACCATCAGGTCCCCAGTGAGTCATGGCCACCCAAAGCAGGAAGAGGAGTTGGTAGATCCTTGTTCCAGTTACAGGTGCAGGTAAGTGAAAAGCAGAAATATGAAATCAGCTACAATGGTCATCTCTGCGTTGTATAAGTGAGGACGGGAGGTAAGTAAGAAGAATTTTACTTTTCAATGTATGCATTTTAATTTTTTTTCGTGGGCATGTGTCACTTATAACTGAAGTCTTTCTTATTCGTAAAATATATAATTTACCAGTTTAACCATTTTAAAGTATATAATTCAGTAACATTAGTACTTTGATACTGTGAAATCATTACCAGCATCCATCTCAAGGACTTTTACATCTTCTCAGAATGAAACTTTGTACCCACAAGATAGTAACTCCCCATCCCCCTCTACCCTCAGCCCCTGGAAACCACTGTTCTGCTGCTGCTGCTGCTGCTAAGTCGCTTCAGTCGTGTCCGACTCTGTGCGACCCCATAGACGGAAGCTCACCAGGCTCCCCTGTCTCTGGGATTCTCCAGGCAAGAACACTGGAGTGGGTTGCCATTTCCTTCTCCAATGCATGAAAGTGAAAAATGAAAGTGAAGTCGCTCAGTCGTGTCCGACTCTTAGCGACCCCATGGACTGGAGCCTACCAGGCTCCTCTGTCCAAGGGATTTTCCAGGCAAAAGTACTGGGGTAGGGTGTCATTGCCTTCCCCGAACCACTGTTCTACTTTCTATTAATTTGACTACTCTAGGTACCACAAGTAAGTGGAATCCTACAGTTTGTCCCTTTCTGACTGACTTGTCTCACTTAGCATGTCTTCAAGTTTCTTCCATGCCCTAGCATCTTTCAATACCTGATCCCTCCTCATGGCTAAATACTATTCCATTGCATGTACATATCACATTTCATTTATTCACTCATCCATTGATGGACAGTTAGATTGCTTCCACCTTTTGGCTATTGTGAATAATGTTGCTGTGAACGTGTATGTACAAATAAATATTCTATACTAAAAGTTTTTTTATATGTGCAGAATCTAAAAAGATGATGCAAATGGACTTATTTGTAAAACAGACTCACAGATTTAGAGAACAAACTTACGGTTGCCAGGGGGAAGGAAGAGAGGAAGGGATAGCTAGGAAGTTTGGGACCTACATTACACACTGTTGTATTTAAAATGGATAGCCAACAAGGTCCTACTGTATAGCATAGGGAATTTGGCTCAATGTTATGTGGCAGCCTGGATGGAAAGGGAGTTTGGGGGAGAATGGATACATATATATGTATGGCTGAGTCCCTTTGCTGTCCACCTGAAACTATCACAACATTAATTAGCTATACTCCATTACAAAATTAGGACTTCCCTGTAGCTCAAATGGTAAAGAACCTGCCTGTGATTCAGGACACCAGGGTTTAATCCCTGGGTTGGAAGTTCCTCTGGAGAAGGGAATGGCAATCAACTCTTGTATTCTTGCCTGGAGAATTCCATGGACAGAGAAGCCTGGTGGGCTACAGTCCATGGGGTCACAAAGACTTGGACACGACTGAGCGACTAACACACACACACACACACACACACACCAATATAAAATGTAAAAGTTTTTAAAAAAAACTTTTAAATTAAGCCTATACATGAGGTAGGACAAAACCTGGGGGGAAAAGTTAATGATTTGTTAACCATGATTACATTGTGTGATATTTTTTCATTTTTGTCTGCTATAAAGTCATACACTTTTTATTAACAAGCATATATTACTTTAAAGGAAAAAATATAGCTTATTTACAATGTTTTGCTTTTCTTTAAAAAGAAACTTAAAAAGGAAGTTAGAATAAACAACAAGTTGCCACTATATAGCATACCAAGCTATATCCAATCTCTTGGGATAAACCATAATGGAAAAGAATATTAAGGAAAGAATGAGTATATCTGAATACCTGAGTCACTGCACTATACGGCAGAGACTAGCAAAACACTGTAAGCCAACTATACTTCAAACAAATAAAAAAGACCAAGAAAAAGAAAACCTGACCTTAGGAACAGAAAAGTTTACACAAGGAAGAGAAGAAACAAAGCAATATTCATGAATTGCCTATTGTACGTGAGGCATTTTAGCAGGCCTTAGTACATGTTTTGGTGTGCTAGAAGCTTCCCATTAGGATCAATGTGTGTGTGTGTGTGTGTGTGTGTGTGTGTGCGTGTGCTCAGTCGCTCAGTCGTGTCTGACTTTATGCGACCCCATGGACTGTAGCCTGCCAGGGTCCTCTTTCCATGGAGTTTTCCAGGCAAGAATACTGGAGCCGGTTGCCATTTTCTACTCCAGGGGATCTCCCTGACCCAGGGATCAAACCCACACCTCCTGCATTGATGGGTGGATTCTTTATCACTGCATCACCTGGGAAGCCCAATAAGGATCAACACTAACAAGTGAATAAGTAGGTCATTAAGTTCAGAAACGATGTCATCTGAGACAGAAATGCTGATTTTCATAGAACATTAGCCACTTTGAACACTCACAGACTGGCTTATTCTTACACCCAGTTGGATAATTTAAAGAGATCATTGCAAATAATCATCAGTAGATATGCAGATGACACCACCCTTATGGCAGAAAGTGAAAGAGAACTAAAGAGCCTCTTGATGAAAGAGGAGAGTGAAAAAGTTGGCTTAAAGCTCAACATTCAGAAAACTAAGATCATGGCATCTGGTCCCATCACTTCATGGCAAACAGATGGGGAAACAGTGGCTGACTTTATTTTTCTGGGCTCCAAGATTGCTGCAGATGGTGATTGCAGCCATGAAATTAAAAGATGCTTACTCCTTGGAAGGAAAGTTATGACCAGCCTAGGCAGCATATTAAAAAGCAGAGACATTACTTTGCCAACAAAGGTCCGTCTAGTCAAGGCTATGGTTTTTCCAGGAGTCATGTATGGATGTGAGAGTTGGACTGTGAAGAAAGCTGAGGGCCGAAGACTTGATGCATATGAACTGTGGTGTTGGAGAAGACTCTTGAGAGTCCCTTGGACTGCAAGGAGATCCAACCAGTGCATCCTAAAGGAGATCAGTCTTGGGTGTTCATTGAAAGGACTGATGTTGAAGCTGAAACTCCAATATTTTGGCCACCTGATGCGAAGAGCCGACTCATTGGAAAAGACTGTGATGCTGGGAAAGATTGAGGGCAGGAGGAGAAATGGATGACAGGATGAGATGGTTGGATGGCGTCACCGACTCGACGGACATGGGTTTGGATAGACTCCAGGAGTTGGATGAACAGGGAGGCCTGGCATGCTGTGGTTCATGGGGTCACAACTGAGTGACTGAACTGAACTGAGCCGCCAACATCCATTAGATCATCGAAATGATCCATGGGATCATGGAAAAAGCGAGTGTTCCAGAAAAACATCTACTTCTGCTTTATTGACTATGCCAAAGCCTTTGACTGTGTGGACCACAACAAACTGTGGAAAATTCTTCAAGAGATGGTAATACCAGACCACCTGACCTGCCTCCTGAGAAATCTATATGCAGGTCAGGAAGCAACAGTTAGAACTGGACATGGAACTGGTTCCAAATTGGGAAAGAAGTACATCAAGGCTGTATATTGTCACCCTGCTTATTTAACTTATATGCAGAGTACATCATGAGAAATGCTGGGCTGGAGGAAACATAAGCTGAAATCAAGACTGCCAGGAGAAATATCAATAACTTCAGATATGCAGATGACACCACCCTTATAGCAGAAAGTGAAAGAGAACTACAGAGCCTCTTGATGAAAGTGAAAGAGAGTGAAAAAGTTGGCTTAAAACTCAACATTCGGAAAACTAAGATCATGGCATCCAGTCCCATCACTTCATTGCAAATAGATGGGGAAAAAGTGAGAGACTTTATTTTGGGGGGGTGCTCCAAAATCACTGCAGATGGTGACTGCAGTCTTGAAATTAAAAGACGCTTGCTCCTTGGAAGAAAAGCTCTGACCAACCTAGATAGCATATTAAAAAGCAGAGACATCACTTTGCCAACAAAGGTCCATCTAGTCAAAGCTATGGTTTTTCCAGTGGTCGTGTATGGATGTGAGAGTTGGACCATAAAGAAAGCTGAGCGCTGAAAAATTGATGCTTTTGAACTGTGATATGGGAGAAGACTCGAGTCCCTTGGACTGCAAGGAGATCCAACCAGTCCATCCTAAAGGAAAACAGACCTGAATATTCATTGGAAGGACTGATGTTGAAGCTGAAACTCCAATACTTTGGCCACCTGATGTGAAGAGCTGACTCATTTGAAAAGACCCTGATGCTGGGAAAGATTGAGGGCAGGAGGAGAAGGGGACAAGAGAGGATGAGATGGCTGGATGGCATCACCGACTCAATGGACATGAGTTTGGGTAGAGTCTGGGAATTAGTGATCGACAGGGAGGCTTGGCGTGCTGCAGTCCATGGGGTCACACAACTGAGTCGAACGCAACTGAGCGACTGAACTGAACTGAGCCTAAAAAAGTCCTTGTTTTCTTATAATTGATTATGTAGTTCGTATTGTTGTGTAACTACAAAAAAAAAAAAAAAGTTTTAATATTTGGTTAACTTCCGTGAGCTCTTTCCTGCCTTTTTTGAACACTTAGCTTGCCTTCTACTCTGTAACAAGGCTTTTGGTGTTTCATGCCCCTGGGTCCCTAAATGTATCTTCCCCTCAAAGAAAAATTATTCTGAATGTCTTGCCATGAAAAGGATTACTTGAAAACAATCATTCTGTAAAGAAGATAAATTTCCCAGTTCCCTGTCTACCACCAGACAGTGTGATAGGAGGAAAGATTCTTCCCCATCCTAACAGGCACCAAATTCAGTTTCTTCCTGATGGCAACCGAAGAACTGAGCCAAACGTAGAGCAGAATACTTAAATCAGCAGACAACATCATCAGCCTACAGCCACCTACCCTTAGCTCACATCCCACCAGTGCAAGAAAATAAAAGGAAAAATGTTAAAAATCCTATGTACTAAATGAACTTACAAGAAGCCTTTTGAGAAACTTGACTCAAAACTGACTTGCTAAATTGAGTCACCTTTTGTCACCTGTTAAAACAGTGGTTGGTATACTGGCTGCTCCTTCATAGGCTAGTTGAAGTCTCCTAAGTCGCTCTGACTTTGAGGGACTTATTTTCATCCTTGTCTACTTTTTCTTCTCACCTCCTTATGTAAATCCAGATGAAAAAAATGATGCAAAATAACTGCCTATATTCATTCTGTAGGCGCTAGCTGCCTTCCAGATGGCCACCTGAAGATCGTAGGAATATATTGTCTATTCACCTGCACAAAATATAAAAACCAGCCAAATATGCATAGGGTGGTTATAGTGTCCAGGAACCATTCTGTGCTGGTGATACATTGGTGTAAAAAGAAGTTTCTGCCCTCACAAAGCTTTTGTTTTAGTGAGAAGAAAGAAGCAATACATAAGTAAAATATACACTACGTCAAGTAGTTTAAAAAAAAAAGTTCTATAGGAAAAAAATAAGAATAGGGAGTGCCAAGACTAAGGGAGATCTGTAATTTTAAAACAGAAGGATAAAGGAAGGGCATCAAGAAAACTTTTGAACATTTGAGCAAAGACCAGAATGAGAAGGAAAAATCCTATGGAACATGGGGAAAGAGCTTTCCAAGCAGAGGAATATTTATTGCAAAGTCCCTGATGCAGGAACATGCTGGAAATGTTCAAGAAACAATAAGAAAGCCAGCATCCCCGGGGCAGAGTGAAGACTTCAGCACAAAACTGGCTCCCTTTCACTCCTTCTCTGCTGAGTCTGAATGTTCCATCAGAAAATTTTCTCCTCTAAGAATCAAAACTCTGTAGATTAAAAAACCTCTAAACTACTAAAGATGAAGGCCTCAAGTCCGTGTTCAGTTCAGTTGCTCCGTCGTGTCCGACTCTTTGCGACCTCATGAATCGCAGCATGCCAGGCCTCCCTGTCCATCACCAACTTCCGGAGTTCACTCAGACTCACGTCCATCGAGTCAGTGATGCCATCCAGCCATCTCATCCTCTGTCATCCCCTTCTCCTCCTGCCCCCAATCCCTCCCAGCATCAGAGACTTTTCCAATGAGTCAACTCTTCACATGAGGTGGCAAAGTACTGGAGTTTCAGCTTCAGCATCATTCCCTCCAAAGAAATCCCAGGGCTGATCTCCTTCAGAATGGACTGGTTGGATCTCCTTGCAGTCCAAGGGACTCTCAAGAGTCTTCTCCAACACCACAGTTCAAAAGCATCAATTCTTCGGCGCTCAACTTTCTTCACAGTCCCACTCTCACATCCATACATAACCACTGGAAAAACCATAGCCTTGACTAGACGGATCTTTGTCGGCAAAGTAATGTCTGTCTTTTCAATATGCTATCTAGGTTGGTCATAACTTTCCTTCCAAGGAGTAAGCGTCTTTTAATTTCATGGCTGCAGTCACCATCTGCAGTGATTTTAGAGCCCCCCAAAATAAAGTCTGACACTGTTTCCACTGTTTCCCCATCTATTTCCCATGAAGTGATGGGACCAGATGCCATGATCTTTGTTTTCTGAATGTTGAGTTTTAAGCCAACTTTTTCACTCTCCTCTTTCACCTTCATCAAGAGGCTTTTTAGTTCCTCTTCACTTTCTTCCATAAGGGTGGTGTCATCTACATATCTGGGTTGTTGATATTTCTCCTGGCAATTTTGATTCCAGCTTGTGCTTCTTCCAGCCCAGCATTTCTCATGATGTACTCTGCATAGAAGTTAAATAAGCAGGGTGACAATATACAGCCTTGACATACTCCTTTTCCTATTTGGAACAAGTCCATGTTAAGGGATGGTGAAGTTCTACTGAAATGGGCAACAAAATAAAACACATATTAGGCTTAGCCCCCAAGGAGAAAATATTTAAATGGATCAAAATCACTGCTGAACTAAGGGGAAGGAATAGGAGGAGGAACTGACATACACTGAAAGCCATAAACTTGGGCACCACTGAACTTGTGAACATGGGTTTTATGGACATCAAACAGGACAGCCCAAAAGCTAAGATTAGTTCCCATTTTACTGATGAGAAAATTTAGACTGAGAGCATTTAAATAATAGCTGATAAATAGAATTCAGATTTGAATTCAAGTCTGAATATCTTTAAAGATTTTGCTTTTCTTCTTGTAACACTGCCTTGGCTCAAAAGGTCCTCGAGTCCATAGCATTCACAACAGAAAATTCCCCTGTGAGAGGAATCATGAAACAAACACTATTAATTAATTATTTCAGATGAATGAAGTCTTATCTGGTCTCATCTGATACCCCACCCCTCCCATTATGGGAATCCAAAGAGATTAAGTGATTTTCCAAGGTCAAACGGTTGTTAGGTGGGAGAGCCGGAAGGTCTCACTGAGCCGTGCACAGGGCACTGAGACTGAAGAAAGAACAGTTTCCAGTCCGGTTCTCAGTAAGTGTGTGCTCTGGGAAACCCTGAAACTTATCTAGACTTCAGTTTCCTCAAAGTAGAGGATCTTGGGTGATGATTAAATGAGAGTTCAGACAATGAACATATCACATAATTTCCATGAGACAGACTTTTCACCTCTATTTCTATAGTCATGATACTAAAGTGAGAGACAGACACTGAGAGGGAGACAGACAGAGGTCTCTAACATGCCCCTACCCTCTTCCACCACCACCACTAGAAGTAGGTCAGACTGGGACCCCACCCCCTTCCAGCACACTGGGCCCAGCTGGGGCTTTCCAGTAGTAAAGAATTCACCAATGCAGGAGATGCAAGAGTTGTGGGTTCACAGTCCCGGGTCACCAGGCGATCCCCTGGAATAGGAATTGGCAATCCACTCCGGTATTCTTGCCTGGAAAATTCCATGGACAGAGAAGCCTGTTGGGTTACAGTCCATGGAGTCTCAAAAGAGTTCAACACGACCAAACATGCACATGCACAGGGCCCACACACAATAAGTAAGCATAGGCAGCCAATACCAAGGCCATTCTCTGTGTCCAACCTTGGTTCTCCCTGGTCAATGCTGTATTTGTCAGTTACTTCCACAGAAATGATGCATCACACATTAACTCATGGATCTGCAGTTCAGCTCCATTCCTGGGTCCAAAGCAACTTA
This sequence comes from Tragelaphus eurycerus, assembly GCA_935064755.1. Lineage (NCBI taxonomy): Eukaryota > Metazoa > Chordata > Mammalia > Artiodactyla > Bovidae > Tragelaphus > Tragelaphus eurycerus. Next base: position 1,982,366 of record CAKXYN010000060.1, read on the forward strand.
CGTGGCCAAGTCCTTATCAAAGTTGGTGGGGATGGGCGGGAAGGAGTGGGGGTGAAGAGTATGTAGTTCAAATTTAGAAAAGAAGAAACGTTTTACCAGTTCAAGTCTTCCCATGCTCCAATGCATGTATGTGTTTTATCCCTAGCTATGTAGTTGAGACAATGTGCCTATAGCCCCAGTGAAAAGATACTGATTATCATTTAATCTGCATATTTAGGGGCTTCTTGAGATTTTACCTTCTTGTAGATCTAAAGGATTCCTGACTTACCCAGAGGCAGAGAAAACAAGACATCAGCTGTGCAGAGAAAGAAAGAGAAAGAAAGGAGGAGAAAGAAAGAAAGAGAAAGGGGAAGGAAGAGAAAGAGAGGAGGAAGAAAGGAGGAGCTCCCAAGGCATTGATTTGCAGCTGACACAGCTGAGAACCTTAGGTGTGAGCTCTCACTTGTTAACAAGAAAGAAACTGATCTAGAACAGCAATGATGAACCCCATCTGTTAAGGTTCTGTTTTCTTCCCTGAGTAACTGGCTCAGGATTAGGCCACATAGGGAAGGAATCTGATCAAGAATAGAAATTTAAGTTATCAGATTCTCCACAACTAAGTCAGAACCTTCCAGAAAGAACCTCTCACAAGCAGTGGTCCTAGGCACCTAATTCTGAAAACAAGGGCTAAATACCTGTTATTCTAAATAGTTCCAGAGGTTTTACATTGAAAAAAAAAAAAAAAATACAGCTGACCTGGTCGTATGACACAGATTTGAACTGTGAGTGTCCACTTAGATGAGAATTTTTTCAATAATAAATACTATAGTACTACACAATTCCAGGTTGGTTCAAAGTGTGAATGCAGAATCTAGGATACAAAGGAACCATGGATGTTGAGAAATTCTGTATATGGGGACTGTATGTTACATGTGGATTTCCACTGTGAGGAGGGCTGGCACCCCAACCCCCAGTGGTCCTTCAAGCCTCAACTATATTGCTATTACATACCGTTTCACTAAAAAACATCTTACATAGGAAATCATCTTTCTTGCATTCCATTCATTTGCTGCTGCTACTGCTAAGTCACTTCAGTCCTGTCCAACTCTGTGCGACCCCATAGACGGCAGCTCACCAGGCTCCTCCATCCATGGGATTTTCCAGGCAAGAGTACTGGAGTGGGTTGCCATTGTCTTCTCCAAGTTTCTGTTAAGAGAATTGAAAACATACATTTTCGAAGCTCTGTCAGACTTGCAGTTGAGGACTGTTACTTCCTTGGTGTCCTGTTTCACAGTGAAACACCTTGCCTAATACCAGAGTTTCTGTCCTGAGACTACCTTTAAAGAGCAGTTTTGTGGGCAAGAATCAGATACTTTACATCCCCTTCTCTTTCACCAAAGGCACATAGATCCTGAGTGTTTCCGGCCACTTCCGGCAGCCTCTCTAAGCATTAAAAAGGAAAAAAAAAAAAAAAAAAAAGGCCCTGCTTTGTGAAATATGGCAGAGTGTGAGTGTGAACTGGAAAGGGCCTGCCAGCAGCAGTTTTAATTCAAGTACTGCTCTCTTGTGGAACCCGTTGTTCCCTGTCAGAAACTGTAGTCTGTCGCCATCTGGTGGTCCCTCCGTCGTCGTCGTGTTGGAAATGGCGAGAATTGGGCGTCTTAAAATGTGCACAAGATTTGCCCAAATACAAATTACTCTATCCTCTTAGATTAATTTCTTTATTATTAGAGTATTTTCACCTTCAGAAAGGGACCATGTGACCGAAAGGGAAGGGACCATGTGACCATTATTTGAGGAACTCACCACTATTCTTCAGAAGAAAAGGTTGTAATTTCCGGAGTCCTCTCGGCTGCGTTCAATTCCAGCTGGAATTCTCTCTCGCTTGCCACAATTTTTAACCCTTTCCTGTCTTTCAGGGGTGAGTGTGAGTGTCTTCCAGGGGTGCCTGTTGTGGGTAGGGGTGTCGATTTAGCTATGGTTCCCAAGGCAAGTCCAGAATGAACTATCTTTAAAGTACACAATCACACCGAATTCGCTCCCACTTAAGAAAAGCTGAGTGTACGGTTAACAACGCCTCCCACAGTCCTCGTCTCGGGAGACAGACGTTTAAACGGTGAGCACTGCCATTCCTCCCCCCCTTTTTTGGTCATAAATTAGATGCTTAAAATAGACCTTAACGAGCAGGCAAAAATGAATTCACAATGTGGCTCCAAAATTACCTTTTCTGAAGGCTAAAAATGCTAAATGCGTCAAAAAAGATTGACGTTTCATATTTACTCACCTTGACGTGGACCTTATTTTACGCATAAAAATCTCTCCCGCAGCCCATTCGGGTGCCCCCTCCACTCCTTACTTCACCCACTCCTTTTTTTTCCTTTTCCGAAAGGTTTGGCTCCAAATCCACTTGGAGTTATCTTTAAACTTCCCAGAAAGGGGGCACTTGTAGGCGGAGGGTCATGTTCCCAAGCCCCAGGCATCCTTGACCTAAAGGGGAGTTGTCTTCTGAAGACACAATCGAGTAGCCGGAGCTGCAGGCTAGCAAAACCTCCACGCCCGGAAGAGAGAGACCAGAGGGGTCGCACTCGCCTCCTCTTTTTTCTGCCTCTGGGCATCTTGTTCCCATTTCTTCAAAGTGCTAAACCTTAGATCAAACGCAAACGAAACAGCTGGGCGGATACCACTCCCTTCCCGGCCACCCCTCACCACCGGTTCGAGTCCCTAGAGAGGATATCTTTTTACCACCCCCATTATCCAAAGCATCTTCCCCCGGGAGTAATAAAAGATAAAAAGAAGAGTGGAAAAATATAAACAAAAACATAGATCCCAAATATTCTGAAGAGCCAAAAGACAACCACAACCACCCTCCTTGCATATTCTTACTGGGGAGGCAAGAAGGGGGCGAGGTACTCCACCACCACCACCACCACCCCGCCCCAACAGGGGAAAACAAACCCAGCATTTACTGCCAGGAGGCGGATGGTGCGAGGGAGGCGGGTTTGCTAAATACTGGCAACCTAAGCCGACGAACTGCAGGCTTCAGCTTCCAAATCCTGGGCTCTGTCCTTGGTGCTGAAAGAGCCGTGCCCTACGTCCGAACTCGCTGTGCTGAAACTGTGGGATTCTGGGCCCTCAGTTCTTTACCATCTCCGCTGAGCCCAAGAGCTGGGTTAGAGTGGAAGAAATTGGAAACCAAACCAAACTCATGAAGTCCCCAAGACTGCTTCTCTCCCCTCCTAACTGGAATGTCCATGAATGCAGGGATAATATAAGTTGCCAAGAGTTTAAGTTCCCTGAAAACAGTGCCTGACACCAAGCATGTGATTAATAAACATTTAACATATTACTTACTGCTGCTGCTAAGTCGCTTCAGTCGTGTCCAACTCTGTGCGACCCCTGAGGCGGCAGCCCACCAGGCTCCCCCGTCCCTGGGATTCTCCAGGCAAGAACACTGGAGTGGGTTGCCATTTCCTTCTCCAATGCATGAAAGTGAAAAGTGAAAGTGAAATAGCTCAGTCGTGTCCGACTCTGAGCGACCCCATAGACTGCAGCCTACCAGGCTCTTCCATCCATGGGATTTTCCAGGCAAGAGTACTGGAATGGGGTGCCATTCCCTTCTCCATATTACTTACTAATATCATATTAAACATTTTAAAATTAAGGACAAGCAGGATCCTTCATTCCTCTCTTCCCCTCTATATAAAGGAGAAAGGGAGGGATATCCCTGCAGCTGGACAGACTCAGCTTTAATTTGCGATACACAGTCCTGTAGATTTCTTTCTCCAGCGAGATTATTTTATTGGCTAAAACGTTAGAGGTGAGCGTTTTGAACACAGAAATCAGAAGAGGGAGTGGTTGGAAGTGTCTGATGCCACAGGTGAAGGTAAACAAATCTTCCTTTCTGGGGAATCTCGGGTCTTGGGAGAAAGTGGAAGGGACAGAAGGTGAGCAGGCATCTTCCTGGTACAGCACACCCTGAGAGGAGCCTCCTCCGGCTGGCCTCCTAGCCCCAGCGCATCTTGAATGATTTATCACTAGCACCCGGGTCCTTGATTGGCTCAAACATTTCTCTTAGGGAGACCTGAGGAGGGGGCGTGGGTGGAATTCCGAGCCTTTTTTCTTAGTAAACTGCGTTTTTCAAGCGTGGCAGAGAAGCTGCACGGTGCGCGGTTTGGAGAGTTTTTCCTGCGCGTAGTGGGCACGCCCACCTGCCCAGTCCTGAGCTCTGGTACCCGGAGTTGCAGTGACCCACGCCCGCCCTTCTGCATGCTCTTCCGTTTTTAAAAAGTGCCCGAGGTCTTACTGTAAGATTGAGAGAGGGCAACAGTATTTTCTTTAGTATCAAGGGCAACGCGGTTATTTCAAACCTCACAATGAGAACCCTCTTACTAAATCGGACTGTATCTTCCCAGGCAGAAGGGCGGAATCTTCGGTCTCCCTTATGGAATTTTCAGTGCTTTGTAAGATTTTCGGCATTCCCACTGTGTAATGGTGAAAGGCAATAAGACATTCAGAGAGAAGAATCAGGATTCCGGTGGGCTAGCAAAGTCGAAGAAGTGTCCATAAATAACCCCTGCAGCATCGCAACAACAAAATCACTGTGAAAACGAGCAAAGAAATCACTGGTTACACTGTGTCACCCAGACACAATGATCAACTCTGTTTTGCCCTAAAGAAAAAGAAACTCGGGTGGAGGAAAGAGGACACCATAAATTAGAGAGGAGGGTGCCTGAGGGTTGGCTTGAAAAGGCGGGAGAATAACAGCCACGCCAGCCCCTCCAGGTGTTGACCCTGGGGCGCAAGGAAAGACCCGGCCAGCACAGGGCCTCTCGGTCTCTGGCCGCCTGGCGCCATCTGGTGGAAAATTTTCCGTGAACGCCTTTTTACCGCGAAGGGCTTTCGGAACGCGGCAGTTCGTTCAATCCGTCTAAACATTGCAAAAAGAGAAACCTTAAACAGCGTGAGACGAAGGGAGAGTGGAGGGGTGCGGGCCTGGACAGAGATGGCCGGTCCGCTTCCCCCAGCCCAGCCCCGGGCCACCTCTATGCTCGGTTCCCCTTGTGTGTGGAGCGGCGCTCGTGCGTGTTATTAACCTTCAGATGTGATCAATCAGGAGGACTCCTTTCCCCATCACCAAGGGAACCGAAGCTAGGAGGGAGCGTATAGTGGGTTGGAAATTGGACCCTTTTCTCTACGGAGGCACTCGGTAGTGTGCTCTGGTAGAGTACTTGGGGAAGCTCCGAGCAGGATGAGAAAACTGAAGTGAAAAAGAGATGGAGTCCTCTACGGGTCTGCGAGTTCTCTCCTCATCTCTGCGTCTTTTGCTTTTACAACAATCCTGGCTCAGTAGAGAGCCAGCAAGGACGTGACCCGGGGAGCGGTTTCCGCTCAAGGAGGCATCATAAAGCTGGGGGAGCCGCGGGGCAAGTAACTGAGGCAAAGCTACAGCTCTTGTCTTCTTGAGGATATGGTAATGGGGGAGAGGAGAGGGAGGGAGAAACACTCAGCGAGGCAGAATTCTTCATAGAATTTCTCTTTTCCTTCTCCTTACCCGACCCTCTGCCTAGCTCAAAAAAACAGCGTGTTGAGTACGTTCTGGATTACTCATAGGGCTTTTTCTTTTCTTTTTTCCGGGTGCAAACCCGTGATCTGGGTTTATAATCGCCCTATAAAGCTCCAGAGGCGGTCAGGCACCTGCAAGGAGCCCCGCCGCTCTGCCCACGAGCTGCCCCCGCGAGCAGCGGCCTCGTGATTCCCCCTGCTGAGCCGGTCCCCGCCTCCCCACTCCGCCTCCGCCTCCCCCAAAGCCAAGCAGCCGTCTCTTCGCATCGGTCTCCTCTCTTCCAGGAGCTCGCGTGCGGGACGGTGCTAGCAAAAGAGAAGCTGCAGCTGGAGGTGACGCTGGGCAGATTACGCCTGAGGCAGAGCCGGGCCGAGCCGGGCAAATCGCTGGGCGCTACGCAGAAGAGCGGTAGAAGCGCGCGGCTTGCTGTCTCCCAGCCTAGGTGGGTAAGCGCGCAACCGCCCGGACCTTCCCAGTGCCCAGCCGCGACTGTTCAGCTGGGTCCAGTTCAGCTGCGGTTTCATGGCCAACCCCCACCCCCAGAGTCTGTCATCTACCCTCCTGAACCGAGAGCGTCCCGCCCGCGCCAATCTTGGCTCCCGGTTCCTGCGCGATGCAGAGACCTCAGCCTTCACAATCATCCTATCCCCATCGGCGAGATTCAGCCCCGAGGACGCACAGGGGCTGAGGCTCACGCAGAAGTGGAGCGAGAGCGATTTTCTCCTCCGCTTCCCGGCTGCGAGCACCGGTCTCACCAACGGGCTCCTGGCCAGCAGCAGCCGAAGGCGCGACTCAGAGCGATAACCTGTTACTTCCCCAGAAACCGCTGTCTCCCCGCTGCCTACGTTGCTGTGCGAGTGCGCGCGCGGGGCTAGGTGTGGGGGTCCTATGGAGAGTGTGGAGGCGGTGGCCTGCGGGCGCTACTCTGCAGGCCCTTGTATCTACCCAGCTTTGCCCGCACTCTCTCTGTTCCCTGGCCTTCGGAAGCCATCGCACCAATGCTGAGCGCGGAGCAGGGACGCCGCGCACCTATCCTTATCTGCCGCCTCCTGCCCGCTGGGCACAAGTTGATTTCCCCGGTGATGTTCCCCTTTCTTGCTTCCCTCACTCTCCCCAGGTCGGTACAGCGAGAAATCCGGGGTGGAGGGGAAATACAGAAACAAGGACGGAGCCCGGTTGTTGGCTTCGAAATGGCTTAAAGCGGGTGGGGCAAGAGGGAGACGAGCGAGGTTCCGACTCGCTGCTTTCTGGCTGTCTGGAGTACAAGGTGACTGTATATCTTCCCCAGCCAAATCCGAGGGAGACCGTGAAAACACGAACCCCTTTTTCTCCTCTCACCTTGTCTCACCAAAGTCCCCGTTCCCTGGAGCAGTTAGCCTCCTTCTTTTCAGGGAATTAGCCAGACACAACAACGGGAACCAGACATCGAACCAGACGTGCCCGCCCTGTGCGCCCTCCTCCTGCTCACCGCCCCCCACCCCCGCCCCTCCCGCCTGCCCGCCAGCCGGCTGCTGAGACCCAATAGGGCTTGTCACGGCTGGGCTGGAAAATCGCGCACTGAGTCTTTCTAGCCCTCCTAGCCCAGCCGCCCGAACCCGCGCGACCTGCACTGGCCTTGGGTTCCCCTAGTCTCAGCGCTGCGCTCCAGGTCGCGCCACCGCGCCACCAGACTGGAGAGGAGCCCGGGGCTACGTTGCGAACGCCCGAATCCCAGAGCTCGCGTGCTCGTCTCCTCTTCCTCAGTCCCCAGCCTGGCGCTCCCCCAACCCAGCCCGCCGGCTGCCCTTCCTTTCGCCTTTCCCTAGCCCAGACTTCAGCGGGAGCGTCCGCGCCCCCGCCGGCTCAATCGCCTCCCGCGCTCCTGGACCCCGGAAGCCCTCCCCATACAGCTCTCGAATCTCTTTGCAGCCTTTTCTAGTGCCCGACCGGCCGAGGACCCCGGACAGCAGAGGCCTCGGGACGACCGAGCTGATGGCGTCTTCGACCCCTTCTTCGTCCGCAACCTCCTCGAACGCGGGAGCGGACCCCAATACTACCAACCTGCGCCCCACAAGTAGGTCCTGCTCTAGTTTCCTATCAAATGATAGGGGCGCTGGGACCTGAGGAGTCTGCGCTGGTGTAAAGGGAAGGGGGAGCGCGGAGATGATGGAGGCTAGAAAGAAATGGGGCCCTGACCCAGGTCCCAACCAGAGGTCGTTCGACTGCCAGGGATGCTAGGTGATTCCAGGGCGCTAAGAGAGTGGGAACCACACAGGGTCGGAGCGGCGGCGATCTTTCGCTGCGGGTGAAGGACGCGCGGTGAGAGTGTTGTTTTTGTTGTGTTGTGTTGTGTGTGGTTTCTTTGCTAGGTGAGACGACCGGGGTCGGTGCACGGGGCGACGTGAGGAGCTGGGAGGCTCAGAGGGAATAGTTTTCTATCTCCAGATTTCGTTGAGCCGAGATCTGACCCCTCCCCCTCCGTCTTTCCCCCTGGAAGTCTATAATCAGCGGAAATTTCGACGTTAATTGCAGCTTTTAGAAAACTCGGGGTCCCTAATTGCTCCAAATTTGCGTCGAGCTATTGACGAGTGAGGGAGAAGCCAGTGGCGAAAAAGGAGCATAAAACGTTCTGAGATTAAGCCTCTACATTTTAGACAATTAATTACATTTCAAAGACAAAAAAAAAGTGGGCCACATTCTGAGTGGCAAGAAGTGGGGAACAAGGAGGAGACCAGAAGGTTTGCCAGGGAAGAAGGAGAGCAGCCCTCTCCTTTCTCCGGGCCAGGAGACCTGACAGCAGTGGACACCTCCCAAAGAGTGAAAGGGAGAATGAGATAAAAGGTGGTGGGAAGATTTATGTTTCCCCATCCCTAGCTCGGTGTGGCTCTTCAACCCATTTGTAGAATCTGGGCTTAATTCGGATTGATTTCCTACCTCTTTGGAGAGGTGGGAAGATGGAGAAATTGTTTTCCGTTTTCCACTTTAGATTGAAATGGTCTCCCTCCAAATCTATCAGCTCCAGAGAGTAAGGGCCCCAAAATTTCTGTATAAAAAGGGGGCTTAAGGGTGGTACTGTGATTGGAAAGAGGACTTATTGCTCCGCTTTTATGGCACTTTCTATAAGCTTGAGAAAACATCAATTGTTCTCAACAAGGAAGGTTGGCAGGGGGTGGAGGAGGGAGTGGTCAGGTAAGCCCTTTATCCTACCCATAGGTGCTACCCTTGGCTTCTTGGCAGGAGACCTCCTCTTAAATTTTTAGACTGCTTTCCAGTTCCCTTTGCAGCTCCAATGCTCCACCCCCAGGGAAGCTACAATTACCCACACAATAAAGAGGGACTCAAGAGAGCCGCCAGCCTTGGTGGCTCGTGAGCTGCACACTGGCCATCAGAGCTGATCGGAGGCCTTAGTGCCTTTGTCTGTTGCTGAGGCACAGATGGATTTCTCTTCCAGTTCTCTCCACATTTCCCGCCCCTTTTCTGCTGCCTTGGCAAGGGTGGGTATGCATAGTGTTCATCCACCCTCGAGTCCTGCAGCCCCATCACACCCCTACTTCCCAGAGGCAGCCTCCAGTGGAGCCCATGTGCCCAAACCTAGGTCCAGACCCAGTAGAGGCACTGACCTGAATTCGTTCGTGGCCTGGAGGTCGTGCCCGGAATTCGCCAAGGCAGAGGGAAGATCCTGAAACACAGGTTCTGAGAAGCACCTGTCTTGTTTCCCGCCCCAACAGCCCAGCTGCGGTGAGCATCCCAGACTGCACTCACTCACCTGGCTCTCTACCCACTCTCGCCTGCCCAGCTGGCTCTGCTTCTCTGCTCCTCCAAGGTCTCCTGGGAAGTGGCTTTGCTTAATTCACACAATCTTACACAACCTCTTACTGCAGCGACCCCGCCTCTTTGCCCTAGACCACTCAGTCTTCCCTACATCAAAGGGGCTCTCTCACTTCCTCTTCCCATCTCACTCCCTTTCTTTCACTATTTTCCCCAACTCTAAAAGGCAGTGCAATGGGTCTGAACTCCAAGCCATAGCTGAGTGACCTTGGAAAACTCTCCTCACCTCTCTGAGCCTCACTGTTATTATCTGTAAAAATGAGTCTTAGATTAACACTCCTCTTGCTTCATAGGGTTATGAGGATTAGGTGGGATGACATTTACAGTGAAAGCACTGTACCGGGTGGAAATAGCACTTTACCTTAAAGGTGCTGTTACTGGGGTTTAGCTTTTGCACTGATTTACTGTCTGTTGCAGGAACTCCATCTATGACACGCTGTCTCTCTGACATCGGGCTAGTTCCTCTCCCCGCTGAGGCTCTGTTGTGCCTCGGGTTTAATGGATGTCACTCTCCTTATCGCAGCCAACATTCGCGCGGGACTAAAGGCACCGGCCAGGATGGGGTGGGGGATGGGAGGGACTCGAGACGCCTTGCTATGAGGAATCTGAGAATTTCTCGCTAGGCCCACCACACCAGGTCGCACGCGGGCTCCTCAGGCACCCCTGTACTCCTAGATGGAAGTTGAACCCTGAAGGCAGGCTAGACACTGAGGAGTCTGAGAATACGGCAGCTCCTGAGTCCCCGATTTAGACCTCGAGAAAAAGTGTCTGATTCCCTTTACTTCTCGAGATGCCGGAGGGAAGGGTTAATGAGGGGCAGGTTAGGAAGAGGGGGCAGGGATGAAGACCCCAGGCGGACTATTGTCTTACTGACTCCCCCAGTCCCACTGAACAGCAGCCAAGCGAGCCCGATCATCTAGTCAAATACTATTTTTCACCCAATTAATTCCTGAACTCTTCCGCGACCCCATTTCATGCCAGTTTATTTTAAGCTGCCACTCGGCTGGAGACCCGCCAAGAAATTATGAGACGCGTTGGTCCCAGATGTCTCTTGTGTTCCCTTTCCTGGCTGCTGTGGTCGCCCTTCGGGCAGAGACCAAGGGACAGGGCCTGCGGGTGGGTGCTGGGCAACTGAGGAGCCAGCCCTGTCCCACTCCGCGACCCCTCGGCGGCTACCCGACTTGAATCGCTGGGGTCGCCTGGAGACCCAGCAGAGCGCGGGGCGAGCGGTCTCTCAGAGACACTGTTCCGTATCTGAAGTAAAATCGGAAAGGGACTGTGGTGGGTTCTCTGAGGGCACGAGTCTCCCTGTCAGCCCAAAGGTCAGATTCAGCTCGTTGGGGAAAAAGCTATTTAATGAGGCGCACTGGCAAAGACCTGCCCCCACCCTCTCCAGAACACCTTTGCCTTCGACCGGGTCCCAGACTGTCCGAGCCTCACTGAACGCACGTCTCTTGTTTTCTAGCGTATGACACCTGGTGCGGGGTGGCCCATGGATGCACCAGAAAACTGGGGCTGAAGATCTGCGGTGAGTGAAAGGGCCCGCTGGGCCCCAAAGGCCTTCGAGGCGAGCTGGCTTAGCGGGTTTGGGAGAGTGGGATGTAAGTGGAAGGGAATCCTGGCTTCTGAATGTTTTCAGAAGTGTCTACAGCCCCGACGCCGGGCGGAGACGCTCCTCTGCGGGTCTTGACCTTCATCTGCCCTCTTTTGACCTGTTCCCAAGGGATCTTTTCCAATAGGGTCCGGGGTCTGGGATTCCCTGGCTGGGGACGAGCACAGCGCCCCAGCACTACAGCCTCGCTCGCTCTTCGTGCCCCGCGCTGGGGCAGTTCTGACCGGAGGGTTCGGCCTGTGTGTCGCGAAGGTGAAGTAAAAGGTCTGGCTTTCCTGGACAGCAGGCCCAAGGCGAGATACACGGCTGAGAGGGTGGCTAACGCGTCCTACCTCTTCCGCCTCCACCATTGTGGGTTGAAAGTGGGCTTCTCGGCTGGACATTTTTGCCCCGAGATGTCAAAACGGATTCAGATTGCGTTCTTTGAGGCCTTGGAGGCCAAAAGAAAGGATTGCCAGCAGCCCTAGGTGGCCTGCCTGGAGGAGGTGCGGGCAGTGCAAGCTAGGGGTTTTGCGGAGCTTGCCCTTGAAGGGAGAGGCGGGAAGGGAAAGGGGGCCAAGGGGACGTGGGCCCGCAAGAGGGAAAGAGGGGGTGTCGGGCATGATAGGTCAGAGAGGAAGGAACAATAGGTCTGGGAGCTGGAAGGGAGGAAAGAACAGCTCTCCATAGACGTGAAGATCTGAAATGAAAACGCCCAAGGGGGTGTGATTTTTTTTTTTTTTTAAAGGAAAAAAAGATTTGTTCGAAGGGACACAGCTGAGTGGCTCCAGCTGAACAATGAGGACTTGCTTTCCTTGCTACATTTCACCGTCTAAAATCTCTAGCCTTATCGGGCCCAGAAAATACGGACGTCCCCGGGCAGGGGCTGGAGAGGCGGGGGAAGATTAACGAGGGGCTTGTTAAAAGGCAGTCCCTCAGCTGCTGCGCTCGGGAGATAGCAGCGGCGTGGGCGCCTGCGCCCACCCAGCCCCGCGAGCAGGCCGGCGAGCCCGTGGCCTCTGGGACAGATCTTCCTGGGGCCCTGCATCCCAGGGCCCCAGGGCGGCGGCAGTTGGTGGCCTGAGCGAGAAGACTTATTTAGCAGTTTCTGGGAGAAACCCACTCTCCCCTGCCTGACCGCGCGGCGCCCTCCTTGCGATTCTGGGGCTTCGTCCCCTTGGTCGTAGGAGCAGCAATTACGGCGAGGAAGGGTTGCTCAACTCCAGGACCTAGGCGTTCTGCGGGGAAAGCCCAGCCTTGGCCTTGGCCCTCTCTCCTGCACGCGAGTCCCGGGCCGCGTCCCCGCGCGGGGGCAGCAGGCGGCGGCCCAGCTTTGTTCTATAAATAACCCCCTCCCCCCGCCGCCATTCCCGACTTAATAGCCCGTTTCGCGCCAGGTCCCATCGGCGGCCGCGGCGCTTGGCTACGTCAGCCGTCATTGTCATGCAGCTGGGCAAGCAGAACTGAGCGGGCCCTGGGCGCCCGCCACGGTCGAGGGCGGGGTGCGGGCGGCTGGGGCCGAGAGCTGCTTTCCCCGCGGTGCAAGCTTTGCTTGGAGGGCGACCCTCGTCCATTCCGGTCCTGGCTTCCTGGCCTCGATCCCAGGCGGTGCCCCTGTTGCCCCGACTGCAGCCCTTCGGAGTCTGGGAGAAAAAAAAAAATCTAAACGCCGCTTCGGGAGACACACCCGAAGTGCCCCGAAAGGGTAGAGGGGCAGGAGCATCCCTGAATCCGGGATTAGGTGTCCCGGAACTGGGGTCCGCGAACTGGGGAGTAGAGGCTTGCATTAACTTCCCCGAAGAGGAGCTCTGGCGGAATTTGGGGGCTACCATCCTCGGGGAGTTTCTTCTGTTTTTACCCTCCTCCCCGACATTAATTTCAAGAAAAGTTGGAGAGGGCTGGCTGTTTGCCCACGGGAAACTGGCTTCTGCTAGTATGCAAGCTTTGGGGGCCACAGGCTAGAAGGCTTTACAATAAGTTCGATTCCGAAAGGCAACACCGAGAGGATTTGTTTTTCCGTACTTTGAGCCGGCTTGGGCTTTCCATTTTAGTCTAGCTCCTGGAGGCAAAGTACAGTCTTTGATTTTGACCTGAATCCACAGCCCGGTCCTCTCCTCCACACACAGATACCCACCCGCTTTCATCCCAGGCCTTCGTAGGCTTGTAAGGTGCCCTCTTGGCCTGACACTATCCAGGTTGGTTTGACCTTTCACCTTAAGATGGTTGAGGGGACTAATGGTCATCTTCTCATTTCCAAATCCATTGCCCTGGGTAACCCCTATTAAACACTTCAGTGCCTTGCCGAGATTCAACCTCTTCCACTCTCCTATCCCCTCTCCTAGATCCCCAACCAGAAAAACAAAGCTGCTAGGAAGGCCCCTGGTCTCACCGGTGGGACCCTTAGTTCTGGAGGCAGAATCACCTGGGAAAGCAGTCAGCCAGGAGAAACCCCAGGACTTGCCAAGAGGTGGAGAGCAGGGTGGCTACAGGCACGATGGTGTGACCTAAATAGAAGGAGATACAGGGAGCCCTGAGTTCTGTTACTGTGCTCTGCTGACTTACTGGTGAGTCCTTGGGCCTCAAAGACTTCTTTATGCAGAGCTCCCAAAATGGCTCCCAGTTACAGCCCCTGAGCTGTTTCATTTAGCCCCGTGTGGTGTGTTTACATGTGTGTCGTATTTTGTGTCAGTCACCAGCTTTTAAACATAGATTTCAATTTCTCTATACTTGCCGTTTCTTGAAACTAAAAAAAAAAAAGTGTTTGAGGTGGAGGAGAGATCTGGCAGAGTACTCATGTCCCATAAAAATCAGGAAAAGAGCCCCTTCCTCTAGGGAGATGCAATCCCATGCTGTAGCTTGATGGGTGACAGCATGGGCTTGGGCTTCAGGCCTCACTTGCTCCCTTGACCAGGCAAGCCTTATGCCAGGCTCACTTCAAAGCCCCACTTGGAAACAACCAGCTTGAACCCAGTGCTCTCTAATTCCTCACACTTCCCCCAACTCATGGGGCTGATTAGGCCTTTGAGTTTGGGGTCAGCTGTGAGGAACCAGCAGCACAGCCCAGAGAGGCCCCACTAAGGCAAGTGGAAGAGAGCCGAAGCTGCGGTCAGCTTTGATCAGGTTGTAACACCTCTTTGCCTCCTACGACTGTTAAGTGACCAGTTGTTCACAGGCTTAAAGTGAGTGAAAATTGTTCAGTTGTGTCTGACTCTTGGTGACCCCATGGACTATACAGTCCATGGAATTCTCCAGACCACAATACTGGAGTGGGTATTCCCTTCTCCAGGGATCTTCCCAACCCAGGGATCAAACCCAGGTCTCCTGCATTGCAGGCAGATTCTTTACCTACAGTCTGAGTTACCAGGGAAACCAGGTCCTTATAACTGAGATATAGAGCAAAAGGGAGTACAGTCTGCATCAGTCTCAGGGGCCTCTGCTTCTAAGACCACTTGCTAGCCAGGGAGGTTGTCAAGGCACTAACCTCAGTGTCCTTGAGGACATTGTCCACCACCTCATTGTCCTTGGAGAAGCATACAGTTCCTTCCAGAACCTCTCAGAGCCCAGGGAGGCTGGGGCTATTGATCTTTTATTGAGGCTCCAAATACTTTAGAAAACATATACCTTCCCAAAAAAGTGTTATTCTGCAAATCATATCCATTAAATGTTTACATTAGCAAATTAATGGCTTTTATCACAGAAGGCAATGACACCCCATTCCAGTACTCTTGCCTGGAAAATCCCATGGATGGAGAAGTCTGGTGTCCATGGGGTCGCTAAGAGTCAGACATGACTGAGTGACTTCCCTTTCACTTTTCACTTTCATGCATTGGAGAAGGAAATGGCAACCCACTCCAGTGTTCTTGCCTGGAGAATCCCAGGGACGGCAGAGCCTGGTAGGCTGCCATCTCTAGGGTCACACAGAGTCGGACACGACTGAAGCGACTTAGCAACAGCAGCAGCATAATGTAGTATTGGCTCAGATGGTAAAGAATCCGCCTGCAATGCAGGAGACCTGGGTTCAATCCGTGTGTTGGGAGGATCCCCTGGAGAAGGGAATGGCTACCCACTTCAGTATTCTGGCCTGGAGCATTCCATGGACAGAGGAGCCTGGGAGGCTACAATTCATGGGGTCGCAAAGAGCCCGACACGACTGAATGACTTTCACCATCATGATATAGTATAAGTTGTGCTATGCATAAGATAATTACAAGATGTATAGAACACACTAGTTCCTAGTGGCTCAAGAATGGGATGCAGGTTTAAAGTGGCGTTGTAACTGTCATCTTCCATTCCTATTAGGACACCTCTGGGAATGCCTGTGTCAAGAACTCTCTTGGAGATAATACCCAAAGCCCAAATGCAGGTCCTCGTCCTTTCCCAGAGGACAGGAGATGCTCAGGGGTTTCAAGGCAGAGACTTTTCCAGGGAGTGAGTCAGGGCCAACCAGAGCCAACCAGAAATTAGAGACCTGGAGAGAAGGAGTTCAGCAAGGCAGGACCTCATCTCCATTAGGACACATGCACATGGTCTTTTCAGCCTGAGAGATTCCACAGCTGCCAGATTTGGGCGTAGGGGAGCAGTCTTACTCAGGAGCCAGGTGATCCTGCACCCCTCTGGTAAGTGAATGAGGGCTTCTGGTTTGGGACACTAAGGGTTCGAAGGAGGAACTCAGAAAGTAGGAGAAGAGGTGGGAGAGAAGATGCAACCCCATCTTCATATCTAAGTGTGGAGCTCTATTATAGGGTATCCCCAGCCTTCTGATGTCCTTTGGAGCTTTAGTGATACGTTTAAAAAGTGCTGGGAACAGTGGAAGGCCTGGTGCCTCTGCCTTTCTAGTCTTCCCTCCAAAAATAGACCCTGTTCCTGCATGTGGGAGGATTCTAATCACCCTGGCCTTCCCCCTGCATTCCTCCTTCCTCCACCCCTCACCACTGAATTGCAGTCCTGGGGAAGTAAAGCTGAATTTCCCCAGAATAACTTGCCTCTCTCCCAACTTCTTGGGACTTTCCTCCAAGCCTGCCTTGTGACATTTGTGACTCCCCAAGGATCTTGGAATCTACAAATACAGCTTTGGGGTCACCAAGAAACTTAGAACTTTCTTCCTCTTTTCAGGGTGTTGTATTTCTGACTAAGATTGAGACTGAGTTGGAGGAGATGAGGGAAGGAACAGAAGCAGGGATGGGTGGAGGTACTGAGGGAGGAAATAGTGCTCTTGGCTGGCAGAGTCTCCAGCCCTTTCAGCTCAGCCTGCTTCTGGGTTTGCCGCTGCTAATGTTTGCACTGCTCTCCTCAAGCAGGAGAGATTTCCACCCCTTCTGAGGGGCAGAGGGGAGGGCTTTGACTCCCACCCTGGACTCAGAGTTCATCTCCATGGAGTTCTTCTCAATGTATTACACTGTTGGTCACCAGCTGCCAAACTGTAAGCTCCTGGAGAAGAGGGGATCTCTCTTATCTTTATTTGTCCACCATCCTAAATGGTTAGCTTAAGTCCTTTTCCACAATAGGTGCTCAATAAGTATTTATAGAATTAAATGTCACCAGACATAAAATTTTAGGCTTTCTTGTCTCTTTCTCCAATACCTTTATTTAAGAGGGGGAGGGAACAGGGAAAGCTGTACTTTAGGTTTGGGTCCGAAAAATTAAACTTACATTCAACCCTGGTAGCGTTTACCTGGTGTACCCAAGGAAAGCATCTTCCCCAGTGCTGGTCCTCACCTCCTCCTCCCTCTGGCTGCACAGCCCGTAAACTCAGTACTGGCAGCATCCTCTCTGTTTGCATCCCTTCCCTTAAAACCCCATCCTGGGGCTGGTTACTGGACTGGAAGCTGTCCAATTGACTTAATTCTGCATTCACTGTCATGTTCAGAGAGGAGAATGGGCTTCACTTACTGTTTTTCTCTCTTGCATGACTGGGTCTGTACCACTGATGACACTTGACACTGCCCCCTCCCCGCCTGAAGGCGAACAGTGCCAGGGCCCTTACATTGAAAACACAGACACGCGGCTTCTTCTCAGGGGATGCGAGGATCCTGCTTGGAGAGTCAACCTGGGCCGGCAGCTAATCCTGTGAGGCTGGGAGTTCGCTGCCCTTCCTCTGACCCAGCTTCTTGTGCTACAGGCTTCTTGCAGAGGACCAACAGCCTGGAAGAGAAGAGCAGGCTTGTGAGCGCCTTCAAGGAGAGGCAGTCCTCCAAGAACCTGCTTTCCTGTGAAAACAGTGACAAGGATGGCCGCTTCCGACGCACAGAGACGGACTTCTCCAACCTGTTCGCCCGAGGTACTCCCCACCCCCACCCCAGCCCCAGCGCTAGCCAGTAGGCTCCTTATTGGAGTTTCTTTACTTTCTCCTGAAGTTTTGCTGATCTTACCAAAAGAAGTTGTTATTCCCTCTGAAGCATCATGAAACTGCTTTCCCAACGTCTGATTAGAATATTCTCCCCCTTCCATACTGTCCAGGTCGCCATCCTTTGAAAGCTGGATGAGGATAATCCGTAAAACAATCAACTCTAAAGATACTTGCAGGGACAAATATAGATTGATAGACTCTGAAAATCCAGAACAAGCTTACATATAAGAAAATCCAGTGATTCTCTTAATAACGTTTATGCTTCAAGGGTGGTGGCCACCACCACAACAAAATCGCCCTGTGGAGAGCTGTGTAACTGGGCCTCATGACCAAATTGCTGTCCTAAAGCTCATTTTTCTTTTGAAGATCTTTCAGTCACTACTGCTGCCCCTTCAACAGTCTCAGCAGGTGCTTTCCCAGTCTTTCCTGATGAGCTCAAAGGTAAACCCATCACCACACCCTTCCATGAGCTCCCCACAAGCCGTGGAGGCCAAACCAGAAGAGTAAACAAGACTCACAAAATATGAGAGGGATAATCTGAAGAATAGACAAAGAACATCATTACAGCCAGTCTGTTCTTGAGCTGTGACTGACAGCTTCAGCTTTTCTCCATGGCTGCCTCGCCTGTCTGACTCTGCCTAACAAAAGTTGGAACACAGAATCATGTCCTGGCATCCCAAAAGCCGAGCTGCAAAGGATAAGGTCAAGAGACAGGCAGGAGTTCCCTCTCTCACCCTCCTAAGCCTCATCTTCCAATTCTAGTTTTCAGTCTAAGGACATAAAGAACCACTGTCTTCAGGGAATCCTCAGCCTCTACCAACAGAAGCCTCACCTTTCACCAGCAATAGATCAAGCACATCATAATAACACCAAACCAAAAGCCCAGTGTCTGAGCCAGAAGTACAGAGACATACCTGGTACTAGGGCAGCAAGACAGAGCCCTGTACATCACACGCCTGATAGGTGCCCAAATGAATAACAGTAGTACTGAGCAGTGGTAGGCTGCTCATGGCTTCTCAAAGCTTTCTATTTATGAGCATATTAACTGTCAGAAAGTCTGTGAACTCCCAGGGAGTATAAGCAACACTTCTGTGTATATGATTATGTACATTTTTCTGCAAAGATGGTACACCAGATAATACACATAAGTATCCTGGAAGGAAATTAGGCCTATAAAGATACCATGGATATTAGGGATTTCTAAGTTGAGGGAATCCAGATAGGAGTCACGTGATAACCACTCATTGACTTTTCCCCCTCAGATCTGCTTCCAGCTAAGAACGGGGAGGAGCAGACTGTGCAGTTCCTGTTGGAGGTGGTGGACATACTCCTCAACTATGTCCGGAAGACGTTCGATCGCTCCACCAAAGTGCTGGACTTCCACCACCCCCATCAGCTGCTGGAAGGCATGGAGGGCTTCAACTTGGAACTCTCTGACCACCCCGAGTCCCTGGAGCAGATCCTGGTTGACTGCAGAGACACTCTGAAATATGGAGTCCGCACAGGTAATGTTGAGGTCCAAGTGGACCTGCAGAAGCACCTTTGCCCTGCAGCAGACCTTTGCCAGTAGTCAGGATATCAAAGTCATGTTGAAAGAGAAACACAGACCCTGGTGAAGGAAGCAGCAAAGTACTCCCTGACCACAGACCCTCCAGAGGCACCAGCAGTTGGTGGAAGGCCCAACCCTGGCCTTATTATTATTTATTGTTGTAAAAGCCCATCATTATTTATTGTTGTAAAAATAGACTTAAAGGCTACAGATACATGGTGCTGTGTCAAGTTCTATATAGAGTTTAATTGTTGATTTTAGGTCATTCACAACCTAAAGAGAGCAGAATGGTCCATCCCTCACTTCTTTTCTCTCTTCCATTTTCATCCGTTTCTCATTTCTGATGAATCCTATGCTTGCCTGTCCCTGAAACTGGGGGGTATTGGGCCCACTTCCTTTTCTTTCTATACTAGTTTCCTATGGCTGCTCCAAACTGGATAACTTAAGACAACAGAAATTTATATTCTCTCACAGTTCTGAAGGTTCACATTCTGAAGGCTAGAAGTTCAAGATCCAGGTGTCTGCAGGGCCATGCTATCCCTGAAGACTCTTGAGTGGGATCCATCCTTACCTCTTCCATCATCTAGTTGTTGTGAGAATTCCCTGGCATTCCTTATTTTGTAGATGCATCACTCAATCTTTGCTTTCACCTCCACATGACATTTTCCACGTGTGTGTGTCCAGATTTCTGTCTTCTTTGGATTAGGGGCCGCCCCAATCCAGTGTGGCCCCATCTTAACTTGCTTACATCCACAAAGACCCTATTTCCAAATGAAGTCACAGGAATCAGGGGTTAACACTTGAACGTGTCTTTTACAGGACACGGTTCAACCCACTGCACCTTCTATTTTCCAGGCCCCTGGGCCACACACTTATACACTTGTCTCATTCTGTTCCATCATGTGGAGTTTAGAGGTTCTGAGGTATCAAATGCTGTCTCCACTGGGGAGCCCTGGAGGATACCCTCTTTCCTCCTTTCTGTGTTATAGGAGCTCTCTCTACTTGGTAATCCTGGCCAAAGTGCCTCAAGTTCAATGACTTTGGGGATCTCTGTCTGGCTCTTTCTAAGCCTAGGAATCAAGCAGTGGTTTCTTCTTCCTACCAACTTTCCCCCGCTGCATCCTGGCTTTCCTGAGCTCTTGGGCAAACAGATGGACAGGAATTGGCAGTCCGTGGCATAGTTGTCACCACAGGGAAGCCCTCGGGGCCATGACTGGTAGCATCTTATTCTCTCTCTCTCTCTTTCTCTTCCCTTTATTATCTTGCTCACTCTTCCTAGTCATTTGAAGATATGACTGGGGAGGGTGTGGTAATAGAGCTGAGTAAGACTACTGGATGTTAAAAACAAGGGTTATAATGAAATAACGAGGCTTGCCAAAGAATTCCCAAACAGCTTTTGAAATCTGCCAACACCACTGGTTATAAGAGTAGCTTCCTTGAATAACTGCAAGATGGCCAAGACTCAGTTATATTACAAAGTCTGCATTTGATTTTGAAAGAAAAGTGCACTCGTCAGTCCAGTTCTATCTCACCTTGGTCTGATGGCTAATCTGTTCCTGGATATTGTTTCACGTTTGTCTGAAGGCATTTGTTAGTCTGTGTCCATCTTTTGTCTTTGTTATGCAACATGATTTGGATATATTGTCAACTGGTGTGATTGCATTTATTTATGATTCAAACTTGTATTAAAATGAAATATTTGTTTTCAAGTGAGTATTAAATATATACATATGTATACACACACACACTTATTTAAATGGACTTCAACAAAATTAGGTATGTTGTAGGAGATACAGATTTTGTTGGTACTGACATAAGTAGAACAAAATGATCTAGTTTAAGCTATTTAGAGTAATCTACATGAATGTCTGGAATCTGGCCTTGAACTTACACTAAGCTTACTATTTATGCTTCTTTTATTTTCTCTAAAGATCAGTACTATTTTTCAAGGACTCTTGGAGTGCAGAGATTGGTATATTCTGCTATAAGAAGTCCTAGTCCAGATGTTCTGAATGAGTCCTCGTCACATGGAGGGAAGGGCAGACTTTCAAAGAGAAGGACTCAGATCAGGAACATTCCCACATTAGCTCTCTGACAGTTATTTCAGAAGCACAAGCAATTTCCGCTGGAAACACAGCAGTCAGCACATCTTTCTAACACCAGTTCTCTGTCAGACACCCCTAGGTAATCTATTGCGATGGCTCCTTCATGACAGCCAAACCTGCTGTGTGGGGTTGGGTTTTCCCGTGAATGCCAAATTGGCCAAAATTTGGCAATAATCCTGAATTTTCGATTGCCGAGAACAAAGCCTGATAAAGCATGTGGTGGGTTGAAAAGGGCTTTTGAGTTATATAATAGTATAAATCATTTTACCAACAACTCAGTGAATGAATAAGGCTGTGTCTGCCCCTGTTTCACAGAGCAGATGCCAGGTCACCTCAGCAACATATGTAGTTTAACAGTCACCCGACTATATGTGGGCAAAACACACCAGTGCTTGACATCATTTTGGACTGTCACAGAGGCCCAGAGAGTGATGGCATGCCTTGGCACCAGCCACAGAGCTGGCATCAGCTCTCACAGGCACAGGCCCCCTCTAAGGCCTGCAGCCTCTTCTTCTCCCTGAGTATACATTAACTTGGGGATTAAAAGCTTGAGATATTAAATTAAAAATTGAAATATTTATGGAGAGAAATGCGACCACCACATCCAGATTTGCATTTAAAAAAAAAAAAAAACACAGCAACAGAGCTCATCTGGAAATCAACAAATAAGATACTGGACAGATTTTTCTTTTTATGACATTGGATTTTTAATTTAAAAGCATTATGTTTTAGAAACATGAGTTTGAGAGACATCTTCAGTGCTAAATGTTGATAAAGGGTGGGTCAACCTCCCCTTCCTTCAGTATTCTTGGGCAGCGCTATTAGGCCATTGGGATGGAGGTCCCATCACTGTGGCCTAGTGGAGTGGAACTTTTGAACTGAAGACAGCTTAAAAAATCTGAGTACGCCTTGATACTTGTCTGTTACCCACCCCTTTAGGTCATCCTCGATTTTTCAACCAGCTCTCCACAGGATTGGATATCATTGGTTTAGCTGGCGAGTGGCTGACATCAACTGCCAATACCAATATGTAAGTCCCACATATTATTTTCATGTAAGCCATGCTGTCTGAGTATGGCTTGTTGGGGTAAAAGTCCAATTCCAATTCCAATGGTTCTATAAAAATTTTATTACATTTGCCTTAGTCGTCTTTTCTCTTAAAATCTTTTAGGTTTATCACAGTTCTGAATTAATGGTGGATGGTTGATAAGCTATATTTTAATTGAATAATTCAGTTTAATAAGAACATGGTCATAGAAGTAATAACTAACTTTTAAAGTTTAGTGTGAAACTTCATGTTAAAAGACTTAGCATTTCTTAATGATATGTTTAAAGTAGTCATGTTTTGGGGTACGATCTTGGTCTATTTTCCCACCCAAGGATATTGTTCCTTATCATTTAAGTCATATTTTCTTCAAAATTAAAGGGGACTGTAAAGCCACAAACCAATTTGATCAGCCTATGCTCAACTAAAAATTCTAAAACAATTCATGTACTGATAGTCCTTTGAAAGGAATTATATATTCATTTGAAAGGAATTGTATATTGCTTTGAAAGGAATTATACGTTCCTTTCAAAATAATTGATTGTTTTTCTGAATGTGAAATTTTTTTCATAATTATTTGAGTAAGCAAAGCCAAAGTCTTCCAAAGTCTTTGTTAATAAGTTCTTGTAAATTTATTTGAAACTGATCTAAAGTCCTGGTGGGTAGGAGGGGTGTGTGTGCAAGTAATATTTGGGTTCTCTTCTGGTTATCACCACACAGTTTATTCTTACATGCACATGCCCTCTCTGGAGACAAGGACAGATTACTAGCTGATGGAAAGTCATCATATCCTACTGAGTACTGTCTTTTCTTTAACTTTATGATAATGTTTACAGCTCTCTGTATATCCAGACAGTGGTACCACATTCTATGAAAGTATCCAGAGGGAAATAATATGGTTATTGCAATAATTTTTAAATGACTTTATAAGAGTTATATGGATTTTAGTCACTAGAAATATTTGGAAAATAACTATCTACTTTTTAAGTTTGTGGTAAAATAGACTTGAAAAATAAATTTAGCTTAAAGAGTGGTATTATTTAAAAAGAGAAATTTCATTTGACATCAAGATAGAATGTAAGTTATTAAAGTTCTAGGTATTCTATTTTTCTTAAATGAACTACTGCCAGCCACAAAGCCTGAAAGGGCATTTTAAACTTATATTGATTTGTGTGTGTTCCAAAGCTGTTTAATGCTGTGGAGTATTTTAAGTTTTTGAGTATTTTAAGTATTTTAATGCTCAAAATAATTAACTAAATTCAGAAAATTTTCTATTAATTAAGGATTCCTTCTTTGTTTATTAATTTAAAACAATGACAAAATTTAAAAAGCAAATGTGATAACCAAGGCCATTAGTGCTAAAAGGCATAAAAGATTAAATTGATTGAAAAGCAAAATGGTTTCCTTGCTCCCTGCTTGTAAATCAAGGTTAACTTCATGGATTGTCCATGTTGGATCACTGAGGCTCTGGAGAGCTGGGAGGAATTCGGGTCAAAGATACAATCACCTGTATGATCTCCTCAACAATACCTCGTCTTCCAATCTTTATAATCTTTGTGGTTTGTGAGATAAAAAAACATATCAGCAAACATAGGCATCATAATATATTAATTATAACTTTAAAAAGATGCTAATGCTTAATTGAACATCTCACACTAAGGATTTTAATTAGAAAGTTTAGCTTTTTAAAAGAAACTTAAGTATTTAGAAAATAAATGAGAAAAATAGAGTAAAAGGTATATACACATTAAGGCCCAAGGACCCTTAATTATATATAGGCACTGAATTCATTCAGTGTCTTTAAATGTGTATTCTGTAGGCCTCTTGGCTGTGATCTCCATATATATATGTATGTGTGTGATATATATGTATATATATATATATATCTCCATATCTCCATGTTATATATATGTGTGTATATATATATATGTGTGTATATATATATATATACCTCAATCTCAAGGTAAATAAAAGAAATTCACCCTGTTGAACCATTTAGGACCACATATTCTCCTAAAAGTCTTTCCTTTAACCAAGGAGATCTCACAAATTCTCCTTTTTTTTTGTATGTGTTCATAAAATCAAAGCCCCTTACTCTTCCCTTAGCTCAGCCATGAAATGCTAAAATATTGTTCAGCCATCTGAGGTCAAGGCCAGTCCAACTGAATGGCACATAGTAATTGCAGCTGTACTGAACAGTGGATATTTATAAAATATGATCCGATTCCAACAGATCGATCGCAAAGGTTATTTACAATTGTGAAATCGTTTCTGTCAGTTCTCAAGACAAGGCATTGTCTGAAGAAGTAATAACTATTATCTAGAAATTGTTCTAAGCCAGTTCCCCTGGAAGATCATGAAATGTGGCAGCACTGTCAGGAGCTTATGTAGAAATTTGCTCCCTTGTGACAATACCTTCTCTAACTGGGAACAGTGTTCAAAATAAGTTTAGGAAAGAATGGCAAAAAGGTCTTTGCTGGCTGAGTAGGATTTAATTAGTGATATACTCATTTTTTGATCTGCAGTATTCATTGAGTTTGGGTGGCACTAGTAATAGAGAATAATAACTACATTCCTCAGTATAGTCTCTTTAAAAGAACTATCCAATGTTTCCATCCAAGTGACAAAGTATAAGATACCTGATGGTTAGAATAGAAGGAACATTCATGTTTATGCTTTCACACCTGCCTATGCATTCAGCTTGGAGATATATTCTTCCAAGCAAAGGACTCAGTGAAGATTCAAAGAAAACATCACCAGTGTGTAGTTGGCCACAGCATATACAGCTCTTTTCTTCCAAAACATGGCCACTGATTACAACTCTGCAGGTTGAGTGGCGCCCGGGTATAAACAACAGCCTGCCTTCAAGGACCTGATGACAATACATAATCCCAGTGGCAAGATCTATCACAGCCCTTTGTTATGAGGTTATGATTTCAAGTATCTAGCACTTTATTTTCATAAAAATTACACAGAAGGAATTTTCTGTGCGGGTTATCCATCACTTTATACTAGTAAGCAGGTTGTGACTAAGGAGCCTGTAGTGAGTAGTTCTCATTTGTCATAGAAAAGCAGCTCTGATGTAAAGGACTTGGAATTCAGGCTGGAAAACACCCTAAACATGAGATCTTGGAACAACTCACTGAATTTCTCTGAGCCTCAGTTTCTTCTTCAAAAAAAAAAAAAATGAAGAAGAATTATATCCATCTTACAGAGTAGTTCTGAAGACTAACCAGGATACCAGGGTTAAGTACCCAGTGCATACAAGGTACAGTGCACACACCCAGGAAAGGCAGCCATCCCACAGGTCACTGTTCCACATCAGCAACCCGTCCACCCTTCAACCTTCCAGCTCTTTTCTTTTTGTCTCTCATCATCTCTGGACATCAGAGGAGCTCACTAACTCCCCCTCAGGTATGTTATCTTTTAATGTAACCGCTATATCCATAAGGAGGATAAAATCTAAGAGGAATGTCCAGTTAGTGAGTCAGCATAGAAAATTATTTCTTCCTCTCATTAAAATAGTTCCTGTCTTAGCAGTCACCAAGTATGCAGGGTCCTTGTGCCTTTCTGATCCATACTGAGGCACGTGGCTCTCATCTTCAGTATCCACATCTTCATGGTGCAAGCTAGCTAGTGGAATTCTAGCCATCGCTTATATGTTCTAGATCTCAGAAAGGAGTGCAGGCAGAGGAAGGAAGGACAAAGGAAGGAAAGAAAGACAGAGGAAGGGCAAAAGGGAAACACACTCTTTCCTTCCAAGAACCTTCTCAGAAGCTCCATATGACATTTCTCATAGCATCTCTTTAGCCAGAACTTAATCCCATGGTCACACCTAGAGAAGATAGAAAATAGTCTTTGATCTGAATGAATTGCAACCCCAAATAAAGTTAAATGAAGTAAGGGAAATTTTTATGTTGGTTAGCATCTGAAAGATTCTGCCACCAGTGAAAATCAGCTTAACAATCAGTTTGCCTTGGTTCAGAGTTAAACCCACTGGGAAGGTGAGTTGAACTACTAAAACAGGCTGACTCACTCCCCTACTCAGAATATAGAAGCTCTCCTTTAGTGTCACTCCCTGAATGTCAAAATCATACTGTTTTTAAATCCTTACTTTGAATCCTGTGTTCTTATGCTTCAACCTAGAGCTTTTGGCAGGTTTAGCTTCTTATCCTCTGATTCTGAAATATCATCCTGACTTTGGCACCTAACCAGCTTCTTCTGAATCCATATTTGACCTTTGATCTCTTGACTTTATCCACTTTCATCTGTCATTTACGGAAGGGGTACCAAACCTGGAGTCCTGGCTGCAAGGGAAGAGTCTTCCAAGTATATACACAGTGATGTGCGTATCCTCGTTGCCTTCCTGGAGAGAGGAACTATAGCTTTCCTGGAAGTCCTAAGGGTATCCATGATCGCAGTTAAGAACCACTGCTCTAGGGTGAACTTCACAGTCTTCTCTGAGGCTTCGGGTGCAAGCAGACTCCCAGTTGTAAACATGGCCCGGATGAGAAAGCAAGTTCAGAGGGAGTGTCAGGAATGGGGACACCATGTCAGCCCATGTGACAGGTCTGGCTGAGGATCAACAACCATGAGGCAAGCTACCAGCTTTCAGGGGAGGTTGTCAGGACTAAGATCATGAATCAGAGTAAGTTTCAGTGTTAGCTGTGGGGTTAAACTAGTCCTTCAGACCCAGGCAAGGACTGTCAAATACGATGCATCTAAGGCCAAGATGCTGGATTCATCCTAGTAAACTTCTTCGTCAAGACTGGGAATGGTGTCTTGTGACAACTTTGTCTCCTTGGTATATCAAAAGCCACTTGGCAGAAAATAGGCATTCATTAACTATTTATTGAACAGAACTAAGGCTTTTGAAATCGTGAACCTGGCATAAATAAGAAACCTGAGTTTGATGAAATCAGATGGTCTCATGATCGAACTCTCTAGATTCTTCCTCCTGATCCTGAGAGTAATGGTCATATTCCTGGTAAGACTAGTTCATGCAAATCTGGGGCCTAAATTGATTCAAATCATGAAGTGGACCAACCCTCTGGCCTTCCACACCATTCTTTCTCCCTTCCCCGTGTGGTTCCTGCACTGACTTGATTCTGGTCCAGCTTTCCTCTGGTCCTTGACAAGGTTCTGATATTATGGTATATGATTCCATTGATTCCTTGCCTTACCCTAGAGAGCCTTCTCATTTGGTACTCTGAGACTCCAGCACACAGCCGGCCACCAGTAGTACCTCTTTACCATGCATACATTTTTGCCAACAATCGGTGGCACAGTTTGTAACGCATTTGTTCAAGAATGGATAGAAGCACATCATGAGTTTGCCCCTTGGTACACTCAGCAGCACAGGCTAAATCAGGAATCCTTCTCTTCTTCTTCCTTTATCAGGCCATCAGACATGAGGGAGTGTTGGTTGCTACGGTGATGGGGCTCAGAGCAGAACCAAAGCATGATTGTGACCTCCAGAGGTGATGGTAACTGAACACATGATTTCCAAGGGTCTTCCTCCTAAATTTCAAGGGTCCTCCCAAGGAAAACAGACATATTCTTTTTGAAAACAGAATTCTTCCACCAAGAGATATACCCTGAGGATCCTGCAGGATCTTTTTGTCCTCTTTTACCACCATGTGCTTAATTGGATTGTTTAATTTTTCTCCATGTTTAAAACTTAGTATCTTCACCTGTGTCTTTGTACAGCCATTGTTATCTCATTCTTGCAAACAGCTTTTCTAAATCATTAAGCTAGCAAAAATTCTCATTAGTCCTCACCATTGGCATTCAGCCTGAATACCCTAACCAGGGATAAAAGCTCCCCTTATCATTTGGCTGAGTCAATCTAGGAATCTCTCTTCAGGGAGCATGGTCTGAGCCGAGCCCACAGACTCCAATGCTTAAGAAGGCCAAGCAAAAAGAAGAAAGACAAAAAGCCTCACAGTAAATATCTTTTTTTTTTTTTTTTCTGGCTTAATGTTCTACAGA
The DNA here is from genome assembly GCA_935064755.1 of Tragelaphus eurycerus. Classification (NCBI taxonomy): domain Eukaryota; kingdom Metazoa; phylum Chordata; class Mammalia; order Artiodactyla; family Bovidae; genus Tragelaphus; species Tragelaphus eurycerus. Next base: position 2,010,342 of record CAKXYN010000060.1, read on the forward strand.
ATGACCTTCTTTGATTTCTTTTAAGCCCTATGCCTTGGTACCATGATCTTGTTTCAATGACTACTCACCACACTGTGCTTGTGTTTGAATTGCTTTGAGAAGAGCATGGCTTTCTACTTTTAAATAAGAAGTCAAAGCTGACCTACCAGTAGATCTGATGCCCTCAGTCAGCTGTGTGCCAGCTGTGTGACATTCTTCTTGGTTTTTTTGTAATTGGTCATTAGAAATCATCACTTATAATTATTCTTGACAGGTATTGACTTCAGAGAGTTATAGAAACCTAACTGTCCTTAGGGATAATCAATAAAAGAACTATGTAGATAATTATATTGAAATCTTTAAAATATGGTCAATATTTCCAATTATCTTCATGGTTAGCTTTCAGATGTTTACATTGTTCTTAAAAGATAAACTTTGGTTCTGGGTTTTATAGATTCTACAAGTGTGAAATTGGCAGTCTGTTTTTAAAAGATGTTGCAAATAGATTTTATATAGAACTTAGAATATTTTTTCAGTTAACATTTTCATCATCCTATATTCTTAGAAGTGAAAGGAACCCAGAAAAGTCATTTTATTTCCTTCTATTTCTCTGGGTGGACCACACCTAAGACATTTCTTTCAGATGAGAGTCTATTTTGTTGCTGAAGAATCACAGAGCAGGTATTTCCACCACCTCTCTCAGTAACCCAGGCTGGTTTCTGATATTTTGTAATTAGTGACTCAGTACCCTACTAGGAAATGAATTGTTTTAGTGATTTTGAACATGTTTTTTTTCAAACCCAAGTGCAAAACTAAACCAGTGATCTGTGTTTCTCCAAATAAGTGATTTGACTTCTTTATTTTCATTTTTTTTTCCACCACCTTTCCAGGTTTACATATGAAATTGCACCAGTGTTTGTCCTCATGGAACAAATAACACTCAAGAAGATGAGAGAGATAGTTGGATGGTCAAGTAAAGATGGTGATGGGATATTTTCTCCTGGTAGGTTTCTGTTCTCTTTTCCAGACTCTCCTCAAGGTTTGCAGTATGGATCCTTAGGATCTTTGAGAACACTAAACACAAAGTGAATTTGTAGGAGAACAATGACCTTAAAAATATGATTTTTCAATAGTTCTGCCTTCTTTGTCAGAGCAAAGGCTAGCAAGAACAATACATTCTTTGTGTTCTAACCAACCGAAGGCTATTCTAAACCTGTACAGACTGACAAAGGCTGTGTCTAAAACATGCTAAACAACTCTGGTCTGATGACAGCAGTTTGATTAAGCTGGGGATTAGGGAATCAAGATTATCAGTGGATTGATCAATTTTGGCCAAAATAGTATAGTTACTTTAAATCTGTAGTTCAGTATAGATACAATAAGAATCTTTAAAACAAGGACAAATAATCTTATAAGTGGGAGGGAGTTTGGAGCCGTGTCAGAGACAGCGTGATTGTATATGCTGTGCTTGTGCTTAGTCACTCAGTTGTGTCTGACTGTTTGCGACCCCTGGACTGTGGCCCGCCAGGCCCCTCTGTCCATGGAATTTTCCAGGCAAGAATACTGGAGTGGATTGCCATTCCCTTCTCTAGGGGAATCTTCCTGACTCAGGAACTGAACCTGGGTCTCCTGCATTGCAGGCAGAGTCTCTACCATCTGAGCCACTATGAGGGAAAGAAGAGAAATACAAATTGCAATTGTCCAGGCAATTCATCCACAGAATTTGCTGTTTAATAATAGGTAACTAATGCAAACATGGCTCATTTTTGTTGTCCAGACATACCTGGTGAGCTCAGTTCTACTTGCATCTTGACTTAAGTAAATATGAGTTTGGTCTTATTTTAATACACTTGGAGTTCTCCTAAATGACTCAATAACTCAGTTGGGCTGTTCTTTCAGGACGGTACCCAGGCAGTGTCACTGCTTCCATAGGCTCTGTTACTCTCTCTTTCTCTGTCTTTCTGGCTCAAAGAAAGGATTCATCTCTGTCCAGTAAATAGACTGAGCGGAACGTAGGAGCAGGAAGGTTGTAACTCACCCATCTCTGCAGCCGCTGCTGCTGCCACCTCTTACATTGCTGTCTAGGGTTCAGGTGGGACGGGCACCAGAGTAAGTAAATCATCTCCAGCCAAATTGCCTTCATGGCTTTGTTAATTAGTGTGATTATGTGTATTTCCAGGCAAAGGGACCAGAGGGAAGCTCTGGCAATAGGGAAGCCAGCTAAACCTATCAGGATATTTTCCTTCCCCTTTCTGACCTCCCTTGTCTCTTAAGATACCACATCAGCCTTTGTTGTTAAAAACAGTACCGAGGGCGTCCCAACAGCCCCTACTGTGTCTTCTTGACGATAGGGGGAGCCATATCCAACATGTACAGCATCATGGCTGCTCGCTTCAAGTACTTCCCGGAAGTTAAGACCAAGGGTATGGCGGCTGTGCCCAAGCTTGTCCTCTTCACCTCAGAACACGTGAGTTGGGTGCACTTGCTCATGGACTGTGGTGTTTTCCAAGGAACTCTCAAACATCTAATGTCCAGCTTCTGTTCGTTGCAGAGTCACTATTCCATAAAGAAAGCTGGGGCTGCACTTGGCTTTGGAACCGACAATGTGATTTTGATAAAGTGCAATGAAAGGTAGGCAGGGGAGAGTGAATGTTAGCTTCTTGATGTATTAAATGTGCTCATCTGTTAAATTTGTTTTATTGTGCTTAAGAACTGACTCAGTACAGTGTGCCAAGCTGCTAATGGTCTGTTGAAAATATCCGATTAAATTACTTTTTGCTGCTGCTGAAGTTTTTTTCCATGTGCAATCTCATTGATTCTTCATTTTAATTTCTCTCCTTTTATTATAATTACAGGGGGAAGATAATTCCAGCTGATTTAGAGACAAAAATTCTTGAAGCCAAGCAAAAGGTATGTATGTACTCTATGATATATCTAAATTCTGGTGAATACAGATTTTTTAAAAATAATCTTCTTTTCGCCTCCGACAATAAAAGTCTTTGATGATATAAGATAATTTTATTGTGTTTCTAAAATTCTTTTCTCAGATGTTTGCTAACTTTTAGCTTGTGTGATGATTTGGCTTTAAAGCTATGTCTGCTAAGTATCAATTTTTTTATTTTGAAAAATGCAAACTTCAGTCATTAATCCATTGGTTCTATATTCATTGTGCAAATGATTAGTTTGATGTACTTCAATAAATCCATTATCCAAGTCTCACAAAGATACAGCCTAATTGAGGTTTTTTTACTTGCTACTTGTTAGGTGTAATCTCATTTTAACAAATATTATTTAAGGTTAGGATTCTATTTAGCAAATTGCTTCCATGCTCTGGCAGATGGCCCATGATACTTGGTGAATTCAGCCTCAATAAGTTCTATTAAACAGAAAAATCACACAGAACAGATATATCACAAGGCACTGCCAGGCAGCTATCAGGCCATTTACCAACTCTTAGTTGTTTTGGTTACATTCTTGTACCTCTTTCTCTAACTGTGGTTGTTTGCCAGGGTCTTAGCAGAGGCATTCAGAGAAGGTGATGGCACCCCACTCCAGTACTCTTGTTTGGAAAATCCCATGGACGGAGAAGCCTGGTGGGCTGCAGTCCATGGGGTCGCTAAGAGTCAGACACGACTGAGCGACTTCACTTTCACTTTTCACTTTCATGCATTGGAGAAGGAAATGACAACCCACTCCAGTGTTCTTGCCTGGAGAATCCCAGGGACGAGGGAGCCTGATGAGCTGCCATCTATGGGGTCGCACAGAGTTGGACACAACTGAACCAACTTAGCAGCAGCAGAGGACATAGAAATGTCGCGAGGGCTGAGCAAAGGGAGAGGAGGATCTCCTAGGATTCATAGACTTTCCCAAGCCTGTCTGAGCTCTATGACTCTGCTTTCTCATTTATTTCTCGTTCACACCAAAATTTTACTGTATCTGTCCTTAGGGAAATAGTGCATAGATCTGTTTTCAATAACCAAACAATGCTTCCATTTTATTATTACATCAATACACTTAGAACAGCACAGGTTCTAAAATGTAGTATTGTCCAGATGGCATTCAGATACCCGCCATCACTCCAAACATTTATTATTACTTTTTCTTGCTTTATTGTTTGCCATAGAACATGTCACTCTTAAACATACTATTTATTTTTCTTATTTAAATTTTTTGATCGTCAGTCACTCAACATTAGAGTGCAGACTCCACGAAGACAGAAGTCTTTGTCTTTTGTGCTCACAGCTGTGTTCCCAGCATCCTCAACAGGGCCTGGCACATGAATGTCACTAAAAATATTGGTTGAATAAATGAAGGAATGAGTGAATGTGGGAGAGTCGTCCCACATATAGTATCAGATACACACCAGCTTAGCCCATCTCTGTTGGAAATGAATGCTACTGTAGTTCGTTGTGTGGAAAGGAGGGAGATCAGAAAGACTAATCAGCCTGTCCTTCTTATAGGGTTACGTCCCTCTGTATGTCAATGCAACTGCCGGCACCACTGTTTATGGCGCTTTTGATCCAATACAGGAGATTGCAGATATATGTGAGAAATACAACCTTTGGCTGCATGTCGATGTAAGTGCTGTATGTAACTCAGAGTGGACTGGGCCCTTCGAGGGGTGGAAGCAGCTCTGCTTTATGGTTTTCCTCCAGCTTCTCCCATAGCCTCTCTCACCACCACATTTCTTTTGTCCCCAGCAGGCTGTTCATGACGGGCGTACACCCAGGCCTGTCTGTGCCCTGAGGCTTATTCAGTCCTTCCTGGCCAATTGCTGTCTTCTCTGGTTCAACCCACAAGTTCAACTCTATCACTTTCCCAGAAAGCTTCTGAACAAATGGCTATAGAGTAAAATACAACTGATTTCAAAGGGGAAAAAAATGTAAGACACAATGTCTAGAAATTGGCCATGAATCTGAATATGGACACTCAGCTATCTGCCTTCAGTCCAACCACCTATGACACTTTTCTTAAAAAGAAAGGATGGAATGAAAAGAAAAGACAGGCATATCTGGTACATGTAGGAAAAATAAGGCTGTATATGGAAGGTGTTATCAATTAAGAAATTTTGTTCCATTTCCTAGGAGCATAAGAGGTAGATTTTCACATGTGTGACTGGGTGTGTTTTTTTCCCTCTTTCTCCATTCTCTCATGGGTTTAACTTCTCACAAATGGACAGTGGGATTATCTGCCCTGATATTGGACAAGTGATTGCAAAGTGTATTCTTATGTCATGTGGTGTCCCGAGCTATTTGATCAGCATGCATCAGGGAACCTGCAAAAATGTCCTGCTCTTGAAGGAGCAGTTGCAGAAAATCAAAGCCCACCAGGGCTGCTGCCTTCAGAGGTTTTCAGAAGCCCTTAGAGTTCTACTCTGGGTAGACTCAGATGGCAACCTCTAATCCTGTGTGTTCCTGCTCCCAGAGCCCCCCAGGGGATCATCTCAAATGTCCCTGGCTTTCTAGAGCACTTTAGGCCTTGGATCTCAGCCCCACAGGCTCAGCCCCATTTATCTGTATTACTTGCACGGTGACCCTGACATTAATCTGGAGGAACTTTTGAAGAAGATGTGATAAATGATGAATAACTACAACTGCCCTTGGCGGAACAATCTGTGTCGGTTCTGTTTGTCAGAGGAGCTCATGTTTTTCACCATTTACATTCTCGTCATGTTTTGCTAGGGGTGTGGTGTGACCGGGCTCAGACTCACCCGTGTTGCTCAGGGTCCCTTTCCCCCTCTTTTCTCTGTCCTCACAGGCTGCCTGGGGCGGCGGGCTGCTCATGTCCCAGAAGCACCGCCATAAACTCAGTGGCATTGAGAGGTAAGGGCTGAGCACAGGGCCTCCTCCATCCAGGCCATGCAACACATGGTGTGCTGAGTCCGCTGGTGTGTCTGCCCTGATTCCCAACATCTTATTCTATTTAAGCTCACTTTTGTTCAGCAGGCACTTATTGAGGACTTACTGTATGCCAGGCACTGGGGAATCAGAGATGATGGATTTCCTAGTCAAATGAATTTTCGCCTCAATGAGCTCACAGTTTAGTAAAAGAGAAAGACAAACAGTGACCACACCCTGTGATAAGCTCAACAACAGATTGATTGCAAGGTGCCTGAGCAGGAGAGAAGAGAGACTTACCAGGGTGGGCATTTGGAGGCTAAATGAGAGTTTGTCGAGGGCACATGAAGGGGTGCTGATTTAGTTCATTCTTCTTTCTCACTAAGCTTACATTTCCCACTAAACTGAGGAAAGGGCAGGACACTCAGCATGCCTTACTTACTTATTTTGTTCTTTACCATTCACATTCAGTGGGTGTTCTAAGCCAAATATGATTTTGACCTAACTCCTAAATATTGATCTGAAATGAACTCACATAGATTCGTTGATTCATTCAGCAACTATTTACTGAGCACCTGTCATGAACCAGGTACCTGTCTTCAGCCCAACCACTGGGCACTCTTCTAAAAATGTGTACCTGGCACATTAAAAAAAATAAGGCAATATATGGAAGGTGGTGTCAACGAAAAGATTTCCCCTCCTGAATCTTACTGTCCAGCGGACTAGATGTTCATAAACAAAGAGATGTTTCATCTGCCAAGGTGTGCTATTTTATACAGGATAGTCAGAGGCCCTTCTAGGGTGGTAGCGTTTCAGCAGATCCTGGGATAAACGGAGATAGAAAGACAGATACAAGGAAGAATGTTCTGGGTGGTGGGAAGGGCAAATGCAAAGGCCCTGAAGAAGGATGTTCACGGGAAGCTGGAGGAAGGACCATCATCGAGGCCGCTGTGGCTGGAGCAATAAGAGAGCAGCAAGAGCAGACGAGGGTGGAGAGGCAGACCAGCAGCAGACGTCGGGGAGGTGCTCCAGGGGGCCAAGTGCTCTTACCTCTCCTGTGCCTTGCCCCCTGCCTTTCAGCTTGGAGAGGCCAATATCTGAGTGAGTGGGTGAAGCATAACTTGCTGAAGCATAGTTATATGAGCCCTTAACTTGGAGGACAAGATCTTGTATGTAGATGGGCCAGTCCAACTGTACTTTAAATTTCTCAGGCAATTTCCATTTTCCATCTGTGAGTCAAGGGAAAACTTGAAACATTTCGCACTAGACTTTTCCTTTTCTAACATTTTAAAGCACGTATGTCTTCTGAAAGAAACTGAATCTACATCATGTGTGACTACTTTCCACTTGTAGCACTGAAGAATGATTTACGTCAGTCCCTTAGGACATTCAAAAAAAATGTCAGGTATTTTGTGAGATCTGTGTATAATTGTTTAATGGTTCAGTGCATGATAACTGTGAGAAAATGGATTAAATTCACTACCTTGTAAAATATGGCTTAACACTGATGCTTTTTAATGAGATAACATTGAGTCAACTTAACAACTTTTCACAAGTCTCTTTCATAAAGATTTTCTTTATTCATGTGGTGGAAGGTACTTCAAGCCTTTCCTCTCTTTGAACAACAGTATAGACGCTATAGTCAAGTATACACTAAATTGTTTTTCCTCTATTGGACCTAAGCAAGATGAAGAGGTTAAAAACTCACAGCAGGAATTTAGCTCCAAGGAGAGCAGAGGCAGTATAATTCCAAGACAATTGCTATGTCTGGGGAAAACATTCTTCACAGGTACTAAAGCACAGAGCCCAGCTGTGGGCTAGGCCATTGGGAAGGAGTTACCCAAGTTTTAATCATCATACATTACTCTTGTTTGTTTCTATAATGTCCTAGCTAGTGCGCTCCTTAACCATTTAATTGTGTCTGACGGAGTGATGCGGTTGCTAGGAGACCATGCTTGTTAAACTACCATTGCAGACTAAACAGGCAAGATTATGTTTATTTAGCATTTAAACAATGCTACTAAGTAGTCAAAGTCTAGAACTGTCCAACTGATCCTTGCTTTTATGTGTCAGCCTTCATACTACCTTATAAGCAAGTAGGTCAGCATCACCAGTCTGATTTATAAGAAAAGGAAAGCAAAAAGAACCTGAGTCTGTTGCCTAGAGGGAGGCAGTCTAGTAGAGAGGTTATGAACAGTAGATTGACAGTTAGACTCCCTGAATTTGAATCTTGACTCCAACACTTCCCAGCTGTGTGACTTTGGGTGATGTATTGAACCCTCTTGTGCCTCACTCTGGAGAAGGGAATGGCAACCCACTCCAGTACTATTGCCTGGCAAATCCCATGGACGGAGGAGCCTGGTGGGCTGCAGTCCATGGGGTCGCTAGGAATCAGACACAATTGAGCGACTTCACTTTCACTTTTCACTTTCATGCATTGAGAAGGAAATGGCAAGCCACTCCAGTGTTCTTGCCTGGAGAATCCCAGGGACGGGGGAGCCTGGTGGGCTGCCGTCTATGGGGTCGCACAGAGTCAGACACGACTGAAGCGACTTAGCACCAGCAGCAGTGCCTCACTCTCCATCTAAAATAGAGGTGACAGTAGTCTCTGTATGATAGGGTTGTTGAAAGAATTAAGTATTTCAGGCATGGTTATTAGCATTATGTTTACTAACTCATTTTACTAACTTTATTCAATTCCTTGAGGTAGATATTATTCTCCCCACTTTACAGTCAGGAAAACTGAGGCACAAAGGAGTTGTGTAACTTGCTCAAACCAGCAAATGTCAGAGCCAGGTTTCAGACTTGGGTAATCTGGCTTCAAACTTGAGTTCATAACCATGACACCACACTGATAAAATGCCTGTAATGGTCTTGGAATACTAGGAAACATAATAAATGCTCTTCATAAACGTTAGCTAGTATTAATAGCAGTTTTTTAGAAGAGGCAGTCTGCTACTTGGTATTCTGAGACTGCCCACAAAGTATTTATTTACCACTTATTGATCAGTTTAGAGGGCTTCCCTTGTGGCTCAGCTGGTAAAGAATCTGCCTGCAATGCAGGAGATCTGGGTTTGATCCCTGGGCTGGGAAGATCGCCTGGAGAAGGAAAAGGCTATCCACTCCAGTATGAGGTCAGTTTAGGGGACTAGGCATTGAAAACGTGCATTGACTTGAGTTGTGGGGGATGATGGTTTCCTCAAGTGGACAGTTGCCACTTGTTGACCCCTGCACCTTCTCCTCAGAGTGTCATATGCTTCTTTCAGGGCCAACTCTGTCACCTGGAACCCTCACAAGATGATGGGTGTGCTGCTGCAGTGCTCTGCCATTCTTGTAAAAGAAAAGGTCTGTCCTTCCCTTAGAGTTGAGCTAGTGGCCTGCACACCTTTTAGAAGACATGAGAAGGGGAAAGCTTGGAGGTCTTCCTACAGTACTTGTTGAGGAACTCACAGCCTGGCTAGCCTGCCACAGCTATTGTTTCCCTCCTGTGTCTGTCAGGCTTCAGCTAACCCAGCACCTTCCCTTGGCTCTTGCTCTGCACTATTCCTTCTTCCTTGTTCACTGCTCAAGGCCCTGCCAGTGGAGGAAACTACAAGGGCATTATTTCATCCCACATTCCTTCTCTCAAAAGTGAGAGTGATTGGCTGAGCTGCCACCTCTCACCTTAGGATGAAAAGAGGTGGTGGGAACATACTTCAGGTTCTGAGCATGAGTCTGCGGCCCCAAGAGCTGAAACAAATTACTCAGAACCACAACTACAGATGTCAACTCGGGGCAACAAGGAATGTTGACCAAAAAGCTGTGAGTTAGTAGCATATTCTCTTCTTTAAGAATCTAATAATGGAACCCTGCCCTGGAGAGCTTTGTTCCTTCAGTAAAACTTTTGCACAGTGAAGCATTCACAAAAGCCTGTCTCTGTCCTGTGGCAGCCACAGATGGCAGATGCTCCTTACTCCACTCCTAAGTAGAGTGTCTGTTAACTTCATAGATGATCTGGAAATGGACTGGAACACCTTTTAGGGGGCACTTTGGGAAGGAAGATTCTTCTACACATGAGACTGTCCCACCCTCTATAGGAAGTTTATATCCCCAACTCCTGCCAACTGAATGCCATAGCACTTCCCAGTCTGTGAAATAACTCGAAACAGTCACACACATTTCCAAATGCCCCTTAGAGGGACAATAGGGTGGGCCCTCATGGTTGGCATCTGAGACAAAAGATAGTTTTCCAAGTAGAGTGACAGAGGAGAAGGGGCAAAGGCTCTTCCAAGGGTGGTTTTAGAGAAGGACATCAGGACAAGTGCAAGCCCTCATGAGATATTAGAAGAAAGGTTGTATGTGACCCCAAGTCCAGCGTGCCTCGTTTCCAAGCTATCACACCACACTTCTGTCCTGAGAATACAGATTTCCATGTGTTGATTTCCATGGCAGGGTATCCTCCAAGGATGCAACCAGATGTGTGCGGGATACCTCTTCCAGCCGGACAAGCAGTATGATGTCTCCTATGACACTGGGGACAAGGCCATTCAGTGTGGCCGCCATGTAGACATCTTCAAGTTCTGGCTGATGTGGAAAGCAAAGGTACGAAGAATGGCCTTCAGGAAATATAACAGAAGTGTAATTTGCACAGGCTAGCTGGCAAAAGAGAGGCAAAGCTGTATCACAGATAATTCATTATGTGTGTAATCAATATCTAGATAATTGAGTTAACTGTATTTTCTTTGCTTGTGGATGAAATAACTTTATCCCTTATGTCAAATTCTGTCTCTTTCCATTCAGTCTCAATTTGAATTAGCATGACATTTTCTTTAACTTTCTCTTATAAGCACTAAAAATTTTGCCAAGATAAGGGCTTCCACGGCAGTTTTTAGGGATACTGAAATTATTTAGTGCAGATGTCGAGAAAGAGATAAAGATAAAATGACTGCGTTTTTCTGTGCAGAACCCTGAGTTCTTTTATGAGGTCTCGAATCATGGGATGTATATGTCAGTTTTAAGTTCTATGTAAATAACAGCCTCTTTCACACCCTCTTCTAGAAAATGCATACTTGATTCTAAGAAATCCTAAACCGAAGCATGCTGTGTCTGTATTCATCTGTCTTTAAGGCTGCTTTTCTATGTCTAGAAGAAAAAAAGCAAGCATTTGGAATTTCCCTCAAATTTTGGATGAGGAAAAGGAATACTATGTGACTATTTGTTTCAAAAGTATTTTTATGCAGTCAAGGCAATTTTGATTTCACAGCTTTAGATCACCACCATCATTTTTCTTTATCTACTGTAAATTAATTTTAATAAGTTTCAGGATTAGGTCTACTGATACCAAAACAACAAGGTTTTCCAGCCAAACATCTAGTCAAATGTTCTTCTGTAGGAAGAATTTGATGGATTATTAGTGTTTTTCCTTGCTAAGTCATTTTGTCTTAATATAGAAATAGTCTGAATTTGATTTCTACCACAAAGTAATCACAGGTATTTTAAGCATATAAATGGCCATGAATTGTAGGAAGAGAAAGAGCCCTATGATTCAGAAATATAATAACCACATGGCCTGTCTCAGTAATTTATGCCTTGGTTTTGCCTAACAATAACCCCTTGAACCATCTGCCAGAAGTCTGGCTCACAGTGAAGTGGTTACCAAGGTGGGATCCTGGCGTGGGCTTCATTCTCAAAAGGAAAGCAGACTGGCCCAGGCACGTACTCAGCGATGACTGCTGCTTTGCTAGTGTTGGCCTTGGCCCAGGTGCATTAGCAACCCACAGCCTTGTGCATCTGCTCTTCTTGTTGACATCGACCCACTCAACGCCCCCCACGCTGCTGTCACTAATCAGCCACGCTGGCTTTGGAAACTCATGCTCAGTCAGTTTGTCAATACTTGGAGCTACTGCCGTCTCAGGGCATGTCTTAAGACCACTGCTTCCCCTTCTGCCTGCCTGCCTGTCACCACAAAGCGGTAATATGATGTTATGTGGAGGGGAGCCTGCCTGGGAGTGAGGGGCATGTGTTTGGTCGGTACTTCCTTCTGGGGAAGGTAGGTTCCAAAGTACTATTTCTCCAACTCTCTGAAGAACCAGTTGGGGTTTTCTTTAACCTGTCATAGACCAATACAATAAAGATGAATTGCTAGAAAAATGAAATAGAAAGCCATATGAAATATAAACATCAATTTTAAAAATGAGATTCAGTAGACGTAAAATTACTCTGTCAAATGGCCATAGAAGTTTCTTATTGCTTAATCAACAGTTTCTCAACTCATCTTATCGTGGACTGGTTACAGTGTGTGACCGTAGATGACAGTTTGAGTGGCAGTAGCCTAAAGCAAACCAAAAATGGGCTTCAGGCTCAGGCTGTGAATTACCAGCAAGAATCTAAAAGCCCTGTTGAGGATAACTGCCCAGAGACTAGAATGCCTTCAAAAGAGATTTGGCACATGTTATCACATACAGAGCTGTGAGAAAGCCACACACATTCAATGAGATGGTTCTTGCTAACCATCTCCAAGAATAGTCTTCTGTATATTTCTGATAAAGACAGCAAAGCCTTCTCAGTGCCATCACAGGGAAATGCATCTTCTCACCAACAAATATGACTTTCTTTCTTTCTTTCCTTTTTTTTTTTTTTTTAAAAAAAAAAAAAACAGGGTACAGTGGGCTTTGAAAATCAGATCAACAAATGCTTGGAACTGGCTGAATATCTCTATGCCAAGATTAAAAACAGAGAAGAATTTGAGATGGTTTTTGATGGTGAGGTAAGCTGTCTGGACTAGATACATCGAATATATATTGAGGCAAGTTTATTGAGGGAAGCTTCTGAAGCTGTAGTGTCCCACATTACCAGAAGCTGCTTCTGAATTTTCGTTCTATGCACTCTCGTTTCCTTCCCTCTGTGTTCACAAAGGTTTCTTCCAGTAGCATTGGAACAACTTTTCCCCTTCGCCTCTTCCAGAAAGGTGTAGTTCTCAGCCATCCCTTCATAGACCAGAGGTCTTTCCTTGGCAAGTCTGAATCCTGTATCATTCTTGGAACTTACTGTGGTGTTGTACCTCCATGAGAAAGTGTTCTTCAGTTCCAAGAAGCTCGTGGGATGGGTATACCGATCCCATACCCTTGTCTCCCAAGACTGGTCCTAAAATGAAGTTGTACTTTATATAGATTCGTTATGAGGAGAGCAAGATAAAATGGTCTCTGCCCTGAGTTCAGATCCACACTGCACACAGTCAGGGGCTTATTATTCTGGTGTTGGCTGAGTGCCTGCTGTGTGTCTTGCCCCAGACTGAGAGCTTGGATGTAGAGTAGTGACCAAAACAGGTACCATTCTCTCCCCTGTTGGAGCTGACAGCTGAATACAGAAAGCTGGAATAGGAGCCAGTGCTGAATAGAAGGAATTACACTCATAATCCAGTGTAATAAAACACTGCCTGCATTCAACTCAGTCTATTTATCAGGCACCTGAGCTACTAGTAACACTCTGGAGAGTCGCCAAATGAACAAGAAAGAGCCCTAAGCAGTTCAAATCCATCATACAGTGCTCCTGCGTTTCACCTCTGGGGCCTCACGCTCATCACTTACACTATTTTAAATGCTCCACTAGCAGGTTAAGATGAATGTGATGTCTCCAACCCATGAAAGGTAGGCACAGTGATGGCAGACAGCAACTAGGAAGGGAACTGGGAAACTGTAGCAAGAACACAGAAGGACGAAAAAAGCATGAGGGTCCTTAGAGAAGGACCACTGAGCAACCCAGTGCGTCTCATCATCATCCCTGTCTTACAGTTTAGAACCAGTATCAATGTTCATTATGATAATCCTGAGTTATCAGGAGAAGGTTTAGTATTGATAGAATAAAGTCAAAACATTCAGGATCAAAAAAATTAACAATGCTTTGAGCATCTTCTGTATATGAGGCACAACAAGATGGATAATACCCTTTATTGAAATGACCCAAATGTAGTTTGTTGTGTTTTTTTTTTTTTAACATTTCACTGTTCAAAGGTGGGTAACTTTAATCATCTAGAAAATTGGTTATGGGAAATAGCTCTCTTCCCAGATATGATGGGATAAACCGGGTTTGTTCTCCCAAGTATAGAATTAACAGGAAGCCTTTTTGAGGGATGGGGTGGGGAATTAGAACAGCTTTCTCTCAAGTTCTCTTAATTTTCTGTTTTGTTTTCTGTGTGCTTGTTTGTGAAAATCGCTGCAGCCTGAGCATACGAACGTCTGTTTCTGGTATATTCCACAAAGCCTCAGGGGTGTTCCGGATAGTCCCGAACGACGGGAAAAGCTGCACAGGGTATGGACTCTCTCCTTGTCTCTTCTAACCCTCTGCAGTTTCTCTAGCTGGTCAGAACATCCTCACTCTAGGGGTCTGTCTGAACAGGAAGAAATGAAAGCTAAAGGTTTGGGGTGATACAGAGACATCTTGTTATATTCATCTCCTTGGGTCTGACTTGTCCCCACTGTGGTTCAGATGCAGTGGGAATTTCTAGGGAATGCATCCTTGCATTAGGTTGGTGTTTGTCATCAGAGGGGTCGTGTGCTGTACGGTTGAATAATATATATATTCCTTGGAACTTCTGTACCAAACCATGTCTGTTAAAATATCTTTTACTAAGTTTGAGTCAACTCTAATGCTGATTCATTCTAGTTACTGGTTTCTATATCTAGTTTATATGTTACTTATAGTTGTTTGTATTTAACTTATATAATATTTCACTCATCTAATCATTCAACAGATAGTTGGTTGGTAAGCAGAGTTCATGTGCCAGACAGTATCCCAGGTGCTGAATTGTACAGAAGTCTTAATTTGTATTGTTGCCCATGTGAATTTTTCATTTTTGTTTTTGGTTTTGACTTTATTATCATTGTCCTGTGTCTGACTTTCGAAATTCAGTTGCACAATACTTTCTGTAGGAATGTATGATTGGGTAGACTTAAATAGTCATTAGTGGCCATCATCAAAAAAACCCTACAAATAATAAGGGTTATATATTCACTTATATGTGGAATCTAAAAAATTATATAAATGAACTTATTTACAACATAGAAGCAGACTCACAAGCATAAGAAACAAACTTATGGTTACCAGAGAGGAAAGAGGGTAGGCAGAAAGGACAAATGAGGAGTTTAGGATTAGCAGATACACACTACTCTAGATAAAATAAACACAAGATCCTACTATATAGCACAGGGAGCTATATTCAACATCTTGTAATAATCTATAATGAAAAAGAGTCTGAAAAATAACGTGTATGTGTGTATAACTGAATCACTTTTCTGTCTACCTGAAACCATCACAGTATTATAAATCAACTGTTTATGTCAATTTAAAAATTAGTCATTAGATATTAGCCATTGAAGAAACTTGGGTATAAAATACTTCTTTGCCTTTGTGTCAGTGTAAATACATAATGAAAAGCAGGTTGCTCTCTTTTTCCAACTAAGAAATGGGTTGTATTATGAAAAAGAGCATGGTGTTCGTATCAATCTTGAGTTTTGTCTTGTGTTTTCCCTTACAAGGTGGCCCCGAAAATCAAAGCCCTGATGATGGAATCTGGCACAACCATGGTTGGCTACCAGCCTCAGGGGGACAAGGCCAACTTCTTCCGGATGGTCATCTCCAACCCAGCCGCTACCCAATCTGATATTGACTTCCTCATTGAGGAGATAGAGAGGCTGGGCCAGGATCTGTAACTGCCACCCACAGTTCATCAGTTTCTGGGACTTCCCTTTCCCCTCTGCACTCTAGAACAAACCTCTATATGTTGCTGAAACACATAGGCCATTTCATTGAGGGAAAACAGAATATCTTGAAGAATACTGTTAAAACCTTCCTTAAGCTTATTAGAGTTAGCCGGAAATAATGTTTTTTCAAAAGTTGCACATTAGGAACACAGTATATATGTACAGTTATATATACCTCTCTCTATAAATACACGTCTGTATAGTGAGTGTGGTAATAGATCACAGCATGTCTCCCGCTCCAAGAGAATCCATTTTACCCTCTTCCTCAGTTGCTGAGGGGCCAAACATCCTGCAAACCAGCTTGCCCAGCCACCCCAGAAAAGATGTTTTTTCAAAATGCTGTGTGTTGGGGACCAAGGAAAATGCTGTTGGCAGGCATTGACCTCACTGTCAGTATTTCTCCCGTCTGAAGTCATGATGGATGAGAAAAAGTGCCACTGGGTGACAAGAATCCCGCCCTCCCCATTAGGATCCTGTTAGGGGAAAACGGTAGCAGAGTCGTTGTTCCAGGTGTGCTATTGCTGTATATTTCGAGTTTAATTTGTGTAGGTTGTGCATATTTCTGTTGTTTGTCCTTAGGAGGGGGAGGGGAAGAATATATGTAATGATCTCAATGACTGTTTGTAGGTAAATAAAATATTTGCTTATTTATATTCAGAGATTTACCATGTTAAAGAGGTGTCTTGTATTTTCTTCCCATTTGTAATGTATCTTATTTATATATTAATGCAGTAAGTTCTGAAAATTGTTTATGGTATTTTCGTGCACTTGTGAGCCAAAGAGAAAAGACTGAAATTAGTAAGACTTGTATTATATTAGAGTGTCCTTAAAATAATGATTTAAGCATAACTTTACCATCTATAAAAGAATTCTGATACTGTACATAACATCGTATATATGGAAATCCCATGACTTACATAGTATCTGCTCTATTACTCTGTCTGGCTGTATGTTGGGTGTTCTCTATGCTTTTCTAGTAACTGTTGGATAATAACTAGGCCTTCTGTAATTTTGTAGTAGTTCATGACCAATCTCTGTGACTCCCTTAGCACAAACCTAAGGCAATGTTTCCGAAGACTTTCTGAAGATCTCAAACTGACCAGGCTCACAACTGTTTTTGAAGAAAGGAAATTCACACTGTGCATTTTAGAGTATGCAAGAAGACTATAAATAAATAAAAATATTCTCTGTGGAGAATTTGAACAAAATTTTCTTTCGGTATGTGTTTCATGCAGAAAAGAGAGGTTTCCAGTTATGGTTGCTGGGAACACCATAGCCCATTCATGCTCACCAGCTGACTTCAGGTGATGGTCAATACCTTTATTAGGTTGGGACTCAATCCACAGTCTTAAGATTCCCAAGCCCCTTATCTAAAAATCATTGGGATTCTAATTAAAATTTGCGGTTCATACTCAGAAAAAGAAAAATCATTCCTGTTTTTCATTTTCCTATCTGTATCTTGGAGTTCATTCATTCAACAAATTTTTATTTTTCTGTTACAGGCACTGTTCTAGAACTAGGATTGCGGGAGTGTGCATGGCTGAAAAATTTTGCTTCTCGTGGGCATCTTCCACCACTTGGTATCTATGGTATCTGAATACCTCTAAGAGCACAGAATTGTGCCTTCCAGCTGCTTATGCTTGTACAGTGGGCCCAGGTCACTTCCTCAAGAAATATATTTTGGTGCTGGGTCATTATGAAATAGAGACCATTCTCTATGAATATTCTGTTAAACCAGGATAATACCATCTCACACGTTTGGAATACAAGGAGTTCCCTATCTGGTGCTTGTAGGGATTAAATGAGTCATTTTTAATAGCATATCAATTGCACAAGTAACCATTGTATTAAACAAACTAGACTCCATAGGAAAGTGATCTTAAAGTCACTTTTTTCCTCTGTTCCTTCAGATCCCCTCTAAAGGAGGTGTTGATTGTTTCCATGCCTCTATTTAAATTCAGGCTAATCCATAGCTTTCCTGGCCTCTCAGGCATGGAACAGCCTCATTTTAGAAACTGAATGTCCAACTCTGTGTAATAAGCAGGACCTCAAATTTGTATCCAGTGTAGAGTTCCTCCCCTTGATCCTGCTGATACTCTTTCAGGCTGCAATCCATTGCGGGGTCCGGGGGGTGGGCGGTGTGTGTCCAGGGTGGCAAGGCTGATGGTCGAGATACAGTCAACTTCTTTTTTTACTCTTTTCATCTACTGTATTTTCTCATCTACAGTCAGATCTAGGGAGAGACGGGGTCAGAGTAACAAAGGCACAATTTTAGATAACTGTTAAATTGTCAGTTGGCCTCTGGGCCCCTGGTCTATGAGATTTTTTTTCTCATGGGACAGTATTTTGAGAAGAAATTTTTAAATTAAGGTATAGTGAGATTCATTCTTTATAGTGTAATATGAATTTTGACAAACCCATTCAGTAACGTAACCATCACAATACCTAGAACAGTTCCATCACACCCATACATTGTCCCACATCCCTTTGTGAGAAGCACCTTTTCCAACCCCTAATTCTTGGCAACCTCTGATTTGTCTGTGTCTAGAGTTTTGTTTCGGAGAAGGCCATGGCACTCCTCTCCAGTACTCTTGCCTGGAAAATCCCATGGATGGAGGAGCCTGGTAGGCTGCAGTCCATGGGGTCGCCAAGAGTCGGACATGACTGAGCGACTTCACTTTCACTTTTCACTTTCATGCATTGGAGAAGGAAATGGCAACCCACTCCAGTGTTCTTGCCTGGAGAATCCCAGGGACGGGGGAACCTAGTGGGCTGCCGTCTGTGGGGTCGCACAGAGTCGGACACGACTGAAGCGACTTAGCAGCAGCAGAGTTTTGTTTCTCCCATTTTGTAAATAGAATCATATAATATGTAACCTTTTGAGTCTGGGTTCTTTCTCTTAACACCATGCATTTGGAATTAATCCATGTTATTGTCTGTATCATTTGTTCATTCCTTTTAGTACTGCATAGTATTCCATTTGTATGAATGTACAGTTTATCTGTTCTCTCATATAAGGAAATTTGGGTTGTTTGCAGCCTGGGGCAATTAAAGCCACTAGAAACAGTAGGGTACAGATTTTTGTGTGAACATAGGTTACCATTTAACTTCAGTAAATAACTAGGTGTAGGATTGCTTAATCCTATGGCAAGAGTATGTTTATCTATGAGGTAACTAGTTCCAAAGTGGCTATACCATTTTGTATTCTCACTAGCATTGTAGAAATTTTCTAGTTGCTCTATATTTTGCTGACATCTGGTGTTGTTGATTTTTAAAATTTTAACCATTCTTTTGTTGTTGCTACAGCTTTATTGAAATATAATTCATATGCCATGTAATTCACTCATTTTAAAGTATATAATTCCCTTGCTTGTAAACTGTTCACACAGCTCTAAAGCCATCACTCCAGTCAAATTTAGAACATTTTAATCATCCCACAAAGAAACCTCATACCCATCAGCAGACATTCCTCATTCCCATATACATATCCTCTCCAGCCATTGGAAGCCACTACACGGCTTTTTGTCTATTCTAGAGCATCTTCACTTTCACTTTTCACTTTCATGCATTGGGGAAGGAAATGGCAACCCACTCCAGTGTTCTTACCTGGAGAATCTCAGGGACGGGGGAGCCTGGTGGGCTGCCGTCTGTGGGGTCGCACAGAGTCGGACACGACTGAAGCGACTTAGCAGCAGTAGCAGCAGACATCACATATAAGTGAAATCACACAGAATGTAGTCTTTTGTGACCAAATGTGACTTTGGGTGTTTTCAAGGTTTATCCATGATATAGCATTCATCATTACTTCATTCCTTTTATTGCTGAATAATATCCTATCACACAGATACACTACTTTTTCTTTTATCTCTTCATCAGTTAATGGACATTAGGGTTGTTTCCACTTTTTGACTATTATAAATAATACTAGGCTTTGCGGTTTGGCTCAGATGGTAAAGCATCTGCCTGCAATGTGGAAGACACGGGTTCAATCCCTGAGTTGGGGAGATCCCCTGAGAAGGCAATGGCAACCCACTCTAGTACTCTTGCCTGGAAAATCCCATGGACGGAAGAGCCTGGCAGGCTACAGTCCATGGGGTTGCAAAGAGACAAACACGACTAAGCACTTCACTTTCACTTTCACTATGAATATTTGTGTACAAGGTTTTGTACTGACATTATGTTTTGTATTGTTTTTACACTAATAGTGGTATCTTGCTTTGGTTTTAATTTGCTTTTTTATGGGGCACTTTTGAAAGATCCCACTGGAGTCCTTCCACCTCATCGCACATGAGGCATCCAAGTCTCTCCTCCCGTAACCACTTAGGACTCAGCCCCTCAGCCCTGGGCCCTGGGCCATCCACCCTGTCCAGACCTTATATTGGTACCCCTTCTGTAGATAGTACTCTTGGGTGGAATCTCTTTAATTTAAAATCAATTATGTGGGTTACATAAGGAGGGCTTTTAAAATATACACTTACAGGATAAAGAACAACTATCACAGAATACTTGAGTACCCACTGCTCAGCCCAGGAAATAGAACATCATCAGAACCTTAAGAGCTCTCCAACTCCATAATGAACTCTTCCGTAACTGGGTGCTCTCCTTTCCCCAAGAACTAGATTCATTATCCTGAATTCTGTGTTAATCACTCTCTTGTTTTCCTATATAGTTTTAATACATATATATGAATCATTATTGTTTTACTTGACTCTGCACTCTATATAAATGAAATATTACAGAATATATACACTTATGACTTATCCATCTGTTCAACATTATGATTTTGTAGGGCTCATGCTCACCCATAAAAAGCCTAAAGGCGCCCCTTCCTTCAGGGATAGACATCCCTGTGCAAGTGTTTTCAGCTTGGCATGTGGCACACATAATAGATTCTAGCACCTACTGATCCTACTCCCACAGCCTGCAAGCACAGCCTTATGTGGCAGCCTCATGTTTTTGAGATTCACTTTTGATGATGTGATAATCCATTCATTTTTATGGTTGTAATGCTATTTCAATGGTATGAATATACTTAAGTTGGTTTTTTTCTTCTAGGAGGGTAGTATATGATTTTTCCCCCAGTTTTTGCCCTTAGGGACAATGTTGCTATGGGTAGTCTTGTTTTTGTTTTTTCTTCAGTTTTTAAAAAAATTATTGATGAATAGTTGATTTACAATGTTGTATTAATTTCTACTGTACAGCAAAGTGACACACATATATGTGTATATACATATATATGTATGTATATATGTGTATGTGTGTATATACATGTACACATATACATGTGTCTGTATATACATATATATGTATATGTGTATATATGCACATTCTTTATCATTATGGCTTATTACAAGATATTGAATATAGTTCCCTATGTTACACAGTAGGACCTTGTCATTTATCCATTCTATATCTAATAGTTTGTATCTGCCAACCCCAACCTCCCACTCCACACTCCCCTCAATCTCCTTCCACTTGGCAACACAAATCTGTTCTCTGTGTCTGTGAGCCTGTTTCTGTTTTATACATACGTTCATTTGTGTCGTATTTTAGATTCCACATATAAGTGGTATTTTATGGTATTTGTCTTTTTCTTTCTGACTTACTTCACTTCGCATGATTATGTCTAGGTCCATCCATGTTAGCAAATGGCATTTTCTCATTCTTTTTATGGGTGAGTAGTATTCTATTGTGTGTGTGTATATATATTTATATATAAACAAAATATGGTGTGTGTATATATATATATATAAATATATATATACTCTGTTTACTGTATATCCTTTGTTTATATATAGACTTTGATATTTTTGTTTATCTCTTCTCTTTGATGGAGTTCAGAAGATCAGCAGGTCTTGCGACCCCATGAACCACAGCACGCCAGGCCCCCTTCCATCACCAGCTCCCGGAGGTCACCAGACCGCATCCACGACATGATCCACCGCCATCCATCCCTCGTCCCCTTCTCCCCTGCCCCATCCCTCCCAGCCAGAGTCTTCCCAATGATCACTCTTCGCATGAGTGGCCAAAAACTGAGTTTCAGCTTAGCACACCCCAGAAATCCAGATATCTCCTCAGAATGGACTGTTGATCTTCTTGCAGGACTCTCAAGAGTCTTCTCCAACACCACAGTTCAAAAGCATCAATTCTTCGGTGCTCAGCCTTCTTCACAGTCCAGCCTTCTCACATCCATACATGACCACAGGAAAGACCATAGCCTTGACTAGGCGAACCTTTGTTGGAAAGTGATGTCTCTGCTTTTGAATATGCTATCTAGGTTGGTCATAACTTTCCTTCCAAGGAGTAAGCGTCTTTTAATTTCATGGCTGCAGTCACCATCTGCAGTGATTTTGGAGCCCAGAAAAACAAAGTCTGACACTGTTTCCACTGTTTCCCCATCTATTTCCCATGTAGTGATGGGACCAGATGCCATGATGGATGTTTAGGTTGTTTCTATGTCTTGGCTATTGTGAATAGTGCTGCTGTGAACATTGAGGAGCATGTATCTTTTTGAATTATAGTTTTCTCTGGATATAGCCCAAGAGTAAGATTAAAGGATCATATGGCAACTCAATAAGGCTGAGCGCCGAAGAATTGATGCTTTTGAACTGTGGTGTTGGAGAAGACTCTTGAGAGTCCCTTGGACTGCAAGGAGATCCAACCAGTCCATTCTGAAGGAGATCAGCCCTGGGATTTCTTTGGAAGGAATGATGCTAAAGCTGAAACTCCAGTATTTTGGCCACCTCATGCAAAGAGTTGACTCATTGGAGAAGACTCTGATGCTGGGAGGGATTGAGGGCAGGAGGAGAAGGGGACGACAGAGGATGAGATGGCTGGATGGCATCACTGACTCGATGAATGTGAGTCTGAGTGACCTCCGAGAGCTGGTGATGGATAGGGAGGCCTGGCGTGCTGCAGTTCATGGGGTCGCAAAGAGTCGGACACGACTGAGTGACTGATCTGATCTGATCTGATGGCAACTCTACTTTTAGCTTTTTGAGGAACCGCCATACTATTTTCCACAATGAGCATTCTTTGTACTTGTTTCCTGGTGTTCATGTGCAAATTTTTTTCTAAGGCTTAACGCTTAGAAGTGAAATTGCTGGATCATAGTATACTTGTTGAACTTAACTGAGTAAAGCCGAGTGGGCAAACCAAGGTCCACTTGCACCAGCAGTGAGCATTGTCCATGCCTCACCATCACTTGCCTAAATTTTTTGCCAGTCTAGTGGGTATGCAATTGTATCGCCTTGTGGTTTTAATTTGTCCTTCCCTAATTACCAATGAGTTTGGGTATCTTTTCACATTCTATGAACCATTTGTGTTATCTCTTCTTTGAAATGCCTAAATCACATTCTTTGTCCAATTTTAAATTTAAATGTTTGCCTTTCTCATATAGTCTTTAGAAGCTTTTTATATAGTCCAGTCACTAATTCCTTTTGATTGTATGTTTAATAAATATCTTCTCCTAATTTGGGGCTTGACTTTTCACTTAACTAATGGTCTTTTTTTGAAAACATGCATTTAATGTAGTTGGGTTTAGCTTCAATCCACCTAGAGTTGATTTTTGTATTTGGCTCTTCCTCAAGAGTGAAAAAGCTATTATTAGCCCTTTTCTCTTCCATATAAATTTAGAATTAATTCATCAAGTTCCACCAAAATGTCTTGTTGGAATTTTCATTGGAGTTTCATTGAATCTGTGAATCAATTTTAAGAATATTAACATATTTTCAATATTGAATATAATAACCTTAAACAAAGTTTATATCTCCATTTAACTAGGTCAGCTTTAATGTCTTTCAGTAAAGTTTCATAATGGACATGCACAGCTTTTGATAGATTTATTCCTATGTGCTTTATATTATAGTTATTTTAATGGCATCTTTTTAAAACTACATTTTTTAACTCATTGTTGCTGATGTATAGAAATTTAACTTCTCAGTAATGATTTTGCATCCAGAAAACTTTCTAAAACTCAATTAATTTTGGTTCTTCAGTGTTTTCCAAACACAGAAATATACCATCTATGGATAATGAGGGCTTTATTCCTTTTTTTTTCCCCCTTCTCTTTTTTTTTTTATTGGAGGATAATTGCTTTACAATACTGTGTGGGCCTCTGCCATACATCAACATGAATCAGCGACAGGTGTCCACATGTCCCCTTCCTCCTGAATCTCCCTCCCATCTCCCAGTCCATCCCATCCCTCTAGATTGTCACAGAACACTGGGTTGAGCTTCCTCTGTCACATAGCAAATTCCCACTTGCAATCTCTTTTACATTTGGCAATGTACATGTTTTCGTGCTATTTTCTCAATTCCTCCCACTCTGTCCTTCCCCCACTGTGTTTGCAGTCTATTCTCTCTGTTCGTGTCTCCATTGTTGCCCTGTAGAAATAAGCTCATCAGCACCCATCTTTCTAGATTCCATACACACGTGTTAATATATACTATTGTCTTCCTCTTTCTGACTGTTTACTCCTTTTTGATCCTTATACCTTTGGATCCTTTTGACCCTCATACCTTTCCCCCGTTTCCTTTGGTATACTACACTGCCAGAATATCTAGTACAATGAGGAAATGAAGGGTTGGTAGCAGGCATCTTGCCTTATTCCAGATGTCGGAGGGAATGTTTTCAGCAGACACCATGTAGTTTTATGTTTATTTATTGAAACATAATTTTGGTTCTTCAGTGTTTTCAAAATACAGAAATATACCATCTATGGATAATGAGAGCTTTGTTTATTGGGTTAAAGAAGTTTAAGATACACTTTACTGGGTTAAAGAAGTTTGCTTTTATTCCTAGTTTGCTAAGAGTTTCTGTAATAAATAAATATTCAATTCATATTATTATTCATAAAATACTAAAGTTTTCCATATCTTCTTGTGTCTATTTTTGCCAGTTGCATTTTTCCAGGAATTTTTATATATTTTGAGGTTTTCAAGTTGTTACAAAGTTGTCCACAATATTTTCTTTTTTAAAAAATCTGTTGCATCTGTACTTATAGTCTCCATTTTTCCCCTAGAAGAGTAATTTGTATCTTCCTTGTTTTTTAATTGATTAATCTTAGCAGAAGTTTGTCAGTTTCATTAAGCTGTTCAGAAAAATATTTGTTTTGGTCAATACTCTCAATCATTTAACTGCTTTTTACATCATTAATTTCTGCTTCTATGTTTATTATTTCCTTTCTTCTACTATTTTAAGGTTTATCTGCTGTTTGTTTTTCTGACTTCTCAAATTCTGTGTTTTTCTTCTTTTCTAATGGAAGCATCTAAGGATATATATTTTCCCACAAGCATTCTCTCTCTATATATATACTACAAGCTTTGACATGCCTCTTGAGAAATCTGTATGCAGGTCAGGAAGCAACAGTTAGAACATGGAACAACAGACTGGTTCCAAATAGGAAAAGGAGTACATCAAGGCTGTATATTGTCACCATGTTTATTTAACTTATATGCAGAGTACATCATGAGAAATGCTGGACTGGAGGAAACACAAGCTGGAATCAAGATTGCCGGGAGAAATATCAATAACCTCAGATATGCAGATGATACCACCCTTATGGCAGAAAGTGAAGAGGAACTAAAAAGCCTCTTGATGAAAGTGAAAGTGGAGAGTGAAAAGGTTGGCTTAAAGCTCAACATTCAGAAAACGAAGATCATGGCATCTGGTCCCATCACTACATGGGAAATAGATGGGGAAACAGTGGAAACAGTGTCAGACGGCCACGGCCAGCGCTGAGGCGAAACCCCCAGGAACCCGCGCCGAAGAGCAGAAAAAAGAGGAAAGAAGATGGGGGAGAGGATCGGACAACACAGGACCGATGCCAGCATGATACCAAACCCGAGGACGACATCGACATACAAGACTCTGCACCAGGCCAAAACAAACAAAAGGCGCCCGAAGTGAGCCACAAGCCAGACCGCGGAGCAAGGGAAACAACACCTGAGGGAGGCGGGACAGAGAGCGGAGAAGACAGGCCCAGCCGAGAAACACAGCGAGGCAGCCCCAGGACAACCCTTCCCGGGTCAGTTCCCCGCATCAGACTTTATTTTTCTGGGCTCCAAAATCACTGCAGATGGTGACTGCAGCCATGAAATTAAAAGACGCTTACTCCTTGGAAGGAAAGTTATGACCAACCTAGATAGCATATTCAAAAGCAGAGACATCACTTTGCCAACAAAGGTTCGCCTAGTCAAGGCTATGGTCTTTCCTGTGGTCATGTATGGATGTGAGAGCTGGACTGTGAAGAAGGCTGAGCACCGAAAAATTGATGCTTTTGAACTGTGGTGTTGGAGAAGACTCTTGAGAGTCCCTTGGACTGCAAGGAGATCCAACCAGTCCATTCTGAAGGAGATCAGCCCTGGGATTTCTTTGGAAGGAATGATGCTAAAGCTGAAACTCCAGTATTTTGGCCACCTCATGTGAAGAGTTGACTCATTGGAGAAGACTCTGATGCTGGGAGGGATTGAGGGCAGGAGGAGAAGGGGACGACAGAGGATGAGATGGCTGGATGGCATCACTGACTCGATGAATGTGAGTCTGAGTGACCTCC
Organism: Tragelaphus eurycerus; assembly: GCA_935064755.1. Classification (NCBI taxonomy): domain Eukaryota; kingdom Metazoa; phylum Chordata; class Mammalia; order Artiodactyla; family Bovidae; genus Tragelaphus; species Tragelaphus eurycerus. The sequence goes on from CAKXYN010000060.1 coordinate 2,036,451, forward strand.
GAGAGCTGGTGATGGATAGGGAGGCCTGGCGTGCTGCAGTTCATGGGGTCGCAAAGAGTCGGACACGACTGAGCAACTGATCTGATCTGATCTGAATGTGTTATCATTCAATTCTAAATGTATTTTATTTGTCTATTTTTCCTTGTAGTTTCACTTTTGCTCTGTTATTGGATATAAACAAATTTCTGACTGGCATATTTTTCTGGTGATCTAAAACTTTTATTATTATGCAGTGACCCAATTTGTTTCTTCCTTCTTGTCTATTTGTCTGATATTAATACAGATACACCACACTCTTTAGTCTATTTGTCTGATATTAATACAGATACACCACACTCTTTAGTCTTTGCCTAATATGTATTTTCTCTTCTTTGAACTATAATATTTCTGTGTCCTTATGTTTTAGGTGTGTCTCATATAAACAGCTAGGTTTCAACACCTTTTCCATCTGAGCAGCTTTGTCTTTTAACTGAAAGATTTTATTGATTGTGATTAGTGAATATTTGGATTTAATTCTACCACCTTATTTTGTGCTATCCATTTGTTCCACCTTTTCTGTTCTTTTTTCTCTTTTCTTGTAAAAGATTTGGATTGAGGTTTGTTTTTTGTTTCTGTTGACTTTCAGTTTTAACTTATGAGAGTATAACTGCTCATAAATTATACTCCCTATGTCTACTCTAAAGATACTGGCATGCATGTCACTTCAAAAGTTAATAATTTTACCCTTCTCATGAATTACAAAAGAACTTTAGATACTTTTGCTCTGATCATCCTCTTCCTGATACATACGCCATTGTTATCCAGTATTTTAGATCTCTTTTTTAACTCTATAATTTATACATTATTAATAGTTTTATCCAATCGATTTTTGCTTAGATACACCTTCGTATTTACCAGCCCCCTAGGCATGATTCCTTTTACATCCCAGACCTTCCATTTGTGGCATTTTCTTTCTCCTTGATCTGCATGTGTTTGAACTTTTCTTTATTGAAGCTTATTAATAACCCCTCTCTTAAGAATAGACTCTCTGACTTTGGTTCCTGGACATCATTTGTGAGGCTGGTTTGAAAGCACAGTTATTTAAGCTATTTGCTGCCTTGAAGCTGAAAAAGGTAACTCTTAGATAAGGCAGACTGTTAAACAGGAAATGTTCCCATCACATCAAGGGACCCTGCTTCTAGGCATGATGGGGATTCTGTTGTTTCACAGATAAAAGAAACTAGATACATGCATCAAATTTACCTGCAAGAATCTTAGAATCCTTTAATCTGACCAAATGATGTAAAGCAATTTAACAAAGGGAATCTCACTTTATTTTGGGTTGAAGGTTAGAATTTCTGATAATACAAAGTTTGCTTTAATATTCCAATAAAACCACCTCAAAACTCCTGATTCCCTCAGTGGCCATAGTGGACATCTGTGTTTTTACCTGTTGGACATCTAATCTTGCTTCTTCTGATCATAACACTCCAGTTTTGCTTTGAGAGAACATCCTTTCTTCATTCTTGCCCCAGGTAATTGGAGAAATAAGCCTACCTTCTGATTCCGGAGCTGGTCATCTGAGTCAAGTGTGGCCAATAAGTGTACACTCCTGGCTGCAGGGGTGGACTCTTGACCCGGGACATGCTGACAGGTGAGGTGATGAAGCTCTAGTCAACAAGAACTCTGCCAGCGAAGTAACATGTGAGAAGTGTAAGCAATCTTGGCCTTGATACAACAGAGGGAACTGAGGCCCCATGTGAAAGCTTAGACTATGTTCATCCAAGCCCCACCACCTTTCCAGAGAGGAAGGGATGCAGGGTTGTGAGCTGAGGCCTAACACCCCAGAGCAGTAGGAGCCTGGAGGTTGACAGGGAAGAGGCCTTCCAGAGGAGATGCAAGCTCCTCCACACGGCTGCTGCTGTTAGTCACTTGGTCGTGTCTGACTCTTGACACCCTATGGACTGTAACCAACCAGGGTTCTCTGATCGTGGGAGTTGCCAGGCAAGAACACTGGAGTGGGTTGCCATTTCCTCCTCCAGGAGATCTTCCAGACCCAGGGATGGAACCCGAAGAGAGGGCAAAAGGAAGAGGAACCAGCGGTTCTCTGCTCTGCCCCTCCCACTCAGGTCGGGGAGCCTCCAGGAAGGCCACCAAAGTGGGGAGAGGACAGCTTTGAAAAGCTGGATTGTCTTAATAATCGAGAATGACAAGGAAGTAACAGAATCTAAGCTATTGCCAAAGACCCCCTACATAGTGAGAAAGTTTCAGTTTGTGGGGCTAGAGATTGGAAGACAAAGCGCGTTCGTGTTTTACCCCAGAGTTAAGATTGTCAAAAATGTTCACAGCGAATTTACAATAATGGCAGAATAAGCACCAAGAATCATATTTTCTCCTGAGAGTAGGCGAGCTGCCCTGCCCTTTCCTGGAAGGAAAACAACAGCAAAATATCTGGAGAGAAGGGACAACAAGAAAGAAGGGGGAGGGGGTGGGCAGGGGAAGGAAGGTTGGAGGGAGAGAAGAGATTTAAAAAGTAACATCTGTGGCTAAATTTAGTCGTGAGCCTTGGAGAAAATAAGGTGAAAGGAAGGAATGGGACGGAGTGAGGGTTACCGGCGCTCAGCTGGCTCCAATTACAACCTAATAGAAAACGAAACTGATTGGGCAGTCGTTCAGGCTTCATAAAAGAACAACCTTCTTATGTTAATCTAGTCCGGACAGTCAGAGAAGCTGAGTCCTCCCGAAAGGTAGATGTAGAAAGGTGCCTTGTGTTAATGTTATTTTTAGGGTTGGAGGTGGCGATGGTGGTGGTGGAAAAAAAGAAAAGCAAATGAACACTTCCTTTGTGCTGTTTTAACAGAAAAGCTCTTCTCGCCTCAAGCTCAGTAGACACCACCTAGTGGGCAAATGGCAGACTCGCACTCATCTGGCAACCGTGGCCAGCCCGGGTTTGATATTTCCTGTTTACCTTGCTTCACCTACGAAATCCAGAGGTGTAAATGGTGTGTTCGCCTCTCAAAAGCTGCCCCTCACTTTGGGGTAGAGGCAGCAGATGATTCAGGCTAGCAGAAAGTGGCCCAAGAGAGCCAGAGAGCCTTGAGAGCTGGGGCCTCGGTGGCTGCCAGACTCAAGACAGGACTTGGGAACCAGAGAGGCTGAAGACTGGCCAGGGCTTACAGCTAGCTGTGGGCAGCAGGAAGCTGAGGGTTAGGAACCTGGGGTGCCTGCTGAGGCAGGTTGGAACTCATTGGTCCTCAAGACAGAGATCTGACATTTAGAAGGTCATTGTTGTTCAAGGCAGTGGCACCAGCCAGCAGAAATACAGTGGAGAGATTCATTCTAGCCAGGGACTGTCAGTCCTCTGGCCCATTCTGTAGTTTACACCACTGCGTGTGCATTCTGGGCCTGGAGAGAACTTCTGGGGCCCGTAGGAGCGTGGGCTTAAGGAATGTTTCAGCCAGTGTGAACTGAGGTGTCTTTATCCTGAGTTATAGTTGACATATGACATACTAGTTTCAGGTGTACAACGTAATGATTCAAAATTTGGATTTATTGTGAAATGATCACTGCAATAAGTTTAGTTAACTTGCATCATCATGCTATGCTAAGTCACTTCAGTGGTGTCCGACTCTGTGTGACCCCATAGACGGCAGCCCACCAGGCTCCCCCGTCCCTGGGACTCTCCAGGCAAGAACACTGGAGTGGGTTGCCAAGGACGTTTAAGATCTACTCTCTTAGCAGGTTGCAAATAGGCAGCACATTATTGTTAACTATAGTTGCCATGTTGTACATTACATCCTCATGACTTTTTTAGAACTGGAAGTTTGTACATTTGACCCCACTTACCCATTTTTCTCACTCCCCAACCCCCAACTCTAGCAACCACCAATCTGTTTTCTGCAGGTGTGAGGTTAGGAGTTTTTGTTTTTGCTTTTTAGAGTCCACATACAAGTGAGATACAAGTGAGATACACATACAAGTCCACATACAAGTGAGATAATATGATGTTTGTCTTTCTCTAACTTACTTCACTTAGCATAGTGCCCTCATGTTGCATAATGTCCATCCATGTTGTTGCAGATGGCAAGATTTTCTTTATTGCCAAATAATAGTCTATTATATATTTATATATATCTCACATTTTCTTTATCCACTCATCCATCAATGGACATGTAAGTTGCTTCCATGTCTTAGCTGTTGTAATGCTGCAATGAACATAGGAGTGTATTTGTCTTTTTGAGTTAGTTTTATTTTCTTCAGGTAAATACTCAGAAGTGGAATTGCTGGATCATATGGTAGTTGTATTTTTAAATTTTTGAAGAACCTCCATACTGCCTTCCATAGTGGCGTGTAGCCACTATTTACATTTTATTTACCTTCTCACCAATAGTACACAAGAGTTCCCTTTTTGTCATTTCCCCACCAATATTTGTTACTTCTTATCTCTGATAAAAAGCATTCTAACAGGTATGAGGTAATATCTCATTGTGATCTTGATTTGCATTTCCCTGATGATGAGTGATGTTAAGAGTATTTTCATGTGTTTATTGATCATCTGTGTATCTTCTTTGGAAAAATGTCTATTCAGATTTTCTGCCCACTTTTTAATTGAATTGCTTGCTTTTCTGTGTTGAGTTGTATGCCTTCTTTATATTTTTTGGATATTAATTCCTTATCAGATATATGATTTGCAAATATTTTCTCCTACTCAATAGGGTTCTTGTTCACTTTGTTGATGGTTCCCTTTATTGCACAGAAGCTTTTAGTTTGATATAGTCCCATTTGCTTATTTTCTCATTTGTTGCCTTTGCTTTTGGTGTCAAATCCCAAAAATCCTCACCAAACCAATGTCAAAGAGTTTGCCACCTATATTTTCATCCAGGAGTTTTATGGTTTCTGGTCTTATATTTGAGTATTGATTCCATTTTGAGTTAATTTTGGGGTATGGTCTAAGATAGTGGTCCAGTTTCATTTGAATTGAGTATCTGGTACTCACAATCAAAAGAATCCTAACTAATACATCTACTCAGTCCTATTGCAAAGGACTTTGGAGAGGGCCAGTGGTCAGAAATAAAGTAGCAGTAAGGCAGTAAACATGATCTATATCTACCTGCCCGCATCCCCTTCCCAGGGACAGTCCTGTCTAGACTATCTTGATGAAGATGTGGATCTAAGCATGTTATTCCTACCCTGAGCTGGCCAGGAGCAGGTGCTTGATCCTAGAACAGTCAAGATTGGTTAGGTTATGCTACCTTAAGGACTAACACCCACATTATTAGTGGCTTAAAAGAACATGGAACAGAGGGAGGAACATGGGCTTATTTCCTGATCACACTCCCTGTCCATAACATGTCATGTTATGTTGTCCTCAGTCCAGGAGAGGTTGAAGGGGCAGTCACTTATTGTAGAGCATTGCTGGTCACTGCAAAACAAAAAATGAAACAAAAACAAGAAAATGGCTGACATAATACAAGGGATTGAATTGTCAGATCAAACGTACAGGGATCATTGATCCTACATGATACTAAAATGTATTAATAATTCAAAAGATATAGGCAATTCCAAGATATAAGTGAACATGGAGGAATTTGGGGCTATCACTACAGTTCTCCCTTTCTTTCTGGGTTAGAGGATATTCTTGTTTAGATTTAAAATCTAAATCTAGGTTTTAAGAAGGGCACCACTTGGGGAAAAGGAGCCTTTCAACTAAGAAATATCTCCAACTTATACTCCAGTCATGACATAGCTGATTAACAGTTTTCCATTGGGCCATGCCCCATGAATGCATATATTCCAGATTTGTTGATGCTAAGCAACCAAACAGACCAAGTACCTCTTGTTAATAACATTCTATACATGAAGACTCTCCATTATCTGCCATTAGGAGGTGTGTATAGCACACTAATAAGGAATAATTTCTTTGAATTGCCCCCTGCTATATGTTGGTGTCCCCAGAAGGAGAATAGATTCAGGCCAGCTGGTAATCTTTTCTTTTGTAGTGATAAATCATGCTTTGATTTTTAAAAAGTTTCCATCTGCGTATTAAGCATATCAGTTCTATTTGCATTTCAGTGGCCAAAGCAGGTCACATGGCCAAGTCTGGAATCAAGGGAGTGGGAAGTATAAGTTCCCTTAGTTGGGGAAGGAAACCAGATATTGCTAAACAGTGCTATAGTCTACCCACAGGCAGCCAGTCCAGAGTCAGGAAGGGGGACCCTGATGTACAACTTTCCCCAGTGGCTCAGACAGTAAAGAATCTGTCTGCAACGTGGGAGGCTTGGGTTCAGTCCCTGGGTTGGGAAGATCCCCTGGTAGAGGGCGTGGCAACCCACTCCAGTATTCTTGCCTGGAGAATCTGTATGGACAGAGGAGGCTGGTGGGCTACGGTCCATGGGATCGCAGAGTCAGACACAACTGACTAAGCACACACAAGGTATTGCTAACTGCTGTAACAGATAACTCTCAATTTCAGCTGCTTAACACAAAGAATACGTATTCCTCTTTCTTTAAAAAAAAATGTATTGACCTGTGGCTGACTTACATTGCTGTCTTAATTATTTCTCTTTCATATTACAATTCTACATGAGGTGTAGTAGGCAGCTTTCTACATGGTAACTCAGAATCCCAGTCTCCTTCCATATAATTACCCTCACTGGTAGCCTCAGAGTTCTCTTCTAACTGGTCCACAGGAAAAAGGAATGGAGTTGCTGGATCATAATAGTGATATTGAGCATCTTTTCTTGTGCTTACTAGCCATTTGTATTTCTTCTTCCGAGAAATGTTTACTTAGGTCTTCTGCCCATTTTTCAGTTTGGCTATTTGTTTTTCTTTTGTTGAGTTGTGTATGCTGTTTGTATATTTTGGAAATTAAACCCTTGTACACATCGTTTGCAAGGCTGACCATTTTATAGGCTGACCTTTCATTTTTGGGGGTTTTTTGTTTTGTTTTATGGTTTCCTTCGCTGTGCAAAACCTTGTAAGTTTGTCAGGTGCCGTTTGTATATTTATGTTTTTACTTATTTTGCCTTGGGAGACTGAACAAGTCCTAATATTCTTTTTTTTTTTCTAAGTATACTTGATTTATAACATTTGCCAATCTCTGTTGTATAGCAGAGTGACTCAGTTATAGACATATAGACATTCTTTTTTAATATTCTTTACCATTGTGGTTTATCACAGGATATTTAAGTAACTGTCCTATTGTATAGCACAGGAGACTGTATTAAGTATCCTGTCTTAAACCATAATGGAAAAGAATATTAAAAAAAGAATATATGTATATAACTGAGTCACTTTGCTATACAGCAGAGATTGGCACAACACTGTAAATCTATTATACTTCCAAAAAAAAAAAATGAATATTATCACTTGTTTAGTCTCCCAAGGCAATTCCAGTAGGACCTCACTGTTTATCCATCTTGTATGTAATAGTTTGCATCTGCTAATCCCAAACTCCCAGACTCTCCCTTCCCCCCTTCATTCTGTAGTTGGTTCATTTGTGCAATGTTTTAGGTTCCACATATAAGTGATATCATATAGTATTTGTGTTTTTCTGACTTATTTCATCAGTATGATAATCTCTAGTTGCATCCATGTTGCTGCAAATGACATTATTTTGTTCTTTATGGCTGAGTAGTATTCTGTTGTATATATGTACCTCATCTTCATTATCCATTCATCTGCTGATGGACGTGTACGTTGTTTTTATGTTTGGGCTTTGTGAGTAGTGCTGCTATGAACATTCAGTTCAGTTCAGTTGCTCAGTCATGTCCGACTCTTTGCGACCCCATGGACTGCAGCACGCCAGGCCTCCCTGTCCATCACCAACTCCCAGAGTTTACTCAAACTCATGTCCATTGAGTTGGTGATGCCATCCAACCATCTCATTCTCTGTCGTCCCCTTCTCTTCCCGTCTTCAATCTTTCCCAGCATCAGCATCTTTTCAAATGAGTCAGCTCTTCGCGTGAGGTGGCATGTGAAACCCAAAGTATTGGAGTTTCAGCTTCAACATCAGTCCTTCCAGTGAATACTCAGGACTGATCTCCTTTAGGATGCACTGGTTGGCTCTCCTTGCAGTCCAAGGGACTCTCAAGTGTCTTCTCCCACACCACAGTTCAAAAGCATCAATTCTTTGGCACTTAGCTTTCTTTATGGTCCAACTGTCACACCCATACATAACTACTGAAAAAACCATAGCCTTGACTAGACAGACCTTTGTTGGCAAAGTAATGTCTCTGCTTTTGAATATGCTATCTAGGTTGATCATTGCTTTTCTTCCAAGGAGCAAGCGTCTTTTAATTTCATGGCTGCAGTCACCATCTGCAGTGATTTTGGAGCCCAAAAAAATAAAGTCTGACACTGTTTCCCTATTTCCCATGAAGTGATGGGACCAGATACCATGATCTTAGTTTTCTGAATGTTAAGTTTTAAGCCAACTTTTTTATTCTCCTCTTTCACTTTTATCAAGAGGCTTTTTAGTTCTTCACTTTCTGTCATAAGGGTAGTGTCATCTACATATCTGAGGTTATTGATATTTCTCCCGGCAATCTTGATTCCAGCTTGTGCTTCATCCAGCCTGGCGTTTCTCGTGGTGTACTCTGCATATAAGTTAAATAAGCAGGGTGACAATATACAGCCTTGATGCACTCCTTTTCCTATTTGGAACCAGTCTGTTGTTGCATGTCTGGTTCTAACTATTGCTTCTTGACCTGCATACAGGTTTCTCAGGAGGCAGGTCAGGTGGTCTGGTATTCCCATCTCTTTCAGAATTTTCCACAGTTTGTGGTGATCCACACAGTCAAAGGCTTTGGCATAGTCAATAAAGCAGAAACAGATGTTTTTTCCGGAACTCTCATAGGGGTGCTTCTATCTTTTATAACAGTTTGTCCAGCTGTATTCCCAGTAGTGGGATTGCTGGACTGTATGGTCATTCTGTTTTTAGTTTTCTGAGGAACCTCCACACTGTTTTCCATAGTGGCTGCCCAAATTTATATTCCCACCAACAGTGTAGGCAAGATCCCTTTTCTCCACACCCTCTCCAGCATTTATTATTTATAGATGTTAATGGTGGCCATTCTGACCGGTATGAGTGGTACCTCACTGTAGTTTTGATCTGCGTTTCTCTAATAATAGTGATGTTGAGCATCTTTTCATGTGCCTACTGGCCATCTGTGTGTCTACTTTGGAGAAATGTCTCTTAAGACCTTCCACCTGTTTTCTGATTGGGTTGTTTTTGTTGTTGTTGTCCTAATATTCTAAACAGACATCTGTTAATGTCTTTGATAATCCCCTGCCCTGGAAAATGATTCTGGATCAATGTCTCTTGTTTCATTCATGGACTTTCAGCATGAGGTTTGAGAAGGTAGGAAACAACAAACAGTTGTAGTTTTGAAGTTTTCATTTTTACTTTGCTCCCTGCTAGCACCTTGAAACAGATGGATCCATTCAAATGAAAATGAAGTTTAAAAGTGATTTTTATTAAAATTAACATTCAGTTTAAGCTCTCCTTTATTCATTCCACAAATAACTATGTGAATTCCCTGTAAATAGGTTGTATATGTGACATAATTCATAGTCGTTTGTGCTCTACCAATTACACTGAAATTATGACAGAAGTTACTGCAGAACCTCAGTAATCATTATGATGTAATTTGCAGTTTTCAGATTTGGGAGCCTTTTGGAAGCTGAAAGTAACTAGCCAATTGTTTTTGAAGAGTACAGTAATGACTGTTATTACTGAGAAGTTGAATGAAGCTCCTTTTATGCCCTGAAGATTACTTGATAATTATACTTGATGGTGTCATTTGAAAAAAAAAGTAACCAACACATAAATAGATAGCAAACTATAATAACAGTCCGATAATGTGGGCCAATATCGTTGGCTGTGAAAATTAATACACTCTTGCATTGTTCTTTATTTCTCTAATGGGATCACCTGCCTATACAAACACACTTAATTAGATGCATTGCCTTGACTCTTAAATGGCATTAGACAATCAGTGAAATTAAAGGGAAGATTTCTGAGATTTTGTTTATCGTGTGAAAGCACAATAGGCCACCAAGACTCAATTAATGAGTCAGCTCCCCTTGCCTCACCCAACACAAACCTGGCTCTACCCTCCCTTCACAGCTCCTTGGATATGGTGCCCACACCCACCACCGTTTCCTTTCAGTCGTCTGATCTGGACTGGAATGAATTACTTCGGCCCACATCTCAGAAAATCCTGACTTTCTATAGATGAAGCCCATTAAAAGATTTTTAGCTTGTAAGTACCCAAAGCCAGTATTTTTCCTCTGTTTTTTCTCCTTTAAAACTAGGCTGTAGTAGACTTTCCCCATTTTTTATTTGGGATGTATTTTTATTGTATATATTTTTTCAATTTTTTGATTGACATGTAGCTGATTTGCAGTATTTCATATGTACAACAAAAGGACTGAGTTATACACATATATATTTATTCTTTTTTAGACTATTTCCCATGATAGGTTATTATAAGATGTTGAATATAGTTCCCTATGCTATACAGTAGGACCTTGTTGTTTATTTTGTTCCCAGAAATTTTTTTATGCAGGAAAACATTTTTCCCATCCAAAACTGGCTCTGGGTTGAAGTCTTAGGGATTCAAAGCTTGCTTTCAGTCCCATTCACTTTCTTTCCTGCCTTCCCACTCTTCTCACCTTTGTACATTCAGGGCACATCTGAGCGAAGCTTGCGTTTATGATCGTCTCTGCTGCCAGGCCCTGTGCTATCTTTACTAGTGATAATTGTCCTGTAAAATTTACTTCTAGGGAGTGAATAAAAGATTCTCTCCCAATCTTCAAGTACCTCAATCAGGGTGAAGTCACATAGCTTCTGAAATCTGATGTCAAGTTCCCTTTTGCAACTCTGGTGTAGCTGGTGAAACTGCCCGCCGTCCTCACTTCCCTGCTGGAAGAATGGAAGCTCCTGCCTGAAAACAGCCCAGTGACAGCATTCAGGTTGAGTCTTTGCTGCCCTCGTTTTCCTCTGCAGCTATTCCAAAATAAAAGCTCCTGCCTTTCACTGATAGGTTGCCCTGGGAACCACTTTAATACATCTATGACGATCTTTGTTCATGTGCTGTGTGGCTGCTGGCATTGGCTCCCATTTCTAATTTTAATAAGACTTGTACTAGCTAGCTCACTGAAACAGCCCTTACATTTTTATTCAACTGATTAACTCCAACTGTTTTATGACTAAACCATTTTATTTAACATTCTCCAAAAGTACCCAATAAAATGCCTCAGGAGTCGTTTTGGGGGGCCTTTTTAATGAGCAAGAGCTATTATACTTTTCAAAATTCTTGTGATCAAACTCATCTACTTTTAGAAGGCTCCAATTGAAGGAAACACCGTCTGTAGAAAATCTACTGCCTGTGTGGGATGACATGACAGACAGAAAGGCTGAGGCTTCACACTCCTAGGGTGCCACCCAGCTCTCCCTCTCAGGAAACTCCTTCAACCCCGTTCACAGAGCTGAGTACTGGCAGCCGTGTTTATGCTACAAGTTCCCCACTATCTGTCACAGCTGCCTGGGCCTGAGGGGGGGAGCATCTAACCAAAGTCAGGCCAGTCCAGATCTCTGGCCCAGGAATTTGGAACTCAGCCTGAGCACTCAGTTGGTCTGTGTATGTTTTGCAATCTCTAGAGCAGGGGTTGGGGTGGGAAGTGCATGTTACCCGCCACCTTGTGGACAACGGAAGCAGGAAAGCCAATCTGAAGAGAAAGGGGAATGAAGTGAACAGGGCGTTCCGAGCCTTGAGCTCATCTCTGGCTGATGCTCTGCTTCACTTCCCTAGGGTTCCATGAACTCCCCCTGCAGCCTTATAACAAAGCCCTAAATTCTGCTTCAACTGGCCTCTTACCATAGTGTAGGTGGTACTTTTCAAAATGCATCCACAAGTTCTTTGCTCTTCCTCTCTTCTCATGGTGAAGGATAAATTTCCTCCCCTGAAATGTGGGCTGCAAAATAGTGACTCACTTCTAACAGAGAGAATGGGGTGGAATGGACAGTGTAAGACTTCCAAAACCAAGTTATACAGGGCCTTGCCACACACTTTTCTTTCTTGCATCTCGATCACTCTGGAGGATCCAGGAGCCAAGTCTTGAGGACACTCAAGCAGCTTATGGAGGAGCTCAAATTGAGAGGCACTGAGGCCTCCCACTCTCAACCAGCTCTTCTCATCTGCCATGTAAGTGAGCCACTTTGGAAGTGGATCTTCTAGCCCCAGTCAGTTCTTGGCCAATGCTTCAAATAAAAACTCACGAGATTCCCTGGCCAGAACTGTCCAGCTAAGCTTCTTCCAAATCTTTGACCCACAGAAACCGTAAGGATGTAAGTATTTATTGTTTTAAGCCAGTAAGTTTGGGGTAAATTGTATGCAGCAGCCTTCAAGGCCCCACACTATTTAGGATCCCTCTAAACCTCATTTCTGGCCCCTGCTGACCTTGCTTTCTATGCTCTAACCACATATTATCCTCCTTACAACCTTCACCCTAGTATTTCCATTGCCTGAAGTCCTCTTCGCACAAAAACACTTTCTCATCTTTTAGGTCTTAGCTTAAATGACAATGCCTCCAAGAAACCTTACTGAGACCTTACCCAAACTATCCTTCTATCCCATTCTCTCACAGTATTCTGTTCTCTGTGTTCATCAGATCAGATCAGTCGCTCAGTCGTGTCCAACTCTTTGCGACCCCATGAATCGCAGCATGCCAGGCCTCCCTGTCCATCACCAACTCCTGGAGGTCACCCAGACTCACATCCATTGAGTCAGTGATGCCATCCAGCTATCTCATCCTCTGACGTCCCCTTCTCCTCTTGCCCTCAATCCCTCCCAGCATCAGAGTCTTCTCCAGTGAGTCAACTCTTCACATGAGGTGGCCAAAATACTAGAGTTTCAGCTTTAGCATCATTCCTTCCAAAGAAATCCCAGGGCTGATCTCCTCCAGAATGGACTAGTTGGATCTCCTTACAGTCCAAGGGACTCTCAAGAGTCTTCTCCAACACCACAGTTCAAAAGCATCAATTCTTCGGTGCTCAGCCTTCTTCACAGTCCAGCTCTCACATCCATACATGACCACAGGAAAGACCATAGCCTTGACTAGGTGAACCTTTGTTGGCAAAGTAATGTCTCTGCCGTTATTCAATATTCAAAAGCAGAGACATTACTCTGTGTTCATAGATGTTTACTATAACTTACGTATTTATTTGATTTGGGGTTTTCTTGTTGACATTTTGGAGAAGGAAATAGCAACCCACTCCAGTGTTCTTGTTGATATTTGTCTTTCCACTCTAAGTCCAGGGCCAAGCACACAGTAGACTCTCGGCAGCATTTGTGAAATAAATACTATAAGTGAAATGGGTTCCATTAGCTGTGACTAGAGAAGGAAATGTCAACCCACTCCAGTATTCTTGCCCGGAGAATTCCATGGACAGAGGACCCTGGTGACCAATGGGGTCGCAAGACTCAGACCCGATTTAGCAACTAAACCACCACAAGGAGTCCTTACTAATGGCCCAACAGATAAACACTGGGCCAGGGGACCCAGATTCTGTTTCCTTGTTTTCAATAAGCCAAATGCCCTATCAGGGTGTTTTTAAAATTTTCCCTCTCCCAAGATATCTTTAGGATAGGTGGATATCACCTAAGAGGGCCCACAAGCCCAAGGAGTTACTTGTCAGAGGCCAAAGCAGATAAAAAGCCTTGGACAGGCTGACAAGATTCTTTCTGAGAATCAAAAGCACCAGCTCTGACGGGACACTCTGGCAGCTCCCTCCTTCTGCCACAGACTCAGCACATCTGGCTTTCCAGCCATATTCAGAGCAGCATGTCTGACGCTCATCCCAGTGTCAGAATGATCTCATTTCTGCACCTGGCAGGAGGCTCCCTAGCTCTTCCCTCTCCTGCTTTCCTCCCTGAGGCCACCGGAGGGCGCTCCTCCCTCGTCCCTCTCATTCCAGCCCTTCCCGGCCAGGTCACGCAGAGCCTCCCCAGGGGCCTCACTCTCCTGTGCTCTCAGACTCAGTATTGCCAATAGCACTGGCCCACAGACTCCCATCTCAGGTCTCTTATTTACCTAATAGGATATTTAACAGCTTCAGTAAATATCCTTAGGGTCGCCCACAGGTAAGATGGCTTTTCGTCACAAGTAGTTGGTGGCTCAGATGGTAAAGAATCTGCCTGGTTCGATCCCTGGGTTGGGAAGATCCCCTGGAGAAGGAAATGGAAACCCACTCCAGTATTCTCGCCTGGAGAATCCCATGGACAGGGGAGCCTGGCGGGCTACAAGTTCATGGGGTCACAAAGAGCTGGACATGGCTGAATGACTAACACTTTCACTTTCAGCCAGGACATACAGCAGGGCCTAAGTCCGAGGAGGACACGGATGACCTCCAAAAGCATGGCCGCTTCACGGGCAGACCCCATGGAGTATGCGGATGAATAGATAGCCACAGCTACCCCTCATCCTCTGCCTCTCTCTACCCACCCCCCACTTTCCCAAGACCACTGGTCTCATGCTCCATCTGTCTCTCTTTTTCATTCTCAGCCAACTTCCTCTGTTTCCCTAAGTTCTGCAAGGCTCAGCCTGTACCTCATTTCTACAGGGCCAAATGCCCACAGCACCCACAGGTCACTGGCATTTCAGCTCTACTTTTCCAGACAGTCTGTGAGAATTCCAACCATATTTTCAAGCCAAGTTATGCCAGTCAGGGAGCAGTGGATCATCTCCACACTGAGGCATCTGGGGCCATCAGGGGCTGGGGGCAGGGTCCTCTGCAGGCTGTGGGCAGGTGCTCTTCCAGAAGAATGAGGGGTGGGCAGGCCTCCTTCAATGTCATTTCTCCACCAAGACCTGCCTCTCAAGACGGCAAGTGTGATTTGAGGGTCACCCAACAGCCTAAATATCTACCCCATCAATCTTTGTAATTCAGAGAGTTTTCTCTAGAAAAAAAATCCTGATACTGGAGGATATGTTACACAAGCACAGTTTGCTGCTAAGTCGCTTCAGGCGTGTCCGACTCTGTGTGACCCCAGAGACGGCAGCCCACCAGGCTCCCCCATCCCTGGGATTCCTCAGGCAAGAACACTGGAGTGAGTTGCCATTTCCTTCTCCAATGCATGAAAGTGAAAAGTGAAAGTGAAATCGCTCAGTTGTGTCCGACTCTTAGCGACCCCATGGACTGCAGCCTACTAGGCTCCTCCGTCCATGAGATTTTCCAGGCAAGAGTACTGGAGTGGGGTCCCATTGCCTTCTCCGCAAACACAGTTTAGTGACTAGCAAAATGGGGCTTTGGAGGCCAGGGATATCTGACCTCACTCATCTCACGCCAGCTTGACAGCACTGTATTATGAAGAGCTGTGCCCTCGTCATTCTGTGAGGCAGGTGTGAGGATGTGCTGGCTATCTACCTGGATGTGTTGAGTCACTCCGCATCATTTCTTTGGGGAAACCTACCCTTTTCCAGTCAGTGCAGGACTGGGGTGTCCCTTCTGGTGTCCTGTCCCTTCATCCTCAGAGGTGAACATACAGTTGTGACTGAATCTGTTCTAGCCTGGCCTCAGTGGTTGGTGCAGAGGTGGATAAGGGACCCCCGCAGGACCACTCAGAGTCCTTTCTCTGATAGATATGTTCTGTTAAACTAACAAACCCTGAGACTGCCAGATGCCCTCTTCCCCATGACATGAGAAAGACTGCAGGGCCGAAGACAAGGGTGGTGCTGTAGAACAGGGGTCCCCAACTTCTGGGATCTAATGTCTGATAATCTAAGGTGGAGCTGATGTAATAATAATAATACAGTGTGCAATGAATGTAATGCACTTGAACCATTCCACAACCATCCCCCTCCCCATCCATGGAAAAATTGTCTTCCCTGAAACTGATCCCTGGTGCCAAAAAGGTTGGGGACAGCTGCTATAGAGCACAGAGACGGAAGGAGAAAGAGACAAGGAGGGAGAACCTTAATAATACAGTTTGACCTACTGGATCCAACTATGCCCAAAGAAGCCAAGCCATTCCTTTTTTCCCCTTAAACTACCATACCCACCCCCCCATTATCCACAGTTTCTCTGTCTGCGGTTTCAGTTACCCAGGTTCAACCTCAGTCTGAAAATATTAAATGGAAAATTCAAGAAATAAACAGTTCATAAGGTTTAAGTTGTGTGCCTTTCTGAGTAGCATGATGAAGTCCTGCTGTCTTGCTCCATCCGCCTGGGGTGGGAATTCTCCCTTTCTCCAGCGTATCCTGCTCAGTAGCCACTTAGCCATCTCTGTTTTCACTGTGTCTATGTTCGGGTCACTCTCATTTTACTTATAAGTTCCCAAGCACAAGGGTAGTAATACTAGCAGTTTGGATCTGCCAAAGAAAAGCCTGCAAAGTGCTTCAAGTGAAAAGGTGAAAATTCTCCACTTCATAAGGAAAGAAGAAAAATTATATGCTAAGGCTGCTTAGATCTAGGTAAAAACCAACCTTTTCTCCATGAAATCATGACAAGTGAGAAAAAATGTAGGCGGTTTTGCTGTTAAACCTCAGATTGCAAAAGTTATGGCGATCATGCATGATAAATGTTCAGTTAAAATGGGAAAGGCATTAAATTTATACAGTAAGATATTTAGAGAGAGACCATATTTGCATAACTTTTATTACAGTATATCATTGTAACTGTTCTATTTTTATTTAGTTATTAATCTCTCTACCTAATTTATAAATTAAACTTTATCACTGGCGTGTGTACATAGGGAAAGACATAGTATTGTATACAGGATAGGGTACTATCTGTGGTTTCAGGCATGCACTGGGGTTCTTGGAATGTATTAATATCCCTCAGAGATGAGACACTACTGTAGTTTGAGCTGAATTTCCTGTCACATACAACTTACAGAATTCAAATTAATAATCGCATTCATTTTACAGAGGAGACTGAGAGCCAAGAGAGTAAATGATTTGCCTATGATCACTCATCTAATTAGTTATATGGCCAGTCAGAAAGCAGGTTCTAAAAGAATGTGACATGAGCCATCTCTCCTTGCTGGGTCAGAGAAAAAGACCCTGTTTAAAGCTATTTGGCTTCAGTCATTAGCTCTCTCATTCCATATCATTAGAAAATTTGATAAGCATCCTATAAATGTCTCAAAGTGAAGTTGCTCAGTCGTGTCCGACTCTTTGAGACCTCATGGACTGTACCCTACCAGGCTCCTCCATCCATGGGATTTTCCAGACAAGAATACTGGAGTGGGTTGCTGTTTCCTCTTCAGGGGATCTTCCCAGCCCAGGGATCAAACCCAGGTCTCCTGCATTGTAGGCGGACGCTTTACCGTCTGAGTCAAGGTTAAGCCACTGTTAATATTCTTAAACAAAACAAGATCCTAACCACAGAAAACTGACCCCAAATGACAATGACCCATTGGCCAATCTTCTTTTGAGACAGTTATTTACTTGCTTACTAACCCACAAAGTATACTATTTCGCAGTCTGCACCCTTGCTGCTTGAGGAGTAGAGTCAGGACTTGGACACCACAGTGGAACCTGTGAAAATGCAGATTCTCTGGCCACTCCAGACCTTCAGAATCTGCATTTTAGCAAGATCCTCAGAGAGTTCACTGCACAACAAAGCTTGAAAAGCATGGATCTTCCACTCCTGAGGATCCTTACCTTAACACACACACACACACACACACACACACACACACACACTTTTGCCATATGCCTTTTAAAATTTAATGCACTTATACACACACAACCTTTGTCTGAAAATCAGGCAGCCCTTTTGCAATAAGGAATTAATGTGGTGCATCATTTTCTTGCTGAACCTGTGTAAGCACATATTGCTGCCTTCCAATAAACCATAATTTTAATAGAAAGAAATATTGTTGAGGCTTAATGCCAAAATGCCAGGACTACAGATTAGAGCATCTTCTTTTTTTGACTTTTTGAAAAATGGAATCATATTTGCTCATCTCAGACCTTTCCAAAACCATCCCTAATATTCCTCCAAAACATTCTTCACAGTTCCTTAAAGATGGTCAGAGGGGTTCAGTGATTTCATTTGTGTTTTCAATACTCTTGCACTCCTCCAGGTCAAGTCATTCAGGCTCATTTAGAGTGTCTAGGTCAGTGGATTTCAACCCTGGCTGCACATAAGAGTCACCCAAGATAGCTTTAAAACTACCCATGCTTGAGCCCCTCCACAGGCCAATGGAATCAGCCCAGCAGGGCATTTCTTTTTTAAGCACCAGAGGTAATTCTAATGTGTCACCAGGGTTAAAAGCAATTGAATATAGTGGGTTGTTTTTTTAAAAAAATCTAACACCCAGGGCCTGCAGAATCAGAATCTCTGTGGCTGAAGTTCAAGCATCAGTAGTTTTAAGCCCCCCAGATAACAGTCAGGTAGAGCCAGGATAGACAACCACTGATGAGAAACTGTTGTCAATTTAAGCCAGATATTATGCATATTCTTCTGTATATGCAGCCTAATCTAATCCAAACTAATGCCAGTAGGGTTCACCATGTGGATAAATTCCCCAGGCATCCTTGAGCTCTCCTAGCCCAAGGTCCCTTGGCTAGCAAGGAAAAATGATCAATTCAAGGAAAAAGCACAGAAGACCAGTTCAGGAAAAATATATAGCTGCCAAATCAACTCAGTAGATTTTATTGTTATTGAGCTGAAATATTCCTTTAGCCAGTGCAAAGATGTTAAGATGGCCCTTTGCCTGACCAGAAGAAGATGATTTTAAATCTTACTGGATTCTGGTCCAAGTCCCTGGAGGAAGCTTGAGGGAGGCTGGGAGTAATAGAAAGAGGCTGGGTGGAGGGACAAGGGGAGGCTGCACCACCTAAGAGCCCTGCCACATGTAGGCTAATCACCCCCTATATAGATATAAAGATGTAAAGATGCAGGGATCAATTCAAAGTGTCACCCAGATCCCAAAGTTGAATTAGTGAGGCCTCTCGATGTCACCTCGAGAACTAACCTCATGGCAAGGGCAACACACCTCAGTAAGAATCTCTAATTACTTTTTTTCTTTTATTGATTTTGGCTGATCTATTCATTGGGTCCAACCTGCATTGAATGGAGACTGGTCCATTTAGTCTCCTCATGGCTGAAGAGCTTGCTTAATTATTCTTGCTGTCCAGTTCATCACCTTTGAGCATTCTCTATGAAAGATGTCATTGACATCTCAGAGAAAGGAGTCCTTTATAGTACAGCATTTTTCTGGAGAGAATTTCATCTGCCACATGGGAAAAATACAGCTTGTCAGGCAGACTGGTGGAGCATTTTTCATGCTCTGAGAATTTTCTTTCAGCTGTTCAGTAGGCTGTGGTCTGGGTCATTTTCAAGATCTACTGAGAGCCAGCGAATGGCTGTGCCCACAGACCTGGCTGCATAAGCCACACAGCCCTCCTGTGGGCGTGGGCCCCCTTCAGAGGTCCCGTGTCGCTTTAAAAAGAGCAGTAAGCTGCTGCCCCAGGTTCAAATTCTGACTGACTCTGCCCCTGTGATTGGGGAAGGCAATGGCACCCCACCCCAGTACTTTTGCCTGGAAGATCCCATGGACGGAGGAGCCTAGTAGGCTCCAGTCCGTGGGGTCGCTAAGAGTCGGACACGACTGAGCGACTTCACTTTCGCTTTTCACTTTCATGCATTGGAGAAGGAAATGGCAACCCACTCCAGTGTTCTTGCCTGGAGAATCCCAGGGACAGGGGAGCCTGGTGGGCTTCCGTCTATGGGGTCGCACAGAGTCGGACACGACTGAAGCGACTTAGCAGCAGCAGCAGCAGCCCCTGTGATATTGTGATGTATAGTGAGAAATATTTCTGTTGGTCTCTGCCCCTGGTTCCTGACACAGTTCTCCTGAAACCGTTATAATTTCCTGGGTAACAGGAGTGTCTTTTGTTCCAATAAGGCAGCTCTGGATAGGCTCCTGGATGAATGCTGGTTATGAGACAGACCAAGCCATGATTAGAAGCCTGGAATTATCAGCCCCCACTCCCATTCTCTTGAGAAGCAAAAAGGGATGCCTATGTGATGATGCTACCATAAAATCCCAAAAGTATGGAGTTCATAGAGTTTCCAGGTTGGTGAACATATCCGCATAAAGAGTTGATGCACCGCAGCTCCACGGGGACACAAACTCCTGTGTGTGGGAACCCCCAGACCCCAGACTTATGTGTCTCTTCATCCAGCTATTCTACTGTATCCTTTATCATCTCCTTTAAGAAAATGATAAACATGTTTCCCTGAGTTCTGTGAGGACCTCTAGCAAATTAACCAAACCTGTGGAGAGGGTTATGGGAACCACTTATTTGTAGGCGAACTGGACAGAAGTTCTGAATAGCCGGGGACCTGCTACTTACAGCTGATGTCTCAGGTGGGGTGGCAGCGGGCTTGCAGGACCACACCCTTAAACACCTGTGGGAACTGACGCTGTTTCCAGCGGACAGTTTCAGAATTTGGTTAAGTTGCTGGACACCTGGCTCACACCACAGAGAATTGCTTGGTGTGGGGGAAACTGCCGCAAATCTGGGGACCAGAAGTGAATGTTCTGTGTGAGAGTAAGAAAAGAAAGAAAGTGAAGTTGCTCAGTCGTGTCCAACTCTTTGCAACCCCATGGACTGTAGCCTGCCAGGCTCGTCCGTCCGTGGAATTTTTCCAGGCAAGAGTACTGGAGTGGGTTGTCATTTCCTTCTCCACGGGATCTTCCTGACCCAGGGATTGAACCTGGGTCTACCTGCCTTATAGCCAGACACCTGCCTTATAGCCAGACACTTTACCACCTGAACCACCAGGGAAAATTGGCAGGAGAGTAAAGAAAGACACAAGAGTAAGGGAGAACTGGGTTTTTCCTGAGACAGAAAATTGGGTAGGTTTTTCCTTTTCAGCCTCTCACTCTGACTTGCCCCTCACTTTCGAGCAAGTCAGTTAACATCCTAGGGCCTCAGTCCACTTACTTGTAAAAAAAAAAGAAAAGTTAAGAAAGCGTTCAGCTTTAAAATACTGTTACTTACAGGGCAGCAGTGGAGAAACAGACATAGAGAATATACTATGGACATGGGGAGAGGGGAGGAGAGGGTGAGATGCGTGGAGAGGGTAACACGGAAACTTACATTACCATATGTGAAATAGATAGCCAATGGGAATTTTCTGTGTGGCTCAGGAAATTCAAACAGGGGCTCTATATCAACCTAAAGAGGCTTGGGTGGGGAGGGAGATGGGAGCAAGCTTTAAAAGGGAGGGGTTATATGTATACCCATGGCTGATTTATGTCAAGGTTTGACAGAAGATAGCAAAATTCTGTAAAGCAATTATCCTTCAATAAAAATAAATTAATTTAAAAAACAAACTTTATAGTATTTAATAGTAGATTTTCTTTTTATTTGTTTATAAATCAAAACATCTATTTTTTTCACTGCACATGACCAATAATTTTTTCTTACTTAGATAGCACTGTTTCTTACTTAAATAGTATTTAAATACTAATTAATGTATATATTTTGCCAGAAAGAACACATACACATTAGCAGAAAGATTAAACTGTAAATCTTCCATATTCTCACCACTCTTAATATTTTGTATATATGCTAATAGACTTTTATCTAAGCATAAATATATTAGAAATATTTTTGCAAAATCTGACCTGTGGTCTAGATCAGATAGATCACATCTGATCAGTGGTCTACTTCTTCACTGAAGACAATATTTAAAACATCTTTACTTCTCAAATATATATACATATATATTTATATGGTAATGATCACATAGTATTCTAAAAAAGTAGCAAAATTTAGCCAAATTCCCATTTTTTGCTACTGTAAATATTGTTGTGTTGAACATCCATGGGTATACACTTTGTCTCATTTCTTTTTCCTTAGGAAATTTCCTAGAAGTGAAACCCCTGAGTTTAAAGAGTAAACTTCTTTTTAGGGATTTTTATACATAAAATACATTATACATTTTATACATAAAATTATCCTCTAGTAAATTGTATAAATTTACATACCTCAAACAGTAAGAATTCACTTTCCCTCATTCTGTTTACTTTTTGTCTTTCATGCTGTGCTGTGCTTAAGTTGTTCCAACTCTTTGCAATGCTATGGACTGCAGCCCACCTGGCTCCTCTGTCCATGGGATTCTCCAGGAAAGAATACTGGAGTAGGTTACCAGTCCCTTCTCCAGGGGATCTTCCCCACCCAGGGACTGAACCCACACCACTTATGTCTCCTGTGGCAGGCAGGTTCTTTACCGCTAACGCCACCTGGGAAGCCCTTGTCTTTCATAGGTACATCCTATTACTGGTAATTTAGCATTCTTTGATAAACAATAGGATCTGTTCTTTTTATGTATTTTTCTTGGAGATTTGTGTGTTTTCCCCAGAAAACTTTCTGTGTCCTTTGTCCATTTTCCCCCTGAGACTGTCTCTGGACTCTCTTATGCATAGGCGTAACTGCTGCCCCTTTAACATGACAGATGGATAAGACATGACAAGTGAAGGGGTGAAGAGGGAGGGAGTCACCATGGGAGGTTTGGAGCTAACGGATAGGCCCCTGTGCTCCCCAAAACTTCTTCCCGTGCTCTTACCCCCTGGGTAGCCCGCACCAGAACACAGAGAGGCCATACACAAATAATGCCCCTAAAAGTGTGGGGGAAACTGAAGCAGTTTTCCGGGTGTCTAATGGAACCTGGGCTGTCACAGCAGAGCCAGGGCACTGGGAGACCCAGAGCAGTTCAGGAGCCATCTTTGCGAAAAAGCCATCAGAAGAAACAATGAGTCATGGAGTGGGGTATCCAGCTGCATCCCTGAGATCCACCATACAGTTCTGCTTTCGTCATCTGATAAATGTTTGTTGAGCATTTTCTTTGAGCCAGGGACTGCCCTTGCCAAAATAGATAAATGTCCAACAGATATATCATTACTTACGTAACCGTTTGGTCTTTGTTTCTTCAAAAGCATTCCATTTTCGGCATTCAGCAGACTAGGAGTATTTCGTTTGAAATAGGACCCATAATCAGAACAGTAAATGAAATAGGACCTGAAATGGATGGAGAGGGATGCCTTCTCCAAAGGGTATGTTGTTTGTATAAAACCAGGTGATAAGACAGGACCTGGAGATGCCAGGAGGATTTGCAACAATGCCTTCAGTGGTTTCCCTGGAGCCAGAGGAAGTGATATTACCCTTAGTATAGTCTTGGTTGCTCAGTCATGTCTGACTCTTTGTGACCCCATGGAAGGTAGCTCGCCAGGCTTCTCTGTCCATGGCATCCTCCAGGCAAGAATTACTGGAGTGGGTTGCCATTCTCAGCCAACTTGCCAGAGGGGAATATGTTTTCACAAAAGGCAAACTTATCAAGAGAGTGGTTGTGGAACATCTATTGGTTTTTACAGTGACGTGTATTATAACTTTTTAATGTGAAAATCTCCAGACTACTGACATGAGAGAGATGGAAACTTGTGGATATTCCCTGTGGCAGCTGTTCAGCAATTCACTATGGTGGACTCAGATTTCAAAACCAGTACAGTTCAGCCCCTCTTTCTTGTCTGCCCCCAAACACCTGGTGCAAAAAAACACAATAATTCAGTTACACGGAGTATCTCAAAGGTACGGAGCAGTACAATCAATAAGTCCCACACTTCATGTGTCCCTGTGTTTATAAGGCAGGTTTCACCTTTCACCCTGGGCTTGTCACTTGCCAGGCCAGTTTTTCCTTCCTGTGTGTTTTATTCTATAGGCCGGGGGTGTGCGCTGTCAGTCGTTCTGACTTTTTGTGACTCTGTGGACTATAACCCGCCAGGCTCTTCTACCCATGGGGTTTTTTAAGTTGGTTGCCACTTGCTCCTCCTTGGGGATCTTCCAGTCCCAGGGATTGAACCCACATCGCCTGCATTAGCAGGTGAATTTTTTTACCATTGAGCCACCAGGGCCAGCGGCTAAATGCCACAGCAAGCACCTTCCAGGCCAGGAGGTGGGGGTGGGGAACAGATTTTGCAGTATCTCTAGCCATCTTCCAAATAAATAATTGCCTTTCAGGAACATAGACCTTTGTTTCAGCAGTTCAGGAGAATTCATTCTCGGTAGAGAAAACTCATTTGCTGGTGACAGTGATTCAAGCTGCTAACTTCACAGAGAATATTGCAGGAGCCAAATTCGTTCTCAGTTATGGAGGTCAGAGGTGAGGCGACTGTGCTTACAGGGCAAAGCTCTTTTATGGATTCCCTTGGCTTCCTGCTTTCCTCTTTACAGCAGATTAACACCCAATGGCCGTTTCTTAAAAACAGAAAAAGTCAATTCCTCAGTTTAATTAACTTCCCTAATGTAGTACTCACCACCGCCTGCCGGAATCCAGATGCCTAACTTGAGACTTCATAATACTTGATTTCAGTTCAAGGTAAATCACGGCTGTAGTTCTCTAAACATTGTCTCAGGGCTGTGGGGTCAGGATCAGGCTTGGACTTAACCCTTGGCGAGCTCATGTAAGCACTCCCTTGTCAGTGAATTTTGGAGAGCCTGAAACTTTTTGTCTTGGTTTGCCTTTTGCCTCCATTTCATGGTCAAAGCTTTAGGCTCAGTCTTCCTTCCCTCTCCAACACATTTGCTGCCAGCGTGGGTTTTGTCGTTATTCATTTTAACACACTGTGGGGTACTTCTTCTTGCCTCACTCTTTGAATACCAATAAACAAATGTTTATTGAGAATCCAGGGAGCACGGTTTGCTTTGTATATTTACTGAGTAGCTGTGGATTTAGACAATCATATGCATTTTTATTATTTTATTATAGCTCTTCTGTGTTAAATGGTAGAGGCAATAAACTATAATGGCTTGGTGCATGAATGCTACATCAAATTGCCTGGGTTCAAATATAGCTCTGACATCTCACAGGTGTGTGATCCTGGGAAAGTTAATTGACTGCTCTGTGCCTCGGTTTCCCCATATATAAAATAGAAATAATGACAGGATCTACCTTGGGGTTGCTAAGTAGTAACTTAGCTGACAAATGTTAAACAGAATAGTGCCCTGGCTTATAGTATATCTTCATAGTGCTCCTCATAGTGAGCATTTATTAAAGACTATCACTACTGAAAGATCAGTATTTCATTGAGAAAGGAGATTGTAAATTGTCTACAACTAATTGTCCTGTCAACTATGGTTCATCTATTACTTGTTTTGTGCAAGGCATGATATGAGTGATGAAGCCACAGAGGTGAATCCTACATAAACTCTGCCCTCAAGGTGGCTGGGGATTTTGCACGTACATCACAATTGTGTGATGCGACGCTGTGTGAAATCCCTCCGCTGCGCCAGCAAGGCTGGGGCCAGTCAGGACCTGGTGCATCTGTGAAGGGTCACAGGGCTCTGATAGCCAACTTGCTATTTCCTTTAAGGCTTTCTAAATTACTTCACCTTTGTTGGTGATATCTGCTCTTGGTGGGGAAAAAAAAAAAGCCTGGGGCACAAGAAAAGAAACAATTCCTACTGACCTTTAAAAGGTGTTATTGTGTGTCACAGATTCTAAGGCGAGCATTTTTTTTTTTTTTAACCTTTTTGTGCTTCTGAAGTCGTGCAGCTAGAAAGCTTTGCCATTGCCTGTTTGTGAGCAAATGTGGTCAGAAGAGCTCAACTGTCACTTCAATTGACTTACATACATTGTCAGTACCATAAGACATGAAATTTATCATTGTTCAAATGCCTTCAAATAGATTACGGTATGATTTAGATCAAAAGTTACTGTACAGAAACAGAGTACTGTAATATATGATTTTTTAAATTGCACCTAGGGAGAATAAAAGAGAGCTTTCATTGAATACAAAACAGGAAAATCCTAAGTGCTATAGTTTAGTTAGCAACACTCTCTGTTTGGCCCAGTACAAAACAAGGCAGGTCAAAGGCTAACAGAGTTTTGGGAAGAGAACACACTGGACATAACAAACACCTTCTTCCCACAGCACGAGAAGACTCTACACATGGACATCACCAGATGGTCAATACCAAAATCAGATTGATTATATTCTTTGCAGCCAAAGATGGAGAAACTCTATACCGTCAGCAATACCAAGACCGGGAGCTGACTGTGGCTCAGAGCATGAACTCCTTATTGCCAAATTCAGACTTAAACTGGAAGAAAGTAGGGGAAACCACTAGGCCATTCAGTTATTACCTAAATCAAATCCTTGACAGTTATACAGTGAAACTGATAAATAGATTCAAGGGATTAGATCTGATAGAGTGCCTGAAGAACTATGGACAGAGGTTCGTGACACTGTACAGGAAGCAATGATCAAGACCATCCCCAAGAAAAAGAAATGCAAAAAGGCAAATGGTTGTCTGAGAAGGCCTTACAAATAGCTGAGAAAAGAAGAAAAGAGCAAGGCAAAGGAGAAAAGGAAAGATATATCCATTTCAATACTGAGTTCCAAAGAGTAGCAAGGAGAGATAAGAAAGCCTTCCTCAGTGATCAATGCAAAGAAATAGAGGAAAACAATAGAATGGGAAAGACTAGAGATCTCTTCAAGAAAATTAGAGATATCAAGGGAACATTTCATGCAAAGATGGGCTCGATAAAGGACAGAAATGGTATGGACCTAACAGAAGCAGAAGATATTAAGAAGAGATGGTAAGGATACACAGAGAACTGTACAAAAAAGATCTTTATGACCCAGATAATCACGATGGTGTGATCACTCACCTAGAGCCAGACATCCTGGAATGTGAAGTCAAGTGGGCCTTAGAAAGCATCACTACGAACAAAGCTAGTGGAGGTGATGGAATCCAGTTGAGCTATTTCAAATCCTAAAAGATGATGCTGTGAAAGTGCTGCACTCAATGTGCCAGCAAATCTGGAAAACTCAGCAGTGGCCACAGGACTGGAAAAGGTCAGTTTTCATTCCAATCCCAAGAAAGGCAATGCCAAAGAATGCTCAGACTACCACACAATTGCACTCATCTCACACGCTAGTAAAGTAATGCTCAAAATTCTCCAAGCCAGGCTTCAACAGTACGTGAACTGAGAACTTCCAGATGTTCAAGCTGGATTTAGAAAAGGCAGAGGAACCGAAGATCAAATTGCCAACATCTGTTGGATCATGTAAAAAGCAAGAGAGTTCCAGAAAAACATCTATTTCTGCTTTATTGACTATGCCAAAGCCTTTGACTGTGTGGATCACCACAAATCGTGGAAAATTCTGAAAGAGAGGGGAATACCAGACCACCTGACCTGCCCCCTGAGAAATCTGTATGCAGCTCAAGAAGCAACAATTAGAACTGGACATGGAACAACAGACTGGTTCCAAATAGGAAAAGGAGTACGTCAAGGCTGTATATTGTCACCCTGCTTATTTAAATTCTATGCAGAGTATATCATGAGAAACGCTGGGTTGGAGGAAGCTCAAGCTGGAATCAAGACTGCCGAGAGAAATATCAATAACCTCAGATATGCAGATGACACCACCCTTATGGCAGAAAGAGAAGAACTAAAGAGCCTCTTGATGAAAGTGAAAGAGGAGAGTGAAAAAGTTGGCTTAAAATTCAGCATTCAAAAAACTAAGATCATGGCATCTGGTCCCATCACTTCATGGCAAATAGATGGGGAAACAATGGAAACAGTGACAGACTTTATTTTGGGGGGTTTCAAAATGACTGCAGATGGTGACTGCAGACATGAAATAAAAAGATGCTTGCTCCTTGGAAGAAAAGCTATTACCAACCTAGACAGCATATTTAAAAACAGAGACATTACTTTGCCAACAAAGGTCCATCTCGTCAAAGCTATGGTTTTTCCAGTAGTCATGTATGGATGTGAGAGTTGGACTATAACGAAAGCTGACTACCAAAGAATTGATGCTTTTGAATTGTGGTGTTGGAGAAGACTCTTGCAAGTCCCTTGGACTGCAAGGAGATCCAACCAGTCCATCCTAAAGGAGATCAGTCCGGAATATTCATTGGAAGGACTGATGCTGAAGCTGGAACTCCAATGTGAAGTTTTGGCCACCTAATGCCAAGAACTGACTCATTTGAAAAGACCCTGATGCTGTGAGGGATTGGGGGCAGGAGAAAAAGGGGATGACAGAGGATGGGATGGCTGGATGGTATCACCGACTCGATGGACATGACTTTGAGTAAACTCTGGGAGTTGGTGATGGACAGAGAGGCCTGGAGCGCTGAGATTCATGGGGTCGAAAAGAGTCGGACACGACTGAGCAACTGAACTGAACTGAACTGAACTAAAGATAGTTACGTTGAAAATTTCCCCAACGTTGTAAATTTTCAATTTGAGGCTGAACCACATTCCACCTAAATTCCTATTTCATTAATTTTCACACTCATTTTTTTAAACCTAAAAGCATTATTTTGAAATAAAACATACACTATTGTTATAAATATAAAATGAAGGTTTTGATTGCTAATCAAATAGTTAAATATGACTTACAATAAATTTATAAACATTAAAATGAAAAAACACATTTGACTTTTATCACTTAAACTCATCTTAAAATAGAATGAAAATCCCTTGAGGGAAACCCCACATTTGTATGTGATTTTACCTGCTCAGATTCTTTACTTCCTCACAGCCACTAAGCCATTTCCAGACTTCATTTTTATCTACTTTTAAGAAATCCATGCTGAAAAATCCTGCCCAATCTGAAGTCACAGAGAGTGGCTGCCAATTTAGTGTTTGACTCCTCAGTACCGATAATTCCTTTTTATTGTTATTATCAAAGGATGGAAAGCCGGTGCCCTACTTTGACTGCAATGACTGACTCTCTAAGGTTGCCTGACACTCTGCCGTGAATCCTTACCAACGTTTTAACACAGTGATTTTGGAACTTTTGAGCAGAGGTCTGATTTTAGCCTCGGGACATCATTTCCAAGACTGGTGCTTGTTCTTCAATTTACTTGCATTGTGTAAACCTAGTCATACATCTTCTTTGACTCAATAGAGCATCACTTTCACATATGGGCAGGATTCTTGTGTCAACAAGATGAGGAAATTCTGTTTATCAGCAAGTGACACTTTCCCCACTTTGTGCGTGCTACTAATTATGGCTGGGAGGCTGTGAAGTTTTCAGCATCCTGTCACAAAGAGCAGCTCATTAACTAATTATCTTTGAAAATCACTGGCTCCAATACACCGAGGCTGGCAGGTGCCAGAGGGTTAGAGTAGCAGAAATTAATTAACAAAGAATGAAAGCTCTTATTAGCTGTAATTTTTTTTTTTTTTTTTTTTGCTATCTTCCTTTTATTCCCCCCCATTTAACCAGTGTAGAGTGGGTCTAAGACCTTCAATCTGGACGGAGAGAAAAGTTAGAAACTGAATGTTCAAGACCCAGGAAACCCAAGTGTCAGCCCTCACCTAGAAACGGAGTACTTGGCTTGCTTTCCAAACAGTATGTCACTATCAGTCACGTTTAGTGGACCCGCAGGTCAGTTGGATCCCAAACCACCTTTAGCTTATGTCAATGTTTAGTTGTTTCCAAACAGAAGTTAACCCTTAAAAGCATGACTGGAATCCCTCCGCACAGCAGGCTGTTAGTGCCAGATTTCAGTGGCCTATGGAAGTTCTCTGCTCTGTGAAGATGTGGCTCTTCAGTGTTATTTTTTAAACAGCAAACTAGTTAGAATCAATTGTAGAAGATTCCTCTATTAAATCTATGTCTGGTCTAATTTCTCTCTTTAAAGTAACTTCCCCATGTGGTAAAGTGGTGCTCTCCAACACTACTAAAGGCCATGTCAACTGGCACAGTCTTTTTTTCTTTCTTTTGTACAATCTTTCTTCAAAGCAAGATAGCCAAAGGCATAAGATGCCATCAAATGTACATGCAGTATGACCAAGATTCCCACAAATATTTTGTCCAAGGAAATAATAAGAAATGTGGGCAAAGACTTATCAACAAAGAAGTTCATTACAGTGGTAATTATAGCTGTGAAGTATTAGAAAAACCCAGCCATCCCAGCCACCTGAATATCATACAGCCAGCAGAAGTTATACCATAGAATATATGACACTGGAAAATGTTTCCCTCATGTTGTGAAGTTAAAGAACTGTCATAGAACTATACAGCGTTGTTCTAATTTTTAAGCATTTAGGAGGGAAAGAACTACCATGGTATTTTAATTTTCATCTCTGTATGTTTCTATATTTTTCAAACTTTCTACACTGAACAGCTATCACTCTGTTTCTTCAGAGAAGAAACATTAACGGGTTTTAAAAAGAAATAAAAGAAAGCAAGTCACCTCCTTGAGACACAGCACAACTGTTGGAAGTCAAAGTTTATCACAAAGTAAAGTCCTTATTCTTCCTGAGGTTTCAGGAGGAAGGAAACTATGGCCATGTTCTTGGTACTATGCTGGGACGTTTTGCATATTATCCCACTTAATCATCACAATAGTCTTGAAAGGTAAACACTATTATCTTTATTCTTTATTCTAGGGGTGAGGATGCAAAGTCTGAGAGAACTGAAGAAGCTTAACTTAGTTCAGATAACTGACAGAATTCAGAGTCAGGTCTCATTCATTTTCATTCATTGATTTATTCATACATATATATGTTTGTATATATATATAAACACATGTATAAAATTATGTATATATAAACATATATAAACACTTTACCAGCTGAGCCACAAGGGAAGCCCAAGAATACTGGAGTGGGTAGCCTATCCCTTCTCCAGGGGATCTTCCCAACCCAGGAATCAAATCAGGATCCCCTGCATTGCACCAGATTTTTTACCAGCTGAGCTATCAGAGAAGCCCATATAAGAACACACATATATATATATATAAACATATGTGTTATTGTGAGGATGACTAAAATAGTCTGGCATATGAAAAAATAGAGACTCATATAACAAACATAGAGAATAATTTAAAATACCCATATATTCACTTTCCAGCTTAAGAAGTTAAATATTTCAGATAAGGAAAATGATGCCTATGTACTTGTCCCCTGTTCCATTCTGTTCTCTTCCATCTAGAGGGAACCGTTATCTTGAACAAGGAGTTTATCATTCCCATGCAAGTTATTGTTCCTTTGCTACATATCTGTATATCCATAAACTATACTGAATCAGTCATTGTGCAGTCAGGAGAACAGAAACCACTCTATGTATTAGACACAAGGGAGATTTAATACTGCGGATTGGTTATAGAAGCGCAGGGAGGGCTGCAGATGTAAACAGGATGAGGAAGCTATGATCAGTTTCATCCATTTGCCCTTCCAAGTCAATCCTGTACCTTTCTTTGAGCTCAGAAAGCTGAACTGTACAGACGGCCTCACTGGATTCTTTTCACCTCTGATTTCCGGTTGGTTTTGGCAGGTGGAAAGTGCTGGTAGGAAGTAGGGCAGAAGAGGAAAATGACCTCAGTATATGTGCTTACTTGGTTTTTCCCTGTAGGGATGCTACAAGTTGGCACTACTGCTGCTAATACTAGCTGCTGATGCAACTGAAATGCTTGTTTTCAGTCACCTTTTATTACTGCTACTGCCACTAGGGCTGGAAGCACTGCCAGGAATGGAAAGGAAAACAGCATCTCCCTTCAGTTTTCTAATGTCCTGCACAACCTAACTAGGAGCCAGTAGATAAGGGAACCTGCAACGTGTATTAATAGTCCACAGGTTTCTAGCCCTTTGCAATACATAAGGGTGCATAGAAGAACTGGGATGGGGTTGAGACTCAATAGCATAAGCACACAATATTGTTTCAATCTTAAAAACTTTGTATAGATAGTGACCTGCTGTACATATCCTTGCTTTTCTGTTTAACTTGATACTTTTGAGGTGTATCTATATCAATACATATGGCTCTGGTTTATTCATTTTAACTGCAGTATTACATTCCATAATGGTATTTCTGTGAGCAAATAATTGAAGATAGAAACATACCATTGATAAAGAGATATAAAGATAATATATGGCTAACAACCATTGTGTGCTAAGTTGCTTCAGTCGTGTCCAACTCTCTGTGACCCCATGGACTGTAGCCCACCAGGCTCCTCTGTCCATGGGATTCTCCAGGCAAGAATACTGGAGTGGGTTGCCATGCCCTCCTCCAGGGCATCTTCCCAACCCAGGGATTGAATTTACATCTCCTGCAGCTCCTGCATTGCAGGCAGATTTTTTTGCTATCTGAACCAATTAGATGAAAGGAAAATATTTCCAAAAGCCATTGCTTCCTTCATTCAACACAGATTCATTGTGATTCTACCATGTCCCAGGCATTGTGCTTGACACAAAGAACAGAAAATCGAATATGATCTGGTCCCTACTCTCTACTTGTTGACACATACACAATTAGATAAACAATTTGCATCAGGGTAATAAGCTCTATGATAGAATTATTACTCGTGTACTATGGAGGCACAGAGCTTGATAAATAGAGAAAAAAAATATACAGAGCAATTTCAGTTATAGGAATAGATTTTAAATTTCTAAATAAATAAAATACAAATGGAATACAGTAGCATGGTGAAAAATAATACAGTATCCAAAAACTACTTATTTCAGGAATGTAAAATGTTTCAACATTAAAAAAAAAACTATAAGCATAACAAGTTAAATGAGAAAAAGCATGGATTGAGTGGAATTATGTCCAAAGGCATTTGATATAAGCTGACATTCAGCAGCTTTTCCTAATAAAACCTTGAAGTAAAGTGAGCTTATGAGGATTCCATCTTAACATTATAAAGATTAGTTAGCAAAAAATGAAAGCAAACCTCATGTTAAGTAATAAATTGTTAAATACATTTCTATTTAAACCAGGAGTAAGATACTACAAGTAATCACTTCTTTTTTGGAAGTGTTAAATGGTACAGCAAGTTTGTTGGCTTTTTAATAGTTTTTTATTGAAGTATGGTAAGATAGAGTCACTTTACTGTACACTTGACCTAACACAACGTTGTAAAAGAGTGCTCAAACTACCGCACAATTGCACTCATCTCACACGCTAGTAAAGTAATGCTCAAAATTCTCCAAGCCAGGCTTCAGCAATATGTGAACCGTGAACTTTCTGATGTTCAAGCTGGATTTAGAAAAGGCAGAGGAACCAGAGATCAAATTGCCAACATCCGCTGGATCATGGAAAAAGCAAGAGAGTTCCAGAAAAACATCTATTTCTGCTTTATTGACTATGCCAAAGCCTTTGACTGTGTAGATCACAACAAACTGTGGAAAATTCTTCAAGAGATGGGAATACCAGACCACCTGATCTGCCTCTTGAGAAATCTGTATGCAGGTCAGGAAGCAACAGTTAGAACTGGTCATGGAACAACAGACTGGTTCCAAATAGGAAAAGGAGTACGTCAAGGCTGTATATTGTCACCATGTTTATTTAACTTATATGCAGAGTACATCATGAGAAATGCTGGACTGGAGGAAACACAAGCTGGAATCAAGATTGCCGGGAGAAATATCAATAACCTCAGATATGCAGATGATACCACCCTTATGGCAGAAAGTGAGGAGGAGCTAAAGAGCCTCTTGATGAAAGTGAAAGTGGAGAGTGAAAAGGTTGGCTTAAAGCTCAACATTCAGAAAACGAAGATCATGGCATCTGGTCCCATTACTACATGGGAAATAGATGGGGAAACAGTGGAAACAGTGGCAGACTTTATTTTTCTGGGCTCCAAAATCACTGCAGATGGTGACTGCAGCCATGAAATTAAAAGACGCTTACTCCTTGGAAGGAAGGTTATGGCCAACCTAGATAGCATATTCAAAAGCAGAGACATCACTTTGCCAACAAAGATTCGCCTAGTCAAGGCTATGGTCTTTCCTGTGGTCATGTATGGATGTGAGAGCTGGACTGTGAAGAAGGCTGAGCGCCGAAGAATTGATGCTTTTGAACTGTGGTGTTGGAGAAGACTCTTGAGAGTCCCTTGGACTGCAAGGAGATACAACCGATCCATTCTGAAGGAGATCAGCCCTGGGATTTCTTTGGAAGGAATGATGCTAAAGCTGAAACTCCAGTACTTTGGCCACCTCATGCGAAGAGTTGACTCATTGGAGAAGACTCTGATGCTGGGAGGGATTGGGGGCAGGAGGAGAAGGGGACGACAGAGGATGAGATGGCTGGATGGCATCACTGACTCGATGGATGTGAGTCTGAGTGACCTCCGAGAGCTGGTGATGGATAGGGAGGCCTGGCGTGCTGCATTTCATGGGGTCGCAAAGAGTTGGACACGACTGAGCGACTGATCTGATCTGATCTGATCTTATATATATACACACAATATATATTATTTTTCAGATTATTTTCCATTATAGTTTATTACAAGATATTGAATATAGTTTGCTTTACAGTAGGTTCTTGTTTATCTATTTCAAATTTCTATGTCCATGTATCATTTTTAGATTTCACATATAAGCAATAACATAAGATGTTTGTCTTTCTCTGACTCACTTCACTCAGTATGATAATATCTAGGACCATCCATGCTGCTGCAGGTGGCATTATTTCATGCCTTTTTATAGTTAAGTAGTATTCTTTGCATGTATATAGGCCACATCTTCATCCATTCTTCTATTGATGGCCATTTAGGTTGCTTCCATGTCTTAGCTATTGTGAAGAGGGGTGCTATAAACATTGGGGTGATACATCTTTTTGAATTAGAGTTTCATCCAGGAGTGGAATTGCTGGATCATATGGCAACTTTATTTTTATTTTTTCGAGGAATCTCCCTACTGTTCTCCATAGTAGCTGTACCAGTTTACATTCCCAGACAGGGTTGGAGTGTCCCCTTTTCTCCATACCCTCTCTAGTGTTTATTGTTTGTAGATTTTTAATGATGACCATTCTGACTGGTGTGAAGTTAGACCCCATTGTAGTTTGATTTACATTTCTCTAATGATTAATGATGTTGAGTACCTTTTCATGTATATGTTAGCAAGAAAGGCAGATATCAGGAGGTCAATATTGTTCTTACTGAACTAATTACTGGCCCTACTAGCACCTTTCATCTTCAAAAAGCCCACAAGTAATAATTAACCAAAGGACTCATTCCCTAAAATTAGACACCCATAAAATTGTTAGAAGGACCAGATGGAGGAGACAGGTGAAAGAAGTAACCTGGGAAAGCGTTAAGCGAGTTCTTTTATCTGTCAAAACACACATACACACACACACATACATATGCAGGTTATCTCAAGTAATAGAGGTATTAGTTTAAAATACTTGTGATAAAAAGATGATGAAATGTGAAAGAAATACAAGAGCTTTAGTACATGTGAGGCCTTGTTATTGAAATTGTTTGCTGGGAAGATCACACCCAGCTCTAAAATTTCTTCTTTGACAAAGGTGCAAAGACAATTCGATGGAGAAAGGATTCTCTTTTTAACACATGGTTCTGGGACAATTGAATGTTCCTAAGCAAAAGAAATAAGCCTCAACACACACGTTATACAAAAATTAACTCACAATGCATCATCAACATAACTATAAGGTGGAAAACTATAAAACTTCAGGAAGAAAACAGGAGAAAATCTGTGTGACCTTGCATTTCCATGTTGAAAGCAAACTCTGTGAAAAAAAATGATAAACTGGACTTTGTAAAATTAAAAATGTTTGCTTTTTTTTTTTTTAACAGACAACTGTTAAGAGAATGAAAAGACAAGTCAAATCTGGGTGTAAGTCACATATTTTGTAAGGTTTCAAATCCAAAAGACATAAAGAACACTTCAAGCTCAATGATATGAAAAGAAATAACCCAATGTAAAAATGGATAAAATATCTGAATACTTTGACAAGAAAGAGATATGAGTGGCATATAAGTACAAGAAAAGACGTTCAGTTGCATTTTTCATTAGGGAAATGCTGATGAAAACCACAATCAGATACCACAACACACCTAATAGAATGGTTAAAATTCAAAAGCGGACAATACCAAGTGCTTGTGTGAATGCAGAGCAATAGGAATGCATATTCACTGCTGGTGGGAATACAGACATTTTGGAAAACAATTTAGCAGTTTCTTATAAAGTTAAACAAAAATTTATGATGCAACCCAGTAAATCAATTCCTAGATGTTTCCTCAAGCAAATTAAAAATTTGTATTCACAGAAAACCCATGTATGAATGTTCATAGCAGCTTTTTGATACTCGCCAAAATCTGGAACCAACCAAATGTTTCTTGACAGGTAAATGGAAAAGCAAATGATGGTACATCCATACAATGAAATACTATTCTATAATTAAAAGGAGTGGGCTATTGAGTCATGTAACATGCATGAATAGTAAATGAGTTTTTCTTTTTTTGAAAAAATATTTGTATGTATTTATTTGGCTGCACCAAGTCTTTCTTATTTGTGGCATGTGGGATCTTTAGTTGCATCATACAAACTCTCAGTTACTGCATGCAGACTCTTACAGCATGCATATGTGCTAAGTTGCTTCAGATCAGATCAGATCAGTCACTCAGTCGTGTCCGACTCTTTGCGACCCCATGAATTGCAGCACGCCAGGCCTCCCTGTCCATCACCAACTCCCAGAGTTTATTCAAAGTCATGTCCATCGAGTCGGTGATACCATCCAGCCATCTCATCCTCTGTCATCCCCTTCTCCTCCCCCCCAATCCCTCCCAGCATCAGAGTCTTCTCCAATGAGTCAACTCTTCGCATGAGGTGGCCAAAGTACTGGAGTTTCAGCTTTAGCATCATTCCTTCCAAAGAAATCCCAGGGTTGATCTCCTTCAGAATGGACTGGTTGGATCTCCTTGCAGTCCAAGGGACTCTCAAGAGTCTTCTCCAACACCACAGTTCAAAACCATCAATTCTTTGGCGCTCAGCCTTCTTCACAGTCCAGCTCTCACATCCATACATGACCACAGGAAAGACCATAGCCTTGACTAGGTGAAACTTTGATGGCAAAGTAATGTCTCTGCTTTTGAATATGTGATCTAGGTTGGTCATAACTTTCCTTCCAAGGAGTAAGCGTCTTTTAATTTCATGGCTGCAGTCACCATCTGCAGTGATTTTGGAGCCCAGAAAAATAAAGTCTGCCACTGTTTCCACTGTTTCCCCATCTATTTCCCATGAAGTGATGGGACCAGATGCCATGATCTTCGTTTTCTGAATGTTGAGCTTTAAGCCAACCTTTCACTCTCCACTTTCACTTTCATCAAGAGGCTTTTGAGTTCCTCTTTACTTTCTGCCATAAGGGTGGTATCATCTGCATATCTGAGGTTATTGATATTTCTCCCAGCAATCTTGATTCCAACTTACGTTTCTTCCAGTCCAGCATTTCTCATGATGTACTCTGCATATAAGTTAAATA
Organism: Tragelaphus eurycerus; assembly: GCA_935064755.1. Classification (NCBI taxonomy): domain Eukaryota; kingdom Metazoa; phylum Chordata; class Mammalia; order Artiodactyla; family Bovidae; genus Tragelaphus; species Tragelaphus eurycerus. Next base: position 2,073,701 of record CAKXYN010000060.1, read on the forward strand.
AACAGGGTGACAGTACACAGCCTTGACATACTCCTTTTCCTATCTGGAACCAGTCTGTTGTTCCATGGCCAGTTCTAACTGTTGCTTCCTGACCTGCATACAAATTTCTAAAGAGGCAGATCAGGTGGTCTGGTATTCCCCTCTCTTTCAGAATTTTCCACAGTTTGTTGTGATCCACACAGTCAAAGGCTTTGGCATAGTCAATAAAGCAGAAATAGATGTTTTTCTGGAACTCTCTTGCTTTTTACATGATCCAACAGATGTTGGCAATTTGATCTCTGGTTCCTCTGTCTTTTCTAAAACCAGCTTGAACATCTGGAAGTTCACAGTTCACATATTGCTGAAGCCTGGCTTGGAGAATTTTGAGCATTACTTTACTAGTGTGTGAGATGAGTACAATTGTGCAGTAGTTTGAGCATTCTTTGGCATTGCCTTTCTTAGGGATTGGAATGAAAACTGACCTTTTCCAGTCCTGTGGCCACTGCTGAGTTTTCCAAATTTGCTGGCATATTGAGTGAAGCACTTTCACAGCATCATCTTTCAGGATTTGGAATAGCTCAACTGGAATTCCATCACCTCCACTAGCTTTGTTTGTAGAGATGCTTTCTAAGGCCCACTGGACTTCACATTCCAGGATGTCTGGCTCTAGGTGAGTGATCACACCATCGTGATTATCTGGGTCGTGAAGATCTTTTCTGTACAGTTCTTCTGTGTATTCTTGCCATCTCTTCTTAATATCTTCTGCTTCTGTTAAGTCCATACCATTTCTGTCCTTTATCGAGCCCATCTTTGCATGAAATGTTCCCTTGATATCTCTAATTTTCTTGAAGAGATCTCTAGTTGTTTTCCTCTATTTCTTTGCATTGATCGCTGAAGAAGGCTTTCTTATCTCTTCTTGCTATTCTTTGGAACTCTGCATTCAGATGCTTATATCTTTCCTTTTCTCCTTTGCTTTTCGCTTCTCTTCTTTTCACAGCTATTTGTAAGGCCTCCCCAGACAGCCATTTCGCTTCTTTGCATTTCTTTTCCATGGGGATGGTCTTGATCCCTGTCTCCTGTACAATGTCACGAACCTCATTCCATAGTTCATCAGGCACTCTATCTATCAGATCTAGGCCCTTAAATCTATTTCTCACTTCCACTGTATAATCATAAGGGATTTGATTTAGGTCATACCTGAATGGTCTAGTGGTTTTCCCTACTTTCTTCAATTTAAGTCTGAATTTGGCAATAAGGAGTTCATGGTCTGAGCCACAGTCAGCTCCTGGTCTTGTTTTTGCTGACTGTACAGAGCTTCTCCATCTTTGGCTGCAAAGAATACAATCGATCTGATTTCGGTGTTGACCATCTGGTGATGTCCATGTATAGAGTCTTCTCTTGTGTTGTTGGAAGAGGAAGTTGCTTCAGTTGCGTCCAACTCTTTGCAAGATTGTAGACTGTAGCCTGCAAGGCTCCTCCGTCCAAGGGATTCTCCAGGCAAGGATCTTCCTGACCCAAGGATCGAACCCATTTCTCTTATGTTTCCTGCATTGGTAGGTGGGTTCTTTACCATTAGCCCTGGCTGGGAAGCCCTTAGTTGCAGCATGTGGGATCTAGTTCCCCGACCAGGGATCCAGTGCTCACCCCTTACGTTGGGAGCATGGAATCTTAGCCAGTGGACCACCAGGGAAGTCCCCTTAAATGCATTTTTCTAAATGAATAAAACTAGACCCAACAGTCTAGATAGTGTGTAATTCCATTCATATGCCATTCTGGGAAGTGCAAAACTATAAGATGGAAAACAGATTAATGGTTGCCAAGGGGGAATGGCTTATCACAAAGGGGCCATGTAAGGGAAGTTTTAAAGTGATAGAAGTGTTTGGTATGGTAGTAGGGTGTTGGATACATGCATTTGTAAAAATTCATAGAAACACACATCACAAAGAACAAATTATACTGTGTGCAAATGAAAAGAAAATCCTGATGGATCCAGGGTCCCAGCCTGGGACTAATGAATCTAACTGTATTGCACAAGTGAAGATTACCATATGTCTTCACTTTGTTGAAGGGGGTCAGGGGGCAGAGGAGCTGACCAAGTAACTTTGGGAAATGGTGTTTTGACTGGAAACTGTAAAGCAAAAGATAAAAAACTGTATGTAACTACAATACTGTAGTCGATAAATAGTTTCTCACAGGAGTCCATGTTAACAGTTATGAATCTACCTTGTGTATGTACTCAAGTTGAAAAAGTGAGTAAAGAGTAAATAAATGATAGGTAATAGGAGATAGGTTTCTCGCTGTCAGGGACAGAAATTACAAATAAACGTAGGGCAGATGCCGGAATGAATCCTGTAGTGCTCAATTCGAGTTGGAGACATGTGAACTCATATTTAGTTTAATATGCACAGATAGAGACATATAGAAATGTTATGACTATGTGTATATACTTAGATCAGTATATAGTAACATGTTTTCTGGCTCTGTCTGCTGAGGAGCTCAAAGAGTGGTGACACTTCAATAGCAAACAGCATACCCAGCACCAACATCTTAGTTTCTAAATACCATTTTCCACTTAAAGGCATCAGAGCTCCTTGGAGGAATGGCACAGACTAGGACTGAAACAGGAAAAATACAAGATAAGCCTGGAGCATTTTGTAGCCATGAAGTACAGAAATGCTCAAATAACAAGAGAATGGCTGCACAACAATGTGACTGTACTTGATACCACTAAGCTTCACACTTAGAAATGCTTAAGATGGTAAATTTTAGGTTATTTGTATTTTAACACACATACACACAAGCCTGTCAAAGGGATACAGAGGCCAACCCAAAAGTGGTCCCAATTAACAAAGCTGAAACAATTTGAACAACAAAATATACCATTTTGCTTTCCTACCAGCATTGAATAACATGGTACTGGATTATAGTCCGGGAAAGGCAATGGCACCCCACCCCAGTACTTTTGCCTGGAAAATCCCATGGACGGAGGATCCTGGTAGGCTCCAGTCCATGGGGTCGCTAAGAGTCGGACACGACTGAGCGACTTCACTTTCACTTTCATGCATTGGAGAAGGAGATGGCAACCCACTCCGGTATTCTTGCCTGGAGAATCCCAGGGACAGGGGAGCCTGGTGAGCTTCCGTCTATGGGGTCGCACAGAGTCGAACACGACTGAAGCGACTTAGCAGCAGCAGCAGCAGCAGGATTATAGTCAAAGAATATAGTAAATATACATGAGCCTGATCATTTTATATAAGTAAAATGATTAAATAAATAAATAGGAGAGAAAAGGCAAAATTTCTTACAGAATAATTCCAAATTATTTCTGTATATTCCCCCATCTAGGAGGTGGAACTGAAGGGTAAGCTAGACTTAGTAACTTGCTGCCAGGGAAAAGGGAAAAATAGTAACTTCACTCTTAAGGCAGATAGCATCTTAACAAAGGGATCAAAGTTAACATCACCAGTAATGTCATGCTATAGTGAATGATGCAATGATGTAATGATATGATGTAATTAAAAGGGCATTTCACTTCTTGGTCTTGCTCCCCAAATTCCATGAACCAAGTCTAATCATGAAAAAAACATTGTTGTTGTTCGGTCGCTAAGCTGTGTGAGCCTCTTTATGGCCCCATGGACTATAGCACTTCAGGTTCCATGTCTTCCACTGTCTCCTGGAGTTTGCTCAAGAAAAATTAGAGATACCCAAATGCATGTATATTTTGCAAAGTACCTGACTAATGCTCTTTTTTTTTTTTTTTTTTTTTGCTGCACTGGGTCTTAGTTGTGGCATGTGGACTATCATCTTCTCTTCGGCATGCAGACTCTTTAGCTGTGGCACTCAGAGTATTAGTTGCAGCGCATGGGATATGGTTCCCTGACCGGGATCAAACTTGGGCCTCCTGCATTGAGAGTGTGGAGTCTTAGCCACTGGACCACTGGGAGCTCCCTGACCAGTGTTCTTTGAAACTGTCAAACGCAAAGGCCTCATGGAGTTTACATTCTAATATGCAAATAAGCATACATTGAGAGAAGGTTTCTGCTTATATTTCTCAGCTCCCAGTGCCCAAAGAGAAAATCTATTGACCTAGCTAGTCACCATCAACTGTTGTTTGTTTTTAGGGGTAGGGAGGTGGGTGTGTGGAGGCAGAGCTTTTCTTAATAGCCACCCCACAGGTTATTGGTTAGTGCACCTGTTGGTTGCTGATAAGTCATGGGGGTCCCCTCTACTCCAGTTAGCTATGACTGGGGTTCTAAGGTATATAACATGACCCCTCCTGAGGTCTGCTCCCTCAGCAAAACAATCCAGGTCAGGAAAGGGTTATAGATGAAGGAGGCCCTGCTATTTGACTATGCAAAGTGGTTGCCCTCCAAATGCCCTATGCTATGCTACGCTAAGTCACTTCAGTAGTCGTGTCCGACTCTTTGTGACCCCATAGACGGCAGCCCACCAAGCTCCCCGTCCCTGGGATTCTCCAGGCAAGAACACTGGAGTGGGTTGCCATTTCCTTCTCCAATGCATGAAAGTGAAAAGTGAATGTGAAGTCGCTCAGTCATGTCGGACTCTTAGCGACCCCATGGACCGCAGCCTACCAGGCTCCTCCATCCATGGGATTTTCCAGGCAAGAGTACTGGAGTGGGGTGCCATTGCCTTCTCTACCAAATGCCCTAGGAGCCAACTTTCCCGGAATAGTCTGGAGGCAAAAATATTAGGCTGTACCAGCCAATATGTCACAAATAACCCTTCTATCATGAACTGCTTATTTATGGAAACTCAGAATTAATGAAACCCAGAATAGACACACAAATTGCATCTCAGATGCTTTTTTCTTCCAAAAAAATAGATTTCATCTTATTTGATTTCTTTTAGTCTGTAGATATTTGCTTTTGTTGGGCTTTATTTTTCTGTTGCCTGTGATGTTTCAAAATACCAACTTGCCTGCAGCAGATTCCTACTTCAATTGAGACTGATTTGGACAATAATCTCCCAAGTGTTCCCTTCCATCATGACATCAATTTATATTAGCTTTGGCAACATCCTTGGGATTTTATTCTCTGCCCTCTGAACATACTTACCCAAGTAAAAGAGGAACATGAATGGAACTAGGAAAATAGGAGCAACGGTTATCACATATTCTCAGGTCCAAATCCAGTGAGCCTTGCACCGCAGCCTCTACCAGTTGCCACTAAAGAAATAACACAGGGTTTGATGAGGCACAAACAGGAAGAGCAGAGGTAACTTATTAATTGATCCTGAAAAGGAAAGGTTTGGAAACTCATCACACACATTCAAATCAATGAACATTACTACCATGTTCCAACGCTCAAACAAGAACTGGGAATCTAAAAGGGAAAAATATGATCCTCAGTCTGAGTGAATAGACTATAAACGGTGGAAGACAGTGGGGTCGTGTGATGATGCTACCAGAAATGAAGGGAGCAACTACTCCAGGAACTCAGGGCACGGAGAGAGTCATACTGAACTTAAGGGTAAATAAGTGATATTTGAGATGGGTCTTAAGGGGTTAGTTAGAATTTTTTTAAATAGAAAATGTGGAAAACAGCATCTCAGATGTATGGATGAGCTTGAATAAAGTCAAGAAGGTAAAACACTAAATGGTCTGTATGGGAAATAGCAGGTAGTCACTCGTAGCGCTGAGACATATTACAGCTCTAAGGAAGGGTAGAATTTGCTCATGGGCTACCTTGGGTCTCCACAAACCATGGCTTCATGCTGGACATCTGGGAAACAAAAATTTTGACCATTGAACATAGCAATAACTTATGACCTCACCACAAAGAGGATTATAATTGCCAAGCAGAACAAGAAAATAATCATCAAATCTAGTTTTTATACTTACTCCTTTGCATTAGTTCCATTAATTTGCTGAATTAGCTGACAAACACTCTGCTGAATAATAGGAACACAGAGCTGACTTCACTAGCTTTCCTGTCCTTGAGGAGCCTAATAACTGGAGATTTCACTTCTTTATGTATGTACTGGTTTCCTAAAAACCTGGTATTGGTCTATTGACAGCAAAGAAAGAAATATTATTTTTGTTTTTTTATTTTAAATACTTTTGTTACAAAAGCAGTCCACGAGCATTTTAGAATGTAGAACCAGCCAAAACAAAAAAGAAAACATCTCTATCACTGCCCAGAGATCACCACTCTTATCCTTGGTTGGTATCATGCCACATTTTTATATGGATATTATATATTAACATGTCTTTATTTACAAAAACGTTTCATATTGTTTATAGGCATATTCTGTCTTATAAGCTGTTTTTTTTTTCAGTCAATAATTTCCACTTTTCCATGACAGTAAATGCTTTTCTTCAAACAGTATTCACATTTTCCCAATTAAGCCCAAAATGTCTTTTACAGCAGATTTCTCCAAATCACCCCCCAACTCAACACCTTTCACTGTACCTCCTGGTTATTTCCTTCATATCTCTTAACCCAGCACAAACCCTTTCTTTTAAAAAAAAAAAATATTAATTTGTTTTGGCTGTGCTGGGTCTTCATTGCTGTGTGCTGGCTTTCTCTAGTTGCTGGGAACAGGGGCTGCTCTCTAGTTGCAGTGCACAGGCTTATGGTTACAGTGGATTCTCTTCTTGCAGAGCATGGAGGTCATGGAGACTTCCCTAGTTGGGGCACATGGGCTTAATTGCCCGAAGGCATGTGGAATCTTCCTGGACCAGGGATGGAACCCATGTCCCCTGCATTGGCAGGTGGATTCTTAACCAATGGACCCTCAGGGAGTCTTAAACCCTTTCTTACTATTCTGACTTGATGAAAAGAACTGGCTAGCTGTTCTAAAGAATAGCCAGTTTCTTTTTCTTTTTTTTTTCAGTGCTTCCTTCCTTGTGAAATCATTTTACTTGTTCTTCTATTCTCGATATTCCTGTAAACAGAAACAGGAAGATCTAACTAAAGGCGTGAGAAGAGCAAGAAAACCTTTTGAGCTGGAATACTTTATGGGTACTTCATGTTGCTTCATATTAGAATACATTTGTTCTGATACCTGGTTGGTCTTCCGTCGCTGACGGTCAAATTGGCCCGTGGGCAGTAACTGGGGATTTTGGGGGGCGGGGGGAAGGGATAAAAGGAGAAACAGAACAGAAAAAGTGTGACTACAACTACCTAAAGGAAGTGGAATGGGAAAGTCAGCCGGCAGTGCAAGGCCAAGGTCATCCAACTGGATTTCCCATACTGGCATCGCTCAGGTTGTGACCGACTGATCTTATTTTCACAATGAGGGAAGGCAAAAAACAAAAAGAGAACTTTGATGGGTCCTCCATGACTCTCTAGGACAAGTGTTTTATAAAGGGAACATTTTCCTTTATAAAACTGAGCTGAGCTGGGCGGACGTGGTAGTCCACTCCCAGAGAGCCACTACCAGGATCCTCCTGTATAACCGGGATACATGACCTACATACAAGTTTAGAAACCCCGCGAATAGGGAGCTCCTCCTGTTTGCATCGGGCCTATTCTTTTAGGAGAAAGCAATGGCGCCCGACTCCAGTACTCTTGCCTGGAAAATCCCATGGGCGGAGGAGCCTGGTAGGCTGCAGTCCATGGGGTCGCTAAGAGTCGGATACGACTGAGCGACTTCACTTTCACTTTTCACTTTCATTCATTGGAGAAGGAAATGCCAACCCACTCCAATATTCTTGCCTGGAGAATCCCAGGGACGGGGGAGCCTGGTGGGCTGCCGTCTATGGGGTCACACAGAGTCGGACACGACTGAAGTGACTTAGCAGTAGCAGCAGCTATTCTTTTCAGCAGGAGCCCCTTTCCGGCCTCTGGCCACCAGGGGGAGCTACAGTCGAGTAACCGTTCTTCAGGAACGGCGGGAACGCATCTAGATGAATCTTGTCAAGCCAAGGGACCCGTAGCAAGGTATCAAGGCCGGATGAACCGTATTTCTGCTCTCTCGCGAGCCTAAGTAGGCCTCACCCCGCCCTCCGCTCCAGGCTTCCCTCTTTCCCGGCCCGCGTGGCGCCTCAGACCCCTCCCGGTGACTCGCGGCAGGTGGCGCTGTCTGCGGCGTCGCAGCGGCCCTGGCTGCCGCGGTGACCATCTCCCAGCGGGCAGTGCGGCCCGGCTCTCCGGAGGCAGCTAGTGCCACGTCCCAAGTGCTACGCGGAGGAGCGGAGCGGACGGCGCGCGGGGGGCGGGGAGCAGCGCGGAACGCAGCCCGACCACATTGATCGCCCGCCGCCATGGGCTCCTCGCAGAGCGTCGAGATCCCAGGCGGGGGCACAGAAGGCTACCACGTCCTGCGGGTAAGGGCTTCGACAGCGGCCTGGGGGCGGCTGGCGGGAGGCGGGGCCCGGCCGCGGGGAGGCGGAGGCCCCGACGGACTTCTTCCCGGGGCAGCCAGGCCCGACCCCGCGAAGGAGCGGCGGTCGAGGGCGCATCGTTGGGCAAGGCCGGCTCGGGAGGCCGCTCGCATCCTGCCTCCCTGGAGCGCCTGGGGTCCGCCGCTTTGGGAGGACGGGCTGGAAACCGAGGAGGCAGCAGGCGACTTGGCCGGGGATGGCCCAGGCGAGAGGGCAACACTGATTCCTTTTTCTCTTCGTGGCCTTCTCAGCCCCCTCTCCTTTATTCTTAGCTCCCAAAGTTAGAGAAGGCTCGGGGAGGGGGTGGGAGGAGCAAAGTCTGCAAAAGAGGTGATGTTGAAGGTAGTAGCATCTGAATTCTGCAAGAAAAGGAAACCTGGAACCCGCAGACTAGAGGCGGGGGGTGAGACGGCTCGTGTTAATTCACCTCGGCGCTGCCTGGATGTCCGGAAAAGCTAGTTAGGCAACGAAACGAATTGCCTAGAAGTAGGTTTAACGGACTTAAATCTACTTGATTTTCTCTGGATTTCTCTGTCTCCTGTGTCGCTGTTGACCTTCCCAACTCTCATTTTCCACATTTCCTGGCGGGGGCAACTTCCGTTCTCCTTTTTCCTAAGGCTGCTCAGTGGATTTTAAGATTTAGATCCACAGTGTAAAAGGTAATGGAAAGGAACTTAAAAAAAAAAAAAAATCCAGGTAAATAAAGAAAAGCAAGTTCAGTCACCAGGATGCACCAGAACAGTATTTCGAAAGGTGTTTGCTCAGGCCCAGCTGCAAACAGCCTGGGTTGTACAGAGCTGATCCTTTCCTCAAGGAATTGGGAGTCCTTTCCTCAAGGAAGTGGCAGTGTTGGTTGTGTGCTCTGACACCTGCGTGAGTGACAACATGATGGACTGTTAACAAAGTGGCCCCAATCCGTGGTACTATTTCAGGACATAATAGAGTGTAAATAGATATTAGCTCCTTAGCTCCTCACAGGCAAGAGCATTTTCACTGAAAGTGGGAAAGTGCACTTCCTAGTGCTGCGCTCATCTTCTGCCTTGGGTCCCGTGTTTCAGGTGAGAGAACATCTCTTAAACTAAATTACAAGACATCTGCTTAATGGGGCTGTGATCAGTCATCCCTCTGATCTTCAGAATTATCACAGCTAGTTGTCCCTCCATTCTGCTAAAAATTCCTCTTGAAGCCACACTCTGGGTGTATGGAAAGGATAATTTTCCCAGAAAATAAAGGGAATCTATATATAAATCATAATACCTTCCTGTTCCGTTTAGCTAAGCCAATCCCCAGGTGCCACACTGATGAGGGAAATGGAAGGAGAATTGTCAGATCCCAGATGTGAAGTGAAAGTTAGTGGCAGTATTTTTCTTTGTATTCTCTGGTTTGATTCCTACCTCTCTGCTGTGGGGTGTGTTATCCAGTATTACGAGCTGATTGTGGCCGTGAATCCTTGGGGATTCATGGTATTTTTATGATAACATGTTCTAGGTAAGGCACAATATTAGTGAATGTTAAAAGTCTCTATGAAAGCTGTACACATCAAAAGGATTCCAGTTCGGTGACTTCTGTTAATGACTGGGATGTTAAACAAGTTGGAGTGTTTTTTTTTTTTTTTTTTTAACATAGGTGCACCTTAGTAAATCAGCACTCATATTCAGTACTGCAGATGCTATTAATCTATAAATATGGTTTTTAGAATTAGTAAGGACAACCTTAGTTTCCAATCCGCATCTGGAGTGTAAATGTTGCAAAAGATGAAGTAATTTTTCTTTCATTTGAGTTTTATTAGAGGGAGCTTTAAAAATGGTAATGATCATCTACTTTAGGAGAATTTTAAAAATGTTTCAGAGTTCCTAACCCACTCTGCCCCATTCTGTAATTGGTTTCTTTATCTTTGTTTTTAGAGGAGGAAAGTACTATGTTAAATCTCAACATATAAGAATCTTATTTCCATTTGTTATTGCCTAAATTATGGTTGTATATTCTGTCTCTGGATTAGTGAGCTTGTAAACCAGAGTAAATATGACAGGATAATCATGGAATAAAATCACCCATGTTTAGTAAGTTCTAGAATAGTTTAATTAAAAGCTAGTTTTCTGTAATAATTCTTTGGCTGTTTCCTTGCTAGTGATAAAAACTTGTGTAAGTGTGTTTTGAAATACCAGTTTATAGTGCACACATATCCATTGCTAGTTACTATGTTATTTTTAAATTGTATTCCTACAATTCATAGATTGAACTTTCTGTTTTTTCCATTATTTTTCTAGATCCGTTGTTAGATTCTGCTTTAAAAAAGTACTTAGGAGACAACTTTGAAGTGATTCCAGATTTTCTGCTATGAATAATTTACTTTTTATCTATTATGTATTAATGCACATGTTCATATTGTGATCGTATTACATACCCAACTCTCCATACTTAACCTAGAAGTGACCGATACAGTTTATGTATCCTTTCAAGTGTTTTATGCATGTAAAACAATCCACACCCCATCCCCAACTTGTAACTCTTTTCTTTTGTAACTGTTAGAATCACATGATACATACTGTTAAACACCCTGGTCTTAATTTGGAAGAGCATCGTCTCTGTCTTTCCTTAGCAACACACAGAAATCGGCTTCTCACTTTCTCTTAGCTCCTTACTGAATCTGTAGTAATATAGTTAGGTTAAACACCACCCCCTGGTGTTAGACACTTAGTTTTTCTAGTCTTTTGTTGTTACAGGTATTATCTACAACCTTAAATGCTACCTTTTATCTTCACTGAATTGTATTTCCCCATATTAATGAATTCTAATGTCTAGTTATATGAACATTGGTCTCCATTTTAGTAAATTGCTACATTGTTTTCTGATTATTTGGAAAAGTTCAAAAAGTTTAACAAAGAACCTCAATTACCTGTAATCTTACCATCTAAAGGTAACTACTGTTAAAATTTTTTCCCATCCTTTTTTTTTCTGTGACTAACGTTGCACCTTAGCCAAGTTTCACAAAGATTTTGAGTAATTTTAACATATTTAAGTATATTACAGTATGGCCAAAAGTTATCATAGGATGTTAGCTTTACAACTTATCCAACAGCTGAGGAGCTGTTGAATAAATTAGGGCCTAACTGCAGATTGGAATGCTATGCATTCAGTGAAAACTATGTTTCAAAACACTCTGGGTTCATAGACGTGCCTTCATGTATGTGTATGTGCATATACATTCAAGTGCCCAGGAAAATGGAAAGCTAAAAAGCCAGGATATTAAAAGGATAATTGGTGAATGGCAACATTTTTATTCTTTTATTTTCCCAACATGTTCACAGTGACTGACATATTTATATATTTTAAAAATATATAGTTATAAAAATTATTTTTTAAAGTGGACTACTAGTAGAAGATTTTAAAATTTGGTGAGAAGCTTCCTTTTAAAAATAACATTATAGGAAATTTCCTGGCAGACTCCATAAGCCGCGTGGTAAGCCCAAAAGAAAAGAAAAATAACATTATATTTTGGATTTCCATATGGATTGGGTCTGATTCTGTGTTCACCATGCATACCACTTTTATTCCCATTCTCTAATCCTAACATAAAGTAGGAGAAATGTTAGCCAGGACTTCTCAGTCTTGTTAGAAGTTACTACAGTTGAAGTAACTGTATTTAATAGAGAATTCTTGCTTAGACTTTCTGTTATCAAGTGAAACCATCAAGGCCATTTTCAAAATTTTTGGAGTTGCCTTATGGGTGCCCCTTGTAAGATGTTTCTAAATTAAAATATTCAAATTAATTCTACTCTGCACTTCATACTCTTTGAAATGGGGGATATCTGAGGACATTCTGGAGCCGGTGTTCACAACAGTATGGGGACATGGAAAATGTCATGTTCTCTATTCCTTATAATTTCCTCCGAGAGAGATTTTGAGATGATGGAAGTTTTGAAGGAAAGGCCATTGAGATGAATTGCGTCTCCAGTGTAATAACAGGCCTTTATCTTCTGAGCCATTTGCTGCATGCTAGGCAGTATTAGGATTCTCCTTAGAGGATAAAGGGACAGTAAGTGAAATTATTTCTATAGAAAACAATACCAAGACCATATCTACTGTTATATAGATGTGCTCTTTCTTAATGGTACCTAAGTAATCTACATTAAATCCTGCAAGATTTCAACTTCATTCTTATTTTGAGAAAATGAAATCCCATTATTTGGTACTCATAATTTTTTTTATTCTAACGCGGTGTTTAACTTTTTTAACTCATACCCCCATTTGAAAAACATAAAAATCTCACTATTAGCCCCTTCTCTTTTCACTCACCCTGAAAACAATGGGTGCAAAAAGAAAACAGTGGGTTATCTGATATTTTCCAAATATGATCTTATAATTGAAAAAGTTTTAAAAGCACCATTTAAAGATTCTAACCTGCTCCCAAAATTGACCTCTGCTAGTAAAAAGCTATGAATTGTTTCATAAACATATTTTGCTTTCAAATGTAGAATCAGAATACTTCATTTATTACGAATGTTTTACTTGGACTTTGGTGACGCTAGTGGTAAGGAACCCAACATAAGAGATGCTGGTTGGATCCCTGGGTCAGGAAGATCCTCTAAAGAAGGAAATGGCAGCCCACTCCAGTATTCCTGCCTGGGAAATTCCATGGCCAGAGGAGCCTGGCGGGCTGCAGTTTATGGGGCCACAGAGAGTCAGACACGACTGAGTGCCTGAGCACAGGCACACGGGAGTGTCTTATTCATTATAAGAAATACAGTGTAGGTGAACCTTAGGACACTTTTAGGAGTTGTCAGTATCATTGAACATAAACTTTTTCCAATATTAAAAAGCCTCAAACAAATTAATACCGTCACATTGTTTGTATACCCTTATATATTTTTTATGATGAAGAGTATTCTTACATATGGACTTAAGGATCCTCGTTTGAAGAGACCTGCTCTTGGTGGGTGATTATGGTTTCTGGCTCTGGTCATTAAGTAGTAAAGTACACAGAACTGGCTTTAGTGGCTTTCTGGGTCAAATATTGACAGGGCTTTTAAATAATTACCGTGAAGTTTTCATAAGAATTGAACTTAGAAAAACCACTAACATCAGTACATTCATTTTGTTGGCTTTAATATTCTACCAAAATGGTTAATTATATTGCTTGATAACACTAGTAAAATATCAGTTAACGATCTAAGTAGAAAATATCCACAAAGATTTGACATGTGCTTTAGAATCTGACTGTAGCTTGCCTTGGGAGTTGTAGATTATCAAGTAAGATGATTTTTTTCTACACAATATAGGCAAAGCCAAAGGACTTACTTTGGGAGACCGTACTTCCTTTTGACATTGCTTGTAAATTTACTACAGCATGAAGAAAATGGTGCTGGGGTTCTTTGGGTTTTACTTGTGTGTTTGTTTTTTATAAGCACCATTGAGAAAGCATTTAAGCACATTTTCAGCAACAAGGAACCTTGTGGATATGGATAGATACATTGAGAAACTATCATAACTGACCATTAGAAACCACCCTCATGAATCACTAGATTCTAGTGTCATTCCATCAATTCATTGTTTTTCCTCGGACAAATTGTTGAACTTTGAGCTTTGTTCTTTTTATCTGAAAAGTGGGGAGAGTAGGAATGCCTCCTCCAGTAGTAATGCCTTTTTTAAAAACTAAAAACCACATCAGATAGTGTATATGAAAATACTTTGGAAAAACATTGAGCACATTGTTTATTAAAACTGTGCTGTCCACCACCTCATTGGTTATTCTGAAGATTAAATGGCATATTCCATGTAAATCACTTAACATAGGGTCTGGAATGTGATTAAAAACTCAATAAATGTGAGCTGGTGCCTTTATGAGCATTTACATTATTTTGTCACCCATTGAGAACCACTACTGTAGTGACAATACTGTTAAAATAAACTTGTAAACATTTTAAATGGTATTTCCACTTAGTCACTCAGCAGCTACTTTTGTCCATGTACCTAACCATGTATTTTAATGCTATTTTAAGTTTTGGATCAGATCTGACCCATTATTTTATAAATGTGCTTAATTTTTGAAGATCCTCATTTTTGAGGAAATTTTATATATGTTAAAAGACAGATGAGTGCCAATGTTCTTTTCATTGCTTTGCCATTTTTGTTACTGAACACGTGAACTAAAATGACTGAAAGTCTATGTGATTAAAACGATCCTGTTGAGTTTGATCTACACTATAGGATCAGTAGATAGCTTAGCAAGAGACTTCTTTCTTGCTGAGTCATTAGATCTTAAAAACTATCTAGTCAGCCTCCTCACTGTACAGCTAAAGAAAAGGAACAGGAGAGATTATTGCCTGAGGTCACAAAGCAAGTTTTCTTTCCCTAAGAAACAAGTACCTGAGTTGGTATTTGAAGAGTATAAAATGAGGTGGCATGTTGTCAGAGTTTGAGTTTCTTTTGGAGCAGACTGATTTCTTTTAATATTGTTTTTCTAACCTACAGATCTATTCTAGAAAGCTATTATGTAGTGATGAGCTTTTACTTCATTTAGTTATCCAAATTTTATTTCTAATTGCTCTATATGTTACAAGTTATAGGGTCAGAATCAGGAGAGCAATATCTTTTGAGTTATTTTGGTAGAACATGTGAGAAGAAATGTTTTAACAGGTGAGCCTTCAACTCTTCTAGTCTGTTTCAAAATTATTAACCACACAATTGTGAGTGTGTGCATGGGTGCTCAGTCACTTGAGTCGTGTCTGACTCCTTGCAACCCCATGGACTGCAGCCCACCAGGCTCCTTTGGCCATGGAATTCTCCAGGCAAGAATACTGGAGTGGGGGTTGCCATGCCCTCTTCCAGGGGATCTTCCTGATGCAGGGATCGAACCCACATCTCCTGTATACCAGCCAAAAGCTTGGATATCTTTGCATATAAGCTTATAAAACAGCTCGTCTGGTGATATCCTGTGTTCAGAAAGTAGTGTGTGGTTTCCTTTCCTTGCTTTAAGGTATTAGTTCTATATCCTTTAGATGGAAGTGCAAAGTAAAGAGATGAATACCTCACTGGAAATCAACCCAGTATGGAACGATTAGGTCTACACAAAGAAGTCAGTCACAAAGATCACATGTTGAATGATTTTATAGGAGATGTCCAGAGTAGGCAAATCCATAGGAACAGGAACTAGGATAGTGGTTACCAGGGGCTGGGGCGATGAGGAGCGGCTGTTTAATGGGTACAGACTCTTCCTGGGGTGACCCTTACTAAGGCATGAGTTTTTGGTACTTCTCTATTTTGACATTTGTCAATTCTGTCATGATTCACTAAATCGATCTCAGAATCCACTGAAACTGCCTGTAGTGATTGAATGAATCCACATTAGGGATTATTTATGTATAGTTGGTGATTCAGAATCCAGCTTCCAATCACTGGTGCGAATTTATTTTTATGTAGTAGAGATGGCTGCCCCTTCACTATGCAGTTTCTGTCATAAACTCACTTTTTGCTTCTTGGAAGATTATAAAATGTGTAGCAAATGCCATCTTGCTTATTGTAGCTGTTTTGTTCTAGAGTGCTTATGGAGAAGTGTTTCTTTTTATGTTAAGAAGAATGAATGTTAGAGCAAGTTACTTTGTGGCCTTTACATTGGCGGCTCAGTCCTTTTAGACTTAATTGCTGGCTTTCAAACTGTGTCCCTTGTAGGTGAGGTGTTAGGTATATCTTCTTAAGATTGTGATTTCATTTCTACTTTTTGGATAGAAGGATCATATCTTAAGACTTTTTATACGTAAGTGTACTGCTTGATGAATTTTTCAGAAACAACACACTCGTGTAACCAGCATTCTTTCCCTTTCTGGTCACACCCTTCAGTTCAGTTCAGTTCAGTTCAGTCGCTCAGTCGTGTCTGACTCTTTGCAACCCCATGGACTGCAGCACGCCAGGCCTCCCTGTCCATCACCAACTCCCGGAGTTTACTCAGAGTCATGTCCATTGAGTCGGTGATGCCATCCAACCATCTCATCCTCTGTTGTCCCCTTTTCCTCCTGCCCCCAATCCCTCCCAGCATCAGGGTCTTTTCAAATTAGTCAGTTCTTCGAATTAGGTGGCCAAAGTATTGGAGTTTCAGCTTCAACATCAGTCCTTCCAAAGAAATCCCAGGGTTGATCTCCCTTAGAATGGACTGGTTGGATCTCCTTGCAGTCCAAGGGACTCTCAAAAGTCTTCTCCAACACCACAGTTCAAAAGCATCAATTCTTTGGCACTCAGCTTTCTTTATAGTCCAACTCTCACATCCATACATGACTACTGGAAAAACCATAGCCTTGAGTCGTTGGACCTTTGTTGGCAAAGTAATTTCTCTGCTTTTTAATATGCTGTCTGGGTTGGCCATAACTTTCCTCCCAAGGAGCAAGCGTCTTTTAATTTCATGGCTACAGTCACCATCTGCAGTGATTTTGAGCCAAGGAAATGATATCTGACAGTTTCCACATTCTCCCCACCTGTTTGCCATGAAGTGATAGGACCAGATGCTGTGATCTTCGTTTTTTGAATGTTGAGTTTTAAGCCAGCTTTTTTACTCTCTTCTTTCACCTTCATAAAGAGGTAAGAGTTCCCTCTTCACTTTCTGCCATTAAAGTGGTTTCATCTGCATATCTGAAGTTGTTATTTCTCCTGGCTGTCTTGATTCCAGCTTGTGATTAATCTGGCCAGGCATTTTGCATGATGTACTTTGCATGTAAGTTAAATAAGCAGGGTGACAATATACAGCCTTGATGTGCTCCTTTCCCAATTTTGAACCAGTCCATTGTTCTTTTGTTTAGTATCTACTAAAACCTTTTCTCCATTTCTTTAAATTGTGTCTTCTTTTTTAAACAGATTTATTGAGCTTATAATTTACATACCATTAAAATCATGTTTTAAACTTTACAGTACAGTGGTTGTTTAGTATATTCACAGAGTTGTGCAGCCATCATTCGTATCTTCATTCAGGACCTTTTTATCACTCCAGAAAGAAACTCCATACCCATTAGCAGCTGCTTTCTGCTCCCCCCGCTCCTATCCCCTGGTGACTAGTAATCTCCTTTCTATGGATTTGCCTATTCTGGACATTTCTTATAAATGGAATTACATACTATATGGTCTTTGTGACTAGCTTCTTTCACTTAGCGCAGTGTTTTCAAGGTTCACTCATGTCTTAGCATGTGTTAATACTTAATTTCTTTTTATTGCCAAATCATATTCTGTTCTGTAAGTACCATGTTTAGTTTATTCATTCATCAGTTGAAGGACATTTGGCTTATTGTCACTTTCTGGCTATTATGAATAGCACAGATATGAAATTTGTGTGCAGGTTTCTACATAGACATGTTTATTTCTCCTGGTTATATACGTAGAAATAAAAATGCTAGGTCATACAATAACTCTGTAATTAACATTTTGAGGATCTGCAAAACTGTTTTCCACAGAGGCTGCACCATTTTACATTTCCACCATCAGTGTATGAGGATTCTAGTTTCTCTACATCCTTACCAATCCTTGTTACTGTCTTTTTACTTTAGTAGTTTTTGTGAATGTGATGTGGTGTCTTATTGTGGTTTCACTCTTCCTTTCTGATTTGCAGTAGTTTTGGATTCGTTCTAAATGCAATTCCTTTGTTGAATACATAGCATGTCTTTTCACTCTCTTAATTGTGTCTTTGATGAGCAGAAGTTCATAGTTTCAGTAAAGTTTGTCAAGTTTAAAAAAAAAATTATGGTTTTTGTATTCAGTTTAAGAAGTCTTCATACTTGATGATCCAAAAGATGTTCTCTTGTTTTTCTCTCAAAGCTTGTTTTACCTTTTATGTTTAGATCTGCTATCCATACGGATTTGAGTTTTGAGAGACAACATTAAGAAAATGATTTGTCTCCTCTTAGCTAACTAATGTTCTGTGTCTTTTCCTTTTTTTTTTTTTTTTTAAGGAGTGAGAGAATTAATACATAGCCAGAAAAATAATGCAGTGTCCAGGAATTAATAGCTTAAAAAAAATTGCCCTCAGGTGGTGTTTTGTGGAGGTAGGAAGTTGAACTTATGATTTGTATGACTCTTATCATATGTCAGAGACTTCACTAGGCATTTCATGAAGTTAAACTCAATCTCTACAGTATTCTTCTAAAGTAGGCAGTGTTATCTCTTCCTTGCAAATGAGAAAATTGAGACCCAGGATGGTAAACTTTTCCCAGCTCAAGAAGCTATTAAGTAGGCAAACCATGACTCAAAATCAAGAGGGTTTTGCTCTAAAACTTTTATCTTTTCACTGAACATTTTTTCAAAGTCATGTAAAATCTTAACTATTAAACTTTCAGATTTAATTTATCCATCTTAAACTTTCATGATATTTGGCCCATGATATTTAGCCCATGAGGCCAGGTATATGTATTTTTTCTTTTCTTTTTTCTTTTGTAGTTAAGATGGTTCAGGAAGCTGGCAATCAATCAATAGTCAAGAGATCTCTCATAGGGGACAAGGTAGTGGAGTGATAATCTGATGCTTGAAAGATTAGATGCCTAAAAGAGTCTCATCAGTGGATAATATTGCCAGAGAAACTTGCCTGTGTGGATGTTTAATTTGTGGTGTTGTAGAGTTTATTTTCCATGCTATAAAATGTACGAAGTTCTGTTTTAAAGAATTAGGGTCAAAGAGAGCATTTTCTAGGGCTCCCTCTGCTGGCTTCCTAGCCATAGTTAAGTAAAATACCTCGTTGCCAGAGTTGTACTGGTACTAACAATGTAAATAAATTTAGGAAAATTAATTTTAAGGTCCATTAGAAACAGATTGATGTTTGTCATAGATGAAAATGAAAAATAGAGAAAGGATTGTCTTGGTTTATTTATGTTAGAATCCAAATTTAGCTATTGAATCTTTTGAATTCTGGGGAAGAATAATCCTAATGGTACTGGAGACTTTCTGTTTCAAATAGATAGTGGTAAAACTTGATATTTGGAGGGTGGCATGATAAGAATCAGTGTGTGGGCTCACCTTTCTAGGCTGATGACATTACAAAGGTATTGGTAAAGGTAAACTGTTGGCAGCCTCAGCGGAGAAGTCTGAAATTGATCAATGGACTATTTGGTTTCTTAAAAAAAAAAAAAAAAATGTGGTAATTTGGGAACATTCTGAATCAGAGAATTATTTGATTAGATGTGGACCCTATTACATGAGAAATTCCTCTCTGAGGGGGCTTCTAGGGTCTGCAGTAGCTATCTTCTTTTCACACCTCAGGCATTTCACACCTAAATGATAGGAACCTAACAGAAAGGCATTTTACACCTAGAGGATCGTGACCTTTTGCCAGCTAGCTGTGACTCAACCTCTCTGTTCTTAGAGCAGCTCTAGGCAGCCACCCTTTTCCTTTTTGAGTTGCCATTTAAGGAGAAATCTGTGTGCCATTTTGGGTTCTAGATATTTTGCTTGATAATATATGGAATATAAAATAAGCCCCGTTTAAGAAAAGGCTATAAAGAAAATAAGCAGGTATGTACTGATTATTAGAACCAACACCTTTAAATAATAAATCCTTTTGATATTTAACTTGTTTAATTTACAAAAATGGTTTTAGTCCCACATTTGCAGGAAATTTTACATAAAGCAACATCAGTTTTAGTAAGTTAAACATTGAGCCATTTTTATAACAAACTATTCCTTACTATGACAAATGAATAAAATCTAGTTTTTACTTCTTTGGAGGCAATAATAGTATAATTTGGCTTTAAATGAATAAAAGGTAGTATTAATCCAAAAATAATGAATGTATCATCAGTTCAAGATTAAGTCTCATTTGTGAAGTCTGGTATTAGAAGAACATATTCAGGGAACAACTTGGGTTCTGTTTTGAAAGTATTCAAATGATTTGTTACTGTGTGAATAGCTACAGATTTGTGTGTGGATGGATGTGAATCTTTTATTTGCATTAGCCTCAGAATTGATTATTAAAACTGTTTGGGCTATTACAGAGGATCAGCCTACAAATATCAATGCAAACTCTTTTCATGGGATAGTTTTGACAGTATTTGGTAACATCAAGCAGAATAAAAATTCCTTAAAACACTATGAAAATATTTTAGAGGAAATGCAAAATTGTTTCTATTAATTTTTTGCTCTTTTGTCATATCACTGCCATTACTAGCTCCTGATATTTGTGTTATTGCAAATTTAGGAAGTTTAATAGTTTATTTTAATGCATTTCAAATTTGAAATGCTAAACATTTGAGTTGTTGAGAAGCTGCTGCTACTGCTAAGTCGCTTCAGTCATGTCCGACTCTGTGCGATCCCACAGACGGCAGCCCACCAGGCTCCTCTGTCCCTGGGACTCTCCAGGCAAGAATACTGGAGTGAGTTGCCATTTCCTTCTCCAATGCATGAAAGTGAAAAGTGAAAGTGAAGTCGCTCAGTCGTGTCCGACTCTTAGCGACCCCATGGACTGCAGCCCACCAGGCTCCTCCGTCCATGGGATTCTCCAGGCAAGAGTACTGGGGTGGGGTGCCATTGCCTTCCCCTGTTGAGAAGCTAGGTAAATCTTTATCTTCCAAGTAAAATCCTCTGTAAGTCTAGCTCCATTCTTTCTTTCCATCCTTCTTACCGGACTAATGATTAATAAGGTATACTTTTGAGTTTCATCCCTACCATTTCCCTACTTTGAGACCATGCTGCTGCTGCTGCTGCTGCTAAGTCGCTTCAGTCATGTCCGACCCTGTGCGACTCCATAGACGGCAGCCCACCAGGCTCCCCCGTCCCTGGGATTCTCCAGGCAAGGACACTGGAGTGGGTTGCCATTTCCTTCTCCAATGCATGAAAGTGAAAAGGGAAAGTGAAGTCACTCAGTCGTGTCCAACTCCTAGAGACCCCATAGACTGCAGCCTACGAGGCTCCTCCGTCCATAGGCAAGTCATAAAATGCTTTCTTCACCTGTAAAATAAAAGAACTGCAAAAATCCATTATTTTAACACTTTATTTGGGTCATGGAGACACCCTTTAAGAATCTGATGAAAGCCTGAAAACTGCTGATTCGCACAGAATGTTGCACATAGTTTATTTCTGTTCCCTCCCACCTTGTTGTCTCCAGCTAGCTACATTATCCTCATTTTTCATACTTCTTCTGGGTTTTTACTCATATTGTTCTTTCAGCTTTCAGGTGTTTTTTTCTCATCTCCCTTATCCTTCCTTAGTTCTACCTTCCTTTTAAAACATAATTCAAATGTCATTTTTTCCCCTAGGAAACTTCTTCACTCAGATTTAATCTCGCCCTTAGAACTTTGTGCGTGTGACTCTCAACCTCTTGGCTTTCATATTACAGTTATTAGAGGTCCGTGTGTCCTCTGTCTCCCCTTCTTCTTGCCTATTACTCAGCAGATAATGTTTTCCTAACAGCAGCTGTGTTCCTACATTAGTTTTGTAACCAAATGGTACCTTTCTAGTAGTAGTCATGCGATAAATAGAATAAATTAATTTGAATTTGTCACTTAGTTGTAATGATTAACTGTCTGCTATGTCATGTGCTAAATGCTGGGAGGATTGTCTCCTCCTACCCCCTAAAAAGTGGAAAGTAGTGTGAAATAGAACCAGAGGGAAAACCTCATATATGAGATGAGTTTAAAGAACGAGTAGAATTTAGGGAGCTGCAGAGACATTATCTGGAAGATAAGAGAAATGAGAAAACTAGTGAGTACTTATATTTCCTTATAAATGAAATTAATCTGTTTTAACTGAAGTGATATTAAACTTTAGCTTTTAATTCATAATTAAGCTTTGCATTTTTCATTTTTGTTTTCACAGGTGCAAGAAAATTCCCCAGGACATAGAGCTGGATTGGAGCCATTCTTTGATTTTATTGTTTCTATTAATGGTTCAAGATTAGTAAGTTCAGCTTTTTGTAGTTTCACCTATGATATTTTGTCATCTTTTGAAAATAGAGTTTTTCAGATTATCTGAGATGGATATTTATTTATTTATTAGTTACAAACAGTACATAGAGTATGATATCAATAAAATAACTATGTGTTAGTAAAGGTGAGAATGTCAAATATATTGATAGAATACTACACCTCACACTCCAGTGATTAGTTTAGTGGGAGGAAGAAAGACACTGGAGACTTCTATTTATTTATTTTTTAAGCAGAAAGATGTGATTTTGTTGCTTTTTCAAAAATGTCAGACTTTTGTAGGTTATTGACAAATGATTTAGTAAAGACTCATTCTCAAATAACTTGCCGATTTTCTTGTCACTCAGTCCCCTCATATAGAAATAGTGTTATAAAATTAGACAGAGATGTGTTCCAAAAGTGCAGACTTAAAACCAGTTTTTCAAAGTTGCTTTAGTTTACATGTAGTAAAGTCCAATAGGAAGGAAACTGTATTATAATTTCAGTAGATTCTTATGACAGTGGCTATTTCATTGGTTTTTCACAACAGTCTAAGTTTTTGTTCATTACTTCCTGACATTTCTTACATAATGGCCTTTATTCATTTACATAATGAAATATTTAACATACTATTTCCTACCAGTTTGTACTAAGTGTATATGTGAGGAGTTAAGTCCAAAATTAAACTTTAATTCCAGCAATATTTTAGATTTTAAAATCAGTCACTCCAACTCTGTTAGTAATATGTCTTCTTGTGGAGTAATTAGAGTTTTTTATCGTTGAAGCCCTGGATCATTTCAAATAATGCTGGGCTGCAAATTCCATAATTCTATCAGAAAAAAGTCAGAAGCTGTTGCTAATATTACTGAGCACAAGTTTGTGTACCTGACACACAGTGAGGCCAAACAGTACCGAAATGTTAAGAGTGTATAGCAAAGAAAGGTTTATTCCAGGACCAAGTAAGGAAAACTGGTGATTCCTTCTCAGAAAAACCCAGACTCCCTGAAGGGTTTCAGCAAAGCATTTTTGAAGTCAAGGTGAGGGAGGGGTATCCCAGGGTTGTGATCAACTCATGCACAGTTCCCTGATTGGTTGGTGGTGATCAGTCCTTAGGCATCAGGTCTGTGGCTACCTGCTTATAATCTTCAAGTCATTATTTCTTGCTTTTGGTGTTAGTTTTTAGCCTCTGAAAAACTTAGGAAATATGCATGAGATCCAATAATCTGGGTACTTGAGAGAGGAGCTACAGCAGAGGATATGGAGGAAGGCCTGTCCAGAGGCCCTGTAGGGTCCTACTCGGTTACACTAACATAAGTTCCTAATTTCTTGACATTCTTTTACTTTGAGGAATATTTGAGTGTTAATGAAACCTCTACTTACTGAATATTTTATTTACATTAGTTATTAATATTTCTCCAATAAGGTCATAGGATGCTTAAGCTAATTAGCATTAGATTTTTATTTATTAAGAAAAATTTCTGTGTTTACAGAATAAAGACAATGATACTCTTAAGGATCTACTGAAAGCGAATGTTGAAAAACCTGTGAAGATGCTTATCTACAGTAGTAAAACACTGGAGCTGCGAGAGACCTCAGTTACACCAAGTAACATGTGGGGTGGCCAGGGCTTGTTGGGAGTCAGCATTCGTTTCTGCAGCTTTGATGGGGCAAATGAAAACGTTTGGCATGTGTTGGTAGGTATCACCTGTTAGCAGTTTAAGAAACACTATAGAAAGGTGTTTTAATAGTGGTTGTTTCCAATTTGGGAGACTGTAGGGCTATTATTATTATCAGGCTACTTTTAGTTTCTGAAAATCAAAATTGCTTTTAAAATATGTCTTAATAAAAAAAGAAAAACAGCTTGAGAAAGAAAAGTAAATATAATGCCTAAAAATTTTTTCTAATGATGTATCCATTAGAAGAAGTTAAAGCAAATAGCTGCAGAAATATTTTAAATATTTATAAAAGTATTGTTGGGTTTTTTTATGTTTGGGAGATTTAAATAGGTGTATCCTATAGCTTCTGATCTGACATTGTCTCTAATAAGACAAATATAGCAGAGTTTAAATTACTCTAATGAAGGACTGAACTATGCAGTTTGGAAGATTATTTTATATACAGTAATTTAATGGGGAAGTTTCGCTAGTGGCTCAGCAATAAAGAACCCTCCTGCCAATGCCAGGGACATGGGTTCGGTCCCTGGGTCAGGGAGATCCCCTGGAAGAGGAAATGGCAACCCACTCCAGTATTCATGTCTAGCAAATCGCATGGACAAAGGAGCCTGTCCGGCTACAGTCCATGGGGTCATAAAAGAGTCGGGCAAGACCTAGTGACTAGACAATAACAACAGTTTGATTGTATCCTCCTAGGAAGTGGAATCAAATTCTCCTGCAGCACTGGCTGGTCTTAGACCTCACAGTGATTATATCATTGGAGCAGATACAGTCATGAATGAGGTAATTAATTTGTTTATTAATACTAAAAATAATTTAACATTTCCTCATTAATGTATAAATTCAAGTATATTTGCATACTTTACATTCAGAGTTGAAATTTAGGTCTTTGCTAATCAAGATAGCTTATGCTCCAGGGTGTTAAACAGAAATATGGAAGATGTCTCTTGTACCTCAAGATTAAATCAAATCCTCATTTTGATTATTGATTTCATTTTCTCTTTTTCTAAGGTAACAAAATTGGCTTAGCTATATTAGATTGATCCTTTTCCTTGTCTGTTAGCTAGTGGAAATATGTATTACAAATGACAAATACAAATATGTATTACAAAATGTCAGTTACAAATGATAGGAAAAAAAGGTGCCCAGATAACCAGCTCTTAATAATAGGAAGAAAGCAGAATATGTTGAATTTGGGTGTAGAAAACTTTTACTCAATTGCTGACTAGGTCTTACAGAACTGAACCTGAGGCCTTGCATTGTAGAGGCATTAATAATACTGATTTAAGAAATGCTTTTTATACCTAGGGGCAGGGCCCAGGATCTGGTTTCTGTGTGTGTTTTGTTATTGTTGTTCTTTTAGGTGTGTTTTTGTTTGCTTTAGATATTAACTAGGTTTGATATCTACTATTTGAGACCTACTATTTAAAAGGCAATGGTACCCCACTCCAGTACTCTTGCCTGGAAAATCCCATGAGCAGAGGAGCCTGGTGGGCTGCAGTCCATGGGGTCGCGAACAGTTGGACGCGACTGAGCAACTTCACTTTTCTCTTTCATGCATTGGAGAAGGAAATGGCAACCCACTCCAGTGTTCTTGTATGGAGAATCCCAGGGATGGGGGAAGCCTGGTGGGCTGCCGTCTATGGGGTCACACAGAGTCGGACACAACTGAATCGACTTAGCAACTTAGCAAAATTCAAAAGTTCAGTAACAAAAACATTTTTCTTCTGTAATGCTTTTGCAGTCTGAAGATCTATTCAGCCTTATTGAAACACATGAAGCAAAACCATTGAAACTTTATGTGTATAATACAGACACTGATAACTGTCGAGAAGTGATTATTACACCAAATTCTGCATGGGGTGGAGAAGGCAGGTAAGGTCACTTTTTTTAGACTAAGTTACAGCTGCTTAAATTTACCAATCAGATACGTTGTAAGCATTGTTTTTAGTTTGAAACAAGTTACTGGTTTATAGTAAAACTTCTTGAGAAAAGGAAGGAGCCAATCTAGAATGTTGAATCCAATAATTCATTTTTTAAGCACAATTTAGTAAACATGGTACACAAATTCTAGTCCTTTTTTTTTTTTTTAACTTATCTAAGCACAGAATAGGAAGGACTAGAGATCTCTTCAAGAAAATTAGAGATGCCAACGGAACATTTCATGCAAAGATGGGCTCATTAAAGAACAGAAATGGTATGGACCTAACAGAAGCAGAAGAGATTAAGAAGAGGTGGCAAGAATACACAGAAAAACTGTACAAAAAAAGATCTTCACAACCCAGATAATCACGATGGTGTGATCACTCAGCTAGAGCCAGACATCCTGGAATGTGAAGTCAAGTGGACCTTAAAAAGCATCACTACGAACAAAGCTAGTGGAGGTGATGGAATTCCAGTTGAGCTATTTCAAATCCTGAAAGATGATGCTGTGAAAGTGCTGCACTCAATATGCCCGCAAATTTGGAAAACTCAGCAGTGGCCACAGGACTGGAAAAGGTCAGTGTTCATTCCAATCCCAAAGAAACGCAATGCCAAAGAATGCTCAAACTACCACACAGTTTCATTCATTTCACATGCTAGTAAAGTAATGCTCAAAATTCTCCAAGCCAGGCTTCAGCAGTACATGAACCATGAACTTCCAGATGTTCAAGCTGGTTTTAGAAAAGGCAGAGGAACCAGAGATCAAACTGCCAACATCCGCTGGGTCATGAAAAAGCAAGAGAGTTCCAGAAAAACATCTATTTCTGCTTTATTGACTATGCCAAAGCCTTTGACTATGTGGATCACAATAAACTGTAGAAAATTCTGAAAGAGATGGGAATACCAGACCACCTGACCTGCCTCTTGAGAAACCTATATGCAGGTTAGGAAGCAACAGTTAGAACTGGACATGGAACAACAGACTGGTTCCAAATAGGAAAAGGAGTACGTCAAGGCTGTATATTGTCATCCTGCTTATTTAACTTCTATGCAGAGTACATCATGAGAAACGCTGGGCTGGAGGAAGCGCACGCTGTAATCGAGATTGCTGAGAGAAATCTCAATAACCTCAGATACGCAGATGACACCACTCTTACAGCAGAAAGTGAAGAAAAACTAAAAAGCCTCTTGATGAAAGTGAAAAAGGAGAGTGAAAAAGTTGGCCTAAAGCTCAACATTCAGAAAACGAAGATCATGGCATCCGGTCCCATCACTTCATGGGAAATAGATGGGGAAACAGTGGAAACAGTGGCAGACTTGATTTTTGTGGCTCCAAAATCACTGCAGATGGTGACTGCAGCCATGAAATTAAAAGATGCTTACTCCTTGGAAGGAAAGTTATGACCAACCTAGATAGCATATTCAAAAGCAGAGACATTACCTTGCCAACAAAAGTCCGTCTCGTCAAGGCTATGGTTTTTCCTGTGGTCATATATGGATGTGAGAGTTGGACTGTGAAGAAAGCTGAGCACCGAAGAATTGATGCTTTTGAACTGTGGTGTTGGAGAAGACTCTTGCGAGTCCCTTGGACTGCAAGGAGATCCAACCAGTCCATTCTAAAAGGAGATCAGTCCTGGATGTTCATTGGAGGGACTGATGCTAAAGCTGAGACTCCAGTACTTTGACCACCTCATGCGAAGAGTTGACTCCTTGGAAAAGACCCTGATGCTGGGAGGGATTGGGGGCAGGAGGAGAAGGGGACTACAGAGGTTGAGAACGCTGGATGGCATCACTGACTCAATGAACGTGAGTCTGAGTGAACGGGAGTTGGTGATGGACAGGGAGGCCTGGCGTGCTGCAATTCACGGGGTCACAAAGAGTCAGACACGACTGAGGGACTGAACTGAACTGAACTGAGGCACAAACTTAACTTTTTTGTTTTTTTTGTTTTAGTAAAATAATTTTCAGTTTTATTTTCCCAGTTCTTTTCTCAGCAGTGGGACAATACAGTGTAACTTTCTCTAGCTGCTGGGGAAATTTCTTAGCACTTGGAGGAAATTGTTGGCTTTCAGAAATGAACAGACCAATTTCCACTAAAATTTAGACAAAATTGAAACAACAAAAAGCAGTTTAGAAGAGGGTCAAGCCAAACAGAAAAGCAAACTTTATAAAATTAATTTTCTGGTACTTTTCTTCAAGTCAGTTTCCTAATTTCAAAAAGTCGAAGCACAGCATTCCTACTTAATATTATATCTGTAGTTCTTTTATTGTTTAAATTGTACAAATACTTCATTATTTTGAAAGTTCTAAGAACCTCTTTAAATTTGAGGAGTTGTTGGGCGTAAGCTAGATTTATAAGAAAGGCTAGAATTTGGAAACTTCTTCCAATGTTTTGTAAAAGCTGTAGCACTTGCCAGGTAAAGGATGACTTTAGTTGATGCAAACAGAGAAGGCCTCCATTTGCTCACAGTACCCTAACGCACAAACCTCAGATTCTCCAGCTGAATGTATGCTGCCACCAGAATGCTGACTTACTTCAATTTAAGAAAATGGGACAGAGAATCTGGCCTGTCTGGGGCCCATACTTGATCAAGTTATGGTGTTCCAGTATCCAGGTTTGTCAGAAAGGTGATCTTCTCAAGGTATTCAGAATTGATTTCATTCTAGAGGGACTGTATCATGTAAACTAAATTTGCAAATAAACTTCTGTATTCATTAGAATGGTGGATTTTCAGTTTACAATAGAAAAATGCCTCCTCTCCAGTTAGAATTCTTAGATCCCATTACTACCTCCACCTTGCTTGGTGTGCGTGAAATCATGGATTCTAGATGAAGTTCAACAACAAAGAACATTACTAGTTTGTTTATTTTTAATGATGCTGACTAAATACTGCTACATGCTTGTTCTTGGCACCCTTCTTTTCTAGACTAGCAGTTTCTCTTTTTCTGTGGAAGACATTTCTCCTTTTGACATGGTCTTGTGCCGTTGATCAGCTGTTGCTTTAGACAGGCCCATATACACCAAAGAAAGAGGAGAGTGAAAAAGTTGGCTTAAAGCTCAACATTCAGAAAACTAAGATCATGGCACCTGGTCCCATCACTTCATGGGAAATAGATGGAGAAACAGTGGAAACAGTGTCAGACTTTATTTTTCTGGGCTCCAAAATCACTGCAGATGGTGAGTGCAGCCATGAAATTAAAAGACGCTTACTCCTTGGAAGGAAAGTTATGACCAACCTAGACAGCATATTCAAAAGCAGAGACATTACTTTGCCAACAGAGGTCCGTCTAGTCAAGCCTATGGTTTTTCCTGTGGTCATGTATGGATGTGAGAATTGAACTATGAAGAAAGCTGAGCACAGAATTGATGCTTTTGAACTGTGGTGTTGGAGAAGACTCTTGAGAGTCCCTTGGACTGCAAGGAGATCCAACCAGTCCATTCTGAAGGAGATCAGTCCTGGGTGTTCTTTGAAAGGAATGTTGCTAAAGCTGAAACTCCAGTACTTTGGCCACCTCATGCGAAGAGTTGACTCATTGGAAAAGACCCTGATGCTGGGAGGGATTGGGGGCAGGAGGAGAAGGGGACGACAGGGGATGAGATGGCTGGATAGCATCGCTGACTCGATGGATGTGAGTTTGAGTGAACTCCGGGAGTTGGTGATGGACGGAGGCCTGGCATGCTGCGATTCATGGGGTCGCAAAGAGTTGGACATGACTGCACTGAACTGAAGTTAGTGTCTGTGGTAGAGGGAAGTGTGCTTTTCATAAACGGTGGTCAGACAAGACCTCTGATAAGAGACAACATTTAAAAGAATGGAGATGTGTTTTTCTGTTTCAAAACCTCAAAGAAACATAAGCTGTGATTGATAACAATAACTTTAAGAAAAAATTATTTTCGCAGCCTAGGATGTGGCATTGGATATGGTTATTTGCATCGAATACCTACACGCCCATTTGAAGAAGGAAAGAAAATTTCTCTTCCAGGACAGATGACCGGTACACCGATTGCTCCTCTTAAAGATGGGTTTACGGAGGTAAGGTAACTTTACTGTCTGATTATGTCATAACTTTCCACCGAGATGAGTTGATGTGTATGGTGATAGCACTTACTGAAAGTGGGCAGATGAGTTAAATACTGACGTGTAGGATTTGAAGTTCTTATAGGATACCTAGATGGGTATCCTCTGATTCTAGATTTCAGGAAAGAGGGCAGGGCTAGAGATACATATTTGGGAATCATCAACATAGAGAGGGTAATTTACCCAATGGACATTGATTTTAAAAAAAACAATGGGTTGGGCTTGGGTGGGTTAGAGGAACAAGGCTGGAATCCTGACTGTTCCTAGTATTTAAATGGAAAGGCAGAGACAGGAGATTTAGCAAAGGATGGTCAGGAGACGCCCAAAGGGAGAAAGCAGAGCGTCAGGAAAGCGGGCACAGGCAGCTGTGTGAGGAACTGCAGAGAAGTTGGGTGAGGGGAGGAGTGGACAAACATGTCCTGGGCTGGAGCAGGGATGCAGGTGCCGACCTGCCGGTGAGAGAGGGTGACTGCTGCGGGATACGGTGATGGCAGATGGTGCTTACGATGTCAAGAGACCTGATTGAGAAAGCAAGGAGTGCTAGGCGTGTGGGAACAATTACATGATCAACGTGAGGCTATTTAAGGAGTACGAGAGGTATTTGTACAGGCTTAGGGGCTTTTAAAATGTTTCCTGTGCAGGCCTTACAGGACAGTTAACTCTTGCCTGCATGACTAAAAAAAACCAAACAATCAGAAAGAAGATGCTGCAGTTGAAAGGGCTGCTGTCATTTTATGGTTTATGGTTTGGCCATCCCTAATTCTAGGGGAAGTGAAGAGGAGCTGTGGGAATGTGTAAACCTCTCTTCACCCCCACCCTTGACAGGACAGTTAACTCTTGCCTGCATGACTAAGTAAAAACCAAACAATCAGAAAGAAGATGCTGCAGTTGTAAGGAAAGGGCTGCTGTCATTTTATGGTTTATGGTTTGGCCATCCCTAATTCTAGAGGAAGTGAAGAGGAGCCGTGGGAATGTGTAAACCTCTCCTCACCCTACCCCTTGGCTCACGGCCAGAGCCGGTGTCGTTACGTATTCAGACTCCTACCATCATTCATGCCGCCCCAGTGCTCTCTGCCCCGTAAGGCTCCACGGGCAGTCAGGAAACCAGATGGTGAAATGGCAGCTGAGGAGAAGGACCGTAATACAGGTCATGTTGAAAAGTGCCAGAGGACACTGGAGCTGGAGGAAGATGGAGGATTCAGGGGTGAAATCTGAAAATCACCCATCCACCCATTTGTAGACTCCATACAGATTCATTCATACCCCTACCCCATGCTCCCGAAGGTAGAGATCTAGTTCCCACATTCATTCATTGATGAGAAAAGATAAGGGGGACTTGTGATATTAGACATCATACGAAATTTCTAAGGAATCATTCATGGTATTAAGACTTCAGCTGACTTCTTCCATGAACAATGAAAATTAAAAATCTGGCTGAGAAATCAGAGAAGAGGAAGAAAGTGATGTTTTAAGGGTTGAGTGTAATCATTTTGGCTAGGAAGGAGAAGAAAGAATCTCCTGGTGTCAAAGTGGCTAAAACAGTGTGTGTGACGGGCTAGATGCCATGTGTTAAGAGACCAAAAATGACAGGATGGGGAGATGTCTACAGCGTGACATCCTTGGCGCCTTTCAAAATTACGAAGGAGTATCTGAGTTTTAGGTTTTTTCCAAAGTGCCGAGTGAAAACTTTTGACAGTTTGTACATGATCAAAAAAGTATCAGTAGGACCAGTGAGAGCCAATATGTATATTTTAAGTAAACTTGAGTAATTTTCCTTTTTTCTTTCTATTTTTTGGAAGGTCCAGCTGTCCTCAGTTAATCCCCCGTCTTTGTCACCACCAGGAACTACAGAAATTGAACAGAGTCTGTCTGGACTTTCTATTAGTTCAACTCCACCAGCTGTCAGTAATGTTCTCAGTACAGGTATGCAGAAAATAGATTCCTGTTTTCAGTCTGCTTTGTTTTACATGATATTCTTTTCTGACTCAAGCTGTAGAATTTTAAAAATTAATTCCAGTGTATTGAAAACTGTAAACGTGCTCTGCATTGACAGGCCCTGTCTGTGAAAGCTGGTAAGTGCTAAATTATCACATGCCTTTAAACCTCTTCTCAGCCAGTTTTAGACCTTGGACTTCTCTGTGTTCTACCTATAAATTCTGTTTAATTGCTCTATTTACTCAGCAGATGTTTGCATATCCCCTAGCTGGTGTACTCTGGGGATACACAAGTGAGCAGTCTACCGCTCCTTCCCTAGGGGCTCAGTCTTGCTCTGGGACAGGTTGCTTCTCTTCTTTTTCTGTACTCCTTGTTCTACCTACTGTACTCCATTTTTGCGTGTTTTAGGTTTTTTCCAACAACTTTATTGAGATGTAATTCACATAGCATATAGTTTACCCATTTCAAAGTGTACAGTTTAGTGGGGTTTGGAGTATATTTGCAGAGTTTTGCAACCATCACCTCAGTTTTGAACATTTCACTGCCCCAAAGGAAATCCTGTACGCAGTCACTGGTTTCCCCCAGGCCCCCAGGGCCTAGGCACTTACTAGTCTACTTTCTCCTTCTAGTCTAAGTAGTTCATAAAATATGTGTGGTCATCTGTGACCTGTCTCTGTGGCTTCTTTTACCTTGAATAGTGATCTGTTTTCCAAGTTCATTGATGTCATAGCATATGTTAATACTTTACTTTTTTATGTTTAAATAATGTTCCATTGCATGGGTATGCCACATTTTGTTGATGGACATTTGGGTGGTTTCTGCTTTTTGGCTATTATTGAATAATGCGGCTATGAACATTTGTGTACAAGTTTTTGCATAGACATATGTTTTCATTTTTCTTGATTATATACCCAGAAATTAGAATTGCTTGGTCACATGATACAGTTCTTAACTTGGTATGTTGACATAGTTTATTTTTCCCTTTCCTTTTAAATATCTTCATCATACCAAGAATATATTGTATACTCAATCAGTGTTGAATAAGTGGATAAAATACTGCCATGGTTTCATTTTATTTTATTAGTATCTGTTTATTCTTGAGCTCTTTTTTTTTTTTTTTAATATTTGTACTCCAGATCTGCTCATATTCCACTTTGTTCTGGAATGGACTTAAAACAACCCATCAAGATGCAGTTAAGGTCAACAGTATGGTCCCTAGAGTTTGTCCCCTAGGTTGAAATCCCAAATCTTTTCAGAGTCTTTGTTTTCCAAGATAAGTTTGAAATTTTTATTTTTTATAAAAAGTTAAAAATTTGAAGCATACTAAAAAATAGATGAATGTTAATAAATACAGATATTCATTTGTGTAAAGAGAAGTACAACAGACCCCACCACCCAGCTTCACCAGTTAGTATGATGACATTCATCCCCACCCCCTACTCTTTGCTGAGTTTTTTCCCAACTTTATCAAGGTATAATTTGTGTACTATAAAATTTACTTACTGAAAGTGTAGAATTTAATGATTTTTAGTAAATTTATGGAGTTGTGCAGTTATCACTACGGTCTAGTTTTAGAATATTTCCTAAATGAAATTAAATATTAATGTCATCAGTATCAAGTCATAGGTATATTTGGAAGAGATTTTAAAGTTTATTTCATCAAGTAATGTTTGAGTCCTTTTTGTAAGATTAAGTTTTTTACTTATATCCCATCAGATAAGAAATGGTCCTTTAGTTTATCCTTGAATAGACTTCCGAAGGCGGCATCTGTGTCTGATGGCTCTCACCTGGCTTTACAGTGAGAGTTCCAATGCATATGAGAGCGCCTCTGGCTTTAGGAGATGGCTGATGTCTCTTCAAGTTGCAGTTTCTATTTTAAATCTTCCCTCATACATGACAGTTACACTTGTGTTGTCTTATAAGCACATGCACTGAGATTCCTGGTCTTATTACACTGTAGAGAAATGGGTTATTGAATAGTAAAAGAGGTATCAATAAATCAGAAATTCCTAAAAGAGATTGAAAGAAATCAGCATTTTCACTTTGAGTAAGTAAATTTAGCATGATGACATGAGAAACCACTTTTTGTTAGGTATTTATTTTTCAATCTTTGCTTTGATTATATTACTGGAAAGTAGCCCAGACAGTAACTGTAGAAACATAAAAGTATGTGTTTTTAAAAAAACCTTCAATGTGGATTTGAAAATTTTGGATTTTCAGAAAATGAATATATCATTTTGAAATGGCATTAACCAATATGACCTCCTCACACTTCCTGTCTCCCTTTCTTTTTCTGCACCTCATCAGAATGTAAATTTCCTGGGGATAGTGGTTTTTTTATTTTCTTTATTCTGTAAGTTCCTCGGTGCCTAGAACAATGTCTTGACATATAGCAGATGCCCACCCTGCCCCCAAACTTGAAAGACTAAACATACCAACCAACCATCCAACACCTTTGAGAATCAAATAAAACAAAGAACTCCCTTCTGATTTTTCATGCCTCCAGTTTCTGCAGAAAAGTAAATATGTGACTAAATAAATTTATAAAACTGTCTGAAAATAGTTGCTTCATACTTCTAGGCACAGTTCATTCTGGCTTTAAGCAGATCTCAGTAAGACAAAATCAGAATCCATGTGCAGTGTTACTGTTGTTTGGATATCAGTGAAACTTCCCACTTGAGTAGCATTAATAGGTAACCTTTATTAGGTGGTATCCTAAGAGTTACTCGAATGTAAAGAACATAAACTCCTCAAGCTAACATCAGTAAAAATGGAAATGTACTAGACTTCAAAGGCATGTCACAGAACCAAGGTCAGAAGGAAATGGAGATTCAGGAAGGTCGTTCTCCCCATCTCTGGAGGTCCACATGCTCTTGTCTCTTTCAGGCCATCTACATCATTCTCTTTCACAGACCAGCATTCACTGTTTCACGGGGCATATAGGGTTACATGACCTTTTAGGTCAGGAGTCCAGTAAAGATTGACTGGAATCTTTGTGTCTCATTTCCAAAATTCCAAAAGGTTTCCAATCCAGTCCTTCTCAGGGGTGAAACTCATACCTGGTGTTACTGAGCTGGGGTGGGCTCTATAAAAGAGCCCCCTGCCCCCTTGGCCCATGCTCTACTAACAGCCCTTGCAAGGGGCAGAGGGCAGAGCAGGTGGATGAGCTGTGGAGTGACACAGCTGGAGACCAGCTGACTGAGCGAAGTCTCACTGAGGGAAGACCTGACCGTGCGGGAGGGAAGGGACTGAAGGCTGTCCACGATGGTCTGCTCATTCTTTATCGACTGAAGTGTTGCAAAGGCTGTGCTTTTATTTTAGGTGTACCAACAGTACCATTATTGCCGCCACAAGTAAACCAGTCCCTCACATCTATGCCGCCAATGAACCCAACTACTACATTACCAGGTAAGCCGCAGGAGACATACATGTAACATTAATAATAGCTTTACTGGTATTTTACATCTTAGAAACAATGAAAAAAATTTATCCCTATGTGGTGACTTTACCTGTTTTATTCTCATTCTGTCTCTACTGTAAGTTCATGATAAGTGAGAGCAACTGGCAATGAGCTGCAGTCACCAGCTAGTCAGCTGCTGAGCCCTGGGCTCCTTAAGCCTAGCCCACCATCCTCTCTGCCCCCAAGCAGCCTGAGGCCAGAATAAGGAGTGTGTAGATGTTCATTCGTCAGCACTTCCTTACTTAGGGCATTCTGGTCAGTGCTTAATGAATATGACATTGTATCCTAGAGACGAGCACTCCTTGCTTGGGTCCTCAGTAACTCTAATGTTAGGTGAGATTTTTGTTTATTTCGCTTATTGTTTCCAGTGAAGACCAAGTCCTTTTATCTGTCAGGTAGGGATCAGATATTATTTCAGTGATCAAGTATAGTTGGCTTGTGAGAGCCTTTAATTGTATGGCTAAAGATGTTGTTACACAGATGTACTAAGCCATTAACCAAATGTGAGCACACACAGAATGATAAAGCAAGTGTGATAAAATGTTAATATTTGAGAAATTTGAGTGAAAAACATACATGGGGATTCTTTATTAGCAACTGTGAGTCTGAAATTAAGAAGGGAAAAGGAAAAAAAAAAAGGCTGAGAGAGTGTAAACCTCAACCATCAAAGAAAATCAGTCCCATATTTGCTGAGATAAATCAGCTTCTTCTCTAAGACACTTAGGCCGGCATCATTCTTGCCCTTGGGTTCAGAGGTTTGTTTTAACTCTTACTCGCTTAGCCGTCTAATCACTTAGGTACAGAAAGATGTTCACTGGGGAGAGATTTTTGTTATTGTTACTGTAGTTATGGTACAAAACTGCCACAGGGTAAGTGGACTTCTGGTATTTTCACTTTGAAGTGGGTGGTATTTTTTTCAATATGCAAGGGTTTGTCATTGGCACTTTATCTTTTGTTCTCTGCCTTTTCTTCAGGTCTGATGCCTTTACCAGCTGGTCTCCCGAGCCTGCCTGTCCTCCCCAATCTCAACCTACCCACCCCGCCTGTCGTGCCAGGCGTCAGCTTACCAGAACTTGTGAACCCGGGTATGTTGCCCATCTTGCCATAGGACTCTGTCTAATAAAAAGTTTTATCGAGGAAAGGCAGTCCTCTATTTCAGTCTTTTTCTTGCAAGGGCAGATTCTTTAACAAACTTCAGCTGCTTCAGATATAAATTAATATTTTTATTTAAAAGAGTTGAAAAAGAAGAGGAGAAATGTCTTTGTGATGCTCCCCTGCCTGGCTGCCTGTCCCTCCCTCCCTCTCCCTCCTGCTCCTGACAGCTCAGGCTCTGTAAAGGCCAGTTGTTGAAATAAAGAGCAGAGGCGTGGCCTCGCTGAGCTGAGGGGGATGGGAGGTGTGCGGTTCGCCCAGTGGCAGTGAATGAACTCCCTGTGATTCTCCCTGTATTTTGGGCAGCTGCCATCCAGGGACTGGTGGTACCTGTGTTTTGCGTGGCTCAGGCTGGCTGGGCTTGCTGTGCTTGCTACTTGATAAATATTCTTCATTTTTTAAATTGAAGGATAATTGCTTTATAGAAATATTCATTATTAACATTTTTATAATAAAAACTGCAAAGTTTTAGCTACAAATAGTTAAGTTCACAGATATTCAAAGTATTTACAGTCAGATTTTATGCACTGATGAAAATGAAGCGGCAGCGTGTCCCCACGAGTCTACTCGTCTGGTTAATGATTGCCCAGAGTAGTTCTGGCTTTGAGACGGCCACACATCAGGGTTGACTTTTCACTGCTGCTCTCAAGAATTGGGCCCGTCGGTGATGTCAGTGAATGACCTTACTACACCATGGTATACACTGTCATGTTTCTGTTTAGACCAGAACAGCCCCTGTTGTAACGCTTATCATCTGTATTTATTCATTACTTGTCCTCATTAACCTGTTTTTTGCTTTTTGGCACAATGGGTTAAGAAACAAATGAAGTCAGTAATTCAGGCGAATGTTTACTGTCTTAGCATTCCCTTTGTCTTTTTTGGGGGGTAGCCCTGTATTCTTAGACTTTTGGCTTTGCCCTTTCCCCAGGTTGACAGACTGGGCCACAGGTTGCCCAAAACCTGTTTTACAACCTGCCTTCCTTTTGTTTCTTGAAGATTAATACTCTCCCTTCATTCTGCATTTTAAAATTCTTAAATCTGCCAAGTATACTATAAATAGTTATCAATCAGAGGGCTTGAAAAAAGGCCGAGTACTTCAGGCTTCAGGCCTGGCCCCGGTGTCTCCTGTCCTCTTGTCTGTCCAGAGTGCAGCTGAGAGTGAACCTACAGTTTGCCTGAGGAGCAGAGTTCTGCTCAGCACTCCGTGTGCTGCCTTGCAGGCAGACGGGCCCCTGTCCCTCCCGGCCGGGAGAATCGTTTCTCCCCTGAGCTGGGCTGAGTCACACGAGGGAACCTTTCCTCTGGCCAGCTGGTCCTGCGGTGAATCTTTAACTCTGTCCGAGCCTCCAGCCAAGGATAATCAGAGGTGGTGGTTTGTGTTGTCGCTCCTCAGCTTCCATTTTCTTAGTGAAAGGCAAATGCAGATGACTGTGTGACTGTGACTGTTGCCCTTCTGTGCCGGGAGGATGTGTGATCTCTGCCTTTTTGTCCTAGGT
The DNA here is from genome assembly GCA_935064755.1 of Tragelaphus eurycerus. Classification (NCBI taxonomy): domain Eukaryota; kingdom Metazoa; phylum Chordata; class Mammalia; order Artiodactyla; family Bovidae; genus Tragelaphus; species Tragelaphus eurycerus. The sequence continues at coordinate 2,111,607 of CAKXYN010000060.1, forward strand.
TTGCCACCACTTCCTTCCCTGCCTCCCCGAAACTTACCAGGCCTTGCACCTCTCCCCATGCCGTCCGAGTTCCTCCCGTCATTCCCTCTGGTTCCAGAGGTCTCTCCCGCAGCAGGCTCCACAGACCTGCTGTCCTCCATCCCACCCGCCGGCAGCCCACCCTCCGACCCCATCCCGACCACTGCACGGGCCGACGCCGCCTCCGCACTCACTGTGGACGTGACACCCCCCGCTCCCAAGGCCCCGGCCGCGGTGGAGGACAGAGTCAGCGACTCCGCCACAGCCAGCGAGAAGCCCATCTCAGCAGTTACGGTTACAGATGCATCTGCCTCTGAGTCACCTTAGCTTTGGACCGGTCTTCAGAATTGGCGTGGTGTGCTTGTTTCACCACAGAAGCGTGTCTGGAAATGCAAACTCTCTTTAATTTCTTACTAGTTTGTACCGTTTCTGTAGGCATCCTGTAAATAATTCTAAGGGAGAACTCAGCAAGAGGATGTGGGCTTGTATTCTGCCAAGTGGGAGTGCGGCTCACTGGCCGGGGAGGGAAACGTCAGGAAGTGCTTGTATTTTAAAACAACCAAAAAGAATTGTAAGGGTGGCTTGCTGCCAGGTTTCCACTGCCATTCTTGGGGGTGTAGCTCTTTGGGAAAGGTGGTGACGGGGTGTTCACTAGGCTCCCTGTCTTCCTGCTGCTCCTTCTGTAAGGAAATGTAATATTTTATGCCTAATACCCACTCGCAACATTTCTTGTATTTTGTAAATCATTTGCAAGAATGCAGACCACCTCACTAAGCCGTGAAACGAAAAGATATTTTACTTTTGGTCTCTGTGAGTCACATCTCTATTAAGGTTTACACGAAAATTCCAACAGAAGATGTTAATTAAAGTTAACACAATGTGCACTATTAATTGAACATCTTTTTATTCAGCCTATACACAGATCTTTGTTTTGAGCTCTCAAAAGTACTCAGACAACATTTTATAACTGCTGCTGTTGCTTTATATGTCCACTAAAAAATGGCATTTAAAAAGAAATAAAGGAGATGTTACACAGTTTTAAACCAGAAGGTGGCACTTTGTAGCTACTTATAATATTATAGCTGTACTGGGAAGCATAGATACAGCAATAAATTACAGTACTTTTGCTTTTCTTCTTGTGGTACATTTAAATTACAAGTCCTGATTGCCAAGGTGCAGTCACTAATCTCCAGTGCATCACAGTGCAGTCATGTAATTCCATGTCTGACCTTTGCTTCCTCCTAAATTTTCTAAGAGATGGTAAGTTATGTGACATTGGTTTATTGAATGAAATTAAATGCATATTGTGTCTCTTCGTCTTAAATAAGATGAAAGCGATTCGTCAGTTATTGACCTGGCACTGGCATGAATGTTGCCGAGGAGCAGCGAGTAGAACAGGGTGCTAAAACCCACCTGGAATCGGTGACCGCCAGTTTTTAGGATAGATCCATCTCCAGGGCCAGGTTTATATTTCAAGTAAACGACAAAAGAAGGCTCCAGCTCAGGTAAAGTCGAGCAAGTTGTTATTTGTAAAAGATATTCCTGTTTTTTAAAAATGTTAAGGAGCTACCTTAATGGGAAGCAAGTAAGTAATTTTTGAGCTTTAAAGACAAATGTTTTAACAGTTGTTTTTCCAGAGCAGCGATTCTGAACTCTTGTGAGGTCATCTGAGGATGGCAGCAGCCCTGGTCCATCTTCCCAGGACAGGGTCTATAAGCACAGAAAACACACTGAGCTTTGGGGAGAGGGGGACTCTCAGCGTTCACCTGGAAGATGGGCACAGACTTGGCCCAGACAGGCTCATCGGGCCTTCCTGAGATGGAAAACACTTAATTTAGATATTCTCTTTTTCCTTCAGCTGTGGTGTTGTTTTTTTTTTTTTTTTTTACACAGTGTATTTCAGGGGCCAGAAACACAGATGTGAAAGAGAGTTGCTACCATGAGACCACTCACCGTGACCTTTTAGAGGGGATGGTGTCAGCGGTCAGTCCTCTGGGCACTTGAGATGAGCCCTCAGTGAGGATGACAGTCAAATCATCTTTGGACTCCTGGATCACTCAGGGTGTGAGTTCATGCCAGAGGCATGAGGCAGAGATGGGGAGAACGGAGAATGCTGGTTCGAATAGGCTCGGTTATCAGAACAACTCTCAAAATACAGTGGCTTAAGCAAAGTCTATCTTCTCTTCCATGGTTGGTTTTGTTGGTGTGTTTTTGTTGTTCTTTGTTGGGGTTCATGGTCTTTCTCTAGTTGCAGGGGGCTGAGCGGGGTGCTTCTCTCCAGTTGCAGCATGCAAGCGTCTCCTGTTGAGGCACAGAGGCTTAGCTGCCCTGTGGGATTTTAATTCCCCAACCAGGGATTGAATCCATGTCCCTTGCATTGGAAGGCAGATTCTTAACCACTGGACCACCAGGACCATTGCTCTCACCCACGTTCAGAGTTGGAGATGGTCAGGCTGAGGCAGGACCAACCTTTGGTGACGTCAGAGACCACAGCTCCAGTCCTGGAGTGCTGCTTACGTGGTTTTCATTTCCACGGTCATCACATGGGCCCAGATGGCAGCCAGAACCCCTGCCATCCCCTCCTCCTTCTAGCCAGAAGAAAAGGGCCAGCCCCTTTCTTTGGGGGACACAGTTCAGAGAGGTTTCACGCGGCACCTTGGCTTACATTCTTCAGGCTACTGCGGAGTAACATGGCTGAAAGAGAGGCTGAAGCGTGAAGGCTGTGCTGCAGGAACTGACGAGGAAACAGTGACTAGTAAGGTCCCATGCGCATCTCCCACACAGTGCCACCGTTTGCTGAAGATTCCATGCAGGCACTCTGCCAGGGTGCTGGGCAGGAGCAGGAAGATTTCTGAGAGAGGACGTGACTTGAAGAACCCTGCAGGCAAAGGAGGGGCCGAGAGCGTTTGAGGCTAGAGGAATGGTGAGCAGTGGAGCACACAGGGGCTGGGTCCTGAGTGCCGGCCCAGGCGGTTGGGGCTTTGTCTTAAAAACCGGAGTCGCTGGGGGATTTCCTTGAGGACAAGCTCATCTGCATTTGAGGAAGCCTCTCTAGTAGTGGAGGATGGAGGGGCAGCCAGCCCTGAAATGAGTGGACAGAGGAGACTCAGGAGGCAGCTGTCATCTGAAGGCCGTGTTGGTAGCTGGCAGTAAGGCTGTGATGATGACTGTATCTTTCTTGTGTTCCTGTTTTATGCTTAGTCCTTTACTAAATTTGCTTGCTTTAGAACAGTCGGCTTTAGATCATTTCCTAAAAACTGAAAAAGACCTTCCCCATTTGTGAGGCTGAAGTAAAATGGCTTTGTCTGGGCCTGAGGGTAAAAGCCTCCTGTTTAATTATCTGACCACCCAGCAAGGGGGTCAAATTAGAACCACCTCTCAAGAGTATGGATTCCTGGGCCCCTGAAAAGCCCCTGAGTTCTGAAAAGCTTTCCAGGGGATGAGAATCACTACACACTGACATTTGTCTCCTTCACTGTACCTGCCCCTGCCCAGCTCCAGTTAGCAACAGGCCCTGAACCATATCCTAGGTGATCATTGAGACAGGCTGGTCTATAACCTGAAGTAATAAGGCAATCAGTTCAGTTCAGTTCAGTCGCTCAGTTGTGTCCGACTCCACGACCCCATGAACCACAGCGCACCAGGCCCCCTGTACATCACCAATTCCCAGAGTCCACCCAAACCCATGTCCATCAACTCAGTGATGCCATCCAACCATCTCATCCTCTGTCGTTCCCTTCTGCTTTCAATCTTTCCCAGCATCAGGGTTTTTTCAAATGAGTCAGCTCTTCGCATCAGGTGGCCAAAGTATTGGAGTTTCAGCTTCAGCATCAGTCCTTCCAATGAACATGCAGGACCGATCTCCTTTAAGATGGACTGGTTGGATTTCCTCGCAGTCCAAGGGAAATAAGGCAATAGAAAGTCCGTTGTCTACTGAGACATATTCACCACCTAGCAAAGTGCACACGTTAGGGAAGGGGTCTTTTATCAATGATACCATTTGCAGTGGATCTTGGAAGAAGTTTCTGGTCTTACTAACTAGTGTGTTCCTTTATAAGCTCCTTGCATATGAGCCAGTAACTACAAGAATGGGGAAATGACACCAAAGCCACAGGCCAGCAGAATGGTAGGTGAAACTGCTTCCTGGCTTGCAGCGCTCTGGGAGCTGGAGAGGGACGAGAGATGTTCACAGGGATGGGGCCCGTGACAGAGGCGGCTGCAGGGCTGGGGACAGAGTTCTTGTCCGTTAAAGAGCAGTTCAGGACTGACCAGTGTAGGAAAAGCTGCCTTGTTGGGCAGTTACACAAGCACAGTGCCCTCTGGCCAGCCGTCTTCGCCAGTGCAAACCAAACGAGAGCAGACACCGTCAGCTGGTGGGTGTGGGCCCAGGGACTTTATGTTATCAGAGTTAAGGTTGCACCATGTTTCCTGGCACTCCTGGACAGGAACAGGCCCCAGCGTGTGGGGTGAATACTGAAACAGGGAGCTGAGCCAGCCCTGTGGCAAGCCCTCTGCAGGATAGTCTACCCAGGGAACGGGAGGTAGCAAACTGACTTCCCTCAGACACCTTTGAGCCACTCTGTACATTTTTAAATGTGAATTAATTGCCAACATTCCCAAACCAGAAAATTTCACAGAAGTCCAGATGTCTGGTTTCTCTTGCCCATTATCTGGCAACACTAGGTCCTCAGCCCCACAAGGAAGCAAGCCCCCTTGAGCCGACACCACCAGGTTGCCACCTGGCCTGCTGGTTTCTGCCACTTGCCTGGTCCACAGGCATCTGAAATCGCAGTGTATCAAGTATTGTCCTGGTGGAGATGAGTGGGAAGCCTGGGCTTCAAAAAGCTGGAGGGTCCAGAACATAGAGAATCCAGGATCAGAAAACAAGAATTTTCATGGACTTCATTATTTTCAATCCATGAATCATGGTGAAAGAATTGCTAAGGTTGATAGAATTTGAAGCACTTAAACTCTAAACCTTGGGGAGAAATAGGTCTCTGGACCATGACCAAGATGATGACAGGGATTTGGGTTTCCCCGGCCTCTCCCGGCCAAGTCTGGGACAAAAACCCATTAGTTGAATTTACCTTGACAACCAAATCTATTGAAATGTCATCAGTTCTCTTTTTTAGGGACCAAGGAGTATATAAAGAGAGGCCCGCCTGAATTCCCAAGTGGCTTCCTTGCCCTCCATGCTGTGGCCTCGAATCCTGGTGAGCGGGAAGCCGCTTAGAATCCAGCTCTGGCCAGTCTGGCCCGTTGTGAGACTGGACAAGTAACATTCACCTGAGGTTGGGTGTGTGGGGGGAGGAAGCATCTTCAAGGAACGCCGGCATTAGAGTGGCTCGGGTGAGGGGACTTCTCATTTCTTATGCACTTTTATATCAGCATAATTCTTAAAAATGTATTTGAATTACTTTTCAGTCAACAAAAACAACAGGGTTATTTTTCATGTAAAGGACAAATGGGACTTAAAGAGCCAGGACTGCCTAGCTTGGGGGAGGGAAAGGTGCTGGCCTTCTCCAGTGGCATTTAAAAGCTCCCTGCTAAGAAATCCCTAACACTGGCCCTAGATGAGAATTATTAGTGATGTTTGCTTTAATAGACCTGTACTTTGATGACCTGCAACATTGTTTTGTGTTTGTAAATCAGTTTGGCCAGAAATGTCCCTGTGTGGTTCAGACAGTTCTACTGGGCACAGAGACACGATGGCAAGAGTTTACATCATCTCTAGGGCTCCCTCCCGGCATTTAGATCTCTGGAAATCACGTCAGCTGTCAGGTACATGAAGGATTCGCAGTTCTAACATTGTTTAATTTGAGATGAGCAACTGAACAACCTGTGTGCTTTGGGGTGGTGAACATAAATGTGAGAGCAAATTCCATCTGTCTTCAGTTGCGGAGCTGAATAAAATAAGAAACAGGTTCCTATTGCCTAAATCGAGGGGCTCAGAGCTCAGTCTGATTTTAATAAACAAAGCCAAACTTGGTCACTGCAAAGTTTTTGGTTTTCTTTTCCTGGAATGACCAGAAATAAAAAGGGCATGTAGCCTCAGAGGTAGTGAAATATATTTTTCCAAATTCAGATCTCTTCTAGGCAAATGGTGTCACCTGAGGTGAAAACCACACCAGCTGTGGGTCTTCTGGAGAGGACAGATGGACACTGGACATGGAGGATGCAGAAGAGAGAGAGAAGAGGGGCCTCGGGCAGGCACAGGTTCTGGGCTTGATCCCATGGACTGGTGTTGCCAAATGTACATGGAAGACATTTTTGTTTTCTAAATTATTACCTATATATTTATTTTAACATGTGTTGAAAAAATAGATCTGCTTCGTAGGATGAGGCTAAAGTAGCTTCCTTTATCAACTTTATTGAGAAAAAGGAATCAACTTAAAAGAGAAGTATTGAGTTGACAGCAGGTGTCAAGCAGGACAATTTTTTCTTCAGTCCTCCCTGGCCTCCCAGTAGGTGGTACTGATATCTCCATTTACCAAATAAGTAACCTCCAGTTCACACAGTGGAAGCTTTAGGATAGGAGATGACTCCCTGTAGGTTTGTCTGCTCCCACGTCTCAGTTCTGTTACCACACACCGATTAGGAGCCTTAGAACCCAAAACTGACTCGTCCAGCAACTTCTGTTGTCTCCAAGGCCACGTGGAGCCGGAGCCTGGCCGGCAGCGCGCGCCGCGGCCACCAGGTGGCGCCGCGAACCTGGGAAAGCCGCGCCCCCGGAGGCCGCGGGGTCTCCGGGCCAACCTCGCAGGGCCCTTGGGCGGGGCTGGGACGTCGCAGGAGCGGCCGCAAGGGTGGGGACGTGTTTTTTTTTTTCTTTGGAAAAGGGCTCGCTGGGACTTAGTACCTTACTTCCCTTCCACCGCAGACAGGTTTAGCTAGGTAGGGATGCAGAAAAGCCTGGGTGCATTCACCAAAAGGAGTCCCTTTGCAACACAATTTTAAAGTAAATACATCAGCCTGGGTGGGCTGCCGTCTATGGGGTCGCACAGAGTCGGACACGACTGAAGCGACTTAGCAGCAGCAGCAGCAGCAGCAGCCTGAGGCTTGTTAAGATAGAAATGAAAAGCCCTACAGGTGACTGTGAACCCCTCATGCTTCCAAAAACATCAGAAGTCGAGATCCTGATTCGGGGGTGGGGGCGGGTCTTGCTTCCATCATTCCCAGACACATCCTCCCTTACCCTCGACCCCCAACCACAGCCTCCCAGCCTTGAGGTTAGAGCCTGGCTCTCTGGTAGTGAGTGAGCATCCCGCCGTCCCACAAGCCTCCGCTCATCCGCCCCACGGCTCTGCGAAGGCACACGTTCCTGCCTCACAGGCCCCGGGCACACCTCGTGGAGCAGCCAGGTTAGGCCCAGGTGAATTCAAAGGCCTCCCCCTCCCACGCTGCTGACAACGAGCAATGAGATGCTTGTGTAAGACACGAGGAGCACGCACAGGCGGGAGCTCCGCGGGCCAAGGCCTGAGCCAGCTTCCGGGGAGGTGCCTTCTGCGCCTTGGAGGAAGGAGAGAGAAGCTCTGGGCCAAGTGGAAGCCTGCTGTCGTCAGAGGCGGCAGCATCCACAGTGACGTGAAGGTAGGTGGCACTCAGGGTGTTCTGGAACCGCATGTCGCGCCGGGCGGCTGGAATGGGAAGGGAAACGTCTGGAGTGGCGGCAGGTGCGGGTGCGGCTGCAGAAAGGGCCTGGGGAACCCAGGAGTTCAGGCTACATTACTGGGGAGTCGATAAAAGCTGTTGTTTTTTGCAAGGAAGTAAACAGTTTGCCTCTTACAAAGATCACAGGTTTAAAAATCTTACCTTTTAACAAGCTTTTTAAAAATGAAATATGCGGGACATAGGCTTAAAAACGAAAAATTGGGATGGAACTGCTGGTTGCGCCGTCTGAGCAGGAGAGAAAGTTGTGGGCGGCATCTCTGAGGCAAGGGGCCCCAGCTGCCCCAGATCTGCACAGCCTGGGGGAAAACTAAGACTTCGTCTTATCCACAAAGAGAATCAAGCCCAGAGAAGTGCTGTGTTACCCCGGCCTCCTGCCTCCCAGTCCACCCCATTCCCACCCCCAGCGCCTGCTCTCCGGCGGCTGAGGCGTCCCCTCACTGTCTCCTGGTTTGTGGAGGTCTGGGAAAGCCCTTTTGAACTGTGGTGTTGAACTGTGCTTTTGAACTGTGGTGTTGGAGAAGACTCTTGAGAGTCCCTTGGACTGCAAGGAGATGCAACCAGTCCATTCTGAAGGAGATCAGCCCTGGGATTTCTTTGGAAGGAATGATGCTAAAGCTGAAACCCCAGTACTTTGGCCACCTTATGCAAAGAGTTGACTCATTGGAGAAGACTCTGATGCTGGGAGGGATTGGGGGCAGGAGGAGAAAGGGACGACAGAAGATGAGATGGCTGGATGGCATCAGGGACTCGATGGATCTGAGTCTGAGTGACCTCCGGGAGTTGGTGATGGACAGGGAGGCCTGGCGTGCTGCGATTCATGGGGTCCCAAAGAGTCGGACACGACTGAGCGACTGATCTGATCTGATCTGGGAAAGCCCAGCGGGGTGAGGCATCTTCATCTTCTGCAGTCCCTCTCCAGGCAAGGCACCCCCTTACACCTGGGCGCAGAAGAGCAGTTCCGCACCAGTGCTTTTCAGCCCTGCGTGCCTAAAAAGCAAAATACCAGTGCGCCTGTGGCTCAGGGAGAGGGGCGGGGTTGGCGGGGGAGAGGCTCAGAGATCATCTCCCTCATTTCCTCTTGTTATAGATAAAGCCTGAAATCCAGAGAGGCTAATGACTCTCCCTCAGGCTCACAGTTGCAGAGATGGTAGAAGGCTGGGCCTGGTACCCAGGTGGAAATAATCTTGTGTTCTCTTGGCCTGTAGTGGCTAAAGGCAAGGTTTCAGTTCCGCGCCCAAGACTGAGGTTGAGTCGTGGCAGTGAGAGCCGACTCCTAACCGCTAGACCACTGGTCAGTGACAAGGTCCTAGCCCCTTGGCTCTGCAGAAAAGAATTCCTACAAAGAGAGTGTTTATTAAAAGGAAGAAGAGTACAGTATGTGTGGATAGACGCACAGATGGACTCAGAGCTGCTCCCTCCTGGTTGTTTGATTCACTCCTGTGGGGCGTTTCTTCTGGGTTTCCTTTGGCCGGTCATCCTGATTTGCCTGCTTCTGAGCCCGTATTGGTGTATCTCAGGATCCTCCCACGGGTGCCTGGGTGTGCATCTCCAGGCCTACGGGTAGACTTCGCACCATTCCCCTTCTGACCTCCCAGGAGCTTTCTAGTTGGGAAGGTTTCCTGGACTTCAAGAAAGAAAAATATGTGGTTTCTTATCTGGGCAGGGCCAACACCCTCTCTTGATTGTCATGCTACTGATATTGTGGAGTTTGTCCACAGATGAACTTCAGTTGCTTATTCTGGAGTCGGGGCGGGGGGCATCTACCTCCTGCCTCAAAAATAGGAATCTTTGATTTGTTCTTTCAGCGGGGACACAACCTGTGCGGTGAGGGGATGGAGTGGGTGGGGCAGCTCCCAGCCTTTTGAGGCAGCAGGGGAGCTGGGGTAGAGGGGGCAAACCCAAGGTCCCTGCTCACACAGAGGGGATGCTCCTAGCTCACACCAGAGCTAACAGCACCCTTATTTTTATCCAAATTTAAAATGCCAGTGATTTTGTCAACAATGAGACAGTCTAGTCATCAGGACTCTTGGTTGAGATAAGAACCCAGTGAGAAGCAGCCTAGTTAATCGGTGGCCATTTAACCCTGGGCTCCTGGAGGAGCTTTTGGGACTAGAGGGGAGCCACATGCCTGGGCAGCTGGTCTCTCTGGGTCCTGGCGTCTTTCCACCCCTGCAGACTGGAGGGTGAATGCACGTGGAGGGGATGATCCCTGTGAGAAAGTGCTGCAGCAGTGTGACATTTGAGGCGGGGAGGCCGCCTCTGAGGTCATACCATCTGTTGTTGCACACTGGTGGCAGGGTTTAATCGCCCTGTCTGGTTTAATCGCCTCTGCAACACCTAGCACATCCCTGGCTCACAGCAGGCACCTGACCTCTGCTGAATGAGCCACCATCAAGATGTATCCTCTTGTAGCTCAGAGTCTGGCTGCGGGACCCAGATGAGAGCGAGTCCATGCGGTGACGAGCAGCAGAGGGCGCCCACGCCAGGCCTGTACCCTCAACAGGGATGTGAGGTGAGGACATGCCTTCCTGGAGGAAATACAGAATGGGGGTTACAGTGAAACCACAATCCTCCCCCTTCGGGGGGAGAGCTGCCAGTGGGGACGAGCGGAGGGTCTGGTGGAGATGTGCTAGTCTAGTGGCCGAGGGTGACAGAAGGGAGAGGTTGCTCTCCACTGCCCTGACACCCAGGTCACAGGCTCTGTGGTCTCTCACTTCCTGTTGAATGGGAGGCGGGGTGCAGAGTTCAAAACAGTGGGTTGGTTTTGGTTTATGATTGGGGTTTCCCAGGTGGCTCAGTGGTAAAGAGTCCGCCTGCCAATGCAGGAGCTGCAGGAGATGCAGGTTTGATTCCTGGGTCAGGAAGATCCCCTGGAGAAGGAAATGGCAACCCTCTCCAGTACCCTTGCCTGAAAAATAGGGGACTTAGCTCTTTGCTCAAGAGGAAACAGTAAGTTACGGGAAGGAATTAAATCTAAAGAAAGTCTGATGGGATTCTCACCTTTCAAAAGGTGATATTCAGAGGTTTATTCTTTTGCTTTTAACAGGTTGGGAGAATTCATAAAACGTCTTAACACTGAGAAAAATAAAAACCTTGAAGTATCTGAACATGTGAGAAACTAGTAGCTCTTTGTTAGCTTAGGAGAACAGAGTGGTGTCTGGAAAGAAATGCATTAGGTGAATATTGGCAAAAGTATCAATAACATAATCATGGAGGGATTTAAGTTCATACTTGTAATAAAAATGACTCAAATTATTTTAGTACCTTCTTGGAGAATTACCAGGAAAGATTTTTGTCTTAAGTGATTTCCAATTTTTCACAACTAAGATGTGTTTAGAAGTTTCTCTTTTGAAGAGTCAGGGAGAATGGATATCATTATATCTATGAGCTGCTTCAGATTCAAATTCCCTAAATACCCAGAGTATTGCCAGCTATGATTGTCAATATTCTCAGCTTTCAGCTCAAAGTATGCTTTGGTACATTTGATAATTTGGGGGGTATGAATCTGTCACATTATTTCACCTCCAAAGTGAAGAGTTTTTAAAGTGGTATTTTAGTTATTTTATACTAGAGAAGCATAGACTTTGACTTTTTTACATACCTCTCTCTCTTTTTTTCAGGAGCATTTATCACATTATCTTACCACAATGGAGTTGCACTTATGTGTGTGTAATCTAGTGTGTTTCCTCTGTTGGATTCTGTGCTCCAGAAGGACACTTTGCTTTCTTCCGTATTGTCAGACTCCAGAGTGTCTGACATACACTGTATGCTCTGTAAATTCTTATTGAATGAATTGGAAAGGTCTTTGAGGAATTTCTAGACTAGGCTAGATAAGAACCCATTTTGCAGCATCACTGTGTTATTTTCTAAATACTCAAAAAGCATTTGTAAAGGATGGGATTCTTATGTAGTGGTTTATATCATTTGAGAGGATCTTTTCATGGTATAAAATTTTTATGGTCTAAAGGTTTTGAAATCATACAGAGTCTGTTCTCTTATCACTGTGGAATTATGTTCTTAACATAAAAAGAAATTTGAAAATAACCCACATATTTTCAAGTGCAGTGTGACTTTTAGCAAGACAGATCTTTGACTTAGCCATTGAAAGACTCACCAAAGTTAAGACCCAAAAAAACAAAGGATAATTGCAGAGAAGAAAGCATTTAAATGAGAAATTAATATCAAACTTTTTTTTTTAAATGTTGCCCTTTATCTTATGTTTATAGTGTCACCTTGCTTATAGTCTGTGGGAAGTTGAATTTGTATCCTGCTGTTACATAAAGATTGTATAAATCTTAATTGTGTTAAATTGGTTCATTGTGCCTTTTAGGTCTTCTGCTGTATCCACTGTATCCTCCTGCTTTTCTGTCTATCATTCTATTAATTTTTGAGAGTTGGATAATGAAACTCCAACTAAACCATCTATTAAAAAAAATAATTGTAGTGGAACTATATGTAACTTTGTTCTGTATTTTCCAAGTCTCCTGTAAATGTGTTACCATACTTCCACAATTTAACAAATAAAAGAGAAAAATAACTTATTTAAAATACCTTTTAAATGATACAAGCTGCAAATCCTTGTTTGACTTACTTGAATTCACTCATGACTGAAACCAACTAGATATGTTAACTTGTCTGATTCTTTTCCAAGCAACATTTTTGCCTTAAAGAAAATAATATATGACACTTTGACTTTATATGAAGATGAAAATTGGGGCAAGGTAATGTTTCTTAAGATTCAGTTGATATATTAGCTACAAATGTACAATACAATGATTCCATATTTGTACATATTGCAGAGTGACCACCAGTGTCTAGCTAACATCTGACACCATAGTTAGAAATTTTTTTCTTCTGATGAGAACTTTCAAGAGGCACTCTTATCAGCTTTCAAATATGCAATAGTATCAGCTGTAATCATCATGCTGTGTGTCACCTCCCCTTATTTTTTTTAAAAACTGAAACATACCTTTCGACCCTCTTCACACCTTCAGACCCCCTCATTCACTCCTTACCCAGACACCTTTGGCAATCACCAATTCTCTGTATCTATGAGCATGGTTTTTTCTTCATTGGTTTAGATTCTCAATCAATAAATGAAGTCATACAGAATTTGTCTTTCTCTGTCTGCCTGTATTAATAGTTCACTAACCATAATTCCCTAAGGTCCATCTATTTGTTGCAGCTGGCAAGATTTTATTCTTTTTTTATGGTTGCATAATATTCAGTTACAGATATATTTATCACATTTTCTTTATCCTTTCATTCAGTTGGGTTGCTTCTGTGTCTTATGTATTGTAAATGATACTGCAATAAACATGTTGGTGCAAATACTTTTTCCAGTTAGTGTTTTCATGTCCTTTGCATAAATATCTAGAAGCATGATTGCTGGATCATAACAGTAGAATAATTTTTAACTTTTGGAGGACCTCCATACTGTTTTCCATAGTGGCTGCACCAATTTGCAATCCCACCAACAGAGCATGAAGGTTTCCTCTTCTCTACATCTCACCGACACACTATCTATTTGTAATTGGCACTCTAGAGGTATGAGGTGATATTGCAGTTCTGATTTCCTTTTCCCAGTGATTAGTGATGTTGAGCACCTTTTCATGTACTTATTGACCATCTGAATGTCTTCCTTGAAAAAAAGTCTATTCAGATCATTTGTACATTTTTTAAAACTGGATTTTTTTTTTTTTTTTTTTTGCTGTTTTGAGTTCTTTGTATATTTTGAATACTAACCCCTTATGAGGTCTGTGACATCTGCAGATATTTTCCCCACTTGATAGTTTGTCTTTTCGCTTTGTTCATGGTTTCCTTTGCTGTGCAGAAGCTTTTTCATTACATGTAGTCCCACTTGTTCACTTTTGTTGTCAAGTACAAAAAAGTCCTCACCAATACCTATGCTGAGAAGCTTATCACCTGTTTACTTCTGAAAGTTTTGTGATTTCAAGCATATCCAAGGCTGTCACCCATTTTGAATTACTTTTTGTGTGAGATCTAAGTTAGTGGTCCGGTTTCATTCTTGTGTATGTGGCTGTCTAGTTTTCCCTACATCATTTATTGAAGAGACGACTCTTTCCCCATCGTATATTCTTGGCTCCTTTGTCATAAATAAATTGATCATACATGCATGGGGTTATTTACGGGCTCCATATTCAGTTATGTTGTGTGTCTTATGCTAATGCCATGCTGTTTTGATCACTAGAGCTTTGAAATACAGCTTAGAATCATAGAGTATGAAGACTTTAGCTTTGTTCTTCTTTCTCAAGATGGCTTTGGTTCTTTGGGGCTTTTGTGTTTCCATATGAATTTTAGGATTTTTTTTCCTCTATTTTTATGAAAAATACCATTGAAATTTTGGTAGGGATTCATTGAACCTTTGGATTGCTTTGAATAGTAAGGACATTTCAACCTTATTAATTCTCCCAGTCCATGAATGTGGAATATCTTTCCGTTTATTTGTGCCTTCTTCAGTTTCTTTCATCAATGTCTTAAGTAGATTTCTGTACATGTTTTTAATTTCTTTGGTTAAATTTATTCCTAGATGTTTTATTCTTTCTGATGCAACTGTAAATGGTTTTCTTTCCTTAATTTCTATTTCTGATAGTTTGTTGTTATTGAATAGAAACACAGTAGATTTTTGCATATTGTTTTTGTATCCTGCAAGGTTACTGAATTTGTAATTCTAACAATTTTGTTTTTGTGAAGTCTTTGGGGTTTCTATATATCCTGTCATCTGCAAATAGTGGGAGTTTTCTTCCTTTTCAATTTAGCTGCCTTTTATTTTTCTTGCCTAAATGCTCAGTCTAGGCCTTCCAAAATTACATTGAATAAGTGGTGAGAGTGGGCATCCTTGTCTTAGGCCTGATTTTAGAGGAAAAGCTTTCAGGTTTTCACAGTTGAGCATGACGTTAGCCATGGACTTGTCATATATGGCCTTTATTATGTTGAAATATGTTCCCTGAAAGCCACTTTGTTGAGATTTTTTAATCATAAATGGAAATTGTATTTTATCAAATGTTTTTTATGTGTAATGAGATGATCATAAGGTTTTTTATATTTTATTAGAGTCTAGTTGATTTACCGGAGAAGGCAATGGCACCCCACTCCAGTACTCTTGCCTGGAAAATCCCATGGATGGAGGAGCCTGCTAGGCTGCAGTCCATGGAGTCACGAAGAGTCAGACACAACTGAGCGACTTCACTTTCACTTTTCACTTTCATGCATTGCAGAAGGAAATGGCAACCCACTCCAGTGTTCTTGCCTGGAGAATCCCAGGGATGGGGGAGCCTAGAGGGCTGCCATCTATGGGGTCGCACGGAGTCAGACACGACTGAAGCGACTTGGCAGTTGATTTATAAGATTGTGTTAGCTTCAGGTGTACAGCATAGTGATTCAGTTATTCATATCCATATATCCATCTTTTTCAAATTCTTTTCCCATATAGCTTATTACAGTGTATTGAGTAGAGTTCCCTATGGTATACAGTAGGTCATTGTTGACTATCTATTTTATATAGTAGTGTGTATGTTAATTGCAAACTCCTGATTTTTCCTGCCACACCTTTCCCCATTGATAACCATAAGTTTGTGAACTGAGTCTTGTTTCTGCTTAGTAAATAAGTTCATTCGTATCTTTTTCAGCTTTCACATATAAGTGATATCATATCTATCACTTGATACGATATGTATTGTATCATTTGTTTTTCTCTAGTTTACTTCACTTAGTGTGAATCTCTAGGTCCAGCCACGTTGTTCCACATGTTATGGCTGAGTAATATTCCATTGTATGTGTGTACCACACCTTCTTTATCCATTCATCAGTATTCTTGCCTGAAAAATGCCATGGAAGGAGGAGCTTGGCAGGCTACAGTCCAAAGGGTCGCAGTCAGACATGACTGAACACATAATACCCACACACAACATCTTTATCCATTTATCTGTCAATGGACATTTAGGTTACTTCCGTGTCCTGGCTATTGTAAATAGTGCTACAGTGAACATTGGAGTGCAGATGTCTTTAGAATTGTGGTTTTTGTAGAGTATATGCCCAGCATTGGAATTTTTGAACTTCCATTTTGAATTGGAAGTTCTATTCTTGATTTTTAAAGGAACCATTGTACTGTTCTCCACAGTGGCTCTACCAGTTTTCATTCCCACCAACAGTGCAAGATGTTTCTCTTTTCTCTGCACCCTCTCCAACATTTATTGTTTGTAGATTTTTTTTGATGATGGCCATTCTGACTGTTGTGAGGTGATACCTCGTTGTAGTTTTGATTTGCATTTCTCTAATAATAAGCAGTATTGAGCATCTATTCGTGTGTTTCATGTGGCCATCTGTATGTTCTCTTTGGAGAAATGTCTGTATAGGTCTTCTGTCCATTTTTGGTTTGAATTTAATGCTTCTTTGGATACTGAGCTACATGAACTGTTTATTCCCTTGTCAGTTGCTTTATTTGCAAATACTTCCTCCTGAGGGTTGTCCTTGATCTTGCTCATGGTTTCCTTTGCTGTGCAAAAGCTTTTAACTTTAACTAGGTTCTATTTATTTATGTTTGTTTTTATTTTCATTACTGTAGGGGGTAGATCCGAAAAGATATTGCTGCAGTTTATGTCAAAGAATCTTCAGCCAATGTTTTATTCCAAGACTTATGTACTGCCTAAGCATTACATTTAGGTCTTTAATCCATTTGGAGTTTACTTTTCTGTATAGTTTTGGTAGTGTTGTAATTTCATTCTTTTACATGTATGTGTCCAGTTTTCTGAGCACCATTTATTGAAAAGACTGTCTTTTCTCCATTGTATATTCTTGCCTCCTTTGTTGAAGATGAACTGATCATAGGTGTATAGGTTTATCTCTGGGATCACTATCTTGTCACATGGATCCATATGTCTGTTTTTGTGCCAGTACCATACTGTTTGATTATTTTAGCTTTGTAATAGAGTTTAAAGCCAGGGAGCCTGATTCCTCCAGCTCCATTTTTCTTTCTCAGGATTGCTTTGGCAGTTTGGGGTCTTTTGAATTTCTGTTCCATTCCATTCCAAAATTTTAAAATATTCTAGTTCTTTGAAAAATGCCATTGTTAATTCAATAGAAATTGCATTGAATATGTAGGTTATCTTGAGTAGTATGGAGAAGGCAATGGCAACCCACTCCAGTACTTGCCTGGAAAATCCCATGGATGGAAGAGCCTGGTAGGCTGCAGTCCATGGGGTCACTAGGAGCAGGACACGACTGAGTGACTTCACTTTCACTTTTCACTTTCATGCATTGGAGAAGGAAATGGCAACCCACTCCAGTGTTCTTGCCTGGAGAATCCCAGGGATGGGGGAGCCTGGGGTCACACAGAGTTGGACATGACTAAAGCAACTTAGCAGCAGCTTGAGTAGTATAGTCATTTTGACAAAATAGATTTTTCTAATTCAAGAACATGATGTGTCTTTCTACCTTGATGTCTGTCTTCATCTTCAAATTCTTTAATCAGGACCTTATAGTTTTCAGAGTACGAGTCTTTTGCCTTCTTCAGTTCAGTTTGGTTGCTCAGTTGTGTCTGACTCTTTGTGACCCCATGGACTATAGCACACCAGGCCTCCCTGTCCATCACCAACTCCCAGAGTTTACTCAGACTCATGTCCATTGAGTCAGTGATGCCATCCAACCATCTCTTCTTCTGTTGTCACCTTCTCCTCGCCTTCAATCTTTCCCAGCATCAAGGTCTTTTTGAATGAGTCAGCTCTTTGCATCAGGTGGCCAAAGTATTGGAGTATAAGCTTCAACATCAGTCCTTCCAATGAACACTCAGGACTGATCTCCTTTAGGTTAGACTGGTTGGATCTCCTTGCAGTCCAAGGGACTCTCAAGAGTCTTCTCCAACACCACAGTTCAAAAGCATCAATTCTGCAACTCTCAGCTTTCTTTATAGTCCAACTCTCACATCCATACATGACCACTGGAAAAACCATAGCCTTGACTAGACGGACCTTTGTTGGCAAAGTAATGTCTCTGCTTTTTAATATGCTGTCTCCGTTGGTCATAACTTTTCTTCCAAGGAGCAAGCGTCTTTTAATTTCATGCTGCAGTCACTGTCTGTGGTGATTTTTGGAGCCCCCAAAAATAAAGTCTGTCACTGTTTCCCCATCTATTTGCCATGAAGTCATGGGACCAGATGCCATGATCTTTGTTTTCTAAATGTTGAGCCTTAAGCCAACTTTTTTACTCTCCTTTTTCACTTTCATCAAGAGGCTCTTTAGTTCTTCACTTTCTGCCATAAGGGTGGTGTCATCTGCATATCTGAGTTTATTGATATTTCTCCCAGCAGTCTTGATCCTTGATTTGCCTTCTTAGGTAGGTTTATTTCTAGGCATTTTATTCTTTTTGATGAAATGGTAAATGAGTTATTTCCTTAATTTCTCCCTTTGACATTTTGTTATTAGCATATAGAAGTGCAGCAGATTTCTATATGTTCATTTTCTTACCTGTAATCTTACCAAATTTACTGATGAGCTCCAGTGGTTTTCTGATAGCATCTTTAGGGTTTTCTATGTATAGTATCATGTCATCTGAGAACTGACGTTAGAGGTTTACTTCTCTTCCAATTTGAATTTCTTTATTTCTTTTCCTTTGATTGCAATAGTTAGACTTCTAAGACTATGTTGAATAAAAGTGATAAGAATAGACATTATCGTCTTGTTCCTGATCTTAGAGGAAATGCTTTCAGTATGGTGTTAGCTGTAGGTTTTTCATATATAGCCTTTATTATGTTGAGTAAGTTTCTGTCTTTGTCTCTTTCTGGAGAGTTTTTGTCATAAATAGATGTGAAGTCTGGTAAAAAAAAAAAATCTTTGTGTCTACTGAGATGATCATGTGTTTGGTTTTTTTAACTGGGGTACTGTTGCTTTACAATGTTGTATTGGTTTCTGTTGTACAAGGAAGTGAATCAGCCGTATGTGTACATTTATCACCTCCGTCTTGGACCTTCCTCCAGCCCCTTCCATCTCACTGATTTAGGTCACCACAGAGCACTGAACTGAACTTCCTGTGCTGTATCAGATTCCTACTAGTGATTTATTTTACACATGGTAGTATATGTCAATCCCAATCTTTCAGTTAATCCCAACCCCCTTTCCACCCTCATCCCCATGTCCACATTTCCAGTAACCACTTCTGTTTCTCTGTTCTTGCCTTGGAAATAGGTTTATCTGTGCTACTTTCCTAGAGTCCACATATGTTAATATTCAATATTTGTTTTTCTCTTTCTGACATAGTTCACTCTGTCTGCCAGATTCTACATCCATCCATGTCTCTACAAGTGAACCAGTTTTGTTCCTTCTTATGGCTGAGTAATGTTCCATTGTATATATGTACTGTATCTTCTTTATCCCCATTTATCTCTCAGTGGATATTTAGGTTGCTTCCATGTCCTGGCTATTGTAAATAGTGCTGCAGTGACCATCAGGGTGAGGGTATGCATGTGTCATTTTGAATTGTTTTTTCAGGTTATGTGTGCAGTGGTGGCATTTCTGGGTCATATGGTAGTTAAATTTTCAGTATTTAAATGAACCACCATACTGTTCTCCACAGGGGCTGTACCAATTTAAATCCTACCAACGGTCCAAGACGTTTGCCTTGGACATGATCCTCTACATAGAAAATCCTAAAGACACCACCAGAAAGTTACTAGAGATAATCAATGAATATAGTAAAGTTGCAAGATATAAAATTAATACACAGAAGTCCTTTGAATTCCTATACACTAACAATGAGAAAACAGAAAGAGAAATTAAGGAAACAATCCCATTCACCATTGCAGCAAAAAGAATAAAATACTTAGGAATGAATTTACCTCTATATATAGAAAACTAAGAAACACTGCTTTATTGACTATGCCAAAGCCTTTGACTGTGTGGATCACAATAAACTGTGGAAAATTCTGAAAGGGATGGGAATACCAGACCACCTGATCTGCCTCTTGAGAAATCTGTATGCAGGTCAGGAAGCAACAGTTAGAACTGGACATGGAACAACAGACTGGTTCCAAATAGGAAAAGGAGTACGTCAAGGCTGTATATTGTCCCCCTGTTTATTTAACTTCTATACAGAGTACATCATGAGAAGTGCTGGGCTGGAAGAAACACAAGTTGGAATCAAGATTGCTGGGAGAAATATCAATAACCTCAGATATGCAGATGACACCACCCTTATGGCAGAAAGTGAAGAGGAACTAAAAAGCCTCTTGATGAAAGTGAAAGTGGAGAGTGAAAAAGTTGGCTTAAAGCTCAACATTCAGAAAACAAAGATCATGGCATCCGGTCCCATCACTTCATGGCAAATAGATGGGGAAACAGTGTCAGACTTTATTTTTCTGGGCTTCAAAATCACTGCAGATGGTGACTGCAGCCATGAAATTAAAAGACGCTTACTCCTTGGAAGGAAAGTTATGACCAACCTAGATAGCATATTCAAAAGCAGAGACATTACTTTGCCAACAAAGGTTCATCTAGTCAAGGCTATGGTTTTTCCAGTGGTCATGTATGAATGTGAGAGTTGGACTGTGAAGAAGGCTGAGTGCTGAAGAATTGATGCTTTTGAACTGTGGTGTTGGAGAAGACTCTTGAGAGTCCCTTGGACCGCAAGGAGATCCAACCAGTCCATTCTGAAGATCAGCCCTGGGATTTCTTTGGAGGGAATGATACTGAAGCTGAAACTCCAGTACTTTGGCCACCTCATGCAAAGAGTTGACTCATTGGAAAAGACTCTGATGCTGGGAGGGGTTGGGGCAGGAAGAGAAGGGGATGACAGAGGATGAGATGGCTGGCTGGATGGCATCACTGACTCGATGGATGTGAGTCTGAGTGACCTCCGGGAGTTGGTAATGGACAGGGAGGCCTGGCGTGCTGCGATTCATGGGGTCGCAAAGAGTTGGACACAACTGAGCGACTGATCTGATCTGAAGAAACACTGATCAAAGATATCAAAGATGACACAAATAGATGGAGTAATATACCCTGTTCATGAATCAGAAGAATCAATATAGTGAAAATGAGTATACTACCCATAGCAATCTACACGGGGAAGGCAATGGCACCCCACCCCAGTACTTTGCCTGGAAAATCCCATGGACGGAGGAGCCTGGTAGGCTCCAGTCCGGGGAGAGTCGGACACGACTGAGCGACTTCACTTTCCCTTTTCACTTTCATGCATTGGAGAAGGAAATGGCAACCCACTCCAGTATTCTTGCCTGGAGAATCCCAGGGACGGGGGAGCCTGGTGAGCTTCCATCTATGGGGTCGCACAGAGTCGGACACGACTGAAGCGACTTAGCAGCAGCAGCAGCAGCAGCAGCAATCTACAGATTCAATGCAGTCCCTATTAAGCGTTGACTCATTGGAGAAGACTCTGATGCTGGGAGGGATTGGGGGCAAGAGGAGAAGGGGACGACAGAGGATGAGATGGCTGGATGGCGTCACTGACTCGATGGATGTGAGTCTCAGTGACCTCCGGGAGTTGGTGATGGACAAGGAGGCCTGGCGTGCTGTGATTCATGGGGTCACAAAGAGTTGGACACGACTGAGTGACTGATCTGATCTGATTAAGCTACCAATGGTATTTTTCACAGAACTAGAACAAATAATTTCACGATTTTTATGGAAACACAAAAAACCTCGAATAGCCAAAGCAGTCTTGAGAAAGAAGAATGAAATGGGAGAAATCAACCTGCCTGATTTCAGACTATAGTACAACGCTACAGTCATTAAGACAGTATAGTACTGGCACAAAGACAGAAATATAGATCAATGAAACAACATATAAAGCCCAGAGATGAGTCCATGCACCTATGGACAACTTATTATCTTTCACAAAGGAGGCAAAAATATACAATGGAGAAGAAATAATCTCTTTAACAAGTGGTGCTGGGAAAACTGGTCAACCACTCGTAAAAGAATGAAACTAGAACACTTTCTAACACCATACACACAAATAAGCTCAAAATGGATTAAAGATCTAAATGTAAGACCAGAAACTATAAAACTCCTAGAGGAAAACATAGGCAGAACACTCTGTGACATAAATCACAGCAGGATTCTCTATGACCCATCTCCCAGAGTAATGGAAATAAAAGCAAAAATAAACAAATGGGACCTAATTAAAATTAAAAGTTTTGCACAATGAAGGAAACTATAAGCAAGGTGAAAAGGCAGCCTTCAGAACAGGAGAAAATAATAGCAAATGAAACAACTGATGAGGAATTAATTTCCAAAATATACAAGCAGCTCAATACCAGAAAAATAAATGGCCCAATCAAAAAGTTGGCCAAAGAACTAAACAGACATTTCTCCAGAGAAGACATACAGATGGCTAACAAACAAATGAAAAGATGCTCAGCATCACTCATTATCAGAGAAATGCAAATCAGAAACACAATGAGGTACCATCTCACACCAGTCAGAATGGCTGCCATCAAAAAGTCTACAAACAATGCTGGAGAGGGTGTGGAGAAAAGGGAACCCTCTTACACTGTTGGTAGGAATACAAACTAGTACAGTTACTATGGAGAACAGATTGGAGATTCCTTAAAAAACTGAACTGCCATACAACCCAGCAATCCCACTGCTGGGCGTACATACTAAGGAAACCAGAATTGAAAGAGACACATGCACCCCAATGTTCATTGAAGCACTGTTTACAATAGCCAGGACACAGAAGCAACTTAGATGTCCATTGGCAGTTGAATGGATAAGTGGTGGTACATATACACAATGAAATATTACTCAGCTATAAAAAAGAACACATTTGAATCAGTTCTAATGAGGTGGATGAAACTGGAGCCTATTATACAGAGAAGTAAGCCAGAAAGAGAACTACCAATACAGTATATTAACACATGTGTATATGGAATTTAGAAAGATGGTAACAATGACCCTATATGCAAGACAGCAAAAGAGATACAGATGTAAAGAACAGACTTTTGGACTATGTGCGAGAAGGCAAGGGTGGGATGATTGGACAGAATAGCATTGAAACATGCATATTACCGTATGTAAAATGGATGACTGGTGCAGGTTTCGTGCATGAAGTGGGTCACTCAAAGCTGGTGCTCTGGGACAACCCAGAGGGGTGGAGTGGGGAGGGAAGTGGTAGGGGGGTTCAGGATGGTGGGACACATGTATACGCATGACTGATTCATATCGATGTATGGCAAAAACCACAATATTTTAATTAGCCTCCAATTAAAATAAATAAATAAATTTTTTAAAAGAGAGGGAGGTTTCCTTTTTTCTCCTTACCCTCTCCAGCATTTACTGTTTGTAGAGGTTTTGATGATGGCCAAAGAGATGGGAATACCAGACCACCTGACCTGCTTCTTGAGAAATCCGTATGCAGGTCAGGAAGCAACAGTTAGAACTGGACATGGAACAACAGACTGGTTCCAAACAGGAAAAGGAGTATGTCAAGGCTATATATTGTCACACTACTTATTTAACTTATATGCAGAGTACATTGTGAGAAATGCTGGGCTGAAGGAAGAACAAGCTGGAATCAAGATTGCTGGGAGAAATATCAATAACCTCAGATAAGCAGATGACACCACCCTTATGGCAGAAAGTGAAGAGGGACTAAAAAGCCTGTTGATGAAAGTGAAAGAGGAGAGTGAAAAAGTTGGCTTAAAGCTCAACATTCAGAAAACGAAGATCATGGCATCTGGTCCCATCACTTTATGGGAAATAGATGGGGAAACAGTGTCAGACTTTGTTTTTCTGGGCTCCAAAATCACTGCAGATGGTGACTGCAGCCATGAAATTAAAAGACGCTTACTCCTTGGAAGGAAAGTTATGACCAACCTAGACAGCATATTCAAAAGCAGAGACATTACTTTGCCAACAAAGGTCCATCTAGTCAAGGCTATGGTTTTTCCAGTGGTCATGTATGGATGTGAGAGTTGGATTATAAAAAAGGCTGAAAGTTGAAGAATTGATGCTTTTGAACTGTGGTGTTGAAGAAGACTCTTGAGAGTCCCTTGGACTGCAAGGAGATCCAACCAGTTCATCCTAAAGGAGATCAGTCCTGGGTGTTCGTTGGAAGGACTGATGTTGAAGCTGAACTCCAATACTTTGGCCACCTGATGCAAAGAGTTGACTCATTGGAAAAGACCCTGATGCTGGGAGGGATTGGGGGCAGGAGGAGAAGGGGACGACAGAGGATGAGATGGCTGGATGGCATCACTGACTGGATGGACGTGAGTCTGAGTGACCTCCGGGAGTTGGTAATGGACAGGGAGGCCTGGCGTGCTGTGATTCATGGGGTTGCAAAGAGTTGGACACGACTGAGTGACTGAACTGAACTGAATTCTGACTGGTGTGAGGTACTGATTGTACTGTAGTTTTGATTTGCATTTCCCTAATAGTGATGTTGAGCATCTTTCCAGGTGTTTTTTGGCCATCAGTATATTATCTTCTGCCCTTTTTTGATTGGGTTGTTGCTTTTTTTTTGATACTGTGCTACATGAAGTATTTATATATTTCAGAGATTAATTCCTTGTCGGTTGTTTCATTTGCATATATTTTCTCCTGTTATGAAGGTTGTCTTTTCTTCTTGTTTATGGTTTCCTTTGTTATGAAAAAGCTTTTTAAGTTTAATTAGATCCCATTTGTTTGTTTTTATTTTCATTACTGTACGAGGTGGATCAAGAAAATATTGCTGCAGTTTATCTCGGAGTATTCTGCCTATGTTTTCCTTTAATAGATTTATAGTGTCTAGTATTACATTTAGGCCTTTAAACCAGGCCTTAAAACTATTTACTTTTGTGTGTGGTGTTTGGTGGTTTGCTAATTTCATTGTTTTATATGTAGCTGTCCAGTCTTCTGAGCACCATTTCTTGAAAAGACTCTTTTCTCCATTGTGTATTTTTGCCTCCTTTGTTGTAGGTTAATTGATCATGGGGATGTGGGTTTATCTCTGGGTTTTCTATCCTGTTGTATTTGAGATATATATATATATATGTATTTGTGCCAGTACCATACTGTTTTGATTACTATAGCTTTGTCTTAGTTTGATGCCAAGGTGTCTGATTCGTCCAGCTCAAATTTTTCTTAGGATTGCTTTAGCACTATGGGATCTTTGGTATTCTTATACAAATTATAAAAATTTTGTTCTGGTTTTGTGAAAAATGCCATTGGTAATTCAATAGGAATTACACTGAATATGTAGATTGCCTTGGATACTATAGTCATTTTGACAACATTGATTTTTCCAATCTAGAAGATTGTTTTTCCATCTATTTCTGTCATCTTCACATTGTTTACTTAGTATTTTATACTTTTCAGAGTACAGATGTTCTGCCTCCTTAGGTAGGTTTACACCTTGTTTTATGCCTTTTGATGCAATGGTAAATGAGTTATTTAATTCCTCCTTTTGATCTTTTTATATTAGTCTCCTAAAGTGCAGCAGATTTCTATGCTTTAATTTTCTTTCCTGCAACCTTATCAAATTTATTGATGAGTTCTAGTGGTTTTCTGCTTGCCTCTTTAGGATTTTCTATGTGTAGTGTCTGGTCAGCTGCAAACGGTGACAATTTTACTTCTTTTAAAATTTGAATTCCTTTATTTCTCTTACTTTGATTACTGTGGTTAGGACTTCCAAGATTATGTTGTATAAATGTGGTAAGAGTAGACATTTTGGGGCTGTTTTTGATTTTAGAGGAAATGCTTTCAGCTTTTCTCCATTGAATAAGATGTTATTTATGGGTTTTTCATATATGACCATTATTATATTGGTCATATAATATATATGACCTTTCTGGAGAGTTTGTATCATAAATGGATGTAGAGTCTGGTAAAAAGCTTATTATATATCTCATGATCATAAAATTTTTTATTTGGAGTCCAGTTGCTTTACTATGTTGTATTTGTTTTTGTTGTATAACAAAGTGAATCAGCTGTATGTGTACGTATATACCTTCCCTTTTGGACCTCCCTCCAAGCACCCTCCATCTCACCCACCCAGGTCACTGCAAAGCACTGAGCTGAGCTCTCTGCTATGGCAGGTTCCCACTAGATATTTATTTTGCATGCTATAGTATACTGTCAATCCCAGTCTTCCGATTCATTCTACCCCCCTTTCCAACCCCCTGCCCTGTGTCCACATATCCATTCTTTAGGTCTCTGTCTCTGTTCCTGCTTGGATGGAGACTACATATATCTATTAATATATGACATTTGGTTTTCTTTTTCTGACTTCTCTCTATATTTCAGACTCTAGATTCATCCACATCTCTACAAATGATCCTGTTTTGTTCCTTTTTCAGATCAGATCAATCGCTCAGTCGTGTCCGACTCTTTGCGACCCCATGAACTGCAGCACGCCAGGCCTCCCTATCCATCACCAGCTCTCGGAGGTCACCCAGACTCACATTCATCGAGTCAGTGATGCCATCCAGCCATCTCATCCTCTGTCGTCCCCTTCTCCTCCTGCCCTCAATCCCTCCCAGCATCAGAGTCTTCTCCAATGAGTCAACTCTTCGCATGAGGTGGCCAAAATACTGGAGTTTCAGCTTCAGCATCATTCCTTCCAAAGAAATCCCAGGGCTGATCTCCTTCAGAATGGACCGGTTGGATCTCCTTGCAGTCCAAGGGACTCTCAAGAGTCTTCTCCAACACCACAGTTCAAAAGCATCAATTCTTCGGCGCTCAGCCTTCTTCACAGTCCAGCTCTCACATCCATACATGACCACAGGAAAGACCATAGCCTTGACTAGGCGAACCTTTGTTGGCAAAGTGATGTCTCTGCTTTTGAATATGCTATCTAGGTTGGCCATAACCTTCCTTCCAAGGAGTAAGCGTCTTTTAACTTCATGGCTGCAGTCACCATCTGCAGTGATTTTGGAGCCCAGAAAAACAAAGTCTGACACTGTTTCCACTGTTTCTCCATCTATTTCCCATGTAGTGATGGGACCAGATGCCATGATCTTCGTTTTCTGAATGTTGAGCTTTAAGCCAACCCCTTCACTCTCCACTTTCACTTTCATCAAGAGGCTTTTGAGTTCCTCTTCACTTTCTGCCATAAGGGTGGTATCATCTGCATATCTGAGGTTATTGATATTTCTCCCGGCAATCTTGATTCCAGCTTGTGTTTCCTCCAGTCCAGCATTTCTCATGATGTACTCTGCATATAAGTTAAATAAACATGGTGACAATATACAGCCTTGATGTACTCCTTTTCCTATTTGGAACCAGTCTGTTGTTCCATGCCCAGTTCTAACTGTTGCTTCCTGACCTGCATACAGATTTCTCAAGAGGCAGATCAGGTGGTCTGGTATTCCCATCTCTCTCAGAATTTTCCACAGTTTATTGTGATCTACACAGTCAAAGGCTTTGGCATAGTCAATAAAGCAGAAATAGATGTTTTTCTGGAACTCTCTTGCTTTTTCCATGATCCAGCGGATGTTGGCAATTTGATCTCTGGTTCCTCTGCCTTTTCTAAAACCAGCTTGAACATCAGGAAGTTCACGGTTCACATATTGCTGAAGCCTGGCTTGGAGAATTTTGAGCATTACTTTACTAGCGTGTGAGATGAGTGCAATTGTGCGGTAGTTTGAGCACTCTTTGGCATTGCCTTTCTTTGGGATTGGGATGAAAACTGACCTTTTCCAATCTTGTGGCCACTGCTGAGTTTTCCAAATTTGCTGGCATATTGAGTGCAGCACTTTCACAGCATCATCTTTCAGGATTTGGAATAGCTCCACTGAAATTCCATCACCTCCACTAGCTTTGTTCCTAGTGATGCTTTCTAAGGCCCACTTGACTTCACATTCCAGGATGTCTGGCACTAGGTCAGTGATCACACCATCATGATTATCTGGGTCGTGAAGCTCTTTTTTGTACAGTTCTTCTGTGTATTCTTGCCACCTCTTCTTAATATCTTCTGCTATTAGGTCCACACCATTTCTGTCCTTTATCGAGCCCATCTTTGCATGAAATGTTCCTTTGGTATCTCTGATTTTCTTGAAGAGATCCCTAGTCTTTCCCATTCTGTTGTTTTCCTCTATTTCTCTGCATTGATCGCTGAAGAAGGCCCTCTTATCTCTTCTTGCTATTCTTTGGAACTCTGCATTCAGATGTTTATATCTTTCCTTTTCTCCTTTGCTTTTCACTTCTCTTCTTTTTGCAGCTATTTGCAAGGCCTCCCCAGACAGCCATTTTGCTTTTTTGCATTTCTTTTCCATGGGGATGGTCTTGATCCCTGTCTCCTGTACAATGTCACGAACCTCATTCCATAGTTCATCAGGCACTCTATCTATCAGATCTAGGCCCTTAAATCTATTTCTCACTTCCACTGTATAATCATAAGGGATTTGATTTAGGTCATACCTGAATGGTCTAGTAGTTTTCCCTACTTTCTTCAATTTCAGTCTGAATTTGGCAATAAGGAGTTCATGGTCTGAGCCACAGTCAGCTCCTGGTCTTGTTTTTGCTGATTGGATAGAGCTTCTGTATGTATGTACCACAATTACTTTATCCATTCATCTGTCAATGAACATTTAGGTTGCTTACTTGTCCTGACTGTTTTTGCTCATTTGTCCTGCAGTGTACATTGGAGATTATGTGTTTTTTTTGAATTATCATTTTCTCAGGATATGTGACCAGTCGTGGGATTACTGGGTTATATGATAATTGTATTTTCAGTTTTTAAGGGAACTTCCTTGCTATTCTCCACAGTGCCTTTACCAGTTTACATTTTCAAAAGTTAAAGAGGGTTCTTTTTTCTCTTCACCATCTCCAGCATTTATTTTTGTGGAATATTGATGTTGGCCATTTTAACAAGTATGAAGTAATAATTGTACCATAGGTTCAATTTGCATCTCTAATATTAGTGACGTTGAACATCTTTTCAGACATTTCTGGCCATCTGTACATTGTCTTCGGAGATATATCATCTGCCTCTTTTGATTGGGTTATTTGATTTTTTTGGAGATTGAGCTATATGAAATGTTTTTATATTTTGGAGCTTAATCCCTTGTTGGTTACTTATCCTGATCTGAGGGTTGTCTTTTTGTCTTGTTTATAGTTCCTGCACTATGCCAAAGCTTTTAATTTTAATTGGGTCCTATTTGTCTGTTTCTATTTTAATTTCATTACTGTAGGAGGTAGATCCAAAAGATATTGCTGGAGTTTATGTCAGACAGTGTCCTGCCTATGTTTTTCTCTGACAGTTTTATAATCTCTAGCATTATATTTGCACATCACCAATGCAATGGACGTGAACTTGGGCAAACTTCGGGAGATAGTGAGGGATGGGGAGGCCTGGTGTGCTGCAGTCCACAGAGTCAAAAAGAGTTGGAGATGACTGGGCAACTGAACAACAGCAGCATTGTATTTAGGTTTTAATCCTTTTTGAGTTTACTTTTGTGTATGGTATTTCATAGTGTTCTAGTTTCAATCTTTACATGTAGTTGTGTGGTCTTCTAAGCATCATTTTTTGAAGAGGCTGTCTTTTCTCCATTGTATATCCTTGCCCCCTTTGTACTAGGTTAATTGATTGCAGTGCTGTGAGTTTATCTCTGGGTTTCCTATCCTATTCCATCTATATGTCTATTTGATGCCAGTACCATACTGTTTTGACTTCTGTAGCTTTGCAGTATAGTTTGAAGCCAAGGAGCCTGATTTCCTGTAGCTCCATTTTTCTTTCTCTGAATTTCTTTGGCTATTGGGTATCTTTTGTGTTTCCAAACAAATTTAAAAATTTTTTGTTCTAGTTCTGTAAAGAATGTCATTGGTAATTCAATAGTAATTGCTCTGAATGTGTAGATTGCCTTGGTTAGTATAATCATTTTAGCAATATTGAGTCTTGCAATTCAAGAATATGATCTATCTTTCCATATGTTTGTATCGTCATTATTAACTTACGTTAATATTAACTTACGTTAATATCGTAAGTTATTTCATCAATGTCTTATGGTTTTCAGAGTATAGCTCTTTTGCCTCCCTGGGCAGATTTATTCTACTATTGTATTCTTTCTGATGCAGTGGTAAATGAGATGTTTCCTTAATTTCTCTTTTTGATCTTTTTATGTTAGTCTCTAGAAGTGCAACAGGTTTCTGTGTATTAATTTTCTCTACTGCAACCTTATCAAATTTATTGATGAGTCTAGTGATTTTCTGGTGGCATCTGTAAGTTTTTCTACTTATTGGATTCTGCCACCTGCAAGCAGTGACTGTTTTGTTTCTTCTTTTACAATTGGAATTTCTTTATTTCTTTTACATTGATTGCTGTGACTAGGACTTCCAATACTATGTTGAATAAAAATGGTAAGAGTAGACATTCTTGTCTTGATCCTGATCTTATAGGAAATGTTTTCAGGTTTTCACCATTGGGTTGGTGTTATCTTTGGGTTTTTCATATAAGGCCTTTATTATGTTGAGGAAGGTTTTCTATTTCCCCTTATCTTGAGGGTTTTTTATCATAAATGATTGTGAAATTTAGTCATAAGTTATTTTTATATCTATTGCCAAGATTATGTATTTTTTTTTTAATTGGAGTAAAGTTGCTTGACAGTGTTGTATTGGTTTCTGTTATACAACAAAGTGGATCAGCTATATGTACAATATATTCCCTCCCTCATGGACCATCCTCCAGTGCCCCTCCATCTCGCCAATCTAGGTCACAACATGCACTGGGCTGAGCTCCCTGTGCTATAGCAGGTATCCACTATTATTTTACACATGGTAGTGTATGTCACAGAGAAGGAAATGGCAGCCCACTCCAGTATTCTTGCCTGGAGAATCCTGTGGACAGTGAAGCCTGGTGCGTTGCTGTCCATATGACTGAAGCGACTTAGCAGCAGCAGCAGCAGTGTGTGTCAGTCCTAATCTTCCAATTCATCCCAGCCTCATGTCCAAATATCCATTCTCTAGGTTTGCATTTCTATTCCTGCCTTGTAAATAAATTTATCTGTACTATTTTTCTAGAGTCCACACCTATGCATGAATATACGATACTTGATTTTCTCTTTTGGACTTACTTTACTATGTATGCTAGACTGTCGGGCCAAATCTCTACACATGACCCAGTTTCATTCATTTTTCTGGGTAATATGCCATTATATATATGGACCGCATCTTCTGTATTCATTCATCTGTTGATGTGCATTTAGGTTGCTTCATGTCTTGGCTGTTGTAAATACTGCCACAGTGAGCTTTGCAGGTGCATGCGTCTTGCTGAATCATGGTTTTCTCAGATTATGTGTGTGGTAGTCAGATTACTGAGTAATATGATCATTGTATTTTCAGTTTTCAGAGGAACCTCTATACTGTTCTCCACAGTGGCTTTAGCAATTTTTATTCCCACCTACAGTCCAAGAGAGTTCACCTTTATCCACAGCCTCTCCTGCTTTTATTGTTTTTGAATTTTTGATAATGGGCATTCTGACTGGTGTGAGGTGATACTTGTACTGTAGGTTTGACTTGCATTTCTGTAATAATTAGTGACGTTGAGCATCTTTTCATGTGTTTTTTGGTCATCTGTACTTTGTCTTTAGTGAAATGTTTATAAAGATACGTCTTCTGTCTGTTTTATTGGGTGTGATTTTTTTGAATCCTGAGCTACATGAACTGTTTGTGTGTTTTGGAAACTAATCTCTTGTTGGTTGCTTCAGGTGCTAATACTTTCTCCTATTCTGAGGGTTGTCTCTTTGTCTTATTTATGGTCTCCTTTGCTTTGCAAAAACTTTTATGTTTAATTAGACCCCTTTTGTTTATTTTTGTTTTTATTTTCAGTACTATAGGAGATGGATCCAAAAAGATATTGCTGCAGTTTATGTCAAAGAGTGTTCTGTTTTCCTCTAAGCATTTTATAGTGTCTGGCATCACATTTTTGTCTTTAATCCATCCTGAGTTTACTTTTGTGTATAGTGTTTGATAGTGTTCCATTTTCATTATTTAATATATAGTTGTCCAGTCTTCTGAGCATTTCTTCTTGAAAAGACTGTCCTTTCTCCATTGTGTATTCTTGCTTCTTTTGTTGCAGCTTAATTGATCACAGGGGTGTGGGTTTATTTCCTGGTTTTCTATCCTGTCCCATTTGATGCATGTCTGTTTTTGTACCAATACCATGCTGTTTTGATTACTGTGGTTTTGTTGTTCGGTCACTCAGTCATGTCCAACTCTTTGCAACCCCATGGACTACAGCATGCCAGGCTTCCCTGTCCTTTACTATCTCCTGAGTTTAGCTCTAACTCGAAGATCTTTTTTTTTTTTTTTTCTAACTTTACAATATTGTATTGGTTTTGCCATACATCAAAATGAATCTGCCACAGGTATACATGTGTTCCCCATCCTGAACCCTCCTCCCTCCTCCCTCCCCATACCATCCCTCTGGGTCGTCCCAGTGCACCAGCCCCAGGCATCCAGTATCAGACATCGAACCTGGACTGGCGACTCGTTTCAAATATGATAGTATACATATTTCAATGCCATTCTCCCAAATCATCCCACCCTCTCCCTCTCCCAGAGTCCAAAAGACTGTTCTATACATCAGTGTCTCTTTTGCTGTCTCGTATACAGGGTTATTGTTACCATCTTTCTAAATTCCATATATATGCGTTAGTATACTGTATTGGTGTTTTTCTTTCTGGCTTACTTCACTCTGTATAATAGGCTCCAGTTTCATCCACCTCATTAGAACTGATTCAAATGTATTCTTTTTAATGGCTGAGTAATACTCCATTGTGTATATGTACCACAGCTTTCTTATCCATTCATCTGCTGATGGACATCTAGGTTGATTCCATGTCCTGGCTATTATAAACAGTGCTGTGATGAACATTGGGGTACACGCGTCTCTTTCAATTCTGGTTTCCTCAGTGTGTATGCCCAGCAGTGGGATTGCTGGATCATAAGGCAGTTCTATTTCTTGTTTTTTGAGGAATCTCCACACTGTTCTCCATAGTGGCTGTACTAGTTTACATTCCCACCAACAGTGTAAGAGGGTTCCCTTTTCTCCATACCCTCTCCAGCATTTATTGCTTGTAGACTTTTGGATCGCAGCCATTCTGACTGGCGTGAAATGGTACCTCATAGTGGTTTTGTTTTGCATTTCTCTGATAATGAGTGATATTGAGCATCTTTTCATGTGTTTGTTAGCCATCTGTATGTCTTCTTTGGAGAAATGTCTATTTAGTTCTTTGGCTCATTTTTTGATTGGGTCATTTACTTTTCTGGAATTGAGCTGTAGGAGTTGCTTGTATATTTTTGAGATTAGTTGTTTGTCTGTTGCTTCATTTGCTATTATTTTCTCCCATTCTGAAGGCTGTCTTTTCACCTTGCTTATAGTTTCCTTTGTTGTGAAGAAGCTTTTTAAGTTTAATTAGGTCCCATTTGTTTATTTTTGATTTTATTTCCAGTATTCTGGGAGGTGGGTCATAGAGGATCCTGCTGTGATGTATGTCAGAGAGTGTTTTGCCTATGTTTTCCTCTAGGAGTTTTATGGTTTCTGGTCTTACATTTAGATCTTTAATCCATTTTGAGTTTATTTTTGTGTATGGTGTTAGAAAGTGCTCTAGTTTCATTCTTTTACAAGTGTTTGACCAGTTTTCCCAGCACCACTTGTTAAAGAGATTGTCTTTAATCCACTGTATATTCTTGCCTCCTTTGTCAAAGATAAGGTGACCATATGTGCATGGATTTATCTCTGGGCTTTCTATTTTGTTCCATTGATCTGTATTTCTGTCTTTGTGCCAGTACCATACTGTCTTGATGACTGTGGCTTTGTAGTAGAGCCTGAAGTCAGGCAGGTTGATTCCTCCAGTTCCATTCTTCTTTCTCAAGATAGCTTTGGCTATTCGAGGTTTTTTGTATTTCCATACAAATTGAGAAATTATTTGTTCTAGCTCTGTGAAGAATACCTTTGGTAGCTTGATGGGGATTGCATTGAATCTATAAATTGCTTTGGGTAGTATACTCATTTTCACTATATTGATTCTGCCAATCCATGAACATGGTATATTTCTCCATCTATTAGTGATCTTTTTTGTATAGTTCTTCTGTGTATTCTTGCTATGCTATGCTATGCTATGCTAAGTCACTTCAGTCGTGTCTGACTCTGTGTGACCCCGTAGACGGCAGTCCACCAGGCTTCCCCATCCCTGGGATTCTCCAGGCAAGAACACTGGAGTGGGTTGCCCTTTCCTTCTCCAGTGCATGAAAGTGAAAAGAGAAAGTGAAGTCTCTCAGTCATGTCCTTCTCTTAGCGACCCCATGGACTGCAGCCTACGAGGCTCCTCCGTCCATGGATTTTCCAGGCAAGAATACTGGAGTGGGGTGCCATTGCCTTCTCCCTGTATTCTTGCTACCTCTTCTTAATCTCTTCTGCTTCTGTTAGGTCCATATCATTTCTGTCCTTTATTGTGCCCATCTTTGCATGAAATGTTCCCTTGGTATCTCTGATTTTCTTGAAGAGATCTCTAGTCTTTCCCATTCTGTTGTTTTCCTCTATTTCTTTGCACTGATCACTGAGGAAGGCTTTCTAATCTCTCTTTCCTATTCTTTGGAACTCAGCATTCAAATGGGTATATCTTTCCTTTTCTCCTTTGCCTTTAGCTTCTCTTCTTTTCTCAGCTATTTGTAAGGCCTCCTCAGACAATCATTTGCCTTTCTGCATTTCTTTTCCTTGGAGATGGTCTTGATCACTGCCTCCTGTATAATGTCACAAACCTCCATCCATAGTTCTTCAGGCACTCTATCAGATCTAATCCCTTGAATCTATTGGTCACTTCCACTATACAATTGTAAGGGATTTGATTTAGGTCATACCTGAATGGTCTAGTGGTTTTCCCTACTTTCTTCAATTTAAGTCTGAATTTGCAATAAGGAGTTCATGATCTGAGCCACAGTCAGCTCCCAGTCTTATTTTTGCTGACTGTATTGAGCTTTTCCATCTTTGGCTGCAAAGAATATAATCAGTCTGATTTTGGTATTGACCCATCTGGTGATGTCCATGTGTAGAGTCTTCTCTTGTGTTGTTGGAAGAGTGTGTTTGCTGTGACCAGTGTGTTCTCTTGGCACTGCTTCATTCTGTACTCCAAGGTCAAACTTGCCTGTTACTCCAGGTATCTCTTGACTTCCTACTTTTGCATTCCAGTCCTCTATGATGAAAAGGACATCTTTTTTCGGTGTTAGTTCTAGAAGCTCTTGTAAGTCTTCATAGAACCATTCAACTTCAGCTTCTTCAGCATTACTGGTTGGGGCATAGCTTGGATTACTGTGATATTGAATGGTTTGCCTTGGAAATGAACAGAGATCATTCTGTCGTTTTTGAGATTATATCCAAGTACTGCATTTTGAACTCTTTGGTTGACCATGAGGGCTACTCCATTTCTTCTAAGGGATTCTTGCCGACAGTAGTAGATACAATGGTCATCTGAGTTAAATTCACCCATTCCAGTCCATTTTAGTTCAATGATTCCTAAAATGTCGATGGTCACTCTTACCATCTCCTGTTCGACCACTTCCAATTTGCCTTGATTCATGGACCTATTCTTACAGCTGGAGAACAGCTGAAAAAGATACTGCTGACAAAGGTATTGTTGGAGTTTATGTCAAAGAGTATTCTGCTTATGTTTTCCTCTAAATTTTTATAGTGTCCAGCATACATTTAGGTCTTTATCCACTTCAAGTTTATTTTTGTTTGTTTTCAATTTCCTTGTTTTACATGTTAGGTATTCAGTCTTCTGAGCACCACTTCTTGAAGAGACTTTTTTTTCCATTGTGTATTGTTGCCTCCTTTGTTATAGGCTAATTTATCACGGGTTTGGGCTGTTCTCCGGTTTTTCCGTCCTGTCCCATCTCACCTGTGTGTCTATTTTCGTGCCAGTACTGTACTGTTTGGATTACTGCAGCTCTGTATTTGATGCCAGGGTGCCTGATTTCTCCAGCTCCATATTTCTTGCTCAGAATTTCTTTGGCAATTTTCGGTCTTTTGTGTTTTTATACAAATTTTGAAAATTTTGTTCCAGTTCTGTGAAAAATGCCATTGGTAATTCAATAGAAATTGCATTGAATATGTAGATTATCTTGGATAGTATAGTCATTTTGATGACTTTGTTTCTTC
Source organism: Tragelaphus eurycerus (assembly GCA_935064755.1). Lineage (NCBI taxonomy): Eukaryota > Metazoa > Chordata > Mammalia > Artiodactyla > Bovidae > Tragelaphus > Tragelaphus eurycerus. Next base: position 2,147,400 of record CAKXYN010000060.1, read on the forward strand.
TAACCCAAGAAGATCATCTATTATTAGTGTCATACTTTTCAGAGTACACATTTTTTGCCTACTGGTGTAGGTGTACTCCTAGGTGTTTTATTCTTTTGATGCAGTGGTGAATAAAATGAGTTTTTTCCTTACTTTCTTTTTCATCTTTTGATATTAGTCGTTTGAAGTACCGTAGGTTTTTATGTATTAATTTTCTCTTCTACAACCTTATCAATTTATTTATGAGTTCTAGTGATTTTCTGGTAGCATCCTTAGGATTTTCTGTGTATCATATCTGGTCAACTGCAAACAGTGACAGTTTTACTTCTTCTTACACAATTTGAATTCCTTTCTTTTAATTTGATTACTGTGATTAGGACTTCCATGATTGTGTTGAATAAAAGTTGTGAGAGTAGACATTCTTGTCTTGTTCTTGATGATGTTAGCTGTGGGTTTTTCGTATATGGCCATTATAATGTTGATGAAGCTGTCCTCTTTACCCCTTTGTGGAGAGTTTCTATCATAAATGGGTGTGAAGTCTAGTAAAAAGCTCATCATGCATCTGTTGAGATCATATATTTCTTCACTGGTGCACAGTTGCTTTACTGTGTTGTAGTGCTTTCTGTTGTGTAACAGAGTGAATCAACTCTATGAATCACTGCCTCTTGGACCTCTCTCCACCCACCCTCCAGCTCACCTACCTGGGTCACCACAGAGGACTGAGGTGAGCTCACTTTTTATAGCAGATTCCCACTAGCTCTTTATCTTACACATGGAAGTATATGTCAATCCCAATCTTCCAGTTCATTCCACCACACCCTGCCAAACCCTTGTCCTCTGTCCTCATATGCATTGTCTAGGTTTCCGTCTCTATTCATGCCCTGGAAATAGGTTTATCTGTACCATTTTCTAGAGACCACATATATCCATTAATAACCAATATTTGTTTTTATATTTCTTGACTTCCCTCTATATTTTAGGTCTAGGTCCATCCACATCTCTACATATGACCCAATTTTGTTTCATTTTTATGGGTGGTTAATTTACCATTATATATATGTACCACATCTTCTTTATCCATTTATTTCTCAGTGAACTTTTAGGTTTCTTCCTTGTCCTGGCAGTTGTAAATACTCCTGCAGTGAACATTGAGGGTGCATGTGTCTTTTTGAATTATGATTTTCTCAGGTTATATGACCACTAGTGGGATTACTGGTTTATATGATAATTGTATTTTCAATTTTTAAGGAAGTTCCATATTGTTCTTCACAGTGGCTGTACCAATTTACATTCTCACCTATAATCCAAGAGGGTTCTCTCTTCTCTACACCCTCTCCTGCATTTACTATTGTGGAATTTTTATGATGGCCATTCTAACCTGTGTGAAGTGATGATTATACTGTAGGTTTGATTTGCATTTCTCTAGTATTAGTGATGTTGACCATCTTTTCAGATGTTTCTGGCTATCTGTACATTCTTTGAAAAATGTCTATGTAGATATTCTGCCAGTTTTTTTGATCGGACTGTTCAGTTTTTTTTGATACTGAACTATGTGAGCTGTTCGTATATTTTGGAGATTAATCCCGTGTTGTCACTTCATTTGGTGATACTTTTCCTACTTTGACGGTTGTCTTTTGTCTTGTTTATGGTTCCTGGGCTATGCAGAAGCTTTAGCATTTAATTAGGTCCCATTACAAAAGCTCTTAATGACCATGTAATTGTGATGGTGTGGTCACTCGCCTAGAGCCAGACATCCTGGAGTGTGACATCCAGTGGGCCTTAGGAAATACCACTAAAAACAAAGCTAGTGGAGATGATGCAATTCCAGCTAAACTGTTTCAAATCCTGAAAGATGATGCTGTGAGTGCTGCACTCAATATGCCAGCAAATTTGGAAAACTTGGCAATGGCCACAAGACTGGAAAAGGCCAGTTTTCATTCCAATCTCAAAGAAAGGCAGTGCCAAAGAATGTTCAGTTGCACTCATTTCACATGCTAACAAGGTCATGCTCAAAATCCTACAAGCTAGGGTTCAACAGTATGTGAACCTAGAACTTCCAGGTGTACAAGCTGGATTTACAAAAGGCAGAGGAACCAGCAATCAAATTGCCAACATCTGATGGATCATAGAAAAAACAGGAAAATTCCAGAAAAACATCTGCTTCGTTGACTACACTAAAGCCTTTGACTGTGTGGATCACAACAAACTGTGGAAAATTCTTAAAGAGATGGGAATATCAGACCACCTTTTTTGCCTCCTGAGAAACCTGTATGCAGGTCAAGAAGCTACAGAACCAAGCATGGAACAACAGACTGGTTCAAAATGGGGAAAGGAATATGTCAAGGCTACATACTCTCAGATCAGATCAGATCAGTTGCTCAGTCGTGTCCGACTCTTTGCGACCCCATGAATCACAGCACGCCAGCCCTCCCTGTCCATCACCAACTCCCGGAATTCACTCAGACTCATATCCATCGAGTCAGTGATGCCATCCAGCCATCTCATCCTCTGTCGTCCCCTTCTCCTCCTGCCCCCAATCCCTCCCAGCATCAGAGTCTTCTCCAATGAGTCAACTCTTAGCATGAGGTGGCCAAAATACTGGAGTTTCAGCTTTAGCATCATTCCTTCCAAAGAAATCCCAGGGCTGATCTCCTTCAGAATGGACTGGTTGGTTCTCCTTGCAGTCCAAGGGACTCTCAAGAGTCTTCTCCAACACCACAGTTCAAAAGCATCAATTCTTCGGCACTCAGCCTTCTTCACAGTCCAGCTCTCACATCCATACATGACCACAGGAAAAACCATAGCCTTGACTAGGCGAACCTTTGTTGGCAAAGTAATGTCTCTGCTTTTGAATATGCTATCTAGGTTGGTCATAACTTTCCTTCCAAGGAGTAAGCGTCTTTTAATTTCATGGCTGAAGTCACCATCTGCAGTGATTTTGGAGCCCCCAAAATAAAGTCTGACACTGTTTCCACTGTGTAGATCACAATAAACTGTGGAAAATTCTGAAAGAGATGGGAATACCAGACCACCTGATCTGTTTCTTGAGAAATTTGTATGCAGGTCAGGAAGCAACAGTTAGAACTGGACATGGAACAACAGACTGGTTCCAAATAGGAAAAGGAGTACGTCAAGGCTGTATATTGTCACCCTGCTTATTTAATTTATATGCAGAGTACATCATGAGAAACACTGGGCTGGAAGAAACACAAGTTGGAATCAAGATTGCTGGGAGAAATATCAATAACCTCAGATATGCAGATGATACCACCCTTATGGCAGAAAGTGAAGAGGAACTAAAAAGCCTCTTGATGAAAGTGAAAGTGGAGAGTGAAAAGGTTGGCTTACAGCTCAACATTCAGAAAATGAAGATCATGGCATCTGGTCCCATCACTTCATGGGAAATAGATGGAGAAACAGTGGAAACATACTCTCTGTTGTTTAACTTATATGCAGAGTACATCATATGAAATGCTGGACTGGATGAAGCACAAGTTAGAATCAAGATTGCCCAGAGAAATACCAATCACCTCAGATATGCAGACGACTCCACCCTTATGGCAGAAAGCAAAGAGGAACTAAAGTGCCTCTTTGATGACAGTAAAAGAAAAGAGTGAAAAAGCTGACTTAAAACTTAACATTCCAAAAATGAAGATCATGGCATCTGGTCCCATCACTTAATGGCATATAGATGGGGAAACAGTGGAAACAGTGACAGATTTTATTTTCTTGGGCTCCAAAGTCATGGCAGATGGTGACTGCAGCCATGAAATTAAGAGATGCTTGCCCCTTAAGAAAAGGAAAGCTATGACCAACATAGACAGCATATTAAAAAGCAGAAACATTACTTTGCCAACAAAGGTCCATCTAGTCAAAGCTCTAGTTTTTCCAGTAGTCATGTATGGATGTGAGAGTTGGACCATAAAGAAGGCTGAGCACTGAAGAATTGATGCTTCTGAGCTGTGTTATTGAAGACCCTTGAGAGTCCTTGGACTGCCAGGAGATTAAATCAGTCAGTCATAAAGGAAATCAACCTTGATAATTCATTGCAAGGACTGATGCTGAAGTTGAAGCTCCAGTACTTTGCCCACTTGATGTAAAGAGTTGACTGATTGGAAAAGACCCTGATGCTGGGAAAGACAGAAGGCAGGACGAGAGGATTGGATGGCATTACCGACTCAATGAACATGCGTTTGAGCAAACTCTGGGAGACAGTGAAGGACAGGGAAGCCTGGCATGCTGCAATCCATGGAGATCACAAAGATACATGATTGAGTGACAGAACAGTAAGTCCTATTTGTCTCTTTTTGTTTTAATTTTATTACTGTAGGAGGTAGATCAAAAAGATACTGCTGAAGTTTCTATCAAAGAGTTCTGCCTATGTTTTTGTCTGAGAGCTTTATGGCATCTAGCAATAATTCTAGTTTTTAATCCATTTTGAATTTACTTTTGCATATGGTGTTTGTTAGTGTTCTAATTTCATTCTTTTGCATGTAGCTCTCCAGTCTTCTGGGCACTACCTTTTGAAGAGAGTATCTTTTTTCGATTGTATATTCTTGCCTCCTTTGTTGTAGATAAATTGATCATAGGGGTGTGGGTTTATCTCTTGGTTTTCTATCCTGCCCCATTTTATCTATATGTCTCTTTTTGTGCCTGTACCATACTGTTTGATTACTGTGGCTTTGTAGTAGAGTTTGAAGCCAGGGAGCTTGATTTTTCTAGCTCCATTTTTCTTTCTCCAGATTGTTTTGGCTTTTTCTGATCTTCTGTATTTCCATACAGATTTTAAAATGCTTTAATTCTGTAAAAAATGACATTGGTAATTCAGTAGTAATTGACCTGAACATGTTGATTGCCTTGTGTAGTAGTCATTTTGACAGTATTGAATCTTGCAGTCCAAGAATATGATCTCTTTCCAAACATTTGTGTTGTCTTCAAGTTCTTTCATCTGTGTCTTATCATTTTCAGAGTATAGGTTTTTCCCTTCCTACATAGGTTTATTCGTTGGTATTTTATTCTTTTTTATGCAATGGTAAGTGAGTTGTTTCTTTAATTTCTCCATTTGATCTGTTGTTATTCATGTATAGATATGCAACAGATTTTTGTGTATTTTCTCTCCTACAAGCTTATCAAATTTATTGATGACTTCTAGTGATTTTCTGGTAGCATCCTTAGGATTTTCTACATATAGCATTTTGTCATCTGCAAACAGGGACTGTTTTACTTCTTTTACAGTTTGAATTCCTTTATTTCTTTTACATTGATTACTGTGACTAGAATTTCAATACTATGTTGAATAAAAATGGTAAGAGTCGACATTCCTGTCTTGTTCCTGATCATATGGGAAATGCTTGCAGCTTTTCACCATTGAGTTGATGTTATCTATGGGTTTTTCATATATGGCCTTTATTATGATGAGGAAGGTTTCTCCTTCCGTCTTTCTTGAGAGTTTTTATCATAAATGAATGTGAAATATAGTCAAGAGTTCTTTCTCTATCTATTCCCAATGATTTTTTTTTTAAGTTGGGATAAAGTTGCTTGATGATGACGTACTGGTTTCTGTTACACAGTGAAATGAATCAGCTATATGTATATGTATATCCCCTCCCTCGTGGACCACCCTCCAAAACCCCTCCATCCCACTGATCTAGGTCATGACAGGCCACTGAGCTGAGCTCCCTCTGCCATAGCAGTTCACACTAGCTATTTATTTCACCAATTGACTGTATGTCAATCCCAGTCTTCCAGTTCACCCCACCCTCCTTCCCAGCCTCATGTGCAAATATCCATTGTCTAGGTCTGCATTGCTATCCCTGCCTTGGAAATAAGTTTATCTGTGCCATTTTTTTAGAATCCATACATATGTGTGAATATATATTTGTCTTTATCTTTTTGAATTACTTTACTATGTATGCTCGGGGAAGGCAATGGCACCCCACCCCAGTACTCTTGCCTGGAAAATCCCATGGACGGAGGACCCTGGTGGGCCGCAGTCCATGGGGTCACTAAGAGTTGGACACGACTGAGTGACTTCACTTTCACTTTTCACTTTCATGCATTGGAGAAGGACATGGCAACCCACTCCAGTATTTTCGCCTGGAGAATGCCAGGGACGGGGGAGCCTGCTGGGCTGCCATCTATGGGGTCACACAGAGTCGGACACGACTGAAGCGACTTAGCAGCAGTATGCTAGGCTCTAGGTCCTTCCACATCCCTGCATATGACCTAGTTTCATTCCTCCTTGTGTGTGTGCTAAGTCACTTCAATCATGTCCAACTCTTTGTGACCTTGTGGACTGTAGCCCACCAGGCTCCTCTGTCCATGGGGTTCTCTGGGCAAGAATACTGAAATGGATTGCCATGCCCTCCTCCAGGGGATCTTCCCGTCCCAGGGATTGAATCCACCTCTTGCATCTTCTATATTGACTGATAGGTTCTTTAGCACTGGTGCTGGGTGAGTAATATATCATTTTTTATATATGTACCACATGTTTTTCACTCATTTGTCTGTCGATGGACATTTAGGTTGCTTCCATCCTGGCTGTTGTAAATACTGCTACAGTGACCTTTGTGGGTGCTTGTGTCTTTTTGAATCATGATTTTCTCAGGTTATATATGCAGCAGTTGGATTTCTGGGTCATATGATAGCTGTATTTTCTGTTTTCAAAGGAATGTTTATACTGTTCTCCACAGTGGCTGTCGCAATTTTATTCCCACCCACTGTTCAAGAGGGTTCACTTTTCTCCCACTTTTATTGTTGGTGAGCTTTTTGATACTGGCCATTCTGACTAGTGTAAGGTGATAATTGTAATAGATTTGATTTGCATTTATGTAATAATTAGTGATGCTGAGCATCTTTTCTTGTGTTTTTTGGCCATCTATACTTCATCTTTAGAGATATGTCTATATAGATCTTTTGCCCATTTTTTTTATTGAATTGTTTGATTTTTTTGAATACTGAGCTTCATGAACTGTTTGAATATTTTGGAAACTAATCCCTTGTCAGTCATTTCAATTGGAAATATTTTCTTCTGTTCTCAGCCTTGTCTTTTTATCTTGTTTATGGTTTCATTTGCTATGCAAAATGTGGTGGATTCAAAAAGATATTGCTGCAGTTCATGGAATAGTGTTCTCACTATGTTTTCCTCCAGGGGTTTTATAGTATCTAGCATTATATTTTGGAGAAGGCAATGGCACCCCACTCCAGTACTCTTGCCTGGAAAATCCCCATGGACGGAGGAGCCTGGTGGGCTACAGTCCATGGGGTCGCCAAGAGTCGACACAACTGAGCGACTTCACTTTCACTTTTCACTTTCATGCATTGGAGAAGGAAATGGCAACCCACTCCAGTGTTCTTGCCTGGAGAATCCCAGGGATGGGGGAGCCTGGTGGGCTGCCGTCTATGGGGTCGCACAGAGTCAAACACGACTGAAGCGACTTAGCAGCAGCAGCAGCAGCATTATATTTAGGTCTTTGGTCCATTTCAAGTTTACTTTTGTGTAAGGTGTTTCTTAGTTTTCTATTTTCGTTGTTTTATATGCAACTGTCCAGTCTTCTGAGCACCACTTCTTGCAGAGACTATCTTTTCTACATTGTTTATTCTTGCTTCCTTTGTTGTAGTTAATTGATCTTAGGGGTGTGAGTTTATCTCTGGGTTTTCCATCCTGTCCCATTTGATCTATATGTCTATTTTTGTGCGAGTTCCATACTGTTTGATTACTGTAGCTTAGTATTAGTTAGTGTCATGGATTCCTCCAGCTCCATTTTTTTTTCTCAGGAGTGCTTTGTCTATTTGGTGTCTTTTGTGTTTGCATACAATTTATAAAGTTTTTGTTTTCTGTGAAAAATGCCATTGATAATTCAATAAGAATTGCATTGAATATATAGATTGCCTTGAATAGTATATTCATTTTGATAACATTGATTCTTCCAATCCATGAACTTGATCTGTCTTTCCATCTGCTTGTATCATCAAATTCTTTCATCAGTGTCTTAAAGTTTTCAGAGTACAGGTCTTTTTGCCACCTTAAGTATGTAGGTTTATTCCTAAGTATTTTATTCTTTTTGCTGCAATGGTAAATGAATTATTTCCTTAATTTCTTCCTTTTGATCATTTGTTATTAGTGTATAGATGTTTTGTTATTAGTAGATAGATGTGTAACAGGTTTCTGTGTGTTAATTTTCTCTCCCGTAACTTTACCAAATTATTGATGAACTCTAGTGGTTTTCAGGCATCCCTGGTGTCTCAGTCATTAAGAATCTGTCTGCAATGCAGGAGACCCGAGTTTGATCCCTGGGTTGGGTAGATTCCCCAGAGAAGGGTCGGGAAGATCCCCTGGAGAAGGGAATGGCTACCCACTGCAGTATTCTAGGCTGGAGAATTCCATGGACAGAGGAGCCTGACAGGCTACATACAGTCCATGACGTCGAGAAACACACACTGCCCGTCAGTGGCTTTCTGGTATCATCTTTAGAATTTTCTAACATCCTAATCATATATAGTATAATATATATAGCCCAAACGAAGACATGGCATCGGTCCCACACTGCATGGGAAAAGATGGGGAAACAGTGGAAAAGGTAGACGCGGCCCAAACACGAGAGGGACGAGCAGAAAAAGACGCACCGAAGGAAGAGACCAACAGAAGCAACAGAGAGACACACGCCAAGGCAGAAGGAGCGAAGAGAGAGGAGAGAAGGAGCGCAGAAGAGGAGGGGGAGAAGACCGAGAGTCCGACGGAAGACAACCAGTCACAAGGAGACAATCCGAACAGAAGGAAGAGCAGCGAAACAGAGGCCACCCAGCGAAGAGGACAGGAGAAGACGAGGGGAGGGAGAGGGGGGAGGAGAAGGGGAGACAGAGGAGAGATGGCGGAGGACACTGACCGATGGATGCGGGGAGGACCCGGGAGCGGTGATGGACAGGGAGGCGGGGGGGGGGAAGGGGGGCGTCTGATCTGATCTGATCTGTAGCCTTCTGTCATCTGCAAACAGTGACAGTTTTACTTCTTTTCCAATCTGAATTCCTTTATTTCTTTTTCTTTGATTATTGTGGCTAGGACTTCCAAGACTATGTTGAATGAAAGTGGTAAGAGTATACATTCTTGTCTTCTTCCTTATTTGAGAGGAAATGCTTTCAACCTTTTTGCTGTTGAATATGATGTTAGCTGTGGCCTGTCATGTATGGCCTCTATTGTATTGAGGTAGTTTCCCTCTTTGCCTTTCTCTAGAGTTTTTATCATAAATGCATGTCATATCATCAGTCACTCTGTCTGTATCTAGTGAGATGATCATATTTTAAATTGGGGGAGGAGGAGCTAAGATGGCGGACGAGTAGGACGGGGAGAATACTTTCTCCTCCACACATCCATTAAAAGAACATTTGAATGCTGAATAAATTCTACAAAACAACTTCTGAATGCCAGCAGAGGACATCAGGCACTTAGAAAGACAATTCATTGTCTTCAAAAGGAGAAAACGAGCCCTGTGGTAACTCCTTTTGCAGAGAAGTGGCGCAGACACCAGCATTTGCTATTGGCAAGTGGGGGCTGGGCTAGGAGGAGCGGCACGGCCTGCATTGCTTTGAGAAAGGATTTGGCCTGGCTACCTCAAGTGCTATCTGAGCGAAATAACCAGACTGTTGGTTATCTACTACATCAAAATCCAGCCCTAACTTAAGACACCACCAGGACTACATACGGAACAAAGGACTGCACAGAGATGGCCGGCTGCAGGCCATCCCACTAGGCGGGCAATCACAGGCCTAGAGGGACACTGTTTACAGAACTGTAAGTAGGTTTCTGTGCTGACTCACGCTTCTTGGGGCTCTGGATGGTCAACATCTGCCTGAGAAAGTGCGCCGGTTGTGTACCCAGAAAACTGAGCAGTGGGGAGGCGATAAGTCGCAGCAGCTGTGCTCGCTAAACACTTCATCACCTGCACTACTCGGATCTGGGAAGGGCATAAAATGCAGACTCAACCGAGGCTGTGCTTCTGAGGATTATCCGAGTGCCTGAACCTGGCCGGCTTAGATTTGGGTGTTCATTTCCACCCCCTCTGTAACAGGGCAGAGATCAGATATTAAAAAGACCAGTAAACCGCCTCAATAAAGAGAATACAACAAACTACCAGAATATAGTAAGGACACTCTAAACTTGGCAATTTTAACAAAATGAAGAGACAAAAGAATACCCAGCAGCTAAAGAAACAGGATAGATGCCCACCAAACCAAATCAAAGAGGAAGAGATAGGGAATCCACCTGATAAAGAATTCCGAATAATGATAGTGAAATTAACCCAAAATCTCGAAATCAAAATGGAATCACAGTTAAAGAGTCTGGAGACAAGGATTGAGAAGATGCAAGAAAGGTTTAACAAGGACCTAGAAGAAATAAAAAAGAGTCAACACATAATGAATAATGCAATAAATGAGATCCAAAACACCCTGGAGGCAACAAATAGTAGAATAACAGAGGCAGAAGATAGGATTAGTGAATTAGAAGATAGAATTGTAGAAATAAATGAATCAGAGGAGAAAAAAGAAAAACGAATCAAAAGAAATGAGGACAATCTCAGAGACCTCCAGGATAACATTAAACGCTACAACATTCGAATCATAGGAGTTCCAGAAGAAGAAGATAAAAAGAAAGACCATGAGGAAATACTTGAGGAGATAATAGTTGAAAACTTCCCTAAAATGGAGAAGGAAATAACCACTCAAGTTCAAGAAATCCAGAGAGTCCCTAACAGGATAAACCCAAGGTGAAATACCCCAAGACACATATTAATCAAATTAACAAAGATTAAATATAAAGAACAAATATTAAAAGCAGCAAGGGAAAAACATCAAATAACTCACAAGGGAATTTCCATAAGGATAACAGCTGATCTTTCAATAGAAACTCTCCAAGCCAGGAGGGAATGGCAAGACATAATTAAAGGGATGAAAGAAAATAACTTACAGCCTAGATTATCGTATCCAGCAAGGATCTCATTCAAATATGAAGGAGAAATCAAAAGTTTCACAGATAAGCAAAAGTTGAGAGAATTTAGCACCACTAAACCATTTCTCCAACAAAAACTAAAGGACATTCTCTAGATAGGAATCACTAAAAGGGTGTATAAATTCGAACCCAAACAAAAAAGTAAATCCTATTTATCAATAATTGCTTTAAACGTTAATGGGCTGAATGCCCTAATCAACAGACAAAGACTGGCCGAATCAATACAAAAACAAAACCACTACATACCTTGTCTACAAGAGACAACCAAAAGACTAAAATGGGTCAAATGGATACAAAAACTAGACCCTTATATATGTTGTCTACAAGAGAACCACCATAAAATAGGGGATATATACTGACTGAAAATCAAGGGCTGGAAAAAGATTTTCTATGCAAATATGGACCAAAAGAAAACAGGAGTAGCAATACTTATATCAGATAAAATTGACTTTAAAGATCCTGAAAAGGAGACAATGAAGGTTACACATAACGACTTAAAGGAACAATCCAAAAAGAAGTTATAACAATTATAAACATATATGCACCCAACATTGGAGCATTGATATATCTAAGGCAAACATTAATTAATATGATAGAAGAAATATGCAACAATACAATAATAGTGGGAGACTTTAATACCCCACTCATACAGTTTGGCTGTAATAGACAAAGTAAAGAAGAAAACATATTCACTTATGAGCCTCAAAAAATTCAGTTCACTCAGGAGAGTTAAAAAAAAAAAAATAGACTTATTTGTTCACTCTGTAAAGGTTTATTGACTATTTTATGGGTCTGGTACCACTTTGGATAGTAGGGAGGAAGAAGTGACAAATGTGATCCTGTCCTAAATAATATAGTGTGGTAAAGACAGACCTACCAATACAAAATACCAAGATGTGCCTAAGATGAGGACACCCAAACTGGACTTTTAGTTTCCTGAACTTTTCATTTCCAGATCAAACCTCCTAATATAGGATGAATTCAACATGATTTTTTTAAAGTGTTCTTTGTGATTAAAAACAGAAAGCCATTGGTTAAGAAATTACATATACTCCTCCCCACCATCATTCCCCTTCTTTCTTCCCATTTCCCTCCCACCCTAATTGATCCTTTCCTTTGTCCATTTTCCCCTGCAAAAATAAAAAAGAAAAATAAATAAAGTATTCTTAAAACTTAAAAAAAAAAAAAAAAGATTCATCCACATTGTCACAAATGGCAGGATTTCCTTTTTCTCGTGACTGAATAACATTCCATCATACATACATACAAGGGTTCCCTTTTCTCCACATCATTGTCAGTACCTGTTATCTTGTCTTTTTGGCAATAGGCATTCTAACAGGTGTGGGGAAAAAAATAAATAAATTGGGGTATAGTTGCTTTCCAGTGTTGTACTGATTTCTGTTGTACAACAAAGTGAATCAGCCATTTGCATATGTATTTGTACATCCCCTTTCTCTTGAACCTCCCTCCAGCCCACCTCCATCTCGCCTGTCTAGGCCACCACAAAGCTCTGAGCTGAGCCCTCTCTGCTATAGCAGTTTCCCACTAGCTATCTGTCTTACACATGCTAGTGTCTGCCAGTCCCAGTCTTCAGTTCATCCCACCCCAGCTCCTTCGTGTCCACGTGTCATTGTGTATGTCTGCATCTACATTCCTGCCTTGAAAATAGGTTTATCTGTACCATTTTCCAGAGTGCACATATATGCATTAATATATGAAGTTTGTTTTTCTGTTTCTGACTTACCTCAGGGTTTCTATGACAGACTTTGAGTCCATTTCTGTCTCTACAAATTTGTAGAGACATAAAAATAGAAGAAGCATAAAAATTTGTAGAAACATAAAAATACAGTTTCATTCCTTTTTATGATTAAGATATTGTATATATATGCCTTGTATTTTTTCATTCATCTGTCAACAGACATTTAGGTGGCTTCCATGTCCTGACTATAACAGTAACAGTGCTGCAGTGAACACTGTGGGGTGCTTCTGTTTTTTTTGAATTACGATTTTCTCAGGGTATATGTCCAATAGTGGGAATGCTGGGTCATATGGTAGTTCTATTTTCAGGTTTTAAAGGAACCTCTGTACTGTTTTACACAGTGGCTGTACCAATTTACGTTTCATACATTCGTGCAAAACGGTTCCCTTTTCTCCACACCCTCTATAGCATTTATTTTTTGTAGATTTTAATAATGTCCATTCTGACTTTGAGAGTGATACTTATTGTAGTTTTGATTTGCATTTGCTTAATAATTAGTGATGTTGAGCATCTTTTCATGTGCCTCTTGGCCATCTTTGTATCTTTGGATTGGAGAAGTGTCCAGATCTTCCACCCATTTTGTGAGTAGGTTGTTTTTGTTTTATATTGACATGCATTGAGCTGTTTGTATATTTTGGAAATCTTTTATCCTTTTTTTATTTGCAAATATTTTCTCCCATTCTCAGGGTTGTCTTTTCATGTTGTTCATGGTATCTTTGCTCTGCAAAAGCTTTTAAATTTAATAAGATCCCATTTGTTAATTTTTTTATTTTCATTACTCTAATTGGTGAGTGAAAAAAAAATTATTGCTGCAGTTTATGTCAAAGAATATTCTGCCTGTGTTTTCCTCTAAGGGTTTTCCAGTGTCTGGTCTTACACTTAGGTCTTTAATCCATTTTGAGTTTATTCTTGTGTATGGTGTTAGGTTTTGTTCTAATTTCATTTTTTTACATGTAGCTGTCCAGTTTTCCTAGCTGCTGCTGCTAAGTTGCTTCAGTCGTGTCCAATTCTGTGCAATCCAATAGACGGCAGCCCACCAGGCTCCCCCATCCCTGGGATTCTCCAGGCAAGAACACTGGAGTGGGTTGCCATTTCCTTCTCCAATGCATGAAAGTGAAAAGCTTAGTCATGTCCGAGTTTTCCTAGCACCCCTTATTAATAAACCGTCATTTCTCCATTGTGTATTTTTGCCTTCTTTGTCGAAGATAAGGTGACTATGGGCATGTGGGTTTATCTCTGGGATTTATATTTTGTACCAATACCATACTGTCTTGATCACTGTAGCTTTGTAGTATAGTTTGAAGCCAGGGAGCCTAATTCGTCCAGCTTCATTTCTTCCTCAAGGTTGCTTTTGCTATTCAGGGTTTTTGTGTTTCTATACACATTGTAAAAAAAAATTTTGTTCTAATTTTGTGAAGACTGCATTGATAATTTGATACGAATTACATTGAATATGTAGATTGCTTTGGATAGTATAGTCATTTTCCCAATGTTGATTCTTTCAGTCTAAGAACATGATATCTCTTCTATTTGCATCATCATTGGTTTCTTTCATCAGTGTTTTATAATTTTCTGAGTACAGGTTCTTTCCTTCCTTAGATGGGTTTATTCTTGTTATTTTATTATTTTTCTTTTTTGGCTATGGCATATGGGATTGTTTCCTTAATTTCTCTTTCTGATCTTTTATTTTTAGTGTATAGGAATGTAATGAATTTCTGTACATTAATTCTGTAACCTTCAACTTTACCAAATGCATTGATTATCTCTGGTAGTTTTCTGATGACATCTTTAAAATTTACTATGTATAATATCATGTCTTCTGCAAACAGTGACAGTTTCACTTCTTTATTTCCAACTTGGATTCCTTTTATTTCTTTGATTGCTATCGCTAGGACTTCCAAGATGATATTGAATAAAATTGGCAAGATTGGACATTTGTCTTGTTTCTGATCCTAGACCCCACAGAGACTGAGCCAGACTTGCCTTTGAGTGTTAGAGTGTCTCCTGCGGAGGTACAGGTCAGCAGTGGCCTGCCGCTGGGTCTCTGGGTGTAGCAGACCTGGGTATGGCATAAGCCCTCTTGGAGGAGGTCACCATTAACCCCACCATAGAGCCACCAGAACTTACACAGGATTCGGGAAACAGACTCTTAGAGGGCACAAACAGAACCTTGTGCACACCAGGACCCAGGAGAAAGGAGCAGTGACCCCACAAGAGCCTGACCCAGACTTGCCCATGAATGTCCAGGAGTCTCCAGAGGAGGCATGGGTCAGCAGTGGCCTGCTGCAGGGTCTGGGGCACTGAGTGCAGCAGGGCATGCATGGGACCTTTTGAAAGGAGGTCACCATTATCTTCATTACTTACACCATATTTTGGCCTCAAGTCAAACAACAGGGAGGGAGTACAGCCCCGCCCATCAACAGAAAATTGAATTAAAGATTTATAGAGCATGGCCCCGCCCATTAGAACAAGACCCAGTTTCCCCCTCAGTCTCTCCCATCAGGAATCTTCCATAAGCCTCTTATCCTTATCCATCAGAGGGCAGACAGAATGAAAACCACAGTCACAGAAAACTAATCAAACTTATATGGTTCACAGCCTTGTCTAACTCAATGAAACTATGAGCTGTTCCATGTTGGGCCACCCAAGATGGTTGGGTTATGGTGGAGAGTTCTGACAAAACGTGGTCCACTGGAGAAGGGAGTGGCAAACCACTTCAGTATTCTTGCCTTGAGAGCCCCATGAACAGTATGAAAAGGCAAAAAGATAGGACACTAAAAGATGAACTCCCCAGGTTGGTAGGTGTGTAATATGCTGGTATGTTCTCCAATACGGAGAACAGTGGAGAAATAACTCCAGAAATAATAGAGATGGAGCCAAAGCAAAAACAACACCCAGTTGTGGATGTGACGGGTGATGGAAGTAAAGTCCGATGCTGTAAAGAACAATATTGCATAGGAACCTTGAATCCATGAATCAAGGTAAATTACAAGTGGTCAAACAGATGGCAAGAATGAACATCAACATTTTAGGAATCATTGAACTAAAATGGACTGGAATGGGTGAATTTAACTCAGATGACCATTGTATCTACTACTGTGGGCAAGAATCTCTTAAAAGAAATGGAGTAGCCCTCATAGTCAACAAGAGAGTCTGAAATGCAGTACTTGGGTGCAATCTCAAAAATGACAGAATGATCTCTGTTTGTTTCCAAGGCAAACCATTCAGTATCACAGTAATCCAAGTCTATGCCCCAACCAGTAACGCTGAAGAAGCTGAAGTTGAATGGTTCTATGAAGACTTACAAGAGCTTCTAGGGCTAACACCAAAAAAAGATGTCCTTTTCATTATAGGGGACTGGAATGCAAAAGTAGGAAGTCAAGAGATACCTGGAGTAACAGGCAAGTTTGGCCTTGGAGTACAAAATGAAGCAGGGCAAAGGCTAACAGAGTTTTGCCAAGAGACCGCACTGGTCATAATAAACACCCTCTTCCAACAACACAAGAGAAGACTCTACTACTCTACACATGGACATCACCAGATGGGTCAATACCGAAATCAGACTGATTGTATTCTTTGTAGGCAAAGATGGAAAAACTCGATCAGATCAGATCAGATCAGTTGCTCAGTCGTGTCCGACTCTTTGCGACCCCATGAATCGCAGCACGCCAGGCCTCCCTGTCCATCACCAACTCCCCGAGGTCACTCAGACTCACATCCATTGAGTCAGTGATGCCATCCAGCCATCTCATCCTCTGTCGTCCCCTTCTCCTCCTGCCCCCAATCCCTCCCAGCATCAGGGTCTTTTCCAATGAGTCAACTCTTCGCATGAGGTGGCCAAAATACTGGAGTTTCAGCTTTAGCATCATTCAGCAAAAATAAGACCGGGAGCTGACTGTGGCTCAGATCATGAACTCCTTATTGCAAATTCAGACTTAAATTGAAGAAAGTAGGGAAAACCACTAGACCATTCAGGTATGACCTAAATCAAATCCCTTACAATTGTACAGTGGAAGTGACCAATAGAATCAAGGGATTAGATCTGATAGAGTGCCTGAAGAACTATGGATGGAGGTTTGTGACATTAAACAGGAGGCAGTGATCAAGACCATGCCCAAGGAAAAGAAATGCAGAAAGGCAAAATGGTTGTCTGAGGAGGCCTTACAAATAGCTGAGAAAAGAAGAGAAGCTAAAGGCAAAGGAGAAAAGGAAAGATATACCCATTTGAATGCTGAGTTTCAAAGAATAGCAAGGAGAGATTAGAAAGCCTTCCTCAGTGATCAGTGCAAAGAAATAGAGGAAAACAATAGAATGGGAAAGACTAGAGATCTCTTCAAGAAAATTAGAGATACCAAGGGAACATTTCATGCAAAGGTGGGCTCAATAAAGGACAGAAATGGTATGGACCTAACAGAAGCAGAAGATATTAGGAAGAGGTATACAAAAAAGATCTTCATTACCCAGACAACCACGATGATGTGATCACTCACCTAGATTGAAGGCGGGAGGAGAAGGCGACAACAGAGCATGAGATAGTTGGATGTCATCACTGAGTCGATGGACATGAGTTTAAGCAAGTTCCAGGAGTTGTTGATGAACAGGGAAGCCTGGCGTGCTGCAGTCCGTGAGGTCACAAAGAGTTGAACGTGACTGAGCAACTGAACTGATCCTAGAAGAAATACTTTCACTTTTCATTTTTGAGTATGATATTATCTGTGGGTTTGGCATATATGGCCTTTGTTATTTTAGGAAGATTCTTTCTTTGCCCAGTTTCTGGAGTTTTTTTTTTAATTATGTTTTTCAGTCACCGAGTTGTGTCTGACTGTCTCTGACCCTATGGCCTGGTAGCACGCCAGGCCTCCCTGTTCCTTACCATCTCCCAGAGTTTGCCCAAGTTCATGTCCATTGCATAGATCATGCCATCCAGCCATCTCAACCTCTGATGTCCTCTTCTCCTTGCCCTCAATCTTCCCCAGTGTCAGATACTTTTCCAATGAGTCACTGTTTGTATCAGGTGACCAAAATACTGGAACTTCAGCTTCAGCATCAGTCCTTCCAGTGAGTTTTCATGGTTGATTTCCTTTAACATTGACTGGTTTAATCTCCTTGCTGTCCTAGGGACTCTCAGGAGTCTTCTCCAGCACCACAGTTCAAAGGCATCAAAACTTTTGCGCTCTGCTTTCTTTATGGTCCAGGTCTCACAACCACACGTGACCACTGGAAGGACCATAACCTTGACTCTGTGGACCTTTGTCGGCAGAGTGATGTCTCTCCTTTTCAACACACACTCTAGGTTTGTCATAGCTTTCCTGGCCAAGAAGTGATCATCTTCTGAGTTCATGGCTGTAGTCATCATCTTCAGTGATATTAGAGCCCCTGAAGAGGAAATCTTTCACTGCTGCTACCTTTTCCCCTTCTACTTGCCATGAAGTAATGGGGCCAGATGCCATGATCTTTTTTTTTTTTTTTTTAAATTTTTAGTTTTAAGCTGGCTTTTTCACTCTCCTTCACCCTCATCAAGAGGTTCTATAGTTCCTCTTCACTTTCTGCCATTAGAGTGGTGTCATCCACATATCTGAAGTTGTTGATGTTTCTCCCAACTGTTTTGATTCCAGCTTGTAACTCATCTAGCCCTGCATTTCTCATGATGTGCTTAGCATTAAATAAACAGAGTGACAACAGACAGCCCTGTCGTTCTCCTTTCTCAATCCCGTACCAATGAGTTGTTCCATGCAAGGTTCTAACTGTTGCTTCTTGACCTGAATACAGCTTTCTCAGGAGACAGGTAAGATTGTCTGGTATTCCCATCTCTTTTAAGAGCTTTCCACAGTTTGTTATGATCCATAAAGTCAAAGGCTTTAGTGTAGTTGATGAAACAGAAGTAAATGTTTTTCTGGATTTCCCATGCTTTCTCTATGATCCAGCGAATGCTGGCAATTTGATCTCTGGCTCCTCTTCCTTTTCTAAACCCAGCTTGGATGTCTGG
Source organism: Tragelaphus eurycerus (assembly GCA_935064755.1). NCBI lineage: Eukaryota > Metazoa > Chordata > Mammalia > Artiodactyla > Bovidae > Tragelaphus > Tragelaphus eurycerus. Next base: position 2,166,126 of record CAKXYN010000060.1, read on the forward strand.
GAGTTCTTGGTTCGCATAATGCTGAAGCCTAGCATGCATGATTTTAAGCATGACCTGACTAGCATAGAAGATGCCTGCAATTGTCCGATGGTTTGAACATTCTTTAGTACTGTCCTCCTTGGGAATTGGGATGAGGATTGACCTTTTCCAGTCCTGTGGCTACTGCTGAGTCTTCCATATCTGCTGACATGTTGAATGCAACACCCTGATAACATCATCTTTTAGGGTTTTAAACAGCTCTACTGGAATTCCATTGCATCCACCAGCTTCGTCCACAGCAGTGCTTCCTATGGGCCACTTCACACTCTAGAATGTCTGGCTGTGGGTGACTGACCACACCATTGTAGTTATCTGGTTAATTAAGATCTTTTTTGTACAATTTTGTGTATTCTTTCCATCTCTTCTGAATCTCTTCTGCTTCCACCAGGTCTCTATCATAATTTCTTTTATTATGCTCATCTTTGGGTGAAGTGTTCCCTTGATATTTCCAGTTTTCCTGAAGAGATCTTTAGTCTTTCCCCTTCTGTTGTATTCTCTATTTTATGCATTGTTCATTGAAGAAAGCCTTCCTGTCTCTCCTTGTTATTCTTTGGAACTCTGCGTTTAGTTGGGCGTGCCTTTCCCTTTCTCCCTTCCTTTTCACTTCTCTTCTTTCTTCAGCTATTCGTAAAGCCTCCCCTCAGATAACCACTTTGCCTTCTTCCTCTTCTTTTTCTTTGGGATGGTTTTGTTTGCTGCCTTCTGTACCGTATTATGGACCTCTGTCCATAGTTCTTAAGGCACACTGTTTACTAGATCTAATCCCTTGTATCTATTCATCACCTTCATTGTATATTCATCAGTTCAGTTCAGTTGCTCAGTCGTGTCCAACCTGCGACCCCATGGGCTGTAACCCGCCAGGCCTCCCTGTCTTCACCAACTCCTGGAGTTTAGTCAAACTCATGTCCATTGAGTCAGTGATGCTGTCCAACCATTTCATCCTCTGTTGTCCCCTTCTCCTCTTGCCTTTAATCTTTTCCAACATCAGGGTCTTTTCCAGTGAGTCAGCTCTTTGTGTCAGGTGGCCAAAGTATTAGAGTTTCAGATTCAGCGTCAGTCTTTCCAATGAATATTCAGGACTGATTTCCTTTAGGATGGACTGGTTAGATCTCCTTGCAGTCCAAGGGACTCTCAAGAGTCTTCTCCAACACCACAGTTCAAAAGCATCAATTCTTTGGCGCTCAGCTTTCATTATAGTCCAACTGTCATATCCATACATGACTACTGGAAAAACCCCATAGCTTTGACTAGATGGACCTTTGTTGGCAAAGTAATGTCTCTGCTTTTTAATATGCTGTCTAGGTTGGTCATAGCTTTTCTTCCTTCCAAGGAGCAAGAGTTTTTTAATTTCATGGCTGCAGTCACCATGAAATACAGTGATTTTGGAGCCCCACAAAATAAAGTCTGTCACTGTTTCCATTGTTTCCCCATCTATTTGCCATGAAGTGATAGGACCAGATGATCTTAGTTTTCTGAATGTTGAGTTTTAAGCCAACTTTTTCACCCTCCTCTTTTACTTTCATCAAGAGGCTCTTTCGTTGTTCGCTTTCTGACATAAATGTGGTGTCTTCTGAATATCTGAGGTTATTGATATTTCTCCTGACAATCTTGATTCCAGCTTGTGCTTCATCCAGCCTGGCATTTCGCATGATGTACTCTGCATATAAGGTAAATAAGCAGGGTGACAATATACAGCCTTGACGTACTCTTTTCCCAGTTTGGAACCAGTCTGTTGTTCCATGTCCAGTTCTGTTACTTCTTGACCTGCACACAGATTTCTCAGGAGGCAGGTAAGATGATCTGATATCCCCATCTCTTTAAGATTTTTTCCACAGTTTGTTGTGATCCACACAGTCAAAGGCTTTGGCATAGTCAATAAAGCAGAAATAGATGTTTTTCTGAAACTCTATTGCTTTTTCCATGATCCAGCAGATGTTGGCAATTTGATCTCCAGTTCCTCTGCCTTTTCTAAATCCAGCTTGAACATCTGGAAGTTCATGGTTCACATACTGTCGTAGCCTGGCTTGGAGAATTTTGAGCATTACTTTACTAGCATGTGAGACGAGTGCAATTGTGCGGTAGTTTGAGCATTCCTTGGCATTGCCTTTCTTTGGGATTGGAATGAAAACTGACCTTTTCCATTCCTGTGGCCACTGCTGAGTTTTCCAAATTTGCTGGCATATTGAGTGCAGCACTTTCACAGCATCATCTTTCAGGATTTGAAATAGCTGAACTGGAATTCCATCACCTCCACTAACTTTGTTCGTAGTGATACTTCCTAAGGCCCACTTGACTTTGGATCCCAGGATGTCTGGCTCTAGGTGAGTGATCGCACCATCATGATTATCTGGGTCATGCAGATCTTTTCTGTGTAGTTCTTCTGTGTATTCTTGCCATCTCTTCTTAATATCTTCTGCTTCTGTTACCATTTCTTTCCTTTATTGTGTCCATCTTTGCATGAAATAGGGGATTTGATTTAAGTTCTACCTGGCTGGGCTAGTGGTTTTCCCTGTTTTCTTTAGTTTAAGCCTGAATTTTGCAATGAGAAACTGATGATCTGAGCCACAGTCAGCTCCAGTCTTGTTTTTGCTCACTGTATACAGCTTCTTAAGTTTGATTTCAGTATTGATCATTTGGGAATGTCCATGTGTGAAGTCATCTCTTGTGCTGTTGTAAAAGGGTGTTTGCTATGACCAGAGCATTCTTTTGGCAAAATTCAGTTAGCCTTTGCCTTGCTTCATTTTGTACTCCAAGGCCAAACCTGCTGGTTACTCCAGGAATCTCTTTACTTCCTACCTTTGTATTCCAATCCCCAAAGATGAATAGAACATATTTTTTTTTTTTTTTTTTGGTGTGTGTTCTAGGAGGTCTTCTAGGTCTTCTGATCAACTTCAGCCTCTTCAGCATTGGTGGTAGGGGCATAGACCTGAATTATTGTGATGTTGAATGACTTGCATTGAGTCATTCTCAAACGAACTGAGATCATTCTGTCATTTTTGAGGTTGCACCCAAGTACTGCATTCCAGACTCTCTTGTTGATTATGAGGGGTACTCCACTTATTCTATGGGAGTCTTTACCCACAGTAGTAGATACAATGGTCATCTGAATTAATTTGCCCATTCCCGTTCATTTAGTTCACGGATTCCTGAGATGTCGACATTTATTCTTACCATCTTCTGCTTGACCACATCTAATTTACCTTGATTCATGGACCTCACATTCCAGGTTCCTGTGCAGTACTGTTCTTTGCAGCATTGGAAATCACTTTCATCACCAGACACATCCACAACTGAGGGTTGTTTTCACTTTGGCCCAGCCACTTCATTCTTTCTGGGGCTATTAGTAGTTGCCCTCCACTCTTCCTGAGTGCAATGTTGGATACCTTCTGACCTGGGGGACTCATCCTTTGCTGTCACCTTTTGTCTTTTTGTACAGTTCATGGCCTCCTCGGCAAGTATACTGGGGTGGTCTGCCATTTCCTCCTCCGCTGGACTGCGTTTTGTCAGGACTCTCCAGTATGACCTGTCCATTCTGGGTGGCCCTACATGGTATGGCTCATAGCTTCACTGAGTTATGCACATCACTTTGCCATGACAAGGCAGTATCCATGAAGGGTTTTTTTTTTTTAATCATCAGGTCAGTTCAGATCAGTCACTCAGTCGTGTCCGACACTTTGTGACCCGATGAATCTCAGCACACCAGGCCTCCCTGTCCATCACCAACAACCAGAGTTCACTCAGACTCACGTCCATCAGGTCAGTGTGCCATCCAGCCATCTCATCCACTGTCGTCCCCTTCTCCTCCTGCTCCCAATCCCTCCCAGCATCAGAATCTTCCAATGAGTCAACTCTTCGGATCAGATGGCCAAAGTACTGTAGTTTCAGTTTTAGCATCATTTCTTCCAAAGAAATCCCAAGGCTGATCTCCTTTAGAATGGACTGGTTGGATCTCCTTGCAGTCCAAGGGACTCTCAAGAGTCTTCCCCAACACCACAGTTCAAAAGCATCAATTCTTCGGCACTCAGCTTTCTTCACAGTCCAACTCTCGCATCCATACATGACAACAAGAAAAACCATAGCCTTGACTAGGCGAACCTTTGTTGGCAAAGTAATGTCTCTGCTTTTTAATATACTATCTAGGTTGGTCATAACTTTACTTCCAAGGAGTAAGCATCTTTTAATTTCATGGCTGCAGTCACCATCTGCAGTGATTTTGGAGCCCAGAAAAATAAAGTCTGACACTGTTTTCACTGTCTCCCCATCTATTTCCCAAGAAGTGATAGGACCGGATGCCATGATTTTTGTTTTCTGAATGTTGAGCTTTAAGCCAACTTTTTCACTCTCCACTTTCACTTTCATGAAGAGGCTTTTTAGTTCTTCACTTTCTGCCATAAGGGTGATGTCATCTGCATGTCTGAGGTTATTGATATTTCTCCCGGCAGTCTTGATTCCAGCCTGTGCTTCTTCCAGCTCAGCGTTTCTCATGATGTACTCTGCATAGAAGTTAAATAAGCAGGATGACAATATATAGCCTTGACGAACTCCTTTTCCTATTTGGAACCAGTCTGTTGTTCCATGTCCAGTTCTAACTGTTGCTTCCTGACCTGCATACAGATTTCTCAAGAGGCAGATCAGGTGGTCTGGTATTCCCATCTCTTTCAGAATTTTCCACAGTTGATTGTGATGCACACAGTCAAAGGCTTTGGCATAGTCAATAAAGCAGAAATAGATGTTTTTTTGGAACTCTTTTGCTTTTATGATGATCTAGCAGATATTTGCAATTTGATCTCTGGTTCCTCTGCCTTTTCTAAAACCAGCTTGAACATCTGGAAGTTCACAGTTCATGTACTGCTGAAGCCTGGCTTGGAGAATTTTGAGCATTACTTTACTAGCATGTGAGACGAGTGCAATTGTGTGGTAGTTTGAGAATTCTTTGGCATTGCCTTTCTTTGGGATTGGGATGAAAACTGACCTTTTCCATTCCTGTGGCCACTGCTGAGTTTTCCAAATTTGCTGGCATATTGAGTGCAGCACTTTCACAGCATCATCTTTCAGGATTTGAAATACCTCAACTGGAATTTCATCACCTCCACTAGCTTTGTTCATAGTGATGCTTTCTAAGGTCCTCTTGACTTGACATTCCAGGATGTCTGGCTCTAGGTGAGTGATCGCACCATCGTGATTATCTGGGTAGTGAAGCTCTTTTTTGTACAGTTCTTCTGTGTATTCTTGCCACCTCTTCTTAATATCTTCTGCTTCTGTTAGGTCTATACCATTTCTGTCCTTTATCGAGCCCATCTTTGCATGAAATGTTCTCTTGGTGTCTCTAATTTTCTTCAAGAGATCTCTAGTCTTTCCCATTCTGTTGTTTTCCTCTATTTCTTTGCACTGATCACTGAGGAAGGCTTTCTTATCTCTTCTTGCTATTCTTTGGAACTCTGCATTCAGATGCTTATGGGTGTTAAATCTTGTCTAAAGCTTTTTCTGTATCTATTGAGATTATCATGTAGTTTTTATTCTGCAGTTGAATAATGAAACAAATTTTTATTTATTTATGTTTTTGGCTGTGCAACCATATAACTTGCAGTATTTCAGTTCCCCAGCCAGGGACTGAATCCAGGCCATAGAAGTGAAAGCTCAGAATCCTGACCACTACGACACTGGGGAACTCTCCTCTTTACTTTGTCCATGTGGTATATCACACTGACTGATATGCAGATATGAAAAATCCTTACATCTCTTAATAATGTTGTATGATCCTTTTAATGTGCTGTGTGTTCAATTAGCTAGTATTTTGTTGAGGATTTTTGTGTCAGTGTTCATCAGTGACATTGGCCTGTAATTTTTTTTGTGTGTGTGATATCTTTGGTTTTTATGTCAGAGTGATGGTGGCCTCACAGAATGAGTTTGGGAGTGTTCCTTCTGAAATCTCTTGGAAGTTTCAGAAGGATAGGTGTTAACTCTTCACTAAATGTTTGATAGAATTCATGTGTGAAGCCATCTGATCCTGAATTTTTGTTTGTGAAAGTTTTCTTTTCATTAGTAGTTTATTGATCAATGGTTTGATATAAAGTTATTTTATATCTTCAGAGTTTTGCCTAAATGGAGTCACAAGCATTACAAAGTTTTTCTCTTAAAGAAAGCATAGTCGGCAAGTTGGGAGAGACCAACCTAGCAGTAGTGGCATTTGAGAATAAGTTAACAAAAAGTTTAGTATTACCATTTATTGATGACAAAACACCAAGTTTTACTTACATTCCATGGGGAGAAAAAAATTCCACTTAAACAATGAATCGAACTGGCAAGGCTACTGGGCTTTCCATCTGGACTGTATCAGGACCTCACGGCACACATATCTGGGCAGAGCAACACAACACCAAAAGCAACACAATTGCAGAGATAAACATGGGTCACTTTTTAAAGCCCTAGGTGGACATAATCAACAGTATAAAGCACTCAAGGAAAGTCAGTCTGCAGTTATACATGTGCTACATGGAGACCGTATCCTGCAGTGTAGTACGAGCTTTGTCTAGAGTCATATGCATATACACACAATTTGTTTAATAATCTTTAAAGATCAAAGTTCATTTAATTCCTCTTACATTAACAAAAATAAAAATAGAAAAGGAACCAAATGATCATTTTTAAGTTTAAAATTCCAAAACTGGCCCCCTCCCTCCGGTGGTGGCGCCGGGTTGCAGCGCCGGTCGTGGCGGTTTCGTTGCCCGAAGCCGGGAGCGCGGAGTCGTCCCCGGGGGAGGCGGCCAGGCTATGATTGCGGGTCCCCGGCGGCCCGCTCCGGCCAAACAGAGTCTCTGTCTCAGCTGGTGTCCGCGCTCGAGCGCTCGTCTCAGCCCAATCCCGCGGCGCAGTTGGCGGCGGCGCCCCCGGCGCGCCCCCTCCTTCGATGGCGGCAGAGATCCAGCCCAAGCCTCTGACCCGCAAGCCGATCCTGCTGCAGCGGGTCGAGGGCTCTCAGGAGGTGGTGAACATGGCCGTGATCATGCCCAAGGAGGAGGGTGTCATCAGTGTCTCGGAGGACAGATTAGAGAATTGACCTTGTCTCATTGGAAGCCTCCGGGTCAAGAGATAACTAACTAAACCCTTTCAGCTGAAAGCCAAAGAGAGTTCAGAAGAAACCAGGAGTGCAGCAAATTGAACAGCTGTTGAAGTAGCTGTGTTTTGGCTTCCTGTGATGTGTTCATTTATTACTGAGTTAGGACTCAGAAATGATACATCTCATCTAAGTTATGAAAATCAGATAACTAACCTCTTTATATGACTGACTGTGCTTTTCTTTTTAGCTGGTGGATATACCTGTGATATGAAGCTATTGGGGGATTTTATGTGTTGTCTATTAGTTATTAAATTTTTAATCTTTTCCTCAGTTTCTAAGGATCAACTTATATTTTAAGTAATTGTAATAATAATTCCTCTGAAGGGTGTTTATATTTTAAATAAGATAATATAACCATAATAAAGAATAATCGCTCATATATATCTCAGCACAGACTGTGTCGTATGTATTTCTCTCTAGCAGTTTTCCTAATGTAAGTTTCAAAAATAGGACTGTAATCATACACTTTTCTGTTCTTGTCCCCTAGTTAAAATTGTGCCACCGGGTCCCTAGTCTTTAATCATTTTAAGTGGTTGTATATCTTTCCTTCGGTATTCACCCATATTTATTGAATGCTTGTACTATATGAATTTGCTCCCGGAACTCATCATGAACAAGACATCCTACTTTCAAGGTACTGATTACTAGTGGGTACAGCATTGATGATTATCCATCACCTACTGTTGACTGTTTATTTTCAGCTTTTTAAATGTTATGATGAACATTGTTGTGCATGTAGCTGTTTTTCCTTCCAGATTTTAGATGATTTCTTTAGGAATAATTGTAAGAAGGTTGCCATATTGCTTTCTGAAAGGCTTGTGCCACTTTATAATATTTACAGTGACATAGGAAGTATTAGTTTTCTAAATCTGAACAGCCACTGGGATTATTATTTAAAATTTTGGGGGGAGGAGGTTAAATTGGGAGATTGGGATGGACATATGCACACTGCTCTATATGTAATAGATAACTAATAAGAACCTACTGTACAACCCAGGGAATTCTATTCAATACTCAATAATGACTTATATGCGAAAAGAATCTAAAGAGTGGATATATGTGTATGTGTAACTGATTCACCTTGCTGTACACCTGAAACTAACACAACATTGTAAATCAACTGTACTCCAATAAAAATTTAAAAAATAAAAAATTTCTTCACAATTACTTAATAAATTATGGCACTTCATTGAAAAAAAAAAAAATTCCAAAACTACCCGATTTGTAAAACTGTGGGAGACAACATCAAAGTTGGACTGTTTCAGCTGAACCAGAAGGCACACAGTTTACATCACTGAAATGGTCCTGGGTTAGTCCAGGGGAATAAAAATGTGTAACCACATACACAGGGATATCATCTTTGCTAATTAGATTACTGATTAAGTCAGTCTCAGACAAATTTCTAAACTGTGCTTTGTAACTAGATGCAATTGATAAACTCAAACGAAAATTTATATAGTGCCATTTCAATCAAAAGAAAATAATGAAACTAAGAATACGTATTTCTTTTGGAAGAGAGCAGTGGTGACTGTGGGTACCGTGGGAGGAGTGCACCAGAGCACGCCAAGAAGGTCCTCTGGCCGAGGAAGAAGCATTTGATTTTCTCTGGTGCTTTCAGCTCTGGGGCCAGACTAAGGCCTTTCTCCAACCTAAGTCCAGGATTTGTCCTGAAGTGTTTGTGTGAACCAGTTTGAGAAGGGGGCTTGCTTTTTGTTTCTTCTTTCACACAGCAAGGAAAAAAAATAGTAAAAACACCCAAAACAAACAAACAAAAACCCCACCAAAACCAAGCACCAGGGTGACTGGGGGCATGGACCTGCTGGTTTCCCAGTGGATCCAGGGCTGCTTGGCAAACCCACCTGGCCCCCAGCAGCTGCTGCTTATGGACGGCAACCACAGCACGTGTGAGCAGCTATGCCGACTCCTCAGGGTCCTGCCTTCGTTACTGTTGCTTTCTCTAGTCCTTTGGGGAGGTATCAGAAATTCCAATTTTTCAAAGCAATTTCAGTATTTTCAGTATATATTTGGAGAGTTTTCAGTGGTCCATGGCCAAATAAGGTTCAGCACCTCCCACACACAGACACTGGCCCATTTCCTGTTCTTGGCACCTCTGTATCTTGTTGGTCCACCTCCGACAGCAACTTTAAGATGTTCAGTGCAGCCGTCTCATGGCAGAACTCCACATTCTTTCCAATACTGTGGCTGATCAGAGGTGGCTGAGAGGAACAATCGATAAGAGATACAAGTTCGTTCTTATTTTGGGGGAAGTCTTTATATTCGACCTGGAATCCCTGAGCTCTTGAAGGATAGTCCAGCTGCTCAGAGGGTATCACGAGAGGTACATGGCATACATGACCTGAAGAGATGTTATTCTTTAAAGTGGTCTCGGCTGTCAGCTAGGTGCTCCCGTACAACAATTCACAGACTGTCGTGAGAGCTCCCATGGACGTTGGCAGGACTCGGAGCTACCCTGGTGAAACCTTTGGTGTGATGTCCTTGACTCCTACAGCCTGGGCAACCTGGAGCACCGTGGGAAGGATTCCACGGGCAGCTGCTGATGACTGAGAGAAGGCGCCCTAAAGTCCTCTCTATTGCTAGTGCTGTTTTCATCCCTGGAGGCAGGTTCAAAAAAAGGTCGCTGTTCTCCCATCCCCTGGTTTCTTTGTTGGTGTCCTCCTCTGATTTGAGGGCTGGTTTGGTGGGCTGAGCCTGTGGGACTTTGAAACCTAGGATCTCCAGCATGTCCTTGTCTGCACCGCGTTTGGCCACCCTCTTCTTGGTTCCTGATCCTTCTGTGGCGTGTTTTCCCACCTTCACCTGCCTCACAGACTCCCCACGGCGTGGGAGGCCTCTTCAACGGGGAGCAGGTACTCTGGCTCCTCCTTGCTTTTTGCCTGCTGGGTCTGGGCCGGTCTGCTAATCGGGTTCATCCCCTGGCCGTACTCTGGATGCTTTGTAGCCTGACTATGGGTTTTGTTTTCTTTCGATTCCAGGCTTCACTTGCTCAACTGTAGGCAGTGGCAGTAATTTCTTCAGCTCCTCAAGAACAGCTCTAGGAGTGTTTTTCTTTGAAATCCTCTTGCCCTTCTCTTTGCTTTCCCCACCAACACCCCAACTGACACCCTGGTCACAGAGCTCCTCATGTGGGGTGGGCCACTCTCCCGGGCATCCAGCTTTAGAGGGAAAGGTTCAAAATTCACAGGCAAGGTCTGTTTAAGTGCAATCTCAAACATTTATTTCAGGTTTATTGAGATTTTCTTCCTCTGCTTCTCTTCCATTCACCTCCAGCCTCTTGGGGTGTGGGGGTGGGCTTCATTCTGCAGGATCCTCAAAACTTTTGCGACATTATCATGTTTTGTAGCCTGTCTTGTCTTTCCCATTGTTGTCCTCCCACAGAAAGTTCGATAAAGTAAAGATAGTACTGGAAATGGGTAAAAGTACCTGAGGCGATAAGCACTTCCTCTCATGTTATAACTATAGGTGGACTGCATCCAAGAGTAAGGGTTGACAGGTTTATCCACTGGCTTTCCCCCCAAGTTTCATGTACAGTGCATTCAGCTCTACAGTAGGGGTTATGCTTTCTTACAGTGAACTGGACCTTGCTCACACTAAATCTTATACTCAGGCTGAATCTGGTTGAAAAGGGCTAACTCATTCACAAGACGCATTGGTGCTTTCTCTTTGGGGTGTGCCAGGTTAGAAGGAACTGTCTGTTGTCCCGAGCTTGTCCCCTGGCTGGTGGTCCCGGGTGGCAGAGTGATGGTGAGGAGGGGAAAGAGGGAGAAGGAAGGGAAGGTGGGTGGGAAGCAGAGTGTCCTCAGAGGAGACCGGCGCCACCAGGCTTGGGATTAGAGGAAGGTGCAGTGAAGCCAGATGTGGCCATTGCCGGCACAACACTGAAGCTATAAAAGTCTTAAAATCAGTTTCAGTTTCTGTATTTGTGATTGGTCTGTTCATATTTTCTATGTCCTCCGGGTTCAGTCTTAGAAGATTGTATGGTTCTAAGAATTTGTCTGTTCCTTCTAGGTTGTCCATTTTATTGGCATATAGTTGCTTGTAGTAGTCTCTTATGATCCTTTGTATTTCTGTGTGTCAGCTGTAACTTCCCCTTTTTCATTCCTAATACTACTGATTTGAGCCCTCTCCTTTTTTTTTTTTTTTTTTCTTGAATCTGGCTAAAGGTTCCTTTTTTCTAGGAGCCAGCATTTAGTTTCATTGATCTTTTCTATTGTTTTCTTCATCTGTTTGATTTATTTCTGCTCTGATCATCATGATCTCTTTCTTTCTACTGACTTCAAGTTTTGTTTGTTGATCTTTCTCTAGGTTGCTTTAGGTGTAAGGTTTGGTTGGTTGGTTGAGGTTTTTCTTGCTTCCTGAAGCAGGCTACAGGCGGCAGCCTGGCCGTGCTGCCTCCTCTGAGGCCACTCTGCCTCTCCTCTCCGGCCACCCCTTCCTCCTCTGTCCTGCCCTCCTGATTGTTTCAGTCACCCATGGCCACTGGCTGGGAGATGAGCTCGGGGCAGCAGCCATTTCCTTCTAACACGGCACACCCCAAAGAGAAAGCCTCAGTGTCTTGTGAATGAGTTATCCCATTTCAGCAGAATTCAACCTGAGCATGAGCTTATAGCAATAGAAGTTTATGGCAGGCTATAAACTTCCATCTTAGAACTTCTTTTGCTGTATCCCATAGGTTTTAGATTGTTATATTTTCTTTTGTCTCAAGGCATTTTTTTAATTCCCTCTTTGATTTGTTCAGTGATCTATTGATCGTTCAATACCATATTGTTTGGCCTTCACATGTTTTTCTTTTTTTTTTTCTTTTACAGTTTTTTTTTTTTTTTTCCTTGTAGTTGATGTCTAATGTCATAGCATTGTGGTTGGAGAAGTTGGTTATTATGTTGTCAGTTTTCTTAAATTTACCCAGGTTTACTTTGTGGCCCAGCCTGTGATCTGCCCTGGAGAATGTTCCATGTGCACTTGAGAAGAATGTATATTCTGCCACTTTCAGATGGACTGTTTTGTAAATACCAGTTAAGCCCATGATGCTTTTTGTGTCATTTAAGGCCTGTATTTCCTTACTGGTTTTCTGTCTGGATGATCTGTGCACTGACGTTAGTGGGGTGTTATAGTCCACCATCATTATTATGTTACTGTTGATTTCTCCTTCTGTGGCTGTCAACATTTGCCTTATATATTGAAATGCTCCTATGTCGGGTGCAAATTCAATAACAATTGTTATATCTTCTTAGATTGATCCCTTGATCATTATGTATTGTCCTTTATCTCTTTTAACAGTCTTATTTTTAACTCTATTTTGTCTGATATGAGTATTCCTACTCCACCTTTCTTTTGATTTCCATTTGCATGGAATATCTTTTTCCATCCCTTCACTTTCAGTCTATATGTGTCCCTAGATCTGAAGTGAGTCTCTGATAGACAACATATATACAGGTCTTGTTTTTGTATCCATTCAGTCAGTCTGGGTCTTTTGGTTGGAACATTTACTACATTTACATTTAAGGTAATTATCAACATGTATGTCCTTCAGTTCAGTTCAGTCGTGTCTGACTCTTTGTGACCCCATGAATCGCAGCACGCCAGGCCTCCTTGTCCATCACCAACTCCCGGAATTCACTCAGACTCACATCCATCGAGTCAGTGATGCCATCCAGCCATCTCATCCTCTGTCGTCCCCTTCTCCTCCTGCCCCCAATCCCTCCCAGCATCAGAGTCTTCTCCAATAAGTCAACTCTTCGCATGAGGTGGCCAAAGTACTGGAGTTTCAGCTTTAGCATCATTCCTTCCAAAGAACACCCGGGGCTGATCTCCTTCAGAATGGACTGGTTGGATCTCCTTGCAGTCCAAGGGACTCTCAAGAGTCTTCTCCAACACCACAGTTCAAAAGCATCAATTCTTTGGTGCTCAGCTTTCATCACAGTCCAACTCTCACATCCATACATGACCACAGGAAAAACCATAGCCTTGACTAGACAGACCTTTGTTGGCAAAGTAATGTCTCTGCTTTTGAATATGCTATCTAGGTTGGTCATAACTTTCCTTCCAAGGAGTAAGCGTCTTTTAATTTCATGGCTCCAGTCACCATCTGCAGTGATTTTGGAGCCCCCCAAAATAAAGTCTGACACTGCTTCCACTGTTTCCCCATCTATTTCCCATGAAGTGATGGGACCGGATGCCATAATCTTCATTTTCTGAATGTTGAGCTTTAAGCCAACTGTTTCACTCTCCTCTTTCACTTTCATCAAGAGGCTTTTTAGTTCCTCTTCACTTTCTGCCATAAGGGTGGTGTGTCCTTATTGTTTTCTTAATTGTTTGGATTTGTTTTTGTAGGTCTTTCCCCTTCCCTTCCTCTTTTGTTTTCTTCTCTTGTGATATCATGACTATCTTTAGTGTTGTGTTTGGATTGCTTTTTCTTTTTTGTGTGTGTATCTATTACAGATTTTTGGTTTACATGACGTTTTAATATAGCAGTCTATGTATATACAAGTTTAAGTTGCTGGTCTCTTATTTCAAATGCATATGCAATATCCAGCATTTGTATTCTCCTCCCCTCACAGTTGCTGGCCTTGATATCGTATTTGTGTATGTGGATGATTTCCTAGCTTTATTGTATGTTTTATCTTTACTGGTGTGCTTTCCCATTAGTACTTTTCTTTGTCTCTAGTTGTGTTCTTTTCCATCAGAGAAGTTCCTTTAGCATTTGTTGTAAAGCTGGTTTGATAGTGCTAAATTCTCTTTAACTTTTACTTTTTGGTATAACTTTTCATCTCTATGTTGAATCTGAATGAAACCTTACTGGGTAGCGTATTCTTGGTTGGTTTCTTTCTTTCATCACTTTAAATATATTATGCCACTCTCTTCTGGCCTGCAGCATTTCTGCTGGAAAAAATGAGCTGATAAACTTACAGGAATTCTTTTGTATGTTGTTTCTTTTCCTTTAATATTTATCTTTAATTTTTGTTAATTTGATTGTCTTAGTGTGTTCCTCCTTGGGCTTATCCTGCATGGGATTCTGCACTTCCTAGACTTGAGTGTCCCTTCTCATGTTAGGGATGTTTTAGGCTATTACCTCTTCAAATAATTTCTCAGGCCCTTTCTCTCACTCTCCTCCTTCTGGGACCCCTATAATGTGAATGTCAGTTCATTTAATGTTCCAGAGGTCTCTTAGGCTGTCCTCACTTCTTTTCATTCTTTTTTCTTTATTCTATTCCCCAGCAGTGATTTCCATCAGTCTATCTTTCAGCTCACTTATTCATTCATCTGTCTCAATTATTCTGCTGTCAATTGATTCTAGTGTATTTTTCAGGTTAGTTATTGTATGGTTTAGCTCTGTTTGTTTTTTAAGGCTCTAGCTCTTCATTAAACATTTCTTGTATCCTCTCTGTCTGTGCCAACATTCTTTTTCCAAAATCTTAGATTACCTTTACTGTCATTACTCTGAATTCTTTTTCAGATAGATTGCCTGTCTCCACTTCATTTAGTTGTTGTTCTGGGATTTTATCTTGTTCCTTCATCTGACATGTATTTCTCTGCTGTCTGATTTTGTCTAATTATCTGTATTTGTGGTCTTCATTCCTCAGGCTGCAGGATTGTAATTCTTCGGGTTCTGGTGTCTCCTCCATAGTGTGTGAGATTGGTCTTGTGCAGACTTTGTGGTGGGAGGGACTGGTGCCTGCCCACTGGTTGGTGAAGCTGGATCTTAACCCTCTGGTAGGCAGGGCCATGTCAAAGGGTGTCGTTATAGGTGGTTTTTGGCTCAGGGCAACTTTAGGCTGTGAAGAGATACCCCATGTCCAAGGTAAGAGAAACTAAAGTGAGACGGTAGGTGTTGCAAGAGGGCATCAGAGGGCAAACACACTGAAACCATAATCACAGAAAACTAGCCAGTCTGATCAAACGGACCACAGCCTTGTCTGACTCAATGAAACTAAGCCATGCTGTGTGGGGCTACCCAAGACGGACGGGTCATGGTGGAGAAGTCTGACAGAATGTGGTCCACTGGAGAAGGGAGTGGCAAACCACTTCAGTATTCTTGCCTTGAGAATACCATGAACAGTATGAAAAGGCAAAATGATAGGATACTGAAAGAGGAACTCTCCAGGTTGGTAGGTGCCCAATATGCTACACGAGATCAGTGGAGAAATAACTCCAGAAAGAATGAAGGGATGGAGCCAAAGCAAAAACAAAACCCAGTTGTGGATGTGACTGGTGATAGAAGCAAGGTCCAGTGCTGTAAAGACCAATATTGCATAGGAACCGGGAATGTTAGATCCATGAATCAAGGCAAATTGCAAGTGGTCAAACAGGAACTGGCAATAGTGAACATAGACATTCTAGGGATCAGCGAACTAAAATGGCCTGGAATGGGTGAATTTAACTCAGATGACCATTATATCTACTACTGTGGGCAGGAATCCCTTAGAAGAAATGGAGTGGCCATCATGGTCAACAAAGGAGTCCAAAATGCAGTACGTGGATGCAATCTCAAAAACGACAGAATGATCTCTGTTCATTTCCAAGGCAAACCTTTCAGTATCATGGTGATCCAAGCCTATGCCCTATCCAGTAACACTGAAGAAACCGAAGTTGAACGGTTTATGAAGACCTACAAGACCTTTTAGAACTAACACCGAAAAAAGATACCCTTTTCATTATAGGGGACTGGAATGCAAAAGTAGGAAGTCAAGAAACAGCTGGAGTAACAGGCAAATTTGGCCTTGGAATATGGAATAAAGTAGGGCAAAGGCTCGGAGAAGGCAATGGCACCCCGCTCCAGTACTTTGCCTCGAAAATCCCGTGGATGGAGGAGCCTGGTAGTCTGCAGTCCATGGGGTCGCTAAGAGTCGGACAGGACTGAGCGACTTCACTTTCACTTTTCACTTTCATGCATTGGAGAAGGAAATGGCAACCCACTCCAGTGTTCTTACTTGGAGAATCCCAGGGTCGGGGGAGCCTGGTGGCTACCGTCTATGGGGTCGCACGGAGTAGGACACAACTGAAGTGTCTTAGCAGTAGCAGGGCAAAGGCTAATAGAGTTTTGCTAAGAGAATGCATTGGTCATAGCAAACACCCTCTTCCAACAACACAAGAGAAGGCTCTACACATGGGCATCACCAGATGGTCAACACTGAAATCAGACTGATTATATTCTTTGCGGCCAAAGATGGAGAAGCTCTATACAGTCAGCAAAAACAAGACCGGGAGCTGACTGGCTCAGATCATGAGCTCCTTATTGCCAAATTCAGACTTAAATTGAAGAAAGTAAGGAAAACCACTAGACCATTCAGGTATTACCTAAATCAAATCCCTTATGATTATATAGTGGAAGTGAGAAATAGATTTAAGGGATTAGATCTGATAGAGTGCCTGATGAACTATGGACGGAGGTTCATGACATTGTACAGGAGACAGGGATCAAGACCATCCCCATGGAAAAGAAATGCAAAAAAGCAAAATGGCTGTCTGAGGAGGCGTTACAATAGCTGTGAAAAGAAGAGAAGTGAAAAGCAAAGGAGAAAAGGAAAGATATTCCCATTTGAATGCTGAGTTCCAATGAATAGCAAGGAGAAATAAGAAAGCCTTCCTCAGCAATCAATGCAAATAGAGGAAAACAACAGAATGGGAAAGACTAGAGATCTTTTCAAGAAAGTTAAAGATACCAAGGAAACATTTCATGCAAAGATGGGCTCGATAAAGGACAGAAATGGTATGGACCTAACAGAAGCAGAAGAGATTAAGAAGGGGTGGCAAGAATACACAGAACTGTACAAAAAAGATCTTCATGACCCAGATAATCACGATGTTGTGATCACTCACCTAGAGCCAGACATCCTGGAATATGAAGTCAAGTGGGCCTTAGTAAGCATCACTACGAACAAAGCTAGTGGATGTGATGGAATTCCAGTTGAGGTATTTCAAATCCTGAAAGATGATGCTGTGAAAGTGCTGCTCTCAATATGTTCAGGAAATTTGGAAAACTCAGCAGTGGCCACAGGACTGGAAAAGGTCAGTTTTCATTTCAATGCCAAATAATGCTCAACCTACCGCACAATTGCACTCGTCTCACATGCTAGTAAAGTAATGCTCAAAATTCTCCAAGCCAGGCTTCAGCAAACGTGCACCGTGAACTTCCAGATGTTCAAGCTGGTTTTAGAAAAGGCAGAGGATCGTCCCAGTGCACCAGCCCCAGAGGGATGGTAAGGGGAGGGAGGAGGGAGGAGGGTTCAGGATGGGGAACACATGTATACTTGTGGCGGATCCATCTTGATGTATGGCAAAAGCAATACAATATTGTAAAGTTAAGCAAAATAAAATTTAATTAAAAAAAAAGGCAGAGGAACCAGAGATCAAATTGCCAACATCCGCTGGATCATAGAAAAAGCAAGAGTTCCAGAAAAACATCTATTTCTGCTTTATTGACTATGCCAAAGCCTTTGTGTGGGTCACAATAAACCATGGAAAATTCTGAAAGAGATGGGAATACCAGACCACCTGACCTGCCTCTTGAGAAACCTATATGCAGGTCAGGAAGCAACAGTTAGAACTGGACATGGAACAAGAGACTGGTTCCAAATAGGAAAAGGAGTTCGTCAAGGCTGTATATTGTCACCCTGCTTATTTAACTTATATGTAGAGTACATCATGAGAAACACTGAGCTGGAAGAAGCACAGGCTGGAATCAAGATTGCTGGGAGAAATATCAATAACCTCAGATAAGCAGGTGACACCACCCTTATGGCAGAAAGTGAAGGGGACCTAAAAAGCCTCTTGATGAAAGTGAAAGAGGAGAGTGAAAAAGTTGGCTTAAAGCTCAAACATTCAGAAAACTAAGATCATGGCATCTGGTCCCATCACTTCATGGGAAATAGATGGGAAACAGTGGAAACAGTGTCAGACTTCATTTTGGGGGGCTCCAAAATCACTGCAGATAGTGACTGCAGCCATGGAATTAAAAGACGCTTACTCTTTGGAAGGAAAGTTATGACCAGCCTAGACAGCACATTAAAAAGCAGAGATATTACTTTGCCAACAAGTTCTGTCTAGTCAAGGCTATGGTTTTTCCTGTGGTCATGTATGGATGTGAGAGTTGGACTGTGAAGAAAGCTGAGTGCCAAAGAATTGATGCTTTTGAACTGTGGTGCTGGAGAAGACGCTTGAGAGTCCCTTGGACTGCAAGGAGATCCAACCAGTCCATCCTAAAGGAGACCCAGTCCTGGGTGTTCATTGGAAGGACCGATACTAAAGCTGAAACCCCAGCACTTTGGCCACCTGATGTGAAGAGTTGACTCATTGCAGAAGACCCTGATGCTGGGAGGGATTGGGGGCAGGAGGAGAAGGGGACGACAGAGGACAAGATGGCTGGATGGCATCACTGACTCAATGAACATGAGTTTGGGTGAACTCTGAGAGCTGGTGATGTAAAGGAAGGCCTGGCGTGCTGCGATTCATGGGGTCGCAGAGTTGGACACTGAGGGACTGAACTGGACTGAACTTCAGGCAGCCTGTCCGCTGGTGGGTGGGGCTGTGTTCCTATTCTGTTGGTTGTTTGGCCTGAGGTGTGTCCCAGCAGTGGCGCCTGCAGGCTGTTTGGTGGGGCTAGGTCTTGGTTCGGAGAGAGCTTATGGCAATGGATATTCCAAGGCAACCACCAGTGTCTTTGCCTCCACAGTGATCCACAGCTAACCCTCACCTCCCCAGAATACCCTCCAAGACCAGCAGGTATGTCTGGCTCCATCTCCTATCAAATGACTACTTTGCCCTGAGACCTAGTGCACATGAAAACTTGTGTGCACCTCCAAGAGTGGAGTCTCTGTTGCCTCTAGTCTTGTAGAGCTCCTGTGGCGCTCTTTTGAAGGCCAGCTCAAGCCAACTGGCCTTCAAAGCGAAATGCTTTGGGGGCTTCTTTTCCTCCTGATGTTAGACCGCCAGGCTGGGGAGCCTGATGTGGGAGTCAGAACTCTCATTCTTGTGGGAGATCCTCTGCAATATAATTATTTTCCAGTTTGTGGGTTGCCCACCTGGCAGATACATTATTTGGTTATATCAGAACAGTGCCCCTCCTTCTTTGTATAGTAGAATAACTTTTTTTTTTTTTTGTAGATTCAGGTCTATTCTTGTTGATGATTGTTCAGCAGTTAGTTGATTCTGGTGTTTTGTAAAAGGAGGCGAGCTCAAATCCTTCTACTCCACCATTTTGTCTCCAGCTCCTGAATCACTGCTCAAACATTCTGGAAATCAACAATGCTAATCTCGTAAGCCCATCTAGAAGTACCTTCAATCATAATATTTTTATTCATTTGGTTAATACTGTGAATTATATTGCATGCAGATGATTTATTCCTTGCATTCCTGAAGTAAGTCCCACTTAGTCAAGGTGTATGATTATTTAATGAGTTATTGAATTAGGTTGGCTAATATTTTGTTGACGATTTTCATATTTTATGTACATTACGGATGTTTGTAATTATTTTTTGTGTCATCATCTGGTTTTGTCATGGGGGTAAGTTTAGCCTTGTAAAATGAATTTGAAAATATTCTCTCCTATTCTTTTTGAAAGAGTTTGAGAAAGATTGGTATCGTTTAAATATTCAGTAGAATTCACCAGTGAAGTCATGTGTTCCCTTTCATTAGGTTTTTGATACTGATTCAGTCTTCTTACTAGTAATTGCTATGTTCAGATTTTCTATTCATTCAATTCAAACTTGGCCAGTTTTATGTTACTAGGAATTTATCCTTTTCTTTAGGTTGTCAAATTTTTTGGTGTATAATTGTTCATAGCAGTCTCTTATGATCCTGTGTGTTTCTGTGGCATATTTTAACACCAGTTTTTCACTTCTGATTTAGAGTCCTCTTTTTTGTTGGTTAGTCTAGCCAGAAGTTTGTCAATTTTATTGTTTTAAAGAACCAGCTCTTAGTTTCATGTTTCTTAAATCTGTTTTCGGAGAAGGCAATGGCACCCCACTCCAGTACTCTTGCCTGGAAAATCTCATGGATGGAGGAGCCTGGTAGGCTGCAGTCCATGGGGTCGCTGAGTCGGACATGACTGAGCGGCTTCACTTTCTCTTTTCACTTTCCTGCATTGGAGAAGGAAATGGCAACCCACTCCAGTGTTCTTGCCTGGAGAATCCCAGGGATGGGGAAGCCTGGTGGGCTGCCATCTATGGGGTCACACAGAGTCGGACACAACTGAAATGACTTAGCATAGCATAAGTCTGTTTTATTTCTGATGATTTCATAATTTCCTGTCTTCTCCTAACTTTCGTTTGTTTTGTTCTTTTTCTTGAAGGTGTAAAGTTGTGTTTGAAATTTTGAGGTCCTTGTGGTGTGAAGTTATGATTTGAAATTTTTGTTTATTGAGGTGTAGGCATTTATCACCACGAGCCCCTTGGAGAACAGCTTTTGATGCATCTCTTTAAGTTTTGCTGTGTTGCATTTTTTTTTTTTTAATTTGCTCGATATTTTTAAAACTTACTTTGACTTATTTTTTTCAGTTGTATCTTATTTAATCTTCACATATTTGTGGATTTTTTTTTTGGTTTTCTTCTTATAATTGATTTCTAGTTTAAAGCCATTGTGGTTGGAAAAGATGCCTGTTACAATTTGTCTTAAATTTATTAAGACTTGCTTTCTGACCTAGGCTTCCCTGGTGGCTCAGAAGTTAAAGCGTCTGCCTGCAATGCAGGAGACCTGGGTTCGATCCCTGGGTTGGGAAGATCCCCTGGAGAAGGAAATGGCAACCCACTCCAGTATATCTTGCCCTGGAGAAGGAAATGGCAACCCACTCCAGTATATCTTGCCTGGAGAATCCCGTGGGCGGAGGAGCCTGGTGGGCTACAGTCCACGGGGTCGCAAAGAGTCGGACACGACTGAGCGACTTCACTTTCACGTTCTTTCACTTTCTAACACGACTGAGCGACTTCACTTTCACTTTCTGACCTAATATGATCTGTCCTGGAGAATGTTGGATGTACAACTTGAAGAATGTGTATTTTGTTGCTTTTGGATGGAATGTTCTGTATACAGTTGATCCTTGAACAACATGGGTTTGACTTGTGTGGGGGCACTTATACGTAGATTTTTTTTTTTCCAATTATATCTGTAGAACATTGTGCGCAAGATGTACTGAAGTGGATAGCCTGTCTTTACGCAGACATAAGGTGAGTGATATTTATTATGAAACCAACGTGTTAGTTTTCTCACTGCTTTATAACTTTGCATTCAAAGAATTATATTACTATACAGTCTACCTCTCTTGCAGAGTAGAAAATAGCAACCGACTCCAGTATTCTTGCCTAGAGACTCCCGTGGACAGAGGAGCCCGGTGGGAGTCGCACAGAGTTGGACAAAGCTGAAGTGCCTTAGCATGCATGCATGCACTGGAGAAGGAATTGCCAACCCACTCCAGTCTTCTTGCTTGGAGAATCCCAGGGACAGAGGAGCCTGGTGGGCTGCCATCTGTAGGGTTGTACAGAGTTGGACACGATGGAAGCGCCTTAGCAGCGGCAACGGCTACCTTTCTTGTAATTGGAGAAACTGCATAACAGCCTATCATCGTAGGTAAATTTTTTTAAAATGTATAACAGTGTTTCCACTACTATGTTATGAATATGACTACTAGTTTGTGCTAAAGAATTTTCACAATGATTCATTCATAGTGTATAGGCTGGTTAAGTCTTTCTATGGATTATAGGAGACTACCAGAAAGCAGTATTACTGCTTCATTTACTGATACATGAATTATTATACCTGTAAATGTTTTCTTCATTTTTGATGTCTACTGTTGATAATACATGTAATATCTACAGTGTCATACAAAAGACAATATTGATCTAGGTACTGACAGATGATTTGTCTTGTAAACTTATGGTGTTGACAAATACAGTAGTAAATGTATATATTTCCTCTTATTTTCTTAACATTTCTATAGCTTTATTTTAGGAATACAGTGTATAATTAACATACAAACTGTCTTGATCGATTGTTTATTATCAGCAAGGTTTTTTTGTCAATACAAGGCTATTAGTGGTTTTGGAGGAGTCAAAGGTTTTCATGAGTTTGACTGCATGGGGGCGCTGCTGCCCTGGCCAGTGTTTTTCAGGTCTAAGTTCATCTGGCCTAACATGTTACTATAAGGCTGATGTTATTCCTTATCTTCTGTCTAGATGATTTACCTATTCATGAAGGTGGATATTAAAATTCCCTACTGTTATTGTATTACTGTTTCTCACTTTAGGTCTGCCAATACTTGCTTTATATGCTTAGGTGCTTCTATGTTGGGTATATAAATATTTACAAATATTGTATCTTATTGGGTTGATCCTTTTATTATTACATAGTAACACCCTTGTCTCTTACTACAGCCTTTGTCTTAAAAATCTATTTTGTTTGATACAAGTATAGCTACTCCAGCTTCTTTTTGTTTCCATTTGCATGAGTATCTATTTTCATCCCTTCACTTTGAGATGTGTGTCCTTACATCTGAAGTCTCTTGTAGGCAGCATATATTTAGCCACTCTGCATCGTTTGATTGGCGAGCTTAGTCCATTTTCATTACAAGTAATTGATAGGTATGTAATTATTGCTAATTTTTTTCTATTTGGTAGTTCTTCTCTTTGTGATTTTTATGTAGTGGTATGCTTAGATTCCTTTATCTTTTGTATATCTACTGTAGATTTTTGCTTTGTGGTTACCATTAGGAATAAAGTTGTTTTTTTTTTTAAACTAATAACTGTATATGAATATATTATGTATCTCTGGGAAAAGAAGCCCACAGGAATGAAATTCTAAAATACTCCTACTCGTTTAAATTGTCAAAAAGTAACAGTAAAAAAATTTTTTTACATCAGTCCAGCAACCACCAATGACTTTATTTAATATTCAGGGTGGCCTGAACAGAAACAGTCTTGAGATCCAAATAGCATTTCTAAAGTGAACAAAACAAGAGTTCTGAAAACAAATCAATTAGGCCTCCAACCCACAACAGTCATGCACCTAGGATGTGCAAACTTCCAAAATAGCTGCATGTGCTGAAATGAAGGGAATCATTTATGGAGCCTGTCTTGTCACTGTTGACACTCAGGGCTCATAC
Organism: Tragelaphus eurycerus; assembly: GCA_935064755.1. Classification (NCBI taxonomy): domain Eukaryota; kingdom Metazoa; phylum Chordata; class Mammalia; order Artiodactyla; family Bovidae; genus Tragelaphus; species Tragelaphus eurycerus. The sequence goes on from CAKXYN010000060.1 coordinate 2,189,387, forward strand.
TAAGCAGTTATGCACAGATTTATGGGTTAAAATACAGAAACAGCTCCATATTGATAAATGGCTGCTGCTTACTGAACTCCTCACCCCAAGTGTTCTTATCCCTTCCTCAGGGTGTCCTACAATTACTCTTGATCCTCTCAGTTCTGCACTACGGCCAGCATTTGATCTGATTGGTCAAAGCTCATGCCATGTTAGTTGGAGGAACTTCCTGCAAGGTGGTACTCTTCGTATACACACTTCGCAGATGTGGAAGGTAAACCGAGAGGCTGTCAGTGACTCCTGTAAGGGTACTCAATTATTAAGGAACAAAGACAAATGCAAACTCGGGCCAGGCTTCAAAACCCACGCTTTCCCTGCTTTTCACTCTTCTGAATACTTCCGTAAAAGGAGGTTATGAATTTTGTTCTAAGCAGACCAAAGGTATAAAGAGATGAAATAGGATCAATATGAATGATATATATGAGCCATACTCATTCTTTAGATCAGGTAGTTTTAGAATCTTAAGTTTGTCATAGTTGTAGAGTCTAAGTTTGTCATATCCTAGAAATAAATCACTATCTCTCATATAAGAAGTATTTAAACCAAATATACCATATATTAAGAACAGGACAGTGCTGGTCATGCACATCTACTCTTTAGCTTAGGTATCTGACTATGGGAACAGCCTAAGTTTTCAGATGAAAATGGATCACATAAAGAAAAATTTACATTACAGGCAAGCTTTTAAAAAAATCAAGTCACTTGAAGTCAGGATTACTCACTTGTGATCATGGCACTGGAGCAGCATTCATGGATAATTTCATTAGATTTGTAAGACTTTCCTAAGTTTTTTTACTTAAAAATCAGTTTTTCCAGATTTCTTCTGAGACCAGCTGGTACCACTGCAGGGAGAGGAAAGAGAATATACCTTCTACCTACGTGAAAGTCGGCTGAGAATGAGAAAGGTGAACTGATCTCTGTAAGTTAACCTGATCAGTTATTAATAAATTTAAAATGCAATGAAAAACAAGTGTGAGAATAGGAAAAGGCTTGTAACCCCACTCTCTCTGCCTTGCCTAGGACGAGTCAGGACAAAAAGCCCTCTCTCAAGTGATTCTCAGCCATCCAGACACAGCTCAGACAGCATTCCTGATCTAACAACTGAAGAATTCTTTATATTGCTCTTTCATGGATGACAGTTATTATTTGTATCTGTTCATTTTTGTTATTTTGAACAATCATGATATAACACATTAATGTGTTCTAATAAAGCAGCAAGATGTTAGCATAGTACGTACTTTGCTTTAGAACTCCAGAAGCTGTGCTTTAGTTCTGATGTCATTTACTAGTTAATGTGGTCTTACCAAGTCATTTCTTTTCTCCAAATGTTTCTCCTCTGTAAAACTGGTATAATAGTACCTATTCTATCTCAGATGACTTGTACTATCAAGGAAAACCCCCTGGGATGTATGGTAGAATTTCCTCTGATGAAACAGCCTGAATGGTTAGAGTGTGATCCTTTTGGTAACTACAGTTGAGACGTTACTTTTTGTTGCTACACTCCACCACCTTCCCTTTTCAGGTAGTCTTAATTGCTTAAAACAAGTAAAAAATACTACAGAACTTGTTTCTTAAGGGGGAAATACTATTTCACAGGAAGCAAAGTGGACTACATATGTAGGACAAAAACAACAGAATAACCTTTGAGTCTTAAAGGAGAATAATAGCTTTATGCACATGGTACTACAATGAGCTGGGTGTGGTTCTAGTGCTTTATGTGTATGAACTCATTTATTCCTTGCAACCACTTTGTGTGGTAGGTACTGTTATCCTCATTTTCAGAGGATGAACTTGAAACACAGTGGCAGTAAATGCCAGTCAACATTTAAACCCAAAGCACCTGGTTCTAAACTGGGTTCTTAACCAGCGTTCTTGCTATTGCCTTTTAAAAACTGTCATATGTATGTAGGTAATATACATTTCTAGTATGTTAAATGAGTATTTCCAGGTGAAAATCATGCATCTTGATCCTAATGAAAGATAACTCCTCTGAATTCTCTGGCTCTATGCAGTTGTTTTGAAGTTAGTCTATACACATTTACTCAAATCCTTCCCATTCAAAAATCCAAGAATTCTCAACAAGAAGAATCTTCAAAAAAAGAAGAGGGAAATGAAAGCAGGGGAAGGTAAATGGAGATATGTATGTTATAATTCAAATCAACGGAAAGTTGTAGAAATTCTAAGACTTTTACAGAATTCCTGAAACCCAAGAACTAGAATTCTAATTTTATTTTAAAGCTAGCTGCTAAAATAATTTTTAAATAAATTAAGCCTTAAGAACATTAAAGTTTAGTATATTTGGGAGGAAAATGATCAGATAACATGTCAAATTTTAAAGTGGGATTATTTTAAGACGTGCCAGTGTGATGTTAAAATGTGTGTAAGTCTGCCTTTTCCACACACAAACAGTAATGTAAATTAAACTCACAATCTAATAGGACTGGACAGTCTGCATTACTGCTGCAAAACACAGCTAATAACATCTGATGGTAATCAGCATTATTGTATTTAATAAGTAACAACACCAAAACACACAGTATACTCTTTAAATTTGTTTCACTGAAATTTTACCATTTTGTTTTTCATGTAATGAGGTATTTGTAGAAGTATTTGTTCACATTTTATGTACCATTTAAATTGAAAATTATTTTTTTAGGAGAAGGGGATGGCAGCCAGTAAGTAAAAAACAGACTTAAAACTTCATTTTTGAAAAACAACTAAGTATCTACCCAACTCCAGACTTAATAAATTAGTGTGGTTTCTACACTTACTTCCTCTCAGCATGCATGCACTAAAGCTAACTTATATCAGAGAAATGTTTTAAATTATATGCAAAAACTACACATTTCACCTTGCAGTGCTTCTTAAAGCGAGGAGACCTTGGCTACTGTCTAAGGTTAAAGGAAATGCTTTAATTTTGAGGATAGAATTTAGGAGACCAAAAAACAATTTAAGCCTCAAAAGCTAATTAGAGTAAAAGATTACCAGTGTGACTGAAATTAGTGATAAATACAAGTGTCCCAGGTAAAGGTAACAGTTCTCACTTTGGCTCAGTTAGCTATCTTGTACTTGCTGGGGTAGGGGCATACTATCCCAAAGCTGTGTCATTTATTTGGAAAAACTTTAAGAGGAATAGAGGGTCTCAAAGCTGGCTTATCACTTACACACCTTGGATTTTAAACAGATGATTACCTAAGCCCAGGGAAGCAATTTTATTTTATGGCTTATTCTCCTCCTCTTCTGCATTCTGACAGTAGCAGTCACTTCCATTTATTTGAAAATAATATGATAAAGGCCCGTGATCTAAGTCTGTGCCTCTTCTTCAATCTCATGTTAGACATACACATCCACTTATATACCTCACTAAAATTTTAAAACTGGGTATCTTAATTGGGGACTTTAAATAACAGTTACTATAATGAACATAGTATTTCAGGATTCAGAAGGAAGAAAACTCAAACAACAAAACTGAAAAATTTGCAGACAGCACCTAAAGCACTCAATTAATGCTAACATTCCATTACTATGTCAATATTTTTTAAAACAGGATTTCTATCTTGATCTACAGAGGAACAGGTACAGCCCTTAAGACATTCCCAATAGGGCTAAGTGTTACTTACCTAGGATTAGCCTTGATAATGGTTATTAGGTATACTTTAACAGCTTGAAACCCCTTCATACTTATCTTGAAGTATACTTCAAGAATTTATTCAGCTGATTATTCTTAAGGAGCCCAGTCAATGTCCTAAGTCTTGAAAGCTCCCTTCAAATGTAATTTCATAGTCTTTAAATTTTAACTGTCATTGTTTATTACTGTTTTGGCTACATTCTCTACAATTTCAGCAGCATCTTAAAGAGACAGTGTGTCTATGTACAATGAAAGAACAAAATGGCTTGCAATATCAGAAATTAGAGCCACCATTTAACTGTACAATATTAAGGAGAATCTGTGTTAAACATAGCCTCCTTTTTTCAGCAACATGGACAATTTACATGTAAGAATCAGCATTATGAATGTGATGATAAAGAAATTTCTTAAAGGAGTGAAATACAGCATCCTGAAAAATAACGGTTTCTACCATACAAGGCAGTTAGAAAATGTTCACATTTTAACAAATCTGTACAAACCGCAAGAAATTTGTTTAAGGGACTGTCATCCCACCTTGCTGATTAGAACCTGCTAGAAATGTAGAATAACCATGAACAATTTATAAATCTATTACATATGTGCTCCCACAGCCCTAGAAATCAAGAAACTGATTTCAAGAACTCTTTATGTCCAACATGGATCATTTTTACATGCCTTGATTGTTAACAAAAGCCTGCTTTTAATAATCTTTCTATGATGTACAGTCAACTTGCACCTTTTAAGGAGGTCATTTTTTTTTTTTTTTTAAGCAAAGAAGCAACACCATTTAGCAGCAATTAAAGCGCCTTCAAGAAGACTTAAAAAAAATACAATATCCAATTAGAAAAGCCATATTTTTAAACATTTGTACAAGAATAAGCTGCTGAAACTTGCTAGTTGAAATATGACATCTGTACAACAATTTACAATAGAGCTAGAAGGGAATTTATCATTATCCTGCATAGAACTGGCCTGCATTTGGTTATATATTGTCACTTGTTTGAATGAACAAGGCCTGATAACAAAATAAAAATACCTGTTAACAGTTCTAACATGTTGAGAACACTGGAGATACCATAATTTAGTGACTTCAATTGGTTCCAAAATAAGCAGCGCACTTTGTCAGAGGTCTAAAGTATCTAGGAACAGTTCTCCCTTTAACATAACCAGTGAAAAGAGCAGACATGTGATTTCGAGGTACAACCTGGTAAAAGCCAGAATAGGCAAATGACAAAGTCTAACTTTGCCCAAAAATTCTTTCACAGCCTGTTACTGTAAAACACAATGGCCACTGTCATTCTGTTCTTACTTTGGTTGCAGCAGATAAACTGCTGAATGCTGAATAATGTATCCAGGCACTGTATAGTTCTTGTGTTAGAAATATGTCTCATTTTCCATGTGTTTTTAAATAATGAAAAACTACCCTTCGTATTAGAACTCTCGAGTAACAACCAAATGTACTGAAGTATTATAAATGTTATTTACAGTGTTCCCCTCCCCAACAAAAACCACTTTTCTTCAACATGGTATTCCTGTTTCTGTGCAACAGGCAGTCACCCTTCACTGCTTAGGTTACAGTCAGAAGTGTACATTTATTCAGGGTCCATGATCCACTCTCATACAAACGACTCTATGAAGAACTTCAGTTCACAAACAGTTCTCAACCATATCCTGTGTAAAAAAGAAAACAACAAAAACACTCAGAAGCTCTCAAACTCAAGTGTGCATCTGGAAGCAATTCAAAGACACCATGCCGACTTTGGAGGAAAGTCAGTAAGTAAGTATGCTCGAGGAAGGGGGTGTGGGGGACGCTGTCAGCCCAGCCATGTGTAAGCTGCCTGAAGAATTGGATCTTCTCATGTGCGGGAGAAGGTAGGGGTCATTTGCCAGCTGGTGCACATCAAATCTATCTTCTTTTCGGTATGCCAAACAGCGTCTTATAAAGGCCTTTAAAAAAAAAAAGGCAATTAAAATCTTTTCTGAGTATTAATAAACTGAATACTACAGATGATGGACACATTTCAGAAAATAGATCTCATTTCACTGGGGGTTCACATTAAAGAAAACCAGCAATAAAATTATTGCAAATGCAACTCTCAATTCTCAGCCTCTAATAGTTCACAGTACTAAATATTATTGCTACCACTTATTGCTGGAAAGCTGTATTTCTTTTGCTTAAAACAGTTTTTATGGAGAGTAAAATAACATAAAAATGAGCATTTTTAACCCAAGTATACAATTCAGTGACATTACACACACTCACACTGCAGTACACTATCACCTCTATCCATCTGCAGAATTGTTTCATCATCTAAAACTGAAATCTGTACCCATTAGGCAGTATCTCCTATTCCTCCTTCCCCCAGCCCTTGGTAAGCGGTATGTTCTTTTATGATTTAGCTATTCTAAGCACCTTAGTGGAATCATACAACAGTCGTCCTTCTGTGCCTTTCACTTAGCATGATGCTTGAGTCATCCATGTGGTAGCATGCATCGGAATTTCGTTCCTTTTTAAGGCTAATATTCCACTGCATGTATATGCTACATTTTGTTTACCCATTTATCTGTTGGTTGACTTTTGGGTGGTTTCTACTTTTAATTATTGTGAATGTTGGTATACAATATCTGAGTCCTTGCTGCTGCATTTTTTGTTCTACATCTTTAATATCATTTTATATATAAAAACCCTTGTCTACCGTTAGTGACAGATTTACTTCTTTCTGATTTATATGCCTCTCATTTCTTTTTCTTGCCTAACTGTTCTGGCTAGGACTTCTAGTACAGGCATACCTTGTTCTATTCCACTTTGCAAATATTGTGTTTTTTTGTTTTTTTTTTTTTTTTTTCAAATTGAAGGTTTGTGGCAACCCTGCGTCAAACAAACCTATTGGCACCATTTTTCGAACAGCATGTGCTCGCTCTGTCACATTTGGTAATCCTAGCAGGTTTTGACTTTGCATCATGATTTATTTGTGGTGGTCATCAGTGACTTGTTACTTCTGTAATTGTTTGGGGGATGCCATGAACTGCACCCATATAAGACCGCAAGTTTAATTGCTGAAATGACAATAAAGGATTTAGAATATTAAATAAACTTAGTTTCATAAGGCAGTGGCAGGGTTTGAGAGGATTGACTCAATTTTGAAATCATTTTACTCACAGTAGAACTTCTCTCAAAAGCACTATACGCTACAGAAAAACTGTTCACGAAAGGAAGAGTCCCATCAATGTGAAACTGCCTGAGCATCACCACCGTGATCAGTCAGCAGCCATCAACAGCAAGGCAAGACCATCCACCAGCAAAAAGGCTGGCTGAAGGTTCAGATGATGTCTATTTAGCAGTTTTTAGCAGGCAAGCATTTTTAATTAAGGTATGTACATTATTTTTTTTAGGTATAATGCTACTGCACTAATTAACAGACAACATTACCATGTAAACATAATTTTATGTGCACCAGTAAACCAAAAATTGTGTGTGACTTCCTTTACTGCAATATTCACCTTATTGCAATGGTACAGAATCAGACCCACGCTATCTCTGGGGTATGCCTGTAAACTGTGTTGAATATGGAATACTGCATTGCTCCCTACAAAACTCCAGAGTCCTCTTTTTCTGAAATTTGTCTTACATAAAACAGTTATTCCACTTTACTGTTAATTTAGTTTAGCCAAGAGAATGATGCTATTTTTTGCTGTAATATTTTCTCCCTAATGGAGCATACAGCACAAAATGAATATAGCTATATAACTGGCAAATGAATCAAGAAAAAGAACTTTATCAGAACCTCTAAGACTCTTCATGCCCACCTTTGATCACGGGCACTGCCTCTGCCCCAGTCTGCTGGAGTAATAGCTATCTGACTTCTAAACACCGGAGTAATAGCTAAACACCATAGTTGAGTTTTGTGTCTTTTGAACTTTATGTAAATATAATAATAGATTATAGTCTCTTTAGCCTGCCTTCTTAAAAGAAATCATGGACTATATATGGGTCCTTAAAAACGATCACAACCAAAGCAGCTCTTCTCCAGAGCAAATCACCAGCCCCTATTGGATAGATCTGCCTGTGGCTGCAGTCCCTTTTGCTTTACTTATTAATGTTTACTTTGTTTTAACCACAACTTATGAAATAAAAAAATCACTTCACAAAATTTATTTACATAAATTTGGTACCTTTGCTTCACTGCTTACGACAGGTTTTACAGGGAACTGGACATCAGTGGCTTTTAATATTGTATTTTCTTGAAGAATGTCTTGCTGAGATTGATTGTGACCAAATGGCTTTAAAAGAAATGAATAAAATGTTGACAAATTTATCTCACAAAATATTTAAACAGATGTTATCACTGAATCCCTGCAGTACAAATGATTTGTGTTTTAAAAAATCTTATTCTTAGTTACTTCCAGGTTGGGATGTATTCTCATAGGCTATAATTGATACAGCAGGCTGAGAAAGACCATCTGATCAATCCTCCACATAGCCAAAACACTATAAATAAGCAATTAAGATGAAAACAGTAAATATTTTATTCTGTTTAAAATGTTTAAGAACTACTTCTTAGTCGAAGAAACTACAAGGTTACAGCTGGCACCTGCTACCAGATATGGTTTTGAAAACAGCTAGTGGTGTCCTTTAGTTTGATACAGTTCAAACTAGTTTGAAAAGTAGTGGAAACATCTGTGAAAAGTCCAGAGTAAATCACCTTGAGCATGACAAACTAAGTTAAATGAAACAGCTCTGGCTTTGGTCCTAACATGCAGTGAATTCCCAGACAAGTCCCTGGATCACTTTTCACACTGATGAAGGGATTGAATGGGATAAGGATGAAATATCCATGGTAGTTTGTACTTCTGACTTCAATATAAAGAGAAGTTTGAGAAACATTAGGCCTAGGTTTGACAGAATTTCCCTGAGGAAGCACGGGGAAAACGTGCTCAGGCCAATGTGTGTGTGTGTTGGGGGGCTGGGGGAGAATGGGGGTACAGGATGTGAGAAAGTGAAGAAAATAGTTTTGACTCCATTATTTCTAATGCTACAGAAACATGAGCAGTGTTAAGAAGCTGTTGTGACATATGAAAATTTTAGTAAGTGATGATATATTTAAGATCACCTAAAAAAATTAAAATGGGTAACTATGGTTCAGGCATCCAAAATGGAGCTGGGCAGCCATTATGGATGTGGTTCCAGACACATTCCTGCATCACAGAAAACCTGAACTTTCCAAATGGTATCAAACCAAAGGACACTACTAGTTGTTTTCAAAACCAATTAGCAAATGCTAGCTGCAACCTTGCAGTTTAGAAGTCACCCCCACTTTGCAACTATGTGAACAGCACCCTTACTTCTGGCCAGCTCCAATCCTAATTCTAACAATATATGTAACCTTGCAGTTTTTTTTGCCTATAAGCACCCCTCCCTCCTTTGTGTAGAGCTGCAACACAGTTCAAATGCTTTCTTGGATTATTGCTTTCCAGGCTGTTCCTAACCCCAAATAAATGGTTATTTGGGGTTTGTTGTTGCCGTTGTTCCTGCCTCAACCAGGTCTCCATTCTTGACTAAACTGACTTCAAATTAATGAAACTTCAAGAAGAGAAAATTCAACTTCTCTCTGTATGGCTGAATCTGCTATAGTTTAACTTACCTTTCTACCATAAAGACACTGAAAGAAGATGACTCCAACTGACCACACATCAACCTTGTTGGAAATCTTTGGTGGTTCCTTTCCAACTACAAAACACTCGGGAGGTAAATACCTAGTTTGGGATGCGGGGAGGAGGGGGGGCGGGGACAGAAAAAAGGAAAGGATATTAACAATTTATAACTTGTAAATGTAAAATCTTAGAACTTTCATTTTATCCATACATTGAAGGATGTCCTAAACTTTTAAAGCATTTGTAGTATCTGACTCTGGCGCTAAAACAAACAACTTTGTGATAAAGTGTGTAAGATATAGTTAACCCTTTAACAACATAGTTTAGAACTGCATGGGTCCACTTGCATGAGGACTTTTTAATAGTAAATACTACATACTGCTAAGTCGCTTCAGTCGTGTCCGACTCTGTGCGACCCCATAGACAGAAGCCCACCAGGCTCCCCCGTCCCTGGGATTCTCCAGGCAAGAACACTGGAGTGGGTTGCCATTTCCTTCTCCAATGCATCGAAGTGAAAAGTGAAAGGGAAGTCGCTCAGTCGTGTCCGACTCTCAGCGACCCCATGGACTGGAGCCTACCAGGCTCCTCCGTCCATGGGATTTTCCAGGCAAAAGTACTGGGGTGGGGTGCCATTGCCTTCCCCGAAATACTACATACAGTACTACACAATCCCTGGTTGAGTGAGTTTCGGGCCTTTGGAGGAACCATGTATATGAAGGGCAACTCTTTAAGCCACTCTCAGATTTTTGACTGTGTAGAGGGCTGGTGCCTCTAATCCCTGCATTGTTTAAGGGTCAATTATAAATGTGTATTATCTATAGAAATGATAAATTATCATTAGAAACTACAGTGTTTTGAGTAAGTATCCACTAGGACGAAAAAACTCTTTTATCCCCCTCTTCACCAATGTTCAAACTCTTCCTAAAACATACATCTGATCAGCCAGTTCTTTTGTTTAAAGAACCTCAACATCACTGGCTAGCAAGGTAAGACCTTGTATCTCTTGCTTGTAACAAACCACCTGTCTTAGTCTAGCAGCAACTTAAATTTCCCAAATCTCTTCCCCTGACCCCCACAAACTGGCTGCTGCTAAGTCGCTTCAGTTGTGTCTGACTCTGTGTGACCAGACGGCAGCCCACCAGGCTCCGCCGTCCCTGGGATTCTCCAGGCAAGAACACTGGAGTGGGTTGCCATTTCCTTCTCCAATGCATGAAATATGAAAATGCATGAAAGTGAAAAGTGAAAGTGAAGTCACTCAGCCGTGTCTGACTCTTAGCAACCCCGTGGACTGCAGCCTACCAGGCTCCTCTGTCCATGACATTTTCCAGGCGAGAGTACTGGAGTGGGTTGCCATTGCCTTCTCCACTCAAACTGGCTAGGCAAAGCCAATTCATTTGGTCCCCACACTGTGCTTCCCCACATGCTTCTGAATATGCTTTTTATGCTTTTATGAATACCTTTTATGCTTGCTTTTACCCCAGTTTGGGCTTCCCCAGGGGCTCAGAGGTTAAAGAATCCGCCTGCAATGCAGGAGATGGGGGGCTCAAACCCTGGATTGGGAAGATTCTCTGGAGAAGGGCATGGCAACCCACTCCAGTATTCTTGCCTGGAGAATCCCATGGACAAAGGAGCCTGGCAGGCTACAGTCTATAGGGTCACAAGGAGTTAGGACTGAAGTGACTTATCATACTCATTTGACATGGTGACCACCCTTTCTTCAAGATCTGCCTAAATATCACAAGCCTTCTCTGCTTCCCTCCAGGTACCTCTGTTACATTAATTCATTCATCTTTGTGCAGTTTTGAATGGTAGCAGCAACAGAAATATATGGAGCATTCAAAAATACTATCTTTTTAATTTATAAAGTCATAATTTTAGACAAAAGGTAAAAATAGATTGTAATATTTACTTTTACCTTTTAAATAAATTTAAACAGCTCCACCAGGATGCAAGCATCTCCTCCCATCTAAAATTTGGATTAAACTACAAAGTCCTGAAAAGCAATAATACAGCTAAATGGGAATCTATGGTTTTTTGTTTTATATTCACTATGCTAAAATCACTTAAATTTCAGCAGAATGTTCACAGATGACCAATAGCTTGTATGTGATGTAATCCTTTCCTACCTTCAAAGTCAAGTAAAAAGCCAGGTTTGTTCTATGAAAAGTATGTATTTTCTGTAGGTTTGTGTGTGTGTGTGTAACTGAAACAAGAATGCCTCTTAAACACCATGCTATATTGTCCCTCAAAGTAAAAGGGTGTAAGCAAGGAGAGAAGGTATAGGAATAGATACCAAAGCTTTTCAGGAAAAATGACCAGCAGGGTTTAGTGAATGCTTGGATTTGAGACCTGAGAGGGAAGAAGAAAACTTTCTTCCAAGTAATACTGACAGGGGATGAAAGGCAATTTGTAAAGGCACCGTGACATATATTCTAAAAGTTTGTATAGGACATTGTTTACCAAATACATACCTTAAAAAACTAATATGATTAGAAACTAACCATTTTGGGAAACACTGTTTCTATAAGAAGTGTAATTCCAGGTCCCTAACACGGAAATGCCGTGACTTTACTACAGAGCACCCTGAATGTGAGCGTGCCTGGTGCCCATCTGCCAGGGGAATTCCATCGCCTTGCCCTATACTAGGGAAGCCAGAGTGAGAGGGAAACGGCATGTGGGAATCTCTGCAAAGGATTATCTATTACTTAAAACATGGTTTCAAGCTGTTTCCCACAGAATTTAGGGTCCTACCAAGCAACTAGGATTCTAAGATTTTGTGGTGAAAAAGGAGTCTTGTTGCTAAAAGAAGAGAGACTCAAGATTATTCCTGATTGAGGGTGCCGACCTTCAAGGAGTTACCAGTTTGAATGATAATTTTCTTTAAACATGTATTTTAAAAATCTATGACATACTGTATTATATTCCTAAAAAAATGCCACAAGCATAATTTTAAAACTCTAAAATGGCTTTACATGAATACATGGATATGACTAATCCCTATTCTGAAAAGTAAAAATGCATACAAACTTGTAGCATTTTCTATTGCCCAGGCTAACTATGTTCTAGAAACCCTAAAGTCACATGTATGTTTGTAATCACCATCCTGTTCAGTGAGGCTGAGTACAGCCATCTCCCTTCCAATTAAGATTTTACTCCTTTTGCTAAATTCATTCATTCTGAAAACTAAATTTTTTTTGAAAATTCACAATGAAGTAATTTTTGTCAACGCCTAGGTAACTCTGAAGGAATGGCATTCATTTAGACTCAAGTCTAAAAGATCAAGATTGTACCAAATTTCTCCTTCTCATTCATGATCAACAAAACATCCATCTCAAAAAAAAAAACTGTAACCACAAAACCTGTACAGAGAGGGCTTAATACTTACTGCTTTAATAGCTAAGATGTTATATTAAGTATTATTATTCATAGTAAAGTAATGCTCAAAATTCTCCAAGCCAGGCCTCAGCAATATGTAAACTGTGAACTTCCAGGTGTTCAAGCTGCTTTTAGAGAAGGCAGAGGAACGAGAGATCAAACTGTCAACATCCGCTGGGTCATGGAAAAAGCAAGAGAGTTCCAGAAAAACATCTATTTCTGCTTTATTGATTATGCCAAAGCCTTTGACTGTGTGCATCACAATCAACTGTGGAAAATTCTGAAAGAGATGGGAATACCAGACCACCTGACGTGCCTCTTGAGAAACCTATATGCAGGTCAGGAAGCAACAGTTAGAACTGGACATGAAACAACAGACCGGTTCCAAATAGGAAAAGGAGTATGTCAAGGCTGTATATTGTCACCCTGCTTATTTAACTTATATACAGAGTACAGCAAGAGAAATGCTGGGCTGAAGGAAGAACAAGCTGGAATCAAGATTGCCGGGAGAAATATCAATAACCTCAGATACGCAGATGACACCACCCTTATGGCAGAAAGTGAAGAGGAACTAAAAAGCCTCTTGATGAAAGTGAAAGAGGAGAGTGAAAAAGTTGGCTTAAAGCTCAACATTTAGAAAACTAAGATCATGGCATCCAGTCCCATCACTTCATGGCAAATAGATGGGGAAACAGTGGCAGGCTTTATTTTTCTGGGCTCCAAAATCACTGCAGATGGTGACTGCAGCCATGAAATTAAAAGACGCTTGCTCCTTGGAAGAAAAGTTACGACCAACCTAGACAGCATATTAGAAAGCAGAGATGTTACTTTGCCAACAAAGGTCCATCTAGTCAAGGCAGTGGTTTTTCCAGTGGTCATGTATGGATGTGAGAGTTGGACTATAAAGAAAGCTGAGCGCTGAAGAATCGATGCTTTTGAACTGTGGTGTTGCAGAAGACTCTTGAGAGTCACTTGGACTGGCAAGGAGATCCAACCAGTCCATACTAAAGGAGATCAGTCCTGAGTGTTCATTGGAAGGACTGATGTTGAAGCTAAAACTCCAATATTTTGGCCACCTGATGGGAAGAACTGACTCAATGGAAAAGACCCTGATGCTGGGAAAGATTGAGGGCAGGAGGAGAAGGGGATGACAGAGGATGAGATGGTTGGATGGCATCACCGACTCAATGGACTTGAGTTTGAGTAAATTCCAGGAGTTGGTGATGGACAGGGAGGCTTGGCGTGCTGCAGTCCATGGGGTCACGAAGAGTCAGACATGACTAATTGACTGAACTGATTCAAAATAAACATCACTCACTCTAACATTACAGAACAAGATTCACAAATTCTTCACATTAGGAATTTCTGGCTGGTAGTCACTGATGCCAAATTTCTCTTCCTCCAGTTTCCTGATATTTACAGTTAAGGCAGGATGAGAAAAGAGGGCTGATGCCAGTAGTCTCAACTCAGAGACTTCGTAGCACCACCCTTATCACACCATAGTACTCTCAAAGGCACATGAAAATAAACTCTCTTTGAAAAGACTGGGCAGTGACCTAGATAATTTTGGTGTTTTTAATAATATACTTACCAGTATGTGCCCGCCCCTTGGGAAGTTAGATCCATTCCATCTACACCATAGCTGTCATCATCCATGATCTTGGACAGACCAAAATCCGTGATTTTTATTTCTCCACATGCTGTTCCATCTACCAGGAGGATGTTTCCTAAAACAAAGTTTATTTAATGATACAAAGATGAAAAACATTATGTTTACTACAAAAGCTGATTTGGGGGAAATAAATAATACATTTAATATACATATGTAAAAATCTTAATTAAAATACACATTTAAAATATAATTGAAAAATATAGTGATACTATTTTAAAAACACTTCAGATTCTATTAGTATGCCACTGTCTCTTAAAAACTAAATCACAAAGCATATTTTCAGTTAATTATATTCTTTAAAGCTTAAAAACTTAGGACAAATTTTATTAATTACCTGGCTTAAGATCATAATGTATAATAGGGGGTTTTATTTCATTGAGATATCTTAGTGCATTTACAATTTGCATTACAATAGACCTAGCTTCTTTCTCTGACATTAACTTATGTTGCTTCAGATAGAAATCCAAGTCATTGCCTTCACAGTATTCTAACACTGTACAAAACCTACAATGGAGAAGAGAAAAAAATCAGACACAAAATATTAGCCAATACTTCAGAGTCACAATGGACCAATGAGTATTTGTATCATCACTACAGAATAGGGGAGGCAAAGGCCAACATATCTTTTCTTAAAAAGTAAGTCTGTTTCCATTCACTTACGTATCTGTATCCAAGGAGAAATAGTCATAGAGTTTAACTATTCTGGGGTGATCCAGTTCTTTGTGTATTCTATACTCTCTGCAGGCATGTCTACGAGAAGGAGAGTGTATTAATTCTCCATGACCATTAAATGTATTTTCAAAATTGATAAAAATCAGAGAATTCATATTTACTTGTGGTAGTTTTCCTTCTTCTCATCCCTCCAGCTTTTATTAAGCTGGTGGATCTTCACAGCAGCGTATCTTTGTTCATAAAGGTCAAAAGCCTAGGATTAAAGGAACAGAGAAGACTTTGAACCAAAGACCAACTGAAGAGCTCACTTTTTTGGGGGGTAATAATTTTGCAGTAATATGGAACTAGAACATACACTTTTATACTATAAAATATACTACTTTTGGTAGTCATCTCTGCTAAGATTATAGTTCAGTGGCACATTTATTATCAGAAACAAGATACAAATTTCATGATGTTAAATCAGAGTAAACCTTAATGTGAATTTTCATGTTCAAGTTTTATAAATGCCAATATACTGAATTAAGATAAAACAATAAAGCTTTTTAAAAAAAAAAAACAAAACCTAGAGCTTCTTCTCTATACCAGCAGCAGCAGTAAGCAGCCAGGAAAATAGGTGACTTTAATACTTTTTTGGTGGATTGGATGAAGTAAACTTTTTCCTCTATCTTTTCCTACAGACTCCATGTTTTTTCCCCACTTGTATGAAAATTAGTTTATTAAAGTTCTAAACTTTTATTACAAAATTAAACATAACCATATATAATTATCATATCATATCAGCAATTATTCCTTACTCTCATCTCAAGATAGGTTTTTATACTGGTTTATTCAAATTGTCAGCCTATTTCTTAATAAAGAATGATCAATATTTGTTTAAGGCTTCAGGGTTTTTTTTTCTAAAAAACACTGCATATCATGAAAGAAATTTAATAGTTTAGGTTCTTCTGTAACTTATATACAAAAAGTGCTCCTTTAAGAAAACACTTAAATAGCTTACATATTTATTAAGAAGAAGGTTCATAGCTTCCACTCCCTCTATCAATTTAACCTTAAAATAAGCAGGGGGATAAACTGCTTGTCACAAAATTATAAAAGCATGAGATCAGAAATCACAAAGGATGCAATAATTAAGAATATTCACTTTGGAGTCAGATAAACTTATTATTAGATGTGTTACTTTGTGCTAACAGTCTCAAAAGTTTGGACTGTTGAAGAGAATTAAATGGGGTGAAACATATAAAGTGTTTAGAATAATACATGATTCACAATAAATACCCAATAGACATTAGCTAAGTTTTAAACAACAGAAAAGAAAAAAAGTTCAGGTAGGAGAAAGCAAAAAGAACATAATAAGTTTATTAAAGAACTTACAAGCAATCACAGTAAGAAGAAAAAAAAAGTAAAAAATGAAATTCTAAAATTATCATTAGTGTATCCTGATTATAATGTAAGACACCTTTCAAAGTATACCTTCCCATAAAGCTAAGATGGTAATCACTAAGCAACTGATTCAATATTTTCCACAAAGTCTATTTTTTGATTTACAATCTGCTGCTTTGTTTCCCAAGGGACATGGCAAGAAAGAAAGGACTTTGAAAGGGTCAGAGGGAGCTGTCATTAGTATTTAAATCAACAATAGGGATTTGAGACATTAGGGCCCCAACAATCTGCATTTTCTAATTTCTATGTAAGATTTTCTTCAAGAGAAAAGTCTCTTTTAGCCCCTATCTGTGAGACTAAAAACAGTGGAAATACTACTGGGCAGTGGCAGAAGACTGCCATGAAAGCTATTAGATGCAACAGAGACTGGGCTACTTTTAGGATAAGCCCAGTGCTAGCTATGGTGATTTGAGATCCATCGTGAGCTATTATGATCTTTTTGCTACCTTGTGGCCTGGGTAAGACTACTCAACGCCCAGATAAACTACCATTCGAGTCAAAGAAACAAGAACTGGAAGAGGGCTCACGAATCACTCTTGATGGGTAATACTAATGCTTATCCAAGTTAACAAAACAAAAACTAGTTCATGGTTGAACCAAGATCAGAAATTAGTTCTCTGAATCCAAATCCCATCATTTCCCCAGAGTCAGAACTGGATACAGGCTGTCTCTTGAACAGAGAGGATTTCTAACAACAATTTGATAAGCTTACATTTACTCAACACCAAAATTCTATGTGATTTACCTGATCGTTCATTTAATCATTACAATGATCCCATGATGTACATAAATGTTAAACAGTCCCAGATGAAGACAGGATGATAAAGCAATAAGCCAAAGTTTAGACAGTTGGTAAACAGCAATCAGAATTAGGATTCAAACTCAGCCTGTTTGGCTTCAGAACCCGAGGTCTTAATCACTGATTATACCAATACATAATGAAGCTCAAAGTGTTACAAAGAGCTTATAAAAGGCAGATTAATAGGGAAGCCTTCAATAGGAACTAAAGCTTAAGGTGAGACTATTACCTTCATTATGACTTCATCCTAACTAAGAGCAAATGGGAAAGCCTCTGGGGCTTATAAGGCAGGGGAGTGAGATGATCAGACTGCATTTTCTAACAAGGCCATTCTAGCTACAGCATACACACAAATGGACTGGAGAAACTCAATGTCCAGGAAAAGGTGATTGGCTAGGAGATTAGAGCAGCAAAGCAAACAAGAGACAATGAGGCTTTGAGCTGAGAGAGAGAAGGGTCCTTGCTGGATTTAAGAGCTTAATGACACTAGTAATGACATACACCAGAGACTGGTTATGCTGGAGGAAGGGGGACAGGGGTAAGATGTAGTGAAAAATGGCTTTCATTCTTCATTCACTGCAGGTTTTTCAGGGAGGGAACTGGGTAGATAAAAGGCAGTGCTGTGTATTAAAGTGGGGAGTAGTGTTTTGTTTTTTTTTTTTTAAGGGAGGGGAAGGTGTGGGAGGAGAGGAAGATAAGCTTCTATTTCACATATGAGTTTGCAGTACTTATGAAGAAGCATCCACATGAGGTCATGTAAATCCACAGGTAATGGGGCTCAGAAAGAAGTGTGGGTAGATAGCTACATATATACATACGTATACATATGTATCTATTATCTGAAACCAAATAGGTGATAACTCAGTGAGGAGGAGGGGGATAAATTTGAAAAGGAGATTAAGAATGATAAAGACATTTGGGAACACAGTATTTAAAGGTTGGTCAGAAAGACAATACAGAGCAAAAAAAAAAAAAAGTATAAAGTATTAAATGTGATGAGTAAAAATTTCTGCATTCATATATATTTGAGAAACACTGGCCTTGAAATAGGTAGAAATTAGGGTAAACCCAGGACATATAAGGACTTGTAACACATGTTTAAGGGATATAACCTTGTCATAAATGTACTATATTAAATGGCTTCCAGCCCATTTTGATTCTAATGCCTGTTATTATTTGTATCAGGCTGGTCAGTGGTAATCAGCTACCAAATATCAGAGGGTCTGCAAAAGCACAAGGATAGTTTATAGACTCTCGAGATAACATAAGCCATCACAGACTCTTTTTGCAATGAGAGGACATAATTTCCCAGTCAAAAAATCATAAAAACAATAAACATGTACTTCTTGACCACATACTCCTATATCTTTGCTATATTAGTGTGAAAAACAGAAAAAAAAATTACATTACCTTATATACTTCACTAAAGCCACCTCTACCAAGCAGATGGAGCAATAAATATCTTTCATTTAACGTTGGGTGATCTTTGAACCTTAAGGGTGGGGAAAAAAACACTCATGCACATGAAAACAGACACAAAAAGGTTCTGTCCACAGCACAGCTGTGCTCTTATCCTACTCCTGTCTCTTTTCCCTGCTATTTTGAATTCTATTCCATACTTCTTTCTCTGCCTGCATGACTATCACCCATCTCAATGCTTTGGTGTTCACAAAGCCTAACATTCAGCTCTTAAGCTGAATATTCAAGTTAAATGACCAATTATAGCACTGTGATAAAGACCTACCAGCTACTGTATTACTAGGAGCTTTATAAAATCCTGTTATCAATTCATCAGGAAATACTTCCCTTATGAAAACATACTTTTATCTGGGAGTTTTAATTAGGTTTTATAGTACTGACAGAGGATTAAAAATAATTATAAGCTGACTTTCATTCATGGTTACATTTTATAGTCTTTGCCTTTTACAAATAAAATTTTAATTCCCAATCAAAAAAGAAATGCTTAAAAAAAAAACCCACCACAAATAAAATTATTTAAGGTTTATCACACCTTCTACACACTAAGCACTCACATGTATTATTCCATTTGGTTCTTAACTAATCCTCTGAAGTAGGCCCTGCCACTGCCTCTGTTTTACAGATGAGGGCACTACTGCACAGAAAGGTTAAGTAACTGTCCAGGGTCAACAGCAAATACATGGCAAGATTTCACAGAAAAACATGGTTCCAAAATGTACACTCTTGATTCTTAAGGGGAGGGGAAAAATCAATGACAGTTTTATAGTCTCAGATACAAAATATACATGGTATTTTATTCAGTGTCAATACAACTTTGCTTTTCTTGAGAATTAATAGAGATTTCTGTTTAGTTTTAAAGCAAAATGTAGGAAATTTCCTGGTGGTCCAATGGTTAGGACTCAGTATTTTCACTGCTGTGGCCCATGTTCAATCTCTAGTTGGGGAACTAGAATCCCACAAGCCATGTAGCCAAAAAAAAAAATAAAGAAAGAAAGGCAAATATAACAATTCATTTAATTTTCATCAAGTGGATTAAGTTATATCCACAAACAAGCTTGGGCATAATTTTCAGAACAGTCAACTATAAATTAGCTTTGACTTATCTGCTTTATTAGAATTTATCTGGTATAATTAAGTATATTCCATTACTATGTTATTTCATTTACCTTATATATTGGAATGATTATGTTCATAAACAGGCCTTCTTTTAAGCAAGATATTTCATGGCAGAAATAGGCCACTTCCAATTCTGACACTCATTTAGGTCATGAAGATTTAAATCATATAAATCTGAAAGTGTCCTTCCTGTCCTCTACACAGACTACATCCAATTAATGCCTTTCTTTATTTCTGTCTTCCTCATAAAGCTCCCACCTGTCCACAGGCATTTTCTCTTTGAATTCCTTTAGCGTTTAAATAAATTTGATAATTAGGGATTAAGGACAGAGACTATAATTTAAACTGCTCTTCTATTTCTTCTTTACATAATGCTGGATACATGGTTTAATGAAATCCCTTTAGCTGAAACGATTTCTTCTTCACTACTGTAACACTCACTTTGGTATTTAGTCAACAAATATTTATTCTGTGCCTACCATATGCCAGAAACAGGTTTAGGTTTGGGGGATAAGAACAAAACTAAATCCCTGCTCTCATGTGGCTTACATTCCAGTGAAGGAAACAGATAAAAGAACTGGGAAAAAAATGTAATTCCAAATAGTGATAAATGCCAAGAATAAAAAGCAAGGTAAGGATACTGACAGAGGTGATGAAGCAACGCCAGGACTGATATTTTAGACAGGGTGGCCTTTCTAGTGACCACCGGGAGTGAAATAAGTAAGCCACTCATATGTCTAGAGGAAGAATATTTCAGGCAGAGAAAATGGAGAACAGAAGAACCTTGAAATAGGAATGACATGTGATTGAGGGAGCCAGTGTATATACGACATATAAGTGAGAGGAGGATGAGAGAGGTGGGGTGGTGAGGTGCCTGAGACTGGATCATACAAGGCCTTCTGAGTCATGGGAAGGACTTTATTTCTATGATGAAGTCCCTCAACAAGGAAATACTGTGTCTATGATCTCCAAGGGGAGATAATCTTATCATGTAATACTGTGAAATACAAATAATGACTTACTGTGAATTATCTTCATTATTTATTCTTTTGAGCTCTCGAATATGAAGATTTCTGACTCTTTCCAAACGTTCAAGTTCTGCCTGGATTTCTGCCTCTTCCTGAAAATGAAGAGAGGGGACTATAACAAGCTCAATTTATTGGTGATATAAAAAAGATGTTTTTACTCATGCACCAATTTTTTTTTTTTAACAGTGATGGAAAGAATAGTGTATTATAAAGTACCACTGAGTTAAAAGATCGAAGTGCTCTTTTCAGTGCCTGAAAGATAGAAAGAGATAAGGCAAAAGCCTATTTCAAGAAACCAACCTCCACATGAAAATCTCTGTACTACAAGAAATCTATTTTTATAATGTCTAAACTAAAAATGACTGCAAGGTAGTCCGAAACTGACTTATAACACAAAATGAGCTGTAAGTTTTATTTCTGATACATTCAAATTTTAATTTATGAGGGAATAATTTACTAATACAAAATAAATGAAGATATTTCACAATAGATAAAAGAGGAAGAAAGGTAAAACACAAAACTACTGATTATTCAGAGACCTTACAACATTTGGAATACACAAACACACACATACAATCAGACCAATTACTTTGGATAAATTCCACTACAATTTTAAAGAGACTCTTAAAACAAAAATTATGTGACTAGCTGTGATTTAGATCCTTAGTCATCAGAGCACACCTAGGCAAATCCTAAAGGAATTTACTTTAACATTCATTAATCTAAAAATTCTGATATTTTCATGTCTCAAAATATACAATTTTTAGAACATTTGAAAGAAAGACACCAAAACAAACAAAACCACCCATTACACACACACCTCTTTGTCAATATAAATACTATTAAAAGACAAGAACATAACCAAATTTCAGTGAAAAGTTCTAGAAATGCCAATTTTATAGTATTTTTGAAAAACTATTAAGTAAACACAGACTGCCTTGGCCTAAATGTGTAACCACTATAAATCTATATACAACATGGAATGGGGATCATTTCTGAATATTATACTTAAATATTTCTGCTTTTCATTAGCACTGTCTCATAATGATTTATCTTTTAAAATTAAAAAAAATCCTTTGTCTCAAAAAATCAACAATTCTGAAATTTACTCTGAAAGTACATTTCATTGTAAGGCAGATAACAGAGGTATAAAGTCTATTATACCATTATCTAAGGCTTAAACTGAAAGGAATATTCTCAGTGCCATAAAAAAAACAAATGTTCACAGATTAAAAAACTAAGTATGTTTACATTCTACTAGACCTTAAGATTATATTAATTATTTAAAAATGAAACGCAATCCCTACTTGTTGCAGATATTTAATGTAAATTAGGCATTAGATAATATATGCTGCTGTGCTAAGTCGCTTCAGTCTTGTCCGACTGTGTGTGACCCCGTAGACGGCAGTCCAACCAGGCTCCTCTGTTCCTCGGATGCTCCAGGCAATACTGGAGTGGGTTGCCATTTCCTTCTCCAATGCATGCATACATGCTAAGTCGCTTCAGTCGTGTCTGACTCTGTGCAACCCTATGGACAGCAGCCCACTAGGTTCCTCTGTCCAGAGGATTCTCTAGGCAAGAATACTGGAGTGGGTTGCCATTTCGTTCTCCATAGATAATACATAGAAACCATCGAAGATGAACTTTTCTAAAATTTGGGGAGAGTTCTCTAAAATACACTAAATTCTCTGAAATTTCCACATTTAGTGTAGCTTCAGTCACAAATATTTCTAATTTTAATGAAAATAAGAAAAAAAGGTTAATGTTCCAGGGGATTAAATAGTTTCATTATAAGGACAGGAAATAGATTCAAAAGCTTCACAACAATAAAGTCAAACCATAGTTCAGTTGTCTCAATTCAGTTACATAAAGCAGAATAAGAAACTAGCTATATAGGTGTGTCCATAAATATGAAAAAATTCAAATTCAATTATATCACAGAACACAGAAAGAGGTAACTTACTTTTTTCAGATTACTAACATTTGCTGCCTTAACATTTGCTGTTAATTTCTTACACATGTATGAAGCTATTAAACACTTAGTAAACGGGCATAATTTTAAATAATCTGATAAAATGGTAAAATGCTTATTAGAATTGCCAGCAAAAATACTTGTTTCAACTTTTACTTGAAATTGTGGTATAAATATATATTTATAAATTCTATTATATAATTTTGAGACAACTAGATTGTTCACACATAATTACGTTTTATAATTTTTGGTAATCTTCAGATGTTTATACAATGGCAGTAATCAATATTACGAAACAGTTACTAAAGAAAATAAAATACATGTATGTGCCAGTTAAGCAAGCTTTTATTCCTCTATAAAACATGCCAAGTATGGGCTTCCCTAGAGGCTTATATGGTAAAGAATCTGCCTGCAATGCAGGAGACCAGTGTGATCCTTGGATCAGGAAGATCCCTTGGAGAAGGGAATAGGAGAAGGCTACCCACACCAGTGTTCTTGCCTGGAGAATCCCATGGACAGAGAAGCCTGGCGGGTTCCATGGGGTTACAAAGTCAGATAAGACTGAGCGACTAAGCACATACACACACATGCCCCATAAGATGTTGTAATACAAAAGGACAGGCAAGCTTCATTCAGTCTGAACTGTCAAGTTTACAGGAAAAAACCCCCAAATGTCAGGAGGACTACAGTTAAAACAAACAGCTGGACCCTAGCTGTTTAAGAGGAAAGGTCAAGGGAAGGAACTATAACTGATTATATGCAGATACACGTAAATCTTCCGTAGTCATCAGTAAATATATTTACATATTCCATATTGTAATTTAGTATTTATTCCAGTATCTTGGATCTCAAAACAAAGTGACATATTTCTAGGGGAAAGATAATTCAGCAACTCTTAAGTAACTTCTCTCAAATCCCACTGAGAAAAAGTATATATTCTGTTATGGATTGAAGGCTTTGTGTTCCTCCCAAATTGTGTATGTCTAAGCCCTAACCCCCCAGTGTGAAGGTATTTGGAGAAGGGGACTCTGTAAGTTAAGAGTTAGCTTAGGTAATGAGACTGGAGCCCTCTTGATGAAATCTAGTGGCTTTTTGAGTAGGATCTCTCCTCCCAACCCCACCACCTCCTTGTGGCAGCACAGAGAAAAGTCACATGAGGATTTGAGAAGATGACCATCTACAAACTAGGAAGAAAGCTACAGAAACTAAACCTGAGGCTCCCCTGGTAAAGAATCTGACTGCCAGTGCAGGAGACACAGGTTCGACCCCTGATCCAGGAAGATTGCACATGCGGCAGAGCAATTAACCCTACGCGCAGCAATTTTATTCAGCCTGTGCTCTAAAGCCCAGGAGCCACAACTACTGGAAGCCCACGTGCCCTAGAGCCCATGGGCCACAACAAGAGAAGCTACCACAATGAGAAGCCCACAAAGCAACAAAGACCCAGCAGAGCCAAAAACAAATGAATGATTAAAAAAAAAAAAAAAAAAAAAACGAAACCCCAAGGGACCTTGATCTTGGATTTCCAGCCTCTAGAACTATGAGAAATAAGTTTCTGTTGTTTAAGCTGCCCAGTCTATGGTATTATGTTACAACAGCCTGAGCCTGTTACTTATTCTCTCCTTACAGAAGGGAACTCCATTATGGAATGGAATCCTCAAACACATGGGAAAGGTAGGTCAAATTACTAAAATAAAAGAGAGGTAGTCCAGAATGGAGATCATGCTTAGTAAGAACACTAAAGTTCAATACTCTAGTCAGCCACTAGCTGAGCAATTTACAGCAGAAAAGGTCTAAGAAGAAATAGCATCTCTGGAAAAGAATTGGTCTCTGTAGGCAATTATGGTGTTGAAGGGACACAAATAAGAAAAGATCCTACTAGAGAGAGGGAGGTAGGTTTGGTAATCACATACAATAAAAGGACATCGTTCTTTCCCATTTAGACAAAAAGATATGGCAATAAACCTTAACAGTACATACTACAGCTATTTTAACGGTATTTTAAAATAAGATCTAATATCTGAATTACTTGAATATATATTTTTAAAAACCCAGGTTAGACAAGTATACAACAATAGATCTCAATATTGCCTCATTTAAGTAACCTGCAAAACATAGCACCTTCCAAAATTTTTAACTTTAAAAATTTATATGCAAAGTAAAACCAATTTGTCCCTCAACAGATATTTAGCATACAAATACTTTCTATTTGTACTCAGAGTCCCTTCCTCAACTTAATATCCCCTTGGCTCAACATTCTAAGCTAAAAGTATGCTACAGCAATGCAGAATCTTCATAAAATGCCAAGTTAAATGTAAAATGCAGGTTAAAACTGCTAGGCAGACTTGGGGTATTTTTTGAGCATTTCCCTTAATGGCAGTTTTTAAAAGGGCAATTATTTCCTTTTAAAGTAGGGGGGGGGGAGGCATTAAACTATAAAACTTACAAGTTATATAGTAATGCATTTTACATGTAAAGCTAATGCATTTCCTGTAAAAGTTGAACATACTATTAGATAGTTTAAACTTGTTTAGCAAATCTTTAATATATTACATGTTAGCCCCACAAAAACCCCTCAATTTTGAAAAGCTGCCTTTCTATAAAG
Source organism: Tragelaphus eurycerus (assembly GCA_935064755.1). Taxonomy (NCBI): domain Eukaryota; kingdom Metazoa; phylum Chordata; class Mammalia; order Artiodactyla; family Bovidae; genus Tragelaphus; species Tragelaphus eurycerus. Next base: position 2,214,867 of record CAKXYN010000060.1, read on the forward strand.
TCAAGATAAGATAGAATTTTAGAATCTGAGAATTTCTGATGTATCATTCTCAGCTTGCCTATAATCCATGTGAGTTGGGAGAAGAAAAGAGTTTGTGTGGTATATTATGAAGATAGTGGAAACAGGGAAAAGCTTATCATTTACAGTAGTATATTCGGGAGCACCATAACAACATTAGTCCGTTTGAGAAAACTATTAATAGTTCAGAATGAGGTTTCAACATATTTAATACCAAATTAATTTTAGTAATGTAATAATACAATCAAGTTAGTATCTCCAAGTCCTCAAAGAAGCTTTAATTTCATAAAATATTTATAATGCCATTCTGAAAGTCTATCACTAGGAAAGTGAAAGGTGAAATTAACAAAAGGTGCTATTAAAAGCTAACAGAAAGGGCAGTGCAGAAAAGACTTCAGAAAATTATTACCAATTTACTTCAAATTTATAGGTCCTCAATTTTTTCTCTATTATATTCTTTTATATATACTAAATATGGATATAAGAGACATGAACCATTGGAAATATGAACCAACAAAAACTACATTGAATGTATAGAAATCAGTTTTGAAACTACTGTCCGTAATCTTCTTTTTGCTCAAGTATGACTGTACAGATTGAGGGAGTAGGGTAGGAAGAGGAAAAAGGACAAATACTGTGAAATTCCTGGTGGGGGACTCTTTCCTAACTATGTATATGATGTCTCTGTCAATCCTGAGTCGCTGAGCTGGACATTACCGAGGGGAACATACTGGGTCTCCCTCAAGTGTGTTTAACTGGCTTAGATAATTACTTTAGAACTTTAATGTTTTCCTCTCTCTATTTCATTTCCTTCTTTGGTGGGCTGGGGGTCACTCGCCTCTCTTCGATGAATAAACACACACATCAAAAACCCTAAATGGGAGTAAGTGTTAAAATGGACAATGGGATTGTCAGTTCCCCCATTCTATTTAAACAAACCAAACCCTATCTTCTCAGCAGCAAATAAATATAACAGTTCAACTGACTGGCAAATTTTAAATATCCAGTACACTTCTTGAAAGAGAAATCATAGCTTCTGTATTAAGGGGATGAAATTTCTTGATGTTGAAAATAGCTGAGGTGCTGACACCGAACCCTCGCACCTACAGGCACAAGGCCTTACTACATTTTCTCCCAGCTCTGCCTCCTTTTAACCTTTGTCAGGGTTCTGGTAGATTCCATATTTTTTAAAAGTATGAAAAGGTTTAACATTCTACACAATAATGAGAAGAGCCTAATCTTCTAGACTCTATGTATTTGCATATAAACAGCATGGAGTTACAGTTTTTGGCCACTGGCCAAGCAACTGCCTTCTCTTTTTTTGTGAAATTATGACCTCTAAACTGAATTTACAAACCTGAATAAACTCTGCCCAATGGTTAACATGACTTCTAAGATTCTTTCCAAAATTCAAAGAATGCCATTACCTACACAACTGGATTAATATAAAACTCTACAAAAGTGACATACATTTTATCACTAAATTTTCACTCTGGTAAGTGAACACCATCTATTACCAGGTAAAGATGTATAATTACAGATGGGGTGAGCCAGAACTATGCTTGCAGGTTCACAAGGAGAGCAGGAAGCAGAGTACACACACCAGTAGCTCTCCTATGTACAGCTAGTGCTGTGCTCTCTCAGGCATCGCTTTCACAGAATAGCACTCATTTTTAAACAGAAGCAGAACTATGCACAAGATGTCAAGTTTAGAATTCCAACACTGTTGGCACTTTTCTTGCCCACACATACCAAGAAGTTGGGAACCTTGTATATTCTTTGTGGGCTTAACGGTGACTTTTTCTAGTGTAATGAATGCATTTTCACTAGACTTCACTGAAAACTACTTCCTACACAAGTAGCGTCTTGTGTTAGGTTCTAGAGAAATGTAACATACAATGTGGTTGGCTTTGAGAGAAAATTTTCTTGAATATAGAGGTGCACATGCAGTTTTAGAGATTAAGCCCTCTAGCATTAACTATTTTCATATTTTTATTCATACCTAAAGTGACAAGAGGTGTCACATACACAAACGTATTCTTTGTGGTCATACTAAAGATTTGATAAATCAGATGACAATGGTATTCTAGAAAGAAAGACCAAAGGAGATATCAAACTTCAAGAATATTTGGGGATTAATTCACCTAAAACCAATGCCCTGTATTCTCCACTGTTCAAAAGGCTTGCAGACAATCCATTGTCTTCCATTTCAACTAGTTGCATGGTCCACTGTGAAGGAGTGAGAAAAGAGCTGTGTGCTTGTTCTTGACCTGTAAAGATCTCATCATGGAAGATTAATACTGATGCTGCTGCTGCCTGTTACTGGTTGTTTCTCTTTGCAGGTGCCAATATCGGTCAGAGAACAGGATTTCAGTGGCAGAGTTGTTGCTATACTGTTATCTCTTCAGAACGGAGGCACAAGGAGAGATGAATGCCACATCGCAAGGAGCAAAGGAGAAAGAAAGAAAGAAATGGTGTCAGGTGGCATGTTGGATGCGATTTTTGTTTTAGTAGAGATTGAGATGACCGTAATTGTTTAGCTGATTCCTTCGGTCTGCAAAGATACACTTGTGTTGGTGCTGATGGTTCTTGACTAATCCTGTTTCAATTACAAGTTGGTTATGTTTTTCCTAAAAACTTCTGGTATTTAAATTCAGGGTTTTTAACTCTCTCTCTCATACACACACTCCAAAACACATACATTAAAGTCAATCCCTACTACACTATTCTAATACTGAGATGTCAAATCTTCTATATGCATTCTCTCCAACTAATCAAATATTTAAAATCCAGAAGACAAAAAAATTCGAAGACTAGAATAAACACCTCCACATCCTGTTCACATCACAAACTTGAGTCAAACAGCAGTGGTATGCTGTAGTTATTGGTCCTGATAACTTTCAAAATTCTTACTTTCTCTTTATTTTGGGGTATTATGATTGGTAATTTATATTTTTAAAATAATATTATGACTAGAGAGAATCTATTACAAGGAAGATGGTTTATCAGGGATTTTTAAAAAAAGTTGTTTATGTTAGTTTAGTAATAATCCTTGGAAAGCACATCCACATAGTTTTCTTCAATTCTAGAATTAAGATTGGAGTTATACAACCATCTAGTAGAACTCCTCAAATTACAAAGATAAACGACTTTCTTCATAACTAGAATTATCAAGACCGGTATCAAAACAGGATCAACTATAAAAGCTAACTGGTACATGGCTTATTAGTTTTTCTTAAAGCCAGAAATGCCACATGCAGCACAGGTACATTATTGGATTTAGTTGCTCTACCTAAAGGAACAAAATTTTAAACATAGGAAATTATTCTCATTGCAACTACAAGCTTATAAGTGATAATCAAGGAAGTTTATGCATAATGACTAGTAGCAAAAAGTTATTTTGTGTAAGTTTCAGGAGTAATTTGTATAATATACATATATTTTACTATATACTTCCTTTACGTTCTAGTAAATCTTTAGCTGTATAAAGGTAAAATTACACTAGAGAGTATTTACACATTTTACCTTCCAAAACATGCTTTTCCTCTTGACCTTTAAAGATAAATTTATAATGAAAAACAGTGAACCAATTAATAATAAAGAAATATTCTAGTTGATAGAATAGTCACTAACAGGCTACCCAAGGAAAGTAATACATGAGAGAAAGAAGTATGTGTGTGAAAAATTTAACTGCTCTACTTTATCTGCAATGAAAATAAAACAGTCTATTTCTGGGGGGAAAAAGGAAAGCAAACATTCCTACTACTCTAAGAAAAATGCAAAGAAAGCTACAAGGGAATCAATTCTGAATACAGAAGGATCAACTTGCTATCCATCTACAACTAGAGAATTGTAGGAATAAAGTGTAAGGATACTTCCACTGAAGTAGCAGTGAGAAAAGGTTCAAGTTTTGGCTTTGCTAGTTACTAGCTATATTAATTTAGACAAAGCAAACAGAGAAGAGCTTGGCATTCAAATTTAACATTAATGTTCACTCTAGAATGGTTAAAAATTCAGAGTGTATAAAACGTAATATTATGTAATTCTTCTGAAATGTGGAAATAAATCACTTAGTGAATGAGTGAGCAATAATTTCATAAACTGATAACTAAAACAATATTAAACAATTCTTAATATGTTAAAAAAGATGATGTTGAACAATAATTTTCCAATTTCAGAAGACAATAAGCCCTTAAGTAAGTTTACATTTACTATTCGGTGGTAACAGGAATGAGAATTTATTTTAGCCATGGACTTACTGCTGAACTCTCATCTGTTACTCTGTCACACTAAGAGATTCACTGGATTTGGATTATTATGTTTCTAGCCCTACAGAATAGTACAGAATATGAACTGAACTTTATGATTTACTCAGTGGTAAATACTTTTTCATATTTTGGTTTACCTATTCAATTATTATGATTATCTTTATAAAATACAATGTATATCATACATTATCTCAAGAAAAAGTTAACTAGGCCTTCTAGTCTTCTATGTCCAAATGGTATGGGCTTCATCAAGGATGGAAGTTTTTTCCTTTGGTGCCAACAAATTTAATAACTCCATCTAACTTCAAGAGTTTTTATTTGAAGGGAGAGTGAAAGTCACCTTTGGTAATGCAGGAGGTATACTGGGCTCCACATCTAAACCCTCATCTGATGTAGGCCACATGATTAATTCCTGCACAGGTTACATGGACATCAAATATTCACAGATCAGTTCCAGCCTATGGTAGAAACTATATAGTTACATGTCGGGGTATGGTTCATGTTGGCTTAAGATAGAGGTGATAAAGTGTCCAATCTACTTGTGTTTTAGAAACCAGAACGACCTATTTTTAATGACCTACTTTCCAACTATGCTTTAGAATGCCAAATAACTTATTTTTAACACATGTAACTGAATGCCTATTATTCTTAAACTGTACAACTCAAAAAAATAATACCCAGTGGAAATCAGACTACTACTATTTATTTGTACTCTAAGGTGACACTACTTACTTACTCAATTTTGTTCTCTGTATGTACTACTACCAACTTTCTTCATAATGCATTCATTCTTCTCAACCAAAAAAGTCAGAAGTAAATGTGAGAATTCAAAACATGAGAGTGTATTTCAGCATTAATTCATCAATTCTTCCAAAATATTCCATGATGGAGATCAAAGAAAAGTAATGTTGTAAATTGGTTAAGAAGAAGATAAAGTTAGAAATCTAAAACTGCTCAGTAAATGTGATAAAAGCTCAAACAATAAAACAGGAAAAGGATTATGGATGGGACAATTATTAGAATGAGTAAATACAAAAATGGAGAAGTCAAACACTGGGAAAAAAGATAATACGGAAGTTAGAAGAGAAGGTGTAGTAAACTACAAAAGCTTACAACTGTTTATATAATATCTAGACATTTAAGTATATGTACCTTACTTTATAAAATAGAAATGTTTCAGAGAAATAAAATATTTTCAATGTACCAGGAAAGCTTTAAAATCAACCAACCACCCACCAATCAAAAAATAAAAACAAACCGCCCTCTGAATCCTTTTAAGTATTTTTGTGATACAAACAGCCGATTCCTAATTTAACTGCTTTATCATTTCAGATTTTATAACAGGTTTCCATAAGACATGTAAAACTCATCATTAGAAAGAGTAATCTGAAATTTACTATTATATGTGAAAATTATAATCCTCCAGTTGACTATACTTTAGCATCCCATTATCATGAAAGGCTGGTCAGAAAATAATTGATAAATCTTTCTTTATATGGAATATCAAACACAGGTCTCTATCAAAATAGCTTAGGTGAGCAGACAAATACTTGTACTAATTCTGAACTTCAAAATCCCCACTTCCCTTCTATAGTCCCGTTACAACTCCATCAGTTACAAAACAGGCTGAAGTTGTCTACTTATATCAAAGAACAAGAGAAATATCAATAATTACCACAGAACAGAAAACAGAACAAAACGGATCAGAATAAATTCATTTTAGAATTTACTGTTCAAGTAGTTAGGCTGAAACTTTTCTAAGCAGGGGCACAGTAAAGAACACTAATACAAATTACACGTGTATGTATATATATGTCTATATACACACACATATACACATATGTGAGGTGAAAGTCACTCAATTGTGTCTGACTCTCTGTGACCCCATGGCTCCTCTGTCCGTGGAATTCTACAGGCAAGAATACTGGAGTGGGTTGCCATTCTCTTCTCCAATATACAAATATCTATGTATATAAAATATAATTTTTTTCTGTTCCCTGTAACTAAATGGCAGGACTCTGAAGCATGTTGATAGCATTCCCAAAATAAGCACATCTATAATGAGATGGTGGCTGCTACAAGAATGGGTTTCTCTGACCTACCTCACCCTACCCCAGGGAGATGACTTGATAGATACTATCTTCAATTAGTTCACTAACTTAGTTTTAGCTATTACTCAGCCTATTTAAACAATGTAAGTAATGTGATAAGCAGACCACAGAATTTAAAAACTGGATCAAAGAAAAAGAATTTTATAGCTGTCAGTAATTTCATTTTGAGGGGGAAAATCTATTATTTCTCTGAAATGGTTTGAATTAAAAATATGAACTAAAAAACAATGAACTGAATATAATTTCAGAGTTTACAAAAAAGTACATAGCTTTACATTATAAAACTTACTAACATATAACAATGTTTTTCTGAATTATATCACTTCATATTATTACCAATGATCAGGCTCTTCTAAATTTGCCAATGTATATATTTTAACTGAAACATTTAATCAGGTATTTGGTAACTTTAAAGTTAAGTCAAAAGAACCTGTTATTATTTTACAATTGTTTAAATTTGTTATGAAACGGATACAACAACATAGAATCTTACATTTTATCTTAAAAATAAAGCTTTTTTTTTTTAAAAAAAAAAAAAAAAACAGATAGTATTTAACAGTAATCTTAAAAACCTGGAGTCCTGTCTAGGATCATTCCTCCACTACAGGGACATGGGTTTTTGTTTTTTTAACTTTTGGACCACACACGTCATGAGGGATCTTACTCCCCAGATCAGGGATCGAATCAGCATCCCCCTGCACTGAGAAGTCCCAGGGACACGGTATTATCAGCATCTGAAATGTTTGTAAATTACCACAAGGTAAAGGAACGTTATTTTAATATATTCAACATAAAAATGCAACTTTTATGCCCCTCTTTTATTTTTTTGGTCTGAAGTTTTAAATTTGGGTCCTTTTTCTCTGTAAGTTTTGCCTTCTTTAATAAGAAACAGAAAACACAACTTTCCACAACCTCTGGTAAAATGAAATGGCCAGCATATGCTTCACGTACCTTTTTGAGATGTCCTAGTCTAAGTTTGAAAATTTCTTCCTGTTCATGATATTCTGCCAAAGTCAACCTGTCAAAATGAAATTGTAATTCTAGATATTAAGATTAATACTTATTATTTCTTATTAACAATCAGCAAAATAAAATTAATCAAATAAAAATACTAAAATGTTGACAAATTTCAGCCCCGAACACATAAGCCTAAAGTGCCTGAAGGTATTCTTCAGAGCATATCTAATACAGATGGAAAAACTGACTGACTTATAAATTCAACAACTATTTAATCAGTACCATGAATTTAGATCCTAAGGATGCAATGAAAAGGACAGTTTCTCAATACACTCTGGTTTGAACTTACACTTCATAGTGGGAGTACAGGGGGTAAGGAAGCAGAAGAGAAACAATTTAGTCCAGAAATGAAACAATCCCAAATAACGGTGCATGTTATAAAGAGAATCAGAGAGGCTGGTGTGATAATAACTGTCTGTACTATACTAATTTGCCCCAAGTCTTAGGGAGATAGTCTTGATCTGAATGTCAAAAGGAGAGCCACAAGAGAACCTAGGGGAGTATATTCTAGACACAGGTTAAAGCAGGTACAAAGACACCAAGATGGAAATAGACTGATACTGAGAAGAGGAAAAAAAACACAAGTATCAGAATATAGTCAAAGAGGCTGTCAGCGAAAGAGATAAAGCAGGGGCATAGCATCTAAAAGCAAGATGGATTTTAGACCAAGGAATGAATTTCATTTTACTTTAAGAGTACTGGGAAATCACTGCAAAGGTAATCGGTCCAATTTAGGCATTGGTTTAAGAAAGAAAGAAATGAAGACATTTTTCTCTTCTCTGCTTCCATGTGCTAGTGAATAAGTGAGATAGGGCTGCCAAAAACCACCAAATTATTAATAAATATAAACATATACACACGTGAGAGTACTTTATGGTTGTTGTATTATTAATTTCAAATATTCTTCTGTAAATTAGAAAAAATCACTGCAGCTGACCCTTGAATAACAAGGGTTTGAACTGCACAGGTCCACATACATGAAGATTTTTAAAATAAATACGTATTACAGTACACTACATAGTCTGGAGTTGGTTGACTCTGGATGTGGAATTGCAGATACAGAGGCCAGCTGTGAAGTTATATGCAAATTTTCAATTGTAGGGAGGGTTAGAGCCCCAAACCCTCATGTTGTTTAGGGTTCAACTGTAGTTTAATGTATGTAGAACTTTGGTAGCATATGTACCTATTATTATATTTCATAAGAAAACATGATTCTGTATCAATAAAATGAAAGAGGAAAACACACATACACACCCTCCACAACAAAACAACTTCCATTCATACCCATTACTGAAAGAACTGCTTTTATCTATCATATTTAGGCCCTTGTTTACCTATATATTCTGGGTATATTTGGTTAAGCTCCAAACCCCAAGGACAACTTATTTATGCTTGGTTTATATCCCTCAGCAACATTCAGTATAAATGCTATTTCCCTTAAGCTAGATGGTAATTAAAATATTAATATCATAGAAAGGGCATTCAAATGAAATAATCAAAAACCTCCAAGAAATTCAGTTAGTATTCCACTAGAAATATCTTAAGAGTAAAAAACAAACATTTAAAATTAACTCTCTCTACACAGTCTTAGGTTAACATAACCACTGGATTTTATTATATTGAATAGAGCAATATAATTGCAGCAGTTGCCTAACATAGATTTAGAGAACTGAACACTGCACTGTGAATGTGAAACATGCATGCAGATGGAATGAAACAAGAAGAGGGAAACGTGGTATTTTTTTTTAAAAAGAGGTTTGGAAACTAAAACTGATAATATCTCAACTAGTTCAGTAAAATAAAGCCATAGGAATTTTGGCAAATAGTTTCTGGATATGCATATATGCCATCAATGGAAATTACCTGTATAACAATATAGTAATTTACTATTCTTAAAATAAGGTTTTAGGCCCACCAGTAGACCATAGGATGGGCTCAGAACTAATTTTTTTGAATATGTAAATATTTTGTTTGTTTCTGTATAGGAATAAAATACAGTTCTATACTTTGGTTTTTATTGAGTTAAAATATAGCTAAATTTAGTATTCATAAGGTAAAAATTAGTATGGCTAAAATTTAGTTTCCTAAAATTTTTGACTGTCTTAAGTTGGCAGTAGTTTTCAATAGCTACTATTCTTCTGAGTTAATAATAAATCAGTGTCAATTAGTTCCATGGTGTCTTAGTCTGTTTAATACTGTATGATTAATCATATACATTTTATAATATAATACACACTGGCTATTAACTAGCATTCAGTTCCAGTTGTTAATATGTTTGTGCTGTGGCTCAAATATACATCATCTACATACCTTTAATAAAAGCAAATACACACAAATAGTCCCTTCCCTAAATTTACTTAGTATAATAATACCTCATTGATCTCAAAAGCTTTGACCCCAGAGCATTCTTTTATAGGTCTAATCCTAATATGAAACACATACAATTCTCAGTAAAGATTAATGGTAACTTTTGGCAGCAACAGAACTTTGCTATTTCTTTTCTACATTTGATTACTACCACTATAAAGCTTCAAATAAACAGCAAAATATATACATACTAATTTCTCTCTGCTGGGTTTGAAGCATCAATAAGCAAATGTACAGATAGTACTAAATACTAGGCTACTGACTCTCTTGGACAGTGAAAGTGAAAGAAAGTCACTCAGTCGTGTCCAACTCTTTGCAGCCCCATGGACTGTAGCCTACCAGGCTCTTCCGTCCATGGGATTTTCCAGGCAAGAATACTGGAGTGGGTTGCCATTTCCTTCTCCAGGAGATCTTCCCAACCCAGGGACTGAACCCAGGTCTCCCGCATTATAGGCAGAAGCTTTACCATCTGAGCCACCAGGGAAGTTCTTGGACAGTAATTCTTACCATTTTATGATCATGGTATCTAATTTCACATATACGTAACTTTGCAGTTCAAACAGCAGTTTAAGAATTCCTATTCCTGTCTCACAAAATAGAATGCAAACCACCAAACAGCAAACGATATTTCTTACATTTCTTTGCACTTCCTTATCAGAAAGCACCTGACATACATCAGCACTTTAGAAACTGAAAAGTGAAGTTGCTCAGTTGTGTCCGACTCTTTGCGACCCCATGGGCCATTTAGCACTTTAGATATCTGCTATTTATTTCCATTGATTAAAAAAACTTATAGATAAAATTTAAATGTATTTAGATAAAATTAATTGGCCACAATCTTACTTAAAGAAATTGGATTTTATTTTATATATGGAAAGAGGTAAGCTAGGAAAATACTAATTTTGATGACTTTTAATTGCCACATCAATTAATTTTATGATGTGCTTTTTAAGATGCTTAAAAAAACATCCACCCTCTTAAGCAAGTCAATTGCTTAAATTACTTAGCAAATCTCTTGTTCACAGAGTGCAAAGTCCAATTTCTCCCTTTATGAATCATATCTCATATTATAGATTGAATATTAACTTTATTACACATTTATGTATATGTATTTAGGAGATGCTAAAAATCATAAAACTGTTCAGGAGGTTAACACAAAATTATTCAAAAAGCCAAGAAATTTAAAACTCAAACATAAAACTTAACCACTGATAACCTTTCACAGTGAGTACAAATGAATAAAGAAAGCTGAGTGCTAAACAATTTATGTTTTTGAACTGTGGAGTTGGAGAAGATTCTTGAGAGTCCCTTGCACTGCAAGGAGATTCAACCAGTCCATCCTAAAGGAGATCAGCCCTGAGTGTTCATTGGAAGGACTGATGTTGAAGCTGAAACTCCAATACTTTGGCCACCTCATGCAAAGAGCTGACTCATTTGAAAAGATCCTGATGCTAGGAAGAAAGATTGAGGGCAGGAGAAGAAGGGGATAACAGAGGATGAGATGGTTGGATGGCATCACCAACTCAATGGACATGAGTTTGGGTGAACTCCGGGAGTTGGTGATGGACAAGGAGGCCTGGCATGCCGCGGTTCATGGGGTTGCAAAGAGTCGGACACGACTGAGTGACCGAATTGAACTGAATGAATGAATGAGAATTTTATTTTTAATTCAAAAATTGTTTTCCAAGAGTTTAATAGAAATGTAGGATATCTGCAGAAAACAGAGAATACTAATTTCAAAGAAATTGATATCCAATTTTTTAAGGGTATTCTGTTTAAGCAGGAAACTAATCTGAAGTCTCAGAGTTAAGGAATACAAGATCTGGTAAATAGAATGTAAAAGGCACTTAAGAAAAAAAAAATATCAAGCTGGTTTTTGGGTACAATTTAGCAAACCTTTACAGAATATTGAACTAAGTCACACATTGAGGAGTAGACTTTTTTAAATGAGGGAGGAAGTAGATGAGACTACTCTGCCTTTGAAGAGCCCTAAAAAAACACTAGAAATAGAAAAAAAAAAATGTCCTTAACATGGTAAAGGGCATTTATTTAAAAAACCATAACTAACATCACACTCAATGATGAAACAGTAAAAACTTTCCCCTTAAGGCCAGGAATAATTTTCACCACTGCTGTTCAACATTGTACTGGAAGTCCTCTCAGAGGACTTAAGGAAAAAAAACACACTGAAATTGGAAAGGAAGAAGTAAAACTATTTCTAGTCACAGATGACTTAACTCTTCATGTAGAAAATCTCTAAAAATGAACAAGAGCTAAAAAGTTCAGCAAAGTTGCAGGGCATGACATCGACACACAAAAATCAAATGTGTTTGTATACATCAGCAATGAACAATGTAAAAACAATACTAAGAATACAATTCAATTAATAATAGAACCGAAAACAATAATATACATAGGATCAAGTTACACAGGAAGTGACTTGGATGCTAAAAACTACAAAACATAGCTGAAAAAATGAAAGCATACTAATTAAATGAAAGAACATCAGTGCTCATGTCCTTAAGATTAGCAGACTCACTATTGTTAAGAGGGCAATTCTTCCCCAAAGTGACCCACAGACCCAACATAATCCTGATCAAAATACTTCTCAACGATTTTGCTGAAACAGGAAAGCTGATTCTTTATTAAAATGCAATGTGCAAGGGTCCTCAAACAAACAAAACAATATTGAAAAAGAAGGACTCATACTTCCTATTTAAAAAATTAATACAGTTATGGTTATCAAAAGAGTGTGGTACTGCCTTAAGGACAGACATCTACTGTATGATTCTCTTTAACGTACTATCCAGAAGAGGCAAATACATAGAGAAAGCAGATTATTTGTTACCAGGAGGATACAGGGAGGCAGGAATGGGGAGTGATTAATTAATGGGCATTAGGTGTTCTGGATGAATAAAATGTTCCAAAAATAAACAGGAGGTCTTAGTTGCACAACACTGCATAGCACTGTGAATGCACTAAGTGCCACTGAACTGTATGCTTTTAAATGGCTAACTGTATGTTATGCAAATTTAACCTAATTTTTTTTTCTTTTTAAGTACCACTGGGAAAAAGAAATGGGGGAATACAGGGAAGGATGAAACTAGTTTCCTCTGAAGAGCCCGGGGTTCAATATACAAAAAAAAAAAAAAAGAGAGAGAGAGAGAACTAATGACTTACGCCAAGTGCTGGTATGGTGTGTAGAATAATAGCCTCATAAAGATGTCTACATCCTAATTCCTGGAGATATGAGTATGCTGAGTTACACAGCAAAGGAGAATTAAAGTAGCAGACGGAATTAAAGCTGCTAATTAGCTTACTTTAAAATAGGGATTTATTCTGGATTACCCTTTGTGGATGCAATATAATCACAAGAGGCCTTAAAATGCGAGGAGATGGGCAAAGGTGTTGGCATCACAGTGACATGACACGACAAGGGCTTGACTTGCTACTGCTGGCTTGCAGTTGGAAGGGGATCATGAACCAAGGAATGTGGACAGGCTCTAGAAGCTGGAAAAAGTAAGGATTGTTTTCTAGAGCCACCCCTGACAATACCCTGATTTTAGCCCAATGAGATCCATTTTGGATTTGTGATCTCCAAAAATATAAGATAATAAATTTGTGTTGTTTTAACTCACTGAATTTGTGGCAATTTGTTACAGCGGCAGTATGAAATTACTATAGATCCTGGTACCTAGAAAGGGGATATTTCCATAACAAACACCTAAAAATATACAAGTGACTTTGGAAGTAGGCAGTGAGCTTGGAAGTGGGCAGTGAGCAAGAGGCTAGGAGAATTCAGAGGAGCACGATTTTAAAATAACCTTAGGCTGCCTTGAATAGACTATTAGCAGAAATACAAATATTAACAACTCTGCCAAGTGAGGATGTGAGGAATTCCACAAGGAACACAGTGTGGAAAACTTTTTGCCTTAAGAGAACACCTAAATTGTCATGAATGGATCATCTGGTAGATAGGAGAGGTGCTACTGGTGAAAAATCCGAAGGAAATGAAAAGTATGTTATAGAAAACTGGAGGAATCCCTGTTATAATTAAAGAAAGCTTAGCAAAACTGTACCCTGTAGTTATACAGAAAGCCAAGCATGTAAGAAATGAACTCTGCAGATTTCCAAACAGTGTTCAAAGTCTGGACTGGTTTCTTCTCACTGTTTACACTAAAATGTGAGGAAAGATAAATCAAAGGTAAGAAATAAGAAATGTTCAACCAAAAATTTAATGGGTTTAATCCAACCAAGATTTAATGGTTTAAGAAATTTTGATTTTATTCAGAGTGCAAAATACACCAAAATTGAGATTCATGGTCAAAATTCCTCTTAAAACGGAGGGTGTAGTTGAACAACCTTTCGCTAATATTCCAGAGAAGCCAGAGTATTCCTCACATAAACAGTCTTTAAAAAGATGAAGTGTGTGATTCATAGATCCCTTCAGACTTCTTGCTGCGAAGTTGCTTCAGTTGTGTCCGATTCTGTGTGACCCCATAGACAGCAGCCCACCAGGCCCCACCGTCCCTGGGATTCTCCAGGCAAGAACACTGGAGTGGGTTGCCATTTCCTCCTCCAATGGATGAAAGTGAAAAGTGAAAATGAAGTTGCTCAGTCGTGTCCGACTCTCAGCGACCCCATGGACTGCAGCCCACCAGGCTCCTCCATCCATGGGATTTTCCAGGCAAGAGTACTGGAGTGGGGTGCCATTGCCTTCTCCTCAGACTTCTTAGCAGAAGTCAAAAATAGTGATAAAATTATCTAGGAAAAAAAACAAAAACCTGGAGGATCCCCTTGTCTAATGGAATGAATGCTTGTGTCACACATGAGAGACCCACAAGATTCTTGAGAATTTTATACCAACAAAAACACTGCCAGCTTGGATTTTAAGGGACACAGACAGCACAAAGTGAAAGGCTGTCAAACAGTCAAAACTCTACAAACAAGAAACTGGTTGTAAAGCTACTCAGCAGCAAATACATGCTAACCTTCATAAAAAAGAAATCTTCATAAAAAACAGGACAGAAGCTTGAAAAGTCACAAGCTACAGAAAAATTATTACCAGATCTTGAAACCTGAGTTTGCCTGGATGGATTCTGAAACTGCCAGGATTAGTGACACCTTTCATCTTTTTCTGTTTGAAAGGAAATGTCTATAACTCTTATCCTATGGCTGTCTCCATCACTGTATTTTGGAAAGAGGTAGTAACTTGTCTCTTGATGTTCACAGGTTCATAGGTTAAGAGGAATTATTTTCACGGCAGATTATACAAAAGTTTCACTCATAATTTATTTAGGTAACAAAATTTAGAATCTCCAAGTTGATGAGATTTAGGTAAGGTTTTCTAATGTGGAGTTAAGGCTGTAGTGAGGTTGACAAGACTTTGCAGATAGGATAAATGAATTTTGCATGTGGGAAAGAAGTGAATCTTAGGTCAGAGGGGAGACTGTGTAGACAGAATAATGACTTTTCAAAAATGCCACAGTTTAATCCTCAGGACTTATGAATGTGCTTAACGGAAAGGATAAAATGAGATTAATATCACTAATTAGCTGACCTTAAAATATGGTGGTTATTTTGGATTATACAGCTATGAGTACACACTGTAAAGAAAAAAACTTTTATCGGAAGGAAACTGGGAAAAGGCACATAAGAGGTAACATCTGAACCTGGTTTAACAGAAGCAACAGAAAAAAGCGAGGAGGAAGAAGCAGGGCACACAAGGACATGGTGACCCATGACCACAGCATGCAGACATGCAAGCCCAAGAAAACTGGGTGTATACTATAGATTAAGGAAATTATCTTTTATCGGTGGCTTGCTAAGAGTTTAAAGACAGATCAATGCTGAATTTTACCTATTATTTGTAATCTATTAAGATAACCATATAATCTTTCTCTTCATGTAAAAATTACATTGATTTTTCTTATATTAAACCAACCTATCATACCTAAAATAAATACAAACTGGTCTTGATAAATTCCCATTTTTATGTATTATATGTGGGGTTGCTAATATTTTATTTAATATTTTTGCATTTACTTTTATAAATGATATTAGACTATCATTTATCAAGAGGGCTTCCCTGGCAGCTCAGTGGTAACAGATCCGTCTGCCAAAGCAAGAGATGTGGGTTCGATTCCTGGGTCAGGAAGATACTCTGGAGAAGGAAATGGCAATCCACTCCATTTCCTGGGAAATCCCATGGAGAGAAGCTTGGCAGGCTACAGTCCATGGGGTTGCAGAAGAGTTGGACACAACTTAGGCTTCAGCAATATGTGAACCATGAACTTCGAGATGTTCAAGCTGGTTTTAGGAAAGGCAGAGGAACTAGACATCAAATTGTCAACATCTGCTGGATCATCGAAAAAGCAAGAGGGTTCCAGAAAAACATCTATTTCTGCTTTACTGACTATGCCAAAGCCTTTGACTGTGTGAATCACAATCAACTGTGGAAAATTCTGAAAGAGATGGGAATACGAGACCTGACTTGCCTCTTGAGAAACCTATATGCAGGTCAGGAAGCAACAGTTAGAACTGGACATGGAACAAAAGACTGGTTGTAAATAGGAAAAGGAGTACGTCAAGGCTGTATACGGTCACCCTGCTTATTTAACTTATATGCATAGTACATTATGAGAAACGCTGGGCTGGAGGAAGCACATGCTGGAATCAAGACTGCTGGGAGAAATCTCAATAACCTCAGATATGCAGATGACACCACCCTTATGGCAGAAAGTGAAGAAGAATTAGAGCCTCTTGATGGAAGTGAAAGAGGAGAGTGAAAAAGTTGCCTTAAAGCTCAACATACAGAAAACTAAGATTATGGCATCTGGTCCCATCACTTCATGGCAAATAGATAGGGAAACAGTGGAAACAGTGGCTGACTTTATTTTGGGGGGCTCCAAAATCACTGCAGATGGTGACTGCAGCCATGAAATTAAAAGACGCTTGCTCCTTGGAAGGAAAGTTATGACCAACCTAGATAGCATATTCAAAAGCAGAGACATTACTTTGCCAACAAAGATCCATCTAGTCAAGGCTATGGTTTTTCCAGTAGTCATGTACGGATGTGAGAGTTGGACTATAAAGAAAGCTGAGGGCCAAAGAATTGATGCTTTTGAACTGTGGTTTTAGAGAAGACTCTTGAGAGTCCCTTGAACTGCAAGGAGATCCAACCAGTCCATCCTAAAGGAGATCAGTCCTGGGTTTTCATTGGAAGGACTGATGCTAAAGCTGAAACTCCAATACTTTGGCCACCTGATGCGAAGAGCTGACTCACTGGAAAAGACCATGATGCTGGGAAAGATTAAGGACAGGGAGAGAAGGGGGCGACAGAGGATGAGATGGTTGGATGGCATCACCAACTCAGTGGACATGAGTTTGAGTAGACTCTGGGACCTGGTGATGGACAGGGAGGCCTGGCATGCTGCGATTCATGGGGTTGCAAAGAGTCGGAAACTAATGAGCAACTGAACTGAACTAGCGACTAAACAACACCATGACAAATTAGGCTATAACTTTCCTTTCCTGTATGGTCTTTTTTGAATTTCAACACCACAACTGTGCTGGCCTAAAATAAGTTGAAAGTATTTCTCCCTTAGCTGCTCTTCAAAAGGTTTTGAAAGACTGGCACTATTTCTTCCTTAAATGGCTAGTGGAATTCATAGATGAAATCATCTGTACCTGAGTTTTCTATGATCAGAGATTTTAATTATAGATTCAATTTTTTTTTAACAGTTACAGAACTGATTTGGTTTGTTCTAGTGTCAATTTTGTTAACTTGTATTTTTCTAGAAATTTATCCATTTCACAAAAATTTTAAATTCAAGTCATTTATAATATTTTTTTAAGTATGTGTACATTCTATAATAACATTGTTTTTTTCATTCCTGATGATGATTCTTTTCTCTCTTTCTTGTTTTCAATTTTATTAGTCCTTTCTCACCCACATAAAACCCATAGACATCCCTTTTGGATTGGCTGATGCTCTGTATTTTATGATTATTTCCTGTATCAAAATTTCTGCTCTTATTTTTCTCTTCCTCCTTTTCTTGGTTAATTCTGCTCATCTTCTGATAAAGTTTTACCTCAAAAAATCTTGCCATGTAGCACTTTCACCATTATTCATCTAAAAATATCTTCTCATTTCTGATGAGACTTTTGCACTATCTTTGTTTCTGATTTCTAGTTTAATTCCACTGTGATGAGAAAACATATTTTGTATGATTTCAATCCATTAAGTTTCACCCATGAGTCCTACCAAACATTTAAAGGAAGAAACAATGTCAGTCTTACATAAAACTCTTTCAATCCTTTGAACTTTGCTTAGACCTGTTCTATGACTCAACATGGTCAATTTTTATAAAAGTCCATTTTTAAAAAGAACATATATTCTACAAATGTTAGGGGGTAACATGCTCATTAAGTCAAGCCTGTCAATCCCACTGAAATTTTCTATACTCATGCTGTTTCTATTTAATATTGTTTTATTTTTATCTATATGTTCTATTACTAAGAAATGTATGTGTTGAGTTCTCCCATTATAATTTGTGTATATGTCCATATATCCTTAAAATCTGTCAATTTTTTATTTATCTTGAGGGCATGTTGTTATGCATACAAATTTAGAATTATTATATGTTTTGGTGATTTTAAACTTTTATAGTTATGAAATAATCACTATTTCTTAAAATTTTTTGGTTTAAATTTTACTCTATCTGCTATAAATATGGTTTTCTTTCAATTGTCATCTGTCTAGAATGTTTTTTCCCTTAATTTTTACATTTAACACTTTCTTCTTTTGGTGGCCCTTTTTTGTGGCTGTGCCCCATGGCCTGTCAGATCTTGGTTCCCTCATCACCTGACCAGGGATCAAACCTGCATTCCCTGCAGTGGAAGCACAGAGTCTACACCACTCCAAGTCCCCCTGTTTGGCCGTTTTTGACAATTTTTCTCTTTTCCTTGATTTTCTGAAATTTCATTATGATGTGTTTGAGTACTTCTTTTTATTCATCCTACTTGGAATTCTCTGGCCTTCATGAATCTATAGACTGATCTTGCTCATTTATTTAAAAATATTCTCAGTTACCTAATCTCCAAACATTGCTTCTGCTCCATTTAAGATCATTTTCTACAGAGTCATCTGACTCGTCAATAGTAGAAATTTAAGTTAGAAGACAGTAAGATTCTATCTTCAAATAACCACCAACCTAAAAGCAGTAAAAATATTTCAAGAATGAAGGCAAAAGAGTTATTTTCAGACCAACCAAAACTGAAAGACATCACAACCAACAGACCCACACTAAAACGAAATTACTAAGGGGTATTCTTAGGCAAAAAGATCTCACTAGAGGTAAAAATCAGAGATCCAGGATCAATGAAGAGCAACACAGTGATAGATACATAGGTAAAGTTTAGATGAACACTGACTGTACAAGACAGTGTCTTTAGTTAACATGCGTATGTGTACCTATGTATGTACATGAACACAATGTACTTCTAATAGAGAAAAAGAGTCAAATAAACAAAAACTAAGTGGTCTAAGATAAGTTAAAAGGAAAAAAGGAGAGATTAGGCAGGATAAACAGAAAGCATGAAGAAAGATGAGACTTAAGCCCTAATAAATAAGTAAATACATGAAATTAAAATGGATTAGATGTACCAATGCCAGGTTTTTTTCAGCGAGGATTTTTAAAAATTACTTATTTGTAAAAACCCACAGGATATATAACACCAAAAGTGAACCTCGATGCATGCTACACTTCGGGTTGTCACACAGGGTCATCAATGGTCACGGACATGCACTGCGGTGCCGGACACTGGCAGTGGGAGAGACTGTGAGGACAGCAGGCATATGGGAACCCCACACTCTTGGCTCAATACTGTGGTCAGCTAGGTGCTCTAAAAATACATTTTATTACTTAAAAAGTCATTCAGTTTAATGACCAGAGATAAGTAATCCACAAAGTTAACAATTTTATACTATATAAAATATAATCTTCAGTTAAAACTTAAGCTTTAAATGAGAAAAAGAGTGACCTCTAAAATGTCATTCATATGAAAAATAAAATATTATTGTTCACTTTGCAGTCATCCTTTGTAAAACACAAAACATATAGATAAAATCAAAACAATTTAAAATATGTTTAACATGAAGTCAAAATCTTTATTAACGTGTATTGTTGTTTAGGTATTATCCATGGATAACATTAGCTGTGCAAACTAGTGCTGTAGTCAACAGGGTCACAGAGTCAGACTCGACTGCATGACTGAACTGACGCTATTTACTTTGAACAGTAAGTCTTTGTGACTAAAATGAGAAACTACTACCTAAAAACCTTGACTGAACACAATACTGTAAAGCAATTATCCTTCAATTAAAAATAAATAAATTAAAAAAAAAAAAACCCTGACTGAATCTTGCTGATAGTTAAAAATTAGTTAAGAACCAGGAACCATGCAAGTACTATATAAGCTTCATCTCATTTCATCTTTTCAGCATTATGACATAGGTACTTTCACAAGGAAGTGGAGGCTCTAAGACGTAAAACAGTTTACCAAAAAATAAAAAATTAAACTGCAAAAGTCAAGGTTGGATTCCACATCTGACTAAAGCGCTTAAAATCCTAACCACTACACAGCAGTAACTTTCTTTAACAGTATTTATTTTCTGGCTGCACCGGGTCTTTGTTGCTGTGCAGGCTTTCTCTAGCTGCAGCGAGCAGGGGCTACTCTCTAGCTGTGGTGCGCAGGCTGCTCACTGCGGTGGCTTCTCTGCTGCAGAGCATGGGCTCTAGAGTGCACAGGCCCAGTAGCTGTGACACACAGGCTTAGCTGCCCTGTGGCTAACTGCCCTTAGTCGAATCTTCCTTGACTAGAGGCTGAACACTGGCAGGCGGATTCTTCCCTGGACTACCAGGAAAGTCCTATTTTCTACTTTAATTTCTTGATAAAGAAATAATGAAAGATTCATGATCTCTATTCTAATTACTTTACTAGATGTTCTGCACAAACAGATATAAAAGAAGTTTTAGAAGACTATTGCAATGCGTGGCTGATAAAATCAAATTAATATATATGAATCAAAGTGTTTCTATCACTTTTTTCCTTATTTAAATCTGTACTTACTTAAGGATGCAATCCAACTGCTATGTTGTATTACTTCATCTGCCACTCTAAGAACACAGCAGTATAACTTCAGAGTTAGTTCTAAGTCAACATATGCAATAAAATGAGATGGAAGTGAGATAATCTATGACTAATAAACTACTGTTAGAGCTAGAAGCCTCCTAGAAGACAAGTCAGAAGCAAAACACCTGTGGCAAACTAGAAAAATGGTTTTTTGAGAAGGAGAAAATGAAATTCAATCAAATGCTTATGTACTATAATTTAGTATTTACTGACCATTTTCTATATGCCAGGCACTGTACTAGACACTGGGAGCATAGAGAGAAGATGGAGAGACAAGAGCTCCAATACTGACAGGCACAGGTACAAAAGGTACCTAACTCGAGAGGAAATGGGGAAGAAACTAGGAAGAAAAAAGGTCAAAAAGGATTTACTACTGGAGCTGACATATGAGGCAAGTCATAAAGGATAAATACAAAATGGAACAGGTAAAGAAAGGCAAAGAACAAGATATACAAAGGTGCAGAAACAAGTAAAGCAGAGTCCATTTAAAGAACTGAAAGAATTTAATGCAGGATGCCTAAGGAAGACAGTGGAGAAGGAGAGAAATCAGAAGGCCTATAAAGGGTCTTCATGAGAGTGAATTTTAGCTTGAAGGCTAGTGAAGGAGGTTAGACATGAGAAAGACATCATATGAAAGGTAAGAAATAGTAACTGATATTAAGAGAGAGAGAGAAGCAGTCATATAGTGAGATAGTGGTAGTGAAGATGGACAAGATACAAAAACGTTATGTAAATAGACACGGAGAACAAGGGGAAGGCAAACAAACAGCTAGGATGTTTCCAGTGTCATTAACTGAGTGCGTGATGATGCTGTGACTGAATACAGAGGTATGAGTATCAGGTTATCACTGAATATCTCAAGTGATAACTGAGTCCTGTCCTTCAGGGGTCAAGGAGAGGCTTTCAAGAGGAATCAATATTTAGTATGGGATTTAAAAGATGAACAGAAATTATGACAAGGGGCTGGAGTTTAAAAGTTGGTGGTGAATGGGAGGCACTGGTCAATGATAAAAGATGAGGCAAGAGAGGTCAGAAGCTGCCAGCTCAAAAGTACTTTCTGGACTATATTATCCAAGCAATGAAGAATTATGTTAAGTTTACAGGGAAGAAAAAGAAAGGGTTGTATTTTTATTTTGGGAAAAAAAAGAACTCTTTGACTATAAGATGCCCTAGACCAAAGTTGAAAGATGTCAGAGTGGGTGGGGGTGGGAAGAAAGAATCCAAGTAAGAAATGGCAGTGGACACATTTGAGTGAAGACTAGATGTCTATGGGATGGAATTAAGCTTACACACCATCTTCTGTATAATTGCTCACCTATCCATCCACTCTTTTAAAAGCAACAAATTTACCCATCTTTGAAAATGAAGTCATGTTATTTTTTTAAAGTATCAATAGCCAAAGGATTTAACCGAAAGTCACAACAAACCCCTCCTCTTCCTTGCCCAAATCAGGAAGGACTTAAAGAAGGAAGTACATTTTGGACTTTAAAATATAAGATTATCATCACTTATTTATTAACTAAAAGACAATAAAAATGGATTAAGAAAAATAAATGGAATCCTGATTTAAAACCTGTAACAACCAAAATTCTGGTATGTGGAACTGAGAGGATGGTGGTACCATTTACTAACTAAGAAAACAGGAGGAGGTAAGGAGTGTGTGTATGTGTGTGCATAGAGAGAAAAAGAGAGGGGGAAAAAAGGGGGTGGTGGAGGACTGAAATGGGAAAGATAATAATAAATACCATTTTTATTTTGTGTGTTTAGTACATACAGTTTTGAATAGGCTGCCATTAGAGGCACTTGTGAGACATTTAAGTACAATATCAATTAAGCAACGATATGACATTCAAGACTGAGATAAACATTTGACACTCAAGAGAGAAAAGTGGGCTGGAGACAGAAGTTTGGATGTCAGCAGCATAAACAAGGAAACTGAAACCCTAGGAGTAGCTAATACTCATGGAGAATACACAGAGTAAGTGGTAAGATGGCCTAGGACAGAGCCTTAAAAATCCTATGCTTTATAAATTGATAATGTAAATGATGTCCACAGAAGAGACTTAAAAGATGTAGCCAGATTAAGTTAAAATGAAAATCATAAAAAATGGTTATCAAAAACTACGGCAAGAAAGTGTCTTTTCAGAAAAAATAAGTAGTCAACAATATCCAATGTCCGCCAAGTTAAAGACTCAAATGTCTGTGGCATTTAGCATCAAGGACATAATCTTTAAAAGAACAATTTCAGTCAAGAAAAGAGAGAATGGAAAGTGAGGTAGCAGAGAGTATAAGCAAAGGAAAGTCTTTCAGGAAACCTAGTTATAAAGATGACAATATGGAGACTGGAGAGATTTCAAATTGATAGAGAGTTTTTTGTTTTGTTTCCTAAAAGGAAGGAACCAGTGGACAGCAAAAGGGTGAAGATATACGATAAAGGAGGCATCAACAGAAGAGGTCCCTGATGTGGCAGGGATGGGCCTCAAAGTACAGATGAAACAGTATTTTTCAACAAAGGAGAAGCATATTAAAATATAAAGCAGAGGGTGTGTGTATGTATTTTCCACTCACATAAACTTATATAAGGTCTTATAAAACAGAAAAACTATATAAATTAGGTTGCATCTATATACAGAAATTATAACAATGGTATTTTTTCCAGTGGTCATGTATGGATGTGAGAGTTGGACTACAAAGAAAGCTGAGTGCCAAAGAATTGATGCTTTTGAACTGTGGTGTTGGAGAAGACTGAGAGAGTCCTTTGGACTGCAAGGAGATCCAAACAGTCTATCCTAAAGGAGATCAGTCCTGGGTGTGCACTGGAAGGACTGATGTTGAAGCTGAAACTCCAATACTTTGGCCACCTGATGCGAAGAGCTGACTCATTGGAAAAGACCCTGATGCTGGGAAAGATTGAGGGCAGGAGGAGAAGGGGACTATAGAGGAGGAGAAGGTTGGATGGCATCACCAACTCGATTGACATGGGTTTGGGTTGACTCTGGGAGTTGGTGATGGACAGGGAGGCCTGGTGTGCTGCGGTTCATGGGGTCGCAAGGAGTCGGACACGACTGAGTGACTGAACTGAACTGTTCTCTGTGAGACAGGATCATGGTCTTTATTGTTTTATTGTTTTTTCATATTTTTCAAATTTCCTATGATAAGCATATAATTATTTTTTAAATGTCTCCAACTTCTGAATTATAAAAAGTAGTGCACCGTTAAAGCAGAAAACCTAGAAACCAAAGCAGAAAGGGGAAGAACAATACCTATAACCTCTGAATGTGCTGCTTTCACAGGTTGACAAAAATATGTCAGCTTACTTAAGCCAACAGCTTCTCAGAAAAAGGAACATTAAGAGGAATACTGAACTAGAATAATCAAAATTGACAAGTGACTCTACTTCATTAACAGACATAGAAGAAAAAGTGAACTCCAGCTTCCTCTTAGCTACCCAAGTCTCCATTTTAAAACAGGATTACTAAATCTCCACTTAGGTAGAATTCAGATTTGGAGGCTTATTATTCATTTAGAAGTAAATTTTTGCAATACTGTTTTCCTTCCTGGCCATGATGGATTTTTACTATTTAATTATTAATAACACCCACTACTAACATTCATGCTCACTGGCAACACTTTAAAAAAAGGAAATTAAAAATGCAAACTTACAGTTGTGGTAAATTTGGTCTAACGAAGGGATCATTTTCTGCTCCATTCACTGCTTTGTTTTTCCTTTGTTTTGATTCAGAATTGGTAGAGGGTGCCTGAGAATTATTAGCTGTGGGAGGTTTGCGTTTGGCTAGAAGTTTCCTTTGCCTTTCAATATCTTCCCTTTGCTGATTCACCCATTCTTGTTGCCTACATAAAAATAAATGTGGAAAAAAATTAACCTTCCTTTACTTTTGACATTTAAAACATGAAAATACATTAGTAAACATGAAAAATCACATAATATAAACATGTAACGTTATGGTCCCACTCCTGTGAACCAACACCTTCTCACTGTCCTTTTCTCATTGGAAACATACATTTTTAAATGAGGTCTTCCCTAAACCCCCTGGATGAGAAAGATGTGTTGCCACATATAACTTCACAGTACCTTGTAGCTCCCCATCTTCTCTTTTCTAACATATATATCTATGGACACTTGATCTCAATATGTGTGGTTAGACTAAATCACTCCATGAGAAGAGACAATTATTTTATACCCTATTGTACCTTAAGTGCCCAGCATAGTGACTGGCACATGCTAGGCATTCAATAAATATTTCTTGAATAAAATAAATCAGCTATTAAAAAAAAATAACAGAATTAAGGAGTAGGCTTTATACATTCATCTCATCACTGTTTAAAGAAAAACGTATAAAAGACAAATGTAAATTTATTAATAAAAGTGTTAATTTCTAAATGTATCTGTTAAATTTCAGGGAAGGGTAAATGGTATACTGAAATGAAACAAAAACTGACCTTAGAAATTTAGGAAGAAAGAAGGAATTTTGACACTTTAAAGAGAGAAAATACCAAGAAAAATTTATTTAGATGGCATTGAAAAACAGGCAATTAATGTAACTAAAAATATTACTGTTTCCAATTGAAGCTTTTAAAAACCAGCCTCTCATACAACATCTTAAGCCTGTTCTAATATAATTATCTTCCCTCTTAGGTCACCTCACCACACTACGAAAAAATTTTTAAAAAACTATATGGTGATTGTGACAGGATGTGGAATTTTGTCTAATTCTTCTATTGCATCAATTGAGATGATTTTGTTTTCCTTCATTGTATTAGGTGACATATCACACTGATTTTTTTCTGCTGACCCATTCTCAAACCAGGAATAAATCCCACTTTGTCACAGTGTATAATTCTTTTAATGTAAAAAAAAAAAAAAAAAAAAATAAGCCAAAAAACACATAACCGCCATGGTGATGGTACTCAGATTTAGAACAAGTCAAAAATTTCATTTCCTCATTCCTTCATCCCTATTCAGACCAGGACTAGAGAACTTCCACTCTACCGACAAAGACTTGCTTTACACATGTTTCAGAGTCCCATGATCCCAGTAAGGCAGTGCAGAACAGGAAAGAAGGGAAGGAATGAAGGAGCACCCAAGTAAAAGAGCAAAATGTTGGAGAAAAGTCTCAAGAAGAGCAAGGTTAGAATGTGACTTTTTTTTTTTTTTTTTTTTAGAATGTGACTTTAATCCAGTTTTATACCTAAGTAGGAATAATTTCAGTTTATTTAAAAAATTAATTTTAAAGCTAGTTTAGGGTACAATCAAGATTAATAAAAATAAGCAGCAATAATCCTACTGAAATAATGAAAGAATTACTCTAATGGATATATACACACACACACACATATATAGTGACTGATTATTCAGTAATGACCATACAGTTTAGAGATTATTAATATAATATTACTAATTTTTCTCTTCTTATCCTCCAACTATTTTGGGTTATATCACAGCTTAAAAAATATATACTGATTAACCGTTTGATATTAAATATATATGTAACAACATACAGTAGGCCCTCAGTAAATGTTTATTAGTAAGAAAAAAATACAAGTAATTTCTTAAAACTGGGTTATTGCTTTATTATAAAAGGATATAGCTCAGAAACAGCTCCAGTACTCTTGCCAGAAAATTCCATGGACGGAAGAGCCCAGTAGGTTGCAGTCCATGGGGTCGCTAAGAGTCGGACACAACTGAGCAACTTCACTTTCATGCATTGTAGAGGGAAATGGCAACCCACTCCAGTGTTCTTGCCTGGAGAGTTCCATGGACGGAGGAGCCTGGTGGGCTGCCATCTATGGGGTCGCTAAGAGTTGGACACGACTGAAGCGACTTCACTTTCACTTTTCACTTTCAACCACTGGAGAAGGAAATGGCAACCTACTCCAGTGTTCTTGCCTGGAGAGTTCCAGGGATGGAGGAGCCTGGTGGGCTGCGGTCTATGGGGTCGCACAGAGTCGGCCACGACTGAAGCGACTTAGCAACAGTAGCAGCAACTGCCAGACGGAAGAGCTGCACAGGGCGAAGTATGGGGGAAGAGACATGGAGTTTCCATGCTCTCTCTGAGCCTGATAACCTTCCCAGATCTCCACACATTCACCAACCCATAAGGCAATGGCACCCCACTCCAGTACTCTTGCCTGGAGAATCCCATGGACGGAGGAGCCTGGTAGGCTGCAGTCCATGGGGTCGCTAAGAGTTGGACACGACTGAGCGACTTCACTTTCACTTTTCACTTGCATGCATTGGAGAAGGAAATGGCAACCCACTCCAGTGTTCTTGCCTGGAGAATCCCAGGGACCGGGGAGCCTGGTGGGCTGCCGTCTGTGGGGTTGCACAGAGTCGGACACGACTGAAGTGACTTAGCACAGCATAGCAAGCTCCAATTTTACGCTTTGACAGCTTAATGGAGACATTTTAACAACTGGCAGAGTTTGTATTTCAGTTTATATTTAACCTTATACTATGTAACCTTCTTTTATTCATTACCAGGATGTCTGTAGATCTGGGTTTAGCAGCTCAAAAAACACTAAAAATTTTTAAGTTGTATCTCAACTCTCTTACTTTCTACTTCTACTGTTAATACTTTAGCTCAAGCCTAATCACCTTTCATTTGGATGCTTCTCCATCTAAACTGTCAACAATTTATGTTCTTTTAAGTATTATTCCCACATTACTATCAGTTATCTTTCAAAAACTCAAATTTGACCCCACACACTATATAAAACTTTAACACCTCCCTTCTATCAACAGAATTAAAATCCAAACTTCCTACCGTCACAAAGACACCATTCTTCAATACCTAACACCCAGAAACAGTTCTGTTGAACAGAAGCTGGGTAAATCAAGCGGGATAGATACAAGACCATTCTATACTTAAGTCTTAGGAACCAATGTTTGAAACAGCAATGTTTATGTGATACTGTGTGAAATAAAGCTTTGCCTACATTCTTCATTTAACTGGACTGACTCTGGGAAAGCTGATTCAGATGCTGGCACTACTCTTGCTTTGCAGGTTTTTATGTTTTCCAGCAAAAAAAGAGGGGTAGGGGCAGCAAGAGACCCTGGCTCCTTAACACAGAAATAGTCAACCTACCCTTTCTTACCACCAACTTGAGAAAATGGATTTCTCCATTTTAAAGTTTACCTCAGAAGTGCTAAAGCCACATGTTCAGTTCAATTGACTTTTGAGTTATTATGTCTGACACTGCAGAGAAAATATGTCTGTCTTTCCTACAAGAATAATGAGCAGACAAATGCCAAAGAAGGACTGAAGAATGGGAGAGGGGAGGAAAAAAAAAAAACACACAAAAAAAACTAAGCAGAAAACCCCCAAGATATACAGATACAAATCTTGCAATTAAAGTTAAAAATTTTAACAATTTCCCTCTCAACTAACCTACAAAAGCTAGGTCAGTTTATGTTTTGGAAGGTCATATTTAAAATAATACATCATACTATACAGATGAGTACTAACTAATCAAGAAGTGTGCTAAAGCTAAAACTGTAATGCCTCTTTTATGTTCCTTTCAAATGTATTAAGTTCTATGATTTCAAAGAGTAGTGAGGAGTAGATATAGAACATTAATTTCAAATCTATAATCTTTGAAAATAACAAACACCCAAAGGAATACTAAATCTTTTAAAATATAAGAGTGACTAACTTTACAAGATTCTGAAATGCAAAACCATCTGTCCATTGTTCAGTAAATGAAGCACCATGTCTAACTGTTGTGAAATGCCCAAGGCGTAATCTGTCTTGCATGCTCTTCTCTCGGCTTGACAGTTTTTCTTGTGTACTCTGGAAAAAAAGGGGGAAAAAAATCATCATTCAACTTTATTAATTTAAATTTTTAAAACATAGGACTAGTGAAAGTAGAGGGAAAATTTATTGAACTTTTTTTTTTTTTGGATGTGGACTTTTTTTAAGTCTTTACTGAATTTGTTACAATACCGTTTCTGTTTTACCTTTTGGTTTTTTGACCACGAGGCATGTGGGGTATGTGAGGATCTTAGCTTCCCAACCAGGGATCGAACCCACACTCTTGCATTGGAAGGTGAAGTCTTAGTCACTGGACTGCCAGGGAACTCACCTTTTCAATAAGCAGTTTCTTGCTCATTGATATGCACTTATTTAATCGCTCTTTGTATTTTTCAAGTAGCTTTTGTTGCTCATCTATCTGCCGTCTGAGATCACAATTAGCCTACAATATAAGTAGATAATGAAAATATATGAGACATTTAAGAATATTTATACATTTTGAAAAATTTCATAAAGAGAAGGATTAATAAGATTAAGTATTTGAATGCGATACTAAAAAAAATGTTAAAACACTTACTTACCATGAGAATAACAACACTGTTACATGCTGCTTAGCTGTATAGTGAAAAGTACATGGAATATGTATTCATACTCCATAGGTTCAAATCTACACTCTAGGTTATATAATCTGGGCTAAGTTTAATAAATTATCTGAACCTTATTTCTAAAGTTGTCTTAAAGGTCTGCTCTATTATCTTATTTCTAAAACAGAGCAACATCATTCTATCTCATTCGAAATAACTGAAATACAAAGTGTCTAACACTTACAAATGAATGTGAATTCTCCATCTTTTGTAATAAAACATCTCCATTCAACACGTGGGTAACATTGCAGATGCCTATCCAAGGGTTCTCACCATCTTTCTCGGCCACATGAATACAAATTTTGTTAACTCTGTAGGCAGTCATATGCCCAGTCCCTCTTTCTAAGCTCAGAAGATGAGTCTGATTAGTCTAGTACAGTCACCAGGAAGTAACCTGGAGAGCTTGTTGGAACACAGATTACGGGAATCCATTCCCAGTTTCTGAGTAAGTACCTCTGGAGTAGAGTCTGAAACTTTATTTCTAATAAGTCCGCTAGTAAGGTTGATGCTTACTGGTCTGGGGATCATTCTTTGAAAACCATAGGTCTACGCCAATCACAGTACAAGCCAAAAGAGAGCAGTATAATAAACAAAAAATGCTGGGAGAAAAATAGAGCTGCCAATCTAAAAGTATGTATCTAACAAAAAGCTGTTTTCCAAGGAAAAGGGTAAAATAAAATAGTTTCAGAAGTACATATATGAAATTTAGCATCAGACCCTTATCATTTTGTGCAAGTCGAACAGAAACCCAACAAATTGTGTATGTGTGAGTTGAAAATCTAACACTAGCTAGTGTATTTCCCATCTCCTTGCAGCTAATGATGGTCAGTGAAATGTAAGCAGAAGTTGTTCAATGGAATACTCAAGAACACTATGCAGAAAAGTTTTGTATTTTTAATTTCCTTCCTCTTCTGCTTAAGAACACAGATACCATAACTGTGACTCTGATAAATATTTTGTACCTTGATATAATCTTCAAGATGAAGGCCATGTACTAAGGGGGAGGGAGCAGAAAAACTGAGGGAGACAAGATTCCATATGACACCTGGGCTACCTCCTTCTGTTCTTCTCTTAAAAAATAGTATTGTATTTCATTTAAAGTACTGTTGTTTACGGAAACCTGTCCAGATGCCTATGGCCTGCATAGCTCAGTCATCTCTACTTGCTAGTAAAGCTCTGCCTGGCTGGAAATAAAGCAGGACCAATAAAATTGCATTTTCACAAAACTTACCATCTTCCATTCAAAGGCCTATTTTTCACAAAACTTACCATCTTCCATTCAAAGGCCTATGTCCTCTTAGGCTTTGTCCAGGGTGGCAACAGCCCAACTGCACATGTGCAGACATTGCTGTCTAGATAGATGAACACTCTCCAGGGCCTCCTCAGCCACATCTGGGGTGAATGGTCAGTGTGGCACCAGGGGCCACAACTGCAGGGTCCTGCCTAGCCTCCATCACTAGCTTGGGGGTCAGGGAAACATTCCGTCCCTCGTCCCCTCAGAGTGAGCAGTTTGCAGAGAAAAGAAAAACCTATCTCAGATATGTTAGTGAGGGGCACTGTGTTCCATGGGTTATCTCAGCACCATTTCCTTCTGGGCTTGCTATGGAAGGACTGGCCTCCACCCCTAACTGGATTTAGTGTGGGGCAAGTAATTCAATGGGCAGGAGACACTGCACCCTCAAGCTCTGACTTGGAATACCCCCACCTTTCTGTTCTTCTCTCAAAAAGTAATCCTGTGTCTTATTTAAAGGACTGTTGTTTATGTTCTCTGTTACTAACAACCAAAGACAACAGCTAAATGATAAAAAGATGCTGTAGCACCAGTATAGGAATACACAAAGAGAACATGGTACTTAACACAGAACGCTGAAATACATGTATTTGTTTATGAAAATGAGATTGTATGATGGAGCTGGCAGTAGAGAGCAGACTTAATTACATGGTCTAGGTAACTGGTTCTCTATATAGAAAGAAATTAAAATTAAACTTTATTTCACATCATACCCCAAAATGAATTTCAGTGAGATTTATAACTTGTATTGAAAAAGCAGACTATAAAATTTTTTTAAAGAAGATACAAACATTTTTATGGTCTTAGGGACAAAAACAATGAATTATTTTGGTATACCTTTGATAATAATTTGGTACAAACTATAAATAAAGAGATCACTCAGTCATGTTTGACTCTTTGCAACCCCATAGACAGTAGCCTGTCAGGCTCCTCTGTCCATGGGATTCTCCAGGCAAGAATACTGGAGTGGATTGTCACATCCTTTTCCAGAGAATCTTCCTGACCCAGGGATCAAACCCAGGTCTCCTGCACTGTGGGCAGATTCTTTATAATCTGAGATACCAGGGAAACCCATAAAAAAAGAGATGTGTAATCATATAAAATTTAAATGATCTAATCAAAAGACAGTGCAAAGAAATAAAAAAGACAATTTACACACTGGGAGAAAAATCAATATATATGGTCAACAAAAAAACTGATACAATTTTTAAAAAGACAGCAACTCATTAAGAAAAATGAGCAAAAAAAATGACCATTTACGTCATAGAAATACAGTTAATAAATATTTTACAAGATATTCAAAAAATAAAATGAATGCATAATAACTAATACCTTGTTATATCCATTAAACTGAACCCTCAAATTAAATATGATTCTAATAAGCTTTGTCAAGGATAATGAGCAATAAGATTATTCCCTGCTTATAGTTAGTGGAATGTAAACTGATCCAACCACCTTGGGAAAAATTTGCTTTTATAGAGTAGAGTTTAAGCTATGTATGCCCTATACTCTAGCCATGTCTCTCTAAGCATATACCACAGAGAAATTCTCCATGTGTGCCACAGAAGACATGTACAAGAGTGTGTCTTAGCAGAACTGTTCATACTAGCAAAAAGCAGAAATAAAATGTCCAACGAGACCAGGAAAGACAAATTACAGTATATTCATTTACGCCTTACTATACAGCAGTGAAATGAACATGACAACCCCACATATAATGCTTAGTGAAAACAAGCAGGGCATACAGTATAATTTGGTAATTTAAAGTTGAAAAACAGTGAAATAATATGTTGTTAAGAATGTATAAGATACATATAAGAAACACAAAGGCATAAGAAACAGATACAAAATTTACAACAGTGGTCAATGGTAAAGGGATGTAAGAGAGTACATAGGATGGGAACGGGAGAGGCACACTAGATGTTTTAGAGGTATCGGTAATTATGATCACAGATGATGGTTTCACTGAGTTTCTATACCAACAGTTCTGTTAGCTAAATTATAATCATTTGGAGAAGGTTTTTATTTTTCTCTCTTAATTTATTTATTTGGTTGAGCTGGATCCTAGATGCAGCATGTGCAATAGAGGTCCCTGATCAGTGATCAAACCTGGGCCCCCTTCATTGGGAGCATGGAGTCTTAGCCTCTGGACCATGTAGGAGCTTTTAAAACTACCAGCGCCCAAGCCCTACGTCACACCAATATAATTAAGAATTCCTCAGGGTAGAGTATAATCATTGTTACTTTTATAAAGTACCTCCCATATTTTCCATCCAGTGATTCAGTGAGCAGCAAGGGTTGAGAACGACTACTTCATCTCTTACTAACATATTAGGCATACTTTTTGATGTGTCTCTTAAGATGTTTCCATTAAAAGGTTTATAACAAAATCAAGTAACTTTAAAACCACCATGAAATGGATATCTGTCTTAGGATAGCTGATCAAGTTAAAATAAAGTTTTATAAACTTCTATTTCTCCACCTGCTTTTCAGTTCACATTTAAAGAGCTAATAAAAGTTTTTTCTTTAAAAGGTTGATATTTTCAATTATGTCCTTAACACTAAAAGATTTAATTTCTCCCAATAACAGAAATTTTTAAAAATGTTAAGTATTTTCTCAACTGTTTTACTATTGCCAAATAATTGGCAATGATGACTTCTTACTTACCCTGAGCAGGTCATCTATACGACCTTCCTTCTTTTCCAGGTCCTGGTTTTTATTACTTTCTAATGCTGCTAATTTCAGCATCGTAAGATCAGTCTAAATAAAAGAAAGCTATTTTATTATTCCATTCTATATATCACTGCATGTAAACATAAAATTAGATTTAATTCTGATTCTAAAAATCATAGCATTGGAGTTTGTATATGTAAAGGGTATCCCAAAAGGTCTTAGTGTAGTTTTAAGTTTTATTATCTTCAGAAATGTAAATGCTATACAGACAAAAAATTTTTTTATGGGTTAATCATTTAAATTTTTTTATGGGTTAATCATTTAAATTTTTAGAATATTGATATGTTTGTTCTTCATTAAAATTCAGTATAATCACTGTTATACGATATCAACTCTAGCTGATTTTTGAACAAATCAGGGCAAAAACATTCACAAGCTGTTCACTGACTCAAAGCAATGTACTTGTAAATCCTGGTCTAAAGATTATCCAAAGAAAGAAGTTTTGATGCATTCACAAGAGTCTGGCCATGACCTGACAGGAAGAGTGTAACGGCAATAAACTACACAATTAAGGTGGCAAGCAAGAAGATCTACTTTTTCAATCCTTGGTTTCAGACACTCCTTCAAAAACTGTCACATGTATATAAAGTTAAAATGAAAACTCCAATACTCAAAATTCATAAAACAAAGTAATTGCAAAATATGTCTGATTTTCAAATAATTTTTAATTGTGTAGCATATATGATACACAAAAATACAGACATGTAAAACAAACTGCTTTAATATCCACTTATAACAAATATAACACCTTCAAGAAGGTATCAGTTATATGTACTTGGATGTCAAGTTAAAAAAGAATCAGTAAACAGAACTGACATGTTATGGTTGTTTTGGTTATTTAATTTGCTTAAAATATATATTTAACCAGTGTAACAAAGGACAGACTGACAATAAACTGGGTTTCAATTTCTCACTCTCTACAAATTGTTTTTTTGTTGTTATTCAGTAATTAGCTTTCTTGATATTGAATTTTACTTTATGATTATGTTTAAAAGAGAACACATCTTAATTGTGTGCACAAACTGGTCACTGGTTTACTGGTTTTTTATCCCTAAGTCATACAAAGAAATCTCAATTACTATTTACCTGAGTAATTTTAAAGGATAACTGCTTTGGCTGTACAATAGGGTGGTCCCCAAAAGCTAACGCAGTAGGAGAAGGGCTATTCGGTCGAACCTTAACAAAATATTAAATTTTACATTAGCAAAAATACAATAGAAAGATTCTTCTTGATGTCTGCCAGAAAATAACAAAATTCTGTAAAGCAATTTTCCTTCAATTAAAAAATGAATAATTTTTTTAAAAAGAATTAAAAATAGATTTATGCTTAACAACAACTAAATATTTCTTACGTGTTTATTAGGATAATAACTCAAAACATAACTGAATTTTAAAAACTTTTTATCATTGTTTATTTAATAAGGATTCATTGAGTACCTCCCTCTTACAAAGCCCAGTAAAAGAGACAACCAGCCATTTGATAGATAGATAGACAGATAAAATAGATAGACAGGTATGAGCCTTGGTCTCATCCAAAAACTGTCACATGTATAAACTTTATAATATATATACATATGCCTTGCCCTCAAGGAGTTTACAATCTGGTCCCATAAAAGGAAACTGAATGCTTTCAATTTGTTAACTATAACAAGGCCAAATACATCATTTAAAATAAAATTATCAAAAACAGCTTATGATGGTTCAAAAAGTAAAACTGAAAGACTTTAATATATCAACAGAACTCTTTTAGCACTAGGGACAACGGTGCATGCCCATGTTGTTGCTGTTATGTTAGTTGCTCAGTCGTGTCTGACTCTGCATGACCCCATGGACTCTAGCTGGCCAGGTTCCTCTGTCCATGGAATTCTCCAGGCAAGAATATTGGAGAGGGTAGCCATTCCTTCTCCAGGGGATCTTCCCAACCCAGGGGTCAAAATCAGTCTCCTGCACTGTAGTGGATTTTTTACCATCGGAGTCATCAGGGAAGCCCTAATGCATGCCCATGTATAGTATAAAATCAATTTACTGATAAGTTGCACTGTTTAACTAGTCACTAGTTTTAAAATACATTCACTGAAAATAGTCGATTACATCATGTACCAACGCTATCACTACAATTTCAAGCTATTTTTGAGTTTTATACTTTACTTGGTATATGGCAATAGGATGTCCTCCAAGGTACAAAATGAGTAAGACATTAAAAAGTATGTATCTACAGAAAGGACTAGAAAGCAACACTGGAAGTTACAACAGTGTAACTGAATAAATGACATATTCTAATTTTTAAAAATTCTTAATTCATCTTTAAATTACTGAAAGCCAACACTGCTACTATGGTTATACAATGAACTTTCACATAATGAAAGTTAAAAAACAGTAAATACAATCCAATATGTAGAGCAATGCATAACTGGATCTTAAAAAGTTAGAAACAAACTAAAACGTTTTAAGTGAATTTTTAGATCCAAGATCCTTTTCTTAACCCAAACTACATTATCCAAGGCTGACAGCTGCCTACTCTTTTCTCAAGGATTCCCAGGAAGGAATCATGCTACCATTTAGTGGTTAAGAAATTTAACTGATAAGATCCCTGACCAATGATCGAACTCAGGCCCTGGCAGTAAAAAGTGCTGAGACCTATCCACTGGACTGCCAAGGAATTCCCAGTCCTATCATTCTGTTATAGAAATATTACTTCTTGGAACTAATTAATACAGAAAATCTTTAAGAATCTCACTTTCAGAAATAAAGCATCAAATCATTGAAAAGAATTCAACTCACTTCAATAGAATGAAAGACTTTTAAAAAAGGTAAAGGCCTCCTGGAGGAGGCCATGGCAAACCACTCCAGTATTGTTGCCTGGCAAATCCCCACGGACAGAGGAGTCTGGCCAGCTACAATCCACGGAATCGCAAAGAGTCAGACATGACTGAGTGACTAAGCACATATATATAAAAGGCCTCAATAAAGACAAATTATAAAAATTATTAATTCAGTACATATAACCTCTGAGACATAAAAACACATGGAAAAACTTACAGATGAAGAAGGAGTGGAATGTGAATGTGAATTCTGAGGCGAACGGATTGCAGGAGGTATGCCTCTTACTGGACTTGAGCCATTTCCACCTTGGTACTAAGAGTAAAAGGAAACACCACTATATATATATATATATATATACACACACACACATATAAAACAAAAGTTTAGAAAGATGTTTTAGACATGGCATTACGAATTAATTTAAATATATCTTATTATTTTTGTGGCAGGCTCAAAGACAAATTCCCCCAAAGCAAAGAACATGTCTTATTTTTCTTTCAAATTTTAGCAGTTCCCTTATGCTTGTGAAGCCAGCAGGAGCTCTAATCCCAAGAAACTTTAATCTCGTTACAAGTAGATGTGTAGATGTTAATCAACTATCTTAAGACAGAACTGTCATTCCCAAGATCTGTTAAGTATCCAAATGTTCATAGCACTATAAAAGAACTACTGGACCAAGTCCCTTCTTAACAGCACGAAGTCTAATAAAAATTGATTCTTTCTTACATGCATTACAGTGAATGACATCATCACGTATGAAGAGAAGCCACCTAATCTGTTCCATAGCTTTCTCAAGCCTCATGTTTCTGAACCAAGAATGGAAGGCAAAAATAATTTGCTGCTAATGGCTTCATCTCTGGGTATTAGGTATGAACAGCAGAAAAGGAGACTTCCTAGTATGTTCATTAAACAACTTCCTACAACTAAAGAACTTACTCTAAATTTTTAATCTATAGTGCTCAGCATAATGCTCAGCACATAGTACGCATTCAAGACACTTGAGATGTGTTTATTTGAACAGATCCTACCTTTGGCAAAGATTTTTAATGACATTAACACTAAGGGACTGACAGCAACTAAAGAGCTTTAGGTGTATTTTATAGTCTGCAACAGTTTTAACTTAGATTCTGTAAACTCGAAAAAGAAAACCAATGGAGGATATATGTGTGTGTGTGTGTGTGTGTGTGTATAATACACACACACACACACACACACACACACACTGTGATTCTCTTTCACAGTGAAAGAGAGTGACTGTGTTAGTCACTCCGTCATATTCAACTCAGTGCAACCCCATGGAGAAGAGCCCACCAAGCCCTTCCCTCCATGGGATTCTCCAGGCAAGAATACTGGAGTGGGTTGCTATGTCCTTCTGCAAGGGATCTTCTCAACCCAGCATTTATATATATACATATAAAAAATACAGCCCTTCTCCCAACCAGCAAATTCTGCTCTCTCTCTCAAGTAAATATAAATATTTTTCAACTGACTAGATTATTTTACTAATCACATTAATATTTTATAATTAATCACATTAATATCATAATAGAATGGTAGGCAAAAGTGTTTCTGTGTAGAGGCAAAGAAACATTCCAGATTGGGTAAAAATTTAAATTTACCACTGTTTATTATTTTCAGGGACTCTTTAGATTCACATCTCTATCATTATTTTATCTCCATCCACAGGCCTCAGCTGTTGCTTTGGTATAATAAAATCTTGACTGACAGTACAAAGAAGCTCTTCCATTTAAAATTTGCCTTTAGGCAGGATACTTTATGTGGCTTCCCAGGTGGCTCAGTGGTAAAGAACATGCTTGCCAGTGCAGGAGACTTGAGTTTAATCCCTGGGTCAGGAAGACTCCCTGGAGAAGGAGATGGCACCCCAATCCAGTATTCTTGCCTGGGAAATCCCATGGACAGAGGGCCCTGGTGAGCTACAGTCCACAGGGTCACAAAAGAGTCAGACACAGCTGCATGACCAAACAACAAGGGTATTTTAACATCTCTGGTTCTCAGGTTCTTCACCTAAAACAGGAATACTAATACCTGCTTTGACCATCTCCTGACCTATTACAAGAAAATATGGGAGAAAGTCCTTTGAAAATTATGATGTGCCATACCAAAGTAAAGGTAAACTTTAATGTTCCTAGAAAGACAGGACATCACATAGTACCTAAGTTCTGCTTTAATCAAGTAGATCAACAAAAGCAGACTTGGTTCAAACAGTCTATGGCAGAATTATATTAAGAACTGAAGATATTCCTCAATGAACTTACTTCAAAATAGTCGCTAATTTTGTGGCCACGTCCCCCAATACTTTTTCCTAAAATATAAAAGTAAAAAATTTTACAGATTTAAAGTCAGTCGTGACTATCTATCACATATTATATGAGAAAGAAAATGTGCCAAACTTAATTCCCCTAATACACACAAAAACAATATTAAGAATATGATATTCTAGTTGGGTGGTGATGGGCATTAAAAGAATACTAAGATTCCTCAGAGGGTCAGGTCAGATGCCAACTTCACAATTCCAAAAATCAAATGATATTCCAATAGATACATGTCAATTTTAAAAGTCTCAACTATAGGAAAATCAGAAAAATAAATCATATTAAAAGACTGCCTGCTTTTAAAACAACATTATTCATATTGCTTCATGGTTACTAACTTCATAAAAGTGTATCAATGAAAAATATATCAATTAAAAAAGACAAGTGGCAGCTGTATAACTGACAAACCAATTTATATCTATAAATAATAAAAAAGCTCGGTCAACACAAACCATAACAAACTGACAATAACATTCTTTAATATGAACACTATTTTGTAAAATATTTGATTTTCTAAAAGGTATTTTCAAATTAACAGGATTTTTTTCAAAAATAAACTAGATTTTAAATATTGTGCTTACATGGCCACTTTGATAAAGTGGTCAAAATTATTCTTTAATTAAAAGTATTGTTCCAAAATGGACTTTAAAAAAAAACAAAAAGCAAATAAAATGAATTTTTTCATCAATTTTATAAATACTAAACTGAGAAGCTGCTAAGAAATACAGCATTTTGGATGGGAGTTATCCATCCTTCATTGGAATTACACTGAATACATCATTTCTTCAAGTTACAAAAGAAAAACTAATGATAGCATGGAGTCAAAAGCACTGGATAATATAAACATTTATCGATTCAATACTGAC
This sequence comes from Tragelaphus eurycerus, assembly GCA_935064755.1. Lineage (NCBI taxonomy): Eukaryota > Metazoa > Chordata > Mammalia > Artiodactyla > Bovidae > Tragelaphus > Tragelaphus eurycerus. Next base: position 2,254,307 of record CAKXYN010000060.1, read on the forward strand.
ACATCATCCATTCACTTGTTTTATTCAACAAACATTTCTTGAGTGGTTACTATTCGCCAGGCATTACCGAGATGAACAAACAATACATTTAAAGGTTCAACAACCTCAGATTCCTTCCTGGAACAAGGTAGGGGGCATTCAAAAAAAAAAAAAAAACAACGAAGAAGTAATACAACTTAGAAATTTTCAATAGTTTTGTACAGGTTTATTCAGAGGTCAGAGAGGACTGTAAGGTTTTATATACCAAAGGAATTTTCCTTCTGCCTATAACAACTTTCCTGCAGATTCTGAAGTGGTGCCATCTTTTAATAAAGACAAAGACATTTTTTGGTTGCCTACCAGAAACTATTTCCCCAGTTCTTTTTCCCTGATTGAATCCAAATTTTATTCTGTTAACATTCCCTCCCCTGCATAAACCATATAATTTCAGTTCGGTTCAGTTGCTCAGTCATATCCACTCTTTGCGACCCCATGGACTGCAGCATGCCAGGCTTCCCTGTCCATCACCAACTCCCTCAGCTTGCTCAAACTCATGTCCATTGGTCAGTGATGCCATCCAACCATCTCATCCTGTCGTCTCCTTCTCCTCCTGCCTTCAATCTTTCCCGGCATCAGGGTCTTTTCTAATGAGTCAGTTCTTCCAATCAGGTGGCCAAAGTATTGGAGTTTCAGCTTCAGCATCAATCCTTTCAATGAATATTCAGGAATGACTTCCTTTAGGACTGCTTGGATCTCTTTGCTGTCCAAGGGACTCTCAAGAGTCTTCTCCAATACCACAGTTCAAGAGCATCAAGTCTCTGGCACTCAGCTTTCTTTATGGTCCAACTCTCACATCCACAGCTTTGATGAGATGGACCTTTGTCTGTAAAGTATTGCCTCTGCTTTTTAATATGCTGTCTAGGTTGGTCATAGCTTTTCTTCCAAGGCTGTTTCCTATTTGGCCTCCATTCCTAGTTCCCTATCTCTCCTTCTAATCAGAAATTCAGTTTTTCTCAGGTATCACGCTTTCTGCACAAGACCTATATTTCTAAGGGTTATGTTACCACATTTTCAATTTCAGAGAGTGGGCCTGATTTTAAGGGCAATAATACCTCTCATGGACATAATTGGTTTTGGTATGGACACAGAACCAAATTCTGACCAAGAAGATGACAGAAGAGATTTGCTATGAACTTAAATAAGCCTATGTCAAAGAGAAGTGAAAAAAAAAGAAAAGCACATAGAAAACCAGCCTCTCTCTAAAGCAAATACAAGTGTGGAGGATGAAACGAGGAGATACAATTTAAAATGGCCACAGTCCTAAAATCATAAAAGAAAAAAGCAGACAATTCTGTGGAAGGCAAATCACAGAGAAAATAATGTGGCTTCCTGAAGACATAGGTTGGCTCAACCAACCCAGAAGTCCCACACCTGCTTTTAAGTGAGCTTTAAAATTTAATGTTAAAACTATCATAACTAATATAACTAAATAAATCCAAGTTCACTAACCACAGATGAGGAAACTACACTAAGATCAAAAAGGACCTCAGGCCAGACTGAAATACAAAATAGCACCAACTTAGAGAAAGGCGCTAGAGTGACTCAACTTCCCCTTTCCACAAAGACAGCTGCTGCAAATATATTTCTTGACCCCAGTGCCACATGTAAATACTAGTAAGCCAAGGGTTCATAGCTCTAGACTTTGTAGCTAAAAATGGCTCCCAAACACCTAATATATGCATAAAATCATCATTGCATATGATTCAAGAGTCCAATTTATTGTATTTAATCTTGAAAAACCAAATTAAATGATAATACTATCTTATCCATTATAAGAAGTTTTGTAGTCTAATGAAAGTAATTTCCTTACTAGTTTATCATATAAAATGTAGAAGAAAAGATGAAGAAAGGATATGGAAAGAAAGCAAAAAATGATGAAGAAAACGTATGGAAAGAAAAAGATGATGTTTTAATGAAGTTCCTCAATCATTTGTATATAATCTTTTTTTCAATAAAAAGGATGAGTAAATTTAGGTATTTGTTTCAAAGCAAGATATAAAATTCTTATCCAAAAACAAGAAGTCATTGCAACACCATATTTCATATAAAGAGAGAACAGAGGAAGATGATAAAGGTAATGCCTGTCAGGTTTGGACATGACACTTTCTAATTCTCAAAAAAATAAAGGAAATGTTAAAAAGAGTAACCATAAGCAAACTACCTGTGGTACAAAAAGACTCCAATTTCATAATATTTTTTAAACAAAGTATATGTAAGCTATTATTAATGCAGATATTACACGGTATCTATATAAATCACAAGAACAGAAAACTTTAAAACAAATTATTAATTGATTAAAAACCAGAACAATTAATTGCAAATACCTCTTTGGGTATGAAGGAAGATTTTGCTTCACTTACCCTGACTACTTTCATTCTGGTTTTCTGCTTTTCTTTTTCTTCCTCTGGATGATTCTGATTGTTTCTTCTCTGGTGTCTATGGAAAGCAAGTTAACAGAGTTTTATAGTTTCAACAAACAAAATTTTATAATCACTATAAATGTCATTTTTATTTCTAATTAAGAAATTTTGCTAAATAGCGTTCATGCAACGTGAATGTCTAATTACTTACATAAAATTTCTTTAAAAGATAAACTTCCATAGCTATTGTATAAATTTTTAAAATTCGAAATGTAGAAGGCCTTGTACGTATTACCTGAAATTTATAGAATGTGACTGGAGGTGGATGAGAAATCTGAGAGTAATCAGCCTTAAAAGATGCCCTTCAAATTCTTAAAAAATCTCCACAGAGTAACAACAAATCACCATTTGTTTTTCCTATTCGTTTTCTACTATTAACATATATTCTATAAAAGTACATTTTTATATATATATATAACATATATTCTATAAACTTGGGCAAGAAAAAAAGAGCAGAACATAAATCCTAACATATATAATCCCTACATGCTTGAAATCACCTAAATGCTTGAAAATTATCCAACAACAACAGCAAATTCATAGATTATACCCTAAATCAGACGTCTGCAAACTAACGGTCAGCTGGGCAAATCTGGCTAGCCACCTGTTTTTCTCAAGGCCCATAATCTAATTCTTACATCTTTTAATGACTGAAAAATATAAAAACAAAACAAGACTATTTTATCATATGAAAATTGTAAGAAATTCAAATTTCAGTGTTCATAAATTTGGTTTTATTGGAACACAGTCACACTCCTTCATTTATGTACTGTCTATAATTCCCTTCACACCGCAACAGCAGAGTTGAGTAGTTCTGTCAGAAACTGCATGGCACATAAAGCCTAAAATATCTGGCCCTTTAAAAAAAAAGGTTTGCAGAGCTCTGTACTACTCGATGGCTTGTTCTTAAATTACAGGTTTGTTCTTTTAACTGATACGAAATACTTTCATCAGGCTAAAACAACAATTTTTGTGGAGTCTGACAGAATGTTGTGTTTAGTGAAAAATTAAAACCAAATGTGCACAAGGCAATGGCACAGGGCCCTCAAATTCTAGAAGCCTGGCAAATATATCTGATGCCAGAACACAGAATATCTGAATGAATGAAACATCAGGCAACTTGAAATAATTCTCTAAAGGCAATGGAGTCCTCCAACAAGGAAGGGACTTAACCCACATTTTGATGTCTCTTGTGGGTAGTTCTGTGATTAAATAGTACAAATGACAAAATACAATGACAGATAACACCTTGAGGTATAATACCTTGAGGTTCATATGGATGCTCAATATCAACCTAACTCATATTGAACCTCTTTGGTTCCTCAAGGTATTATTATCTGGGGAATTTTAAGTTCTCTCACTGCCATTTTGCCAACAACATAACAAATTTAGAAAGGTTTAAGTGAATGCTACTGATCTCTGAATTCTTTAAAGACAGAAGTTACATCTTCTCCCCACCACCTCCTCCCACCTTCATGCCTAGCATAGTTATTTAATATTACCTTATAAATATATGAATATGAAATAACTTACTCAAGGTAACCAGGATTCAAAACAGATTCAATTCTGTGTATTTCCAAGCCCTAAATATGCTTTTCCCCTCCTTCTATGTGTCATGATTATGTGTCCTACATCAAGAAGCAACTAAATGAATCAACTATACAAAAATACTTCAAATTGTCATTAAGTTCATAAATAAAATTTATTATGTCCAATAAACTGCCCATATGTTTTCACATCATTAAGTGATTAAAGAGAGCCACTCTAACTAACAATCTAATCAGGAGACAGACTGACACACATGCAATTTAGGATAAACAGTTCATTACTTGACTTAAATGATAACTAATCTTCTATTTCTGTTGGAACAAAAATATCATCAGAAAAATTCTAAGTTAACAGTTTTATAAGGAATCCTATAATGGATTTTAAAACAAAGGAGGCATGCCAAATAATAATTTATTCATATGCTTCCGTAAAAATATAAGGTCAAGGAAATATGGTTTTTCAGAACAGTTTCTGAAAATGCTTCTAAGAACCATTAAAATGCTAGCATTCACTGGCTACCTCCAAGTGGGGATGGAATGCAAAGATACGGTATAGGCAGGTATTCTCAAACTTATTTGGAATAACATTCATTAAATACTTTCCTGGATATAGACTTCAAGACATTTAAGGTCCCTTTTTTCCTTTTTTAAAAAGACATACAGGGTAACTGAGTAAAATCTTTTTCTCCAAGGCAAAATTTCCCTGAATTAAAATTTTTTCTGGAATAGGGAAGTGGGACAGTTTTGGGAGAAATGTCATTCTGTTTATCAGAACAAACAAACCCTCAAATGCATAATGATTACAGTAAAGAAAAAAAGGCAACAGGCTTCCCTCCTTTAAACCAGAGAAGAATTTGAGGAAGGAAAATGAAGGGAAAGAAGGATGACAGGACTAAAATTAATTTTAAGACTGTAATCTAAGACTAATGTGGGTAAGAAGCTGGAAATAGCTAGTAACTGAAAAGCAGAGCAAAGCAAAAGATGAGAAAGGGAAACCTGGATATGCCTACATTTACTTGTAAACACAGGCATTATAAACACACCATTTTGCCTTCCCATGGACTTTTTGCACCCACATCCTAGTATGACTACCTAGTGCTGACCTTTGACTTGATTGTCATCTCTTGTCAGCCTAATGAACCATAATTTTCTCAGAAGAAAAGTACCATGGATCTCTGAAAACACACAGACTAAGAATCTAACTCTGGGTCTACTATTTACCATAATTTTCAGCATGTTCCTTAACCAAGACTCAATTTTCTCATCAATTTTAAATGTGATAACAGGGGCATAAAAGGACTGTGGGGACTAAATGAGAAACATATCAGAAACATAACTAAAATAACATCTAGAACAGTGTATAGTCTGTATCAGTAAGCTATGCTTATCTGAATGGCTATCCTATTACTCCAAATATCTGTGCACTTGTATGTTTCAAGACTTCAATCAAGTGTCATTCATTAAATGATTAGCAGCTTTTGACCTAATAGTTTACAAATTCCTTGTAGGGTTTGTAAAATAAACAATGTTTCTTCTTTAAGGTCTCCAGTCAACTCTGATATCAACTATAGGCCAATTAAGGCCTTCAGTCTAGGACCTAAAGATTACATCACTATCAGATCAGATCAGACTCTTTGCGACCCCATGAACCGCAGCACGCCAGGCCTCCCTGTCCATCACCAGCTCCCGGAGGTCACTCAGACTCGCATCCATCGAGTCAGTGATGCCATCCAGCCATCTCATCCTCTGTCGTCCCCTTCTCCTCCTGCCCTCAATCCCTCCCAGCATCAGAGTCTTCTCCAATGAGTCAACTCTTCGCATGAGGTGGCCAAAATACTGGAGTTTCAGCTTTAGCATCATTCCTTCCAAAGAAATTCCAGGATTGATCTCCTTCAGAATGGACTGGTTGGATCTTCTTGCAGTCCAAGGGACTCTCAAGAGTCTTCTCCAACACCACAGTTCAAAAGCATCAATTCTTCAGCGCTCAGCCTTCTTCACAGTCCAGCTCTCACATCCATACATGACCACAGGAAAGACCATAGCCTTGACTAGGCGAACCTTTGTTGGTAAAGTAATGTCTCTGCTTTTGAATATGCTATCTAGGTTGGTCATAACTTTCCTTCCAAGGAGTAAGCGTCTTTTAATTTCATGGCTGCAGTCACCATCTGCAGTGATCTTGGAGCCCAGAAAAACAAAGTCTGACACTGTTTCCACTGTTTCCCCATCTATTTCCCATGCAGTGATGGGACCAGATGCCATGATCTTCGTTTTCTGAACGTTGAGCTTTAAGCCAACCTTTTCACTCTCCACTTTCACTTTCATCAAGAGGCTTTTTAGCCCCTCTTCACTTTCTGCCATAAGGGTGGTGTCATCTGCATATCTGAGGTTATTGATATTTCTCCCGGCAATCTTGATTCCAACTTGTGTTTCTTCCAGTCCAGCATTTCTCATGATGTACTCTGCATATAAGTTAAATAAACATGGTGACAATATACAGCCTTGACGTACTCCTTTTCCTATTTGGAACCAGTCTGTTGTTCCATGACCAGTTCTAACTGTTGCTTCCTGACCTGCATACAGATTTCTCAAGAGGCAGATCAGGTGGTCTGGTATTCCCATCTCTTTCAGAATTTTCCATAGTTTATTGTGATCCACACAGTCAAAGGCTTTGGCATAGCCAATAAAGCAGAAATAGATGTTTTTCTGGAACTCTCTTGCTTTTTCCATGATCCAGCGGATGTTGGCAATTTGATCTCTGGTTCCTCTGCCTTTTCTAAAACCAGCTTGAACGTCAGGAAGTTCACGGTTCACATATTGCTGAAGCCTGGCTTGGAGAATTTTGAGCATTACTTTACTAGCGTGTGAGATGAGTGCAATTGTTCAGTAGTTTGAGCACTCCTTGGCATTGCCTTTCTTTGGGATTGGGATGAAAACTGACCTTTTCCAATCTTGTGGCCACTGCTGAGTTTTCCAAATTTGCTGGCATATTGAGTGTAGCACTTTCACAGCATCATCATTCAGGACTTGGAATAGCTCCACTGGAATTCCATCACCTCCACTAGCTTTGTTTGTAGTGATGCTTTCTAAGGCCCATTTGACTTCACATTCCAAGATGTCTGGCTCTAGGTCAGTGATCACATCATCATGATTATCTGGGTCTTGAAGCTCTTTTTTGTACAGTTCTTCTGTGTATTCTTGCCACCTCTTCTTGATATCTTCTGCTTCTGTTAGATCCACACCATCTCTGTCCTTTATTGTGCCCATCTTTGCATGAAATGTTCCTTTGGTATCTCTGATTTTCTTGAAGAGATCCCTAGTCTTTCCCATTCTGTTGTTTTCCTCTATTTCTTTGCATTGATCACTAACTCTAAGACAAATGTACTTTAAACAGTTTTCTGGTTTTGAATTTAAATAATCTGAGCAATACCTATATTAAACAAAACAGAAACTCTCAATGAAGCCTAATGCTGCCAATTCTCCCAGGTCATTCTTTGTGTATGGACTTATTTTGAGATTTCAAACCTTGAGGATTTAGGATAGGCAGAAACTCAGCAAGTATTTAACCTCTAAAATGGCTAATCACTGAAAAAAAGATCAGAATACTATCGGCGACTTTCACATTGTACTCTAGGGACACCTCAGGGGAAAGGAGGTTGTGTCTCCAAAGTTACTGAAGGAAAGGAAGGAGCAGGTGGCTGAGCTGAGGCTCCAGCCACCAGTGAGTGCGTGTGTGCTCAGTCACTTCAGTCTTGCCCAACTCTTGGCGATCCCATGGACTGTAGTCCACCAGTCTCCTCTGTCCATGGGATTCTCCAGGCAAGACTCCATTCCCGTCTCCAGTGTCTAGCCACTAGACACATCCTATCTCATACCCTATTCCTTGGAACACAGCGTGTATCTTAAGATCAATACTGTATACCAGATTTACTTCAAAGAAAGAGATCAATGACTTCAAAAATGTTTAAAAACCCCTGATCCTGACCAAACATCAGTTTCCTAGAAAATCTAAGGGACATCAATCAGGTCACCACTGTTAATTCTGTAAGGTATAAAACTTGCACACATTGAGCATTTTATACAGAACACTTTCAAACTTGTTACTGCTCTAATACTGTCATTCTTTACTCTTTTTTTTTTTTTTTTCTCAGTTACTGCACTATAATTGAGCACAACGGGAAGGATCATTATGGAAGGCAAAATAGTATGACTTGGCTTAAAAGTGAAGATGGAAAGACTACAGTAATTATAAAAAGTCAAAGAATTCTGGCATACAGTGGAACAGTGGTTAGGAGAATATGATGAAAGGAGAAATTGATATTCTTTAAATCCATTTAGTTTTAAAACTTCTAGTTTGTAATCATACCAAAACCTGAATGATTACTGTGGCATTTAAATGTTCCAAGATATTAGGGTGAGTTTATAAAGCATTTTCTAGAGTTAGAAGTAAACTAAAAAAAAAAACAAAAAAACAGATAAATCTAAAGGACTCAAGGGGCAAGAGTGATATATCTAATGTTCTATTTCATCTGAAATTTAAGTCAGTGATTATTAAACAAGGTTTTTATATCTAATCATGTGCCCTCTTGATTTATCTTAAAAATAAATCTGCCTTTCATCAATGCAAATAAGACCAAATATAAGAAAATAAGAACCTTAATGCTATCACAGAGTGAGGGAGGGAAAGCAACATGGATTGTTGAAAATTGATTCAGCACCTCTACAAGCCTCCGACTAGAGTGAAAGTCACTCAGTCGTGTCCAACTCTTTGCGACCCCATGGACTATACAGTCCACGGAATTCTCCAGGCCAGAGTACTGGAGTGGGTAGCCTTTCCCTGCTCCAGGGGATCTTCCCAACCCAGGGATAGAACCCAGGTCTCCCTGGGTAGAGAGGTATTTTAAATTACTGGAATAAATGCATGACAGAAAATTTTAACAGTTTGTGGAAAGATATTATAATATCAATAAAAGAGGAGTGGATATTAAAATTTATTTTTCACCTCTACCTTAGGTAGAGATCATAAGCTCCAATTGAATGGAACAAAAACAAAAGTCAGACGGCATCACACATAATACAGTTATTGAGTTAACAGACACAAATATTTTTAATATCTTTCCGTTAAATCAGAAAATAAGGTAGAAAGAAAAGTTGCTCTAATATTAAGTAATATCTGCATAATAAAATATTCAACCCTCAAACTTGTCAGAATGAATTTTTTTCTGACTGATTCCCTTACTAAAGACTGATTTAAAAAATACAACTCATTAGCTACTTCAATGATTCATGTAGTTTACTGAAGTACCAAATTCAAGGTCATTATACTTTTGACAAATGGCACTTAAATCTTTTTGCCCACAGCTGGTAATAACAATGTTTCATTCACATTTCTAGGAAAAATCTTTCAAATTAATTTTGAGACAGAAGAAATCTTTGATATTTTATAGCACATACCAAAACAGCATTGAACTAAAAGGGATATCTAGAGCCTTATAACAACAATCAATGTAAAACAGATGTTCCAGTCAAGAATATCAAATGTACAAGAAACTATTTCTTCCAACCTTTGCTGTAAAGATTAGGTTAGAATAATGCCCTATATGAAAAATGAAATTCTATAGTAAGAACTTCCTTGCAGCTTTGTATCCGATTCACATTTAGATAAAATCTATCACAAAATATGTATACCCTAATTCCAGGATGATTTTGAGTTAGCATGACCTGAAAAATTCTCAGTCTTTCTCTGCCCAAGAGTCAAACTTTAATACTAACAATTATCTATAAATCTTTGCTTGAATCTTTGACACCCAAAAGATCTATGTTATATTGCAGAATTCAATACAAAAAATATGAAAAGTTTATATATGCAACATTTTGGGATCTTATCACCAAATAAAAGCTGTTCACCAAATAAAAGCTGTTTCCTTGCTGTTCAAAGGAAATCCAATCAACATATCAGCAATTTTGAGTGTAGCCTATTCTGCTTTATTGCCTTTATCATTTAATAATATGTAATGTCAAAGAGGGTAGACAGCCAAAAAGAAATTAGGCAACCCGCAACTAAAATGTATGCTGCCTTAAGTTAACTTAAAGTGCACCAGCTCACAACATTTTTAAAAGCCTGAAGGATTTTGACTCCCTCTACAAACATACAGCATCCATAACCACTTCAAAACCTAAAAATATATAATATTTAATCTCATTTTCAATTTTTAAAAGCTACTTTATACCTACCATCTTTACATCTGTATTAGATTGGTACAAAAGTAATTGTGGTTTCAGACCATGAATTTTAAATCATTGTAACTAGGCTCAAACATGTCTTTATTAATCAAAATAGGAACCATTACAGTCAACACATTTTTGCCGAAGAGAAGTTTATTTCTACAGTGTAAAAATTCAGGCCTCAGGATTCAACGAATTTTTGGAAACCATTCTCTGTGTCCTGTAGAGGTGCTTGAAGAAGTGGGAGTCAGTTGGCGAGAGGTCAGGTGAGTATGGCAGATGAGGCAAAACATCATAGACCAATTCGTTCAACTTCTGAAACGCTGGTTGTACATCATGTGGCCTGGCGCTGTCATGGAGAAGAACTAGGCCCTTTCTGTTGACCTACTCTGCTGGCAGGTGTGTTCACTTCTTGGTGCATCTCATCGATTTGCCGAGCATACTTCTCAGATGTAATGGTTTTGCCAGAATTCAGAAAACTCTAGATCATCAAAATTCAGGAGTAGATCACCAGTGACCATGACCTTTTTTGGGTGCAAGTTTGGCTTTTGGAAGTGCTTTGCAGCTTCTTCTTGGTTCAACCACTGAGCTGGTCACCACTGATTGTCATATAAAATCTACTTTTTGTCACACATTACAATCCAACTGAGAAATGGTTCACTGTTGCTGCACAAAATGAGAAGACGACACTTCGAAATGATTTTTATTTTTTGATTTGCAGTCAGCTCATGAGGCACCCACCTATCACATTTTTTCACCTTTCCAATTTGCTTCAAATGGTGAATGGTCAACATTGAGTTTTAAGAGGATCACCTTTGATGTCACCTGCCTTGTCACCTTCCAATGGCAGACACTGTGCTCCTCTATCTTCAAGGCTCTCATCTCTGTGGCAAAACTTCTTGAAGCACCACTGCACTGTATGTTCAATATCACTTCCTGGGTCAAATGTGTTGATGTTGTGAGTCGTTTTTGCTGCTTTATGACCCATTTTGAACTCAAACGAAAGAAATTTGCTTTTCCACTAACATCATTTCCATAGTTTAAAATATAAACAGCAAGTAGTAAGTCATTGGCCAAAAAAGCGAGAAATGTGCATTAAAATGATGTATAACATAATCACATTAAAGAATGCATTCCAATATCAAAAGGCAAAGATCAACAATGCAAAACCGCAATTACTTTTGCACCAACCTAATACTTTTTATGCTCCTATTACCTGGACCTATTTTAATTTATATTCAGATTTGCTTAAAAGGAACGTATTACATCTTTGATACTGATAAAGTACAGTTTTGTTTGCCATTTTCTTATCATTCACACGGCATAACTATTTCTTGGCATTTTCTCTTCTGGCTTTCCGTTTGACTTAAGGCTTTATTTACTAAATACTATAAACCATAAAATCAGAATTAAGTTGGACCTTCTCCTCTGTTCATATGATCTGAAAAGTAGTTTTAAAATCATACAATCAGGATAAAATAGCCACAGGGACCAAATACTATAGGGGGAAAAGTAAATTTTCAAGACACTGTAGTCTGAGAATGTTGACATTTTGAGAATGCCTGTTACAAATACTATTATTATAATACAAAATATTATTATAAATACTAAATTCAGAAAGTTAACTACCTGACTTTTTTAAAGTGATATTTCATTGTTATCATTTTCTGTCTAGCAGTACTACTGCACTATAACCAGGAAAAAAAAAAATCCTTTTCTTTTAGTCTATTTTTTAAAAGAAATTGTTCTATTATTTATCTATTAGTAGTGAGAAACAGATTTAAGGGCCTAGATCTGATAGACAGAGTGCCTGATGAACTACGGAATGAGGTTTGTGACGTTGTACAGGAGACAGGGATCACATTTCCTTCTCCAAAGCATGAAAGTGAAAAGTGAAAGTGAAGTTGCTCAGTCCTGTCCGACTCTTAGTGATCCCATGGACTCGAGCCTACCAGGCCCCTCCATCCATGGGATTTTCCAGGCAAGAGTACTGGGGTGGGGTGCCATTGCCTTCCCCCACCCATGGAAAAGAAATGCAAAAAAGGAAAATGGCTGTCTGGGGAGGCCTTACAAATAGCTGTGATAAGAAGAGAAGGGAAAAGCAAAGGAGAAAAGGAAAAATATAAGCATCTGAATGCAGAGTTCCAAAGAATAGCAAGAAGAAATAAGAAAGCCTTCTTCAGCGATCAGTGCAAAGAAATAGAGGAAAACAACAGAATGGGAAAGACTAGGGATCTCTTCAAGAAAATCAGAGATACCAAAGGAACATTTCATGCAAAGATGGGCTCAATAAAGGACAGAAATGGTATGGACCTAACAGAAGCAGAAGAGATTAAGAAGAGGTGGCAAGAATACACAGAAGAACTGTACAAAAAAGATCTTCATGACCCAGATAATCACGATGCTGTGATCAGAATACACAGAAGAACTGTACAAAAAAGATCTTCATGACCCAGATAATCACGATGCTGTGATCACTTACCTAGAGCCAGACATCCTGGAATGTGAAGTCAAGTGGGCCTTAGAAAGCACTATGAACAAAGCACTATTTGTTCACTATGAACAAATCTAGTAGAGGTGATGGAATTCCAGTTGAGCTATTTCAAATCCTGAAAGATGATGCTGTGAAAGTGCTGCACTCAATATGCCAGCAAATTTGGAAAACTCAGCAGTGGCCACAGGACTGGAAAAGGTCAGTTTTCATTCCAATCCCAAAAAAAGGCAACGCCAAGGAATGCTCAAACTACCATACAGCTGCACTCATCTCACACGCTAGTAAAGTAATGCTCAAAATTCTCCAAGCCAGGCTTCAGCAATATGTGAACCATGAACTTCCTGATGTTCAAGCTGGTTTTAGAAAAGGCAGAGGAACCAGAGATCAGATTGCCAACATCCACTGGATCATGGAAAAAGCAAAAGAGCTCCAGAAAAACATCTATTTCTGCTTTATTGACTATGTCAAAGCCTTTGACTGTGTGGATCACAATCAACTGTGGAAAATTCTGAAAGAGATGGGAATACCAGACCACCTGATCTGCCTCTTGAGAAATCTGTATGCAGGTCAGGAAGCAACAGTTAGAACTGGTCATGGAACAACAGGCCGATTCCAAATAGGAAAAGGAGCATGTCAAGGCTGTATATTGTCACCCTGCTTATTTAACTTATTGCAGAGTACATCATGAGAAATGCTGGACTAGAAGAAACACAAGCTGGAATCAAAATTGCTGCGAGAAATATCAATAACCTCAGATACGCAGATGACACCACCCTTATGGCAGAAAGTGAAGAGGAACTAAAAAGCCTCCTGATGAAAGTGAAAGTGGAGAGTGAAAAAGTTGGCTTAAAGCTCAACATTCAGAAAACGAAGATCATGGCATCCAGTCCCATCACTTCATGGGAAATAGATGGGGAAACAGTGGAAACAGTGGCAGACTTTATTTTTCTGGGCTCCATAATCACTACAGATGGTGACTGCAGCCATGAAATTAAAAGACGCTTACTCCTTGGAAGGAAAGTTATGACCAACCTAGATAGCATATTGAAAAGCAGAGACATTACTTTGCCAACACAGGTCTGTCTAGTCATGGCTATGGTTTTTCCTGTGGTCATGTATGGATGTTGAGAGTTGGACTGTGAAAAAGGCTGAGGGCCAAAGAATTGATGCTTTTGAAGTGTGATGTTGGAGAAGACTCTTAAGAATCCCTTGGACTGCAAGGAGATCCAACCAGCCCATTCTGAAGGAGATCAGCCCTGGGATTTCTTTGGAAGGAATGATGCTAAAGCTGAAACTCCAGTACTTTGGCCACCTCATGCAAAGAGTTGACTCACTGGAGAAGACTCTGATGCTGGGAGGGATTGGGGGCAGGAGGAGAAGGGGACGACAGAGGATGAGATGGCTGGATGGCATCACTGACTCGATGGATGTGAGTCTGAGTGACCTCCGGGAGTTGGTGATGGACAGGGAGGCTTGGCGTGCTGCGATTCATGGGGTCGCAAAGAGTCGGACACGACTGAGCGAATGATTTAATCTGATCTGACCAATTCTCAATGTTGAGTATATTTCATAATCACAAAGCTGTTATTTAAAGCTCATGCTGGCGTCCCCATCCCAAATTTAAACATCTCTGAAAGGACGTCAAAGAAATCTGTATGTTTTTAAAAGCTCCAAAAGTGATGCTGATACATCATCAGGATCAGCAATAGTCAATCTAATATATAGTAATACAGCATGTATTTCCTGCACATTCCACTTTAGAGAATCTCTAATATTAGTTGTTATTCTTTATATAATCTTCCATTAAAAATTACAGACCAAAATTGTGACATACAGCAGAAACTTCATTAGGATATGAGAAGTCCTAGGGGTTGTTATGGTTACTCAGTTATTTTAAGAAAATGAGAATTATTCTTAAAGAAAATTAGTAAAATACTATGTTCTCCTGACATAAAAACGCATCCAATACTTTAAAAACTCTATTATAGCTCATTTTATTGAGCTCTGCTTTACTGCACACTTTGCAGATGTTACATTTTTTTACAAATTGAAGATTTCTGGCAATCTTGATCTAGCAAGTCTTTTGATGCCATTTTCCCAACAGCATTTGCTTACTTTCTCTCTGTGGATCACATTTTAGTAATTCTTACAATATTTCAAACGTCTTCAATATTATATTTGTTATGGTGATCTGTGATCCATGATCTTTGATGTTACTACTGTAATTGTGTTGGGATCACAAACTGTGACCAAATGACAGTGCTCTTAACTGATAAAATGTTGTGTGTCTTCTGATTGCTCCACTGACCAGCCATTCTCTCCCTCACTGACCAGCCATTCTCTCCCTCTCCTTGCACTTCTCTATTCTCTAAGACACCACAATACTGAGATTAGGCCAACTAGTAACCCTACAATGGCCTCTGAGAGTCCAAGTGAAAGGAAGAGTTCTACATCTCTGACTTTCACCAAAAGCTAGAAAGGATACAGGCTAGTGAGGAAGGTATGCTGAAAGCTGAGAGACAAGCTGAAAGCTAGGCCTGTGCCAGTTAGTCAGGTTGTAAATGCAAAGAAAAAGTTCTTGAAGGAAATTAAAAGTACTACTACAGTAAACACACAAACTGTAAGAAAGCAAAACACCCTTACTGGGGATATGGAGAACATTTGAGTGGTCTAGACAGAAGATAGAACCAATCACAACATCCCCTTAAGCCAAAGACTAATCCAGAGCAACTCTATGAAGGCTGAGAGAGGTGAGGAAGAGTATTGGTGTGAAGAGGTAGAGGTTGGTCCATGAGGTTTATGGAAAAAAGCTGTTTCCTTAACAATGAAAGTACAAGGTGAAACAGCAAGTACTGATGTAGAAGCTGCAATGAGTTATCCAACAGACCAGCTGAGATAATTACTGAAAGTGGCAACAGTAAACAATAGGTCAATGTAGACAAAACAATCTTCTATTGGAAGAAGATGCCACCTAGGACTTTCATAGCTCGAGAGAAGTCAGTGCCTGGGTTCAAAGCTTCAAAAGACAGGCTGACTCACCTGTTAGGGGATTTTACAATTGGTGACTTGAAGTTGAAGCCAATGCTCATTTACCATTCCGAAAATCCTAGGACACTTAAGAATTATTACTAAATCTACTCTGCCTGTATTGTGTCTGAATATTCAATGGAAGGATGATGTTGAAGCTAAAGCTCCAATTCTTTGGCCACCTGATGTGAAAAAATCAACTCAATGGAAAAGATCCTGATGCTTGAAAAAACTGAGGGCAGGAGAAGAGGGTGACAGAGGATGAGATGGTTGGATGGCATCACCAACTCAATGGATCAATGGCATCACCAACTCAAAGCCTGGTGTGCTTCAATCCATGGGGTCGCAGAGTCGGCTATGACTTATCCACTGAACAACTAATACTACTACTCTGCCTGTGTTCATTGGAGAAGGAAATGGCAACCCACTCCAGTGTTCTTGCCTGGAGAATCCCAGGGACAGGGGAGCCTGGTGAGCTTCCGTCTCTGGGGTCGCACAGAGTCGGACACGACTGAAGCGACTTAGCAGCAACTTAGCAGCAGCAGCCTGTGTTCTATAAACGGACAACAAAACCTGGATGATCACACATCTGTTTACAACATGGTTTACTAAATATTTTAAGCCCACTGTTGAGTCCCAGTGCTCAGAAACAAAGAGATTACTTTCAAAATATTCCTGCTCACTGACAATGTACCTGGTCATCCAAGAGCTCTGATGGAGATGTTCAAGATTAATGTTGTTTTCATTCTTGCCAACAAAACATCCATTCTACAGCCCACAGGTCAAGGAGTAATTTCAACTTACAAGTTTTATTATCTAAGAAATACATTTTGTAAGGCTGTAACAGCCACATGTGGCCTTCCCAGATGGCACCAGTGATAACCTGCCTACCAATGCAGGAGATGAAAAAGATGTGGGTTCGATCCGTGGGTTGTGAAGATCCCCTGGAAAAGGAAATGGCATTCCACTCCAGTATTCCTGCCTGGAAAATTCCATGGGCAGAGGAGCCTGGCAGGCTACAGCCCATGGAGTTAGAAAGAGTCAGACACAACTGAGAGCCTGAGCACATAAAATATAGCTGCCATAAAATTCTTTCGATGTAATTCCTTTGATAGATCTAGGCAAAGTAAACTGAAAACTTTCTGGAAAGGATTCACTATTCTAGAGCTATTAAGAACATCCGGGATTCATGGGAAAAGGTCAAAATAGTAACAGGAATGTGGAAGAGATAGATTTCAACCCTCATGGATGACTTTGAGGGGGTTAAAGCTTCAGTGGAGGAACTAACCACAGATGTGATGGACACAGCAAGATAACTAAAAGTACAAATGGAGCCTAAAGATGTCACTGAACTGCTGCAATATCATGATAAAATTTCACGCTCAGTGGTAAAGAATCCACTTGCCAATGCAAGAGATGCACATGTGGGTTTGATCCCTGAGTTGGGAAGACCTCCTAGAGTAGGAAATGGCAACCCACTCCAGTATTCTTGCCTGGAAAAAATCCCAAGGACAAAGAAGTCCGATAGGCTACAGTTCATGGAGTTCTAAAGAGTTGGACAGAACTGAGTAGCATTACTACTACAGAGAAATCAATGGCAAAAGGAAGAGTCAATTTATGTGCAAACATCATTGTTGTTTTAGAAATGGCGAGAGCCTCTCTAACTTCCAGCAACCATCACCCTGATTGATTAGTCAGCACTCATCAGTATTGAAGCAAGACACTCCACCAGCAAAAAGAGTACAACTTGCTGAAGGCTTAAAAGATGGTGAGCATTTTTTTAAGTGGTATTTAAAAATTAAAGCATGTACATTGCTTTTTCAGATATAATGCTACTGCACACTTAACAGATTATGGTATAAATATAACTTTTATACACACTGTGAAACCAAAAAATTCATGTGACTCGCTTTATTTTGGTATTTGCTTTATTATGGTGATATGGAACCAAGCCTGCAGTATCTTTGAGGTATGCCTGTATAAGATACTAAAACCAAATTTCTCAGTATTGTCAACTTGTGCTGAATGCACTTAAGTGTGAAAACGTATTTGTCAGAAAAAAAAATTTGTGAAGTGCTGTCAGTCCAGGCATATCCTGGATTGGCAAATTTGATGAATATGATAAATCATCTTAAAACTAAATATTTCCAAAAAAGAATACCACTCTTTTTCAAAAGACTAACTAGGGTCATTAACTTATAAGTAATATACCACCTTAGTTATACAGAGAGAGCACAGAACAATCGTTGAAAGCATCACTTTCAAATAAGACACTGGAGAATTTTGACTATTAACTTACTATATGTAGCAAACTAACCTCTCTGGGCTTCTGTTTTCATAGAAGAGACGTGAAACTTAAACAGAAATGTCATCTAGCACCACATGTAACATGCTAAAACTTTATTTTCCCTCCTTCATTAATGGGGTGGTTCCCAACCAGAGGACATTTGCCTCTACCCCAAAGGATATGTGGCAATATCCAGAGACATTTTCGGTTGCCAAAACTTGGGGTGGGGGCCGGGGGATGGGCTACAGATATCTAATGTATTATGTAGAGATGCTGCTAAGTATCCTGTTACACATGACAACTCTTTCCCCACCCCAAGAATTATCTGGCCCCAAAAGTCAATAATGTTTAGAAACTTTGGCTTGATGAATACATTAGAATTATATGTTGACACAAAAACTGCTTGTGTACTATGTGACAACTAAAGGCTGTTATCAAATTTATTTATTCGACAAATATTTACTATGCCTCTATGATGCTTATTAAGTGGTATACCAGAGTCCACTTTAAAGTATGTCTTCATTGTTAAAGTGACCTGGAATTTTTCTCTTCAAATATTGTTTTCATTTATCAGCTTAGAATTTTCTTGCTCTAAAAATCACCCATCCACACTAAAAATGTACTTTTAAAAAAAAGGGAAACACTAAAAAAAGGGGTGGGGGGACATTTAACAGCTGTTTGTTTGTTTTCTAAATAAACTGAGAACTGCTAAGTCACTTCAGTTGTGTCTGACTCTGTGCAACCCCATAGACGGCAGCCCACCAGGCTCCTCCGTCCCTGGGATTCTCCAGGCAAGAACACTGGAGTGGGTTGCCATTTCCTTCTCCAATGCATGAAAGTGAAAAGAGAAAGTGAAGTCACTCAGTCGTGTCTGACTCTCAGCGACTCCATGGACTGCAGCCTACCAGGCTCCTCTGTCCATTGGATTTTCCAGGCAAGAGTACTGGAGTGGGGTGCCATTGCCTTCTCCATCTAAATAAATGGCCTACAGAATCAAGATTTATTGATTTATAAGAAATTAAAAATAATCTAGACAGTATATCAGAGTTTCTAAGAAGGGAGCCTAAGTGTGTTTATTTTGGAAAGGTGATTCTGACACACACAGTCCGCCACCTTTATGGAAACAGGAACACAGAGCCAGGCAGTATTGGGTCAACATTTGACTTCCAGTGTTTTTCCTTCCAAGACACTAAGGACATATAGTCAACCAGGATAGACCACCTCCTTTGCTGTGAACCCTGTCATATAACATATTTTAGCACTGGATACTCCATAACTCTAACTGAATATACTTCCTGTAAGAAAATGTCCTTTAGGGACTTCCACCACCCTTCACTGGAGTGGCATGGGTTCAATCCATGGTCAGGAAACTAAGATCCCACATGCCATGGAATGAGGTCAAAGAAGAAAAAAGCATGTTCTTTAATGTTTAGTGGCAGACTATTTGAATACAGGTTTTTCTTTTTAAATAAAAGGAAATTCCAAGTAATTCCAAGTATTTCACAGAGACTATAATTTCTAAGTTTGACTATTAGTTTTTATAGAGAAAAAAACACACTTATTCCCCTACTGAGAAAATGTCTTTATTAGTGATACAAAATCCTACTAATCTCACCAAGTACTATAGTAAGAAGTCCATGAAAAATTACTGCCAGTGGAAGATAAATAAAGAAGACAGAGGAACTAAATCAAACAGAACACCACAAAGGTCATTTATCAAGCTAAAACATTTCAGAAAATAATGCAGGTTACAGGACACAGAGAACATTTCTTAAAATTGATGAGGACAGTAAAACTAGGTATCTAACAATCTTTAGAAACTGAGTAGATTTAAACAGAATAAAGTAAAAAACAAAGTAATTCATTTAGGGAGAAACAGGTATAAAAATCTAACTTTCACTGACATTTAACTATACACCACTAAATTAATTTTTCAAGTTTTCTTTCTTACTGGGTCCTCAAACTAGGACATTAAAGAAAAGGTCTGTCCAGGTTATAATGTGTGTGTGTGTACGTATGTATGCATATAGGAAGACAGAGAAGTAAAACTTACATGAATTTTAAAAATCAATCTAAAACCTGAAATTCAAGGCCAGTAGTACCTCTACTTTCAAATAAAATCATAACTTCCAATCAATCTAAGGTCACTAAGTGTTCATGAAGGAAACATTTCAGCTAAAGAATATGTAGAGGACAAAAGTAAATATAAAAACACAGAGATGGGGATGTACATAAAAACAAAGGTAAAAACAGAAAATGCTCTCCTAATCCAAGCAATTCACAAATACCAGAGAATCAATTCATATATTTAATCAATCATACCATTTAATCAATTCATATATGTCTATGCATAATGTTAATATGAAAAAGGAGATTTTTAAACTAAAAAACTATTAAAGAACTATATAAATAATATGACTTGTTCTAAACATGAAAATAATGCACCCCTAAAGCCAAGTGGCACCCCACTCCAGTACTCTTGCCTGGAAAATCCCATGGGCAGAGGAGCCTGGTAGGCTGCAGTCCATGGGGTCGCTAAGAGTCGGACACGATTGAGCGACTTCATTTTCACTTTTCACTGTCATGCATTGGAGAAGGAAATGGCAACCCACTCCAGTGTTCTTGCCTGGAGAATCCCAAGGATGGGGGAGCCTGGTGGGTGCCATTTATGGGGTCGCACAGAGTTGGACATGACTGAAGCGACTTAGCAGCAGCAGCAGCAAAGCCAAGCAAGGTTGTTTTAGTTCTGATTCCCTAGTGTTCTTGATTTCTACTTCCTCCAAAATATGAAAGCAAGAACTCACACAACGTGGCCTTTTAAAAATTATTTTTAGAAAAGAATAAAACTAAGCATTAGTGCTTCAAAGTGTCTTCAACACCATAACTTCATTTCAAATAAGGAGGGGGAAAAATTGGATTTAAATACCAAGACTATTTCTAGAAATTAAACTCAAATGAGTAAGTTAATTAGATCTTCTTTCATAAAATGGCTTTCATTAATCAACATTAGTTCCTCTTCGCTTTCTGTCACTAGAGTGGTATCATCTACATATATGAGGTTGTTGACACTGCTCTGAAGACAATCAAGGCACGGTATCTATACTATATTCCTATTTCATTATAATCATTACAATTCTGAAAGTGCATCAAAGTTTAAATGTTTAGATGCAACAACTGTTCCAGCTTCTGTGTATCTATAACTTAAAAATCCTTAATCCTAAATAAATCAAATATCCCCCCAAATGCACTTGGATCAAAAAAAAAACAATAACTGAATGCCAGTGGATACATGGTAAAAGAACTGATAATTACCCGGAAGGAAGGGGAGAAAAAAGTTTAGTTCTAGAAAAGGATAGTATGTATTTTAAACTGTTCAACTATGATTCAGGTTATACAGAAGTTGTATAAAAGGAGACAAAAGGATCCTGCAAGGAGAATGGCAAATGAGTGAAAAACACTGATAAAAGGCAACATGGGCTCCTTATCTAATCCTCATAAAATAATCTGTACTTCCTACCAGAAATAATAATAATCTGCCAGGAGGTAAGGCACATAGACCATGTCTCTAATTCCTTCAGGTATCCTAAGACACTTAAATAAGGTGCGTGACCCTTCTCCCCTGTAAGCTCCTTCCTTGTCTCTCCCATAAATTTTTTTTTTTATTCTTCTCACACTCACAATCCACTTAAGATTCTCTCCTTCAGTTGATAATCTCTATTTTAATTCTGAAGAAAGAGAAAGGTTATCAGGTATGGAAATTCACTGATCAGAGGAAAGATTGTTTCTAGTCAGTCCTGTCCACAACTAACCCCATCCACCGAGTCTGGAACTTCATACCACCTCTGGGCAAAGTTTACTTTAGTTCCTTCTCTCTCTTCAGCACTTTGCTTGTCCCTGTCCCATCAACGGTCTGCTATGATCCTCTCCCTAGCACATAATAAGTCAAGTCTGTTAAGACTCTGGATACTGCCTCCTTTTCTTCACAGTCAAGGTTCTTCCAAGAGCAGTCAATATTTGCTCACTGTCCAACTGCTCCTTAATCACCTACTGTCTGGCATCTTTCTCTCATGAGGCTACTAAAACTAAGCTAAGTGACAAATTCTTAGTCAATTTTTAGTTGTTATCTTAGTTGACTTTCATGACATTTAATCCTCCTCGTTATTATTTTCCTCCTCCTCTGGCTCCTCTTGTACCCACCCCTTAACCTCCTCCTACTCTTTCTCCAGCACACCCATCTTGCCTGCTCACATTTCCTAGCATTACATACACTATGAGTTCATCTATAAATGCAGTTTTTAAACTTTTGGGTCTCAAAACCTGTCTACAAACTTTTAAAAATTGTTGAGGACCCCAAAGAGTCTTTGTTTGTGTGGGATATAACTATCGTTTTAACATTTTAGTAGTTAAAACTAAAAACACCAGAACACACAAGTATACAATCAATAAATCATCAGTAATGACGTCATCACAAATCTTACAGCCTTTGGAAATTTTCACTGTAAACTTATGATGAAATGAAAATTTACAACCCAAATATGTTTTAGCAATACTATAAAAAAGGCAAATAATGTCTCTGCACTATCGTGTGCCAAAACCCACTAAGTCTTCATCTTCAATCTCACCTTCTTCTGGAGCTCCAGATAGCTTCTCTGCTTTGGTCATTTCACAGGTATTCAAACTCAGCACTGTCCAGAATCTAATGTGTTACCTTCCATGCTAACCCATTCATCTTCCTTCTGTGTTGTCTATCTCACTCAAAGACATTATCATTCATCTGAGGCTGCTGCTGCTAAATCACTTCAGTCGTGTCCAACTCTGTGTGACCCCAGAGATGGCAGCCCATCAGGCTCCCCCATCCCTGGGATTCTCCAGTCAAGAACACTGGAGTGGGTTGCCATTTCCTTCTCCAATGCATGAAAGTGAAAAGTCAAAGTGAAGTCGCTCAGTCGTGTCCGACCCTCAGCAACCCCATGGACTGCAGCCCGCCAGGCTCCTCCGTCCATGGGATTTTCCAGGCTAACTACCTATAAATAATCTGAGGTTCCTCCCTTTCCTTCTCTACCCTCATTCAGTCATCAAACCCTACTTTTAAAATCTAGTGGAATCTGAGAGCTTGTTAGAAATGCAAACACCCACTCTAGATCTGTAAGAACCCTTGGTAATTCACTTGCACATTAAAGTTTGAGCAGCATGGGCCTGGGTGATTATAGTATCAATAGTTGAGAGAATCCGAAGAAGGCAGAGTCCAAAAGACAAACTTGAGAGCACTGTAATTAGAACTCCCACTTGAAGTTTTCTCTCTGGTTAAGCCTGGAGTTTTGTAAGGGCAACAGCATTCCTTAACTAAATGATCTTCCCAACTTGGGTTTCATCATCCTCTCATTCTATCCTATTCACTGCCTGCTTATGGAGCTTTCTTCATCTCTACTTGTCTTGTTTCCCTTCTTGTCATCTTCTAGAAAGAAGTCCAAATTCCTTACTATGAAATACAAGGACATTCAAACTCTGACTGTGCTTATCTTTCAGCATTCTTGCATTATCTTCTCTATATAAGAAGTCGGAAAACCAGGTCAATCACCCAGGCAGCTTGTTTTTGTTTTTTCCCCCAAGCTCCTCAGATGAGCTAAAGGACAGTTAGGATTGATAATCACGGCCTTACATCTTGAACAAAACCATGCTGTTGTTCACTCCCCAGTCGTGTGTGACTCTATGAGCCCGTGGACTGCAGCTGCCACGTGCCACACTTCCACGCAAAGGCACACCCTAGTACCGGTGCCTGCTTTCTTCTCATTCTTTGTCCTTGTCCAGAGGTGCGCCCACAGGCTTTCCTCAGGACTCAGCTATCATCTCTTCTTTGAGGGAAGACCTCTCCTTCCTCATTCCCTACCTCTCCCCTGCAGGCAGATGGAATTAGAGGTTTCTTGCTCTTTCCTCCCATAGTACCTCGTGCCTGCATCTGTTGCAGCACAGCCCACACTGGTTATGGAACTGTTTGTCCTACTAGACACTGATCTCATGTGAAAGCAAGAACTGTGTCCTACTCAGTTTTATATTCTCTGTGCTTGGACAAAGAGGTTAGAAGATGACAGATATGTAATAAATGCTTATTGAAAATACATTTTTGGAGACTGCTGAACAGCCCCAGAGTAATGTAAAATAAAGCAAAACAAGACTGATGCAATTTCTTTTGTCCAAGACTGGACAATTTCATCAAAAGAAAACCCTTTTTGTTTTACAATTTTACATTTAGAAATAAAAGGCAAGCTCATGTATGAAGTGATTCACATATAAACTACAATGAAAATTTCAGCTGAATCAACCTAACAGTGAATATCAGATGTTTTTCACTTTTAATAGTAAAGGATAGATGAAAACAAGAGGTTCTTAGTGTCTGAAAAACAGTACTAGGAAGAGGTTAGAAACCAGGGGGATATTATTAGTGGGCTAAAATCTTCATAAATACTGAAAGGAAGTAAAATGCCCAATCAATGAACCAAAAATGCGAGATATGCATAATATTTATATTATAATGTGGAAATAAATAGCAGGAAGAAAAGCTAAGAGAATGGAGATCAGGGTGAGGTAGGGGTGGGTGGTAGAGAATGCTATTAAAAAAATAATAAACCTTCTACTGCTGTCTATAAAAACAAAAACTATTATCTTAAAAAATAAAAAATGTTATGGTTCAGGGGATGGATTACCAAAAGAATAAAATGACATCAGCAGACAATGGAATACTACATAAACTTTACTATTACATGTACTGGGGGAAAAAGAAGTACTTCTATCCTGTAGCTCTTTGCTCTCAACAACTTTACTTCATGCCCTATATGAGAATCTGTACTGTGATGTACATGAAGTATCACCCCAAGGGAAATCATTAATTGAGCCATCTTGTAGTGAAACAAAATCTTCCAGACAAATCACTTCTTAAAAGACAAACCCCTGCCCCCAAATTTCCTTGTTCAAATTTTAAGGAAAACATATAATCTGTAGTCATTTCCAAAATATTATGCCACTTAACCATTATTTTGTAAAAATTCCAGATGAAGAACACAAAACAGCAAGAGCCAAAAGATTTTGAAAATTTTCTACTGTGACCCCAAATGTCAAAAGAAAGCCAAGTACATCCAACGGTTAACCAAATTGTATTTGAGTGCAAATACCATTAAGGTCTTAAAAAAACTTTTTTTAACATAAAAATATAGCCAAAAGTGAGCCTTAGAATTCTTTGGTTATTTTCTTTCAAACTGATTCTTTTGGAAGAATTCAAATATTGCATCTACAACTTATTTGGGAATATGGGTACCTAAAAAGAAGACAGAAATATATAACCATTACAGATGATCTAACTTTTCCTGTTTTTCTATTAAAAAAAAAAATCTATCAAAAACATCAGGTTTAGTGAACATATAAGAGAAATATCTAAAATTATTTTATTATCCTTCATAACATAAAACCCTATGAAAGAGGAGACATGTGAAATTACTACATAGACCCAAACCTGTGGAAATATCAAGAAATGTTCCAAAATCCAAGAAAACATTCTTGATATGGTTTTTGAAAAAATGTACTTTGACAAGATCTAAACCTACAATTCTTCAGGACTCAGTGTGTATTAATTCGGAAAAAAAAAAAAAAAAAAACTAAACTGTGATAATCTGGTGCTACAGGGGCTACTAACGCTTACCTCAAGGGAACCTACTGCAGATTAAGTCCCGTCACTTGCACAGTCCTTTCAGCTGCCTGCCAGTTGTCTCTGTGGAAGGGAAAGCCTGATGAGTGAGAGCCCTATGCCACACTCCTTTGGAGTGTCAGGGTGCCTGCACAGAACTCCACAAAACTGTCTACCTAGAGATTCCTAGATGCTTTCAATAAAACAGGGCTTAAAAAGATGCCACTGCTAATATTCTCCTTCCACTGAACACCAAACTAAATGGCTAAGAGTGTGCTAATGAACTATTGGTATTATTATCATGGTGATAAATCTACACTAAACCAAGCAGAAAAAAGACTAAAATGGATCAAACAGAAATAAGTTAACACTGACAGGGGAAATATACATACACACACACACACACACACACACAAATGTTGAAAAGTAAGCGACAGAACTCTGTAATCTGAGAAGAGGAAGTATTACAGACTTATTTGCACAAAGTGAAGTTGTAGCATCAACAAATGAATGCTAATACCCAAAGAACCTCCTGTCTAAGTATTTTTTAAAATGCCATCAAGAACATCATGCTCAACGTGAACTATACCATGGATCCAAATACGTACTTATAAAATTCCATGTATTTTCTTAGTGGGAAGAGTAAGTGGGTGGGAAAGGAAGGAATTTTTCAGATATTTTTAAGCATGTAAAGTGAAAACCAATAGCATGAAATCCCACAAGAAATTTCAAAAAGAAAACAAAAAACGTGTATCTGTATCTCAAAAAGTAAATAAACCTTTTTACTCAGGACCAAACTAAGAGGGAAGTATAACAAGAAATAGTAGAAAACGGTGAAAAACAACGTATTACAAAAATCACGTTCATCTCTTAGAATCATGAATGGCTAGCAACTGAAGAATATCTATACCATTAATATAAAAATTCATCTACATAACCAAAGATATTATATTTTTTTCTAATGTCAAATAGTCTTCAGTCTAATGCTATGCTTCTAAAACAGAATAAAATGCTCCTACAAAAAACAAAGTTTAACATTTAGTACAAGTATTAAAGGAGGAAAAAAATTAATTTTAAAAAAGGTAATTCCAATTTTTCCTTCAATAGCAACATATTTAAAATGAAGTTACTCACCTCTGATTCTTTGTCACTCAAAGATCCCAAGCTTCCAAAACTGTGATTAGAGCTTTCATTATTTGTTGAGGCCTGTGAAAGATTTTTTTAAAGGTAAAAATTAGGAGTAATTTTAAACAGAACATATTACAAAGTAAATAATCTATCTTTAGAATTAAAAACATAATTCCTTTAAATAAGGAAGACAAATGAAGTAAAAATAAAAAATATTAAAAAAATAAACACCAACGTCATAACAGTATAGCTTAGAATGTTTTATTAACAATAAAGTTCTGTCATGTTTCAGGAACTGACTTCTTAGCTGATTTTTTAGATTATCAGATTCAGGAGCAAAAGAAGTGAGATGTTATTAGGATAAAAAGAGCCTTAAAATTACTTCCCAATAAAAACTAATCTAATGCTTCCTTTAACTACAAGTATTATTTGTGTTCCTGAATTCCCACCACAATCTTATCAAATTCTATCATATCTCATCCTCACCCCTTTGCCTCTTCATATAAACAAAATGGTCAGTCTTCAGTTTCTCTTTGTTTGGGATTAGTCTTTCAAAAGAATCTTATATTCATTTGACCATGTTAACTGCTTCACTGAAGAGTTTCTAAATTTCTTTTACAATATTTTGGACTGGGACAGTAATGAGCTATCTCTATCAGATAACATTTTTTATGTTACTATATGTTTCTATGATGCTTATTATTTTGTGGACTTTTTGGAAATATTAGTACATTAGATCGATGTCTTGCAGGAATGTTTAGACCAGACTAGAGCATATATGCCAAAAAGGACATATGAATGAACTTCACGGACAGGTAGGCCAGCTGATAGCTCTATGTTTCCCTTCAATCTGTAAGAGTAACGATTAATCCTACCATTACGAGGTTGCAAATTAGCCTATAATTACACTAGACTGACAAATTTCCAATTGATGACTGATAGGACATATTGCATATATGTCCAGGGCTATGCTGTAAAGGCTATTTTTAACACAAAACAGTACATGAACTAAGATTCAAGCACTATTTAGAGGAATTTATAATCTAATTAAGACAAGACTATCAAATTAGAAACAGGAAACACCATAAACAGAAATTAAAGAGTGATAAATTAGAAAGATTCAGGGCAATGGAACCAGTGGCAATGTTTCTGAGCATCCCTAAACCCCCAAACCTACGTTTACAACAAAACCGGGTGACAAGGAATCTCCATGCTGCTGCTGCTGCTAAGTCGCTTCAGTTGTGTCCGACTCTGTGCAACCCCATAGATGGAAGCTCACCAGGCTCCCCTGTCCCTGGGATTCTCCAGGCAAGAACACTGGAGTGGGTTGCCATTTCCTTCTCCAATAGGAATCTCCATAAATCTCCCTAAAATAGTACGTGGAACAAATCACCAACAGAACCTGCACTGTATGAGAAGAAGCAGAAGGAAACAGACTGTCTGACACATCTGAGAAGACAGACTCCCCAAATAGCTATAACTAGAAGGATTTCTGCATCTACCTGAAGTCTAAAGTTGGGGCAGTTAGCCTCTATGGTAAACTGATCTCTCACTAACAGCGTCACAATGAGCATAAACTACTGAGCATGCAATCGAAACTGAGCACAGTAAGTATAATGAATATAAAGAAATAAGAATAGTGGGGAAGAGGGTAAAGCCTTAGAAATCTTAGAAAGCAAATGCCACACTTCTGAAGAGTTCCCAAAAACAACAGCAGAGGGAGCTCTGTAAGAAAGGCCATCCTAAACCAAAGCAACAGAAAATGATGTACATCAATCACATTATAGGGGGGAAGAAAGCAAAAGACACAGAATTACATCCTGATAATAAAACCATACCAGGAAAATACGCCCACTAAATAGATGAATTTGTAACCAACCATTTCAAAATGAGCTAGAAAAATGACTTAAGACATGAAAGAATAACACAAATCAGATGTCGAAAAACTAAGAAGGTAACAGAATTCAGGAAAGCATCAGAAATTGAATTTTTTTTTTTTTTTTTTAAAAATAAAGATTAAACCTGAATGAACCCAAGAGAAAATACATACAACAGATAATGCTTTAAGAGAACAAGAAAGTAAAAAGGACGAACAGTTTTGGAATCAAACAAACTGAAGCGTGAGAGAAAGCAATCACTTAATAAAGTAATAAGGATCCAACATTTCAGTAACACAAGTCTTTAAAGAACACCACCACAAGAGAACAAATTAGTAAAGACTATAATTTGAAAAAACTTTTTTGAAAACAAAAACCAAAATCTGAAACTACTGACTGAAGGAGCAGCACGTACACTTAAGAATTCAGCCCAGAAGGCCAACATCTGATTTTCCAAAGGCAACACTTTACTTTTGTCGGAAGAAAACCGAGCAACATATTTCAGCTATTCAAGGAAAAAACTATGAATAAAGTATCTTATGTTTGGTAAAATTGATTTCTCATCACATGGAGGACACAGATAAACTTATCAAAATGCCAAAAATTGGGAAACACTGCTCCGATGATGGCAAGCAGTAACATTCTTGCTGACACAGATTAGATAAGAAGTACATGGAATAGAGTATAAAATTTAATGGCTAAATGTGTACAAAATGTTTTAAAAACTATGGTATGGAAATTCATGGAAAGCACAAGCAAAAATTTTTACACTATTTTCAATAATCTCTGTGGTCATTGTGATAGTACACACATTGTTGAGACTGCTGTGTGTGAGATACAGAAAGGAGGAAATAAATACATAAATTAATTATTTTAAAAACATGAGATTTTTACCTTTCAAAAAAAAATACACACCCCACAGACCCTGCCATGAGTAATAACCCAATATCTCTTATCAGAACAACATTCACACAGATAACAATAAATTCCAGAAAAAAAGTATATAAAACAACTACCTAAAGGCACTTGAGCAATCAAAAACAGGCAGAATCTGGTTAGAAGACAATATTTGGAAGGAAAAAACAGAATTGGATAGGTTTCCTATTTCTACAGCTTTTGCCTGAGAGAAGGCCCCTAGATTGAGTTGCACAGAGCAGCTGAAATTTGAATCAAAAGATACAGTCTTACTGGCTTAAAAATTGGGAGTTTGAAGCTGCCACAGTAGCTGCAAAATGAGAAGATACATACTGGAAAATAAAGAACCACAAAGAGAGAGAGAACCACAAAGAACTGTACCCATGTCTCTGGCTGGTCACTGACCTATGCAAGCGTGGAACAGATTCTAAGCACCCAGTAAGATCTGCCATCCTCTTCAGGAAGACACAATTTAGATTTCAGTTCAGCCAAATTAACTGCTTGCAAATACAAATAATAACCAAAATACTAACACTCTCCATAAAAACATACTAAATCCCAGAGTTACTACAATGTATCATTACAGTATGCAGGATATAATAAAAATTTCTTAGCATATGAAGAAACAAAAAAATGAGACCCATACTCAAGAGAAAAGACAATCGATAGAGAACAACCACAAGGTAACCCAGATATTAAAATGAGCGGACAAAGATCTTAAAGCAGCCACCTGTAAATATGCTTAAGACAAAAAGGGAAAATAAACTTGTAACTAAATGAACAAGTTGGAAATTTCAGCAGAGAAATAAAAATGTCAGAAAGAGCCAAATGGAAATACCAAACTGAAAAATTCACTTTCTAAAATAAAAATTCACAGTATGGGTTTAACAGAGAATCGATAAAGTATTGAAGACAGATCAAAACTTAGTCCAACTAAGAAATAGAGAAAAATACTGAAAACCAGTTATCTGCTAGACACTATTAAGTAGTCTAACACATGAATTTGGAGTCACAGAAGGAGAGAAAAGGACAAAAAAAAATTTTTTTGAAGAAATAGGCAGAAAATTCTAAACACTGGTGAGAAAAATACTGAAAACCAGTTATCTGCTAGACACTATTAAGTAGTCTAACACATGAATTTGGAGTCACAGAAGGAGAGAAAAGGACAAAAAAAAATTTTTTTGAAGAAATAGGCAGAAAATTCTAAACACTGGTGAAAGACATAAATTTACACACTGATGATCCCAAGCAAGATAAGTACAAAGAAAATCATACCTAGCTACATCACAGTCAAACTGCTGAAAACCAAAGTAAAAAAATCTTAACACAGTGAGGTATCACCTCACACCTATTAGGGTAGCCATCATGAAAAAGACAAGAAATAACAAGTGCTGGTGAGGATGTGGAGATAAGAACTCTCCTACACTGCTCGTTGGAAGGTAAATTGGTGCAGCCACTAGGGAAAACACCGTGGGGTATCCTCAAAAAACTCACAGAACCGCCATGCCCATGTGTGCACACTCAGTCATGTCTGACTCTTTGTGATCCCAGAGTAGCCTACCAGGCTTCTCTGTCCATGAGATTCTCCAGGGAGAAATATTCAAGTGGGTTGCCATTTCTTCCTCTAGGGATCTTCCTGACCCAGAGACAGAACCCACATCTCCTGCATTACAATACAGATTTTTTTTTTCACCACTGATCCACCTGGAAAGCCTCCATATCCTTGCCAAGAACTCCATATGTTTCAGGAATTCCATTTCTGCATGTTCATCTGAAGAAAATAAAAATAGTAACTCAAAATTATATCTGCACCTCAATGTTCACTATAGCATTATTTACAATAGACAAGACATGGAAGCAACCTAAGTGTCTATCAATTGATAAGGAAAATGTGGTGTGTGTGTGTGTGTGTGTGTGTATGTATATAAGAACACTATTCAGCCATTAAGAAAAAGGGAAATCTTTCCATTTGTGGCAACATAGAACCTGAAGACACTACGCTAAGGGAAATATGTCAGAGAAAGACAAATACCTTCTCATATCACTTATTGTGGAATCTTAAAAAAACAATAAAAATTCAAAAGACCAAGCTCAAAGATATAGAGAAGAGATTGGTGGTTGCCAGAGACAAGTGTGGGATGGGGCAGAAATGGATAAATGGGGTCAAAAAGTACAAACTTCCAGTTATAAAATAAATAAGTCTTGGGGATATAATGTACAGCATGGCAACAATAGTTAATAATATTATATTTGCATATTTGAAAGTTGCTGAGAAAGTAAATCTTAAAAATCCTCATCACAAAGAAAACAATCGTAACCATGTATGGTGATGTTAACTAGACTGTGGTGATCACTTTGCAACATACACAAATATGGAATCATTATAATGTATACATGTGATCTAATCCAAATGTAATCTTAAACATCACTTATATCTCAAAAAAAAAAAAAAAAGAAAAAAACTTACAATTAAAAAAGAATAAAATCTTGAAAGCAGCCAGGGAAAGAAAACACATTACATTCATGAGAACAAAAAAGGATACAACTGACAGCTAGCTTGTCACAATTGGTACTGGAGGTCAGACTTCATCTCTGGAAATGGAAGCCAGGGGAACTCTGGACTGAGACACGTAAGGCGCAGATGAGGAAAGAGAGGCCTTAGGTGTATAGCTACACACTACATGAAGACACGCAGCACCTTTCTGTGCTAAACTAGAAAGGCGGCAGCCAAACTTAAACTCTTCAGGATGAAGATTACAGAATTTCTCTCTAGGAAAACAAACCATCGTTTAAGAGACAAGACTTACAGACACGAAGAATCAAAAATCTCTCAGAAGAATGACCCAGTCAACTCATCCTACTGAAGTAAATCCTCCCTACTCAAACAACACTTCTAGTAAGTGTTCCAGTGCCTAACGTATAGATATGAAGAAGGCCCCATATCACCAGATACCGGAAAAATATAAACAAAAAAAATTTTTTTAACCCACAGGCAAAAGACAACCCAGGAAGCAGAAAAAAAAACTTCATACAAAAAATAAAACCATCACTTATCTCACACGCTAGTAATGTTCAAAATTCTCCAAGCCAGGCTTTAGCAATATGTGAACCATAAACTTCCAGATGTTCAAGCTGATTTTAGAAAAGGCAGAGGAACCATAGATCAAATTGCCAGTATCCGCTGGATCATCAAAAAAGCAAGAGGGTTCCAGAAAAACATATATTTCTGCTTTATTGACTATGCCAAAGCCTTTGACTGTGTGGATCACAATCAACTGTGGAAAATTCTGAAAGAGATGGGAATACCAGACCACCTGACCTGCCTCTTAAGAAACCTATATGCAGGTCAGGAAGCAACAGTTAGAACTGGACATGAAACAACAGACTGGCTGCAAATAGGAAAAGGAGTATGTCAAGGCTGTATATTGTCACCCTGCTTATTTAACTTATATGCAGAGTACATCATGAGAAATGCTGGGCTGGAGGAAGCACAAGCTGGAATCAAGATTGCTGGGAGAAATATCAATAACCTCAGATATGCAGATGACACCACCTTTATGGTAGAAAGTGAAGAAGAATTAAAGAGCCTCTTGATGAAAGTGAAAGAGGAGAGTGAAAAAGTTGGCTTAAAGCTCAACATTCAGAAAACGAAGATCATGGCATCTGGTCCCATCACTTCATGGCAAATAGATGGGCAAACAGTGGAAACAGTGGCTGACTTTATTTTTTGGGGCTCCAAAATCACTACAGATGGGGACTGCAGCCATGAAATTAAAAGACGCTTACTCCTTGGAAGGAAAGTTATGACCAACCTAGATAGCATATTCAAAAGCAGACATTGCTTTGCCAACAAAGGTCCGCCTAGTCAAGGCTATGGTTTTTCCAGTGGTCATGTATGGATGTGAGAGTTGGACTGTGAAGAAAGGTGAGCGCCGAAGAATTGATGCTTTTGAACTGTGGTGCTGGAGAAGACTCTTGAGAGTCCCTTGGACTGCAAGGAGATTCAACCAGTCCATCCTAAAGGAGATCAGCCCTGGGTGTTCATTGGAAGGACTGATACTGAGGCTGAAACTCCAATACTTTGGCCACCTCATGCAAAGAGTGACTCATTGGAAAAGACTCTGATGCTGGGAGGGACTAGGGGCAGGAGAAGGGGACAAGAGAGGATGAGATGGCTGGATGGCATCACTGACTCGATGGACATGTGTTTGGGTGAACTCCGGGAGTTGGTGATGGACAGGGAGGCCTGAGTGCTGCAATTCATGGGGTCAAAGAGTCAGACACAACTGAGCGACTGAACTGAACTGAATACCCTAGTAACAGCAAACTACGAAAATGAAACATTTTAAGAACAACCCTAAAGGACTTTCCCTGGCTGTCCAGCAGTTAATACGCCACACTTTCACTGCATGGGAAGCCAGTTTCATCCCTGGTTGGAGTCTAAGATCCTGCATGCCGCACAGTGTGGTCAAAATCAAATAAATAAATAAATAACTTTTAAGTTAAAAAAAGGAGAGAGTGAACACCCACCCACCCCCACTCCTCCCCTTCCCCCCCAAAAAAACCCAAAACACCACTTCTGGAAATTAAAAATATGATAGCAGAAACACACAGAAAATAAACTGGATGAATTCAAAGATAAAGGTGAAGAAACCTTCCCAGGAAGAGAAAAAAATAAAAGAAAAAAAAGAAAACTAGAGAATCTGTCCAAGAGGTACTGTTCCAAATAAGAGTTCCAGAAAAAAGAAAGAAAACTAATGAGGTAAAATTATCAAACAAATAATTGAAGAAACTTTTAAAGAACTAGTAAACATTAGTTTTTGGATTAGAAGGACACACTTCTTAATCAAGCACACTGGTTCAAGGAAAATCTATACGCACACACATTATAATAAATATCAAGGATGTGAAGCTTCTAGAGAAGAATAAACAGTAAAATCTACATTGATCAGGAATAAGAACAGCACTAGAGTGCTCAGGAGTAACACTGGAAGCTAGAAGGCAATGGAACAATGCCTTCAAAACTCTGTTAAAATGATTTCCAACCTAGAATCCTACACCCAAACTAACAGCTAAATGGAAAGAGGACAATACGCAAGGTCTCACATATCTTACTACTCATTTACCTTTTCTTAGGAACTAACTACAAAATCTGCACCAACAAACAAAAGAATAAACCAAGAATGATGAAAATAGGGCATTTAAGAAACGACCTCAAACATGGGACAGACACAGAATGAATCCCCATGATGAAAAATAAGAGGGATTCCAGGATGACAGGCACCCAGAAGACACGGAGAGTAACTAGCCTAGATTTCAGAGGCTGTAAGTAAGTAAGTAATTAGTTGCTCAGTCATGCTCAACTCTTTGTGACCCCACGGACTGCAGCCCACCAGGCTCCTGTGTCCATAAAATTTTCCAGGCAAGGATACTGGAGTGGGTTGCCATTTCCTTCTCCAGGGGATGTTCCTGACCCAAGGATCAAACCTGGGTCTCCTGCATCGTGGGCAGATTCTTTACCTACTGAGCTATGGGTCAAAGGCTATGCCAACAGAAAAATAAGATGAAAACAGGTAAATAAACATATTTGAAAAAAGACTGATAATATCTGCTAGAGATTATATGGATGCTTCCTATGCTATGCTAAGTCACTTCAGTCGTGTCTGACTCTGTGTGACCCCATAGACAGCAGCCCACCAGGCTTCCCCGTCCCTGGGATTCTCCAGGCAAGAACATTGGAGTGGGTTGCCATTTCCTTCTCCAATGCATGAAAGTGAAAAGAGAAAGTGAAGTCGCTCAGTCATGTCCAACTCTTAGCGACCCCATGGACTGCAGCCTACCAGGCTCCTCCATCCGTGGGATTTTCCAGGCAAGAGTACTGGAGTGGGGTGCCATTGCCTTCTCCATATGGATGCTTACATGAATACTAATAAACTAGAGAAATAAGTCAACTCTAGGAAAAAAAAAAAAGTTGTATAAAAGTATTAATAGAAACATAATCATGGAATCTCAAAGCTGTGAATAAAATTTAGTCATAATATAAACAATGAAATAATGATCTAACCAAAAACTAAAATATATCTAAATTAGGATAGGGTTGTAGAAGCTTGAGGGTTGGATAATGTTAAGTGTTACACCCCATCTTTTATAAAAGGAAGTCAATAAATATAAAAAAAAAACTGAAAAAAAAAACACAAAGAGCTGTAATAATCTTATTTAGAAATATAAACATAAAAATTAAAACATATATAGTATAATAAAAAGCTACAGCTGAGATGTACTGCCTCTATGAAGAATGAATGTAGGTTTAAAACAATGGGGCATGCTTCATCTAATTTTCCTTACAGACTTTTAAAGCTCTGACCCTTGTGTGTCTTTTTCCTTCTTGAGCTGTAGGAATTCTTTACATATTCTGGATATGAATCCTCTATGATTTTCCCTTCAACTCATATATTGGTATCATTTGAACATAGCTGCATTTATCAAATGATTTCCTTTATGACTATAGCCTTTTGTGACCCATTTATGAATCCGTCATTATTCTTATTAAAGCTTTACTGTTTTTATTTTTCATATTGAGATCTACAAATCACTTGGAATTGATTTTTCTCTGATGGCAAGGAGTGATGATCTGAGTCATTGTTTTCCCCATGTGGATATTCAACTGATCCGGCATCATCTATTATAAAGGACCACACCTTCCCCACCACACTGCAGTACCACCTTTGTCATACATTAAGTCAGTACATATGAATGGCTCTGCTACTGGACCCTGTTCTCTTCCACTCGTCTATTCTCTTTCCCGTGTCACTATCACAATGCTGTAATTACATTCCTTGGTATATACTTAAGAGAACTGAAAACATATGTCTACAAGAAAACTTGTATCAGAATATTCACAGCAGCATTATTCCTGTAAAAAAAAATAAACAACCTAAATGTCCACCAACTGCGAATGGATATACAAAATGTGAAACACATCAATATAATGAAACATCCAGTAATAAAAAGAAATGAGTACTAACACATACTACAATATTCATGGACCTTGAAAATATTCAACCAGGTGAAAAAACCTGCCACAGACATAAAACGCAATGTTCTGTATGATTGATTCCATTTATATGAAACAATCAGAATGGGCAAATTCACAGAGACAGAAAGTAGACTAGTGGCTGCCAGGGGACAAAGAGCAGGGGAAGAAAGCAGGAAAATGAGGAACTGCTGTAAGTGTTTATACGGTTTCCTTCGAGGGTGATAAGAATATTCTGGAATTAGACAGTGGTGATGGCTGAACAACCCTGTGATATGCTGCTGCTGCTGCTGCTGCTAAGTCGCTTCAGTCGTGTCCAACTCTGTGCGACCCCATAGACGGAAGCTCACCAGGCTCCCCTGTCCCTGGGATTCTCCAGGCAAGAACACTGGAGTGGGTTGCCATTTCCTTCTCCAATGCATGAAAGCGAAAAGTGAAAGTGAAGCCACTCAGTTGTGTCCGACTCTTAGCAACCCCACGGACTGGAGCCTACCAGGCTCCTCCGTCCATGGGATGTTCCAGGCAAAAGTACTGGGGTGGGGTGCCATTGCCTTCCCCGTGTGATATACTAGATACCACTGGAAAATACACTTTTATAGAGTCAATTTTATACTCTATGAATTATATTGCAATACAAAAAGTTTCAAGTTGTTAAGGTAAAGAGTGTGGGGGTGAGAGCTTAACAAAACTTATAAATGATTATGTAATCATTTATACATTCAGATATACAGTAAACACACATGCAAGCACAAACTCACAGACTTTTGAAGTCTGCAAAGCAGAAAAAAAATTTTGCAAATATTCACGAGATAGTTTTTAAAACATACAAGTAACACAAACATACAGAAAAAATTTCATTATAAAAATGTAAATTTTTCCCTTCCTGATCAGCCCTACTATACTGACAGGAAAAATATACCCATTTGAATGCACAGTTCCAAAGAACAGTAAGGAAAAATTAAAAAGCTTTCCTAAGTGATCAGTGCAAAGAAACAGAAGTAAACAATAGAATGGGAAAGACTAGAGATCTCTTCAGGAAAATTAGAGATACCAAGGGAAATTTTCATGCAAAGATGGGCTCAATAAAGGACAGAAATGGTATGGATCTAACGGAAACAAAAGATATTAAGAAGAGGTGGCAAGAATACACAGAATTATACAAAAAAGATCTTTATGACCCAGATAATCACGATGGTGTGATCACTCACCTAGAGCCAGACATCCTGGAATGTGAAGTCAAGTGGGCCTTAGGAAGCATCACTACGAACAAAGCTAGTGGAGGTGATGGAATTCCAGTTGAGCTATTCCAAATCCTGAAAGATGATGTTGTGCAAGTGCTGCACTCAATATGTCAGCAAATTTGAAAAACTCAGCAGCGGCCACAGGACTGGAAAAGGTCAGTTTTCATTCCAATCCCAAAGAAAGGCAATGCCAAAGAATGTTCAGACTACCACACAATTGCACTCATCTCACACGCTAGTAAAGTAATGCTCAAAATTCTCCAAGCCAGGCTTCAACAGTACATAAACCATGTACTTCCAGATGCTCAAGCTGGACTTAGAAAAGGCAGAGGAACCAGAGATCAAATTGCCAGTATCCGCTGGATCATCAAAAAAGCAACAGAGTTCCAGAAAAACATCTACTTCTGCTTTATTGACTATGCCAAAGCCTTTGATGGCATATTGTGTGGATCACAATAAACTGTGGAAAATTCTGAAAGAGATAGGAATACCAGACCACCTGACCTGCCTCCTGAGAAATCTGTATACAGGTCAAGAAACAACAGTTAGAACTGGACATGGAACAATGAACTGGTTCCAAATGGGAAAAGGAGTATGTCAAGGCTGTATATTGTCACCCTGCTTATTTACCTGATATGCAGAGTACATCATGAGAAATGTTGGAGTGGGTGAAGCACAAGCCAGAATCAAGATTGCTGGGAGAAATATCAATAACCTCAAATATGCAGATGACACCACCCTTACGGCAGAAAGCGAAGATGAACTAAAGAGTCTCTCAATGAAAAGTGAAGAGGGGAGTGAAAAAGTTGGCTTAAAACTCAACATTCAGAAAACCAAGATCATAGCGGCCGGTCCCATCACTTCATGGCAAATAGATGGGGAAACAATGGAAACAGCGACAGACTTTATTTTTGGGGGGCTCCAAAATGACTGCAGATGGTGACTGCAGGCATGAAATTAAAAGATGCTTACTCCTTGGAAAAAAAGCTATGACCAACCAAGACAGCATATTAAAAAGGAGAGACATTACTTTGCCAACAAAGGTCCATCTAAGTCAAGGCTATGGTCTTTCCAGTAGTCAGGTATGGATATTTGGACTATAAAAAAAGCTGAGCACTGAAGAATTGATGCTTCTTCAATGAACTGTGGTACTCAAGACCCTTGAGAGTCCCTTGGACTGCAAGGAGATCCAACCAGTCCGTTGTAAAGGAAATCAGTCCTGAATATTCATTGGAAGGACTGATGTTGAAGCTGAAACTCCAGTACTTTGGCCACCTGATGTGAAGAGCTGACTCATTTGAAAAGACCCTGAGGCTGGAAAAGATTGAAGGCGGGAGGAGAAGGGGATGACAGAGGATGAGATGGTTGGATGGAATCACCGACTCGATGGACATGAGTCTGAGTGAACTCTTGTAGTTGATGATGGGCTGGGAGGCCTGGCGTACTGCAGTCCATGGGGTTGCAGAGTTGGACACGACTGAGCGACTAAACTGAACTGAACCGACACTGAAGTAAGCACTTAAAAAAAAAATTGTTTTCAATTCAAATTTTCAACAGGCAATGCAAGCTACTTCAATTCATTTCTTATCATCTTTCTAAGACTTTTTGTCTCCACTAACAAATTAAAGATACGTTCATTGATTTCTCCCTTCTTATTCAAAAGGTAATTGTCCTGCATTGCTTTCTTTTCTGTTAATACACATTGGAAAAACTCCAAATCAACATGTAGATAGCTTCATTCCCATTTTTCTTTGCTACTTCCTTTTTTCAAACAGGTGCGGAGTTTCCACTATACAGTATAATACTACATTTCCAATAATTCTTTATGGACCTTGCCATGAAACAAGAAGAATTTTAGCTCACTGGCATCACAGCTTCTTCTGCTTCCTGATATATTTTTATTTTCAAAGTATCTTCAAAGATACTTTAAATAACAAACTTTCTTATTCTTTAAATTGTGTATAACTCCTTACTATGTAATATAAGAAAATAAATCTTTACATTGGCTCTTTATCCCACAATGATAGATACACTATAACTTTACATTAGTATAATTTATAACATGTACCATTACTTTCTACCTATAATCCTGCAACAACACAAACTCATGCCACAGGATGTGGGGCAAGTAAAATAAACAGGTGAAGCAATCCTGGGATTAAGAGAAAAGTAGCAGCATATGATAGAACGTAAGTTCTCTCTCTTCTAGTGTTTGTTATCAGCTATGAACACTGAATTAACAAATGATAAATTCTTGATGCTACGAGAACTACAGGATTAAGTTCCTGCAAGGTCCTCATCACAATTTCACCAACTGATCAATACATAACCTTGTTTTATATAAAAGTGTGCTTCTAGTTAAAGACACTTTATTTAATATATACTGTCACATTGACCGCATGGCAAACAACACTATAACTCAGGCCTGAACGAAGCTAATCTAACAAGCATATTTTCTCCCTAAGGCACATCACAGTCTTCTTGCGCTTAGAACACTACACAACACTTTACTACAACCCTGAGGGGCTATTTTAAACAGGAAAACTACCAATAAAAAGCACAAAAATGTGGAGAAATATGGCATCAAGTAAACTGAGAAAAGAATAACTTGTTTATAGTATAAGAGCTTAAAATACAGGCAGAGTGTCACTTTGTTTAGCCTCAGGTGACTCAAATTTCTCACGACTCTGCACATGTGTAGGCCCTTGAATGACCAGGAAAAGCAATGGAAGTTTTGGTTTTGAAGTTACAAATAAATTTTAGCAAATACGTGAATTTGTAATAATAGAATCTCTGAATGAAGAGTATTGATTATTTTGTGTATGATCATATTGTACAAATCCTATGGCCTTGCTCTTTTATATATTTTTGAACAAAATCAAAAAGAACTGTATTAAAACCCCTCAATACAGCTCTATTTTAATAAACTCAACATCTACTTTTGGAACTGTTTGATATATAAAAGTTCTTCACTGTCATATCTTTCTTCCTGGTGGCTCAGACAGTAAAGAATCCACCTGCAATGGGAAATCGGAGACCTGGGTTTAATCTCTGGGTTAGCAAGATCCCCTGGAGGAGGGCATAGCAACCCACTCCAATATTCTTGCCTGGAAAATCCCCATGGACAAAGGAGCCTGGCAGGCTACAGTCCATGGGGTCGAAAAGAGCTAGACACAACTAAACGACTAAGCACAGCACAGTACAATCCTTAAATAGTATCTACCTCTTTTCCAGTGGTCATGTATGGATGTGAGAGCTGGACTGTGAAGAAAGCTGAGCGCTGAAGAATTGATGATTCTGAACTGTGGTGCTGGAGAAGACTCTTGAGAATCCCTTGGACTGCAAAGAGATCCAACCAGTCCATTCTGAAGGAGATCAGCCCTGGGATTTCTTTGGAAGGAATGATGCTAAAGCTGAAACTCCAGTACTTTGGCCACCTCATGCTAAGAGTTGACTCGCTGGAAAAGACTCTGATGCTGGGAGGGATTGGGGGCAGGAGGAGAAGGTGACGACAGAGGATGAGATGGCTGGATGGCATCACTGACTCGATGGATGTGAGTCTGAGTGAAGTCCAGGAGTTGGTGATGGACAGGGAGGCCTG
Source organism: Tragelaphus eurycerus (assembly GCA_935064755.1). Lineage (NCBI taxonomy): Eukaryota > Metazoa > Chordata > Mammalia > Artiodactyla > Bovidae > Tragelaphus > Tragelaphus eurycerus. Next base: position 2,295,813 of record CAKXYN010000060.1, read on the forward strand.
GCATGCTGCAATTCATCGGGTCGCAAAGAGTCGGATACGACTGAGCGACTGAACTGAACTGTTCCGTTCAGGCTTTTCAAGACTGTTTCATCTGATAGTCATTCATACATTCAAAGGGATTCCCTATTGGTTCAGATTGTAAAGAATCTGCCTGAAATGCAGGTGACCTGGGTCAGGAAGATCCCCTGAAGAAGGGATGGCTACCCACTCTACTATTCTTGCCTGGAGAAGCCCATGGACAGAGGAGCCTAATAGGCTACAGCCCATGGAATCACAAAGAATTGGACACAACTAAGCAACTAACACTTTCACACATTCAGAAATAACTATTGAGGGCCTTACTACTGTTGTAGATGCTAGGGATATAACAGAAAAAGACTTAGATTCAAGTGCTCATGAAGTTTACACTATAAGAAGTGAAACATAATAAACAAACATGTAAGTATTTAGTAACATGTAAGAAACCAGTAACTAGTTGAGAAGAACTAAAAAGCCTCCTGATGAAACTGAAAGAGGAGAGTGAAAAAGTTGGCTTAAAGCTAAACATTCAGAAAACTAAGATCATGGCATGTGGTCCCATCACTTCATGGGAAATAGATGGGGAAACAGTGGAAACAGTGGCTGACTTTATTTTGGGGGCTCCAAAAATCACTGCAGATGGTGACTGCAGCCATGAAATTAAAAGATGCTTACTCCCTGAAAGGAATATTATGACCAACCTAGATGGCATATTCAAGAGCAGAGACATTACTTTGCCAACAAAGGTCCGTGTAGTCAAGGCTATGGTTTTTACCAGTGGTCATGTATGGATGTGAGAGTTGGACTGTGAAGAAAGCTGAGTGCCAAAGAATTGATGCTTTTGAACTGTGGTGTTGGAGAAGACTCTTGAGAGTCCCTTGGACTGCAAGGAGATCCAACCAGTCCATTCTGAAGGAGATCAGCCCTGGGATTTCTTTGGAAGGAATGATGCTAAAGCTGAAACTCCAGTACTTTGGCCACCTCATGCAAAGAGCTGACTCACTGGAAAAGACTCTGACGCTGGGAGGGATTGGGGGCAGGAGGAAAAGGGGACGACAGAGGATGAGACGGCTGGATGGCATTATCGACTCGATGGACATGAGTTTGGGTGACCTCTGGGAGTTGGTGATGGACAGGGAGGCCTGGTGTGCTGCGACTCATGGGGTTGCAAAGAGTTGGACACGACTGAGTGACTGAACTGAACTGAAGAAACCAGTAAGTACTTCTTAAAAACTAAGTGGAGGAAGGGAGAGTGGTATAGGAATATCACACAGAGAACATCATAGAATGCCTATGTAAAGAGGTGACATTTGAACAGAAACCTGAAGTTAGATAAGTATATTTGAGGCAACTGGCAATAAACCATTTGAGTGTAGTAGCAGGACAGTTAGTCAAATAGGGTAGTTAGTCTAGAGCTAGATAAGAAGATCTACTACGACCATTTCAACTGTGATGGTAATTCTTCAGAAGGGTCTGAAGTTGGGGAGAAACTAATCTCAAATTTGTATTCGATTCTACTGTCTTTTACTTTATGATTATCTGAAATATTTTCTTTCTGGTTAATTCCAATCTTTGTCATTTTTGGGGTATGTTTCCTGTCAACTGTCTCAAGATAGATTCTCATTTTTTATCATAATATACACTTGGCTTTATTTCTGCTATATTATATAAAAGCAGGTAAAAATGTTTCCTCTTTCTTCCTCATATTTATTAGACTAAGTTTCTTTTAGTTCCTCCTCCTATACCCCATCATAGTAAAAGTTCTATGTATAGTATCTCTGCTCTTTTGCTTACTATTTTCTTACTTTCAGCAAATATATAACCCTAAAAACCAAATCTTAATGAACTATTTTGGTTTTTAGGGTTATATATTCGCTGAAAGTAAGAAAGTAGTAAGCTCTTTCTCCTTCATTCCTCTTCTCTAACGAGCATGATCATTATCAGAAATTTGATTCTTCAAATGGTTTTATTTACACATTACAAACTCCTGGTGTTACTATTACTAAAATCTGACTTCTATTAACAATGCATTTCACAGGCACGTTTCACTATCAATTCAAATAAAAACACTGTAACAGCCATTGCTCACCACTATCTGACATCCTGTAAGGTTTTGTTGTTTGTTATTGCCTATTTGCTAAGCCGTGTCCGACTCTTTCCATACCCCATGGACTGTAGCCTGCCAGGCTCCTCTGTCCATTGGAAATCCCAGGTAAGAATACTTGAGTGGGTTGCCATTTATTCCTCCAGGGGATCTTCCTAATCCAGGCATTGAATCCACATCTCCTGCAATGGCAGGCAGGTTCTTCACCACTGAGCCACCAGGGAAGCCCTCTCTTTACCTGTACTATTAAATTTAAGTAAGTACTTTTAAAATACAAGCTTATCCCCCAAAGAACAACAAAACCAACATTAGTGCATTATCATCATCCAACATACACTTCACATTCAAATTTTCCCTGTTGTCTCAAAAATGTCCTTTAAAATTGTTTTTCTCCCAATCCAGGAAGAAATCAGGATCTACAGTCACACACTGCATTTGGCTAATAAGTCTCTTTTGTCTCATCTGACTTAGAATGGTCCCTCTACTTCGGTTTGCTCTTCATGGCACTGGCCACCAGGATGCCCCAGGGTATTTCCTCATGATTAAATTCAAATCAAACTTTTCTGCAATGAAAACTAGAAGTGATCAGTGTTATTCCTATTACATCACCCTCGAGATGCGCATGTCAAGCTCTCTGTGACATGACTAGTGCAAAGCTTAACCTTATTTACTATGGTGGTAATTAACACATCTCGCTACTTTAAAGGCACATTTGCTCTTTTATAATTAATAACTAATCTATAGGGTGGAGAAGGGAATGAAAAACCACTTCAGTATTCTTGCACTGAGAGCCCCATGAACAGTATAAAAAGGCAGAAAGATATTACACAGAAGGATGAGCCCCCCAGGATGGTAGGTGTCCAATATGCTACTGGGAAAGATTAGAGAAATAGCTCCAGAAAGAATGAAGAGGCTGGGCCAAAGTAGAAAGGACACCCAGCTGTGGATGTGACTGGGGGTAAAAGTAATGTCTGATGCTCTAAAGAACAATATTGCATAGGTACCTGGAATGCTAGGTCCATGAATCAAGGTAAACTGGAAGTGGTCAAACAGGAGATGGCAAGAATAAGCATCAACATTTTAGGAATCAGTGAACTAAAAAGGATGGAAATGGGTAAATTTTATTTAGATGACCATTATATCTACTACTGTGGGCAAGAATCCTTTAGAAGGAGTGAAGTAGCCTCATAGCCAACCAAAGAGTCCAAAATGCAGTACTTAGTGCAATCTCAAAAATGACAGAATGATCTTGGTTCATTTCCAAGGCAAACCATTCAACATCCCAGTAATCCAAGTCTATGCCCCAAAAATTAATGCCAAAGAAGCTGAAGTTAAACGATTCTATGAAGACCTACAAGACCTTCTAGAACCAATGCCCAAAAAAGATGTTCTTTTCATGATAAGGGACTGGAATGCAAAAATAGGAAGTCAAGAGGTACCTGGAACTGGGCAAGTTTGGCCTTGGAGTACAAAATGAAGCAGGGCAAAGGCTAACAGAGTTTTGCCAAGAAAACACACTGGTCATAGCAAACACCCTCTTCCAACAACACAAGAGATGACTCTACACATGGACATCACCAGATGGTCAATACTGAAATCAGACTGATTATATTCTTTGCAGTCAAAGGTGGAGAAGCTCTATACAGTCAGCAAAGACAAGACTTGGAGCAGACTGTGGGTCAGATCATCAGCTCCTTATTACAAAATTCAGGCTCACATTGAAGAAAGCAGGAAAAACCACTAGGCTAATCCTGTATGATTACAGTGGAGATTACGAATAGATTCAACAGATTAGATGTGGTAGACAGAATCCCTGAAGAACTATGGAGAGAGGTTTGTAACACTGCACAGGAGGTGGTGACCAAAACCATCCCCAAGAAAAAGAAATGCAAGAAGGCAAAGTGGTTGTCTGAGGAGGCCTTACAAATAGCTGAGAAAAGAAGAAAAAAAAAAAAAAAATAGGCAAAGGAGAAAGGGAAAGATATACCCAACTGAATACTGAGTTCCAAAGAATAGCAAGGAGAGATGAGAAAGCCGCCTCAAGTAATCAATTCAAAGAAAGAGAGAAAAACAGCAGAATGGGAACGACTAGAGATTTCTTCAAGAAATAGAGATACCAAAGGAACATTTCATGCAAAGATGGGCACAATAAAGGACAGAAACAGCAAGGTCCTAACAGAAGCCAAAGAGATTAAGAAGAGTTGGCAAGAATACACAGAAGAACTATATAAAAAACGTCTTTAATGACCCAGATAACCACAGTGGTGTGGTCACTCACCTATAGTCAGACATACTACAGTGTAAAGTCAAGTGGGCCTTAGGAAGCATTATTACGAACAAAGCTAGTGAAGGTGATAGAATTCCAGATGAGCTATTTCAAATCCTAAAAGATTCTGTTAAAGTGCTGTACTCAATACGCTAGCAAATTTGCAAAACTCAGCAGTGACCACAGGGCTGGAAAAGGTCAGTTTTCATTCCAGTCCCAAAGAAAGAGAATACCAAAGAATGCTCAAATTACTATACAACTGCATTCATTTAACATGCTAGCAAGATTGTGCTCAAAATCCTTCAAGCTAGGCTTCAGCAGTACGTCTTTCAAGAACTTTCCGATGTACAAGTTGGGTTTAGAAAAGGCAGAGGAACCAGAGATCAAACTGCCAACATCTGATGGATCACAGAAAAAACAAGGGAGTTTCAGAAAAACATCTATTTCTGCTTCACTGACTACACTAAAGCCTTTGACTGTGTGGATCACAACAAACTGGAAAATTCTTAAAGAGTTGGCAATAGCTGACCATCTTACTTGCCTCCTGAGAAACCTGTATGCAGGACAAGAAGCAACAGTTAGTACTGGACATGGAACAAATCAGATCAGTCGTTCAGTCGTGTCCGACTCTTTGCGACCCCATGAATCGCAGCACGCCAGGCCTCCCTGTCCATCACCAACTCCCGGAGGTCACTCAGACTCACGTCCATCAAGTCAGTGATGCCATCCAGCCATCTCATCCTCTGTCGTCCCCTTCTCCTTCTCCCCAATCCTTCCCAGCACCAGAGGCTTTTCCAATGAGTCAACTCTTCGCGTGAGGTGGCCAAAGTACTGGAGTTTCAGCTTTAGCATCATTCCTTCCAAAGAAATCCCAGGGCTGATCTCCTCAGAATGGACTGGTTGGATCTCCATGCAGTCCAAGGGACTCTCAAGAGTCTTCTCCAACACCACAGCTCAAAGGTATCAATTCTTCGGCACTCAGGAGCAAAGGGCTGGTTCAAAATTGGGGAAAGGAGCATGTCAAGGCTGTATATTGTTATCCGACATATTTCACTTCTATGCAGACAGAGTATGTCATGTGAAATGCCGGGCTGGATAAATCAAGCTGGAATCAAGATTGCCCAAAGAAATAACAACAACCTCAGATATGCAGATGACACCACTCTAATGGCAGAAAGTGAAGAGGAACTGAAGAGCCCCTTGATGAAAGTGAAACAGGAGAGTGAAAAAGCTGGCTTAAAATTCAACATTCAAAAAACGAAGATAATGGCATCAGGTCCTATCACTTCATGGCAAATAGATGGAGGAAAATGGAAACAGTGACAGATATTATTCTCTTGGGCTCTAAAATCACTGCACATGGTGACTGTAATCATGAAATTAAAAGATGCTTGCTCCTGCGAAGAGAAGCAATGACAAACCTAGATAGTGTATTAAAAGGCAGAAGCAAAGGTCCGTATAGTCAAAGCTATGGTTTCTCTAGCAATCATGTAACAATGTGAGATTTGGACCATAAAGAAGGCTGAGCACTGAAGAATTGATGTTTGTGAACTGGTGCTAGAGAAGACTGGAGACTCCTTTGGACTGCAAGATCAAACCAGTCAATCAAAGGAAATCGGTCCTGCATATTCACTGGAAAGACTGATGCTGAAGCTCCAATACTTTGACCACCTGATGTGAACAGATAAGATTCATTGGCAAATTCTCTCAGTCTGTGAAAGACTGAGGGCAAGAGAACGGGGTGACAGACAGTGGTTGGACTGGATGGCATCAGTAATTCAATGAACATGAATCTGAGCAAACTCTGGGAAATAGCGAAGGACAGAGAAGCCAGGTATGCTACAGTTCATGAAGTCAAAGAGAGTTGTGACACGACTTGGCAACTGAACAACAATAGGGTGAAACTATGAAACCTTGTAAAACACTGTTCTCTAAAACATTTTACTAAATGGTTTGAGCATCCATTGATGATCCTTTAACTTAATCAGTACTGGGAAACACTGTTGATTTTCTGAGTCTATATTCTTCCTACATTAGCTGACACTCTTCTAAGAGACTGCCACATAACGTTAAGCATACCTAGCTTGGTTCTTTGGAGAAGGCAATGGCACCCCACTCCAGTACTCTTGCCTGGAAAATCCATGGATGGAGACGCCTGGGAGGCTGCAGTCCATGGGGTCGCTAAGAGTCGGACACAACTGAGTGACTTCACTTTCACTTTTCACTTTCATGCACTGGAGAAGGAAATGGCAACCCACTCCAGTGTTCTTGCCTGGAGAATCCCAGGGACAGGGGAGCCTGGTGGGCTGCCGTCTATGGGGTCGCACAGAGTCAGACACAACTGAAGCGACTTAGTAGCAGCAACTTGGTTCCTAAGTACCAGTCCCCACTAAAATGAAGTAAGGTTCCTTGAAAAGGTTGTTTACAGTTTTGGGGGACTTTTTTAATGGAAGAAAAACTGCTTTAAAGTGTTAAGTTTCTACCAAACAACAACATGAATCAGCCATAGATCTGTTCACATTTATCAGAGAGACCACAGTGATACTTGAAAGAGATGATAGAGATGTGTATATACGCATGAGCACAAAATTGACAAAAATGCTTATATTTCTTAAGTCTAGATAAAGAATATATAAGTATTCTTGTAAAATATTTCCAATTTTTCTATAAGTATAGTATTACTTTTCAAAGTAAAAAGTTGTTTCAAAAAGGTGGGGGAGGGGGTGGGCAGAGGCGATCATGCAGGAATGCATAAATACCAGGTTAGAGAGATAACAGAAATAAGTGATTAAAGAGTTTCATCATAAAACTACAAATAGGATATGTAACTTTTTTTTTTAAACATATAACCTTTAAAACATCAGGAAAAACTGCCTCTGTCCAATGGAAAGCAAGGAGTGGAAGGAAATGAAAGTCTAGAAGATATGAACCAATAGATGGCAGAACCAAGTCAGAAAATAAAAATAATTATAATAGGTGTAATGGACTGAATCCACCATTTGAGAAAAATGCTCATTTTCCATCCAAAAAAGGAGACATACTGTCTATAAGAAACACAATTAAAAATAATAAAAATAAAGGAACAGAAAAACATAACTAAGACAAATATGAACCAAAACAAAGCTGAGGACAGTACTTAAGAACTAAAAAAAAAAATACTTTCTAAAAAATAATTATGTAGCCATGAAAAGAACCAAAAAAGATATATGCATGTAAAAAGGTAGCATCAAAATGCATCAAGCCAAAACTGATAAACAACAAGCTGAAATGCATACCTCAATAATCATAATCAAAAATATCTTCCTCAAAAAAAGATAGCTCAACTTAAAAGCTTCTGCACAACAAAGGAAATTATAAGCAAGGTGAAAAGATAGCCTTCAGAATGGGAGAAAATAATAGCAAATGAAGCAACTGACAAACAACTAATCTCAAAAATATACAAGCAACTCCTGCAGCTCAATTTCAGAAAAATAAATGACCCAACCAAAAAATGGGCCAAAGAAGTAAACAGGCATTTCTCCAAAGAAGACATACAGATGGCTAACAAACACATGAAAAGATGTTCAACATCACTCATTATCAGAGAAATGCAAATCAAAACCACTATGAGGTACCATTTTACGCCAGTCAGAATCGCTGCGATCCAAAAGTCTACAAGCAATAAATGCTGGAGAGGGTGTGGAGAAAAGGGAACTCTCTTACACTGTTGGTGACAATGCAAACTAGTACAGCCACTATGGAGAACAGTGTGGAGATTCCTTAAAAAACTGGAACTAGAACTGCCTTATGACCCAGCAACCCCACTGCTGGGCATACACACTGAAGAAACCAGAACTGAAAGACACATGTACCCCAATGTTCACTGCAGTGCTGTTTGTAACAGCCAGGACATGGAAGCAACCTAGATGTCCATCAGCAGATGAATGGATAAGAAAGCTGTGGTACATATACACAATGGAGTATTACTCAGCCATTAAAAAGAATACATTTGAATCAGTTCTAATAAGGTGGATGAAACTGGAGCCTATCATACAGAGTGAAGTAAGCCAGACAGAAAAACACCAATACAGTGTACTAACGCATATATATGGAATTTAGAAAGATGGTAATGATAACCCTGTAAGTGAGACAGCAAAAGAGACACAGATGTATAGAACAGTCTTTTGGACTCTGTGGGAGAGGGAGAGGGTGGGATGATTTGGGAGACTGGCATTGAAACATGTATAATATCATATATGAAACGAGTCACCAGTCCAGGTTCGATGCCTGATACTTGATGCTTGGGGCTGGTGCACTGGGACGACCCAGAGGGATGGTATGGGGAGGGAGGAGGGAGGAGGGTTCATGATGGGGAACACATGTATACCTGTGGCGGATTCATTTTGATATATGGTAAAAACCAATACAATATCGTAAAGTCAAAAAATAAAATAAACTGGCAAACAAACAAACAAAAAAGATAGCTCAACCTGACAATACAAGGAGATATTCAAGATCTGAACTAATACAATTAGAAGCTATTAGATATGAAATGTTTATCAAACAGGGCATATTTCAGGACTGATGTCACACAAACTGTAATTTCAAAAAGCAATGCAAAAAATTTAATTCTGTAACAAAAGAAGAGCTCAAAATAACTGAACTTAAGAGGCGTGAATATACAAATGTTTATAGTAAGTGTATTTGTAATCCTTAAAATACTTAAAATAACCTAGATGTTCTTTATCTAGTAGAAATGGATTTAAAAAATTACGGTTTATTTTTACACACTACAGTATATAAAACAGACAACAAGGACCTACTCTATAGCAGAGGGAACTATACTCAGTATCTTGTAATAATCTATAATGGTAATGAATCTAAAGAAAAAATATATATATGTATGCATGTATAATTGAATTCACTTTGCTGTATACCTGAAACACAACACTGTAAATCAACTAAATTTTAATAAAATAAAAAAAAAAAAAAATTTATCAATATATCAATATTTTATACAATAGAACACTATTTAACAATAAAAATTAACTATTGATAATATTACAACAATGGATGAAGCTCAAAGGAATGCATTTTTCTAAGATAAAAGAAGTCAGAATCTAAGGCTACATATTTATAATACGGACTCCATTTGTATGACAGGCTTGCAAAGGCAAAGCTATAATAACAGTAAATAAATCAGTGGTTACCAGAGGCAACCTAAAGGGCAGAGTACAAAAAGGGCATGGGGGAATATTCTGAGAACTATATTACATCCTAATTGTGGTGGAGGTTACACAATTTTATGCATTCACAAAACTTACAGCACAAGTCACTTAAAATCCATACATTTTATTGTATATTAATTATGTTGCCATATAAATAATCTAACTCATTCAACAGCTGGAAGAAGAGCCACAGAGCAAATCTAACAAGTAAATTATGATGACAGAAATCAATGGGGAAAATAAAGTGAAACAGATTAAAACCAAATTCTTTGAAACATTTACTTAATTAGAGCTCTAGCAGGAATGAACAGAAAAGCAGAATCTGAAAGAATAAACAGAAATGAGTTAGAATTGAAATTTTTTTTTAAGTGTTATAACTACCCACTAATAAGTCTGAAAAGCTTAACTGAAATAGATTAATAAACTAACTAATATTAATGAAATTTAAATGATAATGAAAGATGTTTCTTCACAACAAACCCCAGGACAAGACAGTTTTACAAGTAAACATCTACTCATCTTCCCATGAACATTTTCTACCATATATACGATGCTTAAAAATTGAAAATAGCAAAAAAACAGTTCACTTTATGGGGCTAGTGTGATACTGTTTTATAAAACAGACAAGGTAGTATGATGAAAATGTTCTATATCTTAAAAGGATGTGGATTACTACAAGTGTATACATTTGTCAAAACTCACTAAAATATTACTCTTCAGGTCAGTGCATCTATTTCTCTTACAACCATAAATGTAAAAATCCTAACTAAAATAGCTAGTCATGTATTAAATCTAATAAATTTTTAAAATAGTATATCATAACCAAGTTGGGTTTATCCCAGAAATGCAAAGTTCAATGTTTTGTAAAATTTGTTACACTTAATATTTTTAAAACAAATGAACAAAAAATTCTTAAGTAGCCAGGAATGGAAAAGCTCTTTTGCTATATGGTCATGGTTGTATACACATAACCTACAGCAAATGTTATACTTAATGGAAAAACTTTGGCTGATTCCTCTGGAACAGGACAAGACATAGTACTGAAGCTCATGACCAACACACACACACATACACATATGAAGTATAAGAAATAAAACTAAAATTTGGGGAAAATAACTATTTCTCTTGGACAAATCTAAATAATCAACAAAGTACTACAACCAATAAAAGAGACCAAAGTAAGACTACTAAATACACCTTAGTTCTTGGTGACCTACGAGGTTTTTTATTTTTATAAACTAAATACACCACCAGTTTATAAAAATAAAAAACCTCGTAGGTCACCAAGAACTAACTAAAAAATATAAAAAATACTTTAGCCACAAAACTTTCAAGAATCCAGAAATAAGCCCCAAAAATTCATAAAAATAGCCAAAAATTCTGTATAACTCTACAGAGAGAACTGAACAAATGGAGAGACATTTCATGTACTTAGATGGGACAACCTAATCTTATAAACATTTCAATACTCCCCAAATCAATCTGCATTTAGGACAAAAATTCCATTTGATCTTTAAAGGAAAAAGATACAAATGAGTTATTAAAGAAGAATAATCCCTAAGTGCTAACAACTAAAGATATGCTCAAATTTTACATGAGGGAATAAAGATCCATAAATAATTGAGTCAATCTTACAAAAGATTAAAGGACAGACTTGCTTTACCACAGAAACAAGACATACCAAAACACAACCATAATTTTTTTGTGACACTGACAGAACACAGAAAGACCACCAGAAAGTAAGGTAAATTTCAGACAGCTCAGAATATACACATGGCAAATCAACACAGGTGCATCACACATCAGTGGGAAAATATGGATGCTTTAAGAAGTGGAGAAAACTGGTTTACTATGTGGAGAAAAATAAAACCTGATCTTTATCAATATTATATAAAAGATGAGGCCTCAATGGGCTAAAGAATAAATATAAAAGTAAAACTATAATACAAAAGGAATTGTATTTGTGCCTCATGGGTGGGAAAGAAGAATTTCACTTTTAGAATACCATCAGAGTCCACTGGACCCAACTTTAGCTTTCTGACTTCTCTTTCAAGTCAGTTTGTAATAATTAATATTTCAGGACTTTTATTCTTTGAGACCATCCACAGAATAAAAATAGGAATTTATTTTTAGTAGAATACAACACATTCTACCTTGCAATTAATTACCAGATGTCCACCAGCTTTCATAAATCCAAAATACATTATGGGATCTTACTGATCTTATCTTTCCTATATTTTGTTATTGTATCATAAAAGGAAGTCATTACTTATCACTGTTCATCAATTATTCAAGTATGCTGAAACAAAGAGAAGTCTCTAAAATAAAACGGAAGAATGATTATATGATTGGCAGAATACTGGCTTCCCAGTGATGTCCATGCCCTGAACACTAGAATGTTATTGTATATGGCAAAAGGGACTCTGCAGATGTGATTAAGGATGAGGACTTTGAAATGGGGAAATTATACCAGATTATCCAGATTGGGGTGGGCCCAATCTAATCATATTACCAATTAAAAGTGAAGAGCACTTCTAGGCTACGGTCCATTACACGTGATTGTCAAAGAAGAGTAAGAGAGGTGCAACACTGCTGGCTCTGAACATGCAGGAAGGACACCACCAGCCAAGGAATGCAGGCAGCCTCTCACAGCTGGAAAAGGAACGGCAAATCGGTTCTCCTTCAAGACCCCAGAAAGACATGCAGCAACGCAGACAGCTTGATTTTAGCCCAGTGAGACTTTGGTTAGACTTCAGATGCTATAGAATTATAAGATAATACATGTGTACTGTCTTGAGCAACTTCGTGATAATTTATAGTAGAAATAGAAAAACAGTACAGATTTAATGCCTAAAAGGATGATGTAATAGTGAATAAATTATAAAATAAACTTTAAATAAATTATAAAGTTATTTTCTTTACCTCAAAGTACTGCATCATCTTTCAAAAACATATAAATAACTAAGAAACTATATTTGGAGTCTGACTTTAGCTTTTATCAACCCCAGCTAATAAAAAATTTTCATTTTCTACTTAAGACGATCAAGAAAAGAAAATGATAGATGATAATTTACATTTATTACACAAATCAGAAAATAAAGTGATAACAGCACCTAAAACTGATGATGGTGACAATAAACATATAAATAAAATCTGAGTCTTCAAATGACAGTATCTTAGATGAATTTACTCAAATTCAAGAATCAATGAACTGGACGATACATTTTTAAGAGGAGGAAAAAGGGAAACATGGTATTCTCATCCATTAATTCATTAAACTGAAGGACTTGATCATACAATGTTCTGCAACAAGAACTTGGGCCATTTTTAAGCTCAAAGGATGCATAACAACATCCTTCATCTTTTATGATGCTTGTGCACCAAGATTTACTTGATACAAAGAGATTTTTAAGTATGTTTAAATTCATATTAAAAATTCTAATAAAGTTGCTATTATATTTTTTATGGCTGAAAATTAGTAAAATAACAAAATATAAACATAGCAAAAAAGGTCTATTTGACCTAGATGGTTACTGGTGACAACTGTTTTTCTCAGTAAAACCAAAAGCTGGTATACTAAGGTATAGACCATAAAGCAAAAAAAAATTAGTGAGTTGGAATATAACAACATTAAAGAGTTCTGTACCATATTTATGGTGGGTATGATGGATACCATAAAAAAAAGGTAACAGACATGACAAAATGAAAGAAGTTATCTGCACTGTACGTAATCAACATGGAATATATAGAATATACAAGGAACATATGAAAAACAGTGGCTCTGATGGTAAATAATACAGGAGACAAAAGAGACAGGGTTCAATCCCTGGGTGGAGAAAATCCTCTGGCAACCTACTCCAGTATCCTTGCCCAGAAAACTCCATGGACAGAGAAGTCTTGTGGGTTACATGGGGTAAAGAGTCAGACATGATAAAGCGACTTAGCGCAGAACAGCAGCCCAGCAAGACACACAGCACAGCAAAATGTACCTTCTGGGCTATCAAACATGAGGAATCTGGATGATGCCAAGGGTTTCTTGGATACAGAGATACAGAAATATTCATGCACTCTGCTGAATGCAAATTAGATTTATACAACCGTTATAAATAGCACACACTATTTGCTCAATTTAAATCTATACATGTCCTATGCTCTATCAACTCTGCTGTTAGGAATATGATGGTTGGATGGCATCACCAACTCTATGGACATGAGTTTGAGCAAGCTCCAGGAAGTAGACAGGGAAGCCTCACATGCTGCATTCTATGGGGTCTCAAAGAAGTGGACCCAACGGAGTGACTGAACTGAGCTCAACTGAAGGGCCTAAGAAATACACATACTCAGCCAAAGTTTTTGACACTTTTTGTGGGGCGGGGGTATACAAATAAACTTTTAAATCATGGCATTAAAATAAATAAATAAATAAATTCTGCTTTATTTTTAAAAAATACAAAAATTAAATAAATTAAATAATTTTAAAGAAATGTTTACAAAGTCACAAAAGAGAACAGTTACAAGAAATTCACCACAATGTGAGGTAGCGGGGAGTTGGAGACAACCTGATTACCTATCACTGGAAGCCATAACAGATATACTATTCATTTTATGCAGCAGGTAGCAGCAGTGGATTACTGTACAGATAGGAACATATATAACAGGAACATGAGTTACAGGAGCAAAGAAGAAACAAAAAGGATAAGGAAAGGTGAAAATTATGTAATGGGAGAAAGACAGTGCATCTACCAAATTCATTTTTACTCTTGAAATCTATTATGCTATATTACAACATAAATACTCAAAATATAGTATCAGTTCAGTCGCTCAGTCGTATCTGACTCTTTGCAACCCCACAGACTGCAGCACGCCAGGCTCCTCTATCCATCACCAACTCCCTCAGCTTGCTCAAACTCATGTCCATCCAATCAGTGATGGCATCCAAACATCTTATCCTCTGTCATCCTCTTCTCCTCCTGTCTTCAAATTTTCCCAGCATCAGGGTCTTTTCCAATGAGTCACTTCTTTGCATCAGCTGGCCAAAGTACTGGAGTTTCCATTTCAGCATCAGTCCTTCCACTGAATCCTCAGGACTGATTTACTTTAGGATTGACTGGTTTGATATCCTTCCAGTCCAAAGGACTCTCGAGAGTCTTTTCAAACACCACATTTCAAAAGCATAAATTCTTCAGCGTTCAGCTTTCTTTATGGTCCAACTCTCACATCCATACCTGACTACTGGAAAAACCATAGCTTTGACTAGATGGACCTTTATTGGCAAAGTAATGTCTCTGCTTTTTAATTTGCTGTCTAGGTTGGTCATAGCTTTTCTTCCAAGGAGTAAGTGTCTTTTAATTTCATGGCTACTGTCACCATCTGCAGTGATTTTGGAGCCCCCAAAAATAAAGTCTGTCACTGTTTCCATTACTTCTCTAAGTATTCGCAATGAAGTGACAGGACCACATGCCATGATCTTAGTTTTCTGAATGTTGAGTTTTGAGCCAACTTTTTCACTCTCCTCTTTCATCAAGAGGCTCTTTGGTTCTTTGCTTTCTGCCAGACATGTAATGTCATTTGTATATCTCAGGTTATTGATATTTGTCCCAACAATCTTGACTGCAGCTTGTGCTTCACCCAGCCTGGCATTTCTCATGATGTACTCTGCATATAAGGTAAATAAGCAGGGTGACAATATACAGCATTGACGAACTCCTTTCCCCATTTGGAACCAGTCCATTGTTCCATGTCCAGTTCTAACTGTTGCTTCTTGACCTGCATACAGATTTCTCAGGAGGCAGGTCAGGTGGTCTGGTATTCCCATCTCTTTCAGAATTTTCCACAGTTTATTGTGATCCACACAGTCAAAGGCTTTGGCATAGACAATAAAGCAGAAGTAGGTATTTTTCTGGAACTCTCTTGCTTTTTCTATGATCCAACGGATGTTGGCAATTTGATCTCTGGTTCCTCTGCCTTTTCTATATCCAGCTTGAACATCTGCAAGTTCACGGTTCACATACTGTCAAAGCCTGGCTTGCAGAATTTTGAGTATTTCTCTGGTAGCGTGTGAAATGAGTGCAACTGTGCAGTAGTTTGAGCAGTCTTTGGCATTGCCTTTCTTTGGGATTGGAATGAAAACTGACCTTTTCCAGTCCCGTGGCACTGTTGAGTTTTCCAAATTTGCTGGCATATCGAGTGCAACACTTTCACAGCATCATCTTTTAGGGTCTGAAATAGCTCAACTGGAATTCTATCACCTCTACTAGCTTTGTTTGTAGTGATGCTTCCTAAGGCCCACTTGACTCCGCATTCCATGACTTTTGGCTCTAGGTGAGTGATTGCACCATCGTGGTTATCTGGGTCATGAAGATCTCTTTTGTATAGTTCTGTGTATTCTTGCCACTTCTTCTTAACATCTTCTGCTTCTGTTAGGTCCATACCATTTCTGTCCTTTATTGAGCCTATCATTGCATGAAATGTTCCCTAGGTGTCTCTAACTTTCTTGAAGAGATCTCTAGTCTTTCCCATTCTATCGTTTTCCTCTATTTCTTTGCATTGATCACTGAGGAAGGCTTTCTTATTCTTTGGAACTCTGCATTCAGATGGGTATATCTTTGCTTTTCACTTTCACTTTCTTTTTTTCAGCTATTTGTAAGGCCTCCTCAGAGAACCAGTTTGCCTTTTTGCAAAATGGTATGTAAAATACAGTATGCTATACTAGAAATCAGGTATAAAAACACTGGACTTTTTCCTACACATTATAAAAATAATAGTAAGTACTAACTTGCTGTTAAATATAAATCCTTTACAAAATATGAATACTTTAATACAAAGAAAAAATGTCATATAAAGATTACAATTTTACTCACTTTAGCTCCAACACTGCAACTGCCTGTGCTCCCCGTGCTCCCACTTGCAACTCCTGTAAATCTAGCTTCCAATAATTCTTGCCTTCTTGGATCCAGACTATGAAGCTCATCCATTGCACCTATTAAGACCAAAAAAAAAAAAAAAAGAACACTTACATATGTATTTATATACTTACACCTAAAATCAGATCAGATCAGTTGCTCAGTCGTGTCCGACTCTTTGCGATCCCATGAATCGCAGCACACCAGGCCTCCCTGTCCATCACCAACTCCCAGAGGTCACTTAGACTCACATCCATCGAGTCAGTGATGCCACCCAGCCATCTCATCCTTTTTCGTCCCCTTCTCCTCCTGCCCCCAATCCCTCCCAGCATCAGAGTCTTCTCCGATGAGTTAACTCTTCGCATGAGGTGGCCAAAATACTGGAGTTTCAGCTTTAGCATCATTCCTTCCAAAGAAATCCCAGGGCTGATCTCCTTCAGAATGGACTGGTTAGATCTCCTTGCAGTCCAAGGGACTCTCAAGAGTCTTCTCCAACACCACAGTTCAAAAGCATCAATTCTTCGGCGCTCAGCCTTCTTCACAGTCCAACTCTCACATCGATACATGACCACAGGAAAGACCATAGCCTTGACTAGGCGAACCTTTGTTGGCAAAGTAATGTCTCTGCTTTTGAATATGCTATCTAGGTTGGTCTTAACTTTCCTTCCAAGGAGTAAGAGTCTTTTAATTTCATGGCTGCAGTCACCATCTGCAGTGATTTTGGAGCCCAAAAAAATAAAGTCTGACACTGTTTGCACTGTCTCCCCATCTATTTCCCATGTAGTGATGGGACCGGATGCCATGATCTTCGTTTTCTGAATGTTGAGCTTTAAGCCAACCTTTTCACTCTCCACTTTCACATTCATCAAGAGGCTTTTTAGTTCCTCTTCACTTTCTGCCATAAGGGTGGTGTCATCTGCATATCTGAGGTTATTGAGATTTCTCCCAGCAATCTTGATTCCAACTTGTGTTTCTTCCAGTCCAGCGTTTCTCATGATGTACTCTGCATATAAGTTAAATAAACAGGGTGACAATATACAGCCTTGAGGTACTCCTTTTCCTATCTGGAACCAGTCTGTTGTTCCATGTCCAGTTCTAACTGTTGCTTCCTGACCTGCATACAGATTTCTCAAGAGGCAGATCAGGTGGTCTGGTATTCCCATCTCTTTCAGAATTTTCCACAGTTTATTGTGATCTACACAGTCAAAGGCTTTGGCATAGTCAATAAAGCAGAAATAGATGTTTTTCTGGAACTCTCTTGCTTTTTCCATGATCCAGCGGATGTTGGCAATTTGATCTCTGGTTCCTCTGCCTTTTCTAAATCCAGCTTGAACATCAGGAAGTTCACAGTTCACATATTGCTGAAGCCTGGCTTGGAGAATTTTGAGCATTACTTTACTAGCGTGTGAGATGAGTGCAACTGTGCGGTAGTTTGAGCATTCTTTGGCATTGCCTTTCTTTGGGATTGGGATGAAAACTGACCTTTTCTGACCTTTTCCAATCTTGTGGCCATCTAAAATATATTTATACAATTAGCTATGACAAACCTAAACAGCATATTAAAAAGCAGAGACATCACTTTTCCGACAAAGATCCATATAGTCAAAGCTATAGTTTTTCCAGTAGTCATGTATGGATGTGAGATTTGGATCATAAAGAAGGCTGAGTGCTGAAGAATTGATGCTTTTGAACTGTGGAACTGGAGAAGATTCTTGAGAGTCCCTTGGACTGCAAGGAGATCAAATCAGAAATCATCCCTGTATATTCACTGGAAGGACTGATACTGAACTGAAGCCCCAATACTTTGGCCACCTGATGTGAAGAGCCGATTCTTGGAAAAGACCCTGATGCTGGGCAGGAAGAGAAGGGGCAACAGAGGATGAGATGGTTGGATAGCATCATGAACTCAATGGACATGAATTTGAGAAAACTCCAAGGGATAGTGAAGGACAGGGAAGCCTGGTGTGCTGCAGCCCATCTGGTCGCAAAGAGTCAGACATGACTGAACAACAATTAGTTGAAATGTAAATATAAACTTAAAGAATTCTAAAAGCAGATGAATGTAAGGACTTTAAAGGTTTTTATAATGTCCACAATTATTTATCAAAATAACCTATGGTGGATTTCCAACACTTGACTGCAATTCACAGTAACAAATATATTTTCACCCAAATCAACACACACATACATTCTATATTAAAAGTTCCACAACTGTTTATTACTATATGCTGCAAGCTCGAATATTTTCTAGTCTATTCTAATCCATTAAAAAGGAAAAAATGCTGTTTGTGAGCTATTAAACTAATTTGATGAGCCATTAGTGGACCCAAGTCCACTTCTCATAATATAATCACCCTACTCTGAGCTTTACAGAATTTTGCACCAAGTGGTATTACTACTTAAATATTTTGCTTATATATAATTCATGACTTGGTTGTTTTGTTGTTAGTTGGTTGCTAGGTCATGGTCCGACTCTTTTGCAACCCCAACTCTTTTGTACTCTTTTGTAGCCCGCCAGGCTCTCTGTCCATGGGACTTCCCAAGCAAGAATACTGATGTAGGTTGCCATCTCCTTCTCCAGGAGAGCTTTCCAATTCAGGGATCAAATCCATGTCTCCTGCTTGGCAGGCGGATTCATTATCATTAAGCCACCTGGGAAGCACTCAATTTATGACTAAGTGTATTTGAAACAGGGAAGACTCTTATTACTGTCATGTCCAAAGATTTTTTTGTGCAGTGTTTTTTCAGTTTCTAGCAGGCAGACACAAAACACACACAAATATCAAGCAGATCACTGAGGTAACATCTATTATTAAACAACAACCCTAAAAATTAAAGAGGGGAAAATGAACTCCCTCATGTGTGGCACCCCACCCCAGTACTTTTGCCTGGAAAATCCCATGGACGGAGGAGCCTGGTAGGCTCCAGTCCATGGGGTCGCTGGGAGTCGGGCACGACTGAGTGACTTCACTTTCACTTTTCACTTTGATGCATTGGAGAAGGAAATGGCAACCCACTCCAGTATTCTTGCCTGGAGAATCCCAGGGACGGGGGAGCCTGGTGAGCTTCTGTCTGTGGGGTCGCACAGAGTCGGACACGACTGAAGTGACTTAGCACTTAGCACATGTAATTTCAATTAAGCAGACTAAAGCACCACAAATTCTAGTTAAAGTTCAATTAAATTCTTAAAACTCCTCTCCTCCATGTCTGCTAATTCTCTACTGATAAGACTTTAGGAGTGACCTAAGGGAGTCAATGGCACCCCACCCCAGCACTTTTGCCTGGAAAATCCCATGGACGGAGGACTCTGGTAGGCTCCAGTCCATGGGGTCGCTAAGAGTCTGACATGACTGAGCGACTTCACTTTCACTTTTCACTTTCATGCATTGGAGAAGGAAATGGCAACCCACTCCAGTGTTCTTGCCTGGAGAATCCCAGGGACAGGGGAGCCTGATGGGCTTCTGTCTATGGGGCTGCACAGAGTCGGACACGACTGAAGCGACTTGGCAGCAGCAGCAAGGGAGTCAAAGGGAGCTGGAGGATATTATCAGAATCCAGAACCACATGTGAAACATTTTCAAACTACACTAGACCCCTTTCACACACCCTGATGTTTTTCTTCTAAAAGTTAAGAGCTATTCCTATAGTCCTAACCCTTTAAAGTTCCCTCATTACCTTCCACCTTCATCTGGATGGAGGGCTAGAGGGATAACGGCCACCCTTCCATGTTTATTAGCGTTTCTGTGCCTGTGTGTATCTTACCTGTCCATTCTTCCTTCTTCCATCCTAGACAAAAAGGTAGCTAAGTCCAAAACCTAAAGCCTTCATTTCTTGTTTTTGATCCTATTCCTTCTTAATATTCAAGAAATCTTGCATCTGCATGTGTCCCTGCTCTCTTGTGCATCTCTCCCCCCTCCCTCCTTCCTTCTGTCTCACATATGCCTTTAAAAAAAAAAAAAAAACAACTGAAGCTTGAATTATGTGCAATTAATATCAGAAAATTTAATTATTTCCTTACACTGGTGATTTATAACCCTAACTAGTTTTAGGTCCCTAGAATCTGGTTTCTATCATAAGTATACTCCTGACAATGTACTTTCAAGTATCACTGCTGCTAAGTCACTTCAGTTGTGTCCGACTCTGTGTGACCCCATAGACGACAGCCCACCAGGCTCCCCCGTCCCCAGGACTCTCCAGGCAAGAATAATGGAGTGGGTTGCCATTTCCTTCTCCAATGCATGAAAGTGAAAAGTCAAAGGGAAGTCACTCAGTCGTGTCCAACTCTCAGCGACCTCATGGACTGCAGCCTACTAGGCTCCTCTGTCCATGGGATTTTCCAGGCAAGAGTACTGGAGTGGGGTGCCATTACCTTCTCCATCAAGTATCACTAGTACTTCCTATTTCCATGGTCAAACAGTAGTTAAGAATCCACCCTGCATTGTGATACACCAGTTCAATCCCTGGTCCAGAAAGATCTTACATGCCACGGAGCAACTAAGCCTGTGTGCCACAACCAGTGAGTCAGCATTCTATAGCCTACTAGCTGCAACTACTGAGCCAACATGCTTCAACTATGGAAGTCCACATGCCTAGAGCCTGTGCTCCACAACAAGAGCAATCACTGCAACGAGAAGCCTGCCCCCTGAAACAAAGAGCAGCCCCTACTGCCCCAACTAGAGAAGGCCTGTGTGCAGCAATGAGGACAGGCCGCAACCAAAACATAAAATAAATCTTAAAAAAAAATTGTCAGTTGGTTGATAGACAGGAAAAACATTTTCTGTAAGTCTTTGATTTTTATCCATTTTCTTCATAATGATCTGAGAAGCAGAAATGTTTAATTTTGAAGTGAAAATATCTAATTTTTCTATTTATGGTTATTATCTTTCTATTACCAAGAAAACTTTGCATGTGCCAAAGTGAAAAAACATAATCTTTTGAAGTTTTATGTTTTTCCACTTAGGTCTATGATTTAGCCTAAATTAATATTTGTGTATGGTAGGGGGTCAGAATTTTTTTCCATATGCTTTTCCTGTTTTATTAATCACCATTTATCAAAAAACAGAAGCAGCAGAATTCTGCATTCACCAATAGTTTTGGTGGGTTTCTCAGGAACAAAAAATATATATATATATAATATATAGTACTAATATGAAGACAAACATGTAAACCAATGGAATAAAATAGAGAGCCCAGAAATAAGAATGCTAAGACCATTCCACGGGGGAAAAAGAGTCTTTTCAACAAACAGCATTGGAAAGACTGGATATCCACATGCAAAAATGTTAAGTTGAACACTTCCCTAACATCAAATACAAAAATTAACTCAAAATGGATCAAATACTTAAATATAAAGACCTGAAACTGTAAAACTCATAGAAGAAAACAAAGGAAAATCTTCAGACACTGGATCTGGCAATGATTTCTTGGATATAAAAAAAAAAAGCTCAGCAACAAAAGAAAATATATGTAACTGGACTTTATCAAAATTAACTTCCCTGGTGGTCCAGTGGCTAATGTTCGAAGCTCCCAATGCAGGAGACCGGGGTTCAATCCTTGGTCAGGGACTAGATCCCACATCTGAACTAAGAGCTGGCGCAGCCAGATAAATAAGTAAAAATAAATATTAAAAGCATTTTTTAAAAAACTAAAACACTTCTGTGCATCAAAGTGAAACGTTGTGGATGCGAGCCGTGTGCTACGAAAGCTTCAAGACCTTGGAGGAGAGGATTTCGATCCGGAGCCAGAGCGAGGCTTGACACTCAGAGATTTTTGTGTAACAATTTTATTAAAGGTAAAATAGATAGAGAAAGCTTCTGACAGACATCAGAAGGGGGCAGAAAGAATGTCCCACTGTAGATTTTAGCAAGGCATATGTGGACCTAACGGAAGCAGAAGATATTAAGAAGAGTTGGCAAGAATACACAGAAGAATTGTACAAAAAAGAGCTTCACGACCCAGATAATCATGATGGTGTGATCACTGACCTAGAGCCAGACATCCTGGAATGTGAAGTCAAGTGGGCCTTAGAAAGCATCACTAGGAACAAAGCTAGTGGAGGTGATGGAATTCCAGTGGAGCTATTCCAAGTCCTGAAAGATGATGCTGTGAAAGTGCTGCACTCAATATGCCAGCAAATTTGGAAAACTCAGCAGTGGCCACAAGATTGGAAAAGGTCAGTTTTCATCCTGATCCCAAAGAAAGGCAATGCCAAAGAGTGCTCAAACTACCGCACAATTGCACTCATCTCACACGCTAGTAAAGTAATGCTCAAAATTCTCCAAGCCAGGCTTCAGCAATATGTGAACCGTGAACTTCCTGATGTTCAAGCTGGATTTAGAAAAGGCAGAGGAACCAGAGATCAAATTGCCAACATCCGCTGGATTATCAGCCGCTTGATGAAAGTGAAAGTGGAGAGTGAAAAGGTTGGCTTAAAGCTCAACATTCAGAAAACGAAGATCATGGCATCTGGTCCCATCACTACATGGGAAATAGATGGAGAAACAGTGGAAACAGTGTCAGACTTTCTTTTTCTGGGCTCCAAAATCACTGCAGATGGTGACTGCAGCCATGAAATTAAAAGACGCTTACTCCTTGGAAGGAAGGTTATGACCAACCTAGATAGCATATTCAAAAGCAGAGACATCACTTTGCCAACAAAGGTTCGCCTAGTCAACGCTATGGTCTTTCCAGTGGTCATGTATGGATGTGAGAGCTGGACTGTGAAGAAGGCTGAGCGCCGAATAGATGCTTTTGAACTGTGGTGTTGGAGAAGACTCTTGAGAGTCACTTGGACTGCAAGGAGATCCAACCGATCCATTCTGAAGGAGATCAGACCTGGGATTTCTTTGGAAGGAATGATGCTCAAGCTGAAACTCCAGTATTTTGGCCACCTCATGCGAAGAGTTGACTCATTGGAGAAGACTCTGATGCTGGGAGGGATTGAGGGCAGGAGGAGAAGGGGACGACAGAGGATGAGATGGCTGGATGGCATCACTGACTCGATGAGTATGAGTCTGGGTGACCTCCGGGAGCTGGTGATGGACAGGGAGGCCTGGCATGCTGCAGTTCATGGGGTCGCAAAGAGTCGGACATGACTGAGCGACTGATCTGATCTGATGTCTGTTAGCAAGCTGCTAATCAGATAAGAGAGAAACCTCAAGGCTGAGGGAGTTTCACCAGGCCCATCCCACAATATGCATTTTTAAGATAGAATATCAAAGGTGTGTCATTCTCCACCCCCACCCCCCACCAAAAAAATGACCTGAATACTGGCTTGTTTAGCCATTATCAGCCTAGGTTTGAGAAAAGAAAAAAAAAGGTTAGTCTTAGGCTGAACCAATTTGAAGAAAGGTAGACTGCAAAGCAAATACATAGTTTCATTAACACAGCTTAAGGAAAATATTTACATAAGAAAAACCCATTGGTTAGCTGAAGGTTTGAGAAAAGTTAAGTTGAGGCAGAACCAGGTATCCTCAACAGAGAAGGGAAAAATCCTGCCACCTGTAGTGTATTTCCACCTGCCACTTGGGAACTTCTGGTCTTCCTACCTGTTAACCCTCTTAAAAGTGAAAGTGAAGTTGCTCAGTTGTGTGCGACTCTTTGGGACCCCATGGACGGTAGCCTACCAGGCTCCGCGATCCATGGGATTTTCCAGACAAGAATACTGGAGTGGGCTGTAAATGGGAGAAAACATCTGCAAGTCCTACATCTCATAACGGATTGCTATCTAGAAATTGCAATGCGAGAGACATGGGTTCAATCCCTAGGTTGGGAAGATCTACTGGAGAAGGGAAGGGTTACCCATTCCAGTATTCTGACCTGCAGAATTCCACGGACTCTAGTCCATGGATCGATCGTGAAGATCTTTTTGTAGAGTTCTTCTGTGTATTCTTTCCACCTCTTCTTAACATCTTCTGCTTCTGTTAGGTCCCGACCATTTCTGTCCTTTATTGAGCCCATCTTTGTAGGAAATGTTCCCTTGGTATCTCTAATTTTCTTGAAGAGATCTCTAGTCTTTCCCATTCTATTGTTTTCCTCTATTTCTTTGCACTGATCACTGAGGAAGGCTTTCTTATCTCTCCTTGCTATTCTTTGGAACTCTGCATTCAGATGCTTATATTTTTCTTTTTCTCCTTTGCTTTTCACTTCTCTTCTTTTCACAGCTATTTGTAAGGCCTCCCCAGAAAGCCATTTTTCTTTTCTGCAAAATGATTTTTTGCAAAGTTCTTTTTCTTGGAGATGGTCTTGATTCCTGTCTCCTGTACAATGCCACGAACCTCCGTCCATAGTTCATCAGGCACTCTGTCTATCAGATCTAGGCCCTTAAACCTATTTCTCACTTCCACTGTATAGTCATAAGGGATTTGATTCAGGTCATACCTGAATGATCTAGTGGTTTTCTCCACTTTCTTCAATTTCAGTCTGAAATTGGCAATAAGGAGCTCATAATCTGAGTCATAGTCAGCTCCCAGTCTTGTTTTTGCTGACTGTATAGAGCTTCTCCATCTTTGGCTGCAAAGAATATAATCTGATTTTAGTGCTGACCATCTGGTGATGTCCATCTGTAGAGTCTTACCTTGTGTTGTTGGAAGAGGGTGTTTGCTATGACCAGTGCATTCTCTTGGCAAAACTCTATTAAACTTTGCCCTGTTGCATTCCGTATTCCAAGGCTAAATTTGCCTGTTACTCCAGGTGTTTCTTGACTTCCTACTTTTCCATTCCAGTCCTCTATAATGAAAAGGACATCTTTTTTTCAGTGTTAGTTCTAGAAGGTCTTGTAGGTCTTCATAGAACTGTTCAGCTTCTTCAGCATTACTCGTTGGGGCATAGACTTGGATTACTGTGATATTGAATGGTTTGTTTTGGAAATGAACAGAGATCATTCTGTCGTTTTGGAGATTGCATCCAAGTACTGCATTTCAGACTCTTTTGTTGACTATGATGGCTACTTCATAATAATCACAATGGTGTGATCACTCACCTAGAGCCAGACATCCTGGAATGTGAAGTCAAGTGGGCCTTAGAAAGCATCACTATGAATAAAGTTAGTGGAAGTGATGGAATTCCAGTTGAGCTATTTCAAACCCTAAAAGATGATGCTGTGATGATGCTGCACTCAATATGCCAGCAAATTTGGAAAACTCAGCAGTGGCCACAAGATTGGAAAAGGTCAATTTTCATTCCAATCCCAAAGAAAGGCAATGCCAAAGAATGCACAAACTACCGCACACTTGCACTCATCTCACACACTAGTAAAATAATGCTTAAAACTCTCCAAGCCAGGCTTCAGCAATACGTGAACCGTGAAATTCCAGATGTTCAAGCTGGTTTTAGAAAAGGCAGAGGAACCAGAGATCAAATTGCCAACATCTGCTGGATCACCGAAAAAGCAAGAGAGTTCCAGAAAAACATCTACTTCTGTTTTATTGACCATGCCAAAGCCTTTGACTGTGTGGAACACAATACACTGGAAAATTCTTCAAGAGATGGGAATACCAGACCACCTGATCTGCCTCTTGAGAAATCTGTATGCAGGTCAGGAAGCAACAGTTAGAACTGGACATGGACCAACAGACTGGTTCCAAATAGGAAAAGGAGTACGTCAAGGCTGCATATCGTCACCCTGCTTATTTAACTTACATGGAGGGTACATCATGAGAAACGCTGGGCTGGAGGAAGCACAAGCTGGAATCAAGATTGCCAGAAGAAATATAAATCACCTCAGATATGCAGATGACACCACCCTTATGGCAGAAAGTGAAGAAGTACTAAAGAGCTTCTTGATGAAAGTGAAAAAGGAGAGTGAAAAAGTTCGCTTAAAGCTCAACATTCAGAAAACGAAGATCATGGCATCTGGTCCCACCACTTCATGGCAAATAGATGGGGAAACAGTGGCTGACTTTATTTTTCTGGGCTCCAAAATCACTGCAGATGGTGACTGCAGCCATGAAATTAAAAGACGCTTACTCCTTGGAAGGACAGTTATGACCAACCTAGACAGCAATATTAAAAAGCAGAGACATTACTTTTTCAACAAAGGTCCGCCTAGTCAAGGCTATGGTTTTTCCCAGTGGTCATGTATGAATGTGAGAGTTGGACTATAAATAAAGCTGAGCGCAAAAGAATTGATGCTTTCGAACTGTGGTGCTGGAGAAGACTCTTGAGACTACAAGGAGATAGTCCATCCTAAAGGAGATCAGTCCTGGGTATTCATTGGAAGGACTGATGCTGAAGCTATAACTCCAATACGTAGGCCACCTGATACGAAGAGCCGACTCATTGAAAAGACCCTGATGCTGGGAAAGATTGAGGGCAGGAGAAGGGGACGACAGAGGATGAAATGGATGGCATCACTGACTCAACAGACATGGGTTTCAGTGATTTCCAGAAGTTGGTGATGGACAGGGAGGCCTGGCGTGCTGCAGTTCATGGGGTCGCAAAGAGTCAGACATGACTGAAAAACTTTGTTTCACTTTTCATCCAGAATATATAAAGACATCCTACAATTCAACAACAAAAACAATCCAATTAAAAAATGGACAAAGAACTTGAACAGACACTTCTCCAAAGAAGACATACAGCTGCTCAAGAGATTAAAGAAATGGACATCAAAATCACAATGAGATACAATTTCATACCCATTAGGATGGCTATAGTCAAAAAAAAAAAGACAAAACAAAACAGAAAATAACAAGTGTTAGCAAGGATGTGGGTAAGTTTGAACTCTTGCGTGTTGCTGGTGGGAATGTAAACTGGGGCAGTCACTATGGAAAATGGTATAGCAATTCCTCAGAAAATTAAAAACGTAATTACATGATCCAGAAAGTTTCACCTCTAAATGTGTGAGTGAGGTTCACTCCCAAAGGAAGTAAAAGCAAAGACTCAAATAGATATTTGTACATCCATATTGACAGAATTATTATTAACAGCCAAAAGGAAAGAGCACTTTCCTTTTGGAAAAGGAAAGAAAAAGAATGAATGAATGTGTCCCTCAAAGAATGAATGAATGCATTAATAAAATGTGGTATATACATAAAGTGAAATTAAATATTATTTGGTGTGAAAAATGAAGGAAATTTCCTTTCTATATTTGAAGGAAATTTAGGCTAGAACATAAATAAGCTCCGAAGACATTATGCTAAGTGAAATATGTGAGACCTAAAAAGACAAATACTGTATGATTTTGTTTACACAAGATTCCTAGAGTAGTCAAATTCAGAGAGACAGAAAGTAGAATGGTAGATGCCAAGGGATGAGGGGCAAGGGGGAATACGGAAGTAGTGTTTAATGGGTACAAAGGTTTGCTTGGGGAAGACAAAGAAAGCTCTGGAGATGGTAGTCACTGAACTATATAGCTTAAAATGGTTAAAACGGTCAATCTTATTTATGTATATTTTACAACTCTTAAAAATAATTTTAAAACAGAAAAAATAAATTGGACTTGTCAAAAATTTGAATTGGCTAGCTTAAAAAAATTATAAAAAAGGCAAGCAAGAGATTGAGGGAAAATGTTTACAAAATATCTATGTGCTATACATACTATGGGGAGAAGGCAATGGCACCCCACTCCAGTACTATTGCCTTGAAAATCCCACGGACAGAGGAGCCTGGTAGGCTGCAGTCCATGGGGTCGCTAAGAGTCTGACATGACTGAGCGACTTCACTTTCTCTTTTCACTTTCATGCATTGGAGAAGGAAATGGCAACCCACTCCAGTGTTCTTGCCTGGAGAATCCCAGGGACGGGGAAGCCTGGTGGGCTGCCGTCTATGGGGTCACACAGAGTCGGACACGACTGAAGTGACTTAGCATAGCATAGCATAGCATAGCATACATACTATGGAGTTCCCTGTGACTCAAATGGTAAAGAATCTCCCTGCAATACAGGAGACCTGGGTTCGATCCCTGGGTTGGGAAGATCCCCTGTAGAAGGGAATAGCTACCCACTCCGTAGTCTTGCCTGGAGAATTCCATGGACAGAGGAACCTGGCAGACCACAGTTCATAGACTGGCAAAGAGTCGGACATGACTGAGCAACTAACATTTTCACTTCACTCATTCTATGTCCACTCTTTGGCTTGGAAACTGGTTGCTGGCCCAGTGGAATTTAGCAGGGAAGAGGACATCAGTCCCTACTATCATACCAGCCACCAATGCAATATTTTGCTTCCCACTGTTTCTGTTTCTTAAGATGTATAGCTTCCTCTCCCCTTCACGAAGTGCTGCTGCTGCTGTCGCTAAGTCACGTCAGACTCTGTGCGACCCCAAAGACGGCAGCCCACCAGGCTCCACCGTCCCTGGGATTCTCCAGGCAAGAACACTGGAGTGGGTTGCCATTTCCTTCTCCAATGCACCAAAGTGAAAAGTGAAAGTGAAGTCGCTCAGTCATGTCCGACTCTTAGCGACCCCATGGACTGCAGCCTACCAGGCTCCTCCATCCATGGGATTTTCCAAGCAAGAGTACTGGAGTGGGGTGCCATCACCTTCTCCATCATGAGGTGCTAGAGGAAGCTATACAATCAAGGGAAAACAAAACAATTAGTTTCTAATTGAAAACCCTTACTGGGCTTCCCCTGATTAAAATATCCGCCTACCATGTGGGAGACCTGGGCTCGATCCTTGGGTTGGGAAGATCCCCTGAAGGAAGGCATGACAACCCACTCCAGTGTTCTTGTCTGGAGAATCCCCATGGACAAAGGAGCCTGGTGGGCTACAGTCCACGGGGTTACAAAGAATTGGACACAACTGAGTGAATAAACACACAGAAAACCCTTACTAGAGTTCCCAACCTCAATGCAGTCCTTAATACCTTCTAACAAGTTTCTGTGACATTTTAAAAGAGTCAATATGTCCAAAAGCCCCTGGTATAGCTCCTGGCACATAACATATGCTTAACAAATATTAGAATACCTGTCTAAAAATCTAACAAACTTGACTACTAGAGCTTTCCTTCTCAAAATGCAG
Organism: Tragelaphus eurycerus; assembly: GCA_935064755.1. NCBI lineage: Eukaryota > Metazoa > Chordata > Mammalia > Artiodactyla > Bovidae > Tragelaphus > Tragelaphus eurycerus. The sequence goes on from CAKXYN010000060.1 coordinate 2,325,271, forward strand.
TCCATTGATACCAACACCTGTTATTACCTCAGATGCATAAGAAAGGCAAACCCTGGGTTCCACCCCAGACCTGGCAAATCAGAATCCATATTTTAACAAGATCCTCAAAAAATTATGTACATCCAAGTTTGAGAAGCACTGCTATAGAACAGGGGATACCACAACTGTTATAAAGAGCTTGATCACAAGGTATTTTGGTCCTTGCAGACCACTGGGCAAAATTATGAAGAGACTAAGAGAGAAAAGCCTCCTATATATTTTCTAATGATACAATGTAAGGTATAATGATATCTGTATATAGCAAATACCCTCTTCCAACAACACAAGAGAAGACTCTATACATGGACATCACCAGATGGTCAACACCAAAATCAGATCGATTATATTCTTTGCAGCCAAAGATGGAGAAGCTCTATACAATCAGCAAAAACAAGACCAGGAGATGACTGTGGCTCGGACCATGAACTCCTTATTGCCAAATTCAGACTGAAATTGAAGAAAGTAGGGAAAACTACTAGACCATTCAGGTATGACCTAAATCAAATCCCTTATGATTATACAGTGGAAGTGAGAAATAGATTTAAGGGCCTAGATCTGATAGATAGAGTGCCTGATGAACTATGGAATGAGGTTCGTGACATTGTACAGGAGACAGGGATCAAGACCATCCCCATGGAAAAGAAATGCAAAAAAGCAAAATGGCTGTCTGCGGAGGCCTTACAAATAGCTGTGAAAAGAAGAGAAGCGAAAAGCAAAGGAGAAAAGGAAAGATATAAACATCTAAATGCAGAGTTCCAAAGAATAGCAAGAAGAGATAAGAAAGCCTTCTTCAGTGATCAATGCAAAGAAATAGAGGAAAACAACAGAATGGGAAAGACTAGGGATCTCTTCAAGAAAATCAGAGATACCAAAAGAACATTTCATGCAAAGATGGGCACGATAAAGGACAGAGATGGTGTGGACCTAACAGAAGCAGAAGATATTAAGAAGAGGTGGCAAGAATACACAGAAGAACTGTACAAAAAAGAGCTTCAAGACCTAGATAATCATGATGATGTGATCACTGGCCTAGAGCCAGACATCTTGGAATGTGAAGTCAAATGGGCCTTAGAAAGCATCACTACGAACAAAGCTAGTGGAGGTGATGGAATTCCAGTGGAGCTATTCCAAGTCCTGAATGATGATGCTGTGAAAGTGCTACACTCAATATGCCAGCAAATTTGGAAAACTCAGCAGTGGCCACAAGATTGGAAAAGGTCAGTTTTCATCCCAATCCCAAAGAAAGGCAATGCAAAGGAGTGCTCAAACTACCGAACAATTGCACTCATCTCACACGCTAGTAAAGTAATGCTCAAAATTCTCCAAGCCAGGCTTCAGCAATATGTGAACCGTGAACTTCCTGATGTTCAAGCTGGTTTTAGAAAAGGCAGAGGAACCAGAGATCAAATTGCCAACATCCGCTGGATCATGGAAAAAGCAAGAGAGTTCCAGAAAAACATCTATTTCTGCTTTATTGACTATGCCAAAGCCTTTGACTGTGTGGATCACAATAAACTATGGAAAATTCTGAAAGAGATGGGAATACCAGACCACCTGATCTGCCTCTTAAGAAATCTGTATGCAGGTCAGGAAGCAACAGTTAGAACTGGTCATGGAACAACAGACTGGTTCCAAATAGGAAAAGGAGTACGTCAAGGCTGCATATTGTCACCATGTTTATTTAACTTATATGCAGAGTACATCATGAGAAATGCTGGACTGGAAGAAACACAAGTTGGAATCAAGATTGCCGGGAGAAATATCAATAACCTCAGATATGCAGATGACACCACTCTTATGGCAGAAAGTGAAGAGGGGCTAAAAAGCCTCTTGATGAAAGTGAAAGTGGAGAGTGAAAAGGTTGGCTTAAAGCTCAACATTCAGAAAACGAAGATCATGGCATCTGGTCCCATCACTGCATGGGAAATAGATGGAGAAACAGTGGAAACAGTGTCAGACTTTGTTTTTCTGGGCTCCAAAATCACTGCAGATGGTGACTGCAGCCATGAAATTAAAAGACGCTTGCTCCTTGGAAGGAAAGTTATGACCAACCTAGATAGCATATTCAAAAGCAGAGACATTACTTTACCAACAAAGGTTCGCCTAGTCAAGGCTATGGTCTTTCCTGTGGTCATGTATGGATGTGAGAGCTGGACTGTGAAGAAGGCTGAGCGCCGAAGAATTGATGCTTTTGAACTGTGGTGTTGGAGAAGACTCTTGAGAGTCCCTTGGACTGCAAGAAGATCCAACCAGTCCATTCTGGAGGAGATCAATCCTAGAATTTCTTTGGAAGGAATGATGCTAAAGCTGAAACTCCAGTATTTTGGCCACCTCATGCGAAGAGTTGACTCATTGGAGAAGACTCTGATGCTGGGAGGGATTGAGGGCAGGAGGAGAAGGGGACGACAGAGGATGAGATGGCTGGATGGCATCACTGACTCGATGGATGCGAGTCTGAGGGACCTCCGGGAGCTGGTGATGGACAGGGAGGCCTGGCGTGCTGCGGTTCATGGGGTCGCAAAGAGTCGGACACGACTGAGCGACTGATCTGATCTGATCTGATCTGTATATAGTATTTTATAATAGATCAGTCTGTTAATGGAATGGACTTGGTTGGGGGAGGGGGAGGCAAAGGAACATTCCACCTAATTCAAGTTTCCTATCATCAAAATATAAGTACTCCTCTGATAATGATGATCAGATTTTATGGATTTATCTTTGAAAAAAATGTTTTCTGAAAAATAAGTACTGCCGTATGCTGATATTAACCCAGAAGTACATGATTTTAATTGAGCATATTCATTATTTCAAAGGCAGTTAGAGAAGTCTATTAGATTATTCTTGTGATATTTGCCTTTAGGTATGTCGTTACAGTGCAGATTAATCACTTCCAATTGAAGGTTAGATAGAAGTTCCTCAAGTGCACAATTAAACTGATTCTGAATTATGGAAACATTCTTTGCACTTGCATCAGTGTCTGAAAAAATGCTGCTGGAACTGTAGTTTGGGATTGGAAAATATATTCAAGCAAATTCATGTGGGAATGAAGATCTCATTTTGACAGGATGAGAACTGTATAAAGCAGCTTGATGTTACTTGTAATTCAAACATCAGTTACCACTCAAAGACTTTACTGCAGGTAAATTTCATAAATGAATGTTCTTATGCCTTGTAATTTTACATTAAATTCACTTAAAAATATTTTCAACTCCATATAAAAAGTTAGTTTCCAAAACCAATCAGTATTTGATAATAGTGATTGAAGGCTGCCTCTTTGTTCAGAAAAATCTCAAACTCAGTCCTAAAATCAAAAAATTGCAATAAAATGTTACCACTGCTAAGCCAGTCAGGATATTCAGTTTCTAACAAAAATGTGCACAGCTGGTGCTAGTTAAGTCCATGAGAACAAATAGAGTTCACTGTTGACGATACTGATTCTGTAACACGTAATAAATTCACATATTTTCAGCAAAGTACCTGCTGATGAATTGTACAATGTTCAACAGTAGGCTCTGAACACCTCACATTTTTACAAGCTTTGTACATGTGTCTAACTAACTAAGCCTCCTTCTCTTTCACACACATTTTTACCATTATCGGTTGTAGCACATCTTACCAGATTCCACTTCAGATTGTACTTAAGTGTTTTCTCAACTTGGAAAATATTTTTACCTGAAGTTGTTCTACACAGATTATTCACAGAAGCTAATTTTTCTGCCACTTCAAACTTGGTATTAATGCCTCAAATCAACAACTGAGTAACATCAATAAAATCTGTGGATTCATCAAAAGACAAGGAAAACCATTCTAAATCTTTCGCCTTGTTTTTAAACTGACTATTGATACTGCTTCAAATGTCCTCAACTCTTAAATCAACTGTTCTTGCCAAAAAGTTAATAGTCTAAAACACATTTATTTTCTCTGGACACATTTCTTTGACTGCTGCAATCAAACACAATTTAATTAACTCACCATTAGTAAATAGTTTTCTTTGCTTGGCTAAGGAATGAGTTGCTCAGAAACTTTTTTTGGTGGCACCCTCATTTTCAACTTTTTATGAAGTTACACTGTAATGAAATGTTCCATTTTAAATGGATTGTTACTTTAAAAATTTGAGAGTTAAGAATACTGTGATGTATGCTTAATCTAATAATGTCAATATATACTTCATTCTTCTACCACAGCTACAGTGTCACTGCAAAAGATAAGAACAATTTTTTGCTATCTAACTCAATAATAAAATAATACATGCTCCAACTGTGCCTTAAAAAGCACACCACTCAGAGTTCATTGTTCTCTATTTTTCTTGTTCTGACATGATGTATATGCATATATAAATACTAAAAATTTTATTTAAAAAAAGTAAATATTACAGACTGGATATACACATGGCACTCAAAATACTGTCAAGGTGTAACTGCAGCACTGAAATTCGTAGTGAACCAAAGCAGTAGGAAGTGAAGAGAATACCATACAGGAGCTCTGTCACAACTACTCAGCTTTGCCATTATAAAGCAAAAGCAGCTGTTGTTCCAATAAAACTTTATTCATAGGTACTAAAATTTGAATTTCACATGTCACAAAATGTTAAGTCTTTTGATTATTTTTTTAATCAGGAGTCAGGTCATTTGCTGACTCCTGTTATAGCTAACACATTTCAAAAGTTTTAATCTTTTATGACATCACAAACTGTCGTTTCTGATACATCCAAAATTTGGATCCTTAATTATAAGAAGTGAGATTTTTCTTAAGAATAGGTAATTTTACCATGATTCATTAAATTCTTCAATATACAATAAATGTTTATATTTTTGAAAAAGAAAAAATTACAGAAGACACTATAAAGACCATGTTGCTGCTGCTAAGTCGCTTCAGTTGTGTCCAACTCTGTGCGACCCCAGAGACGGCAGCCCACCAGGCTCCCCCATCCCTGGGATTCTCCAGGCAAGAACACTGGAGTGGGTTGCCATTTCCTTCTCCAATGCAGGAAAGTGAAAAGTGAAAGTCAAGTCGCTCAGTCGTGTTCGACTCTTAGCAACCCCATAGACCACAGCCTACCAGGCTCCTCTGTCCACGGGATTTTCCAGGCAAGAATACTGGAGTGGGGTGCCATTGCCTTCTCCGATAAAGACCATACCATCCTTAAAAGAAAACCCCATCCCAAAATACAACCACCTATCTCCTAGCTATGCTACTATTCTTACTAAACTGCTCCCCACAATCTACCATAAACCCAAAACTTCACATAAAACATAAAACAAGAGATGTCACTACTCAAACTAGAGCTCAATCACATCCTATTTTATGAAGAAGAACTTTAAGAAAACAACATAAATAAAACCACAATTTGACCCACTAGAGTCTAGTCATGGTCCCTTCTAGTACGTTATCTCTCTCTCTCCCTCTCTTTCATACATACATTCCCAAACTCACTCAATAAATGTTAACTATAAAAATATGGTCTCCCAAGGTGGTCATTCTGAAACAAGATACCATTATTTGAACATATTAGCAGCTCTGGTTGGTCAACATTACTTTATTTAGCACCTATTTTTAGACAGTGAATCAATTTTTCATTATGCCATTTTTAAATTACCTGAACTCTTCATCTTCCTTAGCAGATGCCCCCCCCCCAAAAATCTAGAAAGCATGTTTTCAAAAGGTTAAAACCAGAACACCAGTTAACTAGAAGTAAAGAAATGAGTTTGTTCAATAAGACACTTTTAATATTAGAATCAACTGCTACTCAGCTATTACTTCACATTTTTTTTAATTCAAAACTTCCTTTACTCTAAAAATATTTTAATTCATTCTATTTTGTTACTTTCCACATTACATATGATAAACTGATTTATACAGAACAGTAAAGTCTTTCTTCAATTAATACTTTTCACATTATGCCTGACAAGGCAGAGAACTGTAGATTAAAAATAGAAATATAATAAAGTTAGAAAAATTTTCAACATTCCAATTAAATCATTCCTTTTCATTAGTTTTTAAAATGCATTTGAAAGTACAGGAAACAAAAAGAATTCAATAAGTTTACACTGTTGAACACTCTAGAATTACTTTTGACTCATCTTTAAACATCCACTCTAGCATTGCTAATAAACAGAACATACCTATTTTCACATACAGTATTTTGTATCATGCATTTAATGGATATACTTATTATTTTTGTTGAATACACTACATTCTATCATTTATTCCACTGTCTCATCCTCTATTTAAAATCAAATATTCTAATTTTTTGGCAGTTAAACATGTTAAATGAGCTATCACAAGAGTAGTCCATTTCCTAATAAACTTTCTCTCCCAGGAATCCAATGAAAATATCACCTACATTTTTATAATGATTTAAAATATTAACATTTGGACATTTAATCCATTTAAAATTTAACTGTATATATCTAGAATTTTTTTCAACAGTTAATAATTTCTCACAAATTCAACATTCCTCACTGATTTGAAATACCTCTTTAGTCAAGTATCATGTTCCAATATAAACATGGATGTGTTTCTGTACTTAATTCTGTTTCACTGAACTATTTCTGAACCATGTATCTCCATCCTATCTCTCCAGACAAATATTTGTGTATTGTATATATACACATAAATATTTCACCTACAATGACTGAAAAAAGCAAGCATACAAAGCCAGATTTCTGAATCTATTCTATTGATATACATTTAGTAACATAAGCCTGTGATAAAGAGAAAACAGATCTTATCTAGAATCACTCCAAATCAGATTAAAATGCATAAAGATAAGGGGTGAGATATTAAACACTTTAATTTATAACCCTTCCAGCAAAGGATTCACACAACCCGAGACCAAATTTTAATATATGTACCATGCATCAGAAGTAAGGCACAGAGTTTTTGTTTAAACTTCTATATGGTCATGACCTTGGAGCATGAGAATACTTTAATTTCAATTCTGTTCTTATAAATAAAAAGAAGTCTGAGCTAATTTTTATTTCATCAAAAATAAAAACACACACACAGACAGACAAGTTGTACACACACACAGGAGACCAAGTTCCTTTTCCTCTCCATGTTTCAGCTTCTTTATGTATAAAATGGCAATAAATATACCTTATAGTTGCTAAAGTAAAACAAGTTAATATGAAGAGTTTTGAACTATACCTGACACTAAGTAGTCAATAATGTAAACATCTATGTATGGTAAAATACAAGTGCTCAGTAAACACTGCCATGTTAATGTATATAAGCTCTCTTCTAGCTTTCCCTCTTAAGTCAGAAGTTCCTGGTGGGTAGAATGGCATATACGTCAATGCCTAATTTCTTTCATGTATTAATAACATGATTAACTCCTCTCCCTCTAGCTTAAAATAATTTACTTTAAAAATCAATCTCTGAATAGCATTGAAACATGTATATTATCATATGTGAAATAGATCGCCAGTCCAGGTTCAATGCATGAGACAGGGTGCTCAGGACTGGTGCACTGGGATGACCCTGAGGGATGGGATGGGGAGGGAGGGTCAGGATGGGGAACACATGTACACCCATGGCTGATTCATGTGAATGTATGATAAAAACCACCACTATATTTATTGTAAAGTAATTAGCCTCCAATTAAAATAAATTAAAAAAAAACATGCTAAAATAAAATAAAAATCAATCTCTGCTTCCATTTATACACACACACATATATATAATCTTAATACTAGTCTATTTTTCTATTTTACCATATACTGAGCTTCCCTGGTGGCTCAGAGGTTAAAGTGTCTGCCTGCAATGCAGGAGACCTGAGTTTGATCCCTGGGTCGGGAAGATCCCCTGGAGAAGGAAATGGCAACCCACTCCAGTATTCTTGCTCAGAGAATCCCATGGACGGAGGGGCCTGATGGGCACAGTCCAGGGGTCACAAAGAGTCGGACACAACTGAGCAACTTCACTTTCATTGTCTTTAAAAAATAAGGAGATTGAGACAATAAGAGGTTAATGCCTTTTGTTAGAATTTACATCCACTCAACTAAGCATCCGTGTTCCAAAAAGAACAATCCAAAAGGAGGGGGTAAGGGTATGAGTGAGAAAGACTGCATGCAGAGACAGCACGTGATTGCACATGTAAGAAGGAATATTCTCTAAAATTACATCAAACTACCATAATAATATAATACATGTATGTATTTTAATAAAATTTAAATTTCTTTACAAACTTAACTTCAACTTTTATGCTAAAATTGATGAGTACTGAAGCTGCCTAACAGGTACATTAAGGTTCACTGCAATATTCACTCTACTTCAATAAATTAGATTTTTCTCATAATAAAAAGGTAACTTTTACATTTTTCCACAGGTTTGTGAAGAAATTTGTATTTTAAGGGCATTTGCAAATTTAAGAATCAGAAAGTTATCTGGGGCTTCCCTGGGGGTACAGTGGTTAGGAATCCACCTGCCAATGCTGGGGATGCAGGTTCGAATCCCGGTCTGGGAAGATCCCACATGCCCCCAGGGCAACTAAGCTTGTGTGCCACATCTACTGAAGCCCTTGAGCCCTAGAGCCTGTACTCCATGGGAAAAGCCACTGCAACAAGAGGCCCAAGCACCAAAACTAAGGAGTATCCCCCGCTCTCCGCAATGAGAGAAAGCCTACAAACAGCAACAAAGACCAAGCACGGCCAAAAATAAATAAATAGTTAAAACAAAAAAGAAAGAAAGTTACTTGGCACCCACTACTACTGTCAAATAGTATTGACAATGTATTGTTTCCTTCTTAAATAGATGATGACAACAGTATTGTTTGCTTCTTAAATAGATGATGAATTTAAATGACAACAGTATTGTTTCCTTCTTAAATAGATGATGCTCTAAGTTCAAGCAAAATGCGGGGGTCTAGGACATTACACATTTAGGAACGCACTTATCTTCTTCCTAAACCACAGCATTCTGTGCAAGGAGTTGAGCTCACTTGTTGAGTAATGTTCGGTTCTTTGTAACACCCATGGATTGCAGCCTGCCAGGCTCCTGTGCCTGTGGTATTCTCCAGGCATGAGGACTGGAGTAGGTTGCCATTTTCTACTCCAAAGGGATCTTCCTGATCCAGGGATCAAACCCACGTCTCTTGTGCCTCCTGCACCTCAGGCAGATTCTTTCACCACTGTACCAGCTGGGAAGCCCAAGACACTACACCGCTTACTGCTTTCTACCCTATGTTCTTCCAATCATACAAAAACAATCTGCCACATTATTATGTTTTCATACATAATTTTCATGGCTACCTAACATTCCATTAAAAGGATGTACATTAATGTTCAATTATCCTATTATTGATGACTCAAATGGTTTCTAATATTCTGTTATTAAAAATAGTGCTACAACAAACACCATCCTACCTAAAATGTTTGTCTGAACATAGGATTATTTCCTTAAAACAAAGACTCTGAAAGCATGATAGGAAAGACAATTGTAAATATTTATTCTCTCTCTCCAGACTCACCCCAGCTATCTCCATCCACATTCAGTAAGTAACTATGCAGAAAAAGGTTAACACAGTGGACCTGAGGATGCTATCCCAGTAAAGAAATTCTCACCTTTCTTTAACTAACAAGGGTGGCTCACAGTGCTGAAATTATATAATGTACTATAGCTAGGAAGAAGATGCTCCAGTAAAAACTTTTGAGTGCAGGATAGTCTCCAGCGGACTTCCCTCGACAGACACATTGCACACAGGTTGCTCAAACTTCACTGCTGGGGGAAGTGTGTTCACTCCCTGCACCCTCTCTTGTGGGGGGAGAATACAGAGAAGCCTAAATATGGATCCCAACAGGCTCTACCTACTCTTTTTCCCCTTATGATCCAACTGTTCATCTTTACTATGTCACCATAATATATCTCAACTATGAATACAACTATAGTGTAAGCCCACTAGTCTTTCTATCAAAACTGACACAGTATCTGAAGCCCAAAGACAACTCCAAGACAGGCTGAAAGGACACCTGGTCACTAGTGAGGCCCCAGGTTCATAGCTCTAGGCAAGAACTGGCAATTATCCTACTTTTTGAGGTTATGGAAAACCCTGGAAGTAAGGTAACCTTACGTATCTCCTCCCATGCCAAGACACATTAAATGCTTCTTAGTTCTGAAATTCCTTGGCAGACAAATCATTGTGAGTCTGCAGCTGCATCAAAGAGCAGGTTATTATCCTCTACAAGAATATAGCTCCAGAAGAACTGGGAAGGGGGCAGCTGAACAGATCTGTTCTATGAAATATCCAGATCTATTAAAGAATGACCAACACATAGAAGACTCTCATTAACTATTTGTTGAATGAATAAATGAATATTCTCAGTTATGCATTACAAAATCCTCAAATTCAAGAAACCTAGTCAACAAAATATAACTAAATTTGTATCTCAGTTCCACCACCTACTAATTCTCAACTTGTTCCCTCATTCATAAAATGAACTAGCCATCTAACTTGCACTTTGAAAATGAATGTAATACTATGTACAGGTAAGCTCCCTATGGCATAGAACAGACAAATGACGTGACAGATTATATTTAGAAAAGCAAGGAACTATATTTTCCTAGAGATAAGTGGGTTGTTACTGTTGTTCAGCAGTGTCTACTCTTTGCAACCCCATGGACTGCAGCACGCCAGGCTTTCCTGTCCTTCAACAATTCCCAGAGCTTGCTCAAATTCATGTCCATTGAGTCAGCAATGCCACCAACCATCTCATCCTCTGTCCTCCCCCTCTGCCTTCAATCTTTCCCAGCTTCAGGGTTATTTCTAATGAGTCGGCTCTTTGTATCAAGGAGCCAAAATATTGAGCTTCAGCTTCAGCATCATTCCTTCAGATGAACATTCAGGACGGATTTCCTTTAGGATTGACTGGTTTGATTTACATGCTGTCCAAGGGACTTTTAAGAGTCCAACACAAAAGTTCAAAAGCATTAATTCTTAGGCGCTCAGCCTTCTTTATGATCCAATTCCTATATCGACTGAGATAGCTTTGACTAGATAGACCTTTGTCTATAAAGTAATGTCTCTGCTTTTTAATATGCTGTCTAGGTTGGTCATAACTTTTTTTCCAGGAGCAAGCGTCTTTTAATTTCATGGCTGCAGTCATCAAATGCAGTGATTTTTGGACCATAACAAAATAGTCTATCACTGTTTCCATTGTTTCACATCTGTCTGCCATGAAGTGATGAGAGTGGATGCTATGGTCTTCATTTTCTGAATTTTGAGTTTTAAGCCAGCTTTTCCGCTCTCCTCTTTCATCTTCATCACAAAGCTCTTTAGTTCCTCTTCAATTTCTGCCATGAGGGTGGTGTCATCTGCATATCTGAGGTTACTGATATTTCTCCCAGCAATCTTGATTCCAACTTGTGTTTCATCCAGCCCAGCATATTACATGATGTACTCTGCATGTAAGTTAAGCAAGCACGGTGATAATATACAGCCCTGACATACTCCTTTCCCTATCTGGAACCAGTCTGTTGGTCCATGTCCAGTTCTAACTGTTGCTTCCTGATCTGCATACAGATTTCTCAAGAGGCAGGTCACATGGTCTGGTATTCCCATCTCTTTCAGAGTTTTCCACAGTTTATTGTGATCCACACAGTCAAAGGCTTTGGCATAGTCAATAAAGCAAAAATAGATGTTTTTCTGGAACCCTCTTGATTTTTAATGATCCAGCGGATGTTGGCAATTTGATCTCTGGTTCCTCTGCCTTTTCTAAATCCAGCTTGAACATATGGAAGTTCATGGTTCATGTATTGTTTAAGCCTGGCTTGAAGAATTTTGAGCATTACTATACTAGTGTGTGAAATGAGTCCAAGTGTGCAGAAGTTGGATCATTCTTTGGCATAGCCTTTCTTTGGGACTGGAATGAAAACTGACCTTTTCCAGTCCTGTGGCCACTGCTGAGTATTCCAAATTTGCTGGCATATTGAGTGCAGCATCATCACAGCATCATCTTTCAGAATCTGAAATAGCTCAACTGTAATTCCATCACCTTCACTAGCTTTGTTCATAGTGATGCTTCCTAAAGCCCATTTAAGTTTGCATTCCAGGATGTCTGGCTCTAGGTGAGTGATCACACCATCATGATAATCTGGGTCATAAAGATCTTTTTTGTACAGTTCTGTGTATTCTTGCCACCACTTCTTAATATCTCCTGCGTCTGTTAGGTCCATACCATTTCTGTCCTTTATTGAGCCCATCTTTGCATGAAAGGGACTCAGCAGAAGCAGTAGCGGTTGTATGAAATGTTCCCTTAGTGTCTCTAACTTTCTTGAAGAGATCTCTAGTCTTTCCCATTCTATTGTTTTCCTCTATTTCTTTGCACTGATCACTGAGGAAGGCTTTCTAATCTCTCCTTGCTATCCTTTGGAACTTGGCATTCAAATAGGTATATCTTTCCTTTCCTTTTCTCCTTTGCTTTTTGCATCTCTTCTTTTCACAGCTATTTGTAAGGCCTCCCCAGACAGCCATTTCGCTTTTTTGCATTTCTTTTTCTTGGGAATGGTCTTGCTCCCTGTCTCCTGTACAATGTTATGAACCTCCGTCGATAGTTCATCAGGCACTCTATCAGATCTAGTCCCTTAAATCTGTTTCTCACTTTCACTGTATAATCGTTAGGGATTTGACTTACTTCATACCTGAATGGTCTAGTCGTTTTCCCTGCTTTCTTCAATCTAGGTCTGAATCTGGCAATAAGGAATTCATGATCTGAGCCACAGTCAGCTCCCAGTCTTGTTTTTGCTGACTGTATAGAGCTTCTCCATCTTTGGCTGCAAAGAATATATAGTCAGTCTGATTTCAGTGTTGATCATCTGGTGATGTCCACGTGTAGAGTCTTCTCCTGTGCTGTTGGAGAGGGTGTTTGCTATGACCAGTGTGTTCTCATGGCAAAACTCTATTAGCCTTTGCCCTGCTTCATTCTGTATGCCAAGGCCAAATTTTCCTGTTACTCCAGGTGTTTCCTGACTTCCTACTTTTGCATTCCAGTTCCCTATAATAAAAAGGACATCTTTTTTCGGTGTTAGTTCCAGAAGGTCTTGTAGGTCTTCAGAGAACTGTTCAACTTCAGCTTCTCCAGCATTTTTGCTCAGGGCACAGATTGGATTACTATGATACTGAATGGTTTGCCTTGGTAACAAATAAAGATCATTCTGTCGTTTTTGAGATGGCATCCAAGTACTGCATTTCAGACTCTCTTGTTAACTATGATGGCTACGCCATTTCTTCTAAAGGATTTTTGCCTACAGTAGTAGATATAATGGTCATCTGAGTTAAATTCACCCCATTCCAGGCCATTTTAGTTCGATGATTCCTAAAATGTCGATGTTCACTCTTGCCGTCTCCTGTTTGACCACTTCCAATTTGCCTTGATTCATGGGCAAATGGCAATCCACTCCAGTGCTCTTGCCAGGAAAATCCCATGGATGGAGGAGCCTGATGGGCTACAGTCCATGGGGTCACAAAGAGTCAGACACGACTGAGTGACTTCACTTTCACTTTATGGACCTAACATTCCAGGTGCCTATGCAATATTGCTCTTTACAGGATAGGACCTTGCTTCTATCACCAGTCACATCCACAGCTGGGTATTGTTTCTTGCCTTGGCTCCATCCCTTTCTTCTTTCTAGAGTTATTTCTCCACTGATCTCCAGTAGCATACTGGGCACCTGCTGACCTGCAGAATTCATCTTTTAGTATCCTATCTTTTTGTCTTTTCATACTGCTCATGGGGTTCTCAAGGCAAGAATACTGAAGTGGTTTGCCATTCCCTTCTCCAGTGGACCACATTTTGTCAGAACTCTCCACCATGACCCGTCAGTCTTCATGGCCCTACACGGCATGGCTCATAGTTTCATTGAGTTAGACAAGGCTGTGGTCCATGTGATTAGATTGGCTAGTTGTCTGTGATTGGGTTTTTCATTCTGTCTGCCCTATGATGGAGAAGGGTAAGAGGCTTATGGAAGCTTCCTGATGGGAGAGACTGACTGGGGTGAAACTAGGTCTTCTTCTGATGTGTGGGGCCATGCTGTATAAATCTTTAATCCACTTTTCTGTTGATGGTCAGGGCTGTGTTCCCTCCCCTGTTGTTTGCCTTAAGGCCAAACTACGGTGGAGGTAATGAAGATAATGGTGACCTCCTTCAAAAGGTCCCATGCAGGCACTGCTGCACTCAGTGCCTCCCAAACCTGTACCAGGCCACCGCCGACTCACGCCTCGACCAGAGACTCCTGGACACTCACAGGCAAGTCGGGGTCAATCTCTTGTGGGGTCACTGCTCCTTTCTCCTGGATTCTGGTGCACACAAGGTTTTGTTTGTGCCCTCCAAGAGTCTGTTTCCCCAGTCATGTAAGTTCTGGTAGCTCTACAGTGGGGTTAATGGCACACCTCCTCCAAGAGGGCTTATGTCATACCCAGGTGTACTGAACCCAGAGCCCCTGCCCCTGCAGCAGTCCACTGCTGACCTGTACCTCTGCAGGAGACACTCTAACACAGTTCTGGCTCAGTCTCTATGGGATCTCTGGGTCCTGGTGCACACAAGGCTTGTTTGAGCCCCTTGAGTGTTTCAGGCCAGTATGGTGTTTGATTCTAAATGCAATTTCACCCTTGCTGTAGTCTTGCTGGGGCTTCTTCTTTGTCCTTGGATGTGGGGTATCTTTTTTTGGTGGGATCCAACATTCTCCTACTGACGGTTGTTCAGCAGCGAGTTGTAATTTGGGAGTTTTTGCTGAAGATAGGCGCACATCCTTCTACTCTGCCATCTTGGAATCAAAGTTATTTATATCTTGTACAAATTTTGAAAGGTATCCTTAAATAATAGTTAAAATATGTAATAAAACTGCTCAGAACTTAATAAATAAAGTTTGCATCAACTTTATCACTTTCTTACTATACACAAGTTCAATGAGGTATGGGTAGAGGTTGTCATTAATGATGTTAACTATAATGATAACTAAAATGCTTCAAACATCAAATTTTTGACAGTCTTCAATACATCCAAGTATCTATGTTTTAGTTGATAACTCATTTACAGAAAATTTAAAACAACAACATCTGAGAATTCCCTGGTGGTGTGGTGGTGAGGACTGAATGCCCAAGTTCAATCCCCGGTCAAGGAACTAAGATATCACAAGCCACAGGACATAGCCAAAAAAAGCTGTTAAAACTTAAAATACTTAAGAGGCTTCCCTCGTGGCTCAGATGGTAAAGAATCTGCCTGCAATACAGGAGACCTGGGTTCAATTCCTGTGTTGGGAAGATCCCCTCAAGAAAGGAATAACTACCCTTTCTAGTATTCTTGCCTGGAGAATTCCATGGACAGAAGAGACTGGTGGGCTACACCCCACAGGGTTGCAAAGAGCCGGACATGACCAAATGGACTTAAAACAACATACTTAACATATTTATTTTGGATTCAGAAAGTAAAGAGTAAGTAATTGATTCCAGCAAGGAGAGCATCATACTATGGCATATTGATCTAAAAAAGTCTCTATTTCAAATCTTCAAATTTTAGACATCAGTATTTGGGGAACAAACTGAAATATTTTACACCCATTTAAAACTCCTGATCATTTTTTACCTCTGCTGTTGCCTAATGTAAAAAGCTAAATGAGACAATGCACATAAATGCAACTAATTTTTACTTATGAACTACACAATCCTTGTAGTCAATAAATACCATGGTAAAAGCAAACTTTTGCAGTAATAAGCTAAAATAAAGGGTCCATAATATCAAAGATATGACCTCAGCTAATTAACTTTGCTCTCTCCTAAAAAGACACACTGATCTAAATTTTATGACCAAACAATTCTACAGTAAATTTTAAGAAACTTGAACAATCCTTAAAACATATTACAAAGAGAAAATGTGATAAAAACATTGACAAACTGCTTATATTCTTGGTTATTAAACATATACAAGTAAAACAACCTGGAGTTCCACTTAACAAATCTAATACTTGTAAAATATAATAAACTAGAGCAGTGATGGTCCAGTAAAACTGGTTCATATGTGTTCCTGATGGTACTGTAAACAGGTACAACTCTTACAATACACTAACATCCAGAAACAATTTCATATTTTTTTTTTACAAAATAGCTTGAACTGAAATAAGTATGATGTATTAGGCCTGAAAAGCGTCTTAAGTATTGTATTTAACAACTCTAGAAGTCTATTTCCGAGGGGAAAACAGTTCTTTACAATAAGCTGTTGCTTATAGCTTATAATATGATAATCTAAAAGTAAAGTAACAAAACAAAGGCATGTGTCACATTTTTACCTTAGTGGAAAGAACTAAAAACAGAGAACTGAGAAAACAGCCAACCTTAAAGGAACAGCAAGTATATCCATCAACAAAATGAGCCAAGACTTGTTTGAGATGGCAGAGTAGTAAAAGGACATGCACATATCTTCCGCTGCCAGAGCACCAAAATCACAACTGGCTGGTGAACCACCATCAACATGAAGACACTGAAACTCACCAAAAGAAGATACCCCACATCCAAGGAAAATGAAGAAGCCACAATGAAACAGTAGGAGGGGCACAATCATGATAAAATCAAATCCTATACCCACTGGGTGTGCAACTCACAAAGTGGAGAGCAATACCAAAGAAGTTCTCACACTGTTGTAAAACTTGTAGGCTCCACAACAGGCTCCCCAGCCTGGAGATCTGGCAAAGGGACTGAGAATCCCCAAGGATTCTGACTCTGAAGGCCAACAGATTTGACTACACAGCTTCCATAGGATTGGAGGAAAGAGAGACTCTTGGAAGGCACAAATAAAATCTTGTGTGCACCAGGACCCAGAGAAAAGGAGCAGTGACCCCTACAGAGACTGTGCCTGACCTACCTGTAATATGTGAGGGTCTCCTGCAGAAACAAGGGTCAGCACTGGCCTACCAAGAGGACAGGGTACAGGCAACAACAGTCCTGGGAGATGTGTCGTGGCATAAGATCTTCTGGAGATCACCAATAGCCCTACTTTAGCAGTCTATAGACTCCAGGACTGGATCTCAAGGCAAACTAACAAGGAGGGAGCACAGCCCCACCCATAAGCAGAAAATTGGATTAAAGTTTTAGAGAGCTCAACCCTGTGGGACTTCCCTGGTGGCTGAGATGGTACAGCCTCTGCCTACCATGCAGGAGACCTGGGTTCGATTTCTGGGTCGGGAGGATCTCCTGGAGAAGGAAATGGCACCCCACTCCAGTACTCTTGCCTGGAAAATCCCACGGACGGAGGAGCCTGGTAGGCTACAGTCCATGGGGTCGCAAAGAGTTGGACATGACTGAGCCACTTCACTTCACTTTACCCTGTGCACCAGAACAAGACACAATTTTCCCCATAGCCAATCCCTCTCATTAGAAGACTGCACAAGCCTCTTATCCTCATCTACCAGAGGGCAGACAGAAGAAGTAAGAACTACAATCCCATCAACCTCCAGAACTAATACCACAATCACAAAGGGCTACCAAAATGAAAAGAAAGAATTATGTCCCAAATGAAGGGACAAGATAAATTTCCAGAAAAACAACTAAATCAAGTGGAGATAGGCAACCTCCCCCCAAAAGAATTCAGAACAATGACAGCGAACATGAGTCAGGATCTTGGAAAAAGAATGGAGAAAAAGATTTAGAAGGTGCAAGAAATGTTTTTCTATTTTACTGACTATTCCAAAGACTTATTATTAGACTGTGTGGATCACAACAAACTGTGGAAAATTCTTTTTTTTTTTTTTTTTTGCAGGGGAAAATGACAAAGGAAAGGATCAATGAGGGTGGGAGGGAAATGGGAAGGAAGAAGGGGAGTGATGGTGGGGAGGAGTATATGTAATTTCTGACTAATGGCTTTCTGTTTTTAATCACAAAGAACAATTTTAAAAAATCATGTTGAATTCATCCTATATTAGGAGGTTTGTTCTCGAAATGAAAAGTTCAGGAAACAAAAAGTCCAGTTTGGGTGTCCTCATCTTAGGCACATCTTGTATTTTGTATTGGTAGGTCTATCTTTACCACAATATTATTTAGGACAGGACCACATCTGTCACTTTTTCCTCCCTACTACCCAAAGTGGTACCAGACCCATAAAATAGTCAATAAACATTTACAGAGTGAACAAATAAGTTTTGTTTTTTTTTAAACTCTCCTGGGTGAACTGAATTTTTTGAGGCTCATAAGTGAATATGTTTTCCTCTTTATTTTGTCTATTACAGCCAGATTATATGAGTGGGGTATTAAAGTCTCCAACTATTATTGTATTGTTGCATATTTCTTCTATCATACTAATTAATGTTTGTCTTAGATATATCAATGCTCCAATGTTGGGTGCATATATATTTATAATTGTTATAACTTCTTTATGGATTGTTCCTTTAAGTTGTTATGTGTAACCTTCACTGTCTCCTTTTCAGGATCTTTAAAGTCAATTTTATCTGATATAAGTATTGCTACTCCTGTTTTCTTATGGTCCATATTTGCATAGAAAATCTTTTTCCAGGCCTTCATTTTCAGTCAGTATATATCCCCTATTTTAAGGTGGTTCTCTTGTAGACAACATATATAGGGGTCTAGTTTTTGTATCCATTTGACCCGCTTTAGTCTTTTGGTTGTCTCTTGTAGACAAGGTATGTAGGGGTCTTGTTTTTGTATCAATTCGGCCAGTCTCTGTCTGTTGATTAGGGCATTCAGCCCATTAGCGTTTAAAGCAATTATTGATAAATAGGATTTACTTTATTGTTTTGGGTTCAAATTTATACACCCTTTTAGTGATTCCTATCTAGAGAATGTCCTTTAGTTTTTGTTGGAGAAATGGTTTAGTGGTGCTAAATTCTCTCAACTTTTGCTTATCTGTGAAGCTTCTGATTTCTCCTTCATATTTGAATGAGATCTTTGCTGGATACAATAATCTAGGCTGTAAGTTATTTTCTTTCATCACTTTAATTATGTCTTGCCATTCCCTCCTGGCTTGGAGAGTTGCTATTGAAAGATCAGCTGTTATCCTTATGGAAATTCCCTTGTGAGTTATTTGATGTTTTCCCCTTGCTGCTTTTAATATTTGTTCTTTATATTTAATCTCTGTTAATTTGATTAATATGTGTCTTGGGGTGTTTCACCTTGGGTTTATCCTGTTAGGGACTCTCTGGATTTCTTGAACTTGAGTGGTTATTTCCTTCTCCATTTTAGGGAAGTTTTCAACTATTATCTCCTCAAGTATTTCCTCATGGTCTTTCTTTTTATCTTCTTCTTCTGGAACTCCTATGATTCGAATGTTGTAGCGTTTAATGTTATCCTGGAGGTCTCTGAGATTGTCCTCATTTCTTTTGATTCGTTTTTCTTTTTTCTCCTCTGATTCATTTATTTCTAGATTCTATCTTCTAATTCACTAATCCTATCTTCTGCCTCTGTTATTCTACTATTTGTTGCCTCCAGGGTGTTTTGGATCTCATTTATTGCATTATTCATTATGTGTTGACTCTTTTTTATTTCTTCTAGGTCCTTGTTAAACCTTTCTTGCACCTTCTCAATCCTTGTCTCCAGACTCTTAAACTGTGATTCCATTTTGATTTCAAGATTTTGGATTAATTTCACTATCATTATTCGGAATTCTTTATCAGGTAGATTCCCTTTCTCTTTGGTTTGGTGGGTATCTATCCTGTTCCTTTAGCTGCTGGGTATTCTTTTGTCTCTTCATCTTGTTAAAATTGCCAAGTTTAGAGTGTCCTTACTATATTCTGGTAGTTTGTTGTATTCTCTTTATTGAGGCGGTTTACTGGTCTTTTCAATATCTGATCTCTGCCCTGTTACAGAGGCGGCGGAGATGAACACCCAAATCTAAGCCGGCCAGGTTCAGGCACTCGGATAATCCTCAGAAGCACAGACTCTGTGCTTGAGTCTGCGTTTTATGCCCTTCCCAGATCCGAGTAGCACAGGTGATGAAGTGTTTAGTGAGCACAACTGCTGTGACTTATCGCCTCCCCGCCACTCAGTTTTCTGGGTATACAACCAGTGCACTTTCTCAGGCAGATGTTGACCATCCAGAGCCCCAAGAAGCGTGAGTCAGCACAGAAACCTACTTACAGTTCTGTAGACAGTGTCTCTCTAGGGCTGTGATTGCCCGCCTCCGGCCCTGGCTGCCTGTCACCGGAGTGGGACGGCCTGCAGCCAGCCATCTCTGTGCAGTCCTTTGTTCAGAATGCAATCCTGGTGGTGTCTTAAGTTAGGGCTGGCTTTTGATGTAGTAGATAACCAACAGTCTGGTTATTTTGCTCAGATAGCGCTCGGGATAGCCAGGCCAAATCCTTTCTCAAGGCGATGCAGGCCACGCCGCTCCTCCTAGCCCAGCCCCTGCTTGCTAATAGCAAATGCTGGTGTCCGCGCTGCTTCTCTGCACAAGGAGTTACCACAGGGCTCGTAATCTCCTTTTGAAGACAATGAATTGTCTTTCTAAGTGCCTGATGTCCTCTACCGGCATTCAGAAGTTGTTTTGTAGAATTTATTCAGCATTCAAATGTTCTTTTAATGGATTTGTGGAGGAGAAAGTATTCTCCCCGCCCTACTCGTCCGCCATCTTAGCTCCTCCTTCTGGAAAATTCTGAAAGAGATTGGAATACCAGACCACCTGACTTGCCTCTTAAGAAATCTGTACGCAGGTCAGGAAGCAACAGTTAGAACTGGACATGGAATAACAGACTGGTTCCAAATAGGGAAAGGAGTACATCAAGGCTGTATATTGTCACCCTGCTAATTTAACTTACAAGCAGAGTACATCATGAGAAACGCTGGGCTGGAAGAAGCACAAGCTGGAATCAAGATTGCCAGGAGAAATATCAATAATCTCAGATATGCAGATGACACCATCCTTATGGCAGAAAGTGAAGAACTAAAGAGCCTCTTGATGAAAGTGAAAGAGGAGAGTGAAAAAGTTGGCTTAAAGCTCAACATTCAGAAAACGAAGATCATGGCATCTAGTCCCATCACTTCGTGGGAAATAGATGGGGAAACAATGGAAACAGTGACAGACTTTATTTTGGGGGGTTCCAAAAGCACTGCAGATGGTGACTGTAGCCATAAAATTAAAAGACGCTTGCTCCTTGGAAGAAAAGTTATGACCAACCTAGACAGAATATTAAAAAGCAGAGACGTCACTTTGCCAACAAAGGTCTACCTAGTCAAAGCTATGGTTTTTCCAGTAGTCGTGTATGGATGTTGAGAGTTGGACTGTAAAGAAAGCTAAGAGCCGAAGAATTGATGCTTTTGAACCATGGTGTTGGAGAACACTCTTGAGAGTCCCCTGGACTGCAAGGAGATCCAACCAGTCAATCCTAAAGAAAATCAGTCCTGGGTGTTCATTGGAAAGATTGATGCTGAAGCTGAAACTCCAATACTTTGGCCACCTGATGCAAAGAACTGACTCATTGGAAAAGACCCTGATACTGGGAAAGACTGAAGGCGGGAGAAGGGGACAACAGAGGATGAGATGGCTGGATGGCATCACCAACTCAATGCACATGAGTTTGAGTAAACTCTGGGAGTTGGTAATGGACAGGGAGGCCTGGCGTGCTGCAATTCATGGGGCCGCAGAGTCAGACACGACTGAGTGACTGAACTGACCTGAACTGAAAAGAACTAAACAAACAAACAGAGATGAACAGTACACTAGAATCAACAGCACAATAACTGAGGCAGAAGAGCTGATAAGTGACTCGGAAGATAGAATGCAAGAAATCAATGCTGCAAAACAGAATAGAGATAAAAACAATGAGAAGAAATTAAGACAGCCTAACAGACCTCTGAAACAACATTAAATGCACCAATAAATAGCTGAAAACTTCCCCAACATTGGAAAGGAAATAGTCAACCAAATCCCAAAAGCACAGAGCATCCCCAGCAGGATAAATCCAAGGAGGAACACAATGAGAAACTTGGTAATCAAACTGACAAAAATTAAAAACAAAGATAAATTATTAAAAGTAGCCAGGAAAAAAAAGACAAATAACATACAAGGAAAAAACCCTTAGGATTATTGGCAGATTTCTGAACAGAAACTCTAACAAGCCAGAAGGGAATGGGATGATATATTCCAAGTGATTAAAGGGAAGAACCTACAACCAAGAATACTCTACCCAGCAAGACTCTCATCCAGATTTGATGCAGCTATCAAAACCTTTGAGACAAGCAAAAGTTAAGAGAATTCAGCACCACTAAACCAGTTATACAACAAATGCTAAAGGAACTTCTCTAGGCAGGAAACACAAAAGAACAATCAGATCTATAAAAAATAAACCCAAAACAATTCACTACGGAGGGTGACTGCAGCCATGAAATTAAAAGAGGCTTGCTGCTTGGAAGAAAAGCTATCACCAACCTAGACAGCATGTTAAAAAGAGGAGACATTAATTTACCAACAAAGGTCTGTCTAGTCAAAGCTATGGTTTTTCCAGTAGTCATTTATGGATGTGAGAGTTGAACCACAAAGAAAGTTGAGTGCCAAAGAGTTGATGCTTTTCAACTGTGGTGCTGGAGAAGACTCATGAGTCCCTTGGCCCGCAAGGAGATCCAACCAGTCAATCCTAAAGAAAATCAGTCCTGAATATTCATTGGAAGGACTGATGCTGAAGCTGAAATAATATTCTGGCCACCTGATGTGAAGAACTGACTCATTGGAAAAGACCCTGATGCTGGGAAAGATTGAGGGCAGGAGGAAAAGGGGACGGCAGAGGATGAGATGGTTGGATGGCATCACTGACATGATGGACCTGAGTTTGAGTAGGCTCCAGGAGTTGGTGATGGACAGGGAAGCCTGGCGTGCTGCATTCCATGGGGTCACAAAGAGTTGGACACAACTGAGTGACTGAACTGACTGAAAACAATTAACAAAATGGTTAATAGGATCACACATATTAATAATTACCTTAAAAGTAAATGGATTGCCTAGATTATTGTATCCAGCAAGGATCTCATTCAAATATGAAGGAGAAATCAAAAGCTTCACAGATAAGCAAAAGTTGAGAGAATTTTGCAGCACTAAACCATTTCTCCAACAAAAACTAAAGGACATTCTCTAGATAGGAATCACTAAAAGGGTGTATAAATTCGAACCCAAAACAATAAAGTAAATCTTATTTATCAATAATTGCTTTAAACGTTAATGGGCTGAATGCCCTAATCAGACAAAGACTGGCCGAATCGATACAAAAACAAGACCCCTACATACCTTGTCTACAAGAGACAACCAAAAGACTAAAATGGGTCAAATGGATACAAAAACTAGACCCCTATATATGTTGTCTACAAGAGAACCACCTTAAAATAGGGGATATATACTGACTGAAAATGAAGGCCTGGAAAAAGATTTTCTATGCAAATATGGACCATAAGAAAACAGGAGTAGCAATACTTATATCAGATAAAATTGACTTTAAAGATCCTGAAAAGGAGACAGTGAAGGTTACACATAACAACTTAAAGGAACAATCCAAAAAGAAGTTATAACAATTATAAATATATATGCACCCAACATTGGAGCATTGATATATCTAAGACAAACATTAATTAGTATGATAGAAGAAATATGCAGCAATACAATAATAGTGGGAGACTTTAATACCCCACTCATATAATCTGGCTGTAATAGACAAAGTAAAGAGCAAAACATACTTACTTATGAGCCTCAAAAAATTCAGTTCACTCAGCAGAGTTTAAAAAAAAAAAAAGACTTATTTGTTCACTCTGTAAAGGTTTAATGACTATTTTATGTGTTTGGTACCACTTTGGGTAGTAGGGAGGAAGAGGTGACAAATGTGATCCTGTCCTAAATAATATATTGTGGTAAAGATAGACCTACCAATACAAAATACCAAGATGTGCCTAAGATGAGGACACCCAAACTAGACTTTTTGTTTCCTGAACTTTTCATTTCGAGAACAAACCTCCTAATATAGGATGAATTCAACATGATTTTTTTTAAGTGTTCTTTGTGATTAAAAACAGAAAGCCATTGGTTAAGAAATTACATATACTCCTCCCCTCCATCACTCCCCTTCTTTCTTCCCATTTCCCTCCCACCTTCATTGATCCTTTCCTTTGTCCATAAAAAAAAAAAAAAAGTAAATGGATTAAATGCACCAACCAAAAGACATAGACTGGCTGGGCAGATAACAAAAACAAAATCATATACATGTTGTCTTGGGCTTTTCTGCTGGCTCAGCCCGTAAAGAATTTGCCTCAACACAGGAGATCTGGGTTCAATCCATGGGTTGGGAAGATCCCCTGAAGTAAGAAATGGCAACCGATTCCAGTATTCTGTCTGGAGAATCCCATGGACAGAGGAGCCTGGCAGGCTACAGTCCATGGGGTCACAAAGAGTCAGATATGACTGAGCGATGTAGCACAGCACACATGTACATGTTGTCTACAGGATACGCACTTCATACCTATGGACACTTACAGACTGAAAGTAACGGGATGGGAGAAAGTATTTCTCACAAATGGAAATCATAAGAAAACTGGAGTAGCAATACTCATATCAGAAAATAATAGAGTTTAAAACAAAGACTGCTATTAAGATTCAAAGTACACTACATAACAATCAACGGTTCAATCCAAGAAGATATAACAATTATAAATATCTATGCACCCAACGTAGGAGCACCTCAATATGTAAACAAATACTAACAAACATAAAGGGAGAAGTTGACAGTCACACAATTATAGTCACACAATAATTAAAACACTTTAATACCCCACTTTCATCAATGGACATATCATCCAGATAGAAAACCAATAAGGAAACGTAGGCCTTAAATAACATTTTAGACATAATTAATACTTATAGAGCATTCCAATTAATACTTATAGAGCATTCCATTCAAAAGCAGTTGACTACACATTTTCCTCAAGCCCACACAGAACATTCTCCAGGACTCACCACAAGCTGGGCGACAAAAGCAAGCCTGGTAAATTTAAGAACACAGATATCATATCAAGCATTTTTTTCTGATTACGATGGTATGGGTTTAGAGTTAAACTAGAATTAAAAAATCTCTGAAACACAAACATGTGGTGGCTAAACAACATGTTACTAATCATTTGATCACTGAAGGAAAAAAAAAAATACCTAGAGACAAATGAAAGCACAACAGTCCAAAACTTAAGGGATGTAGCAAAGGCACTTCTAAGATGGAAGTTTATATCAATACAATTTTAACTCAAGATGTATCAAAAATCTCAAATAAACAACCTAGCCTTACACCTAAAACAACTAGAGAAAGAAGAACAAACAAAACCTGAAGTTAATACAAAAAAAGAAATCATAAAGATCAGAGCAGACATAAATGAAACAAAGACAAAAGAAAATAATCACCAAGATCCATGAAACTAAAAGGTTCTCTGAAAAGATAAACAAGATGGATAAACCTGTAGCCAGACTTATCAAGAAAAAAAGAACTAAAATCAGTAAAATTAGAAATGAAAAAGGAGAAGTTACAACCAACTCCACATAAATACCAAGAACCATACGAGACCACTATGAACAACTGTATGCCAATAAAATGGACAACCTGGAAGAAACAAATTCCTAGAAAGATACAGTCTCACTAGACTGAACCAGGAAGAAACAGAAAATGTTTCTTCCTGAAACACTGAACAGACCAACCACAAGCATGAAATTGAAACCATGATTAAAAACCTCCCAACAAATACAAGTCCAGGACCTGATGGCTTCACAGGTGAATTTTATTAAACATGTAGAAAAGAGTTAACTCTTATTCTTCTGAAACTGTTTCAAAAAGTCACAGAGGAAGGAAAACTTCCCAACTTATTTTATGAGGCCACCATTATGCTGATACCAAAATCAGACGAAGATACCACAAAAAAATGACAGGCCATATTACTTATGAACATAGATGCAAAAATCCTCAACAAAATACTAGCAATCCATATCCAACAATATGTTAAAAAGATCATACACTGTGATTAAGTGGGATTCATCCCAGGGAAGCAAGGATTTTTCAACATCCACAAATTAATGTGATACACCATATCAATAAAGTGAAGAATGAAAACGATATGATCATCTCAATAGATGCAGAAAAGACTTTTGACAAAATTCAGCACCCATTTATGATAAAACCTCTCCAGAAAGTGGGCAAGGAGGGTACATACCTCAACATAAGAAAGGTCATATATGACATACCTACAGCTAGCATCATACTCAATGGAGAAAAGCTGAAAGCAAGCCCTTTAAGATCAGCAATAAGACAAGGGTATCTACTCTCACCACTTTTAATCAACATAGTTTTGGAAGTCCTAGTTACAGCAATCAGACATGAAAAAGAAGTAAATGGAATCCAAATTGGAAAGAAGTTGTTAAACTGTCATTGTTTGCAGATGACACAATACT
Source organism: Tragelaphus eurycerus (assembly GCA_935064755.1). NCBI lineage: Eukaryota > Metazoa > Chordata > Mammalia > Artiodactyla > Bovidae > Tragelaphus > Tragelaphus eurycerus. The sequence goes on from CAKXYN010000060.1 coordinate 2,351,703, forward strand.
ATACATGGAAGAGCCTCAAAACGCTATCAGGAAACTGCTGCTGCTACTGCTAAGTCACTTCAGTCGTGTCCGACTCTGTGCGACCCCATAGACGGAAGCTCACCAGGCTCCCCTGTCCCTGGGATTCTCCAGGCAAGAACACTGGAGTGGGTTGCCATTTCCTTCTCCAATGCATGAAAGTGAAAAGTCAAAGTGAAGTCGCTCAGTCGTGTCTGACTCTTAGCGACCCCACGGACTGGAGCCTACCAGGCTCCTCTGTCCATGGGATTTTCCAGGCAGGAAACTGCTAGAACTCATCATTTAATTTGGTAAAGTTGCAAGTTACAAAATTAATACACATTAGTCTGTTGCATTCCTATACACTAACAACGAAAGATCAGAAAGAGAAATTCAAGAAGCAATTCCATTTACCACTGCATCAAAAAGAATAAAATACCTAGGAATAAACCTAAGGAGACAAAAGACCTATACTCCGAAAACTGTAATATGTTGATGAAAGTAATCAAAGAAGACATAAACAGATGGAAAGATACACCATTTTAATGGTGTCAAAATGACTATACTACCCAAGGAAATTTACAGATTCTATGCTGCTGCTGCTAAGTCGCTTCAGTCATGTCCGACTCTGTGTGATCCCATAGACAGCCCACCAGGCTCCCGCGTCCCTGGGATTCTCCAGGCAAGAACACTGGAATGGGCTGCCATTTCCTTCTCCAACGCATGAAAGGGAAAAAATAAAGTGAAATTGCTCAGTCGTGTCCAAGTCGTGTCCTAGCGACCCCATGGACTGCAGCCCACCGTGCCCTTCCATCCATGGGATTTTCCAGGCAAGAGTACTGGAGTGGGGTGCCACTGCCTTCTCTTACAGATTCTATGCAGTCCCTATCAAATTGCCAATGGCGTTTTTCACAGAATTAGGACCAAAAAAACTAAAAATGTGCACGGGGACACAAAAGACCCCAAATAGCCAAAGCAGTCATGAAAAAGAAAAATGGAGCTGGAGGAATCAGGCTCCCCGACTTCAGACTATACTACAATGCTACAGCCACCAAAACAGTATGGTACTGGCACAAAAATAAAAAAATATAGATCAACAGAACAAGACAGAAAACGCAGAAATAAGCCCATGTACCAACAGTCAATTAATCTATGACAAAGGGGGCAGTCTCTTAAAAAGGTGCTGGGAAAACTGGACAGCCATGTGTAAAAAAAAAGAAGTTAGATCATTCCTTAACTCCATACACAAAAATAAGCTGAAAATGGATTAAAGACCTAAATGTTACACCAGACACTGTAAATCTCTTAGAAGAAAACATAGGCAAAACACTCTCCGACATATTTCACAGCAACATCTTTTTTAATCAATCTCCCAGAATAATGGAAATAAAAGCAAAAACAAACAAATGGGACCTACTTGACCTCAAACAATAAGCAAAAGGAAAAAAACCCACAGATTTGGAGAAAATATTTGGAAATGACGTGACTGATAAGGGATTAGTCTCCAAAATTTACAAACAGCTTATGACACTTAATAGCATCAAAACAAATAATTCACTCAAAAAATGGGCAGAACATCTGAATAAATATTTCTCTAAAGAGGACATACAGACAGTCAATAAGCACAAGGTGTTCAACATCACTAGTTATTAGAGAAATGCAAATCAAAACTACAATTAGATATCATCTCACACTGGTCAGAATGGCTAACATCAAACAAATCCACAAACAAATGATGGAGAGGTGTGGAGACAAGGGAACACTGCTGCACTGTCGATGGGAATGAAACTGGTACGGCCACTATGGAGAACAGTACAGAGGCTCCTGAAAAAACTAAAAGCAGAGCTACCAGTAGTCCCACTCTTGGGCATATATCCAGAGAAAAACATGGCCTGAAAAGACACATGCACCTCAATGTTCACTGCAACACTGTTTATAATAGCCAAAATATGGAAACAACCTAAATGTCCATCCACAGAAGAGTGGAAAAGGAAGATGTAGCATGTATGTGTGTATGTATGTGTATACATATATATATGATATATAATGGAATGTTACTCAGCCATTAAAAAGAATGAAATAAAGCTATCTGCAGCAACATGGATGGACCTAGGCAGTGTCATATCAAGTGAAAATAAACCAGACAGAGATGGAGAAATATCATATGACATCTCTTATATGTGGAATCTAAAAAGGCAATGATACAAATGATCAGATCAGATCAGATCAGTCGCTCAGTCGTGTCCGACTCTTTGCGACCCCATGAACTGCAGCACGCCAAGCCTCCCTATCCATCACCAGCTCTCGGAGGTCACTCAGACTCACATTCATCGAATCAGTGATGCCATCCAGCCATCTCATCCTCTGTCGTCCCCTTCTCCTCCTGCCCTCAATCCCTCCCAGCATCAGAGTCTTCTCCAATGAGTCAACTCTTCGCATGAGGTGGCCAAAATACTGGAGTTTCAGCTTTACCATCATTCCTTCCAAAGAAATTCCAGGGCTGATCTCCTTCAGAATGGACCGGTTGGAACTCCTTGCAGTCCAAGGGACTCTCAAGAGTCTTCTCCAACACCACAGTTCAAAAGCATCAATTCTTTCCTTCCAAGGAATAAGCGTCTTTTAATTTCATGGCTGCAGTCACCATCTGCAGTGATTTTGGAGCCCAGAAAAATAAAGTCCGACACTGTTTCCACTGTTTCTCCATCTATTTCCCATGCAGTGATGGGACCAGATGCCATGATCTTCGTTTTCTGAATGTTGAGCTTTAAGCCAACCTTTTCACTCTCCACTTTCACTTTCATCAAGAGGCTTTTTAGTTCCTCTTCACTTTCTGCCATAAGGGTGGTATCATCTGCATATCTGAGGTTATTGATATTTCTCCCGGCAATCTTGATTCCAGCTTGTGTTTCCTCCAGTCCAATGAATGAACTTACAAAACAGAGACTCACAGGCTTAGAAAATGAACTCATTATTGCCAGGGGGAAAGGATAGTTAAGGATTTTGGGAAAGTCATATACACACTGCTATATTTAAAATGGATAACCAACAAAAACCTACTGTATAGCACAGAGAACTCTGCTCAATGTTATGTGCCAGCCTGGATGGGAGGGAGCTTTGGGGGAGACTGGATACATATGTATGTCTGAGTTCCTTCACCGTTCACCTGAAATTATCACAGCATTCTTAATCAGCTATACACCAATACAAAATGTCTTGGGTGCTAAAAATAAATGAAAATGAAAGAAAACAAAAACAACCCTAGTTACTGAGTTAAGAAAGGTACAATCATTAACTATGGCTTCTTAAAACCAGATTCCTAAACCAGATACGACTCCATTTCATCAAACATAATTCATTAGAAGTCTTTTCCAGGATCAAAAAGCTGTATTTGAGTAATAGGATTATATACCACATGTTACTTTTGAATTTTATCAACATATTGTTCCTTGCTAATAGGAAAATAGTAGTACCAGACATCATTTACTCAACTGTACATTATCACTCTTTGATGATTAACAAATTAAGTCAGTAATTATAATGTCTGAAAATTTTGCAAAGGCCAAGAAGGTGAGAGAGTTAATTCTTAGGTAGGTTGATAAGGAGTCTGGGGCCCTCAAGGAGGAGAAAGGGACAAATATTTTTTTATACACCGCTTTGTGTTAGTTTGGAGAAGGAAATGGCGACCCACTCCAGTACGCTTGCCTGGAAAATGCCATGGACAGAGGAGCCTGGTAGGCTACAGTCCATGGGGTCACAAAAAGTCGGACACAACTGAGTGACTTCACTTCACTTTGTGTTAGTTACAAAAAAAAGTATTTTCTTAAACTGAGTTGTTATGACAACAATCTTTAGGACTTTCTTTAAGCCCAGAGCTAATAATTACACAACAGAAGAACTTATCTTGCCCAAGGGTATATTTTACTGTAAGCTCTGTACTAATGATTATATAACAACAATGTATCTTGCATTGCAGAAGGACATGTCTCTCCTCAACAAGAACCTTCTGACTAATCTTGTTATCTTGGATACATGTTGTGGGAGTGGGTCTGGTAAGACCTTCCTATTGTTAGTGCTAATCTTGTTAATTCTGGAATGCAAAAGTAGGAAGTCAAGAAACACCTGGAGTAACAGGCAAATTTGGCCTTGGAATACGGAATGAAGCAGGGCAAAGACTAATAGAGTTTTGCCAAGAAAATGCACTGGTCATAGCAAATACCCTCTTCCAACAACACAAGAGAAGACTCTATACATGGACATCACCAGATGGTCAACACCGAAATCAGATCGATTATATTCTTTGCAGCCAAAGATGGAGAAGCTCTATACAATCAGCAAAAACAAGACCAGGAGCTGACTGTGGCTCAGACCATGAACTCCTTATTGCCAAATTCAGACTGAAATTGAAGAAAGTAGGGAAAACCACTAGACCATTCAGGTATGACCTAAATCAAATCCCTTATGATTATACAGTGGAAGTGAGAAATAGATTTAAGGGCCTAGATCTGATAGATAGAGTGCCTGATGAACTATGGAATGAGGTTCGTGACATTGTACAGGAGACAGGGATCAAGACCATCCCCATGGAAAAGACATGCAAAAAAGCAAAATGGCTATCTGGGGAGGCCTTACAAATAGCTGTGAAAAGAAGAGAAGCGAAAAGCAAAGGAGAAAAGGAAAGATATAAACATCTAAATGCAGAGTTCCAAAGAATAGCAAGAAGAGATAAGAAAGCCTTCTTCAGTGATCAATGCAAAGAAATAGAGGAAAACAACAGAATGGGAAAGACTAGGGATCTCTTCAAGAAAATCAGAGATACCAAAGGAACATTTCACGCAGAGATGGGCACGATAAAGGACAGAGATGGTGTGGACCTAACAGAAGCAGAAGATATTAAGAAGAGGTGGCAAGAATACACAGAAGAACTGTACAAAAAAGAGCTTCAAGACCTAGACAATCATGATGATGTGATCACTGACCTAGAGCCAGACATCTTGGAATGTGAAGTCAAATGGGCCTTAGAAAGCATCACTACGAACAAAGCTAGTGGAGGTGATGGAATTCCAGTGGAACTACTCCAAGTCCTGAATGATGATGCTGTGAAAGTGCTGCACTCAATATGCCAGCAAATTTGGAAAACTCAGCAGTGGCCACGGGACTGGAAAAGGTCAGTTTTCATCCCAATCCCAAAGAAAGGCAATGCCAAGGAGTGCTCAAACTACCGAACAATTGCACTCATCTCACACGCTAGTAAAGTAATGCTCAAAATTCTCCAAGCCAGGCTTCAGCAATATGTGAACCGTGAACTTCCTGATGTGCAAGCTGGTTTTTGAAAAGGCAGAGGAACCAGAGATCAAATTGCCAACATCCGCTGGATCATGGAAAAAGCAAGAGAGTTCCAGAAAAACATCTATTTCTGCTTTATTGACTATGCCAAAGCCTTTGACTGTGTGGATCACAATAAACTGTGGAAAATTCTGAAAGAGATGGGAATACCAGACCACCTGATCTGCCTCTTAAGAAATCTGTATGCAGGTCAGGAAGCAACAGTTAGAACTGGTCATGGAACAACAGACTGGTTCCAAATAGGAAAAGGAGTACGTCAAGGCTGCATATTGTCACCATGTTTATTTAACTTATATGCAGAGTACATCATGAGAAATGCTGGACTGGAAGAAACACAAGTTGGAATCAAGATTGCCGGGAGAAATATCAATAACCTCAGATATGCAGATGACACCACTCTTATGGCAGAAAGTGAAGAGGGGCTAAAAAGCCTCTTGATGAAAGTGAAAGTGGAGAGTGAAAAGGTTGGCTTAAAGCTCAACATTCAGAAAACGAAGATCATGGCATCTGGTCCCATCACTTCTTGGGAAATAGATGGGGAAACAGTAGAAACAGTGTCAGACTTTGTTTTTCTGGGCTCCAAAATCACTGCAGATGGTGACTGCAGCCATGAAATTAAAAGACGCTTACTCCTTGGAAGGAAAGTTATGACCAACCTAGATAGCATATTCAAAAGCAGAGACATTACTTTACCAACAAAGGTTCGCCTCGTCAAGGCTATGGTCTTTCCTGTGGTCATGTATGGATGTGAGAGCTGGACTGTGAGGGAGGCTGAGCGCCGAAGAATTGATGCTTTTGAACTGTGGTGTTGGAGAAGACTCTTGAGAGTCCCTTGGACTGCAAGAAGATCCAACCAGTCCATTCTGAAGGAGATCAATCCTGGAATTTCTTTAGAAGGAATGATACTGAAGCTGAAACTCCAGTATTTTGGCCACCTCATGCGAAGAGTTGACTCATTGGAGAAGACTCTGATGCTGGGAGGGATTGAGGGCAGGAGGAGAAGGGGACGACAGAGGATGAGATGGCTGGATGGCATCACTGACTCGATGGATGCGAGTCTGAGTGACCTCCGGGAGCTGGTGATGGACAGGGAGGCCTGGCGTGCTGCGGTTCATGGGGTCGCAAAGAGTCGGACACGACTGAGCGACTGATCTGATCTGATGTTGTGGAAGTGAGTCTGGTACAAGTAAGGCCTTGATAAGATACCAAGCAGGGCACTCTCCTTCACCCTTCTGATGTCTATGTCAGAAGCTTGCTCTGTCCCTTCTTCACTTTAATAAAACTCTGACACACAAAAGCTCTGAGTGATCAAGCCTAGTTGCAAAGCTAAATCTTCTTTTTCGGAGATCATAAATAATACATTGTTCACCATAAGCTATCAAAGGCTCAGGCTGTTTCTGGGATTAAACAGCACTGCACATTAAATTACCCTCAGTTCAGTTCAGTCGGTCAGTCGTGTCCGACTCTTTGCGACCTCATGAATCACAGCACATCAGGCCTCCCTGTCCATCACCAACTCCCGGAGGTCACTCAGACTCACATCCATTGAGTCAGAGATGCCACCCAACCATCTCATCCTCTGTCGTCACCTTCTCCTCCTGCCCCCAATCCCTCCCAGCATCAGAGTTTTTCCAATGAGTCAACTCTTCTCATGAGGTGGCCAAAGTACTGGAGTTTCAGCTTTAGCATCATTCCTTCTAAAGAACACCCAGGGCTGATTTCCTTCAGAATGGACTGGTTGGATCTCCTTGCAGTCCAAGGGACTCTCAAGAGTCTTCTCCAACACCACAGTTCAAAAGCATCAATTCTTCAGCGCTCAGCCTTCTTCACAGTCCAACTCTCACATCCATACATGACCACAGGAAAAACCATAGCCTTGACTAGATGAACCTTTGTTGGCAAAGTGATGTCTCTGCTTTTCAATATGCTATCTAGGTTGGTCATAACTTTCCTTCCAAGGAGTAAGCGTCTTTTAATTTCATGGCTGCAGTCACCATCTGCAGTGATTTTGGAGCCCAAAAAAATAAAGCCTGACACTGTTTGCACTGTCTCCCCATCTATTTCCCAAGAAGTGATGGGACCAGATGCCATGATCTTCATTTTCTGAATGTTGAGTTTTAAGCCGAATTTTTCACTCTCCACTTTCACTTTCATCAAGAGGCTTTTTAGTTCCTCTTCACTTTCTGCCATCAGGGTGGTGTCATCTGCATATCTGAGGTTATTGATATTTCTCCTGGCAATGTTGATTCCAGCCTGTGTTTCTTCCAGTCCAGCATTTCTCATGATGTACTCTGCATAGAAGTTAAATAAACAGGGTGACAATATATAGCCTTGACGTACTCCTTTTCCTATTTGGAATCAGTTCATTGTTCCATGTCCAGTTCTAACTGTTGCTTCCTGATCTGCATACAGATTTCTCAAGAGGCAGGTCAGGTGGTCTGGTATTCCCATCTCTTTCAGAATTTTCCACAGTTGATTGTGATCCACACAGTCAAAGGCTTTGGCATAGTCAATAAAGCAGAAATAGATGTCTTTCTGGAACTCTCTTGCTTTTTCCATGATAAAGCAGATGTTGGCAATTTGATCTCTGGTTCCTCTGCATTTTCTAAAACCAGCTTGAACATCAGGAAATTCACAGTTCACATATTGCTGAAGCCTGGCTTGGAGAATTTTGAGCATTACTTTACTAGCGTGTGAGACGAGTGCAATTGTGCGGTAGTTTGAGCATTCTTTGGCATTGCCTTTCTTTGGGATTGGAATGAAAACTGACCTTTTCCAGTCCTGTGGCCACTGCTGAGTTTTCCAAACTTGCTGGCATATTGAGTGCAGCACTTTCACAGCATCATCTTTCAGGATTTGGAATAGCTCAACTGGAATTCCATCACCTCCACTAGCTTTGTTTGTAGTGATGCTTTCTAAGGCCCACTTGACTTCACATTCCAGGATGTCTGGCTCTAGGTCAATGATCACACCATCATGATTATCTGGGTGGTGAAGATCTTTTTTGTACAGTTCTTCTGTGTATTCTTGCCACCTCTTCTTAATATCTTCTGCTTCTGTTAGGTCCACACCATCTCTGTCCTTTATCGAGCACATCTTCGCATGAAATGTTCCCTTGGTATCTCTGATTTTCATGAAGAGATCTCTAGTCTTTCCCATTCTGTTGTTTTCCCTTATTTCTTTGCATTGATCACTGAGGAAAGCTTTCTTATCTCTTCTTGCTATTCTTTGGAACTCTGCATTCAGATGCTTATATCTTTCCTTTTCTCCTTTGCTTTTTGCTTCTCTTCTTTTCACAGCTATTTGTAAGGCCTCCTCAGACAGCCATTTTGCTTTTTTGCATTTCTTTTCCATGGGGATGGTCTTGATCCCTGTCTCCTGTACAATGTCACGAACCTCATTTCATAGTTCATCAGGCACTCTATCAGATCTAGGCCCTTAAATCTATTTCTCACTTCCACTGTATAATCGTTAGGGATTTCATTTAGGCCTTACCTGAATGGTCTAGTCATTTTCCCTACTTTCTTCAGTTTAAGTCTGAATTTGGCAATAAGGAGTTCATGATCTGAGCCACAGTCAGCTCCTGGTCTTGTTTTTGTTGACTGTATAGAGCTTCTCCATCTTTGGTTGCAAAGACTATAATCAATCTGATTTCGGTGTGGACCATCTGGTGATGTCCATGTATAGAGTCTTCTCTTGTGTTTTTGGAAGAGGGTGTTTGCTATGACCAGTGCATTTTCTTGGCAAAACTCTAATAGTCTTTGCCCTGCTTCATTCCGTATTCTAAGGCCAAACTTTCCTGTTACTCCAGGTGTTTCTTGACTTCCTAGTTTTGCATTCCAGTCCCCTATAAAGAAAAGGACATCTTTTTGGGGTGTTAGTTCTAAAAGCTCTTGTAGGTCTTCATAGAACCGTTCAAGGGGGAAAAAGAGAGGTAAGAAGGATACACTGGGAGACTGGACTGACATATACACACCACTATACATAAAAAAGAAAAGTGACAGTGCAGTCGTTCAGTCACGTTTGACTCTCTGCAACTCCATGGACTTATAGCCTGCTAGGCTCCTTCGTCCATGGGATTCTGCAGGCAAGAATACTGGAGTGGGCTGCCATTTCCTTCTCCAGGGATCTTCCCAACACAGGGATCGAAGCTGGGTACCCACACTGCAGGCATACTCTTTACCTTCTAAACCACCATAAAACAGATAACTAATAAGAACCTACTGTATAGCACAGGGAGCTCTACTCAAAACTCTGTAATGACCAACAAAGGACTAAAATCTAGAAGAGTGGATATAACTAATTCACTTCATTTTACAGCAGAAACTAACACAACATTGTAAATCAAGTACACTGTAATAAACATTAAACTTAAAAAATTATAGAAAAAGAGAACTTTCTATTTCTAGTAATAATGACTAGGTACATCACACCAATCTTCTGACTGAGGAAACCTGAAAAACTGGGCTAAATTTTAAAAAGACAAGTCTGCTTATAGACATAAGGCAGTAAAGAACATCAGTCCAAAATTCAGGAAACGACATTCCAGAGAAGTGTGGTATATAGGCTTTCCTGCCTCTGGAGGCATCTGTTAATTCCAAATTAGTGACTTTGATGCTGAGAATCTAAACAAAACTTTGCCAGCATCATTGAGCTTGTTGTTGTTTAGTCGCTAAATCGTGTCCAACTCTTTGTGACTCCATGGACTGCAGCCTTGCCAGGCTCCTCTGTCCATGGGATTTCCCAGGAAAGAACAGTGGAGTGGGTTGCCGTTTTTTCTCCAGGGGATTTTTCTGACCCCGGTATCAAACTCACATCTTCTGCACAGTCAGGCAGATTCTTTACTACTGAGCCGTCAGGAAAGTCTATCACTGAGTTAGCCAGAAAAAAAAAATGATATGCAGAGCCACCTCCAAACTTTGAACTGGTATGCCAATCTTGGAGCAAGAATGACGGGCATTAAATGAAGTTCAGCTTCTAATCTTAATCCTTAAAAGTAGATAAAGAAACCTTAGATTTATAATGCCCCTATATTTTTGCCAAAATTAAATGACTTATAAATCCTCTGTCACAGAAGATTGCTATCATTCTATTAAAAGGCCCCAAAATATTTCTAGTTCCCAATTAAAAAAAAAAAGAGAGAAAAACCCAAAAAAATAACACATAACTGAAAAGCAAATGAAGCATGACCCAAAGGGATCTAGATAATTAAGTTATCAGACACAGAGTTTTAAATAACTGTGCTGAAGAGTAAGACTGAGAACTCTGGCAGAGAGCCTGAAACTAGAAAGAAAACCAAACTGACTTCTACAACTAACAAGCAAAAGAACCTAAACCAACTCAGTTGACGAGCTTGATGCATATGAGATATAGCTTTAGAGAGAATTAATGAAGTAGGAAATAGCTCAGAAATACAATTTTAAAAACACACACAGGAATATGATAATGAAAATACAGGAAAGGGCATAACAAACAGGGGATGCAAGATAAGAAGGTCTAATACATGTAAACTGGAGTCCCAAAAGAAGAGAAGACAACAGGACAGGAACACTATGTGAAGTGATATGGGATGAGAATTTTACAAAACTTTATGAAAGCTCCTCAACAGTGCTGTTCAAGAAAACTTTCAGCAACGACGGATATGCCATCCACTGCCAATAAGGCAGCCAATAACCACATGTGGCTACTGAGAACCTGAAATGTGAATAAATGGATTTTTAACTAATAGTTAATGTTTAACGTGAACATGAAGTCGCTCAGTCATGTCCGACTCTTTGCGACCCCATGGACTGTAGCCTACCAGGCTCCTCTGTCCATGGGATTTTCCAGGCAATAGTACTGGAGTGGATTGCCATTTCCTTCTCCAAGGGATCTTCCCAACCCAGGGATCGAACCCGAGTCTCCAGCATCGTAGACAGACGCTTTACCGTCTGAGCCACCAGGGAAGTCTAGTTAATGTTTAACTACTGATAACCAGTTCAACTAATGACAATTAAACAGCCACACATGGCTAGTGGCACTGGATAGTGCAGTCCCAAGTCACAGACCTAAGAAGTCATACAAACCCCAAGGAGAACGAGAGAGTGTACCTGGATATATCACAGTAAAACTGCTTGAAAACCAAAAATAAACCCCCCAAAACCTGAGGGGCAAAGAGACTACAAGCAGGATTCCATCAAAGCAGCAACAACCAGACTGACAGTTGATCTCTGAACACAAACAATGGAAACCAGGTCTCAATGGTGAAACACTCAACGTGCTAAATGAAAATACTGGGGTAGCCAAAAAGCTCCTTTAGGTTTTTAAGTAAAAATAAAAGACATATTTTTCACTTTCACCAAGAACTTTATTGAACAACACATTTAACAACATTCACTGTTTTGTTCTGCTACCTTCTGCCATTTTTGAGGCAACTTAATAATTCATCTTCCCTAAACTTTTTATCTTTTTGAGCAAAGAACTGTTTCATGTGCCTTTTACAATCTTCCATTAAGAAAATTCTGTAAATATCAAAATAAATGAACATCCAAAGGTGCAATATCTGGTCAATATGGTGGATGAATCAGAACTTCTCAGTCAGCCTGTAACACGTTTTGTCTGGTCATCATCTTGCGTTATTCTGATAGAAGATTATGCATTTTCTGTTGACTAATTCCAGACACTTTTTGTTGAGTGCTGCTTTCAGTTTGCCTAATTGGGAGCAGTACTTGTTGGAATTAAACATTTGGTTTTCCTGAAAGAGCTCATAATAGAGTCCTCCCTTCCAATCCTACCATATACACAACACCACCTTCAAGACCAGTCTTCACTGTGGTTGGTGGAGATTCATTTTGCCTGCCCCACGATCTCTTCCATTTCACATTTTTGTACAGCTTCCACTTTCAGCATCTCTCACAATTTGTTTTAAAACTAGAACATTTTTGTTATGTTTAAGTTGAGAATCACAAGCACAAATATGGTCAAGGAGGTTCCTGTTCCTCCACCCCCTTAACTTATGTGGAACCCAAACATCAAAGGGATTAACATAACCAAGCTGGTGCAAATGATTTTCAATGATTGATTTGAATGTTTTGAGTCTGTTGGCTATTCTAGCATGGTATAACATTGACTGTTCTCAATTAATGTCCCAATTTGATCACTATCAACTTTAACTGGTCCACTCAATGGAGGAGCATCATCAAGCAAGAAATCTCTGGCACAAAAGTCTGCAAACCACTTTTGATGTGCTCCATCAGTCACACCACCTTCTCCATACACTACACAAATCTTTTTTTCAGTGTTGCATTTTCACCTTTCTTTAAATATAAAGCACAACATGCCAAAAATGTTGTCTTTCTTCCATCTTTAATACTAAAAAGGCTATGCAAAAATTCACCAATTTTGATAAGGCTTTTTTAAAAAATGAGTGCTGACAGCACAGCTGTTACAACACAATCTAACAAACTTGCTACTAGAACCACTGTACAGCAAACACCAAACAAACTTTTTGGCCAAACCAACTAACTCCTTACCTAGATTCCCCATGTCCAGCCAAAAAAACAACAAACAAAAACACTTTCAAGAACAAACATGGAAAAAAGACATTATCAGACAAGCAATCCCAAACAGTTCCTCACCAGACTCCAAAATTATAAAAGAGTATTCTTTAGGAAAACAGAAAATCAATTCAGCTTAAAAAAAAGTAAACACATAGAAAATAAAAACTCAACATAACTATATAAAACACTAATATCTTTTGGGTGCTCAAAAGCGTACATGAACTAAACTACAGAGCAGTAAACAGCATATAATCCACAAGAGGGAAGGGCACAGTTAATATCTTCTGAAGTCGCTATGCTGATGAAGAAGAAAATGTACTGAGACATATTATACTTTAACAAATCAAGAAAGCATTTTCAATTTCTAAGACAACCACTTAAATACATAAACCACCAAGAATCAGCCAACCAATAAACAAACAAAGAAAAACAGATTAGGATATTATTAAGCCAATTGTGGAAGATAACTTTGCCCTTCCAATGCATGGAGCATGACTCTGTTCCTTGGTCAAGGAATTAATATCTCAGAGTGACATGGCCAAAATATTCATCATCATCATCATTCAAAGGCAGAAAAGGAGAATGAAAGAAAGTTCAAAGAAACAGTATAACTAGAAATCACTTATTTAATAGATAATATTATTAAATAATATTTAAATAAACATATCTATTCAATATATAAGTTAAATATCTATTTAAACAAATATATCAGTAAGTATAATTAATGTAAACTTACTAAATGTTCCAATTAAAACATAAACATGGTCAAACCCATTTTTTAAAAACTTATGCTACTTACAAGAGACTTACAATTTCTATAACCAAAAGTTGCAAATAATAGGATAGAAAAAGGTATTCCATGCAAACATTTAAGACCTGAAGCAACATTATCTGTCATAACACTAGACTGTTGTTTAGTCGCTAAGTCATGTACAACTTTTTTGTGACCCCATGGACTGTAGCACAGCAGGTTCCTCTAGCCATGGGATTTCCTAGGCAAGAATCCTGGACTCGGTTCCCATTTCCATCTCCAGTGGATCTTACCAACCCAGGGATCGAACCCATGTCTCCTGCACTGGCAGACCGATTTGTTACCACTGACCCACCAGGGAAACCCCTTAATACTCTATTAGGAAATATGCATTATTATTGTTATCAGACATTTTGTGTTAATAAAAGGTTTGTTTTAGCAGGGAGAAACAAAAATGCTTAATTTCTAAGCACCTATATAACATATTTTAAATATATAAAGCAAAAATGACAGAAACTACACAGAGAAACAGACAAAGCTACAACAGTATTTTGAACATTTTAATAAACTTTTCTCTGAATAAGAGCAAATTCAAAAAGTAATGATAACCACTTTAAAAAGAAACAAACTGGATATAACTGATACACATATTACATGATATCTAATAACCATAGCCAATAAAAAAAAAATCTTAGCCCTATTCAAGGAATATTTACCAAGACAGACTATATGTCTGCCATAAAGTAAGTCTCAAATTTTAAAGAATTGAAATCTTATAGATTTACTTCTTACTATGGTGGAGTTAAGATAGAAATTAGTAAGAAAAAAACATTTAGAAATACCTCATATTTAAAAATTAAGCAAGATACTTCTGAATAAACCATAGCCCAGTGAACAAAACTAAAAGACGGTTCCATGAAAAGGCATAAACTGGTAAGATGGGTCAAGAAGAGAGATAAGACACAGACAGAGACCATCTGGAATGAAAAAAAGGACATCACAATAGACTCTAGACAAAGAAAGATCACAAGAGTATTATTTACAATTTTATGCAGACACATTTGAAATTTTACATAAAATGAAGGGATTCCTAGAAGAAGACACAATTTACCAAAACTGACGTGAAAATTAAAATTCTAAAGAGCATTATGACATTATAGAAACTGAAGCCATCTACTTAAAATTTCACAGAGAAAATTCCAAGCCTAGAATGCTTCAGTGAATTCTACCAAGTATTTTAATGATGCTCTAACACCATTCTTACACAAATTACTTGAGAAAATGGTAAAACAAAAGGTACTTCCCAACTCATTTTTATGAAGTCAATGTTACCTTGACAAACCTAACATTTTCAGAAATGAAGATTAAGCCTGAATGAATCCAAGAAAAAAGATAATGCTTTAAGGAAATAAGAAAAAGGAGCAATAGTTCTGAAATCAAAAGAAATGAAGAGATTAAAAGGATAAGACAAAGCAACTACTTCATGAGGTAACAGGGATCCAACATTCAAAAAACAAAAGTCTTTAAAGAGCACTACCATATCAGAATAAATAGTAAAAACCACAATTCAAGAAAGCTTTCTTAAAAATTAAAAAAAAAAAAAAACAAAAAACTGCTTACTGAAAGAGCACCATGTACGCTTAAGAATTCAGCCCAGAAAGCCAACATCTAATTTTCAAAGGCAATAGTTTATGCCACAAGAAAACAGAGTAACATATTCCAGATAATCAAGGTAGGAAAATATAAGGTGTCTTATAGTCAGTATAATTTATTTTTAGCACATGAAAAACACAAACTGTTTACAGCTCCCATGAGCTGTCCCAAAATCTAGAGAACAAATTTCTAAGAAGTAATAGACCTATCTCATTCATGAACATAGGTGAAAAATATTAAACAAAGATCAGTAAATTAATTTGTAGAAAAATAAGAGCTCAAAATTACATTGGGTTTAGTCCAGGAAAACAAGGTTGGTTTAACACTTCAAGAACAATAAAATAATATCCATCACATTAAAAAAAAAAACTTGGAAAATAATTAGATTGTCCAAAAAGAGGCAGAAAAAGCATCTGATAAAATTTAATATCCATTTGTGATTTAAACAAACAACAACAACAAAACTAGTAACTAGTAATAGAAAGGAATTTCCTTGATCTGAAAAAGGGCAGATCCAAAATACCCATATAATAAATTGTGAAATACTGAAAAATTCTCCCCCTACTTCTAAAATTATTAACAATACAAGTATTCCCATGATAACCAATCTATTCAACACCTTACTAGAAATCATAGTCACCACAAGGCTGTAAAAAACAAATACATATAAGGATTGGAAAAGATGAAATGAAATTATCATTCATAGGCCATATGTTTACAGAAAACAAATCTAGCTAAGATAAATTATCAGAATTATAACCAAAGTTGGTGGTTATCAAGTCAAATGCAAAAATTAACTGAATTTCCACATATCATCAATAAACAAAAAAATAATAAAACTAAAATAGGTATCTTATTTATAATAACATCAAAAAGTAAAAATACCTAGAAAAGCAACAGTAATTATGCAAGTGTATTACAGAGAAAACTATAAAACATTAAAATGATGGCAGGAATACACTATAGGCATAAATTATTCTGTTCAGTCACTAACCTGTGTCCCACTGTCTGAAACCCCATGGACTGCAGCACACTAGGCTTCCCTGTGCTTCACTATCTCCTGGAGTTTGCTCAAACTCATGTCCATTGAATCAGTGATGCTTATCTAACCATCTCAACCTCTGCCACCCACTTCTCTTGCCTGCACTTTTTCCAGCATCAAAGTGGAATGAGTCAGCTTTTCACACGAGGTGGCCAAAGTACAGGAGCTTTAGCATCAGTCCTTCCAATCAATACTCAGGACTGATTTCCTTTAGGATTGACTAGTTTGATCTCCATGCTGTCCAAGTGACTCTCAAGAGTCTTCTCCAGCACGATTCTAAAGCATCAATTCTTTGGTGCTCAGTCTTCTTTATGGTCCAACGCTCATATCTGTACATGTCTACTAGAAAAACTTTAGCTTTGACTATACGAACTTTGGCTGGCAAATTGAGGTCTCTGTTTTTTAATACACTATCTAGGTTTGTCATAGCTTTCACCAAGGAGCAAGTGTCGTTTTAATTTCATGGCTGCAGTCACATCTGCAGTGATTTGGGCACCCAGGAAAATAAAACTTGACACTGTTTCCACATTTTCCCCCATCTATTTGCCATGAATGATGGGACTGGATGCCATGATCTTAGTTTTTGGAACAGAATTTTAAACTAACTTTTTCACTCTCCTCTTTCACCTTCAATCAAAAGGCTCTTTAATTCCTCTTCACTCTCTGCCATTAGAGTGGTATCATCTGCATATCTGAGATTGCTGATGTTTCTCACAACAATCTTGATTCCAGCTTGGGATTCATCCAGCCTGGCATTTCGCATGATGTACTCGGCATAGAAGTTATGCATACATAACTTCTGAACATTCTCTGAACATTCTCTGGCATTGCCCTTTGTAACAACTCATTATTGTAAAGATATAATCAATATATTCAGTGTTATCTCAATGAAAGTCCCAACAGATGGGTGTTTAATTTTTTAACTTAGCCAAAAACAGCCAAAACAATTTTGAAGAAAATCTAAAATAAAGTGTTCACTGCTGTCCTAACAAGTTAACTATACACTTATCAGCTTAAAGCACCCATTTATTATCTCCAAGTTCTATGGGTAAGATATCTTGGCACATCACAGCTCAGCTGGTTCTCTCCTTTGAGTGTCACAAGAATGAATCAAGGTATCAGCCAAGCTGTGTCCCTGTCCAGACACTCTAGGAGAGAATATATTTCCAGGTTTGTTTAGGATGGTCCAGGATGACAACAATCAGTGTGAAGCAGTTGCAGGACAGAGGCCCCCATCTCACTGCTACCCCTCAAGTGGGGTTTGGTCTCAGTTTCTAGAGACTGCCTACACTCCCTGACCCATGGTCACACCCTTTCAAAGGCAGTAACAGCAGGTTAAGTCCTATTCAATGCTTCTGAGTAAATCCCTCTGATCTTTCCTTCTGCCCCTTCTCTTTTGCTTCCCTCTTCTGCCTTCTTTGCTTCTGACTCTTCTATTTTTAAGGGCTTGTCTGATTATACAGGACCCAACCAAATAATCCAAAATAATCTATTTTAAGGTCTGTTGATTAGTAGCTTTAATTACACCTGCAAAATCCCTTCACAGCACTTCCTAGATTTAGCAGTTCATTGAATAATTGAAATGGACATGTTGGGAAAATATCTTTAAAATTCCACCTATCAAAAAGCAGGAAAAGTATTTTATTGAATATCAACCTAATTATAAAACTATAGTTATAAGAAAACATGATACCAGCACACACACACAAAAAAGACAAACATAATATAGAATATAAAGCCTAGACACAGACCTGTTGCTGGGCATAGACACTTGACTTACAAAAAAAGGAAAGCAGTGTGAAAGAACAATTCTTTTCAATAAATTGTGCTCGGATATCAGGACAGTCACAGGGAAATGAAAACTATTCCAATCCAACACCACACAGAAAAAAATCAACTTCCGAATGATTACAGACCTTAATGTGAAAAGCCATAACAAAAAAGCTTCTGAAAGATAACACGGGAGAGTGAGACTTCAAGAATAGTGGCATGATGAGCTAGGTGGACCATTTTTCTAGTAAAACATTACTTTGGCAACAAAAGTCCGTCTAGTCAAAGCTATGGTTTTTCCAGTAGTCATGTATAAGATGTGAGAGTTGGACCATAAAGAAAGCTGAAGGCCAAAGAATTGATGTTTCTGAACTGTGGTGTTGGAGAAGACCTTGAGAGGCCCCTGGACTGAAAGGAGATCCAACCAGTCCATCCTAAAGGAAATCAGTCCCGAACATTCATTGGAAGGACTGATGCTGAAGCTGAAACTCCAATACTTTGGCCACTTGATGTGAAGAACTGACTCACTGGAAAAGACCCTGATGCTGGGAAAGATTGAAGGTGGGAGAAGGAAACAACAGAGGATAAGATGGTTGGAAGGCATCACCAACTCAATGGACATGAGTTTGAACAAGTTCTGGGAGTTGTTGATGGACAGGCAAGCCTGGTGTGCTGCAGTCCATGGGGTTGCAAAGCGTCGGACATGACTGAGTGACTGAACTGACTAAACTGGTAGAAAGAAAATTTTTAAAGTCAACCATTTAATGTCTCTGAAAATTGTCTCAAGGGCATATAGCAAATAAAAAAAGAACATTTATTCAAGAAAACACTAAACAGAGGTGAGAACAGCAAGTATCCATGACATATGAGCCATAAACCACTTCCAATTACACCCCACAACTCAGGATAACTCCGATGGTCTACACCAAACAGGTGCTGCAGGAGCTCCCACATTCCAGCCTAGGAATGAATTTCACCCTTGGAGGGGAACGCTGCTGGCATCTCCCACCTGCCCCACTCCCCTACCTGCATGCTGCAGAAACTCTTATGCCAGGCAGGCCCGCATGAGAAGAGTAAAAGAGTCCCTTCACCAACCAGCACCCAGAAAAGCTCTTTTTCCGGTGTAGTAAGCCAAAAGTATTAAGTTCCAATTGCACTTCTAAAACAGAGGTTCTTTACCAGAAGGGGCAAGTTAAAAGTACGTGCTCTACTCTGAGAGCAGTGTCCCTTCAAAGTGAAGTGATCTCTTTGCCTCTGACCCTAATTTCACTAAGGCAAGGTAGAGGGTCCTCCCAGGGGAAAAGGTAGACAGTTAAGAACAGAAAGCTCTGTCCTCCACCTAATGGAATTACTTTACTTGCAATAGACTGTGGGAAAATTCATTTTAAAGGGCAACGTCCAAAACTATGGAAATCTTGGGAGAGAATAACTAAAAGAAAGCTGGTAGTTCCATGACAGTAGTAGTAACATGCAAAACTGCAAACCAGCTAAAAGTTTAATGGAGGGAACTAGACAAAGAAAAAGGCAGGGAGATTCCTCAGGGTAATAAGCACAAGTCTCAAAGGCTGGCAACTTAGCAAACTTGTTAGCTTCTATAGAGATCTGACTTACTGCGATCAGACTATGAAGCAATTTATGCCCTGGGATATTGGTGAAAACAATAGAGCAGTCAGTTAGCAGTTAGTGGAGGATGACAGCTAGGTGTGACAGCTATAGAGGCAGACCAGCCGAAAGCTTATGTGGAGATCAGGGAAAGAGGCAAACAGAACAAGATGAAAACCAGTCATGCTGGCAGACTGCACATGACTTTGAGAGGGTTCAGATGTTGGATTCATCAGACAAAGAGTTCAAAGCAGCTATTATAAATATATTAAAAGAACTAAAGAAAATCATGTTTAAATAATTCAGTTCAGTTCAGTCACTCAGTTGTGTCCAACTCTTTGCGACTCCATGAATTGCAGCACGCCAGGCCTCCCTGTTCATCACCAGCTCCCCGAGTTCACTCAAACTCATGTTCATCGAGTCGGTGATGCCATCCAGCCATCTCATCCTCTGTCGTCCCCTTCTCCTCCTGTCCCCAATCCCTACCAGCATCAGAGTCTTTTCCAATGAGTCAACTCTTTGCATGAGGTGGCCAAAGTACTGGAGTTTCAGCTTTAGCATCAGTCCTTCCAAAGAACACCTAGGACTGATCTCCCTTAGAATAGACTGGTTGGATCTCCTTGCACTCCAAGGGACTCTTGTCAAGAGTCTTCTTCAACATCACAGGTCAAAAGCACCAATTCTTCAGTGCTCAGCTTTCTTCACAGTCCAACTCTCACATCCATACATGACCACTGGAAAAACCATAGCCTTGACTAGACATGGTCCACTGGAGAAGGGAATGGCAAAGCACTTCAGTATTCTTCCCTTGAGAAGCCCATGAACAGTATGAAAAGGCAAAATGATACGATACTGGAAGAGGAACTCCCCAGGTCAGTAGGTGCCCAATATGCTACACGAAATCAGTGGAGAAATAACTCCAGAAAGAATGAAGGGATGGAGCCAAAGCAAAAACAATACCAGTTGTGGATGTGACTGGTGATAGAAGCAAGGTCCAATGCTGTAAAGACCAATATTGCATAGTAACCTGGTATGTTAGGTCCATGAATCAAGGCAAATTGGAAGTAGTCAAACAGGAAATGGCAAGAGTGAACATCGACATTCTAGGAATCAGCAAGCTAAAATGGACTGGAATGGGTGAATTTAACTCAGATGACCATTATATCTACTACTGTGGGCAGGAATCCCTTAGAAGAAATGGAGTGACCATCATGGTCAACAAGAGAGTCCAAAATGCAGTACTTGGATGCAATCTCAAAAACGACAGAATGATCTCTCTTCACTTCCAAGGCAAACCATTCAATATCACGGTAATCCAAGCCTTTGCCCCAACCAGTAACGCTGAACAAGCTGAAGTTTAAATAATTAAAGGAAGGTATTACTATAAGGACTCGTCAAATACAGAATATGAATGAAAAATAAGGATTATAAAAAATAATCAAATGAGAAAACATGTATGCTAATAAAGAGAACACAACTGCATATTTCTTCTCTCACCTAATTTTAAAAGCAACTACACAAAAAATAAATTAAATAAAAGCAACTACACATACAACATATATGCAAATGCATTGAGATATAACATACAGAATATGCAATATATCTGACAATAATAGCACAAAGGACAGTTGGAAAAAAATTACTGAAGTAAGGAAATAACATCATATGTTATGAATCAAATCTACATGAGGAAATAGGGACCAGAAATAATAAGGTTAGTACAAAAATTATATGTTTTCTTATCTCAGTTTCTTTAAAAAGACTTTAAATTACATAAAGTAATTGTAACAATTTATTCTGGAGTTTATATCTACTACCGTGGGCAAGAATCCCTTAGAAGAAATGGAGTAGCGATCATAGTTAATAAAATTGAGTCCAAAATGCACTACCTGGATGCAATCTCAAAAATGACAGAATGATCTCTATTCACCTCCAAGGCAAACCATTCAATATCATAGTAATCCAAGTCTATGCCCCAACGAGTAATGCTGAAGAAGCTGAAGTTGAACAGTTCTGTGAAGACCTACAAGACTTTCTAGAACTAACACTCAAAAAGGATGTGCTTTTCAATATAGGGGACTGGAATGCAAAAGTAGGAAGTCAAGAAATACCTGGAGTAACAGGCAAATTTGGTCTTGGAGACGGAATGAACCAGGGCAAAGGCTAATAGAGTTTTGCCAAGAAAATGCACTGGTCATAGCAAACACCCTCTTCCAACAACACAAGAGAAGACTTTACACATGGACATCACCAGATGGTCAACTGGTCAACACTGAAATCAGATTGATTATATATTCTTTGCAGCCAAAGATGGGGAAGCTCTATACAGTCAGCAAAAACAAGACTGGTAGCTTGACTGTGGCTCGGATCATGAACTCCTTATTGCCAGATTCAGACAAATTGAAGAAAATGGGGAAAACAACTAGACCATTCAGGTATGACCTAAATCAAATCTCTAACAATTATACAGTGGAAGTGACAAATAGATTTAAGGGACTAGATCTGATAGAGTGCTTGATGAACAATGGACAGAGGTTCGTGACACTATATAGGAGACAGGGAGCAAGATCATCCCCAAGAAAAAGAAATGCAAAAAAGCGAAATGGCTCTCTGAGGAGGTCTTACAAATAGCTGTGAAAAGCAGAGATGCAAAAAACAAAGGAGAAAAGGAAAGATATACCCATTTGAATGCCGAGTTTCAAAGGATAGCAAGGAGAGATTAGAAAGCCTTCCTCAGTGATCAGTGCAAAGAAATAGAGGAAAACAATACAATGAGAAGACTAGAGATCTCTTCAAGAAAGTTCCCTTGGAACATTTCATGCAAAGATGGGCTCAATAAAGGACAGAAATGGTATGGACCTAACAGAAGCAGAAGATATTAAGAAGAGGTGGCAAGAATACACAGAAGAACTGTACAAAAAAGATCTTCACCACCCAGATAATCATGATGGTGTGATCACTCACCTAGAGCCAGACATCCTGGAATGTGAAGTTAAGTGGGCCTTAGGAAGCATCACTACAAAGCTAGTGGAGGTGATGGAATTCCAGTTGAGCTATTTCAAATCCTGAAAGATGATGCTGTGAAAGTGCTGCACTCAATATGCCAGCAAATTTGGAAAACTCAGCAGTGGCCACAGGACTGGAAAAGGTCAGTGTTCATTCCAATCCCAAAGAAAGGCAATGCCAAAGAATGCTCAAACTACCACACAATTGCACTCATCTCACACACTAGCAAAGTAATGCTCAAAATTCTCCAAGCTAGGCTTCAGCAATATGTGAACTGTGAACTTCCAGATGTTTAAGCTGGTTTTAGAAAAGGCAGAGAAGCCAAAGATCAAATTGCCAACATCCGCTGGATCATCAAAAAAGCAAGAGAGTTCCAGAAAAACATCTATTTCTGCTTTATTGACTATGCAGATCACAATAAATTGTGGAAAATTCTGAAAGAGATGGGAATACAAGACCACCTGACCTTACTCTTAAGAAATCTGTATGCGGGTCAGGAAGCAATAGTTAGAATTGGACATGGAACAACAGACTGGCTGCAAATAGGAAAAGGAGTACGTCAAGGCTGTATACTGTCACTCTGCTTATTTAACTTATAGGCAGAGTACATCATGAGAAATGCGGGGCTGGAAGAAGCACAAGCTGGAATCAAAGATTGCCGGGAGAAATATCAATAACCTCAGATATGCAGATGACACCACCCTTATGGCAGAAAGTGAAGAAGAACTAAAGAGCCTCTTGATGAAAGTGAAAGAGGAGAGTGAAAAAGTTGGCTTAAAAGCTCAACATTCAGAAAACAAAGATCATGGCATATGGTCCCATCACTTCATGGCGGATAGATGGGGAAACAGTGGCAGACTTTATTTTTGGGGGCTCCAAAATCACTGCAGATGGTGACTGCAGCCATGAAATTAAAAGACACTTGATTCTTGGAAGAGAAGTTCAGACTAACCTAGACAGCATATTAAAAAATCAGAGAGGTACCATTTCATGCCAGTCAGAATGGCTGTGATCCAAAAGTCTACAAGCAATAAATGCTGGAGATGGTGTGGAGAAAAGGGAACCCTCTTACACTGTTGGTGGGAATGCAAACTAGAACAGCCACTATGGAGAACAGTGTGGAGATTCCTTAAAAAACTGGAAATAGAACTGCCTTATGACCCAGCAATCACACTGCTGGGCATACACACCGAGGAAACCAGAATTGAAAGAGACACATGTACCCCAATGTTCACTGCAGCACTGTTTATAACAGCCAGGACATGCAAGCAACCTAGATGTCCATCAGCAGATGAATGGGTAAGAAAGCTGTGGTACATATACACAATGGAGTATTGCCCAGCCATTAAAAAGAATGCATTTGAATCAGTTCTAATGAGGTGGATGAAACTGGAGTCTATTATACAGAGTGAAGTAAGCCAGAAAGAAAAACACCAATACAGTATACTAACGCATATATATGGAATTTAGAAAGATGGTAATGATAACCCTGTGAGACAGCAAAAGAGACAGAGATGTACAGAACAGTCTTTTGGACTCTGTGGGAGAGGGAGAGGGTGGAATGATTTGGGAGAATGGCATTGAAACATGTATAATATCATATATGAAATGAATCACCAGTCCAGGTTCGATGCAGGATACAGGATGCTCGGGGCTGGTGCACTGGGATGACCAAGAGGGATGGTACAGGGAGGGAGGGGTGGAGGGAGGTGGGAGGTGGGTTTGGGATGGGGAACACGTGTACACCCATGGCAGATTCATGTTGATGGATGGCAAAACCAATATAATATTGTAAAGTAATTAAACTCCAATTAAAATAAATAAATTTATATAAAAAATAAATAAATAAAATAAAAATCAGAGACATTACTTTGCCAACAAAGGTCTGTCTAGTCAAGGCTATGGTTTTTCGAGTAGTCATGTATGACTGTGAGAGTTGGACTGAAAGAAAGCTGAGCACTGAAGAATTGATGTTTTTGAACTGTGGTGTTGGAGAAGACTCTTGGGAGTCCCTTGGACTGCAAGGAGATCCAACCAATCCATCCTAAAGGAAATCAGTCCTGAATATCATTGGAAGGACTGACGCTGAAGCTGAAACTCCAATACTTCGGTCGCCTGATGCAAAGAGCTGATTCATTGGAAAAGACCCTGATGCTGGGAATAACTGAAGGCAGGAGAAGAAGGAGACGAAAGAGGATGAGATGGTGGATGGCATCACCAACTCAACGGGCAGGAGTTTGAGTAAACTCCCGGAGTTGGTGCTGGACAGGGAGACCTGGCATGGTACAGTCCCTGGGGTTACAAAGATTCAGACACAACTAAGCAACCGAACTGAACTGCACACAGCAACATGTATAACCAAAACAGAGGAGAATGGAGTAGAGCTATATAGGAGCAAAGTTTCTATATAATGTTGGAATTAAGTTAATGTAAATCTGAAGTCAATTCTGATAAGACTATAATGTAAACCTTTAAAGAGAATAACAAAAGAAGATAAAAGTCATAAAAGGAATTAAAATATTACCCTAGGAAATACTCAATGGAAAGAAAATAGTAATGCAGGTACAGAAGGACAGAGACATGAGACAGAGAAAACAAAATGCAAAATGGCAGACATAAATCCAACCACACCCAAAAAACGTTTACCCTGAATGCATTAAGCAATATAATCAAGAGGCAGGGACTGTAGGAGTCAATCAAAAAAGAACAAAATCAAATTAAATGCTGTCTACAGAAGACACACTTTAGATTCAAAAATACAAATAGGATAAAAATAAATGGATAGAAAAAGACACTATGTAAAGAACCACCACATAAAAACTGAAGCAGATACACTAACATCAGACAGCTTCTAAAATGGTTTTAGAAATGAAGAGGGACGTCTTATAACAATAAAAGGGTCAGTTCATCAGTAAGATAAAAAAAATTATAGACACAGAGGTTTCCCTCGTGGTTCAGTGGTTAAGAATCCACCTTGAAATGCAGGGGACACGGGTTCGATCCCTGGTCCGGGACGATTCCACACGCCACAGGGCAGCTAGGCCAGCCCATGCACCAGTTGCTGAGCCTGTGCTCAGGAACCCAAGAGCCACAACTACTGAGGCTGATATGCCAGGACTACTGAGGTGCACACACCCAGAGCCTGTGCTCTGCAACACAGGAGGCCACTGCAGAAGCAGCTCGCACACTGCAACTGGAGAGTGGGCCCAGTCTCTGCAGCTGGAGAGCCCATGCACAGCAATGAAGACCCAGTGCAACCAAAACAAATAAATAGACTTTTGTAAAAATCAATCAATCAATCAATCAATGGCATGTCCACAGACATTTTAAAAGAATTGTAAACATACATATGTACCTTATAACAGGGCTTCAAAATACATGAAACAAAACTGACAGAAACAAAGGGAGAAAAACACTATTCAACACTAGTTGGAATATTTCAACATTCCATCTTTAATAACAAACAGAACTAAGCAGAAGCATAACAAAGAAACATAAACACAATATACCAACTATACCTAACAGACATCTACAGAATATTCAACAGTAGAATACACGTTCTTCTAAAGTACACATGAAACACTAAGACAGAGCATATGCTAGGCCACAAAACAAGCATCAGCAAATTTAAAAGGACTGCAAGCACACATGTATGTCCTCTGACCAAAATGAAATGAAATTAGAAATCAGTTACAGAAGGAAATTTAGGAAATTCACAAATACAGGAAATTAACATACTCCTAAATGAATAGACCAGAAGAACAAATCAAAAGGAAAATCAGAGAACACTTGAGATGAGTAAAATCAAAAACACAACATATCAAAACTTAACAGGATCAATCAACTGCGTGCTTGCAGGGAAATTTACACTTCTAAATGTCCATATTAAGAAAAGAAAGGGAAAACATTTTGTATGAATTTGAGATACTTCTTAAATACAATAAGGGGGGGGGGGGGCAGGAGGCCACAGAAACCTCTGGGTGAGGTAATAAAAAAAAGAGTGCTTATCCAAAATAAAAAAAGAATTCCTTCAATTAATTTTAGTTTTTGTGAAGAGAACACAAAGGAAAACTGATCAAAAGATGTGAATAAGCACTTCACAAGAGATATTCAAAAGTCAACAAACTTATGAAAGAGTGGTAAACCTTTTAACTCACCAGGAAAATGAAAACCAAAAATACACCTCACATCAGAACACCAAAAATAAATAACAATCCAATTGTCAATGAGGATACAGAGCAATGGGAACTCTCATACACTGTTCATGGGAATGTGAATTGTTAAAACCACTCTGGGAAACTGGCAGTGTCTATTAATACTATATTAGGCCTATAATCGTAATCCATGGGGTCGCTAAGAGTCGGACACAACTGAGCGACTTCACTTTCACTTTTCACTTTCATGCACCGGAGAAGGAAATGGCAACCCACTCCAGTATTCTTGCCTGGAGAATCGCAGGGACGGAGCCTAGTAGGCTGCCGTCTCTGGGGTCGCACAGAATTAGACACGACTGAAGCAACTCAGCAGCAGCAGCAGCAGCAGGCCTATAATCCAGCAAATTTGCTATTAGGTCTAAACTCAATAGAAATTAATACTACATGAACAGACAGATACAAATATGTTCACACAGCATTATTAGTAATAATCAAGAAGTAGAAACAATCCACATCTATCAACAGATTGTATAAACAAACTATGGTAAATGAATACAAATAACAGAGCAATGAAAGTGAACTAAAGTTAAGGAATTAACATGGATTAACATCTCAAAAACATGTGAAGCAAAAGCAGCTACAAACAAAATACATATTGCCTAAATCCATTTATATTAAGTTCAAAATCAAGCAGATTAAGTCAGAATAATGCTTGGCGGGCTACAGCCCATGGGGTCGCAAAGAGTCAGACACGACTAAGTGACTAAGCACAGGATAGCTCTGGAGGAAGGGAGAAGGTAGTAAAGGACTGATGAGAGCAGAAGAGAGCTCTAAAATGCTGCCAGTGTTGTTCTTGACTGAGTGAGTGGTAGTTACACACACCATGGTTTACAGTAGCTCGCTGAGCATCAATTTGTCTGTGTGTGTTTTCTGTATTAATATTATTCTTCAATAATGAAAACTAAAGCACCACATAACATTAAAAAATAAAATCAATTGAATCATAGTAAAATTAGAGTGCTTGAACCTTAGACAGTAATAATTTTTTGAAGACTGAGCTTTTGATATAAATATTGAGTTCAATCTCACAAGCAATCAACACTTATCAACTGAAACAAGATGATACCATTTGAAAACAGTTAAAGTGGAGGAAACCTAGCCAATTCCCTTCTCTAGGGAATACTCTGTTCACACCTACTGATAGAAATACAATTACCTTCCTTCTCACTTTTCCTTTTTAAGAAACCTTCCTTTACAGTCCTAGAAAGGGTTGCTCTAGTATTCACAGAAATGTGCGACCATGGTTCCTGAATTTCCAGTTCAGTCCCCTGAAGTCTAGATCAGATCAGATCAGTCGCTCAGTCGTGTCCGACTCTTTGCGACCCCATGAACCGCAGCACGCCAGGCCTCCCTGTCCATCACCAGCTCCCGGAGGTCACCCAGACTCACACCCATCAAGTCAGTGATGCCATCCAGCCATCTCATCCTCTGTCGTCCCCTTCTCCTCCTGCCCTCAATCCCTCCCAGCATCAGAGTCTTCTCCAATGAGTCAACTCTTCGCATGAGGTGGCCAAAATACTGGAGTTTCAGCTTTAGCATCATTCCTTCCAAAGAAATTCCAGGATTGATCTCCTTCAGAATGGACTGGTTGGATCTTCTTGCAGTCCAAGGGACTCTCAAGAGTCTTCTCCAACACCACAGTTCAAAAGCATCAATTCTTCGGCGCTCAGCCTTCTTCACAGTCCAACTCTCACATCCATACATGACCACAGGAAAGACCATAGCCTTGACTAGGCGAACCTTTGTTGGCAAAGTGATGTCTCTGCTTTTCAATATGCTATCTAGGTTGGTCATAACTTTCCTTCCAAGGAGTAAGCGTCTTTTAATTTCATGGATGCAGTCACCATCTGCAGTGATTTTGGAGCCCAGAAAAACAAAGTCTGACACTGTTTCCACTGTTTCCCCATCTATTTCCCATGCAGTGATGGGACCAGATGCCATGATCTTCGTTTTCTGAATGTTGAGCTTTAAGCCAACCTTTTCACTCTCCACTTTCACTTTCATCAAGAGGCTTTTTAGCCCCTCTTCACTTTCTGCCATAAGAGTGGTGTCATCTGCATATCTGAGGTTATTGATATTTCTCCGGCAATCTTGATTCCAACTTCTGTTTCTTCCAGTCCAGCATTTCTCATGATGTACTCTGCATATAAGTTAAATAAACATGGTGACAATATGCAGCCTTGACGTACTCCTTTTCCTATTTGGAACCAGTCTGTTGTTCCATGACCAGTTCTAACTGTTGCTTCCTGACCTGCATACAGATTTCTTAAGAGGCAGATCAGGTGGTCTGGTATTCCCATCTCTTTCAGAATTTCTCACAGTTTATTGTGATCCACACAGTCAAAGGCTTTGGCATAGTCAATAAAGCAGAAATAGATGTTTTTCTGGAACTCTCTTGCTTTTTCCATGATCCAGCGGATGTTGGCAATTTGATCTCTGGTTCCTCTGCCTTTTCTAAATCCAGCTTGAACATCAGGAAGTTCACGGTTCACATATTGCTGAAGCCTGGCTTGGAGAATTTTGAGCATTACTTTACTAGCGTGTGAGATGAGTGCAATTGTTCAGTAGTTTGAGCACTCCTTGGCATTGCCTTTCTTTGGGATTGGGATGAAAACTGACCTTTTCCAATCTTGTGGCCACTGCTGAGTTTTCCAAATTTGCTGGCATATTGAGTGCAGCACTTTCACAGCATCATCATTCAGGACTTGGAATAGCTCCACTGGAATTCCATCACCTCCACTAGCTTTGTTCGTAGTGATGCTTTCTAAGGCCCATTTGACTTCACATTCCAAGATGTCTGGCTCTAGGTCAGTGATCACATCATCATGATTATCTAGGTCTTGAAGCTCTTTTTTGTACAGCTCTTCTGTGTATTCTTGCCACCTCTTCTTAATATCTTCTGCTTCTGTTAGGTCCACACCATCTCTGTCCTTTATCGTGCCCATCTTTGCATGAAATGTTCCTTTGGTATCTCTGATTTTCTTGAAGAGATCCCTAGTCTTTCCCATTCTGTTGTTTTCCTCTATTTCTTTGCATTGATCACTGAAGAAGGCTTTCTTATCTCTTCTTGCTATTCTTTGGAACTCTGCATTTAGATGTTTATATCTTTCCTTTTCTCCTTTGCTTTTCGCTTCTCTTCTTTTCACAGCTATTTGTAAGGCCTCTCCAGACAGCCATTTTGCTTTTTTGCATTTCTTTTCCATGGGGATGGTCTTGATCCCTGTCTCCTGTACAATGTCACGAACCTCATTCCATAGTTCATCAGGCACTCTATCTATCAGATCTAGGCCCTGCAACCTGAAGTCTAACTAGGTTCTAAGAGATACTCAGCCCTTTATCTTTCTAATAATAAATTTGTGTTGCTAAAGTTTGTTCCTAGAAACCAAATGACCAATGGATATAACACCGTGATATAGGATAAGTTACAACCATGTTATATAATAGTTCTATTTACATCAGAAGTTGAAAATTGGCAACTTACAGACTGTTTTATCTAATCCACAAAGTATTTTTTTTAAGTATAAATTACATGTTATGAATTACAGTCTTCCTCACTAGACTTTGGCCAAACTCCTAGGAGGCAAATACTGGGTTGCAATTCCCTTCTCCAGGAGATCTTCCCGACCCAGGGATCGAACCTGGGTCTCCCACATTGCAGGAAGATTCTTAACTATCTGAGCTACCATGGAAGCCCCATTATACAAGAGCTCTGTTTATATCAGAAGTTGAAAATTGGCAACTCATGAACTGTTTCATCTGACCCACAAACTGGTTTTTGTTTTCTTTAAGTATAAATTACATGTTATGAATTACAGTTTTCCTCACTAGACTTTGGCCACACTTCTAGGAGGCAAGGACTATTATCTTACGTATCTTTGTTTTTCCCAGTGCTAGGCTCTAGGTCCAAAAATACATGCAGAATGATTAAACAAACTATGCCAATAGGTTTCTACAAAATTCTAGAACTCTGACAACTGATTAATATCTGAGAAACTAAATAACAAACTTTAAAATCCTAGGGATTTTCCCTATTTTATTCAATAGGGAAAACGATAATGACAATACACATTAAATGATATTTTTAAAAATCATGCACTTTTGTCCAGTAAAACAAATCTTTAAAATGTAAAATAATCAAAGGAAGAAAAATTTTATGTAAAATAAATGCCACAATATTATATAGTGAAAAGAAATGAGATTAACAATTATAATTATCACTTAAAATCTGCCTCTGTCATACACAACCCTGCTAGAATTCTTCAACAAGCCATGGAGACAATCTATGTCAAGTGTGCTCTGGCCAAAAGATCTCAATGCAGATAGCTCCTGTTCCCAATTTTTAACATTTTAAAAAGGAGAAAATTTTTAATTCTAAAGTATCTTTGTATCTAAATATAATAGTAATAGTTAACATATCGGAGAAGGCAATGGCACCCCACTCCAGTACTCTTGCCTGGAAAATCCCATGGACAGAGGAGCCTGGTGGGCTACAGTCCATAGCGTCTCGAAGAGTCGGGACACGACTGAGAGACTTCACCTTCACTTTTCACTTTCATGCATTGGAGAAGGAAATGGCAACCCACTCCAGTGTTCTTGCCTGGAGAAGCCCAGGGACGGCGGAGCCTGGTGGGCTGCCATCTATGGGATCACACAGAGTCAGACACGACTGAAGCGACTTAGCAGCAGTAGCAGTTAACATATACTGACTGGTTCAGTTCAGTTCAGCCACTCAGTCATGTCCAACTCTTTGCAACCCCATGAATCGCAGCACGCCAGGCCTCCCTGTCCATCGAGTCAGTGATGCCATCCAGCCATCTCATCCTCTGTCATCCCCTTCTCCTCCTGCCCCCAATCCCTCCCAGCATCAGAGTCTTTTCCAATGAGTCAACTCTTTGCATGAGGTGGCCAAAGTACTGGAGTTTCAGCTTTAGCATCAGTCCTTCCAAAGAACACCTAGGACTGATCTCCCTTAGAATAGACTGGTTGGATCTCCTTGCAGTCCAAGGGACTCTCAAGAGTCTTCTTCAACACCACAGTTCAAAAGCATCAATTCTTTGGCACTCAGCTTTCTTCACAGTCCAACTTTCACATCCATACATGACCACTGGAAAAACCATAGCCCTGACTACATGGACCTTTGTTGGCAAAGTAATGTCTCTGCTTTTGAATATGCTATCTAGGTTGGTCATAACTTTCTTTCCATGCCACAAATTTCACATTTAATTCTCACAACCTTATGAAACAGTTAGCACTTCTTATTCCATCCTACAATCAAGAAAATCTAGGAATTCCCTGGCAATCCAGTGTAAACTCACTTCCACTGCATGGGGTATGGAGTGGATCCTGGCTGGAGGAACCAGGATCCTGAAAGCCTCAGCAACCTCATGGACTGCAGCATGCCAGGCTTCCCTGTCCTTCACTATCTCCTGGACTTTGTTCAAATTCATGTCCATTGAGTCAGTGATGCTATTTTACCATCTCATCCTCTGCCACCTCCTTCTCCTTTTGCCTTCTATCTTTCCCAGCATCAGGGTCTTTTCCAATGAATCAGCTCTTCATATCAGGTGGCCAAAGTATTGGAGATTCACCATCAGTCCTTCCAAAGAATATTCAGGGTTGATTTCCTTTAGCATTGACTGGTTTGATGTCCTTGCAGTCCAAGGGACTCTCAAGAGTTTTCTCCAACACCACAATTCTAAACCATCAGTTCTTCAGTGCTCAGCCTTCTTTATGGTCCAATTCTCACATCTGGACATGACTACTGGAAAAACCACAGCCTTGATTATATGGACCTTTACTGGCAAAGTGATGTCTGTGTTCTTTAATATGCTGTCTAGGTTGGTCATAGCTTTCCTTTCAAGGAGCAACCATCTTTCAATTTTAAAGATTTTTAAATAGTGAGAATGAAAAAATAATAATAAAGCATTTGATAAATTGGATTAGACATGTTCAGTGTGAGGCTCTCAATCCTTTTGTTTACTAGTTAGTCAGTTGCTCAGTCATGTCTGACTCTTTGCGACCCCATGGACTGTGGCTCACCAAGCTCCTCTGTCCATGGGATTCTCCAGGTAAGAATACTGGAGTAGGTTTCCATTTCCTTCTCCAGGGGATTTTCCTGACCCAGCGATCAAACCTGGGTCTCCTGTATTGGAGGGAGACTCTTTACTCTCTGAGCCATCAGGGAAACTTTTGTTAACTGAAAGGCACTGTGTTAACAATATTTAAGCCTAGCAATCCCCAGGATGAGCTGAACCTTCCCTGGTTCAAAAACACATGCCTAACTCATACGTCACTAATGTCACTACTATACTAGCTGAATACAATTCTTTAAATAATAATTTGGTAATAGTTATCAAAAGCCCTTAATTGTTTTACACTTTTTGCCCTGATATTCCATGACTGAGAATCATGTTAGGGGTTGGGGGAAACTTTTACTCAGAGATATTCACTGTATTAATATTATAGCCAAAAAGAAAAAGAAAAGAAACAACCTAAGATGTTTAATATCTGTTAATATCTATTATAGCCAAAAAGAAAAGTTAAAGAAAAAGAAAAGAAATAACCTAATAGTTAAGATGTTTTTGTTCCCCATGATCCACTATTCAGGAAAACTATCACTCACCTAATCTGCAATCTTCAGGGATCTGTTAATAATGGCTTTCTGTGGATTCCCCAACTCATCCTATCTACAGCCATGGTGGCCACTTTGCTGTACTTCATCTCCCAGCTACCAATGACTGGTTAAGGAACTGACAATCACAATACATGGGCATCAACCCAGAACTGGCACGTGGACATCAGGAAAAAGTTTGTCTTTCAAGTGTAGTTGCTAAGCCAAAAAGTATGTATATATCTGGGTTTTTCTCGGCTCCAGAAGCAAGAGGCTAAAAAAACCCAGATATGGAGTCCAAGAGGCTCAGTGACATCATTTGAGATTTTGGATCTAAGCTGCTTCCAAAGCTACTCCATCCTTCTCCACATTTACTATTCTCAATTATGTGAACCAGTAAATTATTTAACTTACCAAAGCTTGTGATAAGTTTTTATCACAGGTAAGCAAAAGAATCATGATTAACACACTACCAAAAGAAGAATGCTTAAATAAAATACACTGAATACACCTATTTGGTATCTTTGTGGATAAAATTCAATGGACTAATGCTGACAGAATAGCATAAACTGTTAAGAGATGCACTCAGGAGCCTAGTCTGAATCTTGACTCTACTGCAGATTCCATTTCCTCATCTGTAAAACAGGGACTCAATAATACCTACTGCATGATCATTAGAAGTACATGAGTTACAATTTACAAAGTTCCTAAAACAAGTCCTACCATTAATATATATATATATATCTTTTAAATAAATGAGTTTGTAAATACATACATACATACATATATGGGCTTCCCTGGTGGCTCAGATAGTAAAGAATCTGTATGCAATGCAGGAGACCTGGGTTTGGTCCCTGGATCGGGAAGATCCCCTGGAGAAGGGAATGGCTACGCAGTCCAGTATTCTTGCCTGGAGAATTCCACAGACAAGAGAAGCCATGCGATCATAAAGAGTCAGACACGACGGAATAATACTTTCACTTTCATATATATATATAAGATATAAAATAATTTATATACAAAGTAATTTCACTGATTTTTTTTAAAATCTGTGCACAGAAATAGGAAAAACTATGTTTTTTGTTTTTTTTTTTTAAAAAAGGCAAAAATACCCTATTTGTCAAAAAAGAAGAAAAAAAAAAAAAAAGAAACATGCCTCAGGTCTTATGAAAGACAAGATGACTCTGACTGGCTTCATACAAATCCCCTCACATTCTCCAGAGGCACCATAGCTGTATTTACCATCAGACAGGAAGCACATACACAGTGGCAAGGGCAGAGTTAACACAATGTATGCCATTTAACAATAACAGCAAGTACCAGGTTAAAGCTTAATTTAAACCTATAAGAATGTCATTTCACCAACTAAACTAGTTTCCAAGGAAAGACACAAACTTATGAGCACAACGAACACTTAATGCGTGTGTGTGCGTGCTCAGCTGTGTCCAATTCTTTGGGACCCAATGGACTGTAGCCCACTGGGCTCCTCTGTCCATGGGATTCTCCAGGCAAGAATACTGAGGTGAGTTGCTGTGCCCTCCTCGAAGGGATCTTTCTAACCCAGGGATTGAACCCAAGTCTCCTGCACTGCAGGCAGACTCTTTACTGTCTGAGCCATCTGGGAAGCCCCATGTCATCCCCTAAAACTGCTCATATTTGGCTTTATACTGCATCTTGTAGAATACAAGCATTTTAACTTAAATAGAGGTATATAACCTGTCGTCTTGAAATTCACAAATTTCAAACCTAATAATGAAGCCACATTGAGATTTGTTTCACAACCCACCACTTGTTTCAGCTCTGCATCTTTCTACATCATGCTTTGAATTCCTATCAAACCATTCAAATTCTGATGCTCGTTAGATATACTAAGTAATACACGTTATCAAGAGATCTGTTTTGTATGAAATAATTAAAGCTTTAAGTGTTTAAAAAAAAAAACACTTCTTGTAAGATGAATCAGGTTGAGAGTCAAGCCTCCTTTCCCTTCCATAATGAACACTAAATCATCTGCCACTAAAGCATCTCAATTTTCTTGAGTGCCTCACGCACCAGGTTAAAATCCTTCACAATAAGTGGACTTCGAAAATTCTCCATTCAAATTCTAATGTTTATTTGTTATAACTGTAGTGAGCTTATGAGGCCAAAATATTAAGATAAATGGCATTCTAATTTAATTATTAAACATGAAAATAAGATTTTTCATTAGTATACTTCTAACATTTTTCATAAAATTTAAGATTTGCACAAACTGATTTTGAATTTTTCATTTTTTTAATCCTATCTCCATATACATACAAAATTCATGCCAAAAAAAAAGTTTATCAGTAAACTGAATGAGCCAAAATGACTGATTTAGTAAATTAAAATTTGTTAAGGAAAAACTAAGAAATTACTCAAAATGAAATTTCTTTATCTTGGGCAATATATCAGAGTGGTTAAAATGCAGACAATTAAAATCTCAGCTCTAACATTTACTACTGTGTGTCATACTGGGCAAGTTTCTTTACTTCTGTGGGCTTTGGTTCCTCATAGGCGAAATGAGAATAACTGTATATACCTCAAAGACTTAATGAGAATTAAATGAATTAACATGTACAAACAATAAACTTTAGCTATTACTGTTGCCATTATGACTCTCTAAAATATAACTTTCGCCACCTCATGCGAAGAGTTGACTCATTGGAAAAGACTCTGATGCTGGGAGGGATTGGGGGCAGGAGGAGAAGGGGACGACAGAGGATGAGATGGCTGGATGGCATCACTGACTCGATGGACGTGAGTCTGAGTGAACTCCGGGAGTTGGTGATGGACAGGGAGGCCTGGCGTGCTGCGATTCATGGAGTGGCAAAGAGTTAGACACGACTGAGCGACTGAACTGAACTGAAAATATAACTTGCCTATAAATTACTAAAATGAGTGTCTTCCTAGGTCTGAAATATGTATATATTAAGTATAAAATCATTCAGTTAAAAAAAAAAAAAAACTTTAACAGCCCTTTGATAAAACTTTCTGTTAGATGCCAACTCTATAGAGGACATCCTACTATGCAATTAGAATATGGAAATGAACAAAATAGAGTCTCTGAATTCAAGACCTTTCTGTAGAGTAGGCAAAAAAAAAGTCTATAATAAAAGGTATGATGACAGAGGTGCTATGAAACAGACAAAAATTGTCTGTAGGACACTACAGAACACTATGGCTTCCCAGGTGGCACTAGTGGTAAGGAACCCGCATGCCAACACAGGAGACATGGGAGACGCAGGTTCGATCCCTAGGTGGGCAAGATCCCTTGGCGGGAACGGTAACCCACTCCAATATTCTTGCCTGGAGAATCCCATGGACAGAGAAGTCTTGTCGGCTAGGGTCCACAGGCTTGCAAAGAGTCATACAAGACTGATTAGCACACATGCACAAATAGAACACTAAGGAACAGAGGCATCTAACCAGGGGGAGCAGGGTAGACACCCTAGAAAGAATTTCTGAGGAACAATCACCTAGTTCCTCCACTTCAGGATACCACATTGCTATTTACATAATTTACACAACTTTTAACATATTCGTAATAGCGTTTTAGAATGCAGATCAATAAAAAGACAAGATCACCTAGTACACTACTACTTAACTATGCTCATAAACAAACTTAAAAATCTTTTGGTAATAATGAAGATAACTATCTTAACAAATTATAACCTTGAAAAAGTCACACTGCTTCCTCAAAAAAACATTTATTTTACCAATAAATAAAAGCTACAAACTTTCCTCCAGTAAATTATAATGAAACTGAAGACAAAGAATATTTTTCAGCTGTTAAAGACCTTTGAAGGATCTGAACTCAACCCCCCACCCTGCCCCCATTTTACAGATTTAGAGGAGCCACAAAGTATAATGGGAAAGCAGTAAGTTGAAAATCGAAAACCACAGCTTGGTCCCAACTCTCCTAGAGTAAAAGTCTGGGCAAAGTCTCCTCATCAGTAAAATAAGAAGTTTGAATTCAATTGCTTCCAGGGTCCTTTTCAGCTCTATAATTCTCATGTTATGAAACTGAAGCAGATAAGCAACTTGCCCAAACATCACCCAGCTAGTTAAGGGCAAAGAAGGGACACTTGTTTTCCAATTATCAATGCATTTTCTCTTTTGCAGCATACCGCTTCTCCTACTCGGAGAAGGCAATGGCAAGCCACTCCAGTACTCTTGCCTAGAAAATCCCAGTGATGGAGGAGCCTGGTGGGCTACAGTCCATGGGATCGATACAATTCAGACACGACTGAACAACTTCACTTTCGCTTTTCACTTTCACACAATGGAGAAGGAAATGGCAACCCACTCCAGTGTTCTTGCCTGGAGAATCCCAGGACGGCAGAGCCTGGTGGGCTGCCGTCTATGGGGTCGCACAGAGTCGGACACGACTGAAGTGACTTAGCAGCAGCAGCTTCTCCTACTTCATAACACTGTTCCTCTAAATTATTCTAAGATATGTGGAAATTATTAAAGAGAACGAAGGAATTTACAAAACTAAATGACTTATTCCTATAGTTTTTCTATAGAAAATGAGCTTTAATTACGTCTTGCCATTCCCTCCTGGCTTGGAGAGTTTCTATTGAAAGATCAGCTGTTATCCTTATGGGAATTCCCTTGTGAGTTATTTGATGTTTTTCCCTTGCTGCTTTTAATATTTGTTCTTTATATTTAATCTTTGTTAATTTGACTAATATGTGTCTTGGGGTGTTTCGCCTTGGGTTTATCCTGTTAGGGACTCTCTGGATTTCTTGAACTTGAGTGGTTATTTCCTTCTCCATTTTAGGGAAGTTTTCAACTATTATCTCCTCAAGTATTTCCTCATGATCTTTCTTTTTATCTTCTTCTTCTGGAACTCCTATGATTCGAATGTTGTAGCGTTTGATGTTATCCTGGAGGTTTCTGAAATTGTCCTCATTTCTTTTGATACGTTTTTTCTTTTTTCTCGTCTGATTCATTTATTTCTAGGATTCTATCTTCTAGTTCACTAATCCTATCTTCTGCCTCTGTTATTCTACAATATAAATTCTATAAATTCTACAAATATAAAGTGATGAAGGAAAATAACTTACAGCCTAGATTATTGTATCCAGCAAGGATCTCATTCAAATATGAAGGAGAAATCAAAAGCTTCACAGATAAGCAAAAGTTGAGAGAATTTTGCATCACTAAACCATTTCTCCAACAAAAACTAAAGGACATTCTCTAGAGCAATACAATAATAGTGGGAGACTTTAACACCCCACTCATATAATCTGGCTGTAATAGACAAAGTAAAGAGGAAAACATATTTACTTATGAGCCTCAAAAAATTCAGTTCACTCAGGAGAGTTTAAAAAAAAAAAAAAAGACTTATTTGCTCACTCTGTAGAGGTTTATTGACTATTTTGTGGGTTTGGTACCACTTTGGGTAGTAGGGAGGAAGAGGTGACAAATGTGATCCTGTCCTAAATAATATATTGTGGTAAAGATAGATTTACCAATACAAAATACCAAGATGTGCCTAAAGATGAGGACACCCAAACTGGACTTTTTGTTTTCTGAACTTTTCATTTCGAGAACAAACCTCCTAATATAAGATGAACTCACCATGATTTTTTTAAGTGTTCTTTGTGATTAAAAACAGAAAGCCATTGGTTAAGAAATTACATATACTCCTCCCCACCATCACTCCCCTTCTTTCTTCCCATTTCCCTCCCACCCTTATTGCTCCTTTCCTTTGTCCATTTTCCCCTGCAAAAAAAAAAAATAAAAAAAAAAAAAAAAAAGAAAGAAATCGAAACCCTTGTGTTTTGTTAGTGGGAATGTGAAATAGTTTGGCACTTCCTAAAATGTTAAACAAAGAATTACCATATGACCCAGCAATTCTGCTCCTAAGTATATACCCCCAAGGAATTGCAAACAAAGATTGAAAAAAAAAAAAAAAGAAAGAAAATGAGCTTTAAATCTAAATGAAACAAATACATGAACTTTCAAGCTCTGTGTCACTTACTTCACTAAAGCTGACCTCAGGAAAGTTAAAGGAGTTTATCCTTAAACTTCCAAGTACCTAAAATCTAACCTTTCAATACATTTCACAGAAGAGACTATGTTCCACACCAAATTAAAATATGAATTGTTATAGATAATCATAACTATTACATGCATACTTCTCTGAATAATATGAGAATTAAAATTATTTTTATGTTCTGGTTATATTATAGTATGCACTTTTTTATTCAAGACAGATCAATTTAAACACTTTTCCTTTATGTATCCTTTTTTCAGACTCTAGCTTTTAAACCATTAGATTAAGCACATTACCTCTGAAATCATATAAACAATTAAAAATAAAAGACTATACAGAATGCTGATAGTTTCTCTTTTAAAACTGAAAATCAGCCCCCAGAAGTGCAACTCTACTAAACTATATCATAAGCAGCATCTGATTCCCTAAAATGTCTTCAAAGCTTATTATATTTTGCAGGGAATTTATCAAGATTTCAGGAAGACTGACAGTGTTGATTCCAGAAAATACAGGAAAATCTGCAGAAGAAAAGCACAATAAAAATGCAAAACAGCAATAAAGTCAACAGTAGTTTCATACTACTGAAATTTGAGGATTCTCAAAAACATTCATGGATATAAGTAGTTTAACTACATTTACAAATTTTCAAAGAATCACAGAATGTTTGCATTTTTTAACTGGATGGGACCTTAAATCACTTAATCCAATAGCACACAAAATAAGAATCTATTGAATTTATCTCCACCCCACCCCAAAAGTCCATGTACATGCAAGTGCTCAGTCATGCCCAGCTCTTTGTAACTCTATACACTGTAGCCC
This sequence comes from Tragelaphus eurycerus, assembly GCA_935064755.1. Lineage (NCBI taxonomy): Eukaryota > Metazoa > Chordata > Mammalia > Artiodactyla > Bovidae > Tragelaphus > Tragelaphus eurycerus. The sequence goes on from CAKXYN010000060.1 coordinate 2,392,073, forward strand.
GCCAGGATCCTCTGTCCATGGGATTCTCCAGGCAAGAATACTGGAGTAGGTCGCCATTTCCTTCTCCAGGGGATCTTCAGGGATCGAACCCATGTCTCCTATGTCTTCTGCACCAGCAGTGTAGTTTGCTTTAAATTCTCATAGTTAAATATTTCAAGAGACAGGTCTTTCCATTGCTGGTCAAGTCTAGTTGTTACACAGTTCTTACATTCTTGTCAAAAAAAAAAATATAGAATTCATTCTATGCCTTCGCAACTTTCACCTGCTAGTTTATCTTCTGTAACAGCATGATAAATACATTCTCTTCTATTTGTTTTTGAAATATCTGAAAACAGCTATACTCTTCCCTACCCTTCAACTAGTCTCTTGCTGAGTCTAAATGTATGGTCCACAGATTTCTTGTGTGTCCTGAAGACACTTCTGGGGTCAAATGTACTTCCACATTGCAAGTAACCTTTAAAAACAACAGCCAACTGTTGAATTTTGGTGTAATATCAAAGAATAACTTTCCAAAAGGCTAGTAAAATAGTTCTCTTCTAAGTACGTATCTATGTGAAATTGGGTTCTCAACACATGCCTCAAAATACATCTCAACAGACGGAAAGAAGAAAATCCAGCTACCTTCTACTATGCCAGAAATTAAAGTGGTTTGTAAAAATATAAAACAATTCCACTAGTCTCACTGAAGTTTTTGTTTTAGAATATTTATTCATCATTTTAAAATTCGTTAACATGTAATCAAATTGTTGTTTTTAGATAAATAAATGTTTCTGAAGTTATTTCATTACAAATATAGTAAACACCAAGACATAACCCACATAAAAAAAATCTCTTTAGAGACCTGAATAATTAAGGAGTAAAGGGGGTCCTGAGACCAAAAAGGCTAAAACATAACCTATTTCTCAGGGGCAGATTCCCAGGCTTCTATCTTGAATTTCCCTTTCTCCTCTAATACATAAAAATGCCTCTGTAAGGGAGGCGCCTACCACATATCTATACATTCACGAGCTAGAATCCTTAAACATACAACTCGGTCTTGCTGCAGCAGGTGACCTCAAAAAATTAAAGTGCCATCTGATACATAACTTTTAATATCTTCCTACAGGTATTATGCAATCATCTGGAATCAAATACTTTTAACTCTTCCGTCTAAAGATGCAGTCTGTAAATACAGAAACAGAGAGCAAGTTTATGACTATGATATTATCTTTTTGGCCCAACTATTTTTGCTATTTATATAAAAGTAAAAGGCAAATTATATCTGGAAAAAATGGAATAAAAAAGACAAGTCTTTTGTAAAACCATTTATTTGACTCACAGCAGTAACCCATTCAAAAGTACTTATGTACTGATATGAAAAAAAAAAAAAAAAAAATCTATTCATCTAGCCAACATATACCTAGGCCTCAGCAAACAAAACTCACCTTATCTGAAAATTTCTTAACTTTTCACATCCTTATTCACAGAATTATTAGAAGATAAAGTGGGATAGAGAATTTAGCCACAGGTTTAAAAGATCTAATGTGAAACCTAGAGCTACACTGCTGAGCACCTCTCAGAGAATTTTAAGACTGATAAAGGAAAACCTTTGGAACTCCAAGGAAAGAAATTATTAATAGTCTATGTGTGTTAGTCAGTCGTGTCTGACTCTTCACGACTCCATGGACTGTAGCCCACCAGGCTCTTTGGTCCATAGAATTCTCCAGGCAAGAATACTGGAGTGGCTTGCCATTTCCTTCTCCAATTAATAGTCTACACTCTACCATACAAATTCCTGAATTCCAATAAATTCCTAAATCTTATGATTTAGGCTTATGGATAAGATACTTATGTTTTATCTTTAAAAATAGCCCATTTTCAAAGTTTGCTTAAAAGGAGTTCATCGTGTATATAATTTTATATATGTACATATACATGTGTATCTGTTTTAAGTTTAAAATTTTATATTCTCTGTTACATTAAATTGGCTCAATTTTTCAAGAAACAAAGTTTGTTCTCTCCTTGATACATACACTCAAGTTCCATTAATAGTAATGCTTTTCACTAGCTATCAGTCACCAGCAATTAAAGCTATCAAATTTGGATTTCCCTGGTGGCTCAGTATCCTCCTGCCAATGCAGGGGACGTGGGTTCAATCCCTGGTCGAGGAAGATCCCCCATCCTGCGAAGCAGCTCAACCCAAGCACTGACCCCATGCTCTGTAACAAGAGAAGCCACAGCAATAAGAAGCCTGTGGACCCCAACCAAGAGGAGCACCTGCTCATGGAAACCAGAAAAAAGCCCGCACAGCAACGAAGACCCTGCATAGCCAAAAATATTTAAAAAAAAAAAAAAAAAAAAAGCTCTTAATTTACATCAATTTATACAACAGACTAATATGTTACCTGGAAAAGATGCCAAGCACTTGTTAAAATAAAAACTGGGATCCCACTCAATAGACAATGGTAACACCTTGATTCCTAGGGCTTCATATATGCAATTAGTGTTCCCATTAGTGAAATCTGAAACAATAGCTTCAAGATGAATCCATAACCCTACAGGGCATTAAAAGTTTTAACTTATTTCCCAATTGATCAAAAAAAAGCAATATACCACTGTCACCATACAGGTACTTGGGTGTGAAGTATAACTTACACAACAGCATGTCTTGTTATTTCATAAATTGAGACTATTTAGGTTACATACAAATCCAAACTGCTGGAAAAAACTTGCCTTATTTGGAAGTTAAAGCTAAATTATTCCAATCTTTCAAAATTTTAAAACATCAGGAAAAGTGCAGAATAGTACACAAGTTTTTTAATGAGTTGAAGTAACCTCTGAAGTTCACAAAATCTAGATTCTACAGACCCAAAATTACTAACACTGATTACAGATGTTAACAGATGAACAATTCAACACTACATTCTTATTAACAAGTACAGTGCTTGGCTCACAAAAAATGTCTCAATAAATATTTAAGAAATGAATAATAAAAAAAGGTATAGCCTTAAAAAAAGTCTTTCCCAAGACATCATTGACTATCACTCATTATACTATCATTCCTAACACTGCCATTTAGCATCTTAATGTAAGTACAGACAAAAGTAAAAGCATGCTAAAAGCACCAACTGCCGTTCACAAAATAGATTTTAAGACATTCATTTACAAATTTTCAAGTGAAGAAAGAAAAATCACCAGGTGTACTAAATTCGAGTTAGTCAATAAATAAACTTTTATCTTCTAATAATCAGAACTCAGGGTTGGGGGTGAGATGAAAAGAGGAAATGTCTGTCAGAGTATTCAGAACGCTTAATGGATGCCATAAATCAAATCTTCCCATGAATTTTCCAGAGCAAATTCATGCCAATCTTTGAGCCTATTGTCACTTTCACACATGCTCACAGGAACAAAATGACAAAGAACGCTATGCCTGAACCACTGGATTCAGGGCACAAACCACTTGACTAACAAATGTCAAGACTCTTGAGTCGTAAATACTGACAGATATTTTCAAAATAAACTAATCCCACCGACTCCTACATAAATCAAAGCTCTTGGTATCTTTAAAGGATTCACTAGACTACTGGACTTCCCGACGTTTTTTCGAAAATGTGGCTACAATCTTCCTGTGTGACACAACTGGCCGTGAACAACCCATTTACCAACTGGTCGTGAATACCGCTGAACGTTTTCCAGACAAAAGAACGTTAAACGTGACTCTACACACATTTATTCTTCCCCCATAGATATGTGTTCTCCTAAATTTAATTTTACGTCGTATACTTAAAGTTAAATACAGCAAGTTAAAATTTTAGTCAAAAGCACTCCGGTGTCTTACTAGCTGTGTAACTGCTACATCTGGTGGCAGCACACTTGCATGCAGGAAGCCAGAAAACTTAGAAAACAATTGTAACCGATCTGGTGAGTGTTTGCAGTAACCTTTACGCAGCGATTTCCCACAAAACCCACGACCCTGTCGGAGAAGAATAGTAGCCTACTTGCAACAGAGAGGTAACACACAAATATGCAGGAGGTGATGGCGAAGCAAAGTTGCAACCATCTGGGTGGTTTTAAAAACCTGCCCACGAATCGGTCTCCAGTTTAAACTGCTCAGGGTGGGGGTGGCGGGGCAGGCCAGGGATCAAAGTCGGCTTTGATAATTTCAGCGGCTCTCCCCAAAATGCAGAGATCTTGCCAGTGAGGGGCATCCTTCAGGTCCCGGGCAGCAAAGCTCGCAGAGCGGGGACCGCCTCTAGGGGAGGAGTGCGCGAGGGAAGGGGAGGGGGCTCGAGGATGAATGCTTCACCGAGAGGGAAAACCCACCAGAGACCGGAGGCCGGGAGGTTAAGAGTACTGAGAGTACTAGCAAATGGAGCAGAAAGGGGCTCGCGTCCGGGGTCAGGCTTCCCACCCCAGCAGGACTGGCTCTTAGGAACCCCAAGCGAGTCTGTGCGCCGCGCCTCGCCCCGTCCCCTCCAGCGCGCACCCCTTCGTCCGTCTTCGCCACCCGCGATCCACCACCCACAGCCGGAGCACTCCCTCCCCGGGGCCCGGCGGCCTCGCGTCCACCTCGTCCCCCTCCCCCCACCCCGGGGTCGCGGGAAGGGGACCCGGGGGCGCGCGGGCCGCGGCGCGGGGAAGGGAGGCCCGCGAGCCGGCGCGGGCGCGACGGCACTTACCTTCCCTGGGCCTCCCGGATGGCGGCGTGTGATTCAGCAGGGACCTGGCCGCCGCCGCCGAGCCCGGGGTTGGAGACGTGGAGAGCTGGGACCAAGATGGCGGCCCCTCCAAACTTCCACTGCTACTTTGGACACTCATCAAGCTACTTTCTGGGAACCCGACTCCCCCCCTGCGACGGCAGCGGCGGCAACGGCACCGGCACCCGCCTCCGTCATGGCGGGGGGCCGCGCTGAGGGCGAGCAGGAGAGCGAGGGCAGGGAGGGGGGAGAGTCAAGGGGATGGGGGAGGAAACCAAGAAGGGGGGAGGTAGGGAGGGTAGAGGTGAGGGGAGGAGAGGGGACGGGGAGGAGGAAAAGCGGGAGTAGTAAGGGAGCCGGCGGGCGCGCCGGGGAAGAGGCGGAGGGAAGGAGCGCCGCGGCGGAGGCGTCGAGGGGGCGCCCGCTGGGGCCGGGGTCTGAGCGCGGGCGGAGCGCGGGCTGCGCCAGCCGAGAAGACTTCCGCGGGCGGAACCTGCCGGCACCTCTGCAGTGCGTCGGCCCCCGGCGTCGCCCGGGTGGCGGCGGCGGCGGCGGCGGGCGGTGGGTGGCGGCTGAGGCGGCGGGGTAACCTCTGCATCAGTTACGGGCGGCGGCGGCGTCACGCGCCGCCTGTGCAAACACTATCGCGAGGCTCCTGCGCCTCCGGTAGCGGCAGCGGCGGCGGCGGCGGCCGCGGGACCAGGCTTGGGGGAGGGACCTGCCAGGGGTTGGGGGCGGGGGGGGACTGGGGAGGGAATGAGCGCGCGAGGGAGGAGACGCGGGCGCTGGGCGCTCCGGGCGCACCCGCGGATCGCTGCTCGGCGCGGGAGCCCGAGGCCGGCGGACTCGCGTGCGCTGGGGGCGGCCTCCCGGAGCCGGCCGCAGGGAGGCGCGCCCCGCACGCGCCCCCGCCGCGCTGCCCCGGTTCCCGCGCCCGCTCCGCTGCCACCTGACTCCCCCTTTCTCCCGCGGAAGCGCGCCTGCCTCCCGACCCACACCCAGCCTGGGGAGAAATGCTTCTGCTCTCTGTAGGCTGTCGTTTCTCAGGAGTTCGATGTGATCATTTCTCAAAATGGAACTGCAAAGTTGAGAGTTGCTTTTTTTTCCTCTCTGTACTGTGTAAAAAAAAAAAAAAAAAAACCGGTGTGCGCCTCCCCGTCTACAGAACGGGAGTGGTTATCGAATAAAAGAGCTAACAAAATAAGTTGGGTGGAAATAAAACTTTACAAATGTTTTCCAACAAGAAAGACAATATTTACTGGTGTATGCACTGTATGTGTGGTCTGGCAGTTCTTTGTTTTAAAACAGTAGGTGGAAAGTCTGAATAGAAAAATATGATCACCGAGTTCACATTTTTAGGGTATGAAGAGGGTATGGTTTCTAGAAAGTTCCAGTGACTGCCACTGCTGAGTCGTGACTACAAAATCTTGAAGCGAACTATACAGCATCTGTTAAAATTTATAGTTACAATGTAACTTTCTACACACCCACACAGGGACAGACACATCAGGGATTGGGAGTCTTGTACATAAAAGAGCCTTCTAATAGTTCAGGAAAAATACAACGAAGTTATTGCTCTCTTTAAAAAAACAAATTGAATAGAACACTAAGAAGATTATGATATAGAGTAACTACAGGCATGAGGAAATGGCATTACCAGGGGAACAAAAATGTCACTTCTATTTTTTATTTTTATGACTCTGTGCTTCTCATAGTAATGTTTTGTTCAGATAAACTATCATATTAAAATAGAACCTTAGTTGTCAGTTATCTCCAGAAGTAATTTTAGTTTTTTTGTGCTTCAGATTCTTCAGTGAGTTTTTAGTTATGTTCTGCTTTTCATACTTGGGGTAATCTCAAACAACTTCAGATCAGATCAGATCAGTCGCTCAGTCGTGTCCGACTCTTTGCGACCCCATGAACTGCAGCAGGCCAGGCCTCCCTGTCCATCACCAACTCCCGGAGGTCACTCAGACTCACATCCATCGAGTCAGTGATGCCATCCAGCCATCCAGCCGTCTCGTCCTCTGTCGTCCCCTTCTCCTTCTGCCCCCAATCCCTCCCAGCATCAGAGCCTTCTCCAACGAGTCAACTCTTCGCATGAGGTGGCCAAAGTACTGGAGTTTCAGCTTTAGCATCATTCCTTCCAAAAAAATCTCAGGGCTGATCTCCTTCAGAATGGACTGGTTGGATCTCCTTGCAGTCCAAGGGACTCTCAAGAGTCTTCTCCAACACCACAGTTCAAAAGCATCAATTCTTTGGCGCGCAGCCTTCTTCACAGTCCAACTCTCACATCCGTACATGACCACTGGAAAAACCATAGCCTTGACTAGGCGAACCTTTGTTGGCAAAGTGATGTCTCTGCTTTTGAATATGCTATCTAGGTTGGTCATAACTTTCCTTCCAAGGAGTAAGCGTCTTTTAATTTCATGGCTGCAGTCACCATCTGCAGTGATTTTGGAGCCCAGAAAAAGAAAGTCTGACACTGTTTCCACTGTTTCTCCCATCTATTTCCCATGTAGTGATGGGACCAGATGCCATGATCTTCGTTTTCTGAATGTTGAGCTTTAAGCCAACCTCTTCACTCTCCACTTTCACTTTCATCAAGAGGCTTTTGAGTTCCTCTTCACTTTCTGCCATAAGGGTGGTGTCATCTGCATTATCTGAGGTTATTGATATTTCTCCCAGCAATCTTGATTCCACCTTGTGTTTCTTCCAGTCCAGAATTTCTCATGATGTACTCTGCATATAAGTTAAATAAACAGGGTGACAATATACAGCCTTGAGGTACTCCTTTTCCTATTTGGAACCAGTCTGTTGTTCCATGACCAGTTCTAACTGTTGCTTCCTGACCTGCATACAGATTTCTCAAGAGGCAGATCAGGTGGTCTGGTATTCCCATCTCTTTCAGAATTTTCCACAGTTTATTGTGATTCAGTGAGGTATAATTAACATACAATAAACTATACATATTTAAAGTGTGCAGTTTGATGTTTTCATGTGTATACAACCCTGAAACCATTTCTACAATCAACATAGTGAATATATCCATCTGCCTCCAAAATTTCCTCTACCCCTTTCTGGTTCCTCTTTTCCTACACCCCCATCCCCAAGTAACCACAGAACTGCTTTCTTTCACTTAGTTTACATTTCCCAGAACTTTAGATAAAAGGAATTGTACAATTTGAACTCTTGTCTGACTTCTTTTACTCAATGTAATTATTTTGAGATTGATCTACATTGTTGGATTTA